>CM077137.1:20000-2420000 GCA_039645545.1 Dendrolimus houi | reverse complement strand
AGGACTCGAATTAAAATACCGTTGGAATTACTATAGAATTTATTACAACTATACAAATACGTACAACACAGGTACAAATATAACTGAACACAATCAGTCCAAACGTAATGCGCGATTCAATAACACGCGCAAAGTCCGTCACTACATAGATTGTCGAATGTACATACGTCTTGTCTCGCTAGTGGTTATCGCTTGACTGCCGATTTCTCCATTGGGCCATTGCTTTATACTGCACCGATACAATATGGCTGCCCGCCCGCGTAGATCGAATTTCTTAGAATCAGTTCGACACACCTGTCTGATGACTGCCATAAAAGATTACAATCAATCAATTAATCACAAATTTTAAACACAAGGTAAACAAAAGAAGACAGTCATAAATAGTTTCAATGTTATCAGCTCAATCAAACACCGGCGGGTAATAAACGTGCTTTTTTACAAATATGCAGATGGCCCAAATTGTAACAATATGAAATGAATAGAATTAAAGTTTTTTTAAATTATGCATGAAACCTTGTCTAAATATTTTTTGTGAAATATTTGTAATTTTATTGTAAAGACTAGAGTTTGCCCCGTGGCACGCCGCGTGATAAACCCTAGGCCGTAAACATAAACACTAGTGGAACGGTTATTCGACTTACCTCTAGACTGGGTCGTTGTGAGCATTGCGTGATCAAAACTTATGACGTCATTAGTGACGTTTTCGCCACGACCATAATGTCCGCTGTCGCCTGGTGGAACGACTGATGGAGCGTTTTGGGCGTTCTAAGTTAGTAGCTCAAGAACGCGCTGATAGAATGAAATGTTGTTTATGACAACGAAAAGTTTTTGTTAACTCTTAATTGGACCTGACGAAAGGGAAGGCCTCCTGGGTCTTATAAATCCCCATGGGATGTTTATGTTTAATTAATAAAAATTAAAAATAACATTTTTGGAAAATATCAAGTACTTTTCTCTGAAATACGCAAATACAAAAGAATGTGGTTAGTACACCGAAAACTGTTTTCCACAATTTTCTAAAAGTAATCACTTATAGTCAAAAGTATATAGTATCCCACGTTTTTTTAAGTTCGATTATTACATGAAAATGGTAAATATGGGCAAATAAAAAACGTCAGTCAATAAAATAACTCAAAAACTATAAATAACACTAATTCAAATAAACTTTCGGTATTTTTTGGCGATATTATGATTTTTTTGTTTATTCCAACCGACAGTCGGCTCAAAATTTTTACGAAAATAATATCCTTATTTATTGTAAGGTGATTGTACATATATTTTGACATATTGTGAGAAATCAGGAACTTTTGATAGCTTAGAGCTTCAAAAAAGGATGTGGGAGGTATACTCCTTCAGTCCAATTAAGGGCTAACGAATTAAAAAATGCGATTGTAGCGCTATCTATTTTGCTAATAGTCTAAGGACACAACGTCATTTATTGGAATAAAATGTATCTAAGTGTTGACTCGGGTCATAGTCCAGCACTACGTCGAGTTTAATTCATATACGTTTAGTAGTTTCCAAAAAAGCTGCGATCGCAGCGCCATCTTTTTCGTTATTTTGGTCTATCCCACGGAAATGAGGTCATTTATCAGGATAAAAATTATCTAAGTTACGCCCCAGGATATGAGTTAGCTCCATATCGAGTTTCATTTAAATCCGTTCAGTAGTTTTCACGTGATAACAGACAAAAATTGTGGAAATTGTATTGTCGGAATCGGCTAGTCCGCAATTAGCGCCCCTGTTTTTTTTACATTTTTAAACGCATTGTACAAACTCGAACCATTTACAGATTTATTATAGTATAGATTTGTGGAATACAGATTTTTCGTAATTAAATTGTGTCAATTTAAATTTTAAACATATGGTAACACGCGAGCGACGCATCGAACTCCATTTAGTAGCGTCGTAACTGTGAATGATAGTTGTAAGATGATTGTTTAAGCAAGAATTATTCGTGTAGAAAACTTAACTGTGTGTAATCAAATGTTTTTTCGAGTTGCTACTAGAATTCCAGTGTTTGGAGTCAATCAAAGATATACAGTTTCAGTGATACTCAATTTTGGCGAGTGATAAATGATTCGATTCATGGCTAAAGGTATCTCTTACCGGGCCATAAAATCGTTAAAAAATTGCTGACATTCTATTATGTAATCTGGTTGTCTAGGTTAAGGGTTTCTTGTCCATTGTATTATATTACCTATAATTCTATACTGTTTCCAAGTGTTTACTTTACTTTTGACGTTTGCACGTTTATCAAGTTACATATTTCTTGACAGTAGAGCCCACATGAAACGAATGACGTAATTGCCGTACTTGTTGTGAGTGACGTAATAGTGATATTCTGTGAATCGTGTAACGCACAGACTATTAAACCATCGATACTATACGTAAATAAATCGAAAGTAATCGATTTGAAAATAATAAATGTCCTATTTTAAAGAAAAATTATACCGCAATTATTATAATTGCCGTTTTAAATGACTTCTTTAATATATGTAAAATGTGTTCATTGACATGTGGGTATATTTATTAAACGATATAATATTTTAACTAAAATGTAAAGAAAAGTTAAATTGTTTAAAACTTATTTATAAATGAAGTCGATTTTTATAACGAATCGAGTCGACAACGCATTAGGACATTACTAATTAATCCGTCATCGAGCTGTCAAAAGTAAAATAAATGCTTAGAAAGGGTATAGGGGAAACTATTATTGTAGACCCCTATTCTTTTATTGAAAACAGGAAATCTGTTTTTTTTTAATTTGTAGCTGTAGAATAATTGTATTAATATTGTTGTCTGGCTACAAAATAAAAAGAAAGTAAATAAAATGTTATGTAATAAAAATTCTTCTTCGAGAATTAATGTAATTCCATTTAATGGAATGCTTAAAGTAATGAAATTATTGTGTCATAAAATAATTAAAATTCCATAAATTATAGCTATAGTATATAATTGTATGGACTGTATCTTAGTAGTGATTATTAATATTTAAGTATATTTATAAGTGAAAATGTGTCTATAACTCCATTATATTGTGTCTTAGTTTAGTAAAAACCATTGATCTCTATCTCTATTATTACCACTGGCCAGACTGCTGTCATTTTTTCTCTTTGATTTGCGCCATTTTGGCGCTTATAGTCAAGGCGCAGAGCGGTGAAAGTCCCAGTGAACGAAATGATGGGTGTTTGTTGTCCTAAATCCGCATTTATTGGATCCTTTTCTAGTTTATAAAATATTGTTACGAGTCGCAGGACTCGAATTAAAATGCCGTTGAAATTATTATAGAATTTATTAGAACTATACAAACACATAAAATAACACAGGTACAAATATAACTAAACACAACCAGTCCAAACGTAATGCACGATTCAATAAGGCGCACCAAGTCCGTCACTAAATAGATTACCGAATGTACACAAGTCTTGCCCCGCTCGTGGTTATCGCTTGACTGCCACATCTCTCAATTGGGGCACTGCTTTATACTGTACAAATGCAATATGTCTGCCCGACCGCGTCGACGCAATTTCCTAGAAATCGTAATGCACACCTGGCTAATGACTGCCATAAAAGATTACAATACACACTAGGCCGTTTTCTAATCACAAATTTTAAACACAAAGTAAACAAAAGAAGTCCAAATGCCGAAAGGTAATAAAATCTGCAAAACAGGTATGCAGGTGTGAATTTGTCTTTGTCGGTCGTAACAATATGAATGTGTGACGTCAGCGTACCTGTCTCGTCCGTGTAGACAAGTGGCTGTAGCGCTAAAATAATAGAATACAAATCTATGGAGATGACATAATGCTTAGGCTACGTTCCACATGAGACTCACAATGACCACGTTCACGACCGCGATTTTTCCTGTTCCACTTGCTTGCGGACGTTACAATTATAAACTCTAGTGTAAAGGATTATGGAGTGTTGATGTCATCAGGGACAAAATATACAAATGTCATTGGTTGATTTGAAAATCGCGCTATTTCAATAGATAGAGAGAATTAATGCTCTGTGTTCAACGCCCACATTGATCCACCTCTTGACATAGGTCGTTGTGAGCGCTGTGTGATCGAAAATAATGACGTCATTTGTGGGGATTTCGCCACGACTATAATGACCGTGGTTGCTATGTGGAACGGCTGCCAGAGCATTTTGGGCGTTTAAGCTACTGGAGGAACGCGCCTTTAGTGTAACGATGTCATTCCCATACATTTTCTATTGTATTAGTTCAGGGCTAATGCCACCTGTTTACAGGGCCTTTTACCTACACCAAAATGGCGGTGTTTGAACCGCCGACATCTGTCAAAAGTTTTGAAATATTAATTTTGATGCTATATTTTAATATCTTTTATCACAATTATATTTTTATAGCTGTTTATTAATGCTAGTAACCCAAATATATATATATATATATATATATATATATATAATTCGGTGTCACAGTGTTTGACCGCGATGATGTCTGAAACTACTCAACCGATTTTGATGATTTTTTTTCATTTTGCTATATTTGATCCAACTTATAGGTTTCATTTTAATTTATAAAAAAAATATACTGAGCCACAGCAACGCGTGGCCGTGTCAGGTAGTGACATATAAGAATAATACATGCATAGTCAGTCCCTATTTCGTCTTTGGTCTTTCCCAATTTATGTATACGAGCAAAACTAAAATGCGTTCTTGAAGTTTGAATAAATGATCGTGCAGGACAGAACTATGCGGTTTCCAAGGTGTTACGTACAGAGCTGAGATTGGAAAGTTTGCGCTCTCACTCAGCCACTATCAGAATAATATCAGATGACATGTGACATCTCTTGTGTTACCACACTGATGTCTATTCAATGTTAACACTTGACTGGATCTTCATACACTCGAGGAGCTAACTTCATGCACAACGTATTTAGATTTTGCGCGTACTGTATCAAAATTTTTGTATCACATCACCGTAACCTGTATCACAATAAGTTTTGTAACGTATGATTATTTTAAAATAGGTTTTACTAAAAGCTGATTTACACAGTTCAAACGAATTGAATCAATTTAGTTGCAAAGAGCAGAAGTGAATGATGCCATTCAATGGCAAAACTCGATGGTTGACTGGGCTAAGCTTTTACCCTACCTCATTGCAGTACAGAGACTCCGGGTTCGATTCCCGCCGTGATAAATGTCGTAAACGAACTTTCCGTTATTTACTATGGTCTGAGTGTTTGGAATCAGCCACAGACTGCATAACACAAATGTAATTTTCTTTGTTTCAGTATATACAATCTGTCTTTGTCAAAAATCGTCGAAATCATTCTTACGTAATTAATGAATGGCCCCTTACCACGAATAGTGACAAATTCTCGTCTCTGTTGTTCGTATAACCAATGTACCTAACCTTAAGTTTATTATTTATTTTCCTGTACCTATCTTAATAAAGGTTTATTAAGTCAATCCTTTAATCTCTGAGTGCTGCTGTAAGTCGTTCTAACCAGAGTATACGTAAACATATATAAACTACTGTAGACTTGTGATTTAAATAAATAAAGATTTAAAATTATTTTTCTGTTATTTTTAATGGCTCCAATCCCTTTGCTATTGATTTTACCAATTTAAAAAGGCAGATACAAAAAAGAGTTTCTTTCTTACAAAGTAGAAGAAACGTGTAATGATTTCTTGGCGCGCGGCGCATATAAATTTTAGGCCGACCGTAGGTAGGTGTTTAGATAACGATACAGGTTCCCAGTACACATAAATGAGTAGCCATTGCAGCATTGGTGTAGGCAGAGGCATATAGCGCACTGGAGTGCGAAAGTGCCGAAAACAAGCTATTTGCTACAAACGCAACATAGAAGCCGTTATTCTGATCAAATATGCGTATCGCGCAAAATCAAATATGAGAGAATAGAAAAAACATTTCTTGTCATAACAATGTCAATTTTGACACAAGACAAACAAATGACATTTCACATAGTCTGACACTTTGACAAGTTATATTTGTCGCTTGCTCGCCGATTTTATTTATAAAAATATCACATTCATCTATTAATAAACTTAGATTACTTTTAGAACAACATTTAAAGACAGTAGGGGCGCTAGAAGGTGCAGTATTTATATTGAAAACATTTTGATTACGCGTAATAAAATTTTAAACACCGGACGGAATAGTGAATACACAACATCGGGTTATATCTTTATTTTCTTTTAAGATGTGGTCTAAAAATCATTTCCGAAACATGAAACTATGTAAAGCAAAAGTTATCAGTTATCTCATCGGTGAATGTGCTAAATAAATCGGTTTATTGATAAGATCGAATCTTTATTGTGTTAGCGATTAGGAAGATTGCTGGCGTTAATAATAAGCGAACGGTGTGAAAATCCGATCTTAGATATTGTGCTAATGATATATTTTAATTAAATGACAGTATTTACGTACATAATTTTTATGTAAATATCAAGAATTGTTAGTGTATGTGAACATTATAAAAATGCCCGGAAAAATTAAAGTAAAGGTGCTAGCGGGCCGGAATTTGCCTGTAATGGACAGGGCCAGTGATACGACAGATGCATTTGTTGAAATTAAGTTTGGGGGAGTTACTCACAAGACTGATGTTTGCAGAAAGTCACTTAATCCTCACTGGAACAGCACAGAATGGTATAGGTTTGAAGTGAGTATATTATGTTCTTACTCAAAGTTACAACTTAAGGCAACAGTTACAACTGGGCCTTTGGCAAGGGTGTGAACTGACTATCTTTGCTTTGAAAGTAAAACAAAAGGAACATGTTTTAGCATTTTAATTCATTGTAAGTTTACCTACTTGTGATCTAAATATATATTATAGAGTTCATTCATAAATAAGAACAAATCTAATCTGTTTTATTGTGTTATTTATGTTATAGTTTAATTAGAGTTTTGTTTGAGGCTTCACTTAAATGTCGAATTAGTATCCAAAGAAAACAGTGCCATATTTTAAATTAAAAAGTGTTCCAAATTATCTTAATTACTGATTTTCATATATGTACGTGAGGTGAATCCCTAGCAAGTAGCTGTACTTTACTTACATAAAAACTAAATTAGGAGTTTTATAAATGTAAACCTTCAGAGAAAACTATCTAACTGATTATAATAACTACTTAAAAATCTGTTGTGCGGCTTAGAAGGAATTAGCAGATATACAGACAGAAATGTGGAAGGCTAGCAAATGGTGTAGCCAGTCTGTAAAGGGGCTGGCCATTGTCTGACTGGGCTGGGGGTGAATTAGCGAACAAACTCACAGTCCAGACAAAGGACACTCGAGGACTGGACATGTGTTTTAGCGGGTATCCCTTACTGCGGTGTGGCAATAGCCCTTCACACATGACATGCTAGTGCCACCCTGACCTAGCAAACCCCCACACACGGGTCGCAACTTATCCCTCTCTTGTGGCCTATGGTCCTGAATAGATTCAATTTGTATAAAAAAAAATTTGGAAAGCAACTTTGTTTTATACTATCTTAAAGAAGATACCAAATTTCCAAACAGTCAAACCATTTTTGCATTATCTTTCAATCTTTCAACTAAGCTTAGACCTTCATTGTACACATTGTTACTACAGTAAACATAATTGATAATAAAAAAAATTAGAATTGCCTATTTATACTGCTAACTTTATTTACTAGTAGTAATGGAATAAATTTCTATTATTTATGCCTGAGACTTAGGAATGAGATTTAAAATTATTATTATATTTTGACCAGTTTAAATAATATCTTTAGAAATTATAGTCAGTATGTTATTCTGATCTATAAGCTAAATATATAGTTTTATCAAAATCCATTCATTAGTTTCTGTATGATAGAGAAACAAATATCAACAAGTACATTATTTTCCTTAGAAGATCATTTTGGTACAACACATTTTTTCTGTCAATCATACTACTTATATAATAAATACTAATACTATTTAATAATGTTTAAATGTCTTACTTAACTTAAGTAATATCTAAAGTTAGATATTAAAATAGAAAATGACCAACTAAACACAAAAATGAATTTTTATTCAAAAATTTTCTTGTTAGCAAAAAAGGGTTTATATATGTCTTTCCTTTGGATTAGAATAATTGGCTGTAGAGTGCGAGGTAATAATCCTCCAGGTGCCCATTGAACGCCTGCACAGATAGCTGACTCTTGATTTTCATTGATAGTGCACATTGACAAAATGAAATTCAAATTCAAATTCAAATTCAAAGTTTTTTATTCAAAATAAGTTCCACTGGAGAACACTTTTTGAAGGTCATATAAATATATAAGTTAAAATTAATTTTTTCTTCCTATTCTATGTATACCGCTTCACAATGTGTTATTGCTGTTAAAGAGAAGAAGCGGCAAGAAACTCCCCAGCAACACGTCTAGCTAAATAATGTTTTTCTTTAAGTTTCTTATTCTATTTATATCTCAAGTTGTCTTTTTTTTAATAAGTTTTATACAGAAGTATGTTACAGAATTACTTTTTGAAGAATTAATGGAGTTGTAGCAAACAGTGCATACTCAATAAGACCAAGACACAATAAGAGGAAAGAAAAATATTATGAAAGTTATAATAATGACATGATGTACTAAAATGTTATGCTGCAATATATCTCCATAAATCCCTTACAAGCTTGGCAAGATAACATTATACAAAATATAGTATAAGATGTTAGAGTGAGCTGCTATGTAAATGAATTTTTGTCATTTAAGTATTCTTCAATAGTGTAGTATCCCTTTTTTAGCAAGATACTTTTTAATTTGGTTTTGAATTTAGTGAAAGGCAGATCTAACATTTCACTCGGAATCTTATTGAAGAATGTAATCTAAAAGATGGCAATATCAGTCTATTACAATGCCTGGTGTTGAAATTGTGAATATCCTTATACAGCTTGTAGGCACTCAAATTATTACGAATATAAATTATATTATTAAAGATATATTGGCAAGAATTGAAAAAGATGTGAGAAGGTCAAATTTGAGATCCATTATTTCTAATATCTATCTATCTGTTAGAGCTGCATACCCAAACTATTTTGGGCAAGAGACCCTCTTTTCCAAAATGTACTGATACAAAATACTTACAATTTTAAAAACTTTGTGGTTGGTTAAGTGAGTAAACTTTACATTATTTTCTTGTCCAAATTTAACAAATAGACTAAAATATAAGTCATTCTTATAACATGTTAGTACATGTAACACAACTTATGGAATATGTTGAATGATTCAAATAAGAACTTGTGGTAATTAATAGGGGTAGATGTTTAGACCTCATTGACCTGCAAAATCAGTTTTGGTTTATGTTGACCCCAGGGGGTCAGTATCACTTTGGGTATCCCTGCATTAGAGCATCAGGTAAAAACTACTGAATGAATTTAAATGAAACTCGACATAGACCTAGCTTACATCCCAGGTCAACATTTAAGGTGCTTAATAAAACAATGTTTTAACAGTTTAAAGTGCAGTAATTTATTTGATTTTTATTATTCCAATGTTTCGACCACTTCTCAGTGGTCATGTCGAATAATAATATAATAAAAATCAAAATAATTATAATAGGAATAATAAAAATCAAGTAAATTACCGCACTTAAAACTGTTAAAACATAGTTTTATTATGTATATAAGTCACCAAAACATAGAAAATATTACTTAAGGTGCTGTTTATCACATACATTTCTTTACAATATAAAACAAAAACATCCTAATGATTTGCAATGAGACACAGTGGAGAATGTGTGGCGCATTTCAATACATATTTTACTACGTCTGGTGTCTGTCTGCTGTATATTAGTTAGTGGTGTCATTATTTCTATGTTTCAGTTTAGGGTTGCCACTTTTGTCGTATTATTACTTTACTAAATTAAATACCCAACAGACCGGTTGGCCAGATGGCATACACTAAATGGCATAAACTGGAAGAAAGCTGTGCCAAAGAGGCCTTCTGACAGCTGTCAATGTGTTAAATAAAAAATGATAAATAAGTGTCAATGGAAATAAAGGCTATTTTTATTCAAATCAATCAAATCAAATCAAATCAAATTTATTTGTTCAAAACATGGTTAAACAGTTGGAATATATGTTAGTGTACATATGTTTTGCTCACATAGGAGCATACAAATATTTATAATAAATTTTATTAAATTATATAATGTTAAATTAATCATGTGAAAAAAAATTTACATTTTACAATTGAGGAATTCGTCCGTATTTGTTTATTCAATTCAATTAGGATTTCATGCAGCTAATACTACTTAAGTTTTGGCCTTGTATTCACTTTTTAATTGCGAAGCTTGCAAACCGGCATCACAAACTCATCTAATAAAAGTGATTAAAGTCACCTATAGACTGCAAAACCAAGGATAGCTAACATAATATTTTGTTAGCTTTCAGGATGGGCATAGAGGGGATAGAATAGGACATAGGGATCAGACAGGAAGATGGAGATAGACGAGGTGGAATAAGGGGACAGGATAGGGTGATGTGGAAGTCAGGGAAGATGAAATAGAGGGATGGGGAATTGGACCAGCGAGACTCGGTCAGTGCACGAAATTGAGTTTCGTATGGTGACTGACTTTCGATAGCTAAAGGCTATGCATCCACATGATATTCTGTGAGAGCATGCTATTACACTGATCGAGCTGTCTTTAACAGCTGTAATCAAAATAATGATTCCAGCATGGTTCTCCCATGGCTTTTGTCTGTGTGATGTTACAATTTTTTGATTTAAAAATATTGGGCAAGTGCCTGTCAGTCAAAGCTCCATGGAGATGCGTGTCACACTCGTACACATAAACACACCAACTTACCTATATGTCACTGACATATTTTATATGTACAGTAGTTTCGGGTACTATATTTTAAGTTGGAAGTGAGGGGTCAGGAAGGCCATAATAACAGGAATTTCGCCTAATTTGGGCTCCCAGATTTTCCATCATTGTTAAGTGTTTTTCTCTTTACTCTTGTTTTGTGGAAAGGAATTAATTAAATATTCCATTTGAAATTTCCTAAAAAAAACATGGCAATGTCGAGATTAGAGTCTAATCTGGAATCTTCAGCAATAGTCTGGACTATTTTGTGATAGGCACTTGGCTAATTTTTGTCATTAAAACTGAGAAGGGGTCAGCCCTAATGAAGCTGGCCATGCTTCTCTATCATTGGCCGTACGCCAAGTGCGGTGTTTTGAAATGATATTTGCATAACGCCTGGCTAAACCACTGATAGCCAGCCCCGTCGGGCGCTAGGGATATGGGCTTCGTTTCCGTGTCTGCTCTTATTTTAGTCTATTGTTTGTGATATTGTACCCTTGAAGAAGATATTATAGAACAGGATATATAATTGTATTGTACATACAATCAAGAACATTACTACAGTGGAGACTTGATTAACCGGATCACAGATATACGGATTCGCGATTAATCGGATTGGCATTAATTAACACGATTAAGGTTGCAATATTTTAATGATTTAAGAAAACATGTGTGTATACACTAAAATTTTATTTTATTTTTATTTTATTTAAGGCACACCAACAGCACACACATTATTATGTTATATTACAAATCGTTTGTTATAAAAGTTCTGATGTGTGGACCCATTAAAGGAGTGCACAGCATTTACAATTCAAATGTCAATTTCTAGTAATTCAATTAATTAATGTCAACACTACATATGTCAAGTACAAATAAAGTTAAACGCAAATGAATAAACAATGTTGTCAAAATTATTACGATAAAGTGAAGAAAATACGGAAAGAATTAAATTAAAATTAACAAAAAAAATTATAACTAAGTACAAGTGGAAACATGAACATGAATCAATTATTTTATAGTCATAGCTGATGACAACACCTTATTTTTAAACCAATTATAAGTTGTGTGAAAAATATCGAGATCATCCAATTTTGAGTTTAGACGGTTGTATGTATTGCACATTCTTGTGATAGGGCTGAAGGGGCCTAGGTTGGTTTTAACCGGGGAATGTAGAAGATTTTCGTAATAACATGTCGTGGAATCAGACGAGGCACACTTATTTTTATGTCTTGGATAAGATTTATACACATTATGCTATTGTTGAGGAGTTTATGCAAAAAACAAACATCGAACATCATTCGGCGATTGCTAAGCGTCTGCATTCTAAAATGTGACAACCGCATAAATGATGTCTGATGAAAAAACGTGTGTCTAATCTCGTAATTAACATGTATATTGGTTGTTAAGTTTTTTATTTGGATATACGTGAAGCAAAAACCTTGTACCGCTTTTTACGAAAATTGCGCGGACGGAGGAGTATGAAATTTCGCACACTTATAGTTTATATAGAGAAGAAGCGACGAATGCTAATATTTTTTTAAATTATGCATAAAAAATACGTAATGTCTTATAATGATTTAAAAAAAAAGATTACACACACTACCATGTACTTGACACACACATGCATATATACTCTTTTGTTTATTGTTAAAATCAAATTAACAATGTAGCCTTGGCGAAATCAGTGATCATAGAAGTATAGTCTTTGACATTAATTGTTATGGTCGAATTTTGACCACGGGCGACCACTAGTTTGTATAAACACGTGAACGCGTATTAGTTATCTTTCTAGACTTAATAATATGTACAAAAATAGCTTTGTTCATATATTCAATTATCCGGATTCGGATACTTTTATTTTTATTGCAGGAGTTCAGCAGACAGACCCCTTCGACTTCATCCAGCGTCGCGCCGTTCGTATCCTCGACGATCCCATACTAACAGGCGGTTTATAATCGCTTAGCCTTCGAAGAGACTTTGCGTCCCTCTGCCTATTTTACCGCCTGTATAACGGGGAGTGTTCCGGGGAACTGTTTGATCTGGTGCCAACGCCTCACTTTTACAACCGCACCGCTCGCCAGCGACGGGATATTCACCCTCATTTCCTTGAGATCCCACGCTCAACTACGCAACGGTTCTCTAGAACATATATTCCGCGTACTACAATGATCTGGAGGAAACTTCCCGCCGCGGTTTTCCCTTTGTGCTATGACATGGGATTCTTTAAGAAGGGCGTTATAAAATTTCTTAGAGGTCGGCATCGCGTTGGCGACACCCCTGGTGTTGCAAATGTCCATAGGCGACGGTAACCACTTTCCATCAAGTGGGCCGTCTGCCTGTTTGTCTGCTTTTTGTAAAACCAAAGATTGACATTTGTAACACCAAAGATGTTACTAATGCGCTGCTGCTCTCTTAAGGGAGACTGGAACCTGGTCACTAATGCCGGAACACAACTCAAGGTTGTTATGGCGGCATCCTCTAGACCAGGGGTGGTAGCCATCCAGTCGGGCAAATGCCCTATGACCTGGCTGTGGGTTGTTTTGTCGCCTCTTACGACAGGCCACCCGGCCGCAGGAAATTGTATTCTTTCTCCGTTCCTGCACGAATTTTCGATTAGCCGAATGCCTTACGACGAGAATCAGTCCGGTTAATGAGTCTCCACATTATTCGAGAACGGTCTGCGATGTTATCGACCATGGCGATATCTCTTTTCAGAAAAACATTGGACGGACTTTTTAAAAAAAAAATTATGTCATGATTTCAGCAAACAGGCAGCCCACCTGATAAAAAAGTGGTTACCGTCGCCTATTGTCATTTGCAACACCAGAGGTGCTACCAATGTGCTGCCGCTCTCTAAAGGGAAATTGAAATCTGGCCACTAATGCCGGAACGCAACTCAAGGTTGTTATGGTGGTATAATCTGGACCAGGGGTGTTAGCCATCCAAACTTGTTTGGACAACAAACCATCAAATTTGAATAGCCCACAGGCGACAAATTTCTAAATCACACCTGTATATGGTATATTTATTACTTGTGCGTTTTTTGTATTTATGGTGGGACAATCTTCACTTTTGAAAGTGGTCATTGAACTAAGTATGTGTATTTGCTCACACGTCTATCACCCGCTTTAGTTTCACACATTTTCAAAAAGTCGCTTAAAACAAATATCTTTTCACCTCTCCACATGATGATTGCAACTATTGTAAGTTATTTATTTTATGTGAACGCGGTGAACAATAAAGAGGTTTCTATCTGCTTGTCTATTACACAATGAAATTGCAGGTCGATGAATCAGAACTTCAAGATGAACCTCTCCAGTTGAGATTGATGGACCACGACACGTATTCAGCCAACGATGCCATTGGGAAGGTCGTCATCAGTTTAGCCCCACTACTTGCCAGAGAAATCAACAATGTCAAGAGTACTACTGCACCACATGGTGGTAAGTCCTTAAATACTTGTTACATACATAACGATCTAGGTATTTAAATCGTGGAGATGAGTCACCTCTTCATTTAGATGAAGCTCTACTTGTGAATTCTACTGGTACAACAACTAATGCACCTCAGAAGGAGACTTCAACTATATTGAAGAGACAGAGGAAGAAAGTTAACTATAAAAAGTATTTTTAGACCTATGGTGGAGTGATGTTGTGTGTATTAATTAAGTGCAAAGAATAGAGGATAGTTACGGTACTCTGTAGTCTGGTCTCGCGCCAGTCTAATAATATACGAGATATATCATACCGGGTGTTTCATTCTTTTTCAAAGATACTACAGTATTGTAGCGTGATTGCAATCTATGCTAATTACTTAATGTACAATTCAACAATTGCCATCGACGATGTATGCAAACATATAAAATCTGCAATGATTTTACATCCACACATTCGTTTAATATTCGCAAGCTGACCCTCACACATAAACGCTATGATATAACAATACGTACATATGTAGCTGGCATTATCATAAAATATATAATTATTTTCTTTTTTTTCACCTACTCCCAATTATTTGGGGTCTACTCCTCTTACACACCACTAATCATATTGTCATCCTTCACACAATCCATCTGTTTTTTGGTCCACCTTCCATTTGTACCAGTCAATCTTCCAGTCTAACATTATTTGACACGTGACACTCTTCCCTTCTCATTACATGCCCATACCATCTTAGTATTCTTCCTCACAATTTTTCAGTCACGGGTGCGACTTCCAAATGTACCCTTATGTACTTACCTATATTTCTTATCTTATCCTTTCTTGAATCATCCATCAAACATCCATCTCAATATACTTATCTTAGCTGAGTGCAGCTGTTTCTGGTCTATTACTTAAGTGGCCCAACACAACAGTAACTCTTTTCTTTCCCCTTCTCCCAATTATTTGGGGTCGGCACAATATGTCTTTTCCTTCCATACTCCTCTATTCTGACATACATCCTCTGTTACACCACAAATCATCATATCATCCTTCAAACAATCCACCCATCTCTTTTTGTCTACCTTTACATTTATATCCATCAATCTTATAGTTTAACATTCTTTTTGTTACGTGACTTTCGTCCCTCCCCATTACATGCCCATACCACCTCAGTCTTGTTCCTCTCAATTTTACAGTCAGGGGTGCAACTTACAAAGATCCCCTTATGTACTCTACTCATTTTTCACCTTATCCATTCTTGTAACACCACAAATACATCGTAAAATTTTCATCAACATAACAATAACTATCGTTTCTATATACCACACCACACACCACAGTAGAGGCAAATTTTATCTAAGCACTACAACGTGAACTGTAAGCGCTAGAGTCAATTGAGAGAAGAGCCAAGAGGCAGATTGGTAGCGACCAGCTTGTCAATACAAGGCTTCAAAGCCTAGAGCATCGACGCCGGGTTCCTAGTCTATCAGTTTCATAGAATTCATCTCGGAGAGTGTGCGGTTGAACTGTTTGACCTGATTCCACCATTCCATCTTCGGACCACAAGGCTCTCTGGTCTACGTCATCGTATCTCAGTGGAAATGCCACCAGAGCGAACGAAACGTTTCGCCTCCATGTTCCTTCTACGTACGACCGAGTTATGAAATGCTCTATCAGAGTCCGTGTTTCCCGAAAAGTAGAATTCGGGTGTCTTCAAGTCTCGTGTGAATAGGTACTATCTAGGTAAGCGTGCTCCATCTTCGACCGCATCATCGTCCAACATGGGGCGTGATCGTGGTTAAACTCGAACCTATTTATCATAAAAAAATCACTCTTCATTGTGTCCACGTTGCTTTTACATATAATAAAGGTTGTTAAAGTTTTATACATCTGGGGTTACGTTTAAGTCTGGTAGATTATTTGATAAGTTTGGCTATAAGCCCACAATGCGAGTCATCGTATAAAGACCTTTTAATTATGGATTTAAATTCCTTCAATAAGTATTATTCTTTCATACTGATACGGATTAAAATTCAGTGCAGAAGTTGGCTAAAACATGATCGTTAATTACTTAATAAAATCTTGGTGGAAACTAGAGGTCCCACAAACATTCGGCCACTTCGATGTTTGGCCGAATACTGCGCGCTATTCAAATCATAAAGTAAAATGCGCACTTATTATCTGAAAATATATTTACTTAATCAAAAAATATTGCTTCAATGCTCAACATTTGTCATTGTCGTCGTTTGCTTTCATTTATGTGCATTTCAACCAAATTAATTATAGGAGACGATACGCTTTCATACATTGTTGGACCCAGATTGTAAAAACATGACAGTGATTTTAAGATTTATGTTTATTATGTTCATATTCTTTATAATTGTAGTAGGTTTTAGTTATTTTGAATTAATTATTTGTTGAAATTCATTCACATAAATCGAATAATTATATAGATAGATACATAACTCTTTATTGTACTCCAAAGCATAGATAAACAGAAATAGAAAAATATTAGAAATAGCATAACAGACGGCCTTATCGCTAAAAAGCGATCTCTTCCTGGCAACACTGGCCAAGGATTGATAGAGTTTTTTAATACCGACGGTGGTGCAGTTTACAAATAATAAGTATACACAATACATATAGCCACAAAAAAATATAAATATATATATACATATGACAATACATACGTTCGTATATATAACAGTGTTAGGAATTATTATACACAATAAAGAAGTAATGCGCCTGATCCTGATTTTAAAACACTAAAGATTTGGCTTGTCTTATAGCAATAGGTAGCTCATTCCGAAGATAGATAGATAGATAGATAACACTTTATTGTACACCATTACAGAAAACTTACGAACTAGTATTATTCTAATCGTGTACAAAGGGCGGTCTTATCGCTGAAAAGCGATCTCTTCCAGACAACCCGTGGCAGGAATATTGCTGGTTAGGAATGGCGATGGTGGTATACATAATTATTGTACGATTACTTAGATTTTAATAATAAATATATAACTATACTATATATACGAATATACACATAAGTCTTATATACATATTCAAGATATAGTGATAAAATGCAACTATTTAAACATAATAAATATATAATTATATGCAATATAATACTAATTATATAAAATTACATATCATTATATTGTAGATAGTATTTCCTGACCATGTTCTTAAATGTTATTAGAGATTTTGCTTGTCTGACAGCAACAGGCAATGTATTCCAAAGTTGGAAAGCCTTAACCGTGAATGAATTATTGATAAACGTTGTATTATGAATAGGAGTAATAAGTCTATGTTGACTGGAAGGGCGTAAATTGTGAGAGCAAGAAATAAATTCGAAGCGTTCTTTAAGGTACTGTGGAGTAGTAGGGATGAATAAAATACTATAAAGCAATGAAAGAATGTGAGTATCCCGGCGGAAACGAATTGGCAACCACTTGAGTTTTTTACGAAATTACAGAATCGTGATCATACTTGCGTAACCCAAATATGAACCTTATAGAAAACTTTTGGAGGCGCTCAAGTTTATTAAGTTGTTCTTGTGTTAAATCTAGATAGTTGGCGTCGGCATAATCAAGTATGGGTGAGAGTAGCGACTCTGCAAGCTTAATTTTGGTGGCGATGGGCAGGAAGTTTTTCAGCCTCCAAAGTATTATTATTGTAAAAACAAGACATATGTAAAGATGTGTTTATTATGTATTTTGTTTATTGTGTATTATCTTATTTTGCTTGTGACCTTATTTTTATTATTTCTCGTCTTTCAGATAGAATTTAGGCTGATTTTTTCAATTTTGTAATATAAAAATTTTACGCATTTTTAAAACCATATATCAACTCCTTACATTTCTTTGGCCCAAAAGTCCCCGTCTTTTTGGTGTACTGTGTAATATCAGCTTTATCCGCTGAGGTTTTTGAGGTATGAACTATTTTTGATTAAACGCTTTCTTTGTGGTTCCGTGCACCCAAGCCGAAGATCAACATTGGTCCAACAGACCAGCAATAATGGTGAGCTTGATCCAATTTTAGGTCTTACATTTAAACGTCTTCATAGTCTGTGATTGTCTTCTTTTATTTATTTTGTTACTTTAAACATGCTTGTTTTATCTGTGTTTATTAGTCCTAGAAATAATCCCGTTTTCTTTCTTCTTTCTAGACGAATTAAAATATAGACGGAGCTTGTGTGAACAGAAATGTCATATGAAGTGAAGCATTTTTTTTAGCTTTTTTATTGCATGAGTTCGCCTATGGACACCTGCAACACCAAATGTACTACCAATGCGCTGCTGCTCTCTAAAGAGAGACTGGAACCTGGCCACTAATACCGGAACACAACTCAAGGTTGTTATTGCGGCAAACTCTAGACCAGGGGTGGTAGCCATTTAGACTGGCAAATACCCTACCAGCTGGCAAACTATCCATACTAATCCGATTATTTAATACTAAGTTTTCGTAACGCACTACAGTGCGATCGGCTTCCTTTAGCCGGCTTCATTCTGGGATTTCCGGGTTCCGTGTACATATTTTGTTTGTTTGAGGTTTCGTGTTGTAATGTTAAAATTCATAATGGAAATTGACCAGATAGACCTTAAATATGATACAAGTATTTTATAGTTATTATAAGTCAAATGATGTGATATAACGAACCACTAGTAGTTTATTTATTTTTATATGTCCAGTTCGTCACCTCTGTTCGTTTGTTTTATGTTTTTGTTTTATTTGTCATGATATGTTTTATTATTACATACTAATTGCAGTTTCAAGTAAACATTGTGTGTAAACTCATTAAATTGCTTTGTAGATCTAAGCCGTGGCAATACTTACAGGTCCTTGCGGAAGATCCTGGTTGCACAACCAGCATTATGCTGAGCATGGGCCTTTTTGAGGACACCACAATTGATGTTATGTCACTATTTTGTTTTTTTGTAATTTGTCCTAAATAAACATTTTTCTTACTTCTTTCTTTCTAATGTCATAAATAACAGACATTTGTCATCTCTACAAAATCGTCCATAAATAACTCACGGTCTATCGCGCAATTCTCCATTTCTTTTTTCACAACGGCTTCTCGTATTTCAGGGGCGGTAATGTCAGGCTGGATACCTGTATTTGACACCATGCACGGCATACGCGGGGAGTTAAACGTAATTGTTAAAGTGGAACTCTTTTCGGACTTCAACAAATACAAGACATCGAGTTGCGGCGTACAGTTCTTTCATTGTGAGTGTCATGACGTTCTTTGACCTTAAAACTTCTTCTGTGGCCATAATAGTGTAGATGACACTAGATTCTGATCGACTATTCTGTGAATTTCTATCATTCGACAGCGAAAGTGGGCCTGTGGCAGAGTCATGCTAGAATCATTATCATAATTGCAGTTTTTAGGACGCAGTCACAGAATATCGGCGTGAAAAGATTATCCTTGAGCTAATCCTGTTTCGTGTGATGAGTGGCTACCGATGGCCCACTTCCATCTCCCCATACCTCCTCACCATATTCCATTCCCATATCCCAGCCCCTCTATACTATTCCTCCTGTCTGAAACCAATATCTCATCTCTTTTTCCCTATCCTAAAGGCTGGCAACGCGTTGGCTTCGCCTCTGATGTTGTAAACGTCCATATGCGACGGTAACCACCTTCCATTACGGCCTGTGTGGTTGAGCGGGCTAAGTCTTAACAGGCCGAACTCTTTGGAACGTAGAGGCTCCGGGTTCGATTTCTGGCATGGTAAATTTCGGAAACGATCTTTCTGTTATTTACTATGGTCTGCGCGCCTGAGTTCGGCCCCAGAGTGGTCTGTTGTATATTCCCCATAACACAAGCGTAACTTGCTTAGCTTGATGATATACAATATGTGTGTCTGTCGAATATTAAAAAAATAAATACCTGGGCCATCTTCCTGTTTGCCAGCTTCGCGATAAAAAAAGTGGTGCAGCGGCGGCACGATCACACCTACATTGCGTTTAGAAAAACAGACATTGTTAAGAACCTCTTTAAATATCAATTTGTTGTGGACTGTAATTATTTTATTTTTATTCTATGACGGTTCTTAATGGAGGGAAAAATATACAGATCAAAAATAACACAAGAACATCAAAGTTCCATATTTAAAATAAATAATAATAAAAATATTGTGGCCAGTAACAAACTTTATTATCCACAATAAAAACTTTTTGGTGGAGATTCCCACAGCCAATTAGCTGATTTTTTCTTTTTTCAATATGTCATGATCTAATGAAATCTCAACCCAGGTCCCATGATACCACCGGGCTATAGAGCAACGGCTGTTCACGGCTTCGTTGAAGAGTTGGTGGTGAATGATGATCCCGAATACCAGTGGATTGATAAAATCAGAACACCCAGAGCTTCGAATGAGGCTAGACAAGTTGCTTTCATTAAGCTCGGTAATCAGGTATGCTATTTAACTTTTTAGTTTTTATTCTATGTTCTAACTCTTATGCTTTCAAATCGGTGAGTGTTTGTCTGTATGCTCTAGCCAAGTACGAAAGAAATAAAGAAAAAGAGATTATTTAAAGAAATGGCGATATTCTTATATTGTTTACATATACATATTCTGATGTAAATGGCATAAAAAATTCGTATTACCTTATATATATATATATATATATATATATATATATATATATATATATATATATATATACATACATAATATTCTACCCATGCAGGAACAGAGAAAGAATACAAATTCCTTCGGCTAGGCAGCCTGTCGTAAGAGGCGACAAAACAACCCACAGCCAGGTGGTAGGGTATTTGCTAGTCTGCATGGCTACCATCCCTGGTCTAGAGTATGTCGCCATAATAACCTTGAGTTGTTCCGGCACTAGTGACCAGGTGCCACTGTCTGTTTAGAGAGTGGCAGCTCCTTTGTAGCACCTTTGGTGTTACAAATGTCCATAGGCGATGGTAACCGCTCTCCATCACGTGGGCCGTCTGTCTGTATGCTGAACTCATGCAATAAAAAAAATGAGTTTTTTTAAATTTTATTATTATTAAACCTTTTATTATATTACTTACATACATACATATAATCACGCCTGTTTCCCGTTTTGGTAGGCAGAGACAATGGAACTCCATTTGATACGATCCTGACAAACACTTTTTATCTACTGTCATTAAGTTCTTTATACACACATGTTTATATGCGGTTCTTTTTACATGATTTTTTTTTCAATATATCTTCAGGCTCAAGAAGCGGTTAGTCGAGTACACTTTTTATAGCTATGAAGAGTTTAGGATTTATGTTAATTGAGACCATAATTATATATTACTAGCGATCCTGTCAGACTTTAGAACCCGATTCTAGTTCCTCCTACCGGTTCCAATTGTAAATCTAACTAAGCCATCCGGGAAATCACTCAAACACACTCAAAAAAATTTCACCAAATCGGTAAAGTCGTTCTCAAGTTATGCGCGAACATACATTTCTACGAGTCATTTTTATTTATATAGAAGATTAAAATTGACATGCGACATTGTTATGAATAAAAGATTTCTGGTTCCCATTATTTACGTTATAATATTGTGTAATGTTCATTGTATATCCAGGTTCAGCGATTGGTTGGCCTGAAGGCGGCTGAACTGGGCGCAAAC
The DNA here is from genome assembly GCA_039645545.1 of Dendrolimus houi. Taxonomy (NCBI): domain Eukaryota; kingdom Metazoa; phylum Arthropoda; class Insecta; order Lepidoptera; family Lasiocampidae; genus Dendrolimus; species Dendrolimus houi. The sequence goes on along the minus strand of CM077137.1, from coordinate 2,398,146 downwards.
GCAGTTGTCGGATACCAACAGGACTTCGATTTAGAAGGGGAGGCTGGGGTCGTTGCTAGAGCGATAGGTAATTTTCCTATTTCTCTCTATCCTTGAATATTTTTATGATTCGTATTCGCGTAAACGGAAATTATATAAAATAGCGGTCCGTCCCGACGTCACCCGAGTGGTTATGGCTAATTTTTTTACACCTTGGGTTACATTATTGTTACAACTCAGGTCAAACTCAAACACAAAATCCACCTGCATATCTGAAACAAAACACATTTATTACCCGTCGGCATTTGAACTAATAACATTGAAATTCTTTTATGGTCGTCTTCTTTTGTTTATTTATTGGCATACGACCCATTGTTGTATTGTAATCATTAGCCAGGTGTTACGAATTTAAAGTAAAAGCTGATTCTAGGAAATTCGGTCCACGCTGCCGGGCGGACATATTGCATTTGTACAGTATAAAGCAACGGCCCGATTTAGGGAGCAGTTAGTCGAGCGAGAACCACGAAGCGAGATGTGTGTACTACAATCGAGAATCTTTTAGTGACGGACTTTGCGCGTTTTATTGATTTACGACCTTCTGCATTACGTTTGGACTTGTTGTGTTCAGTTATATTTGTACCTGTGTTATACGTGTTTGTATAGTTCTAATAAAGTCTATAGTAATTCTAACGGCATTTAAATTCGAGTCTCGCGACTCGTAACATTATTGAAGTCAGTGGGGCTCCCTAACTTTTTCTAGTATTCTTTTACCGTTAAAGCTGTACAGCTTTGGAACGCGCTGCCTGTTACTTTCACACAAGTAAAATCGCTATTTAAAACTGACTAAAAATATTACCTGTCGTTGGAATAATATATATATATATATATATATATATATATATATATATATATATATATATATATATATATATATATATATATATATATATATATATATATATATATATATTTATATATATATATATAGAATTTCAAGAGTACTCGGCATCGTATATTCCAAGAGCGTTACGACTTCCCAGAGAGCTACCCGTCACGTTCGGCGGCTCGAACAATAATGACTAAGTTTTTTTTTTTATTGGACTTGACTTTATGTTGTTGGTCCGAAGACCTCACAACTTTACCGGGGTTTTCGGGGCGAGTGCCTTTGCGAAGCGAAGGCGCTCGAGCTGGGGGGCAACTTGCTCGAGGGGCTCCTAGGAGTTTCACCTCGGCTGGACTGTTGCCATGAGAGGGGCATGAATCTAATGATGCCCACCATAGGGCGACACAATGCACTAATTGAGAGCGGGCGACGGGTAATATAAAGCCCGAGAGGAAGGATCCCGGCGGACCGGGATCGGCGGTTCGCGGTGGCCTATGCTATCTTACTGCCGTTTCGCAACGTGTTATGGCTGGGAGAGAAGAAACGGCGAAAGAAACTTCCCAGCAACACAGTGTCGACAGTGCGGGCGTATTTATAGTGCTCGGCGCACGTGTCAATGCACGTGCACGTGATCACCAATTTTTAGATTAAGTATTGAAATTACAATAAAAATTATTTTGTTTTACGTTAACCTCACATTACAATAAACTCAGCAATGAAATCAATTATTATTGCTTTCGTAATACGTTAATTGTTGTATTTGCGCCGACATATATATGTGTATATACAGTGGTCGTCATATAATTAAGAACGCTGATTGAAAGTGAAGATTTTTTTCAAACTAAGACGCAAAACTAATGCTTGCAATTTTTTTATTTCTCTCGATATCGTAAAATTTTTCCATAATACCGCTGTATTCATTGATACAGATATTCATTGATATGATTAACTAAAAATAAATAGACAAACTTTTTACACTACTTCTAAACATAGTATTCCTATTTACTGGCTGGTCACGTAATTAAGAACGCTAAATAGTTTATACCTTTATTCAAATTTAAATAGAGAACACTCAGTCGATTTGTTACTGTTTGTATAATTTTGGCGCCATTTAGTGCTGTAAATCTACAAGGGGAGTAATAATAAAACTTCGCCGGAAGAATTGGTCTTATAAAAAGATAGCCGACCATCTGCAATGTTCAAAAACGATGGTTTTCCACGCTGTAAAGCATTTTGCTACGTATCAAACTACTTCGAATGACCCACGTTTTTTTTTTTTTTGCATTTGCGAGAAAGTATGAAAACTGGTCTGTGCGACAGTGGAAAATGTACTTTTTTCTGACGAGACGAAAATAGACAGAGTATGTTCTGATGGAAAACGATATGTACGACGTCCCCTGAATACAGCATTCGACCCTTAAGTACACGAAAGTTACATTAAAGCACGGTGGTGGAAATGTGCAATTTGGGGGTGCTTTTCTGGACATGGTGTTGGACCTGTAAAGTTGATAGAAGGTAACATGGATCAGTTCCAATACAAAAATATACTGAAAGAAATAATGTTACCTTCTGCTGAAGACGTTTTACCTGTTATTTGGTTTACATTCCAGCATGAAAATGATCCAAAGCACACTGCACGCACTGTAAAGGAATTTCTTACAGCGCAATCAGTTTCTGTCTTAAACTGGCCAGCTAACAGCCCAGATCTAAACCCAATAGAGAATCTGTGGTTCAAAGTAAAGAAAAAGGTTTCAAATACACAGTGTGGGAATTTAAGAGAGCTGTACGACGTTTTTTTAGAAGAATGGAACTCTATTTCTCTTGAAAAATGTCAAAAATTAATACAGTCAATGCCTCGCCGGTGTAAAGCAGTAATTAAAATCCGTGGATATGCTATTAACTATTAATTTTAGTTAAAAATGTATTAAATTGCTTTTTAAATTTCTCGCGCTACATATTATTGTGATTTTTTAAATGTGAGTGTCATACAAAACGATTTCCAAACAGTTTAATAAATCGTTCTTAATTATTTGTCCAGTTTCAGTACTATTTGAATGTGTTACTTTGGTAAAATAAATAAAATGTGAAAAAAAAAATTGTTAGCGATTTTATTCTTTATTCCTAAGCCACGTTGCTCTATTAATGTGGCTATTTTATAACATAACTAGTTGCTTCTCAGAAGGTACACATCTCTGTGTATGACACGATTTAAATAAAAAACTTCTAGAACTTCAAATTGTTCTTAATTATATGACCACAACTATATATACATATATATAATGTATGTATTTATTATTAAAAAGTAAGTAGTTCGTACTATATGTTACGTATACCACCATCTGCCTGTCATTATCATTTCAATTTATTCCTGGGTGCTTGTACATAATTAGACATAATTTTAATATTTAAGTGCATTATTATATTGGTGTATAATAAAGTGTTATATCCTCTTTTTTGAAATCGGTCCAGTAGATTTTGAGTTTATTCGTAACAAACTCACAAAAATACAAATCTCTCCTCTTTGTAATATTAGTATAGAGAGTATATAGATTAGCGTATCCATCCATCTGTCTTTGTATATATAAAAAAAGTTTTTTGTAAAATTATCTTTCAGGCACGGCTGTTAGTATATCACCAGTGCCAGTGCCAAGTCAACCTGTCAACATGCCACCTTGTACACAGCAGTGAGTAAATTAAAGAGATATAAAAAAATGTGTGTGTTACACAAATTTCCAACTCTATCTGTATGAGCATAGTGTTTAAATGATTAAATATAATGTATTCTATCTCATTCTCTCGCAGGCTTAGACCTATAGATTTATGTGTTTATCTCTTTTTAGTGTCGCTTTTTCGTCTCAACGAGTTTCAAATCACAACAATTCTAAAGAAGTTTCACTTCAAAAATCTAGTGCACTCAGTCTGATATAATACAAGTATTTTTTTAACATATATTTGTGATTCGAACTGCTCTTACATGCACTCCTTATAAAAACGCGGACAAAGGCGCGAGTTACATCTAGTAAGCGCATAAAAAAGTGATTAAAATGTAACATAATACAAAAATTTCAAATCAATATATTGATTGCTGACACAAACATACGGAAACTGATTTTTTATATAATAATATGTACAAAAAATTTGTATCCATTTAGTATGGACGATATGTGTTTCACTGGATATACGTGTGAAGAAGGATCTAAAGGGTAGGCGTGGGCATGTTATACTCTTTATAAAAGAATATTATGTAGATTAATCTGCAATATTTGCCCATGTAATGATGTGCAGGCCAAATTCATGAATTTGATTGTAAACACTATTTTGAGCTATTATTATATAATTATTTTTATAGAATATCACATATCACGATAAGATTAACTAATTATTCCGTATTTTGTGTATATTAAAATTTATAAAAATGTTATAATATCTAATCTTAATGTAAGAACCAAAAAAGACGTGAATCCAAGCTTTAAATGTTGTCAGAACAATAAAAGTAACACGTAGATTAGTATACCAGTCACAATACTTAATAAATTTTATTTTTGCATGGTTTGTTCGTGTTGCGCTTGAAAAATTAAACAAATTTAGACAATTAAAAAAGTATTTGGACATTTTGGCTGTAGATAGCGACAACGTAACCGATTTGAATGAATATTATCAGACTCATCAAGAAGAATTGCAGAGATTAGTTACCATTCTTAACCCTAATGCTCCATCATTTCTAGACGAGACAGAGAACATAGAGGAAGACGATGAAAAAAGTCTGAATCAAACAAGGCAATCTAGTATCACCAGTTATACTGGAAATCTTTCATTGTATCAAGATTATTATGCATCTCAAAAAAGTTTGAAACACATAATTGAAGATCAATCAGATCTTAATAGATTGTTGAATAAAGGAGACGATTATGACTCAGATTCGTCAGGCCCATTACAAAAGATAAAGAAACTAAAAACAAATTTGTTCAGTAGAAAATTTCGCTCGCGTAAGAGTGAAAAACAGGACGATTCGATTTCAATTAAATCGAACTCCTCCGACACCTCGAGGATATCATTGTCTGATATAAAAAATGAATTTAAAAAATTCAAAAAGTTGAAAAAGATTAAGATACGTAAACAGTTTGTTAATAAAGAGGAAGAAGGGGAAGGCATGGCGTCTGTTCTTGCTAGATCTGTAATACATGCGCATACTAGTTTGGCGTGTATAGCTGAGACACAAGATTCTGAGCATTCTCCATGCTCAACCATGAGACGTACCAGTGAATCTGAACCAACCATTAATCTTTCCGACGAAGATCGTCCAAGAAAAATATCCACAGAACAATCTGCGGATATTAAACATGATGATAACGTTAATAAAGCACCTGAAATTCGTTGTTCATCTCTTACTAACGTTAGCACAGAAGGCATCGAACCTGTTTTGAGTAAGTTATCTGAATCTTGCCCTACAACACCAATGGTTGATAGGAGTGAAAATCTTTTAAAATTGCCAGGAGATGTTGGTTACTTCGGATCAGTGTCCTCTGCTTTATCAGCAGATAGCTCCGAAGTCTACTCAAGCTCTGATGAAGATGATGAAAGTTCAGAGATTAAAAGTGATGCAGAAAAATCTGTGGAAACCACTAGCTCAGTAGTTTCACAAGTATTGAGGCATGAAGTCGATCAAAGTTTTATTGCACAGATGGATAAGAAGTTAAGTATCTTGGAATCGGTTACTCCTGATCTTAATGAGATTGCACAACAGGATATCAGTGGTTTTCCTGAATTAGAAACAATTCCTACCGAAAAAAATAAAGTTGAACGCACGAGCGATTTAGAAGCAATTGGAATTAATTCTCAGGAATTAGGTAAAAAGCTTGAAAAAGAATCACATGCATCTAACAATCATTTAACTATACCAGACTTAGAAATTATTAAAAATGAAACTGATGAAACGAATATTACCCGCGAAGCACATGAATCTTCTTCATCTAAAACTGGATCTATGTCTCCGCCAATAAGGCCTAATGTCAACTACATAAAACTGCACAATCCTTTTACACATAAAAAGGCAGCTAAAAGTATCAGCGCTCCATCATCTCCGACAGAAAAGCATGGCTTTGTGTATCGTTCTTCGAAACGTATAAAACGTGGGCTTTCTAAGTTATCCAAAAGCAGTATGATAAAAAGTCTTTCTCACTATTCTTTGCTGCCAAAGAAAAAACAAGAGAAAACATTCAGTCAATCTGGCTCTTCATCTGATGTTCCCTCTAAAGCTCCGAGTGATACTGTGCTTGGATCTCTTTTCATGTCTTATTCAGACCTGCTCAGTTTAGACAAAGAAAGTTTGTCGCCAAACAAATTGCATAAGAGCGATGAATTTGGCCATAAAAAAGTATCGATGTACATTGGTTCAGAACCTGTATCTCGAGCTTCTTTCAGTGGGTCTACTTTTCCGTTTCACTCTAAAGAAGAACACGAAAATCATAAAAAAGATAAATATGGCCTTAAGCCGACAGGACTTGTGCATACAGCTATGGAAACAATATTAATTGATAAAGTACAGTCGCTTTTAATTCCTACTTCCCCCGAGCCTACCGCTTCGAATAAATTTTTTGCAGACGTCAGTGAGAGGTTAGAAAAAGTGGAGGATAGTAGGAATAGAGATTGTTCTAATTTTGATAAAGCCAGGTCTTTGCCTCCTGAAATGCCTAGAAATTTTATTGTTAAAAAAGATGACGAGTCTCATAAAGCAGTTAAATTAAATAGTCCAGAATGCTCAGGACTTATTCATACTGCTATGCAAACAGTGCTATTAGATAAAGCGCAGACTTTGATACCCGAGAAATCCGAAATTGTAATACCAAAACAAAGGCCTAATAATGTCAGAACTGATGAGACGAAAAATGGAACACCAGAATCAAGCGGCTTGGTACACACGGCAATGGAGACAATGCTTATGGATAAAGTTCAGTCTTTAATTAATCCTACTGTGTCACAGGTTATCATACCTCCAGTGCATGAAGGCAATAATCAAAACACTGTTATAGAAACAGAGCACAAACAAGCAGTAGAAAACAAAAAACGGATTTGTGAAAGTCCTCCTATTCCATCAAAAGGTTTGGTGCATACTGCGATGGAGACAATGTTAATAGAAAAAGCGCAATCAATTCTTCCAAAAACACCTGAATTTATTGAGACAGAGCCAGCTTTTGAATCTAGGGAAATTCATAAAGTGGAATCGAAATCTCCAAGTCTAATTCACACTGCAATGGAAACTAGTCTACTTGATAAAGCTCCTTCTTCAATACCGGAAACACCTAAACCGGTCCAGTTTAAAGAAGACCATAATGTTTTAGAAAGAAGAGGTTCGAAAAGTTTTATTAAGAAACCTAAAATAGTAAAAACCGCCATAGAGAAGGTTCATAACTTATTAGGTCCAATCTCTCCAGATTTGGTTGTTGAAAAGGCTAAAAAGTTTTTTGATGACGGTAAAGAAGAAAAACATAGCTTAGTACACACAGCGATGGAAACAATGCTTATGGAGAAGGTTCAAGCCTTGATTGTTGCTGAACCGGAGTCTGGGTGTCATAAAAAAGTTTCAAACATTACATCAGAAACGACATCAATGCCGAAAACTGTAGATACAAAAATAAATACATCGATGATAATAAGAACCGAAAGAGATATATCTGAAAATACTCAATCAGAAATTGTGCTATATGATGACAATGAAAAACCAATTAACGATTCGAATACGACGCCGACAGAGTTTATATCTGAGGCTACCTCTAAAAACGTAGAAACATTTTCCCCAAAGGAAGTATCGAATAACGCAACGACTGTTGTATTAAAACACGACATTAAGAATGAATCTCATAGCTTAGTTCAAACTGCAATGCAAACTAATCTAATTGATAAAATTCAAACACTTTCTCATCCCGATTTTGCATCTATAGCCAATCCAAAAGCAAAAATAACTCAGAAACCAAGTGATTCTGTCGAATTTAGGGAAACCACATTTTCAACAAAACCACGCATAGTTAGTGAAACTTTAAAACTTAAGCATAAAAGCACAAGTGCAGAGAAGAAGGATAAGGTGTTAACTAGACAAGACAGTATACACTCATCATCCAACGAGTTGCTCGACGCTGCACCCGAAGTGTCCAATAATCCCTTAACTAGTGATATAACAAAACCTATAATAACAGTACAAGTAACAAGTCATCTGGAAACAATACCGTCATTGCCTGAGAGTGTTGAACAAGATAGTGTCGATGTAGATGAGACTAACCAAGCTAGTGTGTGTGATAACTTGCATGCAGTGTGCGGTGTCGACAGGGAGAAGGAGAGAGAAAAGGAGAAAGAGAAAGAAAGAGGGTCACCGAGGCATGCAAGGCACGAGTCGTATGGCAGCAGGATGGAGCCGGTTGGTCACACGCAGAACTCTTCTTTGAACGCCTCGTCGACCCCGCTCGGCATTCATCGCAGGTCTTCGGATTCTGACCTCAGTGTTACGCCTAAAGGTTTGTCTTGTTCTTATTTTTAAATGTAGCACGGTTTTCAAGTTTTGATTAATCCTGAAGCAAACGCTATAGCGACATTGTACCTTGAATGCCAAAGAGTACTTGTGTTAACGAAAAAACATATTTTACTAGAGGTGAGATTTTTAATATAAATTAATATAAATATACAATTCTTCATTAAAATCAACACACATACCAACCTCCTAATGGTGAGAATGTGAAATAATAAAGAGATATTTTTGTCCACATGAAGTCAATACCATTAGGCAACCGTAAACTTTTATCTAGACTACTGATGAGCCAATTTTAAACAATCATTTTATTTTAATCTTTAGCTTTTTTCGAAATAGGCTCTGACAGCTAATGTTGTTTTATGGCTATATTTATTTTATTTCATTTTCGTACTGATCACATGCCATCTACAAGTTGAGCTGTAACCACCATTTTATCGTAAGCGCCATTTGGATCTAAGTATATTTTTTGTTGCAAAAAGTATTTTAAACGATTATTGTGTTTTCGGACAATCACTTTTACATTTAGTGGGGTTTAAACTAACTAAAACTGATAGATCCAAGTGTCGCTTTCGATAAGATGACGGTAGGCTCGAAGTGTTGCACATCTTCAATTACTCATAAACAGAGTTAGCTAAAGTGGCTTTGCCTATCAGATGTGCGAACTTTCTTGGTGGGTAGTTTCCGGAACGAGTCTTTAAATTGTATTTCAAGTTTAAAACCATTTCAATGATTAAACTGTAGCTTGTCTATATTATATTATCTTATCCCCTTTAGTGAAGGAATGCATTACCTCGACATGACCTTTTTGTACGATATCTTAAATTCTATTATCGATTGTCCTGCTCTCACTTCCTCTTTGAAAATCAACGTACCACAGCGTTACCCTCGTAATTATTCCTCACAGACTGTTCACTACCCCTGTTTCCAAAATTAACTACGGACCAAATGAATATCTGCGTCGTTGAACAAATACCTACAACAAATATTTTAGTCATCAGTTGTAAGTAAAGTTATAAATAAGCTTCAGAAGGGATGCAATGCTTATATATTAGATTTAATCATTTAGTTGTGTTTAGCTTTCCCGTTAGAAGTGTCACAGTGTTACTTGCTATTTATGTTTTCTGTTCTTTTCCTAGATCGTAAGTATCCATTTTTGGTTTAGATGTATTATTGTGTATTGTTAGGGCTTAAATTTATGGAAATACTGTAGGATACTTTTAATATTAAAAAAGTCATCTTAATATATTTCCGGTTTAATTAATAGTTGTAGCAGCGAGAGGTAGAGGTTAAATGATACTTCAAATGATAGAGTAGTATTCACTGTCGAGTGCTGATGTGAACTGAAGGGAACTAATTTATTTTGGAAACGGTAACCGTAAGTACAAATATTAACAAGTTGTACTGCTAGTACAAAAGATAGCACATTGTGTGAGCGGGACGGATGATGTGCGAGCGAGATAGAGCAACTATTAATATGTGCGCTCCTCCCGCGTCGCACGTGCCAGTAGTTTGTTGTCCGCTGCGATGACTATAGTTCGTTCGCGTTAAGAATGCAGTGAGTCATCAGTGCAACTGCAGGGTAAAGGTGTATTCATAGTGGTGTTAAAATTCAAACAAATTATATTTTTAAAGATTAAGTTTAATGAATTTAAAAAATACACTTAAAACCTAAAAATCAAAATTAAGTTATTAATATTTTAATCACTATCACTAGTATCCTCGTTAGTATTTATAATAAAAGAATTTACTGCACTAAGAATACTATAAACTGTTCTCTCGGACACACCGCGTGCATTTGCCGTTTTTTGTACTATGCTGTCCACAGTCTCATTTAAATCAGACTGTTTAAAATATATAACAACATTGTAAATTACTTTTCTCTCTCCACTATTTTTTACCGAACCACTTTTATTTTTACGTATTGGTAAGGTATTCATTTTGTAAGATATAAATCAGTTAACACAATTACAGGGCGCAACCGTCGCGTTCGAAGCTATGCCTTCAACTGGTCACTGTGAACTTGACTTTGTAATTTGAAAAGATTTGATTGGTTAGGGGGCGGGGCTAGGCCGGCGAACAATGGTGACTCACTGCATTCTTAACGCGAACGAACTATAGACGTATGCAGCTCCCATAGTCATCAAGCCAAGAGTTGGAAAGAGGTTGATATTGAATAGTTTTATACTAAATTATTTTTAGTTTACATCTTTCACCAAAATATTCCTCTCGAATATCTATTAACCTAATTTGATATAAAAATATCATAAGTAATTGCTCTATTTATGATACTGAAGAGTTTATTAAAGACTTATTAAACTTCAGGTGGTTCACTAAACACTTCAGCGGTCAACGTGGGCAGCGGCGGGGGTGCCATTCTTAGGCCCTCGATGAACAGCAATAACCTGGATATGCTCGAATATCCCTTCCTCACCATGACTGAGTATCCACCGGAGTTTATTGTTCATATAGGTGAGTTTGTAATGTATGCAAATTGTGGGTAGTTTTCTAATTTACAAAGATGTCGAATAAACAGTCTCGTTGCCGCAGCGATATTGTAGTTCATTATAGTTATTATAACTGGAACGACGAAAAGATCAAATTAAAATAAGTATTTAGTAAAATGCCTTTCGGAAAGTTATACGAATTTGGTATACATGGTTGTGCTAATTGGGACGTGTATGTAAGGCTTGTGGAACAATTTATTTTGTTGAACGACATAAAACGCCACGGCCACGTTGGAACAGCGTTAACGAGACTGTTTATTCGGCTTCTTTCTAAAATACAAAACTACCCACAATTTACATACATTACAGAAATGATCTCTAGTGGAACTCAGTTTTAATCAAAACCTTTAAAAATTATTTATTTCATAATAGAAAATCTACAGCTGAACACATGTTTAATTTATGATTATTATCAGACTGCCAATTAGAAGGTTTTTGCGAATATGTTGATTAATGGCCGGTTTCTAAATCTTACTATTCATTCACTTGCCTTACCATCGGTTAAATTTTGACATTACTTGTACGGAGCTTATGGCAAATTTTAACCGATAGTAGGGCAAATGAACGATTGTTAAGATATAGGAACCTGGAATAAGTAATACGCATATATACAGTACATCATGGAACTAGTCGTAGACAATTTATTGCTTATATATATATATATATATATATATATATATATATATATATATATATATATATATATATATATATATATATCGCTTTGGTCGCGAAAATTGATGATCTGTAACATTCCATTTTGAAATAAATAAATACATTCATTTTCATTTTTAAATACTGATCCCCAAAGTGGTTAACATTATTGTTTAATTAGGGAACGTTCCCATAATACATGACCCATTTTTTTAAATAATTTTAACCCCCCCCTCTTCTCGGTGATCATGGTTTTAAATTTTTTTATAGAAAATAAAAAAATAATTTGACTCATTAGCTGTTTAACCTCCTTCAAAGGCCAAATTTCGTATTATTTTATTTTACACAAGCTGCCATCGAGTTTATTATATAGCAAAATCAACACAATTATATCGTCTCTTTTATTCTAATACAAATTCTATGTAGTTAGAGGGAAAAAGCATCAGTTTCAACGTTCATTACAATTATCTGTATTTGTGGGACTTCCTAATGAGCCTTGTGTGACAGCTCGGCAACAAATTTGCGGTGGTTCCGTCGTAAAGGTTAAGAAGCCGTAAACGCTGCGCGCCATATTTGAATATAGAACGAAAAAAGCGCGAGATTTCCTTAGAGGATATTGATTACGCGAAGAAAACCTAAATACCTCCCTCCTCCCCTGAACAGGTCACGTAGTATGGGTACGTTCCGTTATGTTATTTAAATAAATTCTTGATAGCACGGATAGTGCCTTTTGCCTATGGTTAGTTCAACTTTAGACTTGGTCGGAATTTTATTAGTTGCATAGGAGGTACGGAAAATCTATTCATCCGAAGAAAGAATTTGGAAAATTTTCCTACCATTTCTATTTTCAAGGGGGTACAGTGTGCGCCCGATCAGTGAAACTCGTTGACGGAGGCGGTGAAAGTGCAGCCAGGGCGGCCTGGTGGGCCGAACTGCGAACAGAACTGCGAGCGCACGCCCGAGCCCTCAGGTGTAACGCCGTGATCGCCTACACAGACACCGCTGCTATATGGTATATCGAATTTAATTCTCTTGTATAATGACCATTTTATTTTGCATTTATTTGGAAGTTTTTCTGACGTGGCAAATCCATGCTGGAGTCATATTGACGACCTCTGTGGTTGAGTGATTGAGTTCGATTCCTGACGTGGTAAAGTTCAGAAAAGAAATTTCCGTTATTTGCTATGGTCTGGGTGTCTGCAATCGACCCAATAGTGATTCGTTGTAGATTACCCATAACAAAACCGTAAATTGCTTAGCTTGGGGATATACAATGTGTGTGTTTCTCTGCCAATGTAAATACTAGAGTTTGCCCTGCGGCCTGTTTTACTTACAAAAAAACTTATTTGATTTTTTATATAAAGAATATAAAAATAATAACAAAGAAACTAAGTCCATATAGCCTAAACAGCTGCCCAGCAAAACATGGAGATGAGTCGAAGCCAACCTGATTTGAGAAGTAATACAATGAATGACATGTTGTTTATGACAATGTAGGTATTTGTTAATGAATTTTAAAAATGCGATTGCAGCGCCATCTATTTAGCTAATCCGTCTATTCTATCGAAACGACATCATTTATCGGGATAAAAAGTATCCTAAGTGTTAATTCGGGATCGAAGCCAGCTTTGTGTCGAGTTTCATTCATATACGTTCGGTAGTTTTCAAAAAGGATGCGATCACAGCGCCATCTTTTTCGATATTGTTATCTATCCCTCGGAAACGACGCCATAAATTTTATTATTTTTTGTAAATATTTATTTATTTATTTATTAACTTACAAAAATCGCTATCATTACAGTTGTCACCAATACGATAGCGTGGTACACATAATATATTATATCGAGGGCTTCATAATAAATGGGCGTACAGACACAAGTGCAGTTTTACACAAGGAACAAAATTGTGAATAAAACAAAACTAGTTGATTGTATAAGGCTGAAATTTGGTATACCCTTCTTTTTAGGTACATTTGCATACTGGTAAGACTTTCTAAATTGTACATGCATAGTTTTTAGTAAACAACAAAAAAGTGGCATTTTTGCCCATACACCTATATGAAGCCCTCGATATATACATATTCAATCGTCATAACATATAATATAATATGCAGTTCTTGTGAATTCAGTCACAGTACAGATAAAAATGTCAATTTGTTGACCTATCTTGTTCAATGTTCGCAAGGCCTGTGTCATCGGCGCCTTATTAAGCAAGTTGGTCCTGCCGTAAATTCGCTGGAGTGTTCAATTTGATTTCAGCTAATACACCTGGGTTAATCAATTTAAATAAGTAGGAGACCAATACAAACTTTCGTCTGGATGTTAAATTATTATACCCAACCATGCCTAAGACAAACAAGGTGGGGTACATCAAAAGATAAAATGGGTAAACACCATAAAGTCTTAGGTATAAAATTAACTAATAAATTATTAATATGTGAATTGTTTTGTTTTCAGCGAAGACGTGTGCGTGTTGTCCGCGTCCGGGACGGCTGCTGTGATCAATTTAGACTGCGACTTCAACGCCGATTTGGAACCGCCTGTAACAGGTAACACTGTGTTTTCAGTATTGCTATACTGCTAGATAGGAACTCATGGCTGGTTTCACTCCGTGATTTTCTCAGGTACTATAAATTTGTGTTTTCAGTATTCTCATAATGATAAATAGAAACTCATGTGGTTGGTTTCAATCCACGACTTTCTCAGGAACTATAAATTTGTGTATTCAGTATCTCATAATGATAAATAGAAACTCATGTGGTTGGTTTCACTCCGTGATTTTCTCAGGAACTATAAATTTGTGTTTTCAGTATTCTCATAATGATAAATGGAAACTCATGTGGTTGGTTTCACTCTGATTTTCTCAAGAACTATAGATTTGTGTTTTCAGTATTCTCATAATGATAAATAGAAAATCATGTGGTTGGTTTCACTCCGTGAATTTCTCAGGAACTATAAATTTGTGTTTTCAGTATTCTCATAATGATAAATAGAAACTCATGTGGTTGGTTTCACTCTGTGATTTTTTCAGGAACTATAAATTTGTGTTTTCAGTATTCTCATAATGATAAATAGAAACTCATGTGGTTGGTTTCACTCTGTGATTTTCTCAGGAACTATAAATTTGTGTTTTCAGTATTCTCATAATGATAAATAGAAACTCATGTGGTTGGTTTCACTCTGTGATTTTCTCAGGAACTATAAATTTGTGTTTTCAGTATTCTCATAATGATAAATGGAAACTCATGTGGTTGGTTTCACTCTGTGATTTTCTCAAGAACTATAGGTTTGTGTTTTCAGTATTCTTATAATGATAAATAGAAAATCAACTGGTTGGTTTCACTCCGTGAATTTCTCAGGAACTATAAATTTGTGTTTTCAGTATTCTCATAATGATAAATAGAAACTCATGTGGTTGGTTTCACTCCGTGATTTTCTCAGGAACTGTTGGAATCAACCTCTTTAGTTGATTCACCTTTTTATATTTTAACACTGTCAACCTTCTTGGTTTTTTTTCTTTTTACGCACTCTATATTCATCCTTGCTTTGTACCGTATCGTTATGTAATAAATGTTAATATTATAAGAAAATTATCGTATTACTTCACGTCCAAGTTAAAGTATATACAGTCTACGTGCTCTCCACAGGAACTATAGATTTGTATTTTCAATATTCTCATAATGATAAATAGAAACTCATGTGGTTGGTTTCACTCCGTGATTTTCTCAGGAACTATAAATTTTAAAATTTGATGCTGTACGAGCTGATATTGCTCGTCCAGCGTATTTTACATATAAATACGCAGCAAACAATATATTAGGTTGGGGAACAAGTTTCTTCGCATTTTATATAAAAATTCAAAAGGTTTTTTTATAAAGTTTATTTACATTTGACTAAAGTATGTAGGTGCCATTTTGTTGGATAACTTTTTGCCATCGTGTAGGTAGGGACGTGATCCCATTGCTATAAAAATTTTTGGGGCTTCTGATCAAAAAACTGCGACAATGGTTTTGGCAGTCCTCTCGTGATGTTAACCTGACACTGCCTAAGGAATTCAGCAGAGACCGAAACAGGTGAAAATCTGAAGGTGCAAGGTCGGGAATATACGGCGGATGCATTAACACCTCCCAGCCAAACTCTCGTAATTTTTGCTGAGTGGCTAAAGATATGTGAGGTCTAGCGTTATCATGGTGAAAAACCACACCCCTTCTGTTGATTAATTCCGGCCGCTTTCTCTCAAGTTTTTGCTTTAATCTCATCAGTTGTTCGCAATACAGTTCAGAATCGATGGCCGAGCCTGGAGGTAACAGCTCATAATGAATAATGCCCTTCCAATCCCACCATACACACAGCATCACCTTATTGCGAGTTAACCCGGGTTTCACCACAGTCTGTGAAGCCTGACTGACCTTTGACCACGATCTTTTTCGCACGTTCTTGTCGTACGTGATCCACTTTTCATCACCATCTATCAGCTTCTTCAAAAATGGTTCGGTTTCATTACGTCGTAATAAAGAATCTCAAATGAGTACACGGTTCATTAAGTTTCTTTCAGGGAGCTCATGAGGCACCCAAATATCGAGCTTTTTTGTGTACCCAGCTTTTTATCAAATGCGCCAAAACCGTTTTGTGGTCAATTCCCAGTTCTCCAGCTACATCGTAACTACTAATATGCCGATCTTGCTCCACTTTTTCAAAAATGGCATAAATTTTGTCCGTAACAGGGCGACCAGAGCGACGTACATCTTTGATATCAAAATTCCCGGATTGAAAATGCTTAAACCAAATTAGCGCTACTCTCACAGATACTGTATTAGGTTCATAAACATTACAATCTTTTTTCGCGGCTTGTGTTGCATTTTTACCTTTTTTGTAGTAAAATTTTAAAATGTATCGAATTTCTTCATTAGATTCACTCATTTTAACAATAAGAAAAACAAATGAAAATCACACATTTTCCTAATTTGAATTTGGAATTGTCTTCTTTAATGATACCAAAACCAGCCAGATACAAATGGTATAGGAAAAAAGAGATCTTATTACAAGTTCATACATACTATATGCGAAAAGACTTTTTCCCCAACCTATTACTAAGACAGACGTATTAACATCACCATCACGTGCGCCGCTTGTGCACTGCAAGTGGTACGTCTCAGGTCATCATACGATGGTTTGGCTTGGCAACACCTTTCGAACGGGGTCAGTCGTTAACGACGATTAAGCCCAGCATCTTTGGTAGTGTACAAACCGTACAAACTTCCTTAAATTTACGAAATTGTCATTTAATATTTACTATTTGAAAGAGGATCCGACAGAATAATTCTTTTTTGGTTATGATTGAGATTAGTTTTAGAAATAGCATATTACGAAAGTGTTGTACGAAGAGAAGAATATTATTTAAAAAAAAAACTTGCTGTTTTCTCAATTTTTGTTAATTGTAATATGTTCTTTTTTAACTCGCTTTTAATTATTTGTTATATATTTAATTCATTTAAAATTGAGTTATATTTATGTGAATGTCGTTATTATTTATAAAGGATAATAACTGATAAAGACTCATAAAATTGCAGATTCGCAAAACTGCATATCTACGAAGTTATGCAGTTTTGTGTAGCAGGCCTGCTGTAGAAGTGAGGTTATTTGTCAGCTTATATTTTTATTGTAAAGAGAAGTCGCTATGTAATGTAATAAAAATATTATTATTGGATAATTACATATATGTATACTAATATAATTATTTTAATTATTTCTTTACATACGACTACATAATTGTTTTACTTCATTAATTTAATGTATATTCTGTGTGTGTCGCCTTGGGCAAATAAACGGGTTTCTTTCTTTCTTTCTATATTTAATTTCAATTGTAGTATATAACTGTTATGTATATCTTTTTCCAGTGGTGAATAGTACAAAGACGGCGTTAGAAGAGTTGGAAAGCGATTCCTGCTCCATCGCTCACGTGCCATATTCTCCTGGAGCAGGACCCTATAGGGCCGAGCTGATGACTTGCGGGGGATGCAGGTAATATCACATATCTATCAATAGTCTATACTGTAGTGGAACACTTACAAGCCATAGATGGCGCTGTGCAATAATTTTACAGTGCCATCTATTGCCGCAAACGATTCCCAAAATGTACAAAGCATATATACAAATTTCCAATAATAATAGATGAGCATCGGCCTGCGAGGAACAACAACAGCCTCGCTGGAAGATCTTCTAGAGAGACATTCCATCTTGCTCCTCCAACCATTAGGGTTAGAGTTGGGTAGGACATGATTTTAAAATGAGTTTGTAAGAGTAACATGACATTTTGTACTGAACCAGTACAATGTACCACTTCAAATGAGGCGAGGAGATTTGTATGGTTTGTACCGCGGCAGTACATTTGAAGCAATGAGACCGAAGAGGCGGTGAGCGTCATTCCCTCATTTGTCCCGTACAAAACTTCTAGTTCGAAAATTTCGTTAAGGATCGGATGTGATCGGTCTCGGTCACCTCATTTTACTAGCAGTGGTACGTGTCATGTTGTCCCTCTTTGTCATGTGAAAATCCGTAGAGGCGTTATTGTACTGTTGTCCTCGTTCCGTCCTTCCTCTTACATTTGACGCGTGAGTAGTAGCGGGACAAAATTTTTGAAGCAGTACAAATTTAAATTTTGAGCCGAATCAGTACAAATCTATTTTGTACGGGACAAATGTACTGCCCTATACTGTCTATTCCAAAGAAACGACGTCATTTAGCGGGATAAAATGTCGCCTGATTGTTGATTCTTGTTATAAGCCAGCCCTATGTTGAGTTTCATTCATATACGTTCAGTAGTTACCAAAAAAGGCGCGATCGCAGCGCCATCTTTTACGCTATTTTTGTCTATCCCACGGAAACGACGTCATTTATGGGCGTAAAAAATAAACTAACTTACGCCCCGGGACGTAAGCTAGCTCGAGTTTCATTTAAATCCGTTCAGTAGCTTTCACGTGACAATTAACAGACAGCAAGACAGACAAAAATTTAAAAATTGATGTTTTGATATAAGCATATTAATATTTTCATATGCATTTAGTATGTATGATTCAGTAAAATCTGTTATTTTTTATTACAAACAGACACTTCAGTTTTATTTATCTTTATAAGATACAAACATAAAACATAATTATCATAATACATACAGAATAAGCTGCACTATTTCACGATATGTTTGTTAGTGAATTGCAACGATGGCAAAAAAAAAATAGGCCCAACACATTTAGAAAATACAATTTTTGAATGTTTTTTCTGTCTGTTTGTTAGAGCATCGCGTGAAAACTAATTAGGACTAGGAATAGGTAACAGCATTTGGGACGCTTTTTAAACCGATAAATGACTTCGCATCTATGAAATGAAACAGACGACTGTAGCCAGCAAGGTGGCGCTGAGATCGCTTTTTTTGGTAAGGCTTTTGCATTTTATTAAGGCTGCGCACAAACGAGCCTCTGACCATAGCCACCGGTGGCGGCCACACGTGAGCGGCGAATCCATACAAAATGTATGAAAAAGCGTGTGAACTGCTTGTCGCTGGCCAGCGGTGGCTGTGGTCGGTAGTCCGTTTGCGCCCAGCCTAATAAATACATTCGTCTTACATTTTGTTTTTTCCAGTTAAACGTGTCAACTATTTGTTTGTTATGACATTTTAGCCAAAGATTTACATCCATCATACAGAAGGAGTTTAAGAAGAATTGATTTGATACTTGCTCCCAATACTATACAGTAGTGTACTATAGTGTCTACACACCTATATTTGCTATTAGTTTACACTAGACTATGAAAGTATTTTTTTAATTATTTTTTTATTTTCAGACGAGCTCGTGTTCCTGCCGTACTACTAGCAACGTGCGCGAAACCGAATAGACTCACTTCCTACGCGAAAGCCGTCACATTAACCGCAGTGGGTGAGTAATTACAGTTACGTGCAAAAAAATGACCACCCATTGTTTTTCAATTTAAAAAGTAATAGATCAGAAATTATAACTGTTAAAAAAATTTATACTGTTTGATGAGTAACTGTCAGAAGTTTGTCAATAAGGGAACGAACAATCAAATCAACTGACATACTTTTAATCATGAAGAAGAAGGAATTTATTTGCTAGGCAAGTGATAATACAAGAATTTAGAAATATTTATACATTTCTATGGTTAAATTTAATATGTTGTACGCCGTATTTCCTACAAATGAGGTCGGCATCTCAGCATAAAGCTGTGTTAGCTTTTCCTCATTGACCCATCGTGGATATTTAACTTTAATAATAACATATTCGAATAATACTTAACGATATACGTACGTACGTACAATTTCAAGGTGCACTATGGACCCCTTGCACTCGGCTAGCGTATAATATGGAATGACGCTCTGATAATCCAACGGTCATTGGTTCGTGTAAAAACGAGACGCTTTTAGAATACATAATTGTTTAAACATAATTAAAATTGTTTGTATGGTGACATTCTAAACGTAACATGATAAGATGTGTTACATTTATTTAGTTGCATAGTTGTTCTTGTCATGTTAATATTTAATTTTGTTATATACCCTCTTATTTCTAAATGATACAATTGTCCATTTCCTTAATTGAATAATAATGTTATATTTTTATTTATCCTGTGATTAGCGCCTGTTTTGTATAGAGTAATTCTCAATAATTTACCATAATTTTATGTAACAATATTTATCTCTAATATGATATGGTAATTATGTAGATTATAATTCAGAATTGCAAATATAGACAGTATTCACTACATTTTATTTTCATGATGTACGACTATTTTATTACATGTAAAACTTTAAATATAATATTTTATATAAAATATTATTTAAAATCTCCAAACAATAATGTAATAAATTCTTGTCATTCGTAACCTATTTAATTGGAATGGTTTATCAATGACTTCAATCCGCTAATCGGTTGTGCCAATTTGCTAAGTTTATTATACTGTAAAATTGTTGGAGGGATGGCCAGGTGTTCTTAAAATGTTTATCCAGTGTGTAGAGTGAGTGGATGAAATGTATTTAAGCCGTAAGGTTCCCTGATTATAAGTAAAAGAAGGCTAGTTTGTTAGCCAGCTCATTATTCAAAATTTGATATATAAGTTATTGTATGTTTAGGAGATGATGGGGCTGACATGCCTATGTGGTAAAAGTCCCAAATAAATAAAGAGTAAAAAAAAATCTAATCTAAAAAGCCTGATAAGTAATTTAAATATATTCTAAATTAACTAAGAGTATTCATATTGTTACATGCCGTCAAAGATAAGCCGCACAGCCTATTGTAAGCGCAGCTTATTGTCCTTCAGCCGGATTAAGAAATCCTTTGACTTTTAAATTTGTAGTTAAGAAAACATGCTATTGTCTTTTTACTTATTTTATAACCATCATTAGCGTCGAAATATAATCCCTATTGTTATTGTATTCGACTTTGTGGACGTTCGCAGGTGTACAAATTAAATTTCTTAGAAACCTTGTGTGCGCCTCCGATTCCTTTGTACTGTGTAGTTAGTATAAGACGATGCCCGAATGGAGGGGCGCGGCAGTCAAGCGACGACCACGAAGCGATTAAGACGTTTTATAGTACTCTCGATTAGCGATATAAACGACGGACTTTGCGCGTTCGAATTGTATTGAATAGTGCAGTGTGAACTGGTTGCATCCAGTTTTATTTGTATTTGTTCTATACGTGCTTGTACAGTTCTAATAAACTCTATAGTAGTTCCAACGGCATTTTTAATTCGAGTCCTGTAGCTCGTAACAATATACTAAGAATGTGTCCCCTTATTGTCTATATTAAGGCGAAGACATTTTGTTCTTTATTAATAACTAGCGCATTACACTACACTTTTGTTTTGTTTATAGCACTAGTTCAAATGGTTTTGTCCTTTTGAGTCTTGTCGTTATGTCCGTGTTGTCTAGGAGCTGGATCGCCCCGACATTCATGTGATGATGAAGCCGATGCTCGTGGGCTTCCGCGTATTTCCTAGTAATGGTGGTGACAAATTCCACTTTCAGGTCCCGATGGACGTCGCTCGATCTAACGTACCATGGCGCGTTTACAATGCCTTTCAATACTTTATTTTGGAAGCGTTGTATGATTTCTATACCTATTCCATACGTCCAGACTGGAATTGAAATGATTAGCACTTGGCACACTTTTTTTATTTCCTTCCAGCCGCCCGTGTGAGAAGAGCGCCACCTACTTCGGAGCCCGGCGCGAGGGATATATCGGATCAACTGCCGTTCCTGGAATATGAACTGCACAAGCTGCTATTGGCAAAACTAAGAATGCAGGTGAGGTTTTTTACACAATCTAGCGGATATACAATTGGTGTTTAGTATTTTAACGGAATCCTTATAATCGTCATGTCCGTACGTCGTCTTTCTGTCTCTTATTGTATGTCACAGTTCAGAAACTGCTGCCTCTATTATGAATGTTTGACAGGAAGGTCGATTGGATATGCCGCTACATAATATGGTTTAAGGCCGGTTGCTACGTCTTAGTAACCGTTCGTTTGCCTCACTGTTGGTTAAAATTTTACATAAACACTATACAAAGTGTCATAGGGTATTTTTGATTAAATATTTATTTTATGGACTTCAATCATCTATGTAATCTCTTGTATCTATATAACTCTTCATAGGTCACACGAACTTAGCCGTTTTATCGATTTAGCATTGAATTAAATAAATTTCGTAAGTAAAATTTTGGTCTCCTGCCTAGATTAAGGTTTGCACTGACAATCAGCGTTGTGTCGGATATAATTCCGGCACAACAATATGCTGAGTGTAAACCTCGTTTGCTGAAAATGCGGCATACTAATTTCCAAAATATGCTATGTATATAATAAACGTGTAAGGAATATAATTACGTCTCTATTTCTTCAAAAATAGTTTTTTTTTATAAATATAATTACTTAAATGTCATGTTATACTTTGATGCAGTTTTTGTGTCTGTCAGTGTATAAAAGTTTAATTTATGTAATGACATTTATTGTAGGGTGCGAATGCATTATTCTCGCTGCAAACGCAAATATCGGTAGGAGAGCGGTGCGTGATGGCCTTAGCGAGCGGCACCGCTGTTAGGTTAACAGCACTGCCGCCACCAACGCCCCCTAGAATAAAGGTACCAACATTCAAACACTAAAAATGGAATTAATATTTAAAACTAATTTGATTTTGATATTATTATGCGTTTAAAATTATGATATTTATATTAGATTCTCATTTGTAATTTTTTATTCCATTCTGTTAAATATAAAGTCTTTGTAACTCTCTAGGCTTCTGAAAAAGATAAAGATGCGTTGGAAATCCAGAGGGCGCTGTGGGAGTCTTTCAATGCCAACAAGGCTGCCAATGGATATGACATAGGTATGTTGTTTATAAAAGTGTTTGGAAGTGCAAGTGTTGAGATCTTCATTTTCAGTCAACAAAGGAAACTGTTAATAAATCGTCAAGTCCTTATTTGGGAACTACTTGGTCTATATTCAGAATGTACTGGGTGTATACTCGGAAATGACTCGGTCTATACTTAGAAATGACTGGATCAATACTTGGGAATTACTGGGTCTGTACTCGGAAACTACTGGGTCTACACTCGGAAACTACTGGGTCTACACTCGGAAACTACTGGGTCTACACTCGGAAACTACTGGGTCTATATGCAGCAACTACTGGATCAATACTCGGAAACTATTAAATCAATAGTCGGAAACTACTTTTCTTAACTTTTTTATTTTTATTTCATGAGTTGGATCTACCTGTTGAAAAGCGGTTACTGTCGCCTATGAATATTTATAACACCAAAAGCGCTACCAATGTGTTGCCGCTCTCTAAAGGGAGACTTGAACTTGGCCACTAAAGCCGGAACACAACTCAAGGTTGTTATGGCGGCATACCCTAGACCAGCGGTGGTAGCCATCTAGACAGGCAAATAGCCTATTACCTGGCTGTGGGTGGTTTTGTCGCCTCTTACGACAGGCCGCCCGGCGGCAGGAAATTGTATTCTATCTCCGTTCCTGCACGGATACACTAATAGTCCTGTACGTGGAAACCACTGGATCTTTACTCAAAAATTACTGAGTTTATACTCGCAAACTATTGGGTTTATACTCTGAAACTACCGGGCCTATACTCGGAAACTACTGGGTCTACACTCGGAAGCGCATAGATGAATAATCGGTAACTACTAGGCCTGTATTCGGAAACTCCTGTGTCTATACTCGAAAACTACCGAGTCTGTACTCTCTATATATATAACTAACTAGTGGCCCCTCCCGGCTTTGCAAGGGTGGTTTATAGCTATTTTTTCACACGTTGGGTTACATTATTGAAGTTTTAGTATTAATCTCATTTTTTTTTCTAGTAATAAATATAGCCTACGTTACTCAGGGATAATGTAGCATTTTAATGGTGAAATAATTTTTGGAATCGATACTGTCGTTTTTGAGTTTATTCGTTACAAACATACAAAAATACAAATCTTTCCTCTTTATAATATTAGTTTATATGTAAAATATATTCACTGATTTATCATCTCCAAGCTGATGGTACTGTGCATTGTTTATGTGGATTTTTTTGGTTTCTTTGAAACTTTTAACTCCTTTCACCGTTTACCCTTCAGTATGTGGGGCATCCAATATCCACACCGCCCTATCCGTGAAGGAAGGGAGAAAGAATACAACTTCCTGCATTGGGGCGGCCTGTCGTAAGAGGCGATAAAACAACCCACAGACAGGTGGTAGGGCATTTGTCCGACTGGATGGCTACCACCCCTGATCTAGAATATGCCGCCGTAACAACCTAGAGTTGTGTTCCGGCATTAGTGGCCAGGTTCCAGTCTCCCTTTAGGGAGCAGCAGCGCATATGTGGGAATGTATGAATTTCAGGTGGTACAGATCACAGTGCGAACGGTGTACTCCCAGAAGTAGAAGGGGAAGACCCGCCAGTATTGGATTTATGCGCCGACAAGGACGCGTGCGTACTGGAGTTGGACGAAGCGGAGGACGTGAGTAATGTTAAATTTTAGGATTCCGTAGCCTCGTTGGCAATAACGGAACCCCTTTTGAACTCGTCATGTCTGTCCGTTCGTCTGTCTTTGTCAGTATGAATGTTAGTCATTTTTGTTATAAACATTTAGGTCTTACCCTCTATTACAGAAACAGAGAGACAAATGTATTTTTGTCCCGGAAACTATCCCATCTTTCGGGATAAAAAGTATCCCATGGATACTTTTTATCCCGATACTCCTATAGGATACTTTTTATATATATATATATGAGTTTTAGCCAAATCGGTCCAGTAGTTTTCCGTGAAAACATAACAGGCAGACATAGTTACTTTCGCATTTATAATATTAATAGAGAGGGATGTTTGGAAATTGAACTTTATCTCAAAGACTTGACTTAGAACATGACTCTAATAATAAAAAGTGTTTATTTTGTAATACACTATTATAATATTAAGTTTAATTCTTCAAAAATAGCCTAATAATGTAATGGAGGCTGGGTTGATCATCTTTGATTTTAATTTCATATACATTTCTATGTATGAAAATTAATTATTGTCAGCGATATTCATAAAGATTTGTTAATTAACGTTCTAAACATTAGTTGACTAAGCAACTGATTAAGCCTTAAACATTATTTAAACATTTCTTATTCATAAACAAAAATGTTATATTGCTTAACTAAAAACTACTTAACTTTTTTGCCCTAGCAACTTTTTGGTAGAATATGGACGGTGCGAGCAATGTTCTTATAAAAAAAAATGTCGGCTGAGGCACTGCGTACTCAGCAAATAAAAGAGTGTTAATTATAAGTGAATTGACGATTGTTGTGATATTTTTTTCACATTGTTGTAAATATTTCATCATAGGGTCCTACTTATATTTATAAACCTTAGCACTAGAGCGCCTGAATTCGTATATATCTAATACATCTTGCTCAATAATGTGTAAATCGTCACGGAAAAGAAAAGATTCCATTTTATTGTCTCAATAGTTACAAAATCAAATACGAGCTGGTAAAAGCAACTGTGGGGGTGACCAGAGTTGACATATAAGTGTAGTCTCTGATCACATCCACAATTATGCACACTTACTTCTCAGTCCCGGGTTCAATCAGATACGTTGTTACAAGTTGGTATTTTTGGGACTGGCCTTTGGATTAACAGAACTTCAACGGGCAGATTACGAAGTAGCGTGAGGTCTCGATGATGATTTTGCTCTGTGCTGCTGCATAGGCGTGAGGCATATTTATGCTAACAGTTACTACACAATACCTGTTCTACCGATAACAGGCACATAACAAATCAAACATAAACATTAGCTACCTAACCGTTCTGTTAATTGTTATTTTTCTCTCATTCCATCTAAGTAAGCTAAAAAGAGATGCACCTATTATTCATATCAGTGTCTCAGAAACAATCTATGCTATGTGAAAACATGCTATGTGAACTGTTAATAAAGCGCTAGATTGGCAAGGATTTGGAAAAAGCGCTGAAAATAAAGTAATAAGACAATATACTTTCTTAGTTTACTTTATTATAAACACTTGACGATAAACAAATTATTGCAAAATGAATAATTTTATGTGTCTATAGATGGTACGACGGCATGAGAAGACCGACACGTAGAGGGCTCTTGACAATTTTAAATATTTTCTGAATTGTTGTTATTGCAGGTTGAAACGGCGCGAACTCTAGCCGCTCGTCAAGTGAACATCCAAGTGTACGCTAGTAATGTGAAAGCTTTGACGGGCGCGCCGCCGCATGCGTTTGCGCAGGTAATGTTATGTCCGTGTCGTGAACTCTTTAGTTGCCCTCGTGTCGCGTGCCCGCCGTTGGCCAATGTTGAAATCCGATGAATTGTTATTTAAATATAAACTTGTGTAGGTGTGGCGTGCTCGGCTGGCGCTGGGCGGTCAGGGCGGCGCGTGCGCCTCGGCCGAGCGGCTCGTCTCGCGCGCCCTGCACGGCGTCGCGTACAAGCTGCGCAGGCTGACGCCGTACGCCGTCGTATCGCCCCGATTTCAACTCGAGCTGCCTGAAGTACGTATTTCCTATTAAGATAATATTAGGTACCACAAGATGTCGCGGCGAAATACTTATGGGTTCCGTAAGGTTCCGCGGCGTCTTATCAGATGCTGAGGGACGTTTATAAATGCAGTGGATAAACTCCTTCCACAGTGAAGGTATCTAGAGCTGGCCCCTGGGAGCCTTGCACCTCCCCCAGGACCGAGAGGATACTTAAAAGCATTACCTCAGCGTTATAAAAACAAGATAACAAAATATAGGAGAAGATAATACTTATTTCAAACCATTTAATTGAAGGGTTTACAGTTAATAAATGATCTGTGTAGTGACAATGCTGTTCGTATGTATTGGTGTGCAAAACTTTAATGACAATGCCAAAAAAGTTAATTGACATGGACATGACAGGCTATATGGAGTTTTATCCGCATCTTTAATGGCGTTATACATATATATGTATATATATATTAATGTGCATAGCATGACGTAACAGTGCATAAGGACCTGTAATAAAAATCAATTGTATCAATAAACTAACAAATACAGAAACTTTTTAAATTATATTTATATAGGGGTCTTTTAATTCTAAATCTTAATTTTTTCAGTGATAAATGAATACATGTAAGTAAACATTTCTATATTCTCAGGATGAAATCCAACTAGTGGTATCTGGAGCAGCTATCCCACTCCAAGACCCTTCGAAGGTGGAAGCCGTTCATTTGGACTCGAACCTCAACACTGGCACACATGCAAACGGAACCGGTGATGCCGATGATGAGATCTTCGCGCTTGATGAAGAACAGCTCCTTAAAGGAAGTCAACATAGTATGGAGCAAGTCGATGAAAAGAATACTAATAATGGTCAGGTAAGGGAAAGGACGAGCGATCAAAAGAACGAATGATCGAATGGACGAGTATTCGGCCGATCTCACACCTGTTATGTTTAATCATCACATTCATATATTAGCTTCCCATTTGCCCATCCATCACACACCAGTCATCATCCGGCCCTCAACCAAGTCGGTCGTCTCTTAAATATAATAACTTTGTTTTAATTATTCTTTTTTAAAAAGGGGTTAACTCGGTCCCCCGTAACAGATCGAAAGGATGAGTGATTGAAAATCAAAAAGATTGCCATACTGGTCTGTGTCAGAGGTACGCACCAGGGGCCCAATTCTGCTATAACTATTTCGGCAAAATCGTTGTACATTATCGTACGTCTTAATGGTAGGTTTGCCTCATTTCGGTATGCTGTTAATTCCAATGGCGTGACCGCGACACACCACTCTATCTTTATAAATATTTATAAGCGAGAGCTCGCGAAAAAGGTAAAAAAAATGGTACCCTTTCAATGTTCGTTTTGGTTAACGCCATGTCTGCGGATTGTAATACCGTACCGCGCTATTCTGCCGCGAAGACATCGAGAAGATATTGTGGACTTAGTAAAATACGAATATTTGATACCATTACAATGATACGCGCCGTGATCTTAAAATACTAGAATTCGGTCCCAGCCCTCTGATCACCCGAAGAATTGATGAGTCATCCATCATTAAAATAATATTATAATGCATGTATATCAGGTTCCAACAGCAGTGTCTTTAACGACATTGTGTCATATAAACGGCAGTAGACTGGTGAGGAGAGTCTGCGCTTTGAGACTCCTCTTCGTCAGAGAAACCACCACTGTGAGGGAGCTGGGGGGACTTAGCGGCTTCCTGCATACCTTCACTTGTGAGGTAATAAACGTCTTTATATGTAAACTTGGATTCGTCCTCGCTGGACGGAATAAGCTAATTTATACCTGTAACTTTCAATGGGGTAAACGCTAGTACAGTATATATAAAAACCTAACCTTACAAGTGAATTAGCTTTAACTAATAAAAGCGAAATGGGCAAACCACAGTCAGAGTTAATAAAGAACAACGCCATCTAGTTTGGAACGTTATAAATTTGAATTTATATTTTTCTGAGAAATATTGCTCATACAAAATTAAGTAAATCTAGTTAAAGGATTGGAATATGCTTATGGTATATTAACATTTTTTAAAATTTTCTACACTATAGTGACAAAATTATGTTTTTTATCAAATACCCAATTATTAAGGTGTCTTCTGCAGGTACTCGCTATAGTTAGGGCGTACACGGCCGCTTTGGGTGGAAACGCTCTGACGTCGTTCTACGTGACACAACTGATGCTACAAGACAACGCGCACAAGAATCAGGTAAAATCCTAAATGCTATAATCAGGTAAAATTACTAAA
The DNA here is from genome assembly GCA_039645545.1 of Dendrolimus houi. Taxonomy (NCBI): domain Eukaryota; kingdom Metazoa; phylum Arthropoda; class Insecta; order Lepidoptera; family Lasiocampidae; genus Dendrolimus; species Dendrolimus houi. The sequence goes on along the minus strand of CM077137.1, from coordinate 2,369,292 downwards.
CGAATTCTTTCCCCCGTGACACAAATTACGTTCATGAAACTCCTGCATCACAACTGTGACTTCACAAACTTTGCAATTTTACAATAAGAAATTATTCAATTAAAAGAGCTGTTATATATCCATTACAATAATTTTTTAATCATTTTAACACTATGGCTCATGCAGATGGAGTTAGTAATAGTTCAGACTTCGTGTTTTAAAGCTTTAATATCTTAGATGTTGAAATGTGAGGTTACGATTTCATGACGTCACATGGGACGTGAGAAGGGTCCTAAATTTTTAGGACTCCTCCCACTCCTTGGCACACTACGTTAAACTCTTGCAACAAAATAAAAAAGTTCGTTAAATAAGTTTCGTTCAGCAAACACTTTTTTGTTTCTGTAGTACAAAAAGTAGTCGCACGCAAACGCATGTTGTCAGAGTTGGAATGACAAAGTATTTGTCGCAGAATAAACCAGTTAAAGGTTTACCAGGTATCCGAACGAAATAGTTGACTATAACAGGAGGGATATCGCTATTCAGCTCCATTCGCGTTTCGATGGAGTTTAATATTCAGCTGAAGTGTGGTGTCGTGACGCGTCCCAAACTGCGGGTTCGATCCTGAACGGAACGCAAACCACACTTGACTTCATATTTTATGTCTGTTTGCAGGAAAACATCGTGATGACATTTGAGACCCGATGTGTCAAAAAGCTGAAGCGTGGCGGTATATTGCGTGGGAGGCCGGAAGTGGGACATTTATGGGTTGTGATTCTACCTGAATAAGTTTTGATTTTCAACAAGTTGGAACCTGTTTTACGGATGACAAAGCCAACCATGGGCATCGAGGGAGTCGACATTGGATGAGTTTGTACCAGATGCAGTGATCGTTCATCAGGCTTGACTGTTCTCTGATATGCACTTTAACACCCAACGTTTCTGTGTGGGTTGGAGAACAGTGATGATGTCATGGCTTTCGCTAGCGGTTACCATCACTTCTTTTTGCAGCATGAAGTTCACGGATGGATTTTAGGATATTGTAGGCTATCGGAAGACAGGACAGCAGACAGGCAGACGGCCCACTTGATGTTTAGCGGTTACCATCGCCTATGGACATTTGCAACACTAAAGGTGCTTCAAATGCGCTGCTGCTCTCTTAAGGGAGACTGGAACCTGGCAACTAATGCCGGAACACAACACAAGGTTCTTATGGCGGCATACTCTAGACCAGGAATGGTAGCCATCCAGTCGGGCAAATGCCCTACCACCTGGCAAGTGTAGTTAGTCCCTAAAAGCTGTTGATTTATCGATTCCAAACTGTGGTTATTACTTCCAAAATTGCATTTTTTTGTTATTTTGAATTTAAATTAACTTATTATTTTCAGGGTCAATGCCTACTGTCTGTCGGCGGTGATGTTGTACATATTACTTATTAAGTGTTTTTATGTTTAAATTAATTAATTTCGAAAATGACAAAAATTACATATCTACCTGACAGGTTTTGTTTTTCAATTGCAGTACTATGTGAAATTGAAAGTTGCTTTGTTTTTTTTTTTAAATATGCACTGTAAAATGCTGATATTAGACGGAGCAAATTCAATGAATTGGTTGAAAGTATGGAGGGTAGAGGTAAGGAGAATCATCTCATATGAGAGAAAAGTTGAAAAATTGTCCAGCTGTATGCTATAAATAACAGTTCAAAAACCGTCCACAATGGCGCTGATGTAGACAAAGGGTATGGTATGAATATAGCTGTGGTAGACAATCGCAGTATGTCGAGTAAAACAAATAAATATCTCTGTGACTAGAGCAGTTGGTGACAGTAAAACGTCAACTATTTACGTAGTACAAAGTAATTTACTAAATATAGCCTCAAAGAATTGTTATGTGAAAACGTGAATAGTGATTTTATTTCGTGAATTTTGAATAATAATTAATTTTATAAAACTAAGACACTATAATACTACGCTAATAACTTTTGGCGCTTTCTTTAAAGTTCACCCTGATGCTAAAGTGGCGCCACTTCTTCATATACAAAGATGGTTCTCCTTACTTCTACCCTCTATAATTGAAAGACAGAAAACTGAAGGGATACGTGGGTATTTAACGACATCTAACGATTCAAGTTTATGTTTACATAGATCACTTTGGTTGATTCGACGAAATTGAAACATATAAATGAACCGTTTAACATCGGCATAGCGAAATTACATTTTAAAGATGTTTTATAGAAATGTTATTTAATTATTGTACTGCTCTCTAAAAGTGTAAATTTTAATATGGCAACTCTAAACTCTTGTTCAAAATGGGTTATTATTTTAGAAGAGAAAAGCCGAAAATAGACAATTAATTTCGGTTTTTCAATTTTAATACAAAGGAGGCATTGTCAACTTTAAAAAGTAAATGAACTAATTGTTAAATAAAGTTTCATGTGTGACTTTTTTAACTGATTATCTGCTTGTTTGTTATTTAATGGCGTTTCTTAGATTCTTGAGTATTTTCAAGGACAAATTTGTGTGTAAAGTAATAAAAATTATTGTCTATAATAAGTAATAGAAATACAAATAACATTTGGGACTTTGTACAATTAAATAAATAACAAAACAAAATAGCAGTTACAAGTCACTTAAAACCTTTTTTAAACAATTAAGATCGTTTTGTTATTTTCAATTATTTTTATCTCATTTCAATACAAATTGAAAGATAGAAATGCATGCGTCTCATTTTGGCTTAAGGTGTATTTTAGGTTATCTTCAGAGGTATTATGTCTGTGGAAGGTAGAGCGTACACCCTGTTCACTGTAACTTGAAGCGCAGGGTTACCAACAAACAAAAATATTAACACCTAAGCTAGAATCAAAAACACCCCGCGACAACTGAGAATTCTGGTGAAAATTCCAACGAAAATTAAGAATAGTTTATTACGTTTTGTATTTTTTTTGCCTGAATCATTCAACTTAACCTCACATATACTTCTCAAAGCCCTCATTTCTACTGAATTTATCCTATTTTCATGCTTCTTCTAACATACCCAACTTTCACTACCATAGACTAGTGTTGGCACCAACACCACTCGATGGACAGCCAGTCGTGCCATTACAGACACTTTCCGGCTGTTTATAAAAGTGTTTAGCGCTCCGTTCACCCTTATTACCTGCCATGTCTCCTGTCAATGTCACTTTCATGCTTTCCGTCTCCGTCAAACATGCACCCTTCGTAAACAAACTCTCTGATTTGCTCTCTCAGGTTTCCTAGCTATATTTTACAAATTATCATCCCTTCATCTATTTCAAACACAATAACTTTCATCTTGTTCACATTCATTTTCATACAATTTCTTTCAAATGACACGTCCATATTTGTTACCATCTCCTGTAACTCTCTTTCCGATAATGCAGGTATCACCTGATCATCGACGTAGAGTAAGAGTAAGCCGCTCATTTTAAATTTATCACTGACTAGCTATGCCCGCGACGCCGTCCACGTGGAATTTATTTTCAAAACCCCCTGATTTTGAAATATTCTTCATTGGTGCTCCGCTCCTATTGGTCTTAGCGTGATGATATATAATAGCCTATAGCCTTCCTCGATAAATGGGCTATCTAACACTGAAAGAATTTTTCAAATCAGACTAGTAGCTCCTGAGATTAGCGCGTTCAATCAAACAAACAAACTCTTCAGCTTTATATATTAGTATAAGATTTAACGGATCACTTGGTGGTACGTGGTTATTGTCGCTCATGGATATCTGCAACGCTAAAGGAGCCGATGCGTTGTCTACCACGTTGAGAGTTTAAATATCTGCATACGCTCTTCTTTAAGAGCTCCATATTGAAACTAAGTAGCTAGTATTCTTTTTATTGCATGAGTTCAGCAGACAGGCAGATGGATCACCTGATGGAAAGCGGTTACCATCCCCTATGGACATTTGTAACACCAATGTGCTGCCGCTCTTTAAAGCGAGACCGGAACCTGATCACTGGTTCCGGAACACAACTCAAAGTTGTTATGGCGGCATACTCTAGACCAGGGGTGGTAGCCATCCAGTCGGGCAAGTACCCTACCACCTGGCGAAAGTAGTAACTATTGAAATGGAGAGTTTCCAGGTTTTCCAATTATTGCGCAATTTTGCGACACACCTCGCGGAAACTTCGGCCACTGAAAGTTTGGCGCTCATCTGTATGCGGCGGAAATTCCGCTGAACTGTCATAGGTTATTTAAAAAACATTGCGAACGTATTTAGCCGAACTTTCCGCCGCCGAACGTTCCGTGTGAGTGTCGGATTAATGTTCTTTTATGATAGTACTTATTTTTTTTATAATATGACAACTACTATTTATGTCAAATAGATATTTTTAAGTAAACTTTTAGAATCATCTATTTGTGACATTTTTTGTACTATTTGGATGTTTTTATGAATTTTGTCTATTACTTACACGTTTGTGTTTAGAATGAAAATAAATAAAAAATGTAAGTTGCCAACTTGTTTCATTTCCTTACTTGCTTTTTTCACATTAGTATGTTTTTACCAACAATTGTCTGATACAGATTTGAGCTCGCGAGCCACGTACACACTGATTTTTGGTCATTGTAACTGCATCGGTTATGATTACCACTCGCAGGTGAGAACGCGGCTTTAGGTAGCGCCTGAAGCAAATATAAACCTGATTTTCAATTTAAACCTATAGTTTATTCTCGGTTTGCGTGTGTGGTACATAATTTATTAATGATGTGTTTTAAGGTCATTTGAAGTTTTGAACTCTTCTCCTGACACATTCAAAATATTGCTTAAAGCAAATATCCTGTTACCTCTAAATGTAATATATCAATATTATAATGGTCGTTACGTCATGAAAATGTACATTACACTTTTATCTTGCCCAGCCATGTGAGATATGAAATCTAGTTTTGTTCAATATTTTAATCCCATAAATCCTCGAAGACAAAGACGTGATACTAGCCATAACTAACCTTAAGTCTATCTTACAATAATAAATAAAGAAATGATAAGTGTGTAGGTATGTTATGACTTAACTTACAATAAATTCTTAAAGAATTTACATAAAATCGCTTGCTGCGCAGCGTATACTACTCATAATTAAGGGTTCAGTAGGGTAAAATAGGAATTGTAAAGTTTTTATCCTTAATTTGGCTGAGAAAGTCTAAAAATGTATTTAACATCTGAAACGTCAATATTTTTTGGGAAAATAGGTACCTACTTAAAAATGTGTTCATAAAAAAACTGGAAAAACACTTTAGAGTGAAATTCTTCATTATATTTCACGCGTAATATAACAGATGTTACAATTCGGAGTTTCCCCATGGCACGACAATCGATCCATATTTCGGCAGACTAAAAGTCGACGTGAAATGTAAAGGACCATTTACATGGAGACAGTTTCTTGTACGTGGAAGGGATAATCGCCTGGTCATGGAATACTGACGTCTCTGTGTAAACAAAATAAAAAAAAATACCGTGCTAATCACCGAGCTCGTATGGCAAGTCTCGCATTCGAATCGGTTCAAACTGATTTGTACGATACTTGAAAAAATGTAAATTCTTCGTGATAATTACCTTACGATTATCGTATGACATACTCGTAGGCGAGTTTTTATTTGTTGATTGTAAATAAGTCAATGCGATTATTGCCTAAAGAATATCGCCTACGAAAATAGTATAAGATTTCTCGCCCCAAAAGTGCGATAAACTCTCTGCGTCTAAATGGTCCTTATAAGAGTAGAGATAAAACCTGGAGCAAGCTGCTATACCTACAAATCACCACCTAACATATGTTACAAAGCTGCCCTGTTTGAACAGACCATCGTCACGAGCTGATGAGTACGGTGAGGAACTTGTCCCTGCCAACTATACCTAATTATCGCAATGACAAGTTGTGGAGAGCGGTCCAAACTTTCTGTAACGTGGTGATGTCACAGAAGTAGGCAACGGAAAGGGAGACGCCGCTTCGTCAGTAATGATTCGCCGCCGCCGACCAGAACGTCAAAGGAGGAATTACCGCCAACTCCTTTCGCCCTGACAGCGTGCAATCTAGACGAGGAACATCATCACTCCAATAAAGGCCCTAAGATAGCGCAAGCGCGTCCAGTCAAGTATGCAAAGAGGGCGCAACACTCAGTGTGCCAGAAAAGGGATTCAATGAGCCGACACCGTCAGGGTTATCGGAGGTATATTCGGTTCCCGAGACTTAGATTACAGCGTTGCGATAGAACATCTGTAAACCACACAGACTTGATGGGTCCGAGTATCCAGAGACCAACACGACCTTATTGTTATATTTGTCAATGACGGATGACACCTTGTTAAAAAAAAGCTACTATATGAATGCAGTTTTGCCAAGTCATCTCATCTTTAATGTATCCAATACACGTTGATTCAAAACAACCACGATTATTCGGCGTTAACGAAATTGACGAAAGTAATTAAAGTTAACTTAAAGTAATTACAGTTATTGAGTAGTATAGTTGTTCTTGTCGTGTTTCTTTTTAAAGTTAATAATTGATTTTGTTATGTAGGGTACATAACAAAATCAATTATTAACTTTAAAAAACTTATTTCTGAACGATACAATCGACCATTTCCTTAATTGAATCATAATGTTATATTTTTATTAATTAGCGCCTGTTTTGTATAGAGTAATTGTCTATAATTTTGTTACAATATTTATCCTTTGTATAATGTGATAATTGTGTACAGACTATAATTCAAACCTCTCAATTGTATATATAGACGGTATTCACTACATTTTATTTTCATGTTGGCAGACGCAATAGATTTATACTGTGTTCGACTTATTTTATTGCATATAAAACTTTAAGTATAATATTTTATATCAATATCTTATATAAAATATTATCTGAAATATCCAAACAACAATAATGTTTATATCAATAATCTTATATAAAATAGTTTATGAATATCTAAAAATATCACTAAACTACTAAAATTGGAGGGGAGGTGTTCTAAGAATGCTTGTCGAGTTTGAATAGTCAGTGTATTAAAATATGAAATATGTTAAAACCGAAAGGTTCTGTGAATATAAAGTATTGTGACCAGTTGCTCTTCTTTTACTACCATAAACCCTTCTGAGTTGTTGCAAGTATTACAGTAATAACGACAGTAAATCATTGAGATTATTCGATAACCAATTGTAAATTATACGATAGGACTTATTACGGTATAGTTGTTGATAAATTGTTGTGAAAATGGCGTTGTCGGTTTGGATCGTGGCTGCTTTAGCAGGAACTTAATTTATTATGGTAGATTGTTGCGTATTATAGTGGATCCCTGATATTAAAACGAAAGTTTTGCAGGTTTCAAGGGCTTATTCACGCATTGACAAATCGTTAACTATTTCCAGATTGGATAAATGACGATTAGATTTTATTTATAAAATGGCATACGACCTCCTATAACCGTATTCACACGATCATACACGGCAAACTCAGGAATCCATTTAAAACTTCGGATTCCGGTGGCGTGTTCGAAGCAAAGACCTACCCTGAACATGACGTCTGAAAGGTTTAGGAATTTTAATCCTCGAGTTTTGATTAAACGCGAAAAGGGGAATGAAGATTTGAGGTGTACTGTAACGGCCAGCGGTTTCTGAGCTGATCGGGATGTTTAATAAGAGACTGGTTCAGACTAATATAGCTTATATTAGCAATCAAGACACTCTTACAATCATGTGCTCCGCTCGCGGCCCGATACAATTCTGTTCTCGATTGTTTTGTGAGGCGTTCTAGGAATTTAAATTGAAATAATTATATTTCATAATATATATGACGAATAAAGAGGTTACTCGTTACAGTACTCACAATTATTCTGAAGGTTGGCTTAGAAGGTCTGACTGCAGGAGAAGCTACGTCTCGCTTCGACGAGGATCGGGAGCAAAAAGGGAGCGTAAAATGACTGCCGTTGTACACGGAAAAAACCGTGACGTGTTTTTCCGTGTACAATCAAAACGCCAATAAGGTGATTCCGTGTTTAATTTCTTCCAATGGCCTTTTTTTAATAATCCATTGGTGATTAACGCGACGTTTATAAATCTTGCTTGGTTTTATAATTGTTTGCAAAAGAAGTGAAGAAATTCGAAACTATTAGTTGACGAATAATTAATGGTTGTGTACGAGACGTCCAGTGAACGAATTGGAGGTAATTCTGTGCTTCGAAATCGGGAATTTAAATGTGCAAAAGTGACGATTATGTTTGGAAATTACAACGTTACATGGTAATTATGAATCGTTATGATGAATTGCATTGCAGCCATGTGAAAGGTTAAATGGTTATTTGACGGATCGTTTTTCGCGCAATTAGTCTTTCATTTGGACTCCTTATGTTTAAATTCCGTTGTTAAATATGAACATCTATTATTTTTTAAAGAGTCGGTATTTATCACGACTCGTTAAGGGCCTATTTACATGGAGACAGTTTCTTGGTTTTATAATGTAAACTAAACATACAATATCGTACGTGGAAGGGTGATAATCGCCTGGTTACTGAATATTGACATTGCTATGTAAACAAAATACCGTGCTGATCACCGAGCTCGAATGGCAAGTAAGGCATTTAAATCGGTTCAAATTGATATGTAGAATACTCGTATGAACTTGAAAAAATGTCATACGAGTTCTAGTTTAGACAAGTCAAGAAATCGTAGGCAAATATGTCAATGCGATTTGTGTCGTACTGTTAACAAAACTTTTGGTAATAAATACCTCACGATTATCATATGACATACTCATAGGCGAATTTTCGTTTTTTCGTTAAATGTAAACATGTCAATGCGATTATTGTCTAAAGAGTATCGCCAACGAAAATAATATACGACTTCTCGCCCCAAAACGTGCGATAAACTCTCTCCATGTGAATGGCCCTTTATGATGAATTTAGTTAAATCACAATTCGATTTATAAATGTGGACGGACGTCTATTCGTCTTTAACGTTATAAATGACGAATGTATGCGATGACGATGTGTGAGTGAAATATAACGGGATTACGATGATAGCTTAAAGTGTAGGTCCCCAAAGTGATCCATATGGACCCCCGGGGGTCCATATTGAACTTCAAAAGGTCCGCAAGCTGTAAACAGGGTGGGTCCATAATAGTGAATTCCTTTAAGCAACTCGTGACGAAATTTACTTTCTATAAATAGAATAATAAAATATGATACGCATGCGTTTGTACTTACAAGCTATCAAAATTATATGGGACCAATTAGAAACTATACAGAAACCAAAGCCAAAAAAATGTCAAAACCGGTTCATAAACAAAAAAGCTATAGAACATATATAAAAAATGTATATATATTTATACGACGAAATGAGAACCTCCTCTTTTTTGAACTCGGTCAAAAATAGGGGTCCACTGAATGCAGTAGAAATTAGCAAGGGGTCACGAGACAAAATAGTTTGGGGAGCATTGGCTTAAAGCATTTATTTAATTACTTAAATTATATTTATAACATTAGGCAATTGAATATTATTCATGGTTTTCGTAGTCTGTGGTTTGTTACAAACGCCGTAAGCTGCGTCCGACGTGACGAATACTTCTTATAAACATGCAATAGTTACTCTCGGGCGCCCGAAGCAGCGCATTAACGCTGCGTACGGCATTCACATGTCGGACGCCGCGTCCGCCGACATTCTTGACCATTCGAGAGTAAAGACGTCACATTTTAAACGCCCCAGCGATACTTAAAGTGGGGTCCATCCAACTTTTAGAATCTGTAGTAGACCACAGCCCTAGGGTTTTTTCGCACACAATCTCGTACACACACATAAAATATAACAAAGCAGTTTGAAATAGAAATCCGAATAATAAAACTATGTAATAGCGACCTTTATACGAGACTGATACACTCAAATAATATTCATAACATTTTATTACGAAAGCAGAAAAGAACACCCTATGCTGTCAATAATTTCATTTTTAACAATGAATTTCACCCTTGTAACTCCAGCAAATAAAACAAGGAGATTTTTTTACAACGAAAGGAGACGGCACGCGGACGAACGTAGGCACAAAGAAACGCATATCGCGGTGCGACGCGGACCGAAGATTACTTTTGCGTGCGCGGGCGACAGCCGACGCCACCCACCCCCGCATCCTGCTCAACCCCCTCTGTAGCCATACGCGCGCCCTCTGCCGCCCCTCTTCGCCATTTATTTACAATATAAATCAAATATTAAATAAATATTATAATGCGTCACTAACAACCCTCAAAGCACTCAAACGTAATATTTGATAAATATTGTTTAATTTATTTACATTTAAGATTTGCACTACAAAGTTAAAACTGAAATGTACCTATAGTAATAATAAATTAGAGCTTAATTTACAAACAAAAAAATACAAATAATAAATGGTCCCAAATCACCGTCAGTTGGGAATATTCCCAAAACGCTGGCTGCGTTACCAAGTTGATAATTATTATATTAATAACTAGGATATGCCCGCGACTTCGTCCATGCTTGACTTGAAATTCCCACAGCATTCCCGGGGCACAAAGTACCGCATTTATTTAAAACGGAATGGAAATTATCGTTTTAGTGAAAACAACTACAAACCGCTCCCGAGTAAATTCCCGTGGGATTTCCGGGATAAAAAATATCACACATTTTATTACATTCAATTTACTATCGATCAGAAAAAAAATCAAATTTGAATTAGATTTTTTTTAATCTAGACATTTTAAATAATTCTCAGAAAAATCTCGCGGGATTCCCAAGATAAAAAGTAGTGCAGAGCTTAAGTCAAAGAATTCGCTGTCGATCAGTGAAAACCGCATCGAAATCGGCCTAGTAGTTTTTACGTGAATCCCGAACAAACAGACAAGAAATCTAAAAAAAAATTGCATTGTATTCTCCATCGTTTGTATAGTTATAGTCTATTCCAGTTGTTTTTTTTCTAATCGCTTCAATTTACAGACGTAATTGTTATATTAATAATTATAATAATCTGACCTGCTGTACATGGATGACTTCAAACTGTTCGCATTAAAAAAGCCCGGAAAGTATTAAATTCCCTTCTCTCAGATGGTAACAAGATTCGTGCTTTTAACAGCTGGGTCATGCCCTCGTTAATTTTCTCCTTTACTATACTAAGGTGGACTCAAACAGAGCTAGACGCCCTGGATCGTAGGGTCCGTTGTATGGTGACAACATATCGGGTGCCCCATCTGCGATCATCCTTGATGAGATTGTACATCCCACGGAAGTAGGGTGGCCGGGGTTTATTGAACGCTAAAGACTTACAAAACCGCGAAATGTACTAACTCCAAGAATACTTCCTGAGAACTAACGAAGGTATGCATCGAAATATCATGTCAGTACACAAGGGATTCACTCCTCTCTCTCTCTTGCAAAAGAGAACTGGATCAGGTCTAGGGTATTGAACACCTCCGAGCAGATGGACGTATGGAAGAGCAAGGAGCTGCACGAAGGTTTCATCGGGAACTATACGGGCCCGCCATAGAACACCCGGCGTCAGTGAACTGGCCATGTTTCGGTTTTTTATTCCATGAGCTCAGCAGACAGGCAGACGGCCCACTTGATGGAAAGCGGTTACTATCGCTTATGGACATTTGCAACACCGAAAGTGCTACAAATGCGTTGCTGCTCTTAACGACGGAGAACACGATGCAATTATTTTTTTGGATTTCTTGTCTTTTGACGTTTGACTATTTGTCTGTTTGTTCTTCGAGATTCGCGTAAAAACTACTGGGCCAATTTCGATGCGGTTTTCGCTAATCGACAGCTAATACATAGACTTAAACTCAGCTCTACTTTTTATCCTGAATCCCGCGGGAATTTCAAGCCAAACGTGGACGAAGTCGCGTTGGTATATATATATATATATATATATATATATATATATATATATATATATATATATATATATATATATATATGTCGGCTCAACGCGACACGAATAACACAATAACAATCTGAAATATTATAATCAAAGTTTATTTACACTAGAATTATTACAATTACAATATTTAATATAGCAAAATAATACACAGAAATATTAAGACAACTCTAAGAGTTGCATCCACGCTTGTCAGGTGTCGAGCAGCAACTTGCCTTCAAAGAATACTGCTATTTTCGGATAGTAATTATTGACCACAACATATTGTTCCATGCCGTCAAAGATAAGCCGCACAGCCTATTGTAAGCGCAGCTTATTGTCCTTCAGCCGGATTAGGGAATACAAATTTAAAACACATTAAATTTGTAACATGCTATTGTTTTTCTACTTGTTTTATAACCATAATTAGCGTCGAACTAATCCCTATTGTTATTATTCTCGACTTTGTGGACGTTCGCAGGTGTGCAAATCAATATTTCTTGGAAACTCAGTGTGCGCCTCCAATTTCTTTGTACTGCGTAGTTGGTATAAGACGATGCCCGAATGGAGGGAAGTGGCAGTCAAGCGACGACTACGAAACGAGTAAGACGTTCTCTAGTACTCTCGATTAGCGATATAGACGACGAACTTTGCGCGTTCGAATTGTATTGAATCGTGCAGTGTGAACTGGTTGCATCCAGTTTTATTTGTATTTGTTTTTATACGTGTTTGTACAGTTCTAATAAATTCTATAGTAGTTCCAACGGCATTTTTAATTCGAGTCCTGTAGCTCGTAACAATATTATGTACTCCTTTGTCGAACCATATATATATATATATATATATATATATATATATATATATATATATATATGTTATGTGTGTGTGTGTGTAGCTATGGGCATTTAGTTAATATACACAATATCTATATTGACAAATTATTTCTACAAGTTTATAATTTTAATTCCTCAAACTCTCCAGGCTATTCGCAATCAACGACCGTCGTATAAGAGCGGGTACGACGAACAGAAGTTCCGGAGGTATCGTAGTCAACATCCGGCGAAGGGTCAACCATCCGTCTTACGGAAGGAACGGTTTGGATGGTCACATCAGCGTCTTGGAGTTATTTTCAGGTCTGACTTATAGCGATGTCATTGCAGCACTTTCAATCATTTCCCAAGGTTTTACTCCGCCTGCTAATTTACTAGTTGTTCATGCTGGATGGGGAACTACCAGTGTAAGTTGGATTTAATATTGTTTAATAAGGTTGACAAGATGAACACATATCAATCAACGATTCTTACTCCACATTAAATAAGTCTCAGATGACATAGATATGTCTGAAACTTCGAAAATATGATCCGAATGTTGCAGACAGTTTGGCGGCTTCTGTAGTTGAGAATCTTGCAATAACGTGGCGAAAATCTCGCTGTAACGTGGCAAGAATCACGCTGTAACGTGGCGGGAATCTCGCTATGATCCGAGGAAAGAACACGAGAATTCCACAATCTAATATGTCTTACTTTCTCAGAATGTTCTTGCAAGAAAGTAGACTTATCTTTTAATTTATGAGTATGTCTAATACGAGTTTAAAAAAAGCTTTTCACCAAACCATGCTTGAACAGAACTTCTAAATATGAACCCGATTCATGTAAGTTTGATCAGTGCGTAATTATTGACATATTTACTAATGTTTTAAATCTAATAAAAAAACTCAAAACTCCAAGTCGAGAGCATTTTTTGATGGTCATACAAATAAAAGTCTACTTTCTACTCTACGTACATCGCTTCGCTAAGTGTTTGCTGTTTTAAGGAGAAGTAGCGGTAAGAAATTCCCCAGCAACACGTCGAGCTCAAAGTTATTTTCTTAATTGACCATCTTTCATGCTATTCATCCAAAGGTTGTCTGGAAGAAATCGCTAAAAGCGATAAGACATTGTTGTAATTTTTATTTCTGTTAACTTTATCTATTAACACATAATAAAGCACATTCATTTGTTCTCCTTTCTTTATTACAGCAAGGAGGAACAGCTTCCTCAGTTCTTCGCGACGTCACTACCTACACCGTGGATCATAATATCTGTGTTCAGCGCTACCCGTCTCTCCCTAGACCACAAGTGGTCACCGAGAACATGATCTGCGCGTGCATCCTTGATGTTGTTGGTAAAGATGCCCGCGAGAGTGACTCTGGTGGACCCTTGTACTTCGTTGGAATCTTAGTGGGTATCGTGTCCTGGCGCGATGGGTGTACCCAAGCTACCTACCTTGGAATCAGCACTGCTGTATCCTACACTGATCGGATGGTTGCTACTGCTGTATAAGTTTAAATATAAACGACTTTTATGTTTTGTATTTTTTAGTTTCTTCCTCTGATTGCGGTATCTAGCCTGGGGTAATAATAGTAGATTGTTACACGATAGATGAAAGTGACCTATTCAGGCACGAGATGGTTTGGCGCATTATCGTCGATCGTAGCGAGGGCGGTAATAGTTCGAGTGCCTAAATACTAACTAAATAGGCATTTCACCCGAGGTTACCACTGCTTTTTATTTCGAATATGAGGAAAGTAAATAAAAACTGATTCATTAAACAAACAACTAATTCTTTAATAAAATCAGGCGTTAAATCCATATCTAAATCTGATGAACTTATTTAATACATCACATTATAAAACATCAAGTATTGATTTTTCCGTGACATTCTACCAGTCACCATTTTTTTTCATATCTGATGATTGCTTAAATTTATATAAATTAAAAAATAATTTAGTGAAAAGTAATTTCTAAGTATAAAATGGTGTTACAAAATTGTAGATTATTTTTATTATAATTTATGCCGCCATTTAACAGTGGCTGTAAAAAAATTGGGATATAAGAGGCATGTATTACCTATGGTTCGCATAGTTTTTGACAGCAGGAATAATCGTTTCCTAGGAATGAAAAGTACTGTTTTCATCCCGGTGATCAAGCAACTACAAGCGTACTTTCAGAATGTGAGAAATTAAAATATAACTAAAAATACTATAGAAACGATGGAGAACACGTTGCAATTTTTTATATTTCTTGTCTCTTTCTGTTTTTTTTTTATTGCAAGAGTTCAGCAGACAGGCAGACGGCCCACTTGATGGAAAGTGGTTACCGTCGCCTATGGACATTTGCAACACCTAAGGTGCTACAAATGCGCTGCTGCTCTCTTAAAGAAGACTGGAACCTAGTCACTGATGCCGGAACACAAGACAAGGTTGTTATGGCGGCATACTCTAGACCAGGGTTGGTCACCATCCAGTCGAACAAACACCCTACCACCTGGCTGTTTCTTCGAGGTTCACGTAAAAACTACTGGAACGATTTAAATAATGTTAATTTAAAAAAAAAAGTTGCTGTCATGACTTTGGTGTTGATGTTTGATCGTGATGTTGGTTCTGTTTCTCCGATATAATTAAAATTACAAAATTAATAGTTTATTGAATGAATCGTAACATATTTCGAATTCTCACAACAATATTTCACTATAACCATTGTAAAAATATATATTGTCATATTCAGAAAATACTAAACACAAGGAAGCTTTAATAAATAGTCAAAATTTGTCAAGAAGAAAATACGGCGAAAATAGAGAAATAACATAACTAAAACAGAAAATGAAATAGAAACAGACTAGGAAAACAGACAACATTAGATGCCGTAACTATGTACGCCTTCCACCTGCTGTGCCGCCTCGTTCGGCTCACCTCCTCCGTCCTTGTCAATGGAAGAAGCCTTCCTGATGCCAGCGGCCCAGTGGGCGCCGAGCACCCGCGAGGAAGGGCCAGCGCCGTCAGCCCTGTCAAGAAGACTTGTGCAAGGCCGAGGACGGCCACCGTCGGCACACTTGGGGCCTGCGGAACGTATCCCGCGCCCAGTCCCCGCTACGAAATTGAATGGAATGAGTCCATTGTGATTCTGTCCCCACTTAGGGAGTCGAAGCTAGACTTTCAACTTTGGAGAGGGGGTGAGATTATATGTACACACCTTATGTACATGGATGACATGAAGCTATTTGCATAAAAAAGTCAGATATTTTGCACATGCTAAAGATTACTGAAAGCTTTAGCAACTCAATTGGTATGGAGTTCGGTGTAGATAAGTGTGCCGTCATACGTGTACAACGAGAGAGAGTTGTAAACTCAGAAAATTTGCAACTCTCTGAGAATATATCCCTCAGGACCCTCTTCGAGGGCGAGACCTACAAATATCTTGTTATGTCAGAGTCGTTAGGTATTCTTGATGCTGATGTGTGAAGCAGGCGATGAAGGACCATTTATTTTCCCGCCTGAGAAAGGTATTAACGAGCCTTCTCTCGGGTGGAAATAAGGCTCGAGCCTTCAACACTTGGGTCATGCCACCAGCATTAGCATACTTCTTTGGCATACTAAGATGGACTCAACTGAATTAGACGCCCTGGATAGATGGGTCCGTTGCTTACTGAAAATGCATCGGGTGCACCACCCACGCTCGTCTGTGATGAGTAAATCCATACATCCCACGGGAACGTGGAGGTAGGAGGTATTTAAATACAAAAGACTTTCACAACCGTGACGTGTACAATCTCAGAGAAATTTTCTCAAAGCCGGCGAGACCGTAGGTATGCATTACGATATAGTGTTAGTCGACAAAGGTCTCACCCCGCTATCCTTAGCGAAACAGAACTGGCAACAGCCATTCATTGGTAATGAGTGTCTCTGATCGTATGGATGTATAAGGAGCTGCATGGTAAGTTCTATCAGGCTTTAACAGGGCATGATGTGGACCTACCAGCGTCCGTGAACTGGCTATGTTTCAGTGACCTATTTGGGGAAACTGAAGGGTTTGTTTGTGCAATTATGCACGGGGTTATCAAGACGAACAACTACCGAATGTACATTCTGAAGGGCGGCACGCTTGACATATGTCGGGCGTGTCACCACCCTGCTGAGTGTCTCTGATATGTCAACTCCGCTTGTCCTCGTCTTGCTAACAGCGAGTACTTACAACAGGCACAACCTAGTAGCCAAGATCATCCACCAGCAACTTTCTCTTAAATACGGTCTGGTCTCTTCAGAAGTACCTTATTACCAATACAAGACCGATCCAGTTCTTGATAATGGTCAATATCTGCTCTACTAGGACCGATCAATTATCCCAGGTAGGACTATTGTTGCCAATAAGCCTGATATTGTGATAGTAGATCGGTCGGCGAAACGTGCTATAATTGTAGATGTCGCGATTCCCCACGATGGTAACCGCGTGAATCCCGAAAAAAACAAAGTATTTTGATCTTGCTCACGAGCTTACCGCCATGTGAAATCTGGATTCTACAATCATAGTACCGATAGTAGTGTCAGTGCGTGGACTAATAGCGAAGAGCCTTGATCGTCGTTTTGAAAGGCTCTCGCTTGGTATCTGAGTGAAGGGTCAGATGCAGAAGGCAGATTTATTATCTGTTGGATACGGTCCGTATTGTGAGATTTCTATGTCTGGAGCCTTAACCACCGGTAGCCTGGACCCTAGGCCTCGCTGCCGGCGGAGATCAGTTTTTCGTATTTTTTATATAAATAAATGTATAATTTATAAGAAAAATGTAAACAAATTGAAAATAGTTATAAATTTTATTGAACTGAAAAATGTTACAAATGATTCTTGTTGTTACAATAATACTTAACTTAAACAAAACTTTACAGCATACACATGAAATGGGTACATAAGAGTATATATAACACATTAGTGCCTATTTAAATCGACATTATTTGCATTGCCCGAGTTGTTGAAAGTGGCGCTGGTACCGCCATGTAACCTTCTTTCGGCCTATACGATCTTTTCTTTACAATATTTAAATTATTTCTTTAAATTTGACGGCGTGTTCCCTTTTCCGCACGTACGTCAATAAGTCATTCATTGTCATGTCATCAAATAAAACATATCACGTCGCTCCGCTTTGTAAATAAAATAACACAACATAAAATATATCATGCCCGGAACATACCATAAATGTTTATAATTTATAATTAACCTGCTCCGCATCGCAAATATGTAATATATAAAAACAAATATATATACACAAAATTAAATAATATAAACCATATCATAACAAATAAACTGAAGTGAAGTGGACTGAGGAGCAGAAGAGTAGCTGCATTTCATGCCCTTTAACCGGGTACGTGCGTGCTCATTCTCAAACTCCCATCAAAATCGTTCCATTCTCCTTCTTTCTCATTTTAAAACAGTTTGCTTATCGCTAAACCCAGCGCCGCCGCAACAGGCGCTGTCTTCTTAGCTAGGTTTTAAAATAACCTGTGTTAAGAAGTAACAACATCCTAGACTCCGTTTGGATGATACTATAAAGGAGGTGGCTAGTCATAATGTTAAAGTCCATAGTTTATGTTATATATGTAAGTGATGTGTTTATATTACGTATGTGTTAGTGTGTATATTCTATGTTGTGTGTGTGGTACAGTATTTTTTTTTTTGCTGTGTTTATTCTAATATTTTTTCGGTGTCGTCATAACTAGTGTTTTGGAGAAATGTTCGCAGTGTTTTTTTACATTTTGCATAAATTAGGTCATAGATTGGACATTTAGCACTAATTCGATTGTAAAATTCAGGACCAAAATAAAAATAGAACTTTTCAACGAATGAGAAGTTTATATTGGGTAATACCTAAATTTTAGCTTTGCGACGCTTGATATAATTTTAGATTTCGATCCGGTTTTCTCTGATCGACAGCTTAATCTGCGCCACTTTTTATCCTGATAAACCCGCGGAAATTTTTCTGGGAATTATTTAAAATTACCAGATTAAAAAAATCGAATTCAAATGTGATTTTTCAGTGATCCATAGCAAATTTTATGTAATAAAATGTGTAATATTTTTTGTCCCGGAAATCTCGCGGAAATTTTCCCGGGAGCGGTTTGTAGTTGTTCGGGTGCATGAAAATTAGCTTATTCCCACACAGTTTTCACTGAAACGATAACGTCAAGTCAATCACTAGCTAGCTTCTGCCTGATCTGGTAAAAGAAATGGCGCTTTTTTATTAGCTATTCCTGGGCGGTAGGGTGTTCATGACAGATTATACCCTGTTAAAAAAAGCTACAATACAAATTCAGTTTTGTCAAGTCATCTCTAATTTATGTAATACATGTTGATTAAAAACGACCACGATTATTTAGGATTAAAGTAAGTAAACCTAAGTCGTATTAAGTAGCTTAACCAGTAAATCATGGAGATTATTCGATAACAAATTGTTATAAAATATACGATAGGACTTATTTCAGTTTAGTTATTGATAAATTGTGTTGTAAAAATGGCGTTATTGGTCTGGATTGTGGCTGCTCTAGCGGGTAATTTAATATTATTATGGAAAAAGTTTTGCAGGCATCCGGGAATTAAGGGGCTCATTTACACATTGACGAATTGTCAATTATTTGGCGGTGTTTAACGACCTCTGTGGTTGAGAGGGCTAAGTTGTAGCCGGTCGAACTCGCTGGAATGCACAGGCTCCAGGTTCGATATCTGGTATGGCAAATTTTGGAAAGGAACTTTCCGTTATTTCCTTCGTTTCCTATAATATAAGCTTAACACGGTTAGCTTGGGGATATACAATGTGGGAAGCTAGTTGGTGCTGCCGAAATGCTGAAAATTGCGCCAGTTTAGCTTTAGAAAGATGAATTTGTGGCGAATCGCATTCACGAGTGTGCTATAGCTTACCCTGGGAAGCCCGGGCCCGACCAACTGTGCCAGGAGCTGAATACTCAATGCACGGATGCGGAACGTGGTGGGGACATACAGGCTATGTCCCAGAAGGGACTCACAACGACCACGTTCACAACTGCGATTTCTCCCGTTCCACTTGCTTGCGGACGTTACGATCATAAACTCTAGGGAACGGATTATGGGGCGTTGATGTCATTGGTTGATATGAAAATCGCGCCTTTTTCAATATCAAGAGATAGTGAGAATTAATGCTCTGTGGTCAACGCACACTTCGACCCACCTCTTGACATGGGTCGTCGTGAGCGCTGTGTTATCGAAAAGTGATGACGTCATTAGTGACGTTGTCGCCACGACCATAACGACCGCGGTCGCCTTGTGGAACGGCAGAAGGAGCACTGTGGGCGTTGTGAGATACTAAAGGAACGCGTCCACAACGTGGGTGCGTTGTCTGCCGATTTATATATTTACCATAAAAGTGGTCACACAGCGGGGATAACTAATTTAAAAAATTCCTTTGCAATCTTGCAGCTGTAGCGGCATCTGACGCCGCCCGAATTGTAGGCGGCGATCCAACTACCATCGAGCAGTACCCATCCATCGTCCAAGTCGAGTTCCGATCCATGGTTTGGTTTTGGTCCCAATCCTGTGCTGCCAATATCCTCAACACAAGATATCTCGTGTCAGCTGCACACTGTTTCGAGGGAGTGTAAGTTTGAGGAATGATTAATTTCTATACTTTTTTTATTAATTTACTTAGAACTAACAGGACCAAACGTTATCCTGCCCTAAAAAATAAAATTTAGAACCCGATTACAGCGCCACCTAACAGGTCCAATAACGCACAAAATATGTCATCAAGGTTGATCTAGCGGTTTAGGAAAAGTTCAGTAACATACACGCTAACATTATAATTTTATATATAAAGATATACGTACATAAAAACATATTCGACTGAGGCACAGAAAATGTTGTGTAAAACGCATAACACATATAGGTACAGTGGCACTTTGGAAATGAATTTAGGTACTCAATGTTATTTGGCTAAATTCATTTTCACAATTTATTATATTTAAACAATACAGTTTTATATGCAGTAGCATTGAATCCTTTAAAATTTATTCGACGGTTCCAAAGTATACTAGCCATATTAAAAAAATTAAGATATGTGTGGGTAAAAGGGATACGATACAATTGGTAAAAATTGGATATATATAAATAACAGTGCAACATCCGTCCGTCCTAGGGTGCAGTTGAAAACCAGCGTCAGGCACGTGTTGCCTGGCACATGCTGAACTGCACCTATTTGGCGCCATCGCGAGACTTTTTTTTGGTATATATCATCGTACAATTCATCGCCATGTGTCTCGTTATGTGATGACCAAATAAACGTTTTCCTTTCTTTCGAAAAATCAACAAGAAAGTTTTGTCATCACATCAGACCATTATTTAAACAATACAGTCTCATATGCAGTAGTATTTAATCCTTTAACATTGACTCGACTATTAAAAATTATACTCGCGATATACAAAAATTAAGATATGAGTGGGAAGAGCATATGATACAACTGGGAAAATTGACAATAACCTTTTTCGTTATCATTTTAAAATCGTATATAGCTCTTTCATCCTTTGTTATTTCTAAAAATAAATTCATACAGAGTTATTTCAAGGTCTAACATTGTTTGTGTGCACATTACCTACTACTACGTGTACTACGTAACAAATTATTTCTACAAGTTTGTAGTTTTAACCCCTCAAACTTTCCAGGCTATTCTCAATCAACGACCGTCGTATCAGAGCGGGTACGACGAACAGGAATGCCGGAGGTATCGTAGTCAACCTCCGGCGAAGGGTTAACCATCCGTCATACGGAAGAAACGGCTTGGACGGAGACATCAGTATCGTGGAGACATCTTCAGCACTGGTTTACAGCGATGTCATTGCAGCAATTCCAATCCTGCCGCAAGGTTTCACTCTGCCTGCTAATTTGCCAGTTGTTCATGCGGGATGGGGAACTACCAGTGTAAGTTGGATTTAATATTACTTTGTGATAAGGTTAACAGGAAAGATTAATACATATCAATCAACGACTCTTATATAATATCGTAATAACAGCCCATAAACGTCCCACTGCTGGGCTCGGTCTACATACTATACCCAATACGACGACGATATGACGATCGGTTATCTCAATGTACAGGTTTCATCACGATTTTTTTTCACCGTCAACGCGTAGCGACAATATGCACATTAGGTCCGAAAACTGCTTAAGTGGTGTATGCTATTCGGCTAGGATTCGAACGCACGCTCTTCGAATTTGGGACGCGTGCGCTAACCACTAGGCTATCGCGGCTTACGACTCTTACTCCACAGTTAATAAGTGTCTCGGATGACATAGATATGTCTGAAACTTTGAAAATATTATCCAAATGTTGTAGACAATTTTGCGGCTTCTGTAATTGAGAATCTCGCAATAACGTGGCGAGAAACTTGCAACAAAGTGGCGAGAAACTTGCAATAACGTGCTGAAAAACTTGCAAATAATGTGGCGAGAAACTCGCTAGAATGCGAACTTTTAAATTGCGAACTCGATTCATGCCAGTTTGATCAAAGCGTTAGACGCGAATTGACGTATATTACTAATGTTTTAAATTTAATTAAAAAACTCAGGTGTTTATTCGAAGGCGAGAGTATTTTTTGAAATTCATACATGTTAGTCAAAAATTGTGTCTACTTCCTAAGGATGATTTACACCAAACGGCTCGCAATGCATCGCATCCGAAAGATCGCGTCCAGCAGGATGTCGACACATACGATCGGCCCCGTGCCGTCGCTTGCGAAGGTATTCGTTTTTGCACCTAGTCATGGCTCATGGTAGAGTTGGGTAGGAAATTATTTTAAAATGAGTTTGTAAGAGTAACATGACATTTTGTATTGAATCAGTACAATGTACCACTTCAAATGAGGCGAGGAGATTTGTATGGTTTATATATTTGAAGCGATGAGGCCGGTGAGCCGGTGAGCGTCATTCCCTCATTTTTCCCGTACAAAACTTCTAGTTCGGAAATGTTCGGCCTCAGTCACCTCATTTTACTACCAGTGGTACGTGTCATATTGTCCCTCTTTGTCATGTGAATATCCGTAGAGGCGTTATTGTACTGTTGTCCTCGTTCCGTCCTTCCTCTTACATTGGACGCTTGACTAGTAGCGGGACAAAATTTTTGAAGTAGTACAAATTTAAATTTTGAGCCGTATCAGTATAAATCTATTTTGTACGGACAAATGTACTGCCTCACGCGTGTACTACTTACTCATCACTAGCTCATGGCCTAGTCACATAGTTCCATTCCTACCGTATTGACGTGTTCTAATTATTAATATCAGAATTAATTAATTCTAGTATCCGCTCGGATACGACAACAGGCGAACGGAGCCGATTGCAGCATAGTTTAGGCTACGATTAGGGTTGCCACCTGTACTTTAATATAAAGTATTTTACGTTATTTTAGATAATTGTACTCTATACTTTATGAGAACAATAAAGTTCACAAAAATACTTTATTTCGCAGGATTTGATTTCTTTAAGATTTTTAAACGTTCAGTCGATTATTTTGTTAAATGAAATTTATTGATTGGTGATTTGGTGCTGAATCTATGTCGCCACTCGCCAGCGCTGCATCACTCAAGTACTCGTTTTGTACAATTTCTGAACGCAACCTAACCTCAAATGTCAATGATGTCAGTGTGTCAATCATTGTCATAATTTTTTGTTTGTTTTGTGCAAAGCGGGAGTTTTTGGCGGGAACTGAATGGGGGCGTTGTGCTGTGCAGTTTTATTTTCTAAAAATGTGTAAAAGTACTCTAAAATGAACAATAGTTGTAGGATATTGATAGTTTTTGAGTAGTAATTATGTATTTTTGTGAGAAATGTAAACTGTATAGCCAGATGTGGTCTTTCGAGTTTTCACACGAACTCTATTGAATGGCGTCGGTTGTAGCCTGCAATACAACTGCGCTACTATACGATGACCTATACATCAGAACTGGCTGTATGGACTAAGATTCCTTTGCCTGCCTTACTAATTTGATACTAATTGCAAAAAGCAATAAAAAATATGTTTTTAAACATAATAATAAAGAAAAATAAATTATACTTTATTTTGATATTATGTACTTTTTTTTCTTACCTATAATAACCAATGTACTTTAACTGCAAAAAAAGGTGGCAACCCTAGCTACGATCGCGTGTCGCGGAAGAGGCCCGCGGTCAAACTATTGTGCGCGGCTTGCTAATATAGATTTTAAATACACGATTTAATATCGTTTAAAGACTGTAAAATCCGTTTCGATACGATGCGAGCTGTTTGATGGAAATCATCCTCTAATCTACGTACATTTTTCGCTAAGTGTTTGCTGTTTCAAGGAGAAGTAGCGACAAAAACTCCTCAGCAACAAGTCGAGCTCAAAATTATTTTATTAATTGACCTTTCATCTTGTCCATCCAAAGGTTGTCTGGAAGAAATCGCTA
Organism: Dendrolimus houi; assembly: GCA_039645545.1. Taxonomy (NCBI): domain Eukaryota; kingdom Metazoa; phylum Arthropoda; class Insecta; order Lepidoptera; family Lasiocampidae; genus Dendrolimus; species Dendrolimus houi. Next base: position 2,345,188 of record CM077137.1, on the reverse strand, counting down.
ATAACCATAAAACCACCTATTGTACTGTATTTTTTATTGCATGAGTTCAGCAGACAGACAGACGGCCTACCTGATGGAAAGCGGTTTCTATCGCTTATGGACATTCGTAAAACCAAAGGTGCTACCAATGTGCTGCCGCTCTCTAAAGGGAGACTGGAACCTGGACACTAGTGCCGGAACACAAGTCAAGTTTGTTATGGCGGCATACTCTAGATCAGGGGTTGTAGCCATCGAGGCGGCTAAATACCCTATCACCTGACAGACCTGGCTTGTAACACTTCCAACGTCCTTGAGAGGATTTTTCGGGCGACAGCGGATACCATAGACATAGTCGTTTTTCATGTGCATCATTATGTTATAAGAAATAAAATCTCTCTTTCATTAAGATGTCGACATTTCTTATTCTATTTTGATAAAAATTGAAGAAGTAAAATGGTTTCATGTCAATAGTTTGAAGGTGATTCGGTAAATTTTTTCTTAACTTAAAATAATTGACAGTACAATACAATACAGTAAAATTCACTGTACCACGAGCTTGGATGCCGTTTGCATAATCGTAAAACATTCGCCCTACCAGAATTTTTTTTTTGAGGCGGGGGAAATGTATTTCGCACAATACGGGTCATTTACTAGGGATTAGACCAAAGTGACGAGAGGTGACACCATGAATGGGCACCAGAGTCAAATCGTTGGCTTGTGTAATTACACGAAAACTCAATACTCCACTAAAACCACCCTCCTCCCATTCTACCAGCATGTTGCACTGTATACTGTCAACACTCACCTCTCTACCGTTTTTATACTGTCTACAATAATATCTGCCACGAGTTCCATATTTTCAATGCATCGGTTAAGTACAACAAGAAGTTTCACACCCTTTGTTACTTATTTATTTATTCTAACTTAATTATATAATAGGTTGGGGAAAAGTCTTTTCGCATATAGTATGTATGAACTTGTAATAAGATCTCTTTGGCTATATACCATTCGCATCTAGCTGGTTTTGGTATCATTAAAAAGTTTGAATTTTAACAAAGACAATTCCAAATTCAAATTAGATAAAATGTGTGATTTTCATTTGTTTTTCTTATTGTTAAAATGAGTGAATCTAATGAAGAAATTCGATACATTTTAAAATTTTACTACAAAAAAGGTAAAAATGCAACACAAGCCGCGAAAAAAATTTGTGATGTTCATGGACCTAATGCAGTATCTGTGAGAGTAGCGCAAAATTTGGTTTAAGCGTTTTCAATCCGGAAATTTTGATATCAAAGATGCACGTCGCTCTGGTCGCCCTATTACGTACAAAATTGATGCCATTTTTGAAAAAGTGGAGCAAGATCGGCATATTAGTAGTTACGATGTAGCTGGGAAACTGGGAATTGACCACAAAACGGTTTTGGCGCATTTGAAAAAAGCTGGGTACACAAAAAAGCTCGATATTTGGGTGCCTCATGAGCTCACTGAAAGAAACCTAATGAACCGTGTACTCATTTGTGATTCTTTATTACGACGTAATGAAACCAGACCATTTTTGAAGAAGCTGATAACTGGTGATGAAAAGTGGATCACGTACGACAAGAACGTGCGAAAAAGATCGTGGTCAAAGGCCGGTCAGGCTTCACAAACTGTGGCGAAACCCGGGTTAACTCGCAACAAGGTGATGCTGTGTGTATGGTGGGATTAGAGGGGCATTATTAATTATGAGCTGTTACCGCCAGGCAGGACCATTGATTCTGAACTGTACTGCGAATAACTGAAGAGATTAAAGCAAAAAGTTGAGAGAAAGCGGCCGGAATTAATCAACAGAAGGGGTGTGGTTTTTCACCATGATAACGCTAGACCTCACACATCTTTAGCCACTCAGCAAAAATTACGAGAGTTTGGCTGCGAGGTGTTAATACATCCGCCGTATATTCCCGACCTTGCACCTTCAGATTTTCACCTGTTTCGTTCTCTGCAGAATTCCTTAGGCAGTGTCAGGTTAACATCACGAGAGGACTGCCAAAACCACTTGTCGCAGTTTTTTGATCAGAAGCCCCAAAATTTTTATAGCAATGGGATCACGTCCCTACCTACAAGATGGCAAAAAGTTATCCAACAAAATGGCACCTACATACTTTAGTCAAATGTAAATAAACTTTATAAAAAAACCTTTTGAATTTTTATATAAAATGCGAAGAAACTTTTTACCCAATCTAATATTTATATCTTTTCTTTTTTCTTAAATTATTCGCATAGTTCGCATTAAGGGCTTAAACACATAACCGCGTTGCGGCAACGCACCGCACACAGGAATTTGAGTTGTGCAACGCACCGCGCATTCCGATGACGTCACAGTGGGGTGACAACAACACTTCAATGTCAGTTTATCTGTTGGATACTTGGAAACAGCACGCGTCAAAACAATAACAGTATAAAAACTAAAATGTCAGGGGTTGATGTAGATATGTTGATATTTTTGGTTAAAGAACGCTCTCTTTGTGGGATACTAATGCCAATTTATTATGTTGATGCATCCAATGTCATCCTCTGTTTTCTATTTATATTGGTTTTTTTTTAATTTCCTCTTAATAACAAAAGAGCAATAAGTTTATTGCGATCCATAACAGGGACACGTCCAGCAACGTTCAAGAATCACGCAAAAATGATCACTTCGTTCACGACAGTATGACGCTTTGCGGCGCGGTTCCGCGACGCAACACTCAGCGGCGTGCTGCGTTGTATCGCCGCGCCGCAACGCGGTTATGTGTTTAGGCCCTAAGGCCATTTAGCAACCATAATATATTCTCTGTTTTCTAGGTTTGTTTAAAAGTACGTAAGCTGAGTTGGCAAGTTTGCCAACCAAACTAAAGAAATAAGTATAGAAAAATTTCGAAAAAACCACATTAGTTCTCATAGCGTGAAAATTTGTGTAAATACGAAATAAAAGTTGTTTCATTTGCACCCCACTTTTGACCTTTTACGGCACCTATTGGCGCAAAAGGTTTTATGTTTTAAAATTAATAGAAAAGAACCTCAAAGTTTTTATTCCAAGTCGAGAGAATTTTTTGAAAGACATACATATAAGTCTACTTCCTACTCTACGTACATCGCTTCGCTAAGTGTTTGCTGTTTTAAGGAGAAGTAGCGACAAGAAACTCCCCAGCAACACGTCGAGCTCAAAGTTATTTTCTTAATTGGCCATCTTTCATGCTGTTCATCCAAAGGTTGTCTGGAATAAATCGCTAAGAGCGATAAGACAGCCTATTGTGTTGTAATTTTTATTTCTGTTAACTTTACCTGTTAACACACAATAAAGCATATTCATTCATTCATTCTCCTTTCTTTATTACAGCAAGGCGGAACAGCTTCCTCAGTTCTCCGTGACGTCACTATCTACACCGTGGATCATAACATCTGTGTTCAGCGCTACCAGTCTCTCCCTAGACCACAAGTGGTCACCGAGAACATGATCTGCGCTGGAATCCTTGATGTTGGTGGTAAAGATGCCTGCCAGGGTGACTCTGGTGGACCCTTGTACTACGGTGGAATCTTAGCTGGTATCGTATCCTGGGGTAATGGATGTGCCCAGGCCGTCTTTCCTGGAGTCAGCACTGCTGTATCCTCCTACACTGATTGGATCGTTGCTACTGCTGTATAAGCTTAAATAAAGACCACTTTTACATTTAGTATTTTTTAGTTTCTTCCTCTGTTTGTGGTTTCTAATATATCCTGGGGTAATAATGTTAGATTGGGTTAAACTTTAGATTAGTGGTCACCGAATTTTAAGTAGTGGGAGGTGGAGGTGGAAGGGGGGGAGGAGTACTTGTCCCTTCTGCAGCCCCCATGTCTAGGAGACATGTAGTTTTTGAGATATTCATTTTTTTCCTTTGTTCTTTTCGTTGTATTGCGACAATGGTGGTGACCAGTCTGTTCTGGCGCTTTGGTTCAAAGTCCAACCTGACCTAAGTCATCGTTCGAGTCACTGGTCGCGACTTTCAGCTAAAGCCCACAAACCAAGCGAGCGTGCCATGGCAGCGGTCAGCGAGTGTCACAACCGATTTTAACCATCGTCGCAATATATAAGCAAAAAAAACAACTATATTTGTATTTAAAAATCAATATACTAATTGAAAACTGGTTTACTAAGCTGAATAACAGTTTGTGTTCCATTAGGGACTCACAACGACCATGCGCACGACTGCGATTTTTCCCGTTCCACTTGCTTGCCGGCGTTCAATCCTAAACCCAAGTGGAACGGCTATTCGACCCACCTCTTGACATGGGTCGTTTTGAGCGTTGTGTGATCAAAAATGATGACGTCGCTAGTGACGTTTTCGCCACGACCACAACGACCGCGGTCGCCTTGTGGAACAGCTAACGGAGCGTTCTGGGCGTTGTGAGCTACTAATGGAACGCCCTCCTAAACACAAACCACACTTTGTTATCAACAAAGTGGCATAACCTTGTTTAGCGGACGCATTTTTGTTTGTCCCATTATTCATTCAAAACTTGTTTGTGGACCCTAAAATTTGTTTCCTAACCCAAATGACAGGTACCTAAACTCAAATTATCCTTAATCTCATGGCACTCTGTGTCAAAGCGCAGCCTTAGATTGTTACACGAGAGATGAAACTGACCTATTCAGGCATGAGATGATTTGACGCACAAGGCGTAGCTAATAGTTCGAGTGCCTAAATAGACCTTTCACCGGAGTTTAACACTCCGCTTTTCATTTTAAATATCAGGAAAGTAATTGAAAACTCATTTAGTTAAACAAACAACTACTTCTCTAATGGAATCAGGCGTTAAATCCATATCTAAATCTGATGAACATATTTAATAAGTTACATATGAAACATCAAATAAATTACTTTTTCTGTGGCCTTCTACCAGCCAGTATTTTTTTGTCACTGATGGTGCTAAATATTTAGTTTAAATTTATGTACATTAAATAATAATTTAGTGAAAAGAATTTTATAAGTATAAAATATGTAACAGAATTGTTGGTAGTTTTTATTACAATTTATGTTGCGATTTTACAGTGACTGTAAAAAAAGTTGGGCCATGAGATGCATGTATTATCTATGGTTCGCATAGTTTTTAAATTTTTTGACAGCAGGGAAAACCGGTTCCCAGGGATGAAAAGTACTGTTTTCGTCCCTGTGATCAGGCAACTCAAAGCGTATTTTCAGAATATAAGAAATTAAAATATATCTTACTGTCCTACAATGCTTCCGTCACCAGGCCCTGTTAGAAAAAGAAAGCTTAAGAAATGTTGGCCTGAAATCGTGAAGGATCGTGATGCCTATGGTTTTGCAATAAAATATATCGAAGAGCGTCGGAATGGAAGAAGAGAAAGTACGCAATTGGACCCAAGACTTGAAAGTGACGGTTGCCATCAGAATTTTGCGTATTCAAATTACGTCGGAGTCACCATTAATTACAGGTCGTTGATGGAATGAGACGACCCGTATATTTACAAAATGTGTAATAATGTTCTTTGTTTTATTTACATTGACGAATGAAATAATATCTATATTACGACGAATGAAATAATTTTATATATTATTTATAATATATAAAATTATAAAAATGCCGTGTCTGTACATTGAAGCTATTTAAAAACAACGACACTATACAAACGATGGAGAACACGATCCAATTTTTTTTAGAGTTCTTGTTTATTTGTCTGTTTGTTCGGGATTCACGTAAAAACTAAGTCAATTCCGATGCAGTTTTCGTTGGTCGACAGCGAATCCTCAGACTTAAAATCTGTGCTACTTTTTATCCTGAGAGTACCGCGGGAATTACTCTGGGAATAATTTAAAATGGCCAGATTTGAATTCGTATTTCAATGTGACTATTTCGCTGATCGATAGCAAGTTGTATTTAATAAATCTATACTTTTTATCGCGGGAATCCCGCGGGAATTTTCCCGGGAGCGGTTTGTAGTTCTTCGGGTGCATAAAAATTAGCTTATTCCGACACAGTCTTCACTAAAATGATAGCTTACATTCTTTTTAAAATACTGGAATACTTTGTCTCGAGAATCCCACGGGAATTTCAAGTCGAGCCTGGACGAAGTCGCGCGCATATCCTAGTTTATTACATAATCAGATAATTATGGATTTAAGTATAGGATATGGTAGCCGTCTACATCTAGTTGACGCAGTGGACAACAAACTACTGCCATTAGCAGTTCAAAGCTACTCTACTACTAAATTAAAATAATCTATTATTAAATTATCCTGTATTATGTATTTCGATGTCGATGGGTGAAAGGCTATTTGTTTTAAACGACATTTTTTAAAATTGTCTGGAGAAAAGTTTGAAGTTTCAAATGACACAGAAAAACACATCACTAACCAACTATGTACCGTACAAAAAAAGAACGTCTATAGACTGAAACTAGACATCGGATTCTTTATATTTCTTTAAATTGGGACATTAGGATGAAAAAACCCATCGTGTTAAGTCTCACACAAAATGTCGCTTAAAACAAATAGCCTTTCACCCCTCGGTATCATTTTGCGGTCAGAAGATGTAAATATAAAAGTCAAGTTATGGAGGTTATTATAATAGTCACAAAATATAAAGCCCGATACGACACTTAAGAATGTCAATAGAACTACTTTTAACGGAAACAATAAAATTGACAGCCAATAACAATTTATTTATTTACTTGATAACATACATAATTTTTTATTGATGCATTATATGTTATAAAACACATTTCAAATATTATTTTCCTCTAAATAACGAAGAAACGTGAAATTTGGATTAATTCTGTTATGTCGTATCCCAAAAACAGGTACGTTCTGAAGCGTCTTATTTTTAATTATAGTGTTGCTACCAAACGGTTGTTGCACTTTATAAACTCAATTCGACCCAGGAAAAAAACTAGATAAACATTTATTCCAAAACCTTAGATTATTTATGTATTTGTACTAAAACAATACTACATAAATTATATATACCTAAGTATTGAAAACAAAAACGATTGAATAAATATATATAATATTATAGGGGTGAAATCATACAAATTTCAATACATTAATTGTGATGCGTGATAAATGCATGCGGTACGCGACAGGCGATGTGAAACAAAACTTTTGTGCTCCATATCGAATTTGTGAGGTATTTGTGTGACACAAAATTAATTAACTTAAAATAAATCAAATGGTCATAAATTCATATAATTTTTATTCGATTTCGTGTGATAATCGGTTAACTTGGTTAACGATTAGGAGGTTTTAATCCCCAAATATATTGTAATGAGAACTGTCAAATCGGGCCTATTATTTTGTGATAATTATAATGGAGTTCCTTGACTAAGATGCAAAAATTAATCAGTAGCTAGTTTCTGCCTGATCTGGTAAAAGAAATAGGTTCAAAAATGTTGTTTTTTTTACCTGAAGCTGATAAACGGCCCACCTGATGGAAAGTGGTTAACGACTTCGGCTGACAAAAAGAAAGGACTGAACCTGGTTACTGATGGTGGAACACGGCGTAACAGTATCCTGGGAAACGCTCTACACCCGGAGTAGTAACTATACAGATGCTCTCCTGACTATGGGTCATTTAGTCCCGTCTTACGATAGAAATTTTTATTCGCGCAGGAACGGAAAAAATACAAATTTCTGAGGGAGCGGCCTGTCTTAAGAGGCGACAAAACAACCCACAGCCAGGTGGTAGTTATTTGCCCGTCTGGATGGCTACCACCCCTGGTCTAGAGTATGCCGCCATAACAACTTCGAGTTGTGTTCCGGCATCAGTGGCCAGGTTCCAGATTCTCCTACAAGGCCGTCAGCACACTGGCAGCATCTGTGATATTGCTAATGTCTATAGGCGACGGTAACCACTTACCATCACATTTGGGCCGTCAGCATATCTGCTCTGCTTCAGCAATAAATAAAAAAACACTTTATTGTATACCATTATAGAAAATAGACAACTTATAGGCTAAAAATATTCTAAATGTGCACAATGGGCGGTCTTAACGCCAAGAAGCGATCTGTTCCTAGCAACCCGTGGCAGGAATAAAATAGATTCAATATGTCGAAGGTGGTATACATACATATTATACGATATTCAGTTACTTACATTATATTTTATTCAATAATAAATATGTAAGTATGTAAAACATATACATATTATATAAGTAAGATTTATACTTAATAGGCACATATAAATACATACATATGTATATACATACACATGTATAATGCATAAAAATATCAAACATCACTCATTATAATGCATTATAGTATAGCACTACCTGTAGGTAGTGCTTTTCCGTCATGTTCTTAAATATTGTTAAGGCTCGTTTACACAGGGCGAGCTGCTGCCACTAGACAGCTACCCTGCTTATCTACTCGTACGCTAGTAGCTCGGCTCGCCTTAGCTGTCTACACAATACATAGTACCTGCTACCTAGTCTTGCGAACTGTCTCGATGTTGAGTGGACGCGTTGTAATTAAAAAAACTATGACAAGTTATGTTATGTCAAGTATAGTTATGTCAAGAATTGGAAAACGCCTATAAAAAATTTAAAAAAAAGGGTTTGGGTTAGAGTTATTTTTTCAAAGTCAGCATTCATAGTCCGTAGTCCGTAGACATTAGATGAGAGATGTCGAACGCGTCCAAACGGTGCGAGTGATGATCGAGCTGCTGCCATGTGCGAGTTCCTGCCGGGCGAGCATGCGAGTGAAAACAAAAATGTTGAAGTAACTCGGATGCGAGCTACTGTCCAACTCGCACGTACGAGTTACGTGTAAATTACGTCCAAACAGTGCGAGTTACTGCAGTGCAGCTACTCGCAAGCCGACTCGTATGCCAGCTCGCACTGTGTAAACCAGCCTTTAGTGATTTATCTCGTCTAACAGTAATAGGCAGCGCATTCCAGTGTCGAATAACCTATAGAGTAAAAGAATTATTCAAAAGCCAGCTTCGTAATTACAAAAAAATAATAATAAATCTTTAGCTTATTATTTTGTATGTATATTTATATTTATAGAATAGTTTAATTTTAGTTTAGTTTTTTTAATAATATAACTTAATTTATTTCTCAACACAACAGATTCAGAAAGAAATCTGGTGCCTGTAATAAATTTACAAGAAATCTGTATGACAGACACCAGTGCTCCAGACCACAACTACCAAAAAGGAAATATTGTTAAGATTAACTTAAATTTAAGCTTACTCAGTATAGAAACAGAAATAAATGTTAGAATGAAAGATGTGTCTGTGTGTGTGTGTGTGTGTGGGCGTGTAGGCGTGGGCATTATTTAGATTATCAGAGCCTTTGTTTTCATAATAACATACTGAATATTGCTCGAAGTGAATAAAAAAGTATAGGAAACAAGTCCTTGCTCTTAAGACGGAAGCTTATTACCTTACGTTAAGAAGATAATAATAAATTTTAATAAGCTGAAAAGATTAAGACAAGACCTAACGAGCAGATTAAGTATAGTATAATCTCATTGTAACTAAATCCTAGAAAATGATTCCCAGAGTGCCCGGGCACGATCAATACATTCCTGCCTATCCCATTTCTGACGCATGCGTGCTGCAAATTCAAGTCTTTACTGGAAACGTGATCAAGATTCTACTAGGAATATTGTAAACAAAGAAACTCGTGATTATAAGTGATTTAAAAGAAGTGACTATTTCAAATATGAGTCCAGATAGAGAAACGGAAGGTTAGTGATATTTTTAAATATTTTTGCTTAGAGATTAGGTTACAATCGTATTAAATGCACTTACTATAAAAACTGCCACACTCACAGTTGAGTAATTGTCCGTTATCTTTAAATAACAGCAAATGAATTTATTATGAGCTGAATAAAGTTGAACTTTACATTATATCGTTCTAAGTCACGATCAAGCTAGTTTCGCTATTATACATTTAACAAAGAGTTGCCTTTAAAGTTAATCGTTCTTTAAGCTCTTAGAGTGTGGCTTTTAATATCCTTAAGTTATAATTGTTAGTATTATCATGAAGTTTGATAGTCTTTAAGTAATTAGTATTCGTATACACTAATTTCCATAAAAAAGCTAAAATAGTACCTGCGATAAATGTTACGATGTTAAGAAGAATCAAAACTTAAACAACCTAGCAAAATACCCATCCTCACATTCATATAATTAAGGATGAATATATTCAAATGCAAAAGTTATTGTTCAAACTAGGCGCCACTGGATGCTTTTTTAAGATCATACAAATCTAAGTTAAAAATGTCTATTTCGAATTCTGTGTACACTGCTACGCAGCGTGTTATCTCAGTTTAAGTAGAAGAAGCGAGAAGAAACTCGCCAGCAACATGTTTATATATATATATATATATATATATATATATATATAGATAAACTAGCGGTCGAGCCAGACGCTGTCTTGCCCTGGATAAATAAAAATCTAGGACCCGATTCCAGCGCCACCTACCGAGTCTAATTGTGAATCTAAACCAAAAGGGAAAACTGAAAGAAACAAAAAGATACTAAATAAAAAAATAGAACCAGATTCCAGCGCCAAGTATTTTCTTTTTTTAGGATAAGAAAAAAGATAAAAAAGAAAGAAAGAAAAAGATACTAAAATAAAAGATATGAAAGAAATACAAAAGACTAAAAACTGACTATGCCAATATTTTGTCAGCGAAATACAGTATTTTTCAAAATAAGTTATAAAAAAATATAGTAGACTTCTAAAAAATATGGTATTTTATGGAAAAAAAATTAAAATAGACAAAGATATATTTGTTACTAATTTATTTTTATAAAAACTATATTTCTTTGCACTTCTTGCATTTTTAAACAATGTTTTGTCTGAAATAAAAGTGTAATATGCTTTATTACATATTTACACAGAGCCTCTGACACATGGGGGAAGATGGGGAAGAAGAAAAAAAAGTATTTTCTTTAGATTGATGGGCTACATTATTTAAGTTTTAGTAGGGACCCCTATTTTTTATATAGCCTATATTAATCAGGAATAACTTTTCTTCCCAATAATAAAATGAATTTTTGAAATCGGTCCAATTAATAGAAATCTTTCCTGTTTATTTATTTATATTATTTTTATTTACAGTTTCGGATGACATGTTAGAATCGATTGACGAGCTGAAAGAGCGTTTATCATCAATGAAGCGGATGATGGAGGAACGAAAATCACAAGGCTCGGGAACCAAAGATCTATTCCAAGGCCACGCGAGGAGTCTCAAGGGACCACGATGATCGACGGGAACTTCCTTAGTTTCGTCTTTGGGGGCTCCCTTTTTGTAATCGTCAGTGTATCCGTTTACGCCTTTTATAACCTATATCATGCTGTTCTAAAGAAGTTTCCCTCATCACATACTGAATTGTAAAGGAGATTTGACTTTGCATTTTGTGGTGTGTGTAGGGTTGCCAGATGTGTTCGATAAAAAAAGGCCGGATAAGTTTTTAAATTTTTTTTACATATAAAATTACTGAAATCTAAACTTTTTAGTTACAAAATTTACATTGAATGCTAAATTAAGAGGTAATCTTTTTTTATCACATATTTAGTACTCGATGCCACTGCTTTAATAAAGTTTTATTGCCTGAGATGGCATCTTTGGTTTAAGTGCAACTAGCAGTTATGTTAAACAAAACACACAATTCACTTTTTACAGTATTTCGGTGAGACACGAGAGTTCTCCAGATAATGAACGAATTTACTTTAAAACCGGTCAATCTTTTGTCCGGTTTACCAAGAGTTTCTTGACCGGACAAACATAAAGGAAATCGGATAGTCCGGTCGAAAACCAGAGGATATCTGGCAACCCCATACTTGTGATGTAGATGCGATGAATCAATTTGGGTGATTTTAAATAAGTGGAATTGAAGCGACGATTCGAATTCCATTACAATAATAATTGGTCTAAGTCTGCTATTACACGGTTCAATCAAATATCAAAATGGTTGAAAGACGCAGAACTGGTAGGACATTAGGACATGCTGATTTTAGACTGATCAACATAATTAAATCAATTTGATTTAAAGGGGTAGAAAGGAAACGATGGTATTCAATCGCATTGAATGATTCAAGTTTATGTTAATGGATTACTGGTTGATTTATCCAAATTAAAACACAGAAATGAAGCGTCTAATTTCAGTTATTCATTCACCGACATTGACATTGGCTAACTCAATATTATGTTTACATGGATGACTTTGGTTATTTCATCCAAATTGAAAATCAAGTGAACCGTGTAATATAAAAGATCAAGCAAAGACTTTGGGTGAGGTATACATAAAGGGCGCATTTATTTATTATGAAAAGATCCGAACTTCTTTAATATAGGTTATAAGGCTACGCCTTAATTCAATTTGTATCTCAAATAAATAAATTCACCGTATAAACTTTATACATCACCCAAGACATTTCTCCTAATGTCTTAAAGGTTAAGCTTTGTATAAAAACTAAAAATTATTTCTTGAATTAAAAACCTTGGTGTATTTGAATATAACTTTTATATCAAAACCTCAGGACAATAAGTAAAGTCATGTAAACTGTATCAAAATAGAAAAAAAATACTACCCGTGCGCAGGTTTGCTCATAGCCTCATGACGTCACCCGTCGACGATCAGTAGGGTTGACAAAAAAGGTTACACAAATAGTTGATGCAATAAATTTATTATTTTATATACTTTACATAAGTAAATACAATAATAGTAACTAGTTATCGGCAAACCTTCTGCACGCGGCTTATATATATTAATATATTCGCACTACTTTTACTCATGGCTGTTGGAAAAGGACGAGTACACATTCGCTATTTACAATGTTGGCATTAATGCAAAACACTGTTTTGCTTTAAAGTTATAATATTCTCAGCTTGACGTCTGCTATAAAAATAATGTTGTTCCTACGTTGACTTATCGATAAACACATCAAAGTCGATAGTTTCTCTTTAGTTGTTGTTCTGAAAGATATAAAGGTGGCGCCTCAGCTGGGATAATGTTACAGTTATAGGCCGTTCCACACAGACATGGTGACGGATATAATACTTTATTTTTGATGAGATATTGTTCTTAATTGTCAATGACGCTTCGTAATGACAGATAACGTATACAAAGGCTACGTCCCTTTAGGGACTCACAACGACTCGGAAGTTACCTGTGTCGCCTAGGCCGTGAGCCAACGTCAGGGTGCCATCATTGTGACACCGGCGACGAGGATACGGAGCTGCACACCCTCCAGGTATGTCCTGCCTGGACAGAGCAACGCCGAGACCTCGTCGCTATTATCGGATTGGACCTCTCGCTCCCGACTGTAGTTCACGTCATGTTCGGGAGCCGTATGGGATGGGACGCCGTCTCCTCCTTCTGCGAGCGCGTTATACTTGCGAAAGAGGAGGCAAGATGAGAGCGAGAGCGCACATCACTGCTCCGCTCTCGTCAAAGGAGGACGCGTCGGCGCCGGAGGGCCAGTCAGGGCCTTCGGCCACCGTAAGCGGGCGGCGCGGGTGGGGTATAGAGGCTCTCACTCACCTGAATATGCCATCGAAATGGGGGCGCGGCGTGTTCCACGCGCGCTCACCTCTTCTCCCGTGGGGCGAGCTACAGACCGCCCCACGTCTAGAGAGCTTGAAGATGTTGGGGGATAAAAGTAGTCTCCCGGTAGTGGAAAAGGCCTCGTGAGGCCCACCTCTTGACATGGGTCGTTGTGAGCGTTGTGTGATCGAAAATGATGACGTCATTAGTGACGTTTTCGCCACGACCACAACGACCACGGTCACCTTGTGGAACGCTAACTGAGCATTTCTGGCGTTTTGAGCTACAAATGGAACGCCCTGATATACACTAATGTGGCTATTGTAATGCTAAATAAGATGAATTCGGCCACAGTCAACACCTGTAACATTATTCCAGAAAGGCCTCGACTTATCCGAGTTTCATTGTATTAACTAGGGCCATCGCTTCGCGAAATCACTCGCACCAAAAACCCCGGTCGGTAAAGCTGCAAGGTCTTCCGATCAACAGCATGAAGTTAAGTCCATACAATAACATAAAATAATAGTTGGACATAGGCCTGCGAGGCATAAAAACACCGTTGGCGGAAGACCTTCCTTTGGGACGGGTAGCATTCCTCTTCCCTCCTCCACTATTAAGGTCATTCCTAAAAAACAAATTAATATTAACGAATTATGTACGTTAATAACTCCTCCCCTGTACAAGCTGTCCGTTTATGGAACTCACTGCTACTCAACATCAGACAAGCTAGTCAGTATCCTGTTTTAAAATCATGGTTATTAATTATTTTTGATCCTCTCAGGTATAATAATGCTGCTTATTCTGTATGTATTATGATATGTATTGTGTTTATGTAGTATATAATAAAGACTTTTACTTGTTTATTTAATATGTTTTGAATGTTTTATATTATTTATTGTCTACACCGCCACTGTCATGTTTTAATATTTTCCTTAGTTTAACGGGTTGCCTGGAAGAAATCCCTTTAAGCGATAAGGCCGCTTTTTGTTCAACGTTTATTGTATCTAGTTTTTAAGAACGTAGTTTAATTTTGGTGAACAGTAAAGTGTTTTCATTCATTCGTTCATTCGTATGTAGTAGCTAGTAGTTCAACGCGTTATGGAGCAAGCTATGTTGGGTCTTTCTCTAATGGATATAATCCAAAATAAGGATATCCGTAAGAGAAGCAAGGTAACAGACGGAGCTTACAAAGTTACCAATTTGAAGTAGCGTACGACGACCTCCAGCCCAATGGACCGATGACTAAAGTCGCTGGCAGCGGCTGGGTGAGGAAGGCAGGGCCGGGCTATGTGGCGCAGACTTGGAGAGGGCTCGTCCAGCACTGGACATTGATTGGCTGAAGAAGAAGATTTAGTTTTAGTTAAGGTTAAGTTTTTTTCATTGTGTTAGTTCATAAATAGTTATATCCCTGTGGGAATGGAGAAAGAATACTAATTCCTGGCGCTGAGTGGCCTGTCGTAAGAGGCGACGAAACAACTCACAGCCAGGTGATAGGGCACTTGCCGGTCTCAATGGGTATTACAATTTATCACAGTATACCGCCATAACAACCTCGAGTAGTGTTCTGAAATTAGTGTCCCCCCTCCGCTCCAGTCCCCACTTCAATGGTGACGTGTTGCATATAACCATAGGCGACAGTAATCATCATGCGGACCGTGAACCTGGCTGCTGTTCTCTAGAAATAAAAAAAAACAGAATAATAAGACCCTATAAATGTCCCTCTACTGGGGTCGAGTCTCCCATTTGTTGGGGAACGGACAGTATACCCGCCACGCTTATCCAAGGCTGATTGGATGAGTGCAGGTTTCATCACGATATTTTACTTCACCATTAGCACGTGGTAATTGTAAAAAGCTAAAACCTAATGCTTTGTCTTACACCTATTAATATATTTAGAACCGTGTCAATTACACTAAGAGATTCTGCAAAAGCGAACGGTTTACACCCCCTGTTCTACATTATTTAACCAGTAAAAGTGAGATATCTAATAATACTTTACCTTTATACTTGTGTAAATTCAGAAAAATCTTCTATAATAATGTATTTGATTAAATTTGATTTTATAATATGTATTTTATTTCATAGAATCATCTCAACGGGTGCAACTGCAAAATAAAATAATTTGAGCAAGTGCGTGTGCATGTGCATGCAAGTGCGTGTGAATATGCATGCAAGGGTGTATCCATGTCTATGCAAGGTCGTGTGTATGCGCTGCATGACTAGGAACTGCGAAAAGTTCGTAGACTAGTTTATACAAATAAAGATATAAAAAAAAGTCTAAATATTCACTCTTATCTTCAATTGTCTACGGAACGATACTCTAATATAGTGCACTTTCTCACTCGCGCATTACCACATTTATAAAGAAAGATATTTGGATATGCCCGCGGGATTCCCGGGACATAATGTACCACAGCATTTAAAAAGAATGTAAGCTATCGTTTTAGTGAAAATTGTGTCGAAATAAATATTTTTCGCGCCCCAAACAACTACAAACCGCTCCCTGGAACTGTCCCGTGGGATTTTCGAGATAAAAATATCACAGATTTTATTAAGTACACAATATTTGCTATCGATCAGTATAGGATTTGGAACTTTTTTCAATCTGGCTATTTTAAATAATTTCCAGGGATCCGGGATCGCGGGATATTAAACAGTGCAGGTTTTAAATCTAAGAATTAACTGTCAGTAGTTTTTACATGAATCCCGAACAAACTGACAAAGCGACAAACAGACAAAACGACAGAAGAAATTTAAAAAGAATGCATCGTACTCTCCATCGTTTATATAGTGTATTCCAGTTGTTTATTTTTTAAATAGCTTCATGTTAAATAGCATACGGCATTTTTAGAATTTTATAATATTATAGATATTTAATTATGTTTAAATTACAAAGCTTATATTTTTTTGCTATTAACTAAAAGTAGATTTCTTACAGAAACAAAACCGACTTTTAATTAATTCATAAACGCAGAAAGCACTCGCGGTGCCTCGTATGAGGATGTGCGCAATTCTTGCGTGGAACGTTACTACTGTAACATATTTGTCAGGCGTTCCCGTGCCCACTTCGCTGGGCGCAAAACATTTTTACTTTTTTGGTTTATTTATCACAATCAATAATGAAATATAGCTTATGTCACTCGAAAATAATGTAACTTTCTACTGGTGAAAGAATTTTCAAAATTGGTCCCCTTGTACTAGAGATTACCCCGAACATCCAAACTCATAAACTTTACCTATATAGTAGTAAAGATAATAAAATTATATATTATAAAATTAGCAAAAAAGAATCCGACTTCAAGAGTAACTAAAAAGCAAAGAATAAACATTTTCTACATAATCTTGAAGTTGGTGCCAAGTGAAACATAAAAAATAACAATAAATTTGCAAAATGCAAAATTACTTTTGAATTTAGTTTCTTTTGTTAGATTTTTTTAATAGTATATGCTTATGAAGTTGTTTAATGTTTTATTTTAAACTTTCAAGATGATAAATGGCGCAACGACTATGTTCTGTGAATTTGACAATACTTCTTGGAGAGCCATACCGACTACATCCTCCTATCAAATTCAGATGGCCGGAAGAAAATAACGATTTCATATTAGACTTCTGTTTTTGTCAAAAAGGCTATTTGGACCCTAAAAGCAATTGATAACACCGTATAGCACACCATACTAAACAGTTTCAAAGATAATACACCCAATTTCAAATGAGATGTGTCTGCAACATTCCCTGCACTCAAATTAAATCAAATAAAATTGCACAAAAAATGCAAATGGCAATTTTGTTTTAAATTAAATACTTGTGATGAATAACGTATTTATTTGGATAAGGATTAATATCATATTTATAAAAACACCTTCGCAAATAATGCATTATTTTAGAACAAATTGGTTAACATAAAAAAGGTTATAGTGAGCCAACCTTAAAAGATAGACATATGCTGTCGCTTACTTTTTTTTAGAACTTTTAAAGGGGAACAATTCTGTCACACGTGATTTTTGCGATACTTTAACAGTTTACGCAGCGGAAGCTCTCAATAGGAAAAAAACACCCGATTTTGAAACATTCTTCATTGGTGCTCTGCTCCTATTGATCTTAGCGTGATGATGTGTAGCCTATAGCCTTCCTCGATAAATGGGCTATCTAACACTGAAAGAATTTTTCAAATCAGACCTGTAGTTCTTGATATTAGCACGTTCAAGCAAACGGACAAACAAACAAACTCATCAGTTTTATATATTAGTATTAGATAGGTACATACTTATTTCAATAATTATTTAGTGTTAATTATTATTACTTACGTTTCAATCTTATATTTATGTATAACTTTAAATTTAACAAAATACTAAACAATACACAATTTAAAATTACATATTTTTCTATCACTATCGCGATATTTTAATCAACTACGTTTATGCACTTTCTAAAGATTAATATAAAGAACAACACTTTAATAAAATTGTACTCAATGAAAACTTGCAATATGCATTTTATGAAGAACATCTTTTTTGCTAACCGTATTTAATGCATACAATATTAGATCAAACTAATCTGCAAAAACAATCTATTAAAGCTGGTGATATATTTTTATTTAATTAAACAAAACATGGAAACTAATATTTAAAGCATAATGCGATCAAGATAATATAAAAACGCCGTTGACCACGTACTGAAATATTATAAAGTGCGCTTTACAAGTATATCTCTATTTAGGATTCCGTAAACTTTTGGCCCAAAAAACCGAGTTAGATTAATGATCGATGTACTTGCATCCTAAACTTGAATGACACGAGTTCGAATACTGGCCGGTAAAGATGGTTTTGCTAATCTATGTGCATATATGCACATTATTACAATTACTACGAGCTAATAAGGATGACAAAAAAACATCATAATTGTTGCGCACAGAGAGCACCCCCGTGACCCGCCCGCCGGAGCACACCTACTCTCCGCGCCCCGCATACCGGCGACGCCAATAGCTCGCACGTGAGTGGAGGAAGCGCGAGAGCATTAGAGCGTATAAAGTACAAGTGAGATGTTACTCTGACGCGTGAATATATATAAAATTTGAATATAAATAATATTGAATTGACTTGAATGCTATCGCGCTTCCTCGCACAGCGGAATTCTTAACGAGTCTAGGAGGATGTGTGGCCCGTCAGATTTGTCTGGCTCATTGGAAAATATTTTAAAATGTTATACTTGATAATATATATAAAATTCAGCCTTCCTAAAATGACGTAAGTTTCCACATTTTTTTAAAGTGTCTGTCAAAAGTATATCTTCATTTATAACAATATCCTATATGACATATGTAAAAACTAGCCTTGCTACTTTGACGTAAATTAGCATGGTTATTTTCCACCTTTGATACCTGCTACCTGAAAAATGGCCGCGCTTTCAGCTTAGCGAGTATCCACTCCTTTCTAAGTTTGTTAATCTAACGATCAAAAAAATTTCATCTTTCCTAAAATCACGTAGGTCTGGGGTGACTGGGAGCTTGGACCATAACTGTATCTTTTGAAACACAATAAAGCATATTCATTCATTCATTCAGTATAATTGTATTTATTGGAATTTTAGAGTAATGGACTTATTTGACTGAAAATATGTACCGGGAAATTCTAATAAAAGAAAATCGTCGACCCTTTCCGAGCGATAACACTCCTATAACGCAGCATTAATGGCAATGAACCCCACTACAACTCACACAATAACCGTTTTCTGGTCCATTGACAACAAGTATGTAAACTGTTTGTAAAGAAAATTTATATGGAATTATGTTAGAACGACATAATAGCTCTTTTAAAATGTTTCAAGCTTTATTTACCTAATACCTGAAAGGAAATCGCACATGTCTTAAATAACGGCCATTGGTTGCGCCGAGGAACATCTCCTTATAAATTCTTCCTCCCCATCCTCGCCCTCAAGAAGAGAATAAACTTTCAAATGAAGAATGCGCAATTCCTCCTTGTAGTTTCTTTCTCCCCATCCTCGCCATCAAGAAAAGAATAAACTTTCAAATGGAGAATGCGCAAATTCTCCTTGTATAGTTTCTTCCCATTCTCATCATCAAGAAGAGAATAAACTTTCAAATTAAGAATCCCGGGGGACGAGTGCAGTGTGGCGGTGGATTGTTGCCGAGGTAAGTTACTCTTCCCTTGCTTCTTCTTCCATGTCCTTTTGCCTTCTCCCGGCAATCGCACCGCGCCCGCAGCCAGGTAAAAAGCACCGTGTATGTCATTCAGCGTCGCGCTGTTCGTATAGTCGACGATCCCTTTCTAACAGGCGGTTTAGAATCGCTTAGCCTTCAGAGAGACTTTGCGTCCCTCTGCATATTCTACCGCCAGCACAACAGAGAGTGTTGCGAGAAACTGTTTGATCTGGTGCCAGCGCCTCATTTTTATAACCGCACCGCTCGCCATTGACGGGATGTTCACCCCCATTTCCTGGAGCTCCCACGCTCCACTACGCCGCGGTTCTCTAGAGCGTTTATTCCGCGTACAACAAGGATCTGGAGGGAACTACGATATGAGATCGTTTAAGAAGGGCGTTATAAAATTTCTTAGAGGCCGGCAACGCGTTGGCGACGCCCCTGGTGTTGCAAGCGTCCATAGGCGACGGTAACCACCTTCCATCAAGTGGGCCGCCTGTTTGCCTGCTTCAGGCAATAAAAAAAATAATATTGTTACGAGCTACAGGAATCGAATTAAAAATGCCGTTGGAACTACTATAGAATTTATCAGAACTGTACAAACACGTATAAAATAAATACAAATAAAACTGGATGCAATCAGTTCACACTGCACGATTCAAAGCAATTCGACACGCGTAAAGTCCGTCGTCTATATCGCTAATCGAGAGTACTACAAACGTCTTACTCGTCTCGTAGTCATCGCTTGACTGTCCACCCCTCCATTCGGGCATCGTCTTATACTAACTAGACAGTAAAAAAAAGGGCCGCGCGCACTGAGTTTCCGAGAAATAATAATTTGCACAGTCGAAAACAATAACAATAAGGATTAGTTCGACGCTAATGATGGTTATAAAACAAGTAGAAAAACAATAGCATTACAAATTCAAAACACAAAAGAATTACTTCATCCGAGAAGACGATAAACTGCGCTTACAAGAGGCAATTGTGCGCTTATCTTTAACGGCATGTAACAATATGTATGTATGTACTTGAAGGGATAAGGAGACAAATGAATGTATTCCATCGTGGGCACCCTACCGCACAGGGATAGCAGTAAGGTAGTGTTGGATTCCCGACGCATCTCAGAGTCTCGGGAACTAAAGATACTTCCGACAGGCTGGACGGCGTCGGTTCATTGAGCTCCTTCTCTCCTGAGGGATCGTACCCAGCGGCGCTTTGACCTCAACCGAGGACCTTGGCTAAAAAAAGGTGAAAAATGGGTATGTAAGTGACTATTTGAAAGTTGCTCTCGTGACTGAAAAATTGAGAGGAAGAAGACTAAGGCGGTATGGGCATGTAATGAGGAGGGATGTAGGTAGACCAAAAAAGAGATGAATGGATTATTTGAACGATGACTCGATGATTTGTGGTATGATAGAAGACTTATACCAAAATAGAGGAACATGGAAGAAAAAGTTAATATCTGTTCTTTGTAACTTTTCACTGACTTGGTCTATAAAAATATGATTATAATAAAATGTCAAAACGCAGGAGAAAATGACTTATAGTGCCATCTAGTCATGTAAAGAACTTTTAGAATTATACTTTTTAATACCTATTCTTCTTACTTGTATGTCTTTTACAGGTTTTCCTTTTACTTAAAAGGTTGCTTATATATCTAAATATATATAATTAGTTACTAAGAATCAAATAGATAATTCAGAAGAATAATCAACCTTAGCTACCTCAAATTCCACCTAAAACAGTCATTTCAAATACTCTTGTCTCTTTTACTCCTATATTCGTGCTGTATATTAAGAATTACTTAGATAGAGATGGCGATATGTTAAATCGCGTTTAGGTGTAGTATCATCATTAACAGTGGGGAAAGTTTGTAGGTGAATATTTTTAAATAAGTTCACGAAACTTATCAACTTACTGCAATACATGCATTAAGGCCGTAATCAAAGTCCCAAGAAGCGGAAATTACAGACCCCAAGTATTTAAACTGTTATTTGTAGTGTCGCATGCCAAGTGAGCGCTTACGTCTTGTGTAACACAGAATTATCTACCACATTTAGTTTTAGACCGCCATTCTTAAACCACCTCTTTCAGAAGCTTTAAATTTTATTTAGAGCTTCCCTAAAAAGTTCTAAAGCTTAAGAAGTCCTTAAAAATTTGATAGTGTTTGCATGGACTTAGAATAATTTACAAAAAGTGAAGAGACGGGGAATCCATGCCCGATTTTTACAAGTCTTTTAAAAGTCCAAACACTTTGAAATTTTTAAGGACTTGGAAAACTTTTAAAATTTTTAACTGGACTTAGAATATTTTGTGAAGTTTCCCTTGCAATAATTTGTACCTACAGATAGGTATATTCCTCTAAAGTTGATCAGCCTCTCCAGTTAAATGACTTTTTAAATATTGAAGTCTCTGTACATCATCTAAAGAATTGTTTTTATGGATAAGTGATAAAAATAAATTACGTAAGGTAATTCAGTGCTATTCACAAAAAAAGTCCCGCGGTAAAAAAATAGAATTAATTATCAAATATGCCCAGCCACGTTATTGCGTTGTTTTTATCAAGTGTTTAAATAAAAATGTTACAATATTATATTATTATTCAATTTACTAATACAATGAAATCGGAATTTTATAAAATTATTTTATCATTTTAACATTACATCGCGCGATCGTAGCGCTGCATCTGTGGGACTTATTTCGTGACACATTCTAAAAATTCTTTTGGTGTTAACAGATTAACTCATACACCAATATTCGAAGCGGCTGCTACCTAGTTCACCCGGAGCTTGGGATATCTTCTAAATTCTGCAAGATATTGAAATAACTGTATACTTTAAATAGCACTTTTCACTAATACCTTTACAGGTCGTGGTAGTGTAATGGTTAGCGATCGCGGCCCAAACTCAAAGGGCACGGGTTCGATCCAGGCCGGAACCGCATGCACCACGCAATTTTTTCTAACTTAATATGCATATTGTTGCAATTACCACATACTATCAACGATGAAGGAAAACATCGTGATGCATCATACATCGAGATAACCAATGTGTCTAACCTGCCAAGCCGTCGTGGACAAGCATAGCGGGTATACTGTCCGGTCCCCTATAATGGTAGGCCCGAGCTCAGCAGTGGGATATTAATGGGATGTTATAATTTTTTTACTAAAATCTTGGTATATTTTACATTTATTTAACAGACATTTTCTGTGTCAATCGGTAATATTCTTGTATATATTTATTACACCTTATAATTATTATTTTCTAGTGTAAAGTTTTATGTATTCATTTTTAATTTAGACATCACTCGTTGATTTTGAATATGCTTTATCTCAGATATATATGTATTTTAAGATCAAAACAGACATTTTATTTTTATTAGAATATTATAGACGATATAAGTAATATTCAACAGGAATGAAATCGCGGAGCACTTCCACACCGATCTACTTGTCCTATGTAGTGGGTGGGAAATGTAACATATGGAGTAAAAATATGTTCTGGAACAGACAGACGTCATAGTGGAGTCGCTTTGTTAATGAAGTTATAGGTAGGCTACGCTTTTATATATAAACGATGTTCAAACTATAAAATTAGTGCGACTTTGCTCGTGTTTACTAGCATTATAGTTAAAGATCTAGTTTAATAGGAAAATTGATAAACGTTTCTTACAGCTATTGTAGTCCCGTATTTAAAAGTCATTATCGTTTTTTTTCCTTTGAACGGACGCTATAGTAAAGTATATATGAAACCATAACGACTGCTCGTGATGGCTTATTTATTTAATTGAATATTCGCTTCCCAATTCGTAAAAAATTTATCGCCCAGTGGTCGAAATTCGACCATAATAGTTAATTTAAATTATAAGTTTGAACATTGTTAAGGTTCTGTTGTCAAAGACTTGTATAATCACAGATTTCGCCAAGGCTATACTGTTAATTTGACTTTGACAATAAACAAAAGAGTATATACTTATATATGCGTGTGTCTGTCAAATACGTGGTAGTGTGTGTAATGTTTCTTTTGTTGATTTAATGTACATATATTTAAAAAAAAATATTAGCATTCTACACTCCTTCTCTATATAAACTATAAGTGTGCGAAATTACATACCGTCCGCGCAATTTTCGTAAATAAGGGTACAAAGTTTTTGCTTCACGTATTATAATGATATCGCAGCCGTCATTTATTAATTTAAGGAAAACGTGATATGTCATTTCTTCTCTTTTCGTATCCTAACTGAATTTATTATTGTCTGTACTTCCATAGTAATATTAATATGATATTGTGTTACTTAGGTTGTTTATTCAATTTTCATCGCCTTAAACCATATTCGATCTAAATATACTTTATGCCGATATTTGGCGGTACATTTCTGTCTTTGAAATCGGATCAATTAACCAAAGTTTTTATAAATAGTTGATGACGGTTGAATTAATTTTAATTATGTAACACCACCAAATATGATTACTGTTTAACATTTCTTTGAAAGTCTCCTTGGACATCGAGTTGCCTAGAAGAGATCTCTATGAGTGATAAGGCCGCCCGTTTTTCTAATCCGTATCCATATTTGTTTACTATGCAGGCTGTAAGGTTGTGGAATGCATTACCAATGAGCATCAGAAGTGCAAAGTCCCAGGCTGTTTGCCTTTGGAACTCTTTACCCGTAGATGTCAGAAAGCTAAATCAAATGCCATATTTAAAAAATCTTTCAAAAACCATTATCTTAGTTTATAATTAATTTTTTTTTTTCTATTCTTCTTAACTTAGCTGTTTACTATCCACATTGTGCTGTTCTTCCTTTTTGAATTTTTACTTCTTTTTAATTTAATTATACCTAGACATAAGTTGTTAAAAGTATCCTCTCAGTCAGGTTGCCTGGAAGAGATCGCTTTTAGCGATAAGGCCGTCTTTTGTTTTGCCGTTAAATTATTGTAATTATTTATTCTGTAATTGTTTATTTGGTGAACAATAAACTGTTTTCTAATCTATTCTTTATTTTAAGTTGGTTTTATTTATAGGATAGTTTAATTTTTAGTATTACAATTGATATTGTTACAAGACGGGCCAAATACAAGGTATGCACATCTGTCTGCCATAAAACCTGGTTTGTTGCTCTTCCTCTATTCGGAGTTCTTTTGTTTAGACAATAGCCTATTGTTATTGTACTTGTTTATGGCCGTCCGCAGACATAATCCTGCAGGTGTGCAGAATTAAGTTTTCTGGGAAAAGCGTCGATGGTGGCGCAGGTGTGATTCGTGGAAATCATTGTTTACACGGTCCTAAGCTGAGTATAAAGGGGTGTCCGAACGGAGAGATGGGCAGTCAAGCGACGACTACGATACGAGTAAGACGTTTGTAGTACTCTCGATTAGCGATATAGACGACGGACTTTGCTCGTGTCAAATTGCATTCAATCGTGCAGTGTGAACTGGTTGCATGCAGTTTTATTTGTATTTGTTTTATTCGTGTTTGTACAGTTCTAATAAGCTCTATAGTAATTCCAACGGCATTTATTTTAATTCGAGTCCTATAGCTCGTAACAATATTAATAAAAATACTAAATGATTTTTAGTACAAAATATTTACTAAACGAAAATAAGAATCAGTTTAAAAAAAATCTACCGCTGCCTTGTTTGACGTTTGATATTCCTTCATAGAAACAGATCCTTAGAAGCTAGACTATGGTTTGGTATAATAAAACACACATTTTTTTTCAAAGTCAGCAAATTCGTTTCCTAACTAGGGCAATTGATTTTTCCAAAATCTATTTTTCATCAAAGTCGCCCCGGGGACTGCTTTGAGTATTTTTCGCTGTATTTTTTGGTTTCAGATTTGGTCATAGAGGACCACATGAAAAATTCATCTGTATATCCATTCTCATGACAAAAAGTACTTAATATACCAAATATCATCATAATGAGTTCAT
The DNA here is from genome assembly GCA_039645545.1 of Dendrolimus houi. Lineage (NCBI taxonomy): Eukaryota > Metazoa > Arthropoda > Insecta > Lepidoptera > Lasiocampidae > Dendrolimus > Dendrolimus houi. The sequence goes on along the minus strand of CM077137.1, from coordinate 2,319,603 downwards.
TTGACGGCTTCTGTGGTTGAGCGGGTTAAGTCTTAGCCGGCTGAACTCGCTGGAACGCAGAGGCTCCGGGTGGGATTCCTGGTATGGTAAATTTCGAAAACGAACTTTTCTATTATTTACTATGGTCTGGGTGTCTGGGATCGGCCCCAGAATGATCTGTTATATATTACCCATAACATATGCGTAACTTGCTTAGCTTGGGGATATACAATGTGTTTTTGTCTGCCGATTATTTAAAACAAAATGACTTGTGGAATATTTATGCATAGATATTTTATTAAAACACAGAATGTCAGCGACACAACCGTCAGTGTCGTGAACTTTTTAGCTACCCTCATGCTGCGTGCCCACTGTTGGGCAATGATAAAATTCTGAATTATACCACCATGCAGTTACGTTTCATGTGAAATTTAATGAAGAATTCAACTGAAACGTTTTTTATTTTATTTTTTATTGTTTTATAAATAATATTCTTTATTGTTTAAAAAAGAAGTACGACATTCCAGGAGTTAGGATTCATATCTTCTAGAACGTTTATTCTGCGTACAAGGATCATCTGGAGGGAACTTCCCGCCGAGGTTTTTTACCTTTGAACTATGACATGGGGTTATTTAAAAAGGGCGTTATAACATTTATTTGAGACCAATAACGTGTTAGCAACGGCCCTGGTGTTTAAAACGTCCATAGGACACGGTGACCACTTTCCATCAGGTGGGTCCGTCTGACTGTCTATTTCAGGCAATAAAAAATAAATAATTCGCTAGATAAACACACATATTGTATATCCTCAAATTAAGCAAGTTACGTTTGTGTTATGGGTAATATACAACGAACTAATCTGAGGCCGATCCTAAACACCCAGATCCTAGTAAATAACGGAGATAATTCATTTCCGATATTTGCATACCAGGAATCGAACCCGGAGCCTCTGCGTTGCAGTGAGGTAAGCATCAAAGGCTTAGCCCACTTAACCACTAAGGCCGTCGAGTAAAAATCATTATACTAATATTATACATAGGCTTTTATTTAACCGCTATATATAAAAGTTTAGCACTGATTGTACCCACCTAATGTATACTATAAAAAAAGTTATTTTTATGGAACGTGCTACGAATACCGTAGCATATTGCTACGATACGTAGCATGTCGCTACGAATCTTCGCATACACTAACAGTAGAGTAACGATTTTAACAACCGTACGAAATGTTCAATGTCCCAAAGCCCACCCTTATTTTCCCATCCCTCGGAACGTAACAGGTAAAGGTACGGTGTGTGGGGCCTCGACGCAGTCTCGCTCGGACAGCCCATCGAGACGGTCGTGTCCCAGATAAAACATTATTTAAAAAAAATTAAAAATTGTGATCATTTCGAGCATCTGCAGTTCTACTGGTTTCAGGTAAGTTTATAGTACATAAAATATTAAGTTTTATAATGATTATGTTTTCTCTTTGTCTATATACAACAAACAAATATATAAGTTATGTTGAAAAAAAAAATACAAATACACTACTATTTTATTTTAATAAAAAAATTATATCACTCTTTATAAGTCTTTTGTTTTATACATATACAGACTGCTACATAATTGTATATAAGTTGAATTTATCTGTAACGCCATAATAATTATACAACGCATTAAATATTGTTACTTAAAAAAATAACAAACTTAAGGTTTATTATTATTATTATATTGTCAAAATTCTTTCAGTATAGGTCATAGACTATGATACAAATCTTTTTATTAATTACGTAAAAGAGATTTGTGTTTTAGTCTATGAAGGATATTGAAAGTGGCAAAAACATACTTAAATTAAAAGACAAATTAATTATGCAGGAAGCCTTTATACTAAAAATTGAGACAATATTATTATAACATTTCAAATGTTAAATTTATTTAACGTGTGTTTTTGAATAAAGGCTTCTTTAAATAGAATATCAAAGGCGTATAATATACTTGAACGTTTTATTATGATTGATGAGGAGGCGCTGCTTTAGGTATAAGGTTTTAATACAACAAAGCAATTTCAGGTATTCATTTGTCGTGAAGGTATTTTCTTTTGTATGGGACTTCGGAATATGAAATCGGCTGTGTTTTCACAAAAACAGATTGAAGAATTCTACACAGATGGAACCACATTTACCCCCTTAGTCATAATGTTAATATGAAGTTGCATAAAAGTGTTTTTAATAATCGCATTAATAATGCCTTTATTGAAAACACTTGTTTAACAACTCAGTAAACTATGTATAACTGTTATGAATAATGGGGTTACTATTTATGTAATTTAGGTACGGAATAAAAAAGCATTTATTCGAAAATACCCTATATCTCAAAAATCGGATCTATTACAAATAAAGTTTCATCGAAACTATTTTTAAGCTTAACTTTGGATTTTTTCTAGAATTTTCCACTTTACATATAATTTTAGACACACAACAATTTTTATGAATTTTTCCAACATGAAAAAGTCATTAAGGATAAAACGTCACGATTTTTCAAGAGTTGACTAAAGATAACCCACACGAATATTTGTAATGAAACAAAATTTCAACCCTCAGGTGTATATGACAACTTCACTACACTATTATGACGAAAAAGAGATGGTTGGATTGTGTGAAGGATGATATGATGATTTGTGGTGTGACAGAGGACGTGTGTCAGAGTAGAGGAGTAAGGAAGAAAAAGACATATTGTGCCGACCCCAAATAATTGGGAGGAGGTGAAAGAAAAGAAGAGAGTTACTGTTTGTTATGTTGGGTCACTTAAGTAATAAACCACAGACATCTGCACTCAGCTAAGATAAGTATGTTGAGATGGATGTGTGGTGTTACAAGAATGGATGAGATAAGAAATGAGTACATAAGGGGATCTTTGGAAGTTGCACCCGTGACTGAAAAATTGAGAGGAAGAATATTAAGAGAGTATGGGCTTGTAATGAGAAGGGAAGAGTGTCATAAATAACGTTAGACTAAAAAAATTGACGGGTACAAATGGAATGTGGACCATAAAAGAGATGGACTGTGTGAAGGATGAGAATATGATTTGTGGTGTGTGAGAGGACGTGTGTCGGACTAGAGGAGTGTAGAAGAAAAATACATATTGTGTCAAAATCAAATAATTGGGAGAAGGTGAAGAAAGAGAGATAGAGACTACATTATTACATTATTATGCAGTAGAATATAAAGTAAAATATAATACTTTCTGCTCAATTTCATCTATATTTTTTATTTACATACATGTTTATTATGACATTAAAACAGCATAAGAAATATACATCAAAGATATAATTACAAATGTATATTTTGAAAAAAATATTGGATTACATGATACACGAACGGTCAAAATAATGGTCATATTCAGATTAAGCTAGAGTAAATTTTAACACTTCTTTAAGAATCTAAAAGAAGCGTTCAAACTTGCTCTAATTTAATATGAATAAGACCTTATTCATTTATTTCGTTCTTGCAAAAACTGCTACGGTATCCTGAAAATTTGAATTTTCATGCTGATATGTATATATTAATTGCATCTGCCCGTAAACATCAGTTGGGTTCTCTCCATTCTTAGGGAGCGGATGATCTAAGGCAGATCGGTGGGTTTCACACATCGATAATGTTTTTCCCTAACTTCTTATTTTCGAAACCATCGTATTTATATATTAGTATAGGAAGTATGAGTAGATGGAAAAATAAGACATAAAATTTTATGAACATCTGAAATGAAAATTTTCATCATTTTCAATTCAGTCAATAAATAAACAACATAACTATGAAAAGCTTAATATATACTTCGACTAATAATTCGGTCTACCTGTTTGTTACGCTTTCTAGGAAAACCACTGTACCAATTTTCCTGAAATTTAGTATACATGTAGAGTCATAATAGCATGAATAGATACTTTTTACCCCGTAACTTTTATGTGGAGATGTAAAATCGGTCTTTGGCGTAGATTCACACGTCGGTTATATAAGGCGTCGATACTGCCCTACTTGTTGATTACAAGCGCAACAGTTCAGATGTTCCTTTGTCCCGGGAAACGACCCTGGGAATTCCCAGAGCTGTCGCAAACACTCGTTTCGTATTGAGTACATATTTGCATTCTTGTGTACATTCTGAGCGCATTTACAGCTGTTTAGTTATTACTTTTAAACTGGAAAATCAACAGGTACAAATGTAAAAGTAGGGTAGTCGTGGTGGCGTAATGGCTAGCGCACGCGTCCCGAACTCAAAAGAACGCGGTTTCGAATCCTAGCCGGAACGCATGCACCACTTAGCATGCACCAGTTGTCTGACGTAATGTGCATATTGTTACAATTACCACGTGCTAACAACGGTGAAGGAAAACATCCCGATGAAACCTGCACATCGAGATAACTAATGTGTCAAACATGGCAAACCGCCTTGGACAGGCGTGGCGGGTATCTGTCCGTTTCCTTATAGTGGGAGGGCCGAACCCATCAGTGGGACGTTTATGGGCTGTTGTTATTATATCTTATACTAATGTATAAAGCTGAAGAGTTTGTTTGTTTGCATGGAGGCGCTAATCTCAAGAACTACGGGTCTGATTTGAAAAATTGTTTCAGTGTTAGATCGCCCATTTATTGAGGAAGGCTATAGGCTAATATCATCAAGTTAAGACCAATAGGAGCGGAGCACCAATGAAGAATGTTTCAAAATCGGGGGGTTTTCTTTAACTTACTTTTTTTTAAACTATTCCACGCGGACAAAGTCTCAGGCAGAAGCTAGTATATATATATATATATATATATATATATATATATATATATATATATATATATATATATATATATATATATATATATATATATATATATATATATATATATATATATATATAAATGTAAAGGTAGACCAAAAAAGAGATGTATAAAGAAATAAAGATTTTATTTGAAGAAATAGCGACGTACTTACTCTTACAGATATGGATTGTATGACGGATGACGTGATGATTTGTAATGTGACAGAGGGCGTATGCCAGAATACAAGAGTATGGAAAGAAAGGACATATTTCTATATATTTTTTTAAATTAATGCTGCTTGTTGAAGATACAATTTTAAAATTACAATCTATCTATACAGATTAATAAAATTGAAGTGTTTGTTTGTAATGTTAAAATATGACAAAAATCAGGAGGGATCATTCGAACCAGATGACCAGACCGGATTCCGAAAATGCAATTTTTGTCTGTCTGTCTGTCTGGATTTTGATGGGACTTTCACTGGAAGACCGCTGATGTTTTAAGGAGTATCTTAGGCTACTTTTTAAAGGGATCTGCCAAAAAATTAACACGCGGACGAAGTCGCGGGCACAGCTAGTCTAATCTAAGAAACAAGACATATAAGTAAATTATAATTAAATCTGACCTAAAATACTGTTACGAGTTGCAGGACTCGAATTAAAATGTCGTTGGAATTATTTATAGAATTTATTAGAACTATACAAACACGTATAACACAGGTACAAATATAAATGTACACAACCACTCCAAACGTAATGCACGATTCAATCACACGGCAAAGTCCGTCACTAACGTCTTGCTTCGCTTGTGGCTATCGCTAAACTGGCAATCTCTCCATTGGGCCATTGCTTTATGCTGCACCGATACAATACGGCTGCCCGACCACGTAGTTAGAATCAGTTCGACACACCTAATGACTGCCATAAAAGATTACAATACACAATGGGCTGTTTTCTAATTACAAATTTTAAACACAAAGTAAAAAAAAGAAGTCCAAATGCGGAAAGGTAATAAAGTGTGCATTTATGGTATGCAGGTGTGAATCTACTTTTGTCGGCGTGTAGGTTGTAACAATATTATAATAATAATAATACTTCATTTATTTCAGAAATTGAGTATTTCCATATTATACAGTTTTATATTATAAAATTATTTCTAATGTTATCAAAATTTAAATTTCAAATCATTCACGGCACAACAATTAATTAATAAAACAGAACGCGACGTCTGTGGAACGCGAGTTTACGCCTTACTCTTTCACACTTATATGTGTGTCTCTCTCTTGTCTCAACTATTTGTAACAGTGCTTCACGATCAAAAGGAATAAATCCGTATTAATTCATTACGTTGGTTTCATTAATATATAACAGTCTTGAGACCTATCTTACCTTATCCGTGCAGAAACGGAGAAAGAATAGAATTCCCTGCGGCCGGGTGGCCTGTCATAAGAGGCGACAAAACAACACGTAGCCAGGTGGTAGGGCATTTGCCCGACTGGCAGGCTCACACCCCTGGTCAAAAGTATGTCGCCATAACAACCTTGAGTTGCGTTCCGGCATTAGTGACCAGGTTCTAGTCTCGGTTTGCAGAGCGGCAGCACATTGGTGTTACAAATGTCCATAGGCGATTGTAATCGCTTTCCATCAGGTGGGCCGTCTGCCTGTCTGCTGAACTCAATAAAAAAAAAACAGCTTATAATTTAGAAGGTTTTCACACTTTTTACTGGGCGATTCGTATAACTAGTTATCTTCTTGATTATAATTCAGGTTAGATAACAAAAATACACAAAGTACCATTTCAGCTCGTAACTGATTGCTTCGTTTAAACGCTTTCCCAAAAGGTTCTCACAAGAAATAGACGACCTAAGAGCTATCACAAGAGTTAAGAGGTTTCAATTAACTCCGGGCGAAACGTTTGAGCATACATTACCATCTTATATACATTGAGATGTCAACGGTGTCTCTTTACCAAATGGAATGCGCCACACAAATATATCTACACATTTTATACGTCATAACTACGTTTTAACGGTTCTAAGCGCGGCATTTTTATTTATTTGTTTGTAATTTCGAAATTTTGGCCACTTTTCAGTAGTCTAAGACGGAATTCACGGAAGACTAAATGCCGCGCTTAAAACCGTTAAAACGTAGTTTTAATTATGTGTACTGTACTGAAAATTAAAACTACTAATAAAAATAGCTACTAAAGTGTAACGGAGTTTCTTAATGACAAGTTTTAAATATAAGTGATAAGATAGAATGTTAAGTGTTTAAATATATTTGTAATATTTGTACCATATTACAACCATTAGAAACAAATTTAAATTGTGTAAACCAAATAAATATTGAAATAAGTATGTACTTAACTCTCTATACATATAATAAAATTGTAGAGGTCAAATTTCTGTACCGTGAAAAAAAAATGCTAAAATCCGAGTCAGGGGAATGCAAGAAGTGAAATAGAACTAATTTAGATTTTTTTTCAAATTTTTTGTTTCTCTGTTTGTCTGTCTGTTTGTACCGGCTAATCTCCGAAACGACTGGACCGATTTAAATGAAATTTTGTATGGTGGTAGCTTATATCCCTGGTCAACATATAGGATACTTGTGATCCCGAAAAATTAAAGAGTTCCCGTGGGATAGTTAAAAAACCGCACCGCGCGGATGAAGTCGCATGCATCAGCTAGTATAATATAAGTGTCAAAAAATTGTACGCCCAACCGGCAAAAAACAAGTGATCCGTATAAAATAACAAGACCTATTTATATAACCATGTTTTTATGCTAAATAAATTATTTGATTTGATTTGTACTGATCGCGAAAACTTAACAAAATGCCATGGACATTATTATTGTTTCGCCAATATTGTGATATATTTACAGGTGAATTTTTCAAGTGGGCCTTCAGGGCCATATCTTAAACTATGCTAAATAGCAAAAACAGCCAAACGAGTCTTGACGTCGATTTTGCCCAAAACTAAAATGGTATCATTAGATTTTTGAAAAATCAATCACCCTTGTCATGAATCTATGCGGCTGATTTTGAAAAAATAAACACATTCTGTATTATTACACTAAATGATAAATGATGATAAAAGTGTAGGATTAATTTCTATTTTGTTTGTTCAAAAACAACACTTTCTCTTGGTACAGGGTTGTTTTTAAATTATACAAATTTCAGTCTTTCCCAACAGAGAAATGCTTAAAGGTATATTTTACAACAACAACAGAAACTTGAATTAGTATGATTATTTCTTAAACTCATAAAATAAAACGGAATTTTCTGAATTAATTATCAAAAACTATAAAAATGAGTGTGCATCAAAGTTTGATAACGAATATCTTTGAAACACTCGATTTAATCGACTAAGCATAAGAGAGCATTTTTGTAGCGCGTTCGATTTCCTACAAAAGTATATGTAGCCCATTTTATAAACTTTATTTATTCATGAGTTACAAAATTCATAAGCAAAAAAGAAATTCGATTCGTTCGATTTCCTACAAAAGAATATATTAAATTTTGTTAGTAAATCAATTACTAACGGAGATATGAATTTTTCTATCGGACTGAGAAAAAAATTAAAAACTGCGATGCGGAGGATCTTCCTATTAAAATTAAGAGCTCATATTTGGTGAGAATTTTTTAAGGTGTCTAGCAACCCACTTTACAGTGTCATTTTAAAAAGAAAATTTTTTTTGACCCACCCTAACATATCTGCCCACGTTGTACTGTTCTTGCTTTTTTATATTAATTCTGTAATTGTTTATTTGGTGAACAATAAAGTGTTTTCTATTCTATTCTATTCTAGATATACGTATTAAATAATTATGAAATATTTGAGGTCAAGCTTCAAGATAGAATGTTTAATAGAACAAAAATATCTGTTAGAAATTTCTATCTTAATTTAAATGGAAAACGTTTGTGAGACGTCAATTAACAAACTTACATTTAAATTTGTTTGTTAAACAAAACTGAAGTTTCGAATTGATTTGACGTATTGTATTGATTCTTTATTATAAAGTTGAAATTTGTTTTGTTGAATTGTGCCAAGTGAAGTAGGCAACTTCAAATCAGGCAGACATATTGCATCTGTACCGTATAAAGCAATGCCCCAATGGAGAGATGAGGTAGTCGAACGATAAGCACAGGCGAAGCAAGACTTGTGTACATTCGGTAATGTATTTAATGACGGACTTTGCGCGTGTTATTGAATCGTGCATTACGTTTGGACTGGTTGTATTCAATTATATTTGTACCCGTGTTATACGTGTTTGTATAGTTCAAATAAATTCTATAATAATTCCAACGGCATTTTAATTCGAGTCCTGCAACTCGTAACACTATGTATACACAAAAATAACGTCGTTAATCCATAGCTATATTATATGGGTTAACGACGTTATTTTATCTTCTTAAATAAGTCGCATTTGGTCACAGTCCAACGGTTTAATTCATATTGTGTTAGAGTATGTTTGAAGGCTTCTTTAAGGCGCTTAAAGAAGCCTTCAAACTTACTCTAACTCAATACGAACAAGACGGTAAATCTTTAACACTAACGCAGACGAAGCCGCACCATTAAACAGACAATAATCCTAAATAGCATCATTTATGATTAGGCGTCGTGTAAATAGTAGTTTTAAATAAACTATTGAATAGGTACTAAGATATACTCTCCCTCCCTTAAGGGGAGGGTACTCCCTCCCCTTACCAATCACACAAGCTAAATCTAACTAGCTAAGCTAGCTAATATGAAATAACATTGTTGCATTAAATGAATGTATCTATTGTTCGAATGTATATATATGTAATTTACAATATTTGACGGCCTCTGTAGTTGAGCGGGCTAAGCCTTTGCCGGCTTACCTCACTGCAAAGCAGAGGGTCCGAGTTCGATTCCTAGTATATTAAATTTCAGAAACGTATTTTCTCCGTCATTTACTATGGTCTGGGTGTCTGGGATCGGGCCCAGAGTGCTCCGTTGCATATTACCCATAACACAAGCGTAACTTACTTGATTTTTAGTATATAGTGTGTGTGTTTGTCTGCCGATTATAAAAAAAATATAAAAATATGATCGTATATCTAATTATATAAGTATATCTATATATATATAAGTATATAGTAGTTTATTTATATTTTTACGAGTTACGGAACTCGAATTAAAATCCCGTTGGAATGATTATAGAGTTTAATAGAACTGTACTAACACGTATAATACACGTACAAATATAACCGAACACAACAAGTCCAAACGTAATGCAGAAGGTCGTAATTCAATAAAACGCGCAAAGTACGTTACTATCAGATTCCCGGTTGTAGTACACACGTCTGGCTTTGATCGTGGTTCTCGCTTGACTGCCCCCCTCCCTCAATCAGGCCATCGTTTTATCCTGCACAAGTGCAACGTGCCCGCCCGCCGGCATGCCCGAATTTCCTAGAATCAGCTTATACTTTAAAATCCGTAACACCTGGCTAATGATTACAATACAACAATAGGCGGTCTCTAGAAACGTATGTCAATAAATAAGTAAACAAAAGAGGACGTTCGTAAAAGAATTACAATAGTTTCAATGTTATTAATTATTAGTTCAAATGCTGACGGGTAATAAATGTGCTTCTGCAAATCTGTACGTGGAATTTGTCTTTGTCGGCGCTTAGGTTGTAACAATATTTTATTTTATTTTTAATAGTACACCACCAAAAATCGTATATTGCAATTTCCTTTAAAATCTTAGACACCGGGTTGCCTGGAAGAGATCGCTATAAGCGACGAGGCCGCCCATTGTTCTAATGCAAATTTAATCTATCAATTCTCTAGATTTAAGTTTATGGTGAACAATAAAAAGTTTTCACTCATTCATTCATATACCCGCGACTTCATCCGGGCTTGACTTAATATTTGTGGTATAACAGTGATATGACTTTCAAGCAATATGAAGACGGAGGTTCTATTTCTGTAACTTCAAGCCGCACTCGTACGTCATGCATTTTATATGCGAATCGATATTACGAAGTCTTTGGATATTTCTAGTACATTCCGATTTTAACAGGTCGTATTTGATATCCACCGTGGTGGATTAATGGTTAGAGCACGCGTCGCAAACGCAAAGGGCGCGGGTTCCAGTCATAGCCGGAAAGCATGCACCACTTAGCGAGGTTTCTGACCTAATGTGCATATTGTTACAATTACCACGTGCTAACGGCGAAGGAAAACACCGCGATGAAGCTTGCCAGGCCACCTTGGACAAGCGTGGCGGGTATCTGTCCATTCCCCTATAATAGGAGGCCCAAGCCCAGCAGTGGGACGTTTATGCGTTGTTTCTGTGTGGTGTATATGATTTCTTCATGTTGTAGCAAATGTCTGCTGTCTTCTAAACAGTGTTACCAGCACTCGTTAAGGAAAACGACTCAACTCCTAAAATGTATGTATTTCGAAAATAAACGATTTTTTTTATTTTTTTATTGCAGCAGTTCAGCAGACAGCCAGATGGCCCACTTGATGGAAAGTGGTTACCATCGCCTATGGACATTTGCAACACTAAAGGTGCTACAAATGCGCTGCTGCTCTCTTAAAGGAGACTGGAACCTGGTCACTGATGCCGCGGAACACAACACAGGGTTGTTATGGCGGCATACTCTATACCAGGGGTGGTCGCCATCCAGTCGAGCAAATACCCTACCACCTGGCAAAAACGATAAATTATATTAATATCTTATACTTATCTTTTGACGATTATATACATGTATATGTATATATGTATATTTTTAATAACTTGTTTCTTACAATTTAATTAATTTTAGTAATTACACATATATTTTGGCTTAGGTGAGTTAGCTTAATTCCTTAAGTCAATTCAAAATTGCCCATAGAATAGCATACTATGTATAAACAAAATCTGATTTAATCGCATATAATAAACCCAAGTGACTAAAGACAACGAAGTGAGACCTCACCTTTATATGAACACGCACATAGCGTTTATTCCACGTAGATCATAACACTCTGAAACTTTCGCCGCCGATCTTGCATTTCTTTCTGTGCTACGACATTGGGTTATTTAAGTAGGTAGAGCGTCATCTGTACAATTGAATGGGTCTTTGTTTGAAGAATATAACAATGTTAACGCGAGACTTGTGACGCAAGTAAAATTAAACATGCTTGTGTCTACTCGGGATCTTTTCAGAAGGAACCCTGTTTATACGGCTCCTCTTATTTATAACTCTTTGCCAACTGAAATTATAAATGCACCCACGAGAAAATTCACTGTGGTCTTATAAAAGTGGCTGATCAAAGAGTGTTCTTACACTGTATATGAGTTTCTCAAAAAAAGTGCTCGTCGTTATTATCTATATGGGAAAGCTTAGTGATTTATTTGTTATTTTTTCTTTTAACATACTTTTTTTTATTTTACTAAAGCTTATTTGACACGTTTCTGAATTGAATATTTATGTAAATTCTATTTTAGTATTTAAGTTGTTTTGTATATCCCTATGTGGTAGAATGTACTGTGCATCTACAATTGTATAACATCTGTATAAACTACATTCTTGTAAATAAATGTATTGAAATTGAAAATATGGTGACGCTTTTAGTGTTAGAAGCGACCATTTTCCATTATGCCCCTGCTCGACCAGCTTGAATGTTAATGTTAGTTACTGTGTCCAAATGGGTCTTAGGTCTTATTTATAACGTTAAAAAAGACGTGTTAAAGATTAGCTGTATTAATATATATATTAACGGACCAGTTGGCGATCCAGCGAGGAAACGTAGCCAACCTTCTGGGCACCTCACCCATAGAAGACGGTGATCTGGGCTCAGTACTCTACTTATAGCCTTGAGGGACTATGGGTAGAATACGATACAAATAAATTTCTTTTATTCTATTCGATTATATGTAATTTTATAATTGTAAATTATGTAAATATACTATATATCTATACATATAATAAAACTGTGGAGGTCGAATTTCTGTACAAAAATACTAAAAATCGAGTCAGGGGATGTAAGAAGTGAAATAGAACTAATTTAGATTTTTTTCAAATTTTTTGTTTCTCTGTTTGTCTGTTGTTTGTACCGGCTAATCTCCGCAACGACTGGACCGATTTAAATGAAATTTTGTATGGTGGATGGAAGCTTATATCCCTAGTCAACATATAGGATACTTTTGATCCGGAAAGTTAAAGAGTCCCCGTGGGATAGTTAAAATAGCTTTCCTCGCGGACGAAGTCACGGGCAGAAGCTAGTCATATATATATATATATATATATATACATATATATATATAAATATACGTGTCTTATTTGTCAATGTTTATTGTCATTAACAATGTCGCCACTCAAATAACGCTAACGCATTAAAACCTCGGCATGGGAGGCACTAATTGAACCATTTACTAGCTTTAGGCACTGAAAAACAAAAAATTAATGTATTGAGTGTTTTAAATATTTAAAATTAGTTGTCGCTTATATTTCCGCTTGCAGTAGACCCTTACTATTTCATAAACTTGCGTAGGATGTTCTGCGTTCTAACCCACAATCTCTATGAGTCATAGTTCAATTTAATTTACACTGGTTTTCCCTAAATGCGTCATCAAATTTCATGAAATTCTAAAATTTACATAACGTTGAGCCGTGGTAGCTCAATGGTCGACGCACTTGTGTCTCAAACACGCGTGTCAAATGACAGGGGTTTGAATCCTGACTGGAAAACATATAGGCATTTGCTGAACTAATACGTATATTGTTACAACTATTAAGGGCTGACGGTGAAGAGCTTCTCTCCGTGCAGGAACAAAAAAAGAATACTAACCTGCGGCCGCGCGACCTGTAGTAAGAGGTGACAAAACAATCCACAGCCAGTTGGTAGGGTATTTGCCCGTCTGGATGGCTACTACCCCTGGTCTAGAGTATGCCGCCATAACAACCTTGAGTTGTGTTCCGGCATTAGTGGCAAGATCCAGCCTCCCTTTAGAGAGCGGCAGCACATTGGTAGCATCTTTGCTGTTACAAATGTCCATAGGCGATGGTAACCGCTTTCCATCAGGTGGGCCATTTGCCTTTATGCTGAACTCATGCCATAAAAAAACATAATAACGATTCCAGCATGGGTCAGCCCATATAATGAGTTACACTGCTAAAGTGATAAATCAAATTATGGTTAATATACAACGGGCAAATTCACCATGTCAGTACCCCCAATTCAGCTATTACAATATCATCAGAATGGTCGACAACTGACATCTAATGCCTGTTTTTTTCATACAAAAAGAAGTGACTCCAATGGTTGCCCATTCCGACGATATATATTGTGATAGCAAAATTGGGGCCAGGATTCAAACCTAGGAACATCGTATTCCAGTGACCTAGTCGGGCAAAAGCTTAGACTATCTTATACTAATATATAAAGCTGAAGAGTTCGTTTGATTGAACACGTTAATCTCAGGAACTACTGGTCCGATTTGAAAAATTATTTCAGTGTTAGATAGCCCATTTATCGAGGAAGGCTATAGGCTACATATCATCAGGCTAAGACCAATAGGAGCGGAGCACCAATGAAGAATGTTTCAAAATCGGGGGGTTATGAAACAAATTCCACGCGGACGATTTCGCGGACACCGCTAGTTCAACTATAAAGGGAGTAAAAATATACTCAATCTCTTCACAAAGCTTCATATTATCACTAGTGGTCGGGACCACTCCAGCAGACGTTCTCCTTCCCTGAAAAAATAACAATCTAGAACCCGATTCCAGCGCCACTTACTGGGTTTCGTTGTGAATCTAAACCACCCCGGGACACACTCAAGCACACATAAAATTTCATCAAAATCCTTGAACCCGATTCTATACAATTCAGGGATAACGTTCCATTCTAATGGTGAAAGAATATTTGAAATCGGCCCAGAAGTTTTTGAGTTATTTGTTACAAATAGCTTCTGCCCGCGACTTCGTCCGCGTGGAATAGTTTAAAAAAGTAAGCTTAAAAAATGCCCCGATATTGAAATATTCTTCATTAGTGCTTCGCTCCTATTGGACTTAGCGTAGTGATATATAGTCTATAGCCTCCCTCAATAAATGGGCTATCTAACACTGAAAGAATTTTTCAAATCAGACCAGTAGTTCCTGAGATTAGCGCGTGCAAGCAAACAAAGAAACAAACTCTTCAGCTTTATATATTAGTATAAATAGAAAACAAAGGAGGCTACACAGTCGACGTCAATTAAAATAGAATTTTAGAAAAGCCGCCCTTGTGTACAGTCAACCAAATAATTATTCGTACATACATTAAAACAACATTTGAATTTTATATTATTAAAATTGAGGGTACTTGTTATATTATTATAAGTCCATTTGGGCAGTCCACTGTGGGTTTCGTTGAGTTTTGATAATCAAAAGTAGAGTTGATTCTATAATGTTTATTCAGTGTTAACAAAATTTGGAATAAACCACTTTTGTATGAAATTGTTAAGTGTCTTTGTGGTTGTGTGGGCGAAGCCTTAACCCTCCTAACTGGTTAAAACTTAGAGGTCCCTTGTTTACTTCTTGGTATGGTACATTACGTAAACGAATTTTCGTTACATTTTTCAAGTGTCTAGGAACAGTCCCAGAATTGCCTGTTGTGTTGTAAAATATAAGCCGCGCGCAGAAGGTTTTCCGATGACTACTTACTATTATTGTATATACTTATGTAAAATATATACAATAATAAATTAAAACAATAAATTTATTGCAACAACTATTTATGTGAACTTTTTTGTCAACCCTACTGACCATCGACGCGTGACGTCATGAGGCTAGCGGCAAACCTTCTGCGCACGAGTAGTACGTTAAGAGACTATACGTATGATATCGGGTTTTCAAAACAGTTAACATGACAGTCTTTCGAGGCTGGCAACGCGTTGATAACTACTCAAGTGTTGAGTAATCTGATTGATTGAAGTGTTGTAATCTGAAAGATGGCACTATCAGTCTATTATTATGCCTGGTGTTAAAATTGTGAACATCCTTATATTGTTTGTAGGCACTCATTATAATGCAAATTATATTATAAAAAATATATTGGCAGGCGACCGAAATAGTTCTGATTTTCTTAAAGCCATAAGACAATAAGCCCATGAAGCTACCTTATGTATTGCAATAAAGGTGCCCCGAAGAGCAACCTTACTCCGTTTCACTCAACATAATGCAGGGGCAGTGGGTCAAGGACGACCTGTTCGAATTTCACGCCGTGAATAATTTACGAGACGTTAATTACAGAGTTTGGTTAATAATTATTTGATTATTAATCCTTGCAAGAACGGAGAAAGAACACAATTTTCTTGCAGGCGGGCGGGCCTTTCGTAAGGCATCAAAACTACCCACAGCCAGGTAGGTCTGGATGGCTACCACCCCTGTATGAGTATGCCGCTATAATAACCTTGAATTGTGTTCCGGCATTAGTGGCCAGGCCTTCTTTAGAGAGCGGCAGCACGTTGGTAGCACCTTTGGTGTTACAAATGTCCGTTAGCGATGGTAACCGTTTTCCATCGCCCGTCTGCCTGTCTGCTGAACTCGTGCAATAAAAGTCAAAAAACACTAGCACAAAGCACTGGCCCACAAATAAAATCACATCCAATCTATTCTTATGTATTTCGATGCGCTGAATTCGAATCTGGGGTCAGTTTAGCCATCAAAATTTTAAAAGTTTATGACCCCAGATTCTGGGTCAAAAGTACAGACCACATTTTTTTCGTGGGCCGGTGTAATCACTCCTGTGGTATACAAAAGAGTACTTGCTGTTGATTGACGCTAAATATTTGATGAAATGAGCGGATGAACGGGACATGTCACGTAATCATTTTGCTTCCTAGTTAACTTATTCATAAATTGAAATTGCACATATACGCGTGCAAGCTGTCGAATGAACTCCGCTGCCGCGGTTTTCCCAGAGCGCTACAATATAACTCTTCAAAAAGGGCGTAAACATATTGTTACGAGCTACAGGACTCGAATTAAAAATGCCGTTGGAACTACTATAGAATTTATTAGAACTGTACAAACACGTATAGAGCAAATACAAATAAAACTGGATGCAACCAGTTCATACTGCACGATTCAATACAATTCGAACGCACAAAGTCCGTCGTTTATATCGCTAATCGAGAGTACTAGAAAACGTCTTACTCGCTTCGTAGTCGTCGCTTGACTGCCCGCGCCCCTCTATTCGGGCATCGTCTTATACTAACTACACAGTACAAAGAAATTGGAGGCGCACGCTGAGTTTCTAAGAAATATTAATTTGCACACCTGCGAACGTCCACAAAGTCGAGAGCAATAACAATAGAGATTAGTTCGACGCTAATGATGGTTATAAAACAAGTAAAAAGACAATAGCATGTTTTTCTTAACTACAAATTCAAAAGACAAAAGAGTTCCTTAATCCGGGAGGACAATAAGCTGCGCTTACAATAAATAATATATTTAGTCTCAACGAAATAGGCAACGCATCGGCTCCCTTAATGTTGCAAATTTCCATGGGCGTTCGCCTACGAGCAAATGTAATAAATATTGATGTTTCTAAAACTAAGCTCAGATATGTTTTAAGGTCTAATATAATTTTTGTACACATTAGATGTCCATTGAAACGTAAAAAAATTGTTTGTGTGTACAGTTCACACGCAGTAGAAGTGAAACTCCAGAGAATATACTCACAGGTAATTCTGCTCTAACTTTTATTAATATAAACATAATTCCTTTAGCCTACATTCCTCAACATATTATAATTCAAAATAAACTTCTCAAGTATCACTTTAAATTTTTCACTGTTCTAGTCTAAAAAATATTATTATCATTTTTCTTTCGGTCCCAATTGGACCTATGTTTAATCATCGGTCGTATTGACTCTATAATCTGTGCTACACAATATAAAACTTGTGTCTCAATCTTTCGCAGGCTTAGTCCAATAGATTTATGTGTTTATCTTTTATGAGTGTCGCTTTTTCGTTTCATCGAGTTTCAAATCACAACGATTTTAAAGCAGTTTCACTTCAATAAAATTACATTAATTATAAATGTTACATAACCTTTTCATCATGTCTGTTTCATTACATTATATTCATAATATAAAATGTGTTTTTAAGTTTATGTTACGTTTTTTGGCTTTTCTTTGAATGAATAAGTAATTAACTATAAATTTTATGAATGAATAAATTATATTATTAGTTTGGCTACGCCCTAGTTTTTAGTTTTTGTTGCAGGTTTACTACACCATTATATAGCGCTACATACCTTGTCAAATATGATTCGTATAGACTAATGTTTCTAAGAAAAATGTCTATAACATACAAAATAGGGACGGACAGACGGATAGATAGATGAAACATACTGATAGGTAAACATATGGATATACAGCCTGACAACCAAGAAGAAAACATAAATTTTAAATACTAGTCAAAAACATAAAAAAACAAAATGAAAATATAACAAAACAAAACGAGGATACAGCAAGCGAAACAAGACGAAAACATATAAATAACCAAATAAGATCAAAACAAAAAAGGGCTACTGCTGCTTACCTTGTGTTCCAGAATTAGTGGCCAGGTTCCAATCTCCGTTTAGAGTAGTAACCGCTTTCCATCAGGTGGGCCGTCTACCTGTCTGCTGAACTTATGCAATAAAATATGTGTGTCTGCACACACAGTTCGCATTGTCGCAGTGGAAGTGAAACAAAGTATGACAAAGGGTGGGATCTAAATTTCATGACATCACATTTCATATATTAAATAAATAAATAAATCGGCAGACAAACACACACACTGTATATCCCAAATTAAGCAAGTTGTGCTTGCGTTATGGGTAATATAAAACGAACCACTCTGGGGCCGATCTCAGACACCCAGACCATAGTAAATACGTTTCTGAAATTTACTATACCAGGAATCGAACACGGAGCCTCTGCGTTGCAGTGAGGTAAGCCGGCAAAGGCTTAGCCCGCTCAACCACAAATGCCGTCGACCGTATTATATTGTTATAATATATTGAGGCTTTAAAACACGTTTGAAGTATTAACGAAAAACTTCAAAACATTTCCAGCTCTTTCTGTATGGGCATAATGTTTAAATGATTAAATATAATGTGTATTATCTCATTCTCTCGCAGGTTCAGTCGTATAGATTTACGAGCTTAATCTCTTTTTAGTTTCATCGAGTTTCAAATCGCAACGATTCTAAAGAGGTTTCACGTCAAAAATAAATAAAAGACAAGACGAAAACAAGAAAATGGGTAAAGTAACCTAATAACAAGATATATTGTAAGTGCATGTCATAATAGCAGTGTGCATGATGTGGCGTGCCACTGCGTACTCGTTAGCCTCATTTACGTAGATCCCTGGGGCTTCGTTAGTGTGTACTTCAATCCAGTGCCCCTCAAGAACCATAGCTAGCGTTTGCCCGGATAAATCTTGTCTACGTCCAATAGCAGTAAATTAAATGAATGAATGAATCTTTATTTTTACTAGTGGTCGCCTAATGGTCGAAATTCGACCATAATTAATTTAAATTATAAGTTTGAACATTATTAAGGTTCTGTTGTCAAAGACTATACAAATACTTCTATAATCACAGATTTCGCCAAGGCTACACTGTCAGTTTGACTTTAACAATAAACAAAAGAGTACATATGCATGTGTTTGTCAAATACACGATCAGGTGTGTAATATATTTTTTAGAATAGAATAAACATTTATTGTATAAACTCTCATAATCAAGAATTACAAAGGTGTTGGAGTTTTGTGTTGGAACGACAGTTTGACCTTTCAGACGTACAATATGGGCGATTGTAATGGTGCCTGGCCATAATTACAATATTTAATTAATAAACAAATTAAATTAATATAAAACTTAATCTTTATACAAGCATAAAACAATGTCACATTACTATAAATTATATTTTATCGTCAGTTAATCAATTTGAAAATAATACTGTTATTATGTTATTATTATATACATTATGTAAGTCAGTAAGTTTAGGCATAATTTAAAAAAAAATATTAGCATTCTGCACTTCTTCTCTATATAACTATAAGTGTGCGAAATTTCATACTCCTCTGTCCACGCATACTTCGTAAAAAGGGGTACAAAGTTTTTGCTTCACGTATTAATATAATGATAACTACAGATAATACAGAAGAACCTCTTTAAGTCGAACCTCGATAAGTCGAAAACCTCCCAAACTAGAAATTAATTGTGTTCCCTTCCCCTCAAGCCCCAAAACCTAGGTTGCCCGAAATCTAAACCCTCTATAAGTCGCAATAATTAGTGACTCCCTATAAGCAAATTCAGTACTTATTTTCCCTCTATAACTCGAAAAATTAATTGGACCGCTGTATCTCGAACATATAGCAATATTTGATTTTACAATCTCTACAACTCGAATGTTACCTTAGAAAATTCGCTTAAGTCGAAAACTCTATAATTCGAATTTATTGGCGTCTCCCCTTCAAGTTCCACTTAAAGAGGTTCTACTGTAGTCGTAAATGAGATAACAAAGTCAAAATGCTCTCACTATATTTGACTTGCATATGGTCATACAAATGTTTGGTATTATTGGTTTGGTTTGATTGTCACTCCCTTTGTTTGTCAGTTTTATTCATCTATTTCATATCCCGTATAACATACACTACACGCCAAAGGAAAACAAAGTAAATTAAACAGAGAAATAACGGATCTTGCTAGTTATCCACTAATCGGACGAATAAAATTATGAATGCGATAATACTAACTATGGACTACAGACAGAACTCTGTTTTCTCCAGATTTGGTGATACATATAACCGTAATTTCAACGACATTGATATTTTTTTGGGAACAAAGATTCTTGAGAAAGATATTACAGAGTCTGCTTGATAAAGGCTGGTGATATCTGTGTACCTATGAAATGTTTTTTTAAATTAATAAACTAATTTATCTATCTATATATGTAATTGTGTATATTATCACGAATATATATTATTATATTGTTTAGCTTTATATATTTATATTATTGTATTGTTACATGTCGTCAAAGATAAACGCACAGCTGCCTGTCGTAAGCTCAGTTTATTGTCTTCCTGGATTTAGGAATTCTTTTGCGTTTTGAATTTGTAATTAAGAAAAACATGCTATGGTTTTCTACTTGTTTTATAACCATCATTAGCGTCGAACTAATCCTTATTGTCGTTGTTTTCGACTTTGTGGCCGTTCGCAGGTGTGCAAATTACTATTTCTCGGAAACTCAGTGCGCGCAGCCAATTTCTTTGTACTGTGTAGTGAGTATAAGACAATGCCCGAATGGAGGGGCGGGCAGTCAAGCGATGACTACGAGACGAGTAAGACGTTTGTAGTACTCTCGATTAGCGATATAGACGACGAACTTTGCGCGTGTCGAATTGTGTTGAATCGTGCAGTGTGAACTGCTTGCATCCAGTTTTATTTGTATTTGTTTTATACGTGTTTATACAGTTCTAATAAATTCTATAGTAGTCCCAACGGCATTTTTTAATTCAAGTCCTGTAGCTCGTAACAGTATTATATATTACACATTAAATTTATATGACTAGTTTTTACGCATGTCGTGGTCTCTAGTAATTGACTAAAAAATTTAAGGTTGTGTATATTTTACAAATCTTTTATGTGTATCCTTTGTAGGAGATACAAATAATAATTTTAAAAAATCGTCCGCTAACCGGACGACCAAAGATTATCTAGTCGTGCGGTTAGCAGACGATTATTATTCATCCGGTTAGTGGACGACTAGACACTTCGAGAAAGTGTCAAGACCTTGTAATAGGATCAAACGTGTTACCGTTAATATTGGCAGCCATCCGACTACAAGAAAATAGAAACATAGTGTACGAGACAATATTGCTCGTACAGCGTATTTTACATATACAAATAATATACTAAAACAGACGTATTAACATTACCATCACGTGCGGCACTTGTGCACTGCAAGTTGTGCGTCTCAGGTCATCAAACGACCTTAATAAACAACATACAACAACTCGACGTGGTATGGCTTGGCAACACCCTTCAAACGGGGCCCATCGTAAACGACGATTAAGCCCAGCATCTTTGAAAGTGTACAAACCGTACACATAGAATACTAGCACATGCAAGCAAAATGACCTTCGCGGTGCCACGGCAACTTGTTTGTTAGTGAAATGCAACGGCATCTTTTAACTATATTCGTTGACATTAAATGACGTTATTTGTAGGGATTAAAAGTATCCTAAGTGTTGACCCGGGATATAAACTATCTCTGTGTTGAGTTTCATTTAAATCCGTTCAGTAGTTTTCACGTGATGCTCTGACAGTTTTTTTGCCTGTACCCACTTCTCGCTTCGTTGATAACTCTTTCACGGTACAGGCTGGCCGTTTTCCATAAACTCACTGCCATTTAACATCAGACAAGCTAAATCGTCTTTTACAGTCATGGTCAATAATAACTGTTGGCCCTCTCAGTTCTAGCAGTGCTGATTATTTTGTATGTATTATTTTTCATATATTCCTTAGTTTAGGGGTTCGCATGGAAAAGATCACTTTAAGCGATAAGGCCGCCCTTTGTTCAACAATTATTGTAGTATGTAGTTTATAAAAACGTAGTTTTGATTTTTGGTGAACAATAAAGTGTTTTCATTCATTCATACTTCTTCCATAGCATACGTCCCCAAAGTTGTCCATATGGACCCCCAGAGGTTCGAACTTCAAAAGGTCCAAGTTAGCGATGAGCCAAAGAAACAATGTCTGGCGGTCCGCGAGCTGCAAACAGGGTTTATAATAGTGAATTCTATTTAAGCAAAACTTTCTATAAATAGAATAATAAAAAATGATACGCATGCGTTTGTACTTACAAGCTATAAAATTTGTATGGGACTAACGAGAAACTATACTGAATCCAAAGCCAAAAAAATTGACAAAATCGGTTCATAAACAAAAAAGTTATAGAACATATATAAAAAAATTATATATATTTACACGATGAATTGAGAAACTCCTCTTTTTTTGAAGTCGGTCAATGAGATAGGGGTCCACTGAATGCAGTAGAAATTGGCAAGGAGGTTACAAGACCAAACAGTTTGGGGAGCATTGTTCTTATAGTATAAGTAAAAAGTCTACTTTAGAAGTACATATGTACTTATATAGTGGTAGGCAGAAACGATGGATCCCTACCTGCTAGGAACCTGATAAACTCTGACTCTTCATACATACCCTAGAATCTAGAACTAAAAACTCCTTTGCTGTTAAATTATCCATAATATATCTCCAAGCATCTTGTAACATATGGCCTTTGAAATCACCGCCAGAGGGCGTTTCTATGAATATAACATTTGTCGAGTTGCAGAAATTGCGGCATCTTGTTAAAACTTGTACGAGCGGCGTGTGCTCGCGGCTTGAATAACAAGTGCCTTGGAGTCGCTACCAATGTTTATGCCCTTTGAGGTATATTTAGAAGCAATGGAAATTACGATATAAGTTGACATCTGCTCGTATCGTTGCCTTTAATCAATACTTTGAAGACATATAACCCGGACTTTTGGAGGGCTTGTGTAGGGCCATGGGAAGGCCAGCACATAGAGGCCCATTGACAAATTTAATGTAAATGTGGCGTGACACTGACCTACGATTATCCCTATCTACACCATATAAAAATGCACCCAAGAACAAATTCTCGGCCAGTGTAGGACTATTATGGGAAATGAGAACAAAAAGTACCGGGCTATTGGAGTGTACTGCTAGTGGTACTAGGAGTCTGGGAATATGGGGACTATGGTGTCTGCCCGTGGCAATGTTCGGGGAACATGTAAAAATGGGCAGACGGTGACTCGTCACTCCTTACATGGGTCGCAAAAAATGCCATAGAAGACAGGGACTACATGGGTGTGAGTGGCTAAGGTGGGCTGCAGGTTAATCGAAGCTACTTTTGACGGTATGCCATTTATCACTACCACCCCTGGAGCTTGAGTCTTAGCGATCTCCACTCCGTGTCGGCCCCCCGGAGTCAGGTCCGAGGTGTCGCTACTTGCCTAAGGCTTCGCCATAAAGCTCCCCTGCGGGTTAATAATAATAATCAATACCTATTATTAATAATTAACGTTTTCGCATCTTGAACTCGCGTTTCAAAAGTAGTGGGTTCTAACCCTGGCCGGGAAGCAAGTGTGAATTTACCTAATTCGCCTAATTTTCGGACCTAATGCGCATATTGTTACAATAACCGCGTGCTAACAACGGTGAAGGAAAACGTCGTGGTGAAACGTGCCCATAGAGATAATCGATGTGTCAAACCCGCCAAACCGACTCGGACAAGCTTAGCGGGTATAATGTCCGTTTCCCCCCCAAAGAATGATGAAGCCTGAGCCCAGCAGTGGGATGTGTGTGGTCTGTTATTATATGCTTTATGACTATCTGAATGTTTCTTTGTTGTCTTTACGACCTTGTAACTGAGTCAATTAGATACCCATCACGAAATTTGGAATATTATGGGTACCTATGTACTTTCGAAAAGTTGAAATACATTTTTTTTTAAATCGTTATTCTAATATATTTCTTAATTTTTAGATTTCTGTAGTGTTCCGTAGCTATGTTGACAAAACGCAACAGTCAATATGTTCATCTGACTATCCATATTTATTATTATTTATCATAAGGCAATAGAAATGGACCCATATGTCCACAAATGCATGCAAATGCAGAAAAATTGTGTTTTTAAGTAGCCACACTTCTGCTTAAGGACTGTACAGGCAGCACTGTTACTTTGCCGATTAGAAAAAATCAAATATACCAAAACGCGGCATCACATCTTCCAATGACTAAGTCAGGGGCTGGCAACGCTGCTTCAACAGCTGAAGATCTCAAACAGTGCAACTATGGAACCCTAGGAAGGGATTGCATATTTGTGCCGTTTGAAGTTGAAACTTTAGTTCCGTGGGGTAAATCGGCAAAGGGTTTCTTCAAAGTTTGTAAGAAACTCATTGATACCACCTGTGATCAGAAGGCTGGTTCGTATTTCGCGCAACGAATCAGCATTACCACACAGCGTGGCAATGCAGCATGCTTCTGGGCATGCTTCTCTCTGGCAATAATTTGTTACATACTTTATACTAATTTATTTATAACGCTCTAAAGGTATACCGTGACCAGTAGCATAGCGTGGGTGCCGGCCTCCCGGGGCGGAAGACAATTTTGCCTTGTCTTTTGCCGCCCTTTTATTTAGGTGTTTCAATTTAATGCATACTATAAGTATATCTACCTATATACTAATATTATATTATAAATAGGTAAAGTTTATGTGTTTGTGACGTTGTAGGGGGTAATCTCTGGATCTACTGAACCGATTTCGAAAATTCTTTATGTGTTGGAAAGCCCACATATTGAGGAATGCTATAGATATAACAGCACACTAGGACCAATAGGAGCGAAGTGGTAATGAAAAATCAGCCGGTGTTGAGCCGGGCGCGTAAGTAATGGAAAATTCCGTGCTCTTTTCAATCGGTCCGAATTTGTAGTTGCGATAAAAGTATGAAATGGTTCAAATATTTATATCATTTATTGTGAAATTTTGCCGCCCCCTAACAGTGCCGCCCGGGGCGGGCCGCCCCTCCTACGCTACGCCACTGACGGTGACGTCGCCAAACGTTCAGCAGACGTCAGACGCAACCAGAAGGCTGGCGTCTATTTTGCTCAAAGATTAAGCGTTGCTATACAACGTGGCAACACCGCCAGCCTTCTGGGAACGTTCCCGGTAAGTGACAGTGGTTTGGGACCAATAACTTATCTTTAGGTATTTTTCCCTTTTCTATTTAATTTTACTTTTTATATAGTTATAATTTGTAGTTTATTTTGAACTTTATATTTATTGTAGTTTTATGTATTGTTACATGGCGTCAAAGATAAGCGCAGTTTATTGTCCTTCCCGGATTAGGGAATTCTTTTGTGTTTTGAATTTGTAATTAAGAAAAACATGATATTGTTTTTCTACTTGTTTCATAACCATCATTAGCGTCGAACTAATCCTTATTGTTATTGTTTTCGACTTTGTGGCCGTTTGCAGGTGTGCAAATTGCTATTTCTCGGAAAATCAGTGCGCGCGGCCAATTTCTTCATACTGTGTAGCGAGTATAAGACAATACCCGAATGGAGGGGCGGGCAGTCAAGCGATGACTACGAGACGAGTAAGACGTTTCGACTCTACTCTCTCGATTAGCGATATAGACGACGGACTTTACGCGTGTCGAATTGCATTGAATCGTGCACTGTGAACTGGTTGCATCCAGTTTTGTATTTGTTTTATACGTGTTTATACAGTTCTAATAAATTCTATAGTAGTTCCAACGGCATTTTTAATTCGAGTCCTGTAGCTCGTAAGAGTGTTTTACTTCAAAAAGTTGTAATGAAAAATTATAAAAAAAACCACATACATTTATTTATAATTTGGTTTTATTTTCTTTCATTGTAAAATCCACTGTTTGAATCAAACTTGAATTTGATGAAAAAAAAACCAATATATCAAAAGCAAGTGACACGTTGATATCTCATAAATATCGACAGAGTTGCGTGAATCCCTATGGTAAAACAATTTACTTTCTGACAGCAGCGTAAATTGTGCTCCATCTTAAACAAATTATAGCTAACAGATGAAAATTGTGCACAGCGAAACGATATATAGAGGGGAAAAAGGATTTTTCAATACAAGTTTCTTCAGGAGCCCGACCTCAAATCGAATTGACTTTTGTTTGAGAAAAGGGATCCTCGAATTGAATCACACGGGCTTTGCCTCTTTGCAAACTAAACGAACCCCAACACGTTTCTGTAACAGGAAAATATCTACGATGCCTAACACTTTTTCTTCTTCAAAATATTTTTCTTATTTAATTTTATATTGTAAAATTAAACAGGACATATAATATCATTGTAATATCTGTTAATACTTTTTTATGATGATTATTATTGTATGATGTTGATACTTTGATAATTATAATTGTTCAAACCGTCCTCCTTTGATTAGTTTTAGCATTAATTTGTATTTGATTTAATAAAATTAAATGGTTTTAGTTCGTTCGTATTTGTAAAATTAGCGACAGTTTCGGTGAGAGTCTCGCTGCGCTCGTCGTGTTAGCCACAGATTCGTCAAATTTCATTAGTTAATTCGCATCGCAGCATGTTCACTTGCTCCCTCTTTTGTACAACATCCTTTTTGATCCTCGTACTCCTCCTTATTTAAAGGAACGTTCTGATTTCCTACATCTTTCTCATCTCATCTCCCGTTATTTGCGTTCTAGTAATAATCTCTCCTTAATGACACCTGTAAACACTTCTTTCTTCGTTGATAACTCTTTTATAGTACAGGCTGTCAGTTTATGGAACTCACTGCCACTCAACATCAGACAAGCTAGGTCAGTATCCTCTTTTAAAATCATAGTATTTAATTATTTTTGGTCCTTTCAGGTATAATAGTGCTGCTTTTTCTGTATGTACTGTGTTTATCTTTATATATATAATTCTTCTATACGTGTGTTGACAGTGAACTCCTCCTAAGCGGTTGGACTGATTTGAATGAATATTTTTGTGTGTGTTCAAGTGGATTCGATGATAGTTTAGATTCACAATTGGACCCGGTAGGTGGCGCTGCAAATTCTGTGGGTTCTAAATTTTATTTCTTCAGGGCAGGACAACGTCTGCCGATACAGCTAGTATAGTATATAATAAAGATTTTATTTTTTATTTATTTATTTCACATATTTTTAATATTATTTATTTTCTACACCGCCACTGTCATGTTTTAATATTTTCATTAGTTTAAGGGGTTGCCTGGAAGAGATCGCTTTAAGCGATAAGGCCGCCCTTTGTTCAACATTTATTGTATCTAGTTTTTAAGAACGTAGTTTTAATTTTGGTGAACAATTAAGTGTTTCCATCCATTCATTCATTCGCATCAAAAGAGGCGTATTTTGTTTCTTTGGAATATTCGCAACCTTCGCCATGCAGTGTATAAGTGCTCTGCACCCTCGTCGCGAGTGCTGTGAAAACTACTCGTTTTGAACTAAAATTGTGTCCACAAAGGAAGCAGTCGGCGTCATTGGACTTGAAACCCGCTCTTCGCAAGGTGAGTTGACTACTCGTTGTAAGATTTGCCTAACTGGCCAGCTCATGGTTTTTCGCATAAAATTTGCATAAATACAGTCCGCTTCATCTCGACATTGGAGATTGTACAATAAGAGTATTTTATTTATTTTGACATTGTACAATTTTAATATTGCACGCCTAATGAGGCAAATGTATTGATACTACACTAATCTAAGACCTTATACTGTACACACAATGTTCCGTGCAGGAACGGAGAAGGAATATTTGGCGGCCTGTCGTGAGAGGCGACAAAACAACTCACAGCCAAGTAGTAGGGTATTACACGAGTTCAGCTGACAGTCAGACGGCCCACTTGATGACAGAATGCGGTTACCATCACCTATGGACATTTGTAAGACCAAAGGTGCTAAAAATACGCTGCTTCTCTAAAGAAAGACTGGAACCTGACTACTGATACCGGAACACAACTCAAGGTTGGTATGACAGGATGCTCTAGACCAGGAGTGGTAGCCATCCAGTCGGGCAAATACCCTACCACCTGGCTATGGATTTTTTTGTCGCCTCTTACAACTAGCCGCCCGGCCGCAGGGATTTGAATTCTTTCTCCTTTCCTGCACGGATAAAGTACCTTCGCATATTTCTATAAAAGTTATGAAGCCTAACGATTCAGATTTACATAAAAATTAAACCACTAAATTGAAAAAGGGTTTAATTTATTCAAAGCCAGGCTGTGATCAGTTCCGTATCCGAGCGAGCGATTACGTTTGATCGCAACGCCGGATACCGGAAACGAGCAGATGATTCATGGCGGCCACGTTAATAGGACGACGTAGTGTTTGTTTTGATTTTCAGATATCTGTGATATTCCCACCGTTATTTCACAAAAATATGTATATACATGTGCGGTTGTGAATATTTCTGAACGTGTGAGTGGTTTTGCATACAGTTGAGAGTGTTTCCGAACGATGTGTACGATGTGCGAGCGAGAAAGATAGACGATGAGTGAAAGAAAAGTTTTGTAAAGATAAACAATAGATGTTGAGGTAATGGAAAAAATACAAGTGACGATCGAATTGGAGCGTGGGTTAAGAGCTGGTGCTAGACGAAGGTCGATGGTATCATTATAAGGTCGCCCGTGCTCGAAATTAGACCATGATAATTAATATCAAAGACTATACTTCTATAATCACAGATTTCGCCAAGGCTACACTGTTCATTTGACTTGAACAATAAACAAAAGTGTATATACACGTGTGAGTGTCAAATACATGGTAGTGTGTGTAATGTTTTTTTTTTATTGATTTAATGTATTCTTTATGCGTATTTAAAAAAAAATATTAGCACTCTTCGCTTCTTCTCTATATAAACTATAAGTTTGTGAAATTCCATACTCCTCCATCCGCGCAATTTTCGTAAAAAGGGGTAAAAATATATATATATAAATCGTAAAAATGTGTTAATCGAAGATGTTTAAGAAGATGTAATAAGAATATTAGTTTTGTTTGAATTTGAAGCAGCTCTAATAATTTTAACACCGCATACATATTATATATAACATGTATGTGGTGTTGAAATTATAATAAAGACGCATATTATATGGTAATAACAATATTGAATAAATTACCTACTAATATTAGCGAGCTACCACTTAAACGGTTCTAACCTTATATGACATTTTTTTATTTTATAGATTATACTATAGCGTAGAGGCGTAGGGGAATATCAATCAATAACTTTTATTATACAGCAATACAAAAAAAAGAACTTACAGACTTAAACTATGCCTCATTATGCACCAAGGGCGGTCTTATCGCTAATAAGCGATCTCTTCCAGACAACCCCAGGAATGAATTGAGAATGTAACGATGATGTTGGTATACATAATACATAGTACATTTTTTTAATTTTTAGTAATAAATATATAAATACAGTATATACGGATGTTCTATATATTAAATAGATATATACTTAATATACATAACATATAAATACATATCTACAAAAATATATACAGTCTACTCTCGATAATTTGAATCCCTCGATAATTTGAAAAAAATTCCGGTCCCTTGAAAAATACTCGATAAATTGAATAAAATCAATGTTAATTGGTCCCTTCGGTAAATTGAATCTGAAGGAACATTATCTTGCTCGCAAACATGCAATAATTTGAAGTCCGGGCTTTCCTAACTCTATAATTTGAATAGTTTATCATGCACATACCTGTCGTTTGTTTACATACATGTACAAACCTGTCAATTGTTTATATAAATGCGATATGAGTAAGTTCGCATTCCAGTCTTCTTTCAAACGTTAATGAGTCATGTTAATGTTTTATTTGTGCTATTAAAATGAATCCAAAAAAGAACAAATGTCTTTCCATAAATTCCATAAGTAAACGCTTGTTATTTTGAACTCTTGACAATTTGAAATTTATCTCTGGTCCTTTGAGTTTCAAATTATCGAGAGTCGACTATAAATGCTTATAAATAAATATGTGTGTATACACATTTAAATATCATTATATTCCAAGGACAGGTAATATTTTCTGATCATCGTTTTAAATGTTGGTAGCGATTTTGCTTGTCTGATAGCAATTGGCAGCGCGTTCCAAAGCTTTATAGCCTTGACGGTAAAAGACTGGTTGTAGAAATTTGAACTATGCGCTGTGGTGTTTAGTTTCAGTTTAGTGGAAGGCCTTAAGCTGTGGGAGCACGAAATAAAGTCAAAGCGTTCTTTAAGATAATGAGGAGTATTCGGGACAAATAAGATACTGTACAGAAGACAAAGAATATGAGTATTCCGGCGAACACGAATTGGGAACCATTTGAGTTTTTCATATTTCCGTAGGCCAAATACATTAATGATAGTACAATAAGATAATGATATTGAAATTTTCAAGTTTAGTACTTTAACAGGTTTTTAAAATATTTGCATTTCTTTTTTATTTATTTGACATGTATTGACTGAAATTAATTTGGAAACATTAGGTCTAAGAGCCCGTAAAGGGCTACCTGTATGTATTTGACCAGACCTGAGTTTTTGTACATTGAGGCCCCTATATCTACCATACATGAGGTGGGGGGGACTCACTAAGCTCAAAGTGGGGGACGCGACGAGCGCTCAGGTAAGACAGGTATCGATTTTTGACGAATTTTAAACGCATTTGCCCACGTCTGACGGTTTAAAATTTGAAAACATATGTTTATTATTATCGGAAAATAAGAATGGCAGATCATTATCGCGCATTTTACTTTGTGGCAGACAATTTTAAAAGCAAAAAAAAAATATTTTGAAAAAATTGACCAGATCTGCCATTGATGTATTTTATTTATTATAGTCTTAAAAACTTATATTGATCACGGCAGACGTCTACATTGCGTACATACATCAATAAATAATAAAATCTTAGCTACTACCCGGTCAGATGTATATGTTTTCCGTTCGCTGTTTTACATCAATATATTTTACATGCAATTTACTTTATTATTGTATTTACAGAAATTAATATTTTTAATTATGTACTAAACTTCATTAGTTAGATTATGAAAAAAAAAATACATACATGGACAGCAAACTACAGTCGAGTCTAAACTATAGTAAATAGCATATACATCATTGCGTAAGATTAAAATAATGTTTCCTGAGTGAATTTGTAAATATGGCAAAGGATTTAGCTTTTCTGACGTCAGTGGGCAAAGAGTTCTAAAGTAAGACAGCCTGCATGGCGAAGGAGTTGAAATGAAATGTTGAAGATTGTGCAGGTGCCATAAACAGGAGACTATAAGTGGAGCGCAAATTGAGAATGTGTGCGGGCGCGATGCGATGGCCGGGAGAAGGCAAAGGGACGTGGAAGAAGAAGACCTCGCCACCAGTCCGCCGCCACACTGCACTCGTCCCCGGGGGATTATGATGATTTAACATGCATTCAATTCAGTTCCAACAGCTTATTTTCTTTAGTTCAAACCATTTATTTTTACGTGTTTTTTATTTATCGCGATGACAGCAGTGGTCTTGTATTGTGCATTCTTCAGGTAAATATAAGGAGGTTTTCTCGGCGAAGATGTGTGACGTATAAAGGAAGTTGAAACATTCCTTAAGGTAAGGATATAGTAAATTGAGAAGATGAGCATTCCAGCGAAATGAAATAGGCAACCACTTGAACCTTTTGCGATATTCAGAAACGTGGTCATATTTTTTAGGCAGAGAAGATGGATTTCCACTTGCCGGGATATACTTTTTTCAGCAGCAGTTCAAAAATACCTAAAAACTGTTATATTTAGCATTTAATTTAGTTGAAAAAGAATCAATAACGCTTCAAAGCCTGTTTACGTCGCATAAAGTGAAATAAAGAGCTCCTTTCATTTGGAACACCTTTCTTGTTGAACTAAATTAAAACGCTTCGCTGAATTGCAAACTCTGTTATAAACGTGACTTGGAAATATTAGGTATTTTACTCTGTTAAACCGTTTTTAAAAATGGTGACTGCTACTTGTTATTGCTTGAATCTGACAAACAGGCAGACGACCCAAGTGATTATCGTAGCGTCCTTTAAAAAAGAGAAAAAAGAAAAGAAAGCAGAGAGGGATTTGATTAGAAGAATACAAACAGTTTTCCGTATATAAACATTTGATATGATTATTTTTATTTATTGATTGATTTAATATTGAAGTTTGAATAATTAAATTATTACTCTATTGACGATATTTTAATTGTTAATGCTGTCTAATTCTTTAATGGGTCCACACAACAGGACTATTATAGTTAATTATTTATATTGTGACATAACAATGTTTGGTTTGTTGTGTGCTATAAATAGATATAGATAGCGGTACACACACACACACACACACACACACACACATATTCTTTTTCTTGTTCTAATTGTGTACAAAGGGCGGTCTTATCGCTAAAAAGATATCTTATAAAAGTATTTTCTGATCATGTTCTTAAATGTCAATAGACATTTTGCTTGCCTGACAGCAACAGGTAATGTATTCTAAAGTTGGACAGCCTTATCTCATATATCGCAAAAATCTGTATGGATTCTTACATAGATATCATTTTACATAATACAGTATCTTAAATTAGAGGACGAGTGTGATCAGTCGAACATGAAAATTATGTTTTCCCAAAATCGATACGGAATCCTAATAACAAAAGATGTACAAATAAAAATACGCCGTACTCATATGCAAAACAAACTCCGCGGAAGCAATATAAGTACATTAACGAAGACAAAGGAAAAAAGCCTATTATTACTCGCGTACCATATTTAACCCGTGCGTACAATAAAAACTTTGGAAGCAACGGAATGGAGTTGCCAAAATACATTTTCTTGTAAAGTTCTATTTGTATTTTATTCAATATAATGCTGACGTCTCATTTCTTTTAGGAATCCGTATAACATATGTTATTTATTTATATGCTATTATACAGTTTTTTATTGCATGGGTTCAGCAGACAGGTAGGCGGCCTACCTCATAGAAACAGTTACCGTGGCCTTTAAATATTTGTAACACCAAAGGTGCTACCAAAGCGCTATCGCTCTGTAAATGAAGACTGGAACCTGGCCACTAATGCCGGAACACAATTCAAGGTTGTTATGGCGCCATCCAGACAGGAAAACACCCTACCACCTGGCTGTGGGTTATTTTGTCGCCTCTTACGACAGGCCGCGAGGCCGCAGGAAATTGTATTCTTTCTCCTTTCCTGCACAGATAAAAATATATATACCAGTATGACGTCATTACTTTTATAAGTCAAACGTGTAATAATGATTGTTTAAAGAGTAATTAAAATTATTTTTTCAAGATATTCTAAAAGAAACAAATTCATTTAATCGCTCGCACTTTTATATTAACATAATTTTAGAATTTATTGTATAACATATCAGCTGTGCTATTTCAAAATCTAGCAGGTGTATTCTAAGGAATATTATACCATAACAAAAAAAAGTCGTACAATTTAATGGTATGCCATTTTAATACTATTTATGAACCTCACTGGGAGCGATATCTCACTCAAATTGAAAAGATTTTTTTTTAATTAAATGACGTTCTACTAATTTCATATATTTTATTTTTATTTTTGACTTTGATTTCATTAATATTATTGTTTTGTTTTTTTTTTTAATTTTATGACTTTGTAGTGGGTGCACTTACCACCCGCTTGGATTTCCAACTCAATTATTTGCTTATACATTTATTAGAAACTTTCGCAATAAATAAAACTTGTATTTAAATATAATTTTCATAAACAAAAGTAGTTCAAGTTCAAAGTCAATCTTTTGACAAGTGCTACTTTATGAAAAACATAGCAACAATATTCTTTTGATCTACGCTATGTTTATCATTATGTATAATCATAAAATTATATATAACTATCCAATTCAATTTTCTTATTTATTTGATTAAATTAAATTTATCAAATACATAAAGACCTACTTTTGTTATTATTAATTATGCCTATATGCCTGTGTTAGCCAGGACGTAAGGATACGACTAACCAATGAGAGATGTGTATAAAACTCGCTCTCATTGGTGGGAATTGAAAAATGTAAAAAGACACGAGATTTGAATTCAGTTAAAAAAGGAGATACACCATTTTTGTACGACTAAAAGATATTTACAAAAGTGAAAAATAAAAGCCAGTTTTAAGATCGAAGATAACTTCGATCTTAAAACTTGTTAGTTGAAAACGTGCCCAAAAGACTGGCTACATCACCTCGCTGTATGCCAACGCTAATGCGTTGTCCGAGATATAGACCAGTCTTTGGTCACGTGAGACGTCTACCAGGCGTTTTGCTAGGTCTCGATAAAGTATATGCGCCTCATGTTTTAGTTAAGATTTTAAATTTAATAAAATAAGGTCTATGAGAATGTAGCATACTTATGTCGAGAAGTTTAATATTTTCAAGGATGCGAATACATTTTTCTGAGCAATAAACCGATCATGAGAAAATACAGAAAATTACATGCGAAAAACTCGTATATATCAGATTTAATGTTCAAAAGTTTCGCCTAATCGTTTCTCATTTATGCTTTTGGGGAATCTTTTCCGTGTTGTTCGAAAGTGATTTACCGAATAAAGACGTGTATATACGAACAATATACTGTGCCTAATACATAGTATAGAGAATTCATTGTTCTTTCTCTGCTGAGAGTAGCAAATATTATTTTCATTGTATGCCATAAAATATGGAAGGTCGAGGTATACTTTGTTGAGATGAAATTGCCTCAACAATACTCCAGGGGTCCAATTCTGCTATTTTAATATCTAAGCGTTGCGAGGATATTAAAAGTACGATTCCATTGCAATAATGTCGAAAATTCGCATTCTACTAAATCCACAATATCTTCTCTTGTCGCCAAAGGCGATGTCCTCCAGACTACCCTATACAATTATTATCGACACCGACTACATTATTTACTGACTTCATAATTATTAAATCAAGCAAACTTACGATTGAGACGGGAGTGTCCGGCGATTTTGAAGAGATAATAATAGCAGAATTCGACGCGTTTCGAAGCGTTTCTTTCTTATATGTACTTGTTTCTTATTATTAGTTGATTGTCCATTATTATAAACTAGCGGTCCGCCCCGGTTTCACACGGGTGTCTAAAAATAACTTTTTTGTTGAGTTTAATTACCTACTAAGCGAATTCAAATTATTTCCCTCCCGTACGGCCCGTACCCCAGTGACGCCTACGTCGCATAAGGTGCTGCCTAACTAGCCGAGCAGGATGAGCGGCGACCACGCAACTGTTTTCTTATACTTACATTTTTAAACTCGTGATATCTTTCGAATGGAATGTCCGAATTGAATAATTCAAAAAGTTATATAAAGGTATTGAAGCCGTTTTGAATATGAAGTAATTTATTTTGATAAGGATGAATACCAAGATATAAATAAAGAGCCTTTTCTAGCGGTGGAATTTCAATAAAAAATTTAAAATAAAAGAACACTTATTGTGGCATAACTATAATAGTTAGACATATGCTGTTGCGACACGTTTTTGTAAATAATGATGTGTTCTGCAAAGTCGTAGTACATTATTTTATTCTGTCATCAATGGTTTTCCTTGGGTACATTATTGGAGTTTTAGTGAGGATCCCTAATTTAAAAAAAAATAATATAGCCTATATCACCCCGGGAAAGTGTAGCTTTCGAACAGTGAAAGAATTTTTCAAATCGGGTTAGTAGTTTCGGAGCATAGGCTCTGAAGCTACTGAACCGTTGTACTACATCAATGGTCCCCAAACATTTTTGTCTCGTGGACCCGTTAGCAATTTTACTATATTGGTTGGACTGAATCTTTTGAACATTGAATTTTACAGATTCGTCAGATTCAAATGTCAACCAACTTCAAAAAAAGGAGGAAGGTCTCAATTTATCATGTTAATTTTATATATGGTCAGTCATTTTATTTTTGTTTCTGAATCGATTTTAATCGTTTTTTTTGCACTGAGTTCAGTAAAGCTTCAAAATGGTGCCATATAAATTGTATTCCTATTGGACTTTGGGTTCTAAAGATATAGCAGAAACTTGCTTAAAAGGAATTCACTACTGTCGTCCCCTATTTGTAGCTCGCGGACCCCCAGACTTTGTTGTTTGCTGACGGAGACCCGTTGAAGTTCGATATGGACCCCTAGGGGTCCATATAGACCACTTTCGGGACCTATTTACTATATTGTATTTGTGTGTGAAATCCATTACCTCGTCTTAGACAAGTATAGCGCCTGTGTTGTTTATCCTTCGTTATGAGTTGATATTATATGTTGTATCATCTCACTGTCTTAGGGTATTATTTTCGTAAGTTTTCATAACTAGTAATTAATTACCTAATTAATCGGGCACCGGAACACATCCCAACTTGTTGATAATAATTTGTTTCACTTTATTTTACCTATTAACCTCCTTTTAATATTATATGAAATTTTAAATTAAATATTTAAAATAAACAAATTGCGTGTAGGCTAAATAATAATTTTAACATTATTCTTTGATACCTTAGATTGCATTTCCACCTGACATCAGGCGCAATGTCAGTCAAACGCGAACCTATTCATTATAAAAAAAAAACATTGATATAATTGTCTTCCGTGGTCACTGCTACTGTAAAGTGGCCGAAACGTCAAAATAAAAATCAAATTAAATGCCGCACTTAAAACAGTTAAAACGTAATCAATAATATTATACATACCGTGTCTGCGCATTGAAGATATTTAAAAAAAACTACTTGAATATATCTATAAACGATAGAGAACACGATAATATTTTTTTTACATTTCTTGTCTGTTTGTTCTGGATTCACGTAAAAACTACTAGCCTGATTTAGATGCGGTATTCGCTGATCGACAGCAAATTCTTGAACTTAAAATCTTCGCTACTTTTATTCTGACAATCCCCGGGAAAATTTCTGGGAATGATTTAAAATGGCCAAATTAAAAAATAAATTCGAATTCCAATGAGATTTTTTCATATGTAATAAAATGTGTGATATTTTTATCCCAGCTACCCCGCGGGAATTTTCCTGGGAGCGGTTTATAGAGTAGTTCGGGTGCATAAATATTAGCTTATTCCGACACAGTTTTCATTAAAACGATAGCTTACATTCTTTTTTAAATGTCCCGAGAATCCCACGGGAGTTTCAAGTCAAGCGTGGACAAAGTCACGGGCGCATCCTAGTTTTACATATGTCTGATCTGTCATATGATAAACAAGACTTATTCTGTTCAGTATTTTTTTTTATTTACATACTATACCAACTATACCATAAATAAAACTACATACAATTGTAGGTAGGTATATAAATTAGACTTACTGATTATAGCTAATTAAACTTGGTATTTACGCTCTTAGAGTTAACTAACGTCAAAGTGATTTACCAAGTTGCGGTTCTGAAACTCAAATAGCTGGCGAAATTGAATTAGTAGCGTCTGCCACTAAAGATACAGCAGTCGTACGTCGAAAAGCTCATTTAAATTCTAAGGACATCGTCTAAACTATTCTCAGCGCATTTAAGTTTAATTTTATTTATGGAACTTTAACATGGAGATAATAAAGCTTGAGAATCATCTTTTTTTATTGCATGAGTTCAGCAGATAGGCAGACAGCCCATCTGGTGGAAAGCGGTTACCATCGCCTATGGACACTTTCAACACCAAAGGCATTACAAATGCGCTGCTGCTCTCTTAAGGGAGACTGGAATCTGGCCACTAATAACACAACTCAAGGTTGATATGGCGGCATGCTAGACCAGAGGCAGCCATCCAGATGGGCAAATACCCTACCACCTGATGTGAGTTGTTTTATCGCCTCTTAAGACAGGCCGCCCGGCCGCAGGAAATTGTATTCTTTCTCCGTTCTTGCACGGATAAAATTATGTGAACTAGTCAACAAAACCAAAGAAAATACAAAACTATTCTACGTTAACAAGTATGCCACTTAGGCCCGGTTCCTACATCTTACCGACCGTTCATTTGCCTTACTTTCTGTTAAAATCTAACATAAGCTCCATGTGAAATATTGTCAAAATTGATCCGATGGTAGAAAGAGAAAGAAAGAAAAAAAAGTTTAGGGCAGCAGAGTAAAAACAATATTAAGCACACTGAAAATATTTTATTCTTATTAAGTACATACGGAACAAACAAGCATCCATATTAGAGAGAGAGCCAGTGTTGCCACACGCATAATAGTGTTGTCAGTTAAATACATTGCTCTCCAACAAAGGCGACACATACAAAATATACAATAATTTAATGAAGCAAAACAACTTTATAGTTGCATGCCGCAGTTGGACAAATGAGGTTGGCACTCAGTATATTGTTGTGCCTAAATTAATCTGACATAGGGCTGATTTTTAGCGCCAACTTCTTTCTTACTCTATACACATTTTATAGACGAAGGTAGGGCAAGTGAATGAATAATAAAATACAGAACCAGCGCTTTATCTAAACCACAATCGACACGATTGTTTTGCTAAAATTAACACTGAAACGTTTAGTTAATTCATAACTTTAGTTTACAGCAGGGGCTCAATTTAAGTGTTTAGATTTTCCTTAAACCAGACCATCCACTGAAACTAAGCAGCCCTTTATTGAGGTGGTAGTAAAATTTTATGAAGGTGTCTGCTGTAAAACCACTTTATTAATACTAATTCTGGCTATCTTCGCCACAAAACCACTGAAAGACTGTTAGCTCAATAATTCAAATGAATAATTGAATTTATTACTCGACTTTTTTTTATTTATAAGCTTTACTTTATTAAAAGTCCCAAACCACTGCCACTCACTTCGGTAAGTGACAGTGGTTTAGGACTAAAATTTTATCTATAATTATGCCCTTTTTTTATTTAATTCTAGTATTTAATTTTAGGTTAATTTTTATAATGTAGTTTAATTTTTAAAATAATTTTAGAATATATTGTAATAAGTTTTGTGTAATACACATTTATAATGAGCATTAAAAGTAGAAAAAATTAAAAGCATTGAAAAGTACATATTGAGAATTCGAGACTGTACCGCCACTTTGTCGTAAGCGACATTTGGACCTAAGTATATTTTTTGTTATAAAAGTTATTTTAAACTACTTATTATTTTGTTTTACGAGTTTTAGTTAGATTATACCTTACTGAATCAAAAAGTGAAAATCTTAAAACAAAATAACAGTTAAAAATATATTTTGAATCCAAAAATATACTTAGGTCCGAACGTCACTTAGGATAAAATGGCGATAAAGGCTCGATATATAGGATTAATGTAAATGATATGAATAGTAACAGTGTTGGAATAAGGGAACGTTGTGGATTGAATCAGGATGCAGTGATAAAGTTGAAAAAGGAACATTAAGGTGTTTTAGGTAGGTGAATGAAAGCAGTCTCACAAAAGAAATATATGACACCAATGTGACTGATAAAGTGGGTGCTGGTGGACCGCTTCGTACTCACTATGATCAAATTGATGATATTTTGAACAAAGGTCAGGTAAAAAGTATTTTAAATAAATGTGTATGTATGAAAAGATTAATGAAAGTTGATGAAGAGAAAAGGTAAAAATCCATCGTCCCTGCCTACCCCAATGGGAAACTGGCGTGACGATATATATGTCGTGCCTTTACCGCCAGTTTAGCGCAAGCAACATTTGGACCTAAGTTTAATTTTTGTGGCAAAAGGTATTTTAAACTTTTTTATTATTTTAACTTTTATTTTGCTTTAAGACTTATTTTACTTAGATTAGACCTTACTGAATCAAAAACTGAAACTCTTAAAACAAAATAATAGTCTAAAATATATTTTGCAACAAAAGTATATTTAGGTCCAAATGTCGCTTACTACAGAATGTCGGTAAAGGCTCGATGTGTTAAAAGCAATTTTGGGAGCCTTTGGCAGTAACTTGGAGGAAGCTAGAAGCATGATGATTTGGTGTGCAATTTTATTATATAAATCTACAATATTACTTAAAAGTGAACTATAGATATAAAATACATATTAATTGTCTTTAAAAGAAGAATTTTGGGTTTATAATAAAAATCTTAACTGTTTAATGAAGTGTTGTAGAAAATCAATTTTTTTAATTGATTAAAAATAAGAACCATTAAAAACCACTACAAACAAAAAAAATATGCGCGTACACACATAAAAATATGTACAAACGAATTGAGAATCGCCTTCTTTTTGATAAAGGTTAAAAATACTTTGCAATTCATGGAAAAAATAATTACTATGAATAACAAAATATTTATGATACTTCAAACACGAAATTTATATGCAAATTATACATCGAACTCTTCGAATAAAATCAACCCAATGAACCGTTCGCTATATGGGTACCCAGTAATTTGTATAAAGTTCAAAACAGTACTGATCCATAAAATAATTTTGAAATTACTTTCTATATGAAACATGAATGAAAATGATTTAAAGCAATTATTTCAGGTATCGTTAGTGAGCTGTTATTGCCGCGTTGATTACTATGTAATGGGTCCATACTAGCTATATTATTATATTTGAACGATAGAGACTTAATACGATTGGGTTGAAACACAACATGACTAAATGTCGTCACAATATTTGTTTGAAGTTTTTTTATTGCATGAGTTCAGCAGACAGGCAGACAGACAGGCCTACTGTTGGAAAACGATTACCATCGTCTATGGACATTCGCAACCCCGAAGGTGCTACAAATACGCTGCTGCTCTCTAAAGGGAGACTGGAACTTGGCCACTAATGCCGGAACACAACTCGAGGTTGTTATGGCGGCATGCTCTAGACCAGGGTAGTAACCATCCAGACGGACAAATGCCCTACCACCTGGCATAAGTTATATTTATTTAAATAAACTTTTGACCAAATCAATCAACTTTTGTATGTCTCAATAAGTCTGGACGTGGTAGAGCCATGCTGGAATTATTATCTTGATTAAAGCTCTTAGGGCCAGCGCGATCGGTGTAATGCCATGCTCACACAGCATATCGGCGTGAAACCATTCATCATCATCCGAGCGTTAAATCCCGGTTGTGTTCGGAGCTTTCACTCCGACGCCCAGAATCCGCTTTTCTACTTCTTCTTCTCCACTTCGCGCGGTCTGCAGCAACCCACATTTTGAGACCATTGGTACGCATGTCCTCCTTAACAACATCAAGCCAGCATTTCTTGGGCCTTCCCCTACGACCGGATCCTGGCGGAATAGCTAGACATTTCTTCCCCACCTAATTAACCGGTCTCTGTAAACGTGGCCGTATCAGCGTAAACGACTCTCTTGGAGTTTGTCTGCTGTGGCACGGACATGAAAACTGCTCGATGCGGGAGTTTCTAACACGATCTTTCCGCGTGACTCCCACAGCCATCGCAATATATTCATCTCCATGACATGCAGCTTTTGCTTATGCCACTCAAGTATAGGCCACGCTTCAGTGCCATACAAAAGGACAGGTCTAATGATAGATAGATCGGTGTGAATCTTGTCTGGTCTTAACCTAATCATGTTTTCTGGTAAGTAAGAGTTATCGTGGCTAACGTACCCCTCCTCCTCCTATCTTATCTTCCCCTCTGTATGTTGCTCGGACCCTGGTAGAGGTCTACGAGGAGTATGTGGAGCTCCCCGGGGCCGGTTCTGCACGGTTCTAGAGTTTTGAGATGCCGGCCGGCAGATTACCCACTAAATCTACCAGCGTTCTTCCGCGTTTTTGTGAGGTGCCATGGGATATGAGTGGGTCAGTTCGCCGCGACACCTCGATTCAACCAGTCAAATGTGGACATCCTTGGGACCAGATCAGGTTACACTAACTCAATGGTAGGAGGTCAGCGTGGCGGTGCATCCGACTCCCTGCTCACCGTCGGCGACTGGGGTTCGCTAGCTCATCTTCATTTTTTGTCATAGTGTAGTTTCACGTTTGATCTAGGGTAGGTATCGAGGTATCTCACCTGATGTTAAGTGACGATGTGATCTAGAATGGTGTGATACCTAGTATATGCTTATTCACTCGTGACTTGAAGACTTGTTTTATATTAATTGGAGAATATAGACATATTGAATTCAACAGCGGTGCGAAAAAAATGTTAGAGTTTACATACATATATATTGTCACGCCTATTTCCCATTGTGGTAGGGATAGGCAGAGACGATG
Organism: Dendrolimus houi; assembly: GCA_039645545.1. NCBI lineage: Eukaryota > Metazoa > Arthropoda > Insecta > Lepidoptera > Lasiocampidae > Dendrolimus > Dendrolimus houi. Next base: position 2,277,123 of record CM077137.1, on the reverse strand, counting down.
GATTTCCACCTGCTACGATCCTGACAAACACTTCGCTTCATCAACTTTCATTAATCTCTTCATACATAGACGCTTATTAACAGTGTTGTTACATGTCAAGGATTTATATGTACTAGTGGTCGCTGTGGTCGAAATTCGACCACAATAATAAGTGTCAAAGACTTATAATACTGTACTAATATAAATACTTCTATAATCACAGATTTTGCCAAGGCTACACTGTGAATTTGACTTGAACAATAAACAAAATAGTATATATATGTGTGTGTGTGTGTGTGTATCAAATACATGGTAGTGTGTGTAATGATTTTTTATTGATTTAATGTCTTTTTATGCATTTTTAAAAAATATTGTCATTCGTCGCTTCTTCTCTGTAACCTATAAGTGTACGAAATTTCATACTCCTCCGTCCGCGCAATTTTCGTAAAAACGGGGAACAAAGTTTTTGCCTCGCGTATTAATATATAGATTATTAATAAATTGTAATGAATAAAGTGTCGTAAATGTTCATATTTAATAAAATGTCATACATTTCAATATTTCATGAACTCTTTTAAGTTGTAGAAGATGCGCTCTATTAGCCACTTCTTAGGCCGGCAAATTTATTTAAACTACTGGAGAGTTTGATACTTTCCGGTAGTGTGTTGTATATATGGTGAGAAAATTTTATCACAATCTGCTGAGCAATGGTTTAGGAACGTATATTGGACAAATATAAAAACATTTATTTTTATTTATATAGATTTTTTGAGCCAGAAACCTTTTGGAACGTCCCGAGAATACCCTACCAAAGTTTCATCACAATCTAATCAATCATTTAGGAGCGCATCGAGGACAAACATACAGACATTGATTTTTATTTATAAGATTATTTATTCTAGTGTGGAGTGTTGCTGTTACAATAGATAGATAGGTGTAGATAGTGCCTGTGCAGTTTGTTTCTTACAACTATAACTATGGGATATATTTTTATTAAATTATTATTATTATAACATATACCTAATATACCTATAAACTAATGTTGACCCCTTCGGGACTAGTAATTAGGCAGCCAAGCGATGTCTGAGCCATAAATATTTTCATGAGTAATTTATAGTGTGTTGTACATATTGTTACGAGTCGCGAGACTCGAATTATAATACCGTTAGAATTACTATAGTTTATTAGAACTATACAAACACGTATAACACAGGTACAAATATAACCGAACACAACAGGTCCAAACGTAATGCAGAAGGTCGTAATTCAATAACAGGCGCAAAATCCGTCACTAAATAGATTACAGAATGTACATAAGTCTTGCTTCGCTCGTGGTTATCGCTCGACTAACCCTTCCTCAATCGGGCCATTGATTTATATCGCATAAATGCAATATGTCCGTCCGGCAGCGTGGACCGAATTTCCTAGATTCGTAATCCGCACACCTGGCTAATTATGACTGCAAACGACCATAAACAAGTACAATAGGCTGTTCTCCACAATAACAAATAAATAAATAAACAAAAGATAACAATCATAAAAGAATTACAATTAGTTCAAATGCCGACAGGTAATAAAATATGTTTTTATAGATATGCAGGTGGATTTTGTTTTTGTCGGAACTTAATTTGTGACAATATTATGTCTGTGTGTTACTTAATCAACATATTATTCGCGAAACCCTGTAGTTGGCTGTCTGATAATAATTATAAATATTTATTCATGTGTATTAGCAGTAGATTTTTCTCTCTCTCTCTCTCTCTCTCTCTCTCTCTCTCTCTCTCTCTCTCTCTCTCTCTCTTTCTTCTCTCTCTCTCTCTCTCCCAATTTTTTGGGGTTGACACAATATATATTTTTCTTGAACGATTAAGGGAGAGAGGTGCGTATGCGACTCACGGGTACCAACGTCAGTCCGGTGTCCGGAGGCGCAGATATGCTCAAGATCTCCTCCAGTCATTCCGTCACAGGGGTCCACCCGCATCTGGGGATGCGATGGAACTAAACCTCTGTTGGTGAGGTAGTTCACTCTGCTTCCCGTGGTGACTCAGGCCTTGATGCGCGGATAAAACTCATTTCCATCCAACTCAAGCCCGGGCACATGGAAGGCAGGTTCAGGTACAGTTGAGAACGACTTTATCAGATCCCCACACAAGCCGTGCGGCGCTTAATCTCGCCGCGTAAGGTCTAACCCCCACAAAGGGCCCGGTATTACATGAAATCTATTCCCCCTGCTCCAACAAAAAGTAAATGTATTTTTCTTCCACACTCCTCTATTCTCACATACGTCCTCTGTCACACCACAAATAACCATATCATCATTCAAATAATCTTAAATAAATAATGAATAAATATTGAAGTCAGTCAGACTTGGTAGCGCTGTAATGACTTCAATTTTATTTACACGATGCCAGTATGAAGTCACCACTGGGTTCCTTCGAATTTGAAGTCAGGAGCTGGAACAATGTAAATCAGCTTTTAACATTAAATAAATCTAAATAATATTATTTTATTTTATTTTGTTTGGGGGCTAAGCTAGCTAACAATAACTAGAAATAAGCTAAATTAAGAAAAGTTATTAATAAGCCTCCACAGATAACAGTAAAATTAAAAATTAAGAATAGGAAATTATACAAAGCAATTAAAAAAACGTGCATAGGTATAAGGTACTTAAACTGACAAATCCGAGTTTGAATACAACTTGACCAACTTCGCGCTAAACAATGCTACACTATTAGTAAATAAGTCTAAGTCTATATCTTCCAACTTACTTAACTTATTAAATTCATTTGCTGTTCTGATACAGAACGAATTCCATCGGTACACTATGCGCGTCAATGGTGTGTAATAATTTCCTAGGGCGAACATTAGTAGGGGGAACATACAAATGTAGTTTCTCAATGAGATTTGCACAATCAATTATAGATTGAGCAGTTTTAACTAAGAAACGTAAATCAGCAATATCTCTAGAAAATATTTTAAATCACACAATGAAAATAAAGTAAAGGTTTTTAGTAAGCAAATAAATTATAAAAATAAACACAGAATCGAATTACTTCTGATTTATAAAATCATAACTCAATCTTTATGAAAATGTCTCAGCAGATATCTACAATCTCGATTTATGTTTCACAGATATTTATCGTTGGATATTACGCTCCCAGTGAAAAGGGATTTCAACCGTTTTTTAAACGTATACCGTTGGTAAATATAACGTTTTAAATTACCCTATATTTTAAGCTTTTGTTTGTTCGAAGCTCAGACGAACGAATAATAACAAACCTACATGAACAAAAGCGTCAAATGAAATAAAGTATTTTTTTTAAACTTGTGTTTTTTTATTATTGCATGGTTCAGCAAACAGCCAGACGGCCTACTTGATATTAAGTGGTTACCATCGCCTATGGACATTTGCAACACCAAAGGTGCTACAAATGCGCTGCTGCTCTCATAGGGGAGACTGGAACCTGGTCACTAATGCCGGAACACAACTCAAGGTTGCTATGGCGACATACTTTAGACCAGGGGTGATAGCCATCCAGTCGGGCAAATACCCTACCACCTGGCTATGGGTTGTTTAATCGCCTCTTACGACAGGCCACCCGGCCGCAGGAAATGGTATTCTTTCTCCGTTCCTGCATGGATGGCATAAAACTGACATGCAGATATACATAAATACATACCAGTATATAAAAAGAGAAGGAAATATGTATGTATCAAGAATGTATAATGAATTTCGAACAAGAGATGACGATACCATGACTTGACTAGATTAAATTATAAGCAGTGTATGTAAATTGTACATTTTTTTGTGTAATCGCCATTAATAACAATATAGTTGATAAAGGAATGTTAAGTTTGTTTGAGCATGTAATATTAATGAATGAAAGTAGAATCTTAAAACAACACCCGAACATCTACAAACCGCTCCCGGGAAAATTCTCGCTGGATTCCGAGGATAAAAAGTAACTCAGATTTTAAATATAACAATTAGCTGTCGATCAGCGAACACCGCATCGAAATTGGTCCAGTAGCTTTTACGTGAATCCCGAACAACTGACAAGAAATCTAAAAAAATTGTATCGTGTTCTCCTCGTTTATATAACCTATTTCAGTTTTTTTTGTTAATAACTTTAATGTTGTTTAACACGGCATTTTTAGAATATTATAATTTTTATTATACATAATAATTGTACTAAATAAATTACTTATGACATACAAACATTTTCTGAATATCATACTTCTTTTTTTGTTTCTCTTGCTATAGATTAAATAGTACGATACGGTAAAAATAAATATCGCTATAAAAGTTATCGTTATTTCTAGCCATTTTACCGGTAAAAATTACAACGTTAATACTATTTTTATCGGTAATTTTACCGTTATAACTATATGTTTTGTTACCATCGTCGCTTTCTTTTACTCGCAAGATTGTCAAACTGCACTGTGCTAAGAGCGCGCGTAATAATTAGAGTTGTGTTTGTCGATTACTTCGGTAACATGTAGTCGTAATAAAGCCAATGCTTAAAATTGACTACGTCGCTTGAAATAACGTAAAAATTACCGTTACGTATAACGTTAAACATGCGATTTTTAACGTTATATTATAACGTTAAAATCATAAAGTTACCAAGTAACAGTAAAAAAAGATACCGGTATGGCAGTATCTTTTTCGAAAATACCAGTAATTATCTATATTTTTAAAGGTAATTGATAACGTTTTCGAGCTTTGTAAGCGTCCTCTACAAAACATACTTTCCAAATTGTCCACCAAACCAAAATTCGTTTACCATCAAACTGTCCCTGAGCAATTTTGAAATTTTTACAGATAAGGAAACCACTCACTTTAATGAAAAATGAAATGCCATAACTTGAACGGGAACCTCCCCATTACTTTGAGTGGTTGATAATTGAGTTTGGTCGGTTGGCAAGCCTGAAGGCGCGTATCGTTTTTTTTTAATAGGTTGACTAACCTTTTTAATGGCTGTTCTTTGATGCATTGTCGCGTCATGTCAGTGTCGCCCTGTTTGCTGTTTGTTATCAATTACAGCTTTTTTTGGCTATTACGGTAATCGCGTGACGGCAGTTTAACGTGGCTTGACGCAATGTTTCCTGGAAATTTACTGACAAAGAACCGCTTGTAAAAAGGTTAATAAACCTCATAGCATTTTATCATATTAAATTGCTTTTAGTTAACGATCAGAACCAACAAGCATTTCTTTTAAATAACAAATATAATATGAACATAAATAATAACAACCCATAAACGTCCTAATGCTGAGCTCGGGAGACGAACAACATACCAAATCCACCACGCTTATCCAAGGCGAATTGGCGAGTTTGACACATTGGTTATACCGAGGTTTCTTCATGTTGCCTTCCTTCATCGTTAGCTCGTGGTAGTTGCAACACTATACACATTAGGTCAAAACACTGTCTAAGGCTGGTGTGCACCGACTTTTAACCGATGGATAATATAAAATAATCGCTAAAAATGTATGCATAAACAATGAGTATTTTATTTTAATCGTTGGTTCAATATCGATGCACACCAGCATTAGTGAGGCATAATTTCCTGGCCGGAAAGTACGCACCAATTAGACAGTTTTCTGACCTAATTTGTTCTAATGTTTTATATAGCTGTTAAGTGAAGTTAGTGTTAAGAGTTAAGTGGCTACCAATTCGTCCTCGACGCGACCTTCACGTAGTTACATTTTTCTATAAAATCTTACATAACACTCTTTCTCCTTCCTATCTTCGTCGACGTTTTGAATTTCTTGTTCCTTCGGACTAACATTGCAGAACTTCTAAATGTCTTCTTCTCAAAGCTTCCATACACTCATCGGCATGTTATAGTGGTTCTTTCTCCGCCCACGCAATTAGATTATGAAATGCCCTGCCACATACCATCCGAGTAGTACATCGGAGAGCAATTTAAAAAAAAGTAAAAGAGCACTATCTATCTTAAATTATCCTTATCTATATATAATTCTTCTGTACGTGTGTTAACAGTGAACTCCTTCTAAACGGCTGGACCGATTTTGATGATATTTGTTTTGTGTGTTTGAATGAGTCCCCGAATGGTTTAGATTCACAATTGGAACCGGTAGGTGGCGCTGAGATCGGGTTCTAGAATCCCCCTTATCACCTGGAGCGATTTTGTTTTTGTGTGTTTGAGTGGGTTCTCCGATGGTTTAGATTCACAATTAGAACCGGTGAGTGGCGCTGAGATCGGGTTCTAGAATTCTCCTAATCACCTAGACCGATTTTGGTGATTTTGTTTTTATGTCATGAAACAAAGCCTTTTAGGAATTCAGAAAATATGGCGGTACGAAGTTCGCCGGATCAGCTAGTATGTCTATATTTTACATTATATATGTATGTATCTTAAGTGTATCATGTATATAATTTATTTTTGTTAATCTGTTTATATTATATGTTATATAGTTAAATTGTTAAATATCTTATTATACACAACCCCGTCATTTGCTTCTCCCCTTCTCGCTAGACTCATAGATTTGCTGGAAGAAAACTCTTTTAGAGTTAAGCTCGCCTTTGTACCTACCTCATCAGTATTGTATAATTTTGTGTCTAACTTTTTGTGTACAATAAACAATAAAGCTGTATAGAGCCGGTTAGGTATAGGAACCGTTTATTCGGCGCATTGGCGGGCTTGACTCTATGATTATCTGGATATACAGGATTCATCGCGATATTTTCTTCACATTAGAAATATGTGGGGATAGTGGCTGGGAACAAAAACAGCACTTTGCGGGTAGTAGCGATGCGCGTGCGTTTAATCTTATATTGTAAAGTCTGCACTACACACGCCGTGTTCCCCCGAGGATTTTGAGAAGCATTATTATTTGAATATTAACACCGTACAATTATATTAAAATAAAACTTAAGAGAGTCTTGAAATCGCGTCACGCGTGCATCCTTATAAATTTTATGATTATTGGGTAGCATAATTTAAAACGGAAAAATAAATATTTTCCAACACTAATACTATAACGACTCCAAAGGGTAACTAAAAAGCATTTATTAAATATTTTTATACAAGATCTTAAAGTTAGTTAAAGCAAATCTCAAAATATTAAGAAACGTCTGGTTGACACCACAGGAGACCGGAGGGCTGGAGCTTACCTCGCTCAAAGGATTAGCCTCTGTATCTAGCGTGGTAATGCTGCCAGCCTTCTAGGTACACTGCCCAGGGACAGTGGTCTGGTGGCGTTAGGCGGGTTTTTATTTTGTATAGGTTTTTATTTTGTATCTATTGTATATATATTTTTAAGTTTGCTTTCTTTATAGCAAGGGTCCCCAAACTATTTTGTCTCGTAGACCCCTAACCAATTTTTACTGCCTTTAGTAGACCCCTATCTTTTTAATCAACTTCAATTAAAGGAGGTTCTCAATTCATCGTGTAAAAAAATATTTTTTATATATTAGTTGGGGAAAAAGTTTCTTCGCATTATATACCAAAATTCAAAAGTTTTTTTTATAAAGTTTATTTACATTTGACTAGAGTATGTAGGTGCCATTTTGTTGGATAACGTTTTGCCATTTTGTAGGTAGGGACGTGATCCCATTGCTATAAAAATTTTGGGGCTTCTGATCAAAAAACTGCGACAAGTGGTTTGGCAGTCCTCTCGTGATGTTAACCTGACACTATATAAGAAATTCTGCAGAGACCGAAACAGGTGAAAATCTGAAGGTGCAAGGTCAGGACTATACGGCGGATGCATTAACACCTCCCAGCCAAACTGTCGTAATTTATGCTGAGTGGCTAAAGATGTGTGAAATCTAGCGTTATCATGGTGAAAAACCACACCCCTTCTGTTGAATAATTTTGGCCGCTTTCTCTCAACTTTTTGCTTTAATCTCATCAGTTGTTCGCAGTACAGTTCAGAATCGATGGTCCTGCCTGGCGGTAACAGCTCATAATGAATAATGCCCTTTCAATCCCACCACACACAGCATCACCTTGTTGCGAGTTAACCCGGGTTTCGCCACAGCCTGTGAAGCCTGACCGGCCTTTGACCACGATCTTTTTCACACGTTCTTGTCGTACGTGATCCACTTTTCATCACCAGTTATCAGCTTCTTCAAAAATGATTCGGTTTTATTACGTCGTAATAAAGAATCACAAATGAGTACACGGTTCATTAGGTTTCTTTCAGTGAGCTCATGAGGCACCCAAATATCGAGCTTTTTTGTGCACCCAGCTTTTTTCAAATGTGCCAAAACCATTTTGTGGTCAATTCCCAGTTCTCCAGCTACATCGTGACTACTAATGTGCCGATCTTGCTCCACTTTTTCAAAAATGGCATCAATTTTGTCAGTAACAGGGCGACCAGAGCGACATGCATCTTTGATATCAACATTTCTGGATTGAAAACGCTAAAAACCAAATTTGCGCTACTCTCACAGATACTGCATTAGGTCCATAAACATCACAAATTTTTTTCGCGGCTTGTGTTGCATTTTTATCTTTTTTGTAGTAATATTTTAAAATGTATCGTATTTCTTCATTAGATTCACTCATTTTAACAATAAGAAAAACAAATGAAAATCACACATTTTCCTAATTCGAATTTGAAATTGTCTTCTTTAAAATTAAAACTTTTTAATGATACCAAAACCAGCCAGATACAAATGGCTTAGCCAAAGAGATCTTATTACAAGTTCATACATACTATATGCGAATAGACTTTTTCCCCAACCTATTATTATCAACCATAACTTTTTTTGTGTCTGAATCGATTGTGACAATTGTTTTTGCGTTGGATTTAGTACAGTTTCTAGTTGGACCTGTACACATTTTATAGATTTTGAGTACAAACGCATACTATCTTATTTTATTTATAGAAATTTAAAAATTCATCACGTCTTTTGCTTAAATAGAATTCACTATTGTAGACCTCAATTTACAGCTCGCGAAGCCCCAGATTATGTTTTCACTGATGTGGACTTGAAGTTTGATATAGACCCCCAGGGATCCATATGGACCACTTTGGGGACCTATAATTTATAGGATAGTTTTATATTTAGAAGGTTCCACTAATAAATAACTAACGCATAAAAGAAATATCAACAAATTTGCAAAATATAGTAATTTTTATGTTTTACTACGCACTTACTTACCGTCTTCAAGTCGTTGTAGATTTTTTTAAAAAAATTATCTTCTCTAAAAGTCGGTTTCTTTTTTGTTAGAATTTTTATTATTGTTCTAAATAATGTTAGAATCTGAATGGAAAATTGCAATAAAGTGGAAACCAATTGACCCAGCAACAAATTGTGGTTAAACATTCAACGCTCGATTGGTTCACTCGGTGTTTGTTTGTTGGGCCCCAACAGGCTTTGTTTGTCCACAAGCCAGCTGTTTGAAGGGGCTACACGAGGTAATTATTTATTTAGGTTCGGGCAGCAATGTCAGGTACAACAGCCTTTTTTCTAATTAAACGTTAATTCAAATATGTGTATTTTAATGCCCAACTAGAATGGAAATTTTTGTAATTTTTAACCAACTACAAAAAAGGTTTCTACATTCATTGTGTATTTTTTTCCATTTATGTATATTCAGCCATATCTTTTTTGTTTTTGAACCGATTTGGAACATTTTTTTGCGTTAGACACAGTACAGCTATAGGATAGCTACATATTCATAAGATAACATATACGTTACATATGTGTAACCCAAATTTGAAAATTAAAAAATCTCGAAGAAGATTCGCAAACAAGAAAAACATAAAAACAACAACAAATTTGCAAAATATAGTACAATTTTTGGTTTTACTTCGCATCGACTTCAAGATGTAGAAAATATATATTTTTTTCTTTTCAGTCACTCTTGAAGTCGGTTTACTTTTTGCTAGATTTTTTTTAAATGGGTGCTTCTATATGTGGGCATATAGAAGCACCCATAATGTCTCAATGGCATAATGTCTCCATTGGGCCATTGGTTTATACTGCACTGATACAATATGGCTGCCTGACCGCGTAGGCCGAATTTCTTAGAATCAGTTCGACATAACTGGCTAATAACTGCCATAAAAATTACAATAAACAATGGTCTGTTTGCTAATTACAAATATTAAACACAAAGTAAACAAAAGAAGTCCAAATGCGAAAAGGTAATAAAGTGTGCTTTATAGTATGCAGGCGTGAATCTACTTTTGTCGGCGTGTAGGTCGTAACAGATAGTTAGAGTTCTCTTTTGATGATTCTTTCTTGTTTAAGAATATTTGATCAGGTTGGCAACGGACCGAGACCAGAGAGACATTGAACTGCGAATGACATCATAGAGTGAATCGAGCCTTAAACTACTAAATAAGACTTTAAATTTTTTAAGTCTAATCTCGATACGTTAATAATAATAAAGTTTTATTTGGATATAGAGACCCGAAACATATATTATATCTTTTGATGACCACCCACTTCGTAAGCATACCTACAATCTTAGCGTCAAATATAGACGGACACAGCAACTTTGAATATTTTATTATTTCCTCCCTCCGGGTGAACGGTATTGCCTGGGGTTTTTGCTTTTTTGGGGTTTTGTATTATATTTTTATGGCTGTTTTGTTTCTTTGTTTATTTATTCATGTACAAAAAGTTTTTTTACAAAATTCTTACTACTTAATACATTTTCTTGCTTTTAATTTTTACAAAATGATTTTATACATAGGCATTTACTAACTATACATTTTTGTCTTACTACTATTAATTACAAACTGCTTGTACTAACTATTTATATGTGCTTCTACTTTATATAATGCAATCTTGTCTATTATAACCTCCTATTTACTAAACTTTTTGAGGCTATTTGCTTATACTTATTCTATTGATGTTTGACAAGATGTTAGTAAGTGGAGATTCATTGTCACTGCCGTATCTTATTTGAAACAGGCGTGGTGATATTATATGTGATTGAAGAACAAACTAGTGGGAGGGATCTTTAATCTTATTTTATTTATTTTTAGAATATTTTTTTTGTTGTTTGGTAATAATTTATTTAATCTACACTACAAAAAATAACATATAAATTAAATACTACTATAAACATATTTACAAGTAAAAAATGTGATCCAGATCGCTATCGGTGGGGAGCATCCCCAAAATGCTGGCCGCATTTCCCACGTTGTATGGCAATGCTAATCGGTTGCCCTAAATATAGGCCAGCCCTTTGGTCACGCGTGACTTGTTTCAATCGCCTTTGAAGGTCTCGATAAAGTTGATAAGCCTCACGCATTATATATTCACATATTCTATTTATTTTTGTTGTTTTTTGCTTTTTTTATGTTATGGACTACACATCTATTGCAATCTTACTTGCTACCTTGTATTTGTACATTAAATATATATAACTAAATATATATTAACCTTGAATAGTTTAGTAGGGTCTCAGGTAACATACTTTAATTTAGGGACCAGGGTAGAATTTGCCGGGATTCCTTGGGGATAATCTATATAGACTTAGCCCTTGAATACCGGCCCGAGGGCCGTTTTCTCTTATACCTTTTTCGTCCCTGTTACGGCGGTTGGTATGAGTAACCCAGTTTTATTGTTAAAAAATTTCCTAACTTCATATTGATTTTACCAACAAACGACATAACTATCATCCGGTAGATATAAGTGACGAAATTACACATATCAAAATACTGCCAAATAATTATTTTATTGAGAAGCCGGCAAACTCATAGAAAGTGTTTATCCATAGTGGTTACCCCAGGGGGTCGATATCGATCACTTTGGGAATCCCTGGTTTAATGGCGCCGTTTTACAATAGAATATATTTTTTGAATATTTCACATCAAGATTTCCTTACTTATGTTCTCCTTACTATGGGCATGGTATCATGTAATCGGAAAGTAAAGTAACAAAAAAATGCTTTTCAAATCATGTTCAAGATATTTGAGAATCGCTCTAATGACTTATAGAATTAATTATATTTTAAAATAATGACGGTACTCTTGTATTCCTATACTGTGTACATAATGCAAGCACACCGTGAATCAGATATTCTTTATTGGAAAGTCAAATAAGACGGTTCTTTTCAGAACTATTCTATTTAAACTTTGGTTCTTCGTGTTTTGTTATAATAATATAAATCCCGCACAAACAGTACTTTAAATATATACAAAGTTACAAACTTGAAATATTGAAAAGTAACTTAATGGAAGGCAAAGTTAAAGCTCCCCGTAATTCGAGTTAGTTCGTTTGTGTTGCGGAGGCCAAGTTGTGTTTCTGACAAGATAACTCTTTCAAGTTTCAGTTTTGATGTTGTCTAAAATTAAAAGATGATAAATGTTTAAAACACCTCAGAGTATAAGTCCTAACTTTTTTATTGTCAAACGCTGGCCAATAGACAGACTATCACGTTTGCAACATCAGCGCCGTTGCCAAGATGTTGAGGGCTTCGATTTTTTTTATGGATGTATGGGTTTGCGTATGACCACTGTCTCACCTGATGTTGAGTGTTGACGCAGTCTAGGATGGAGCTCGCTTACCTAGAAGATACCTATTCAGTCGTGACTTGAAGACTTCAAGATTGTATGTGTCAGGAAAAACAGACACCGGCAAATTATTCCACTCTTCGGCAGTGCGCACCAGAAAAGGTGAAGCGAAACGCTCGGTTCTGACTGCTGGTGTTTCCACCATATAACGGTGGTGTAAACCGGTGCGTCTGGTTGTCGTAAAATGGGGATTTTATAACACCTTTCTTAGTTAGATGACACCGTGTCGCGTAGATGGAAAGTTCTAAAAAAACCATCACCTCTCCCCACGCCAAAAAGAGAGAAGGAAGATGACGGGGACATTGGCTCCCCCGGCAATGGTCAAGGCCATTCGGCCACCGCCTGCCAGAGTCCTGAGGAGTGGCACGGCCATGTGCCCGTGACCCTCGCACAAGGGCGAAGGACAGAACAACGGAATGATTTTAGTGGGTATCCTCGACTTTGGTGCGGCAATAGCATTTCTTGCTTAAGGTGCTCAGGCAATTTCTTAAGTAATTATGGCATTAGCAACAGTAATGCAGTAAAACGCGGCGATCGTTTCGGGAATGTTGTTTCTAATATATTCCACATTTCTCAACGTCTCGCCATATGAATTGCCGAATTTGGGTACCTAATTTTTTAAGTTTCTACTACTACTAGCTTGGTATTGTGTTGCCGTTCTCAGCAACAGCTGCTACATATTGCCATCGCCCTAAATTGCTTGTTGCAGTCGTGACGTCATAGTTCACGAGAACTGACCGGGATTGAGCAAACTTTAGTTACTCGTGTAACGTGGTGAATCTCACACTCCTCACCGCGTTTTGCTCGCGATAGACAATCCTCAGACGGATTTGTCTTCGGTAAAAAACATGGCAGCTCAAGGTGTGTGTTTTCTTTGGTTTCTTATTCAAAGCAAACTTCATATTATTAAAAAGGCACCTAATTATTTTATTGTTAATGAAATGCTACCATAAAATCGAGGATTATTTAAAAGATAAATTCTGTTTATTATTAATACTAGCTGTACCCGCGACGTCGTTCGCGTGGAATTTGTTTTCAAAACTCCCCGATTTTGAAACATTCTTCATTGGTGCTCCGCTCCTATTGATCTAAGCGTGATGATATACAGCCTATAGCCTTCCTCGATAAAGGGGCTATCTAACACTGAAAGTATTTTTCAAAACAGACAGTAGTTCCTGAGATTAGCGCGTTCAATCAAACAAACAAACAAATTCTTCAGCTTTATATATTAGTATAAGATATTATTTTTACTTAATGCTTTGTTACGACATGTAATATTACTATGACATCTAATTGATAATTATTGTAAATCAATTTAATTTAGTTTTACTTATAAGATAATGAAAATTGTACGTCTAATAAGGCGTTTTGCCTTATTAGACGTACGTATTGAGACCATTATAACAACACCAATGAATGAATGAATGAATGAAAACACTTTATTTTTCACCAAAAATTAAAACTAGGTATAGTAAATGTTGAACAAAGGGCGGCCTTATCACTTAAGGCGATCTCTTCCAGGCAACCCCCTAAATTAAGGAAAATATTAAGACAATAGTGGCGGTAAAGACAGTAAATAATATGAATCATTCCAAGAATAAATGAAAAATAATGAATAATATACTATACAAAAATACAATATATCATACTGTATATAAAATCAGCAGCATGTTTTAGACTTGTGAGGACCAAAGATATTTAGTAACCATCAGTTTAAAAGACAAAATGGATTTAGCTTGTCTGGTGCTGAGTGGCACTGAGTTCTGACAGCCTGTACCGTGAAAGAGTTATCAACGAAGGAAGAAGTGTGTACAGGTGTCATTAAGGAGAGATTATTACTAGAGCGCAAATAACGGGAATGTGAAAGATATAGGAAATCAAAACGTTCCTTTAAATACGGAGGGGTACTAGGATCAAAAAGGATATTGTACAAAAGAGAGAGTAAGTGAACATTCCGTGAATAAGTGTGTATAAAGTGAACAACAACCAATGTACAGTTGGACACATACATTTCCCGCAATAAATTATTATGCTATTCTATTCTAATCACAAGAGAACATCAACACTCCAACAACTACTGCTAGCATCCACCACTACCACCACCTGTTGATGCAAGCGTACATACTGTACAATGTAAGATAATTATAAGAATTTCATTAGTATAGATTTAAATAGTAAGTTTGTACTGCAACACAGTAAAAGCTTTTAGTACGTCTCGTCATTATTATAACAATAATAATATTCTTCTTTCCTCTTACTGTTTCTTTGTCTTACTGAGCATGCACTGTTTGCTACAACTCCATTAATTCGTCGAAAAGTAATTCTGTACCATACTTCTGTATAAAAGTTATAATAAAAGAACTTGAGATATAAATAGAATAAGAAATATAAACAAAAACAATTTTTTGCTAGATGTGTTGCTGAGGAGTTTCTTGGCGCTTCTCCTTAACAGAAATAACACGTTGCGAAGTGGTGTACATAGAAAGGGAAGTTATTAATTTATAGGTTATATATATGATCTTCAAAAAGTGTTCTCCAGTGGAACTTATTTTGAATAAAAACATTTGAATTTGTATTCGTTTGTAATATTGTTTAATAATACAGCCCTAAAAGGAAAAACTGATATATGTACATAAACATGTATTCATATTTTATATATAAAATATATTTCTTTATAAAATAATTTTAAATCAAACAGTCCTAAGTAAGCAAAGGTTGTATTTTCTGAACATGCCTTTGGCGCTTGAGTACCTCGATGTTATCGCGTGAAAATGGAAATATTCGGCTTAAGCATCAAAGAGAGGTCGCCTGGTGTCCATTACCGGCCGATCTCGGCTCTGGTTACTGGGATAATGATATCCGAGTTAATATAATACTGCGGCAGGACCTGCGATAGTTACAGCTGCATTTGAATTGATGAGGTGAACTGACTTCAAATTCAAAAGAAGCCAGTGCTGACTTCACACTGGCATCGTGTAAATGGCTACTGGCTTCATACAACAGACAGAAGTCAGTGTTTACGCATTGGTTCAATTTTGTTAAACAAAATTTTGAGCACAATCAGTGGTATTGAAATTGGAAGGACACAAAGGGAACTCACCGGATCTCCTTCAAATGATTATACGGCACAGTTCTTCTATGTTATTATATCCTATGGCCACTATTATTAAGTCTGATAAATATTTACAGTATTTGTAGCACTACACAATTTTACTTAAAGTATTTTGTAATAAATATTTCACTTTATTTCGAGTTACGAACAGAGCACAATTGGACTACCTCCTTTCTTGCCGTCGATTTCTTCTAACCCAGTGACCAAGGTATATTCGGCTCAAATATAGGGAAGTATGTAGGAAAGAAAGGGATGGACAATTACACGTCATGTAGGCATAGTACTCAAGCAAAGTTATTGAAATAAATAATGAGGCAACGGTTTATTTATTATACAACAACAATTGCACATATCGAATTTATAAAATGTGGAATTTTCCTTTAATATTAATTTAGTTGGTGATTATTATAAATGGCGTAAACAGTCAGTTCTCGGCGCCTACACTGGCACCGTCTGAAATCAGTAGCTGGATGAATGTAAATCAGCCTTTAAAGATTTAGACTGTGAAAACGCCGCAAACGCATAGCCACATTAGTATACATGCGGTATTTGTCAGTATTTAACGTCATTAACAATATCGCATCTTAACGCATTAAGCTCATCGCCACATCCTGCGTAAAATGGCCTATATCTGTAACATTATCCCAGATGAAGAACTTCACGATAAGCCTGTATTACACAAATGTCAAAAATGAAGTTATGTAATGTGGTTTTCTGTAACAATTAATTGAATGTAATTTATCCAAAATTAGAGATTCTGGTAGACGTTGTCCTGCCCTGAAAACATAAACATCTCAGCGCCACCTACCGGTTTCAATTGTGGCTCTAAACCATCACAGGGCCCACTCAAACACACACAAAATTTAATCAAAATCCTAGAATCCGATTCCAGCGCCAAGTATTTTGTTTAGATTAATATTTTAAAATTTGTACTATCTTTTGAATTATCTATCTGCCGCACACCACGAGGCCCTGAAACGCCGCAAATACGTGTCCATTGGTAATGGGTACATATTTGTGGCTTTCGGGGTTGAAACCCTGGGGCGTGGAGGCCTGGAGCTCATCACCTCTATCGAGACCTCTCAACGCGTCTAATTGAGGTCTCGCGTGACCAAAAGGCTGGCTTGCACCTGGGACAACGCATAAGCGTTGCCATCCAACGTGGAAACGCGGCCAGCATTTTGGGAACGCTCCCCGCCGACAGCGACCTGCAGTCTATTTTTTACTTATACATTGTTATTTTGTATTTATAGTTATATATATATAGAATAATATCTTTTGAATGAAATTGAATTTTTGAAAATTCAAAAAGTAATCTACAGGGCATTGAAACAGTCTTGAATACGAAATGATTTCTTTGGATAAGAATTAATACAAAGGTATGGATAACATGTTCTGATTTTGGTCGGCGTTTTTATCAACTTTTAAAGTGTAAAAAAGTAGTTGTAGTGACATTACTACAATAGTTGGACATATAGTATCGCAAAGTTTTATATACATATTGATATGTTCTTTAATATTATAGAACAGTTTTTGTTCTATCATTAATCATTCCCGTAGCGCATGCCACGAAAGACATTTTATGGTTAAATTTTTTACACCTTGACAACATTATTGAAGTTTTAGTAGGAATTTCTAATGTTTTCTAGTTATAAATATAGCCTCCAGCACTCAGGGATAATGTAGCATTCTAATGGTGAAAGAAATTTTGAAATCTGGGGAGTTGTTTTTGAGTTTATTCGTTACAAACATACAAAAATACAAATATTTCCTCTTTATAAAATTATCAGTACAGAAAAAGGAAAAATGTACATTTTCATAATTTTTAAAGATGTGACTAACGAGATACCCCGGGCGTCTATTCCGGCTATGCATATTGAAATAAAATACTTAACTCTCAATGTATGTACGTCGTGAAAATGTAAACATTCGTTTTAAGCATCAAAGGAAGGTCTCTGGTGTCCATTATCGTCCGACCTCGGATCTGGTTACTGGGATAATGGTGGTTGTATTAATATTAAGAGCGTAACTTCACCTTTATACGGAAAATGTGAAGTCATTATTTATAACATGGATAAAGAATGTTATGCTGGGGCTTCATCTAGGTTAATGTTCAAGATTTAAGGCTGTGGCCGAAACCGTCTAATAGGACGCATTAGTATTTGTATTCAAATATACAGCGTTAAAAAATAGCGCGCTTAACGCATAGCCACATTATTGTAGTATCTATTGTTACAAGTAGCAGAACTCGAATTAAAATGACGTTGGAATTATTATAGAGTTTATTAGAACTATACAAACACGTATAACACAGGTACAAATATAACCGAACGCAATAAGTCCAAACGTAATGCAGGAGATTATAATTCAAATACACGCGCAAAGTTGGTCACACATTACCGAATGTACACAAGTCTTGCTTCGCTTGTGGTTATCGCTCAACTGCCTCATCTCTCTATTGGGGTATTGCTTTATACTGTACAAATACAATTTGTCTGCTCAGCCGTGTGGACTGAATTTCTTAGAATCACACCTGGCTAATGACTACCATAAAATATATATACACCATGGGCTGTTTTTCTAATCACAAATTTTAAACACAAAGTAAACAAAAGAAGTATCCTAATATATCTATATTTTACCTTATGTATGTATTTTAAGAGTATCTTGTAATGCCGAAAAGGTAATAAAATGGCTACAGGTATGCAGGTGTGAATTTGTCTTTTGTTGGCGTTCAGGTTGTAACAGTATGTACGTTATCTGACAACATTTAACGTCATTAACAATGTCACATCTCAAATAACACCCGAAATCTATTGCCATATCTGCGTAAAAGGGCCTAAATCATTAACATTATCCCAGATATAGTCCCACCTTAAGGAATAAAGAAAAAAATAAACAAAGTTGTGATAGAGTAATGGCTAGCGCACGCAAACGTATGCAATACTTGGGCAGTTTTCTGACTTAATGTGCATATTGTTACAATTACCACGTGCTAACAACGGTGAAGGAAAACATCCTGATGAAACCTGTACATCGAGATAACTAATGTGTCAAACATGGCAAACAGCCTTGGACAGGTGTGGCGGGTATCTGTCCGTTTCCTTTTAGTGGGAGGCCCGAACCCATCAGTGGGACGTTTATGGGCTGTTGTTATTATATTCAAACTAGCTTTTTCCCGCGGCTACGTTCGCGTTAATGTAAGTTTTGTAGACAGAGTAGAAAACTGGGCGTTGAGAGACCCACCTATCCTTAGAAAAGTCAAACATAGTTTTTAATTAAAATACCCGTAACGCCATCTAGCGAAGTTGCAATAAACCATGAGAGCAACACATTAAACGGCCGTTAAATTAAAATTTTACGGCCTCTGTAGTTGAGTGGGCTAAGCCTTTGCCGGCCTACTTCACTGCAATGCAGAGGGGGTTCGATTGCTAATATAGTAAATTTCGGAAACGACTTTTCTCCGTTATTTACTGTGGTCTGGGTATCTGGGATCGGCCCTAGAGTAGTCCGTTGTATATTAACCATAACACAAAAATAACTTGCTTAATTTGGGGATATACAAGATGTGTGTTTGTCTGACGATTATTATTATTATAATAATAATTATATTGTCAACTAGCTGTACTCGGCAAACGTTGTCTTGCCCTTAAAAAATAAAAATCTAGAAACCGATTGCAGAGCCATCAACCGGGAGCAATTGTTAATCTAAACCATTCTCGAATCTACTTGAAAAAATACAAAGAAGTGTTGCGCTCTCGCTCGGCCGCTACCCATCTCTTACTCACAACACCGTTAATATTTGTCTGGAACTGTACAAACGCAACTAACTTCACTCGAGTCGCATTTTAGTATTGTGTACACTATAACTTGCTCCTTACCTGTGGTATGTCAGACTCAGTACTGTCAATATCTAATTACCTAAAACAACAGAAAATTAATTAATGCAAACTTGTTTATGTAGTATAAGCATTGTTTTAACATAATTACTTACGTCAATAGTTAATAAACGGTAGCTGTCATACTTGCCTCTAGCAAATTAATTAGTGATAAAATAACTTTCGTTTCTCCTGCGGATAGTAAAGTAAGTATTATACTGTAATGTAAATGGGTATATAGTTCAAGAAATGTTGCTTTGAGCAAAACTGGCAATACTTAAAACCAAAGTCGCTACGAATATTCGGTTTCTCTCGGTATTCGACCACTTTTTTAAGTATTCGGTATTCGATAAGAATATTCATAGCATCTCTAGTTTAAACGTATTTTAACTATCAATAATTTGTGAGTGAAATGTGTACATTTTTGAGTATCTAATATGAATGAATGAATTAATGAAAACTCTTTATTGTTCACCATAACTTAAACCTAGACATTTAATATGAATACATTTCCATTAGAACAATGGGCGGCCTTATCGCTTATAGCGGTCTCTTTCCAGGCAACCCGATATCCAAGGAGACATTACAAGAAAAAATAAATAATATTTGGTAAAACTAATTCAATCGTAATATTAATAATAAACTAATATAGATATACGTAATGAAATAGATTATCTATACATATATTAAAATTGTAGCGGTCGAATTTCTGTATAATGAAAAAAATGCTAAAAACCGAGTCAGGGGGATGTAAGAAGTGAAATAGAACTAAATTAGATTTTTTTCAGATTGTTTGTTAACCGTTTGTCTGTTTGTACCGGCTAATCTCCGAAACAACTGAACCGATTTAAATGAAATTTTGTATGGTGGTAGCTTATATCCCTGGTCAACATACAGGATACTTTTGATTCCGAAAAAATAAACAATTCTCGTGGGATAGTTAAAAACCGCACCACACTCACGAAGTCGCGGGCATCAGCTAGTAATAATATAAATTACATATACCTACATGCGAACATTAATGCAATTCCATTTGCTGCAACAAATTAGTTTAATGGACAATTATTGGTCAGTGATCAAGTGTTTGAGTGTAGTAATAATACTATGTGGGTTCTTTCACGTTTTGGTATTCGGTACTCGCCATAATACTACATAGTATTTGGCCGATTACCGAACAGAAGCCGAATATTCGTCGCATCTCTACCTGAAACACTTCACAGTATATTAATTTATAAGGATTCTATAAAATACAATAGAAACAAAAATATTTTATTCAGGACAGCCTCTGTGGCTGAGTAGGCTAAGCCTTTGCCGGCTTTCCTCACTGTAACGCGAGGGTTCGGAATCGATTCCGGGCATGGTAAGTTTTGTGAATAAACTTTCCATTTTTTACTAGTGTCTGGGTGTCTGGGATCGGCCTCAGAGCAATCCGTTATATATTACTCATTCATTCGGTTCGTCGGCCGCTTTTTGATTGATTTATTTTATAAAAACAAATTAAGTCCTACAATTGGATCCAGTCTCAGCATAATGCTAGCCAATAAGGACCTGAGGCAGTGCTGTTCTTCCGCCTAGGGCCAAAAAATTCAATACAGTTATGAAGAGAAACAACATATTTCGACATTGGAATATTAAAAATTACATAATTATCAATTAATATAATCGGTACTCGGATCATATTTTGTTTTATATTTTCATCCAAAATTTCATAACTTTACCAAAATTTTAATTAACTAACTTTGACAGTGTGTAAGAGACCTTTTTAAAGTCGCTTCATAAATATTTTCGTTCAAAAGAAACTTTCTAAAATATAATAACAAAGCTTCATGTAACGAGATACTTTTCACGCGGCCCTTGTTTTCCAAATTAAACTTAGTTTAACTGCGAGCTGTCAGCCGTTAAACGAGTGAACATTCTGTAATCCAATACAAGACGGTGCCGTAAAAGGCCGTAAAAACTTGGCGGACAGCGTCAAACGGTACATAAAAGCTGGGGAAATATAAAATGCTACGGAGCGCGGCGCTCTTACATTGCTACACTCGACGCTACGCTTTGCTCCAATTCGTAGCGTAACACTATAGCTTGCAATTTGTCGCTAATGTGCTACGCTAAGAGTTGTAGTACTGAGTCATGCCTGATTTGATAGCCCTTATGAATTGAATTCTTTGCATTTACTCATTTAAGGGCCTACCTAAATTCTCACATGATCACATTTTCGTTGATATAAATTTACGGAATTCACTTAAGATAAATCCGTGTTACACAAATCTTACCAATAAAGTCACGCATGTTTCACATAAATTTAATTTGGATTTCATATGCATTTTTATGTATAAAAATCAATTAAATGTGAAAAAAAGTTCTTATCATACGAAACCTTGTCTGATACGAAATTATTTTTTTGTGAAACATTCGCAACATTATTAGTGTTTTTTGTAGTAAACATTTGTCGTAAGAGATAGCGAATAACGTTTAGGTAGCTCCTTAAGATGTCTGCCCACTACACCGGATCATACCATGACCGTGCGATGAACGTATCAGGAACGGTAAGAAATACGATACGGTCAACTATGCTCACTAAGGCGCGGTTCCTATATCTTACCGAGCGTTCACTTGCCTTACTATCTGTTGGAATTTGACATAACCTCTATACAAGTCATGTCAAAATTCAACCGATGGTGGGCCAAGTGAATGAATAGTAAGATATAGGAACGGGCCATAGAACGTATCAATAGTATCATACCCGTACATAAGGGGCTTAGTGTCCCGTAGCACCCGGGTAACATCCGCGTATCATCCGCGTTACATATCCGTGTGATTCCCGTTTTCTCATTTGTAGTAGTTCACCTGTGTTCGCGTGAGGATACAAGAAGAGCGCATGAATATTTTTGTTGTTAGAATTATTTCCTATATCTCTCTACGAGGACTATTCGAAAACGGGCTAAATAATTAAACTTAAACGGGCTTAGAACGGTTGTAAGGGTGACCAGTTATCATGTAAGTATTGAACCTCTGATCACCCACATGTATGTCTGTCAGCGTGATGATATACTTAGCTCTATCGTAGTAACAAGTGTCCAAGGGATATAGTTTAAAATAGAGAATGGCTTTGATTTTAAGAACCTCAACGGGCAGAGTGCCGTTGTTGGATTTCGTGAATACTGAGTAGCGTGTGGCCTTGATGGTGATCTTGCTCCGTCTCTTCCTGCATGCCGCGAGCGCCCTTATATATTGCTTAGCTTGTTATTGACGACGCGGGTGGCCCGTGCAGTTGAGTCATCATTCCACAGAACCGTACTTGCCGCAGGGCCGTCTTCGGTTTGTTGCTATGGAGAATGATATGATATGATCATGATTAAATGGGAGCTGCCTGGTGCACCACCATTCGGTCATCATACGTGGTTCAAACCCGCATGATTCCCGTTACGCCATCTGCGCGCCGGTTCGACATGCCGCGTGCCACGCATGGAGCGTGACGGTACCGGCGAAATATTTTCGCCGACAATTTTTGACGGTCCATGTGTGGTACGCGATGGTGTTGGTCGCTAACGGAACGGTCTAGGAGGCATTGTCTAATACTTTTTTTTGAATATAAAGAATATTTTTGCCAGATATGTTCCTAGCACAGTCATGGTATGGTACGGTGCAGTGGGCAGACACCTTTAATTATGCCAGTGCGTGTGTTGACTCATTTAATCCATATAAATAATTCATGTTAGCGCAGCTTAATTCAAAATGTTTTAAGTCTAGGAGTAATGGCAGGAAATAAGGTAAACAGAGCACTAAACCAATAAACAGCCAGAAAGTATCTGTAAAGGCATGCTTGGCTGTCCATCAAGGGGTGTTCATGCTAACACGAATGTATAGCAGTAAAGTTGCGTATGGCAGAAGAAGCAAGAAAGTAGGAAAAAAGCAGTTGAAATGAGAGCTTTGAAAAGTATATGTGAGGTTAGTTTAAATAATATGGATATGGAAGAGTGTGATAAAAGAAGGTTGTAGATTGAAAGAAGATGTTGAATAAGAAATGTTAAGGTGGTTTGGGTACGTAGAGAAATTGGATGAAAGTAGAATCACAAAGCAAGCGTATGGCAGCGTAATGAATAATAGAGTTGTAGCGTAGGTATATTACATAATTTCAAATGTGTTAAATATTGAATATCTTGGATATACCGTCAGCCCGGTACGTCGAGCACAGCCCCGTTAGGCAGTACCGTTCTGCCTCGCCCCTCCCGCCTGGAAAGGTATAGCAAAGGCGAGGCAAGGTCAGGTATCACGGGGTTGTCCAGGACATTGAAAGCAATAATCGTAGATTAAATAAACGAACAATCCTTGTGTACAATAAATGTCTGCATTCTTGCAAAATTTATATATTAGTGATGGGACAATTTCTTTGTGTGTGATGTACGAAAGAAAGAAAGAAAATTTATATTTATTTCTAAAAATGTGACACTTGACAATAATTAATAATTATAACAATAATAATGAAAATGTGTGCCGCAATTTGCGAAATGAGGTTAGCAATCAGTATTTTGCTGTGCCGAAACATATATAAATAAAAATATACTTTAATTATTGAAACACGTATAATTTATTTAATTTAACTTTGGAATATGCTGCCTCTTACTGTCATAGGCCAAATCCTTAGCAACATTTAGAAATTTACTCAGAAAACCCTATTTGTTCATAAATAGCTGTCTGATTAACACAATATAATCATGCTAACACATTTATTATAAAATATCTTATGTATTTTAGTTTTGATGTCTTTGTTATATAACCTTTTTAGATCTAAAACAAGAAGCCTTATGAAATCATCATGTCTATATATGACTATGTATATATGTATGTATTTTTATATTTACTTCTGAAATTAGTTTGAGTATTTATGTATCTATTGCCTATTTCCTGCACCACCTACATCGCGTGATTCAATTAGTTTAGGTTACCCGGAAGAGATCCCTTTAAGCGATAAGGCCACCTATTGTATTGCCTAGAAAATATTGTAAATATGGTCTATTTTTGTAATTGCATATTTTGATGTGCAATAAAGTGTTATACCGCCTTAAGCCCTTGATCGTATACAAAATGAAATACATGTGTAATATCGACGATTTATTCAATGTTTCTTGGATTTGTTATTTATGGATAGCGGTTGGTTTTGATTTGATGTTTTTATGTATGTGGTTCCAAACGTTTCTGCTTCAAAAATATATGTAGGTACGGTTACCAAACTTATTATTTAAAAAAGTATTGTGCTCTATATCGATTGATAATCGACATTCAGGAACTCACACAGAAAGCATTCTCTTACTAATTTTTTAACTAACACACACATTGTATATTCCCAAGCTAAACCTGTTACGCTTCTATTATGGGTAATATACAACGGATCACTCTGCATCCGTTCCCAGACACCTAGACCATATAAAATAACAGAAATTTCGTTCATTATTTAGCCGAGCTCTTTGAAAACTCAGAGGCTCCGGGTTCAATTCCTAGCATGGAAAATTTCTTTCTACCAAACTTTTTTTTTAACGGACTTTCCATTATTTACTATGGTCTGGGTGTCTGGGATCGGCCCCCGAGTGGTCCGCTGTACCCATAAAACAAGCGTAACTTGTTTAACTCGGGGATATACAACGTGTGTGTTTGTCTGCTGAGTTGTTTATTATTATTTACATGTGTACGAGCCAATATTGCTCGTACAGCGTATTTCACATATAAATACGCAGCAAATAATATACTAAAACAGACGTATTAACATCACCATCACACGTGGCACTTAATAATCAACTTTTTTTTTTAAGGCGGGGCAAATGCATTTCGCGCTGTACCGGGTCCTTGGCTAGGGATTAGACCATAGTCGATTATGGAGGCATTCCCAAGGGGGCAATCCAAACACTAATCGAACGGCTTGTGTGGAGACTCGATTACTCAATAACACACTAAAACTACCCTCCTCCCATTTGCCCCGCACTTATGGTAGGAAAGGCATGAGACTTAGAACGTAGTTACGCCCACGCCGATCCTAGCGCAAAAGTGCCTGAGAGTGCCCCGGGAATCAGAGCAAACTCACTTCGACGACAGGGGTGATGACTCCTCTGCTCCCTAGATGCTAGAGGCCCCCTGCAGCGGTATTTCAGGGAGGGAGATCATGCGCATATCTGCGCCTCCGGGCCCCCGACTGACGTCGGCGCCCGCGAGACGCATGCGCACTTGTACCTCTCTCCCTAGCCTTAATCAACATACAACAACTCGACGTGGTTTGGCTTGGCAACACCCTTCAAACTGGGCCCATCGTTAACGACGATTAAGCCCAGCATCTTTGAAAGTGTACAAACCGTACAACATGCTTACTTATTATAGAACTTAAAGATTACTAAACTTGCTTAAAAAACAAAGAGACCATATTTAAAGATAATTAACACACAGTATTGATAATCTTATTCAAGTAAAACGCTCTGCAAAATATTTTTATCCACCATTTTAATGTTTGCGTAGTCATTTTGGCAGAAACGGATCTTTTATGAAATCGTTTCCGTCTGACCATCACGGTTATTACCTTTAGTCTACGTCGATGAAAGTCAACAACGCGTAGTCCATAATGACACTACAACTATTACTAATTCAAGTAGCTGCCAATCTCACTTCGCCGGAATACTCATCTTGTACATTTATTATATCGTACACAATTTATACCCTACACTCCTCCTTTCCTTAAGGAATGTTTCAACTTCCTTCATACATCGCACACCTTCGATTTGCGCTCGTCTAATAACCTCCTGTTAAAGGCACCTACCTGCACATTCATCAATATTTTACTCCAAATCCTTCTCTGTGCAGGCTGTTTGCTTTTGAAACTCTTTACCCGTAGATGTCAGAAAAGCTAAATCACTTGCCATATTTAAAAAATCTGTCAAATACCATTACCTTAGTTTATAATAAAATATATATTTTTCTATTCTTCTTAACTTAGCTGTTTACTGTCCACATTGTACTGCTCTTCCTTGTTTATTTTACTTCTTTTTAATTTAATTATACCTAGACATAAGCTGTTAAAAGTATCCTTTCAGTCAGGTTGCCTGGAAGAGATAGCTTTAAGCCATGAGGCCGCCTTTTGTTTTGCCGTTAAATTATTGTAATTATTCATTCTTTAATTGTTTATTTTGGTGAACAATAGACGCTTAATAACTTATAAAAAATCGCTTTGAGAAAGGATTAGCCACCTCTTAAATAAGAGACCCCTTATAAGCCCCTTAAGCCCCAAATCAATGAATATATTTTTTTCACTTATAAAAGTGAAAAAAATATATTCATTGATTTGGGGCTTATACGTGTATTACCTGTTGTTTACCTAAGAAGAGCACAGATAAACGAAATTTTAATGATTAACGTAGGTTGTACCCAAATCAAGTCAAAATTGCTGCTTCAAATCAAAATTGCCATCTTGCCTCTTAGCAGTCATTTAAACTACCTCTCGATGTTAGTTATTTTTGGCAGTTATATATTACCACCTCTTATCCTTAAGAGGAGTTTATGAGTAAGTTTCCACTAATCACTTGCTGAACATTTTCTTAAAATTTAACTAACGATTATAAGTAAGGCCGAGAGTGATTTATATTCTATTCTAACTTCAAAAATATAGATTAGATTAGATAACACTTTATTGCCCACCAAAATATACAATTACAAAAACGAAACGCATGGTTAAAATGTTTCTTGGCAAAACAACAGGCGGCCTTATTGTTAAAAGTGCCAAAGTAGACCATATGTTATTACGAAAGCGTTGTTTTTGTGCGGACTGTGGTACTGGGTTGATTAGAAAAAAACTGCGACGTGCTTATTATGCTTTGATATTTATTTGCCAACTGAACAAAGGTACATACGAAAATATATACTACGTTACGATGACCAAACACATACATTAATTTATACATTTAATACATACATAAATCCAGACACATTTATAGTATATCAATATAAAAGTATAAACGAAATTATCTAAATAAATATATTGATTAACATTATATATGACAAGTATTTTATACTAATGTTACGAGTTGCAGGACTCGAATTAAAATGCCGTTGGAATTATTATTATACACGTATAACACAGGTACAAATATAACCGAAAGCAATAAGTCCAAACGTAATGCACGATTCAATAACACGCGCAAAGTCCGTCACTAAATGGATTACCGAATGTACACAAGTCTTGCTTCGCTTGTGGTTATTCTCGACTGCCCCTTCCTCAATCGGGCCATTGCTTTATATTACACAAATGCAAATATGTCTGCCCGGCAAGCGTCGACGCAATTTCTTAGAAATCGTAACCCGCACACCTGTCTTATGACTGCCATAAAAGATTACAATACATAGTGGGCTATTTTCTAATCACCAATTTTAAACACAAAATAAACAAAAGAACTCCAAATGCCGAAAAGATAATAAAAAGTGTTTCTACAGGGCTGCGGGTGTGAATTTGTCTTTGTCGGCCCTAGGTCGTAACATTAACATATATTACCATAGATAATTAAGTAAATGTTTATTATATTAGAGATATTTATTTAAAGACAGTAATTTCTAAGTGAGTTTCGAAAAGTAGGTAATGTTTTGGCCTCTCTAACAGTAAGAGGCAACGCATTCTAGAGTTTGACAGCCTGCACTGTAAAAGTTATGTTATCATAAAAGGATGAAGTGTGTGCAGGTGTCAGGAGTCTACGATATGTACCTGAGCGCAAATTGTGTGAAGTGGAGAGGCGAAGGAATTCAAAACGTTTTTAAGGTAAGGAGGAATATTAGGATTAAAAGATAGTATGGTTTGTGAGCTAAGAAGGTACGCACCTTGCACAATTTGCAGTATGTCCTTCAATCTTATAGCTTTTACTAATATATAAAGAAGAAAAGCTGAAGAGTTTGTTTCTTTGTTTGCTTGAACGCGCTAATCTCAGGAACTACTGGTCTGATTTGAAAAATTATTTCAGTGTTAGATAGTCCATTTATCGAGGAAGGCATTGGGCTATATATCATCACGCTAAGGCTTACTTTTGTCTTAACTATTTCACGCGGACGAAGTCGCGGGCAGAAGCTAGTAGCTTATATAAGCCAAGCGCCAGTATCACACTATTGCATCTTCTTATTTAATTAATTAAAGTGTTACACACGTCGCGCTGCGGTGGATTAATTCTGAGCTCTTATTTCAAGATTTTGGGTAGATCTTTTTTTGAGTTCGTATGCGTGTGTAGCGGGCTAATTTTGCAACAAATGGAACGAGGTAGTGGGGGAAGATTGCAATAAATGGCGTACAATGTTATTGTTAAAACATTTTCAAAGAATAACACTAAAAATATAATTCAATCAGTATAGAGTTTGCCCTTGACATTTTAAACAAGACTTTTATTAACAGAGTGGAAACAAAAGAAATACAGCCGCTCTTCATTTAAAAATCATAAATTCAAAGTGGGTTTGCGCACTAACCAAGTTAGGAGCGAGCGCTGCCGTCGCGTAATGGAAAATCCTTTGCTTTTCCCGAAATATACTTTAGTAAGTTAATAGAATATTTTTACCTATTTTTCTTCAAAATTATAAAACTCAATTTTATTATTGTTATATTAATAACAATAATAAAATTGACTTATTCATGTCTGTAGATCAATCAGTGCTATATATAGTAGGTAATAGTCATGTGCTTATTCCGTCATACGAGTTTATGTTTATTTAATCTGATGTGTAAAAATAATTCATAAAGTTTTGTTTTTTAAGTTTACTTATATAGTTGTGCTCCCTAAAAAAACGTGATTTTAACTAACTAACTCCGTTGGCTCAGCGACCCAAAGTAAGTCTTGGCCTCCGAAACGAGAGCACGCCACTTTCCTCTGTCCTGCGCAGTGTCTTGCCAATTGCCGCCTTATAGTTCGGTCAGGTCAGCTTCCACTCTAACCTTTCAGCGATACTTGGGACGATCGACCGGTCGCCGACCGACTGGTCGCCCCAAGTATGCTTTCTTCACTCCCCGATCCTGCTCTATCAGGTTCTACATGACCGAGTCAGCGGAGACGGTGAGATAGTATCTCCCCAATTATGTTGGGCTCGGCCATGAGGTCTTCTATTTCGGAGTTGGTTCGGACAAAAAAAAACGTGATTTTACACAAAATATATCGAGCGAAGCTCACCCTTCCATATAGTTTCTTTAATATAGCAAAATAGTATATGTTAATAAAGTTAAGAAAAATAAATGCATTGTTATTCATAATAACACAGCTGCTAGTATAAGAAATGTTTTAATAAAAATATAACAAAATAGTGCTTACAGACGTGGCTTAGTTTATTGTTATAAGGTATATACATTTTAGTTGGGGCACGTTTTTTAAGGCATGAGTTTTTTCTTTAGATAACACAAAATAAACATTTGTTCGTTTTTGCAGTCGTAAAACCGCTACGTGTTTTCGCTAACCTCTATTTTTGTATTTATGCTATAAATGAGGTTCTTATCATTATTATTCTTATCATAGTGTTGCGAACCGACAAAAATCCTTTATGAAGACGTGGTTAATTATCCTTCGGATTAATTAGAAAACTAGCCGCCTATTGTTAATAACTAATCTCTTTACTATCTCTAACGATATTCTTAAGATGGCAGCTAGAAGAAAACTTCACCTAGCTACCCTATTGTTTGGAATAATATCTACACAAAATCCAAGAAACTTAAATGAAAAAATGACTGGAGAAAAAATAGGACGCAAGAATACAGTTCACGTGTTGTTACTAAGCCTTTAGTGACGTCTAAGCATAGGACAGCAGCAGCTGCGTTTAGTGGTGTATCAAATTTGCAGCAACTCATCGCTGGAATGATCTCCTTTTTAGGAATATAAAGTCACCGATTTCATTTAAAGTTCATTACAGAAAACATTTGATGGAGGAACAAAAGAAAGACCACACGTACCACTTATTAAAGTGTTGAACTCACTGGAACTCTTCTTGAAAATAATGCATAGCTGTTTTTTTACCATAATACATATGTAATTTCTTTTCTTTTTACAGCACTATATATATATATATATATATATATATATATATATATATATATATATATATGTATTTGTGTATATGCTGTATGTGTTAATGTGTACACGAACTTATATACATACAATATGATATGTACCTATATAGAGATGTTGGATCAGGTGTATGGAGGTTGGCACTGAAAATAAGCGCTATATCGCTTTTTTAAAATTTCGATGCAGCACAATGCTGAGTTGCCAACCTAGTTGACTACAAAACTCGTCGTACAAGCCTTATTTATTTATTTATTATGTATGTTTTTGTTTTGTGTAAAAAAAATGTGAATGTATTATGTGTTTTTTATGTATAGTGTCGTATTTTTTAAGTCAATAAATATTTTTCTTTCTTTTGTCCTTGTAGCAGGTAGTCGACTTGGAGCATCGTAAACCCTTTTTTAATATTTTGTTGCATGAGTAAACCCGACAGACAGACGGCCCACCTGATGGAAAACGGCTACCATCGCTTATGAACATTTGTAACACCAAAGGTACTGCCAATGTGCTGCTTCTCTCTAAAGGGAGACTAGCACACAACACGAGGTTGTTATGGTAGCCTACTTTATTAGACTAGGACTGCTAGCCGTCCAGTCGAACAAATACCCTACCACCTGGCTGTGGGTTGTTTTGTTGCCTCTTACGATAGACCGCCCAGCCGTAGGACATTGTATTCTTTCTCCGTTCCTTTATGGATAGAGATTCCATTGCAAGTTTTTAACAGCCATATGTTTCGGATAAGCTTACAAGTCTTAGAATTCCAATGAATGGTATGCATGTTGCTAGGGCGATTCGTGTCCACTTTGCGAACATATAAGGTTGGCCCGTTAAGACAGAGTTAGTTGAATTTCAACTGCGATTAGAGCGTTATTAAGGTTAGATTTGGAACTTGAATCTTACATCGGCAGACTTTGCGCGTTTTATGTTCTTACGATTTTCCGCCTGATGCTTTCGCCTGAAATATAAAAGTTTAGTTGTTAAGGCTCATCTCTTTTTCAAGGTTACCTAAAACAGACGGACCGATAAGGTAAAGGTTCCCTTTGGGCGAAAATGGCTTTGAACCCCTTAAAAATAAAAAACGAATAACAGCGCTTATACATGATAGCGACTTGCATACGCACTTCACTCGGCATAGAAATGATATGAGACATTGAAAACACAGTTTAGAGAAATCAGGCGAATTGACGTATAACATAGGACCGTTGATATACAATGAACTACCCAAAAGAATAAAATAATTACCATCCGTAAATTCATTGCGGATACGGCTTAGGAAGTGATTAGTCGAGCACTCCCTCTATTGTTATGAAGTGTTTATGACGTATGTTAATTGTGACCATAATTATGGTATTGAAATTGACGAGTAACATTGTTATGAATAAAAGATTTCTGGTTTCAAAGACAGTCCAGTGTAAATCTACCTAAGGATTTTATCCGCCTTAACTTGCAATTCAAACTTTTTGCTCCCGCCGCGTTAGGGTTGGTCCCATCTGCGTCACGTTTCTAGCGCTGAGAAAGTTTTTAAGTTTCCTTTATAAAAGATTTCCGCCAAATCCAACCTCCGCATCGTCCCACTGGGCAACGTGACATTAGGTACTTCTAACAACAAAAACTCTATAGCGGTCTGATTTATAGCGGGAACTATAAACAGAGCGCTTAGAGGAAGCGTTTAAAAAATAAACAGTTTATTCGAGACTAAAAGTAAAGTATTGATATCTTAAAGGGGTGGGATTCCCTATGGAAGTGGACCACAGGAACTCTCATCGTACAAAGCTCAAGACTAACCATTTAACATTAGTTCCGTGAGAACGTGGTATCACACCGATAGAGCCAGCCCAGTAACTGGCAATCAAGATATTATATTATGTTATGTTAAATTTTAAGCAGTATTTAATGCAAATGAATGAGTAGTAAGATATAGAAATCCGCCATAGAGTTTACGTACATACTGTCAAAATATAACTAAACTAAAACTATGTAAGTACATGATGTAATTGTCGGATCGTTGGCGGAAAACATAAATAACCCGTACATTCGTCTTCTTGATATATATAAATGAATGTTTGTCTGTATGTCCTTTATAGAATCGTAAACTATACATTAGATCATGTAATGATCTTTAGCAAAGTTGTTGTGAATGAGCCAAAGGTTTCTAAGTTGGTCCACGATTGGACCCGGTAGGTGGCGCTGCTGTCGGCATATCGATTGAAGCTTTTCCGGACAGGACGACGTTTGCCGGGACAGCTAGTAAATTATATAATTTTGTATGCACTATTTACATAACCAAAGTAATAATCAATTAACATATAATAAGATGTTTATTGATTTATAATATTCTTATATAAAATACATTCAATATTTTTTTTATAACGGAATTTAGTTTTAATATTTTGACATATATTCTGACACTGCACGCCTAATAAGCCAAAATGTATTGATAATAACGAATATTGATACATCTTGTGTACATACATTTTAGCAATAAATTAGTCGTTAATTCATAACAACAACAACGTTTTTCTCTGTTTGTAATGTGACAGTTGATATTTCACAATCCGGCCTACCAGCCAGTGGGCAAAAAGGTTCGTCACGTAATAATGAGCAAAAAAAAATTTAAAATCGCTGTCAGTTAGACCATACTAAAACAGCAATAATTGTAGGTGTCCTACCCACGTAAACAAGAGGTCACGTTACAGTGTCATTATTTAGTAATATTAGAAGGGTTATATTATGAAAACATGACTACCCGCTCACGCTTAAAAATACAGTGCCTACGTCTCTCATAAAGAATAACGGTAGGTATTCCAGAAAATATGAAAAGAAAAATAGAAGATTTTGAAGAATAAAAAGTAATAAAAAATAATTTTCTTTAGTCTGACATTTCGAGGTAGTTTCAGTAAACGTTACTGTTCTGAGGGTAGGAGTTCTGAGGGTAAGGAGTTCTAAATGTGACTCAGCTGTTATGGATTACAAGTACTACTTGGGCTACGTTCCATTAGTGGCTCACAACGACCGCGATTTTTCCCATTCCACTTGCTTGCGGGCGTTACAATCATGAACTCTAGTGGAACTGTTATTCGATCCACCTCTTGACATGGGTCGTCGTGAGCGTTGCGTGAGCAAAAATTATTACGTCTATTAATGACGTTTTCGCCACGACCATAACGACCGCGGTCGCCAGGTGGAACGGCTGACGGAGCATTTTGGGCGTTATGAGCTACTAAAGGAACGCGCTGCTAGTAAGCTATTTCTTTTTTTATATATTATATATTCAAGCCGTTACTGTGCTTACAGAATATGCCTAAACACATAATAAAGTTATACATTGCACCATAGGCATGCGGACAGATGTTACAATAAATTCTAAAATTTACATATTTATATACAAAAGTCTCCGGCACGTGTGTATGTCACTGAATTCCTATACCACTGGGCTGATTTTGATGAAAATTTTTGTGCGTGTTTGAGCGCTTTCCGGACGGTTCAAATTCATAACTATATCCCGCAGATGGCGTTAGAATTGAGTTCCAGAATTTTGATGACATATTTCTTGTGTGTTTTAAGTTGGTCTTTTAGTAGTTTGAGTTTGCTCTACTAGTGTGTTGACAACCCGCTCCTATTCATGGTAACCTCATTTAATTTACACTTGCATATTATTTTCCAATAAAATAACTTAATGTGAAAATGTTGTATTTGGTGACGCCCTCTAGCGATGTTGGGTAGTTTATAGATAACTTCACTACATACGTCACTGCGGCTGCCCAATCGCCAGTAGGTGGTGCCTGGACTTTTTTAATTTTCGTACAATATATACACATACGCGTCGTGGTTAGTCGTTGCTGTACTCGTTGAGCAGGCGCACGTCACTAACTAATAATATTTAATAAGTGATCGAATAACTACTATCTGGTGATTGAAAAATAGGCCCTTAATCAAATACATAAAGACTAATAAATGTTGCATTAAGTGGAAGGACTGGGAATAGGTTATAAGCCGGCCGGCTTCCCCTTGTGTCTGTTGTTGTGGCGAAGAAGGTGGTGAAGAAGGTTTGGAGAACTGATCGTGCTCTGACGAACGTAAACACAATAAGGTGAGTGGGCGTATTTTCCGCTCAGTGGTTGTCCTATGAATTGTCTTAATTAGCTGGCATCGCATACTTTTGCTTTATATCACCTTAATTTATTTAGTTTTAACAGTATTAAATTATTAATTCATTTATTTAAATTAAAAAAGTAGATCTAAAAATATGATGCAAAGACCGTGTTTTTAAATTTATCCTACTGATTTTTCCAAGCGTGACGCTGGTAGGCGTCCCACGCACTGTAGGGAGACAGACATAAAGCCCTGTTAGACTCAAATTCATTATTTCAGGGAATGTGCCCACGCCCAGCCGCCACGTTAGGGATTAGTCACGTTTCACCATGTGCATTTAAAGTTGAAGCTGATATCACGTACAGACATTACGGTGCTACAAAATAAATAAATAACCTAGAGGTTCAACTTTGAATATTAAAACATTCAATCCATTAACGTTTCAAATATCAATAATCATCAAAACGCTAAACGCTGGTGTTCTAAACCGGTCTAAGCAATATTTCTCCCCGCGGCAAAGACTTGTGCTTTACAAAGCACAAATTAGGTCGCTACTGAATACTGCTCACACTTATGGGCTGGCGCACCCGCTTACCACACTGACCTTCTCGACTCCATCCAGCGTCGCGCCTTTCGTATAGTCGACGATCTCATACTAACAGGCGGTTTAGAATCGCTTAGCCTTCGGAAAGACTTTGCGTCCCTCTGCATATTCTACCGCCAGCACAACAGAGAGCGTTCCGAGGAACTGTTTGATCTGGTGCCAACGCCTCATTTTTACAACCGCATCTCTCGCCATCGACGGGATGGTCACTCCCATTTCCTGGAGCTCCCACGTCCTTCGCAACGGTTCTCTAGGACGTTTGTTCCGCGTACAACAATGATCTGGAGGGAACTTCCCGCCGAGGTTTTTCCTCTGTGCTACGACATGGGTCGTTTAAGAAGGGCGTTATAGAATTTCTTACAGGCCGGTAACACATTGGCAACGCGTTGGTAACGACCCAAACGGTTGTTGCAAACGTGCATAGGCAACGGTAACCATCTAACATAAAGTGGGCCCTCCGCCTGTTTGCCTGCTTCAATTATATATACACACGCATATATATATATATATCTATATATATATAATGAAAATGGCCTTCCTTTGAGGCTCAATCACGCCTAAACCACTGATCGTATCGACATGAAACTACCACCATTCGATGCGAAATGTTTTCTAGATGGTTTGTGGCTATTTATTTTTCGAATGCTGACGTTCCTTCATTTTTTTATTGCTGTTTTACTTTCATAAACATTTATCCCGCTAATAAGAATAAAGACAAGCGTTTTCTCTTGATTCTTTTGTTTTCATGGATTTCAACGGAGTTTACTAAACGGATTATGTTCTTTTACATTCAGCTAAGAATCTACTTACAAACTTCCACGCATCCACCCACCAACTCCCACGCACCCCTGCACACCCACTCTCATTTTTTGATAAAAATAAAATGCCGTATCTATGATCGAGTACCACTTGAGAACGGCTGGACCGATTGGGTTAATTTTTTTTTTGTTGTCTTCAGAATTGTCTGGAGAAGGTTTATATGTAAGAAAATTTTAAAAAGTTTGCTAAAACGTTAAAAATTTCGATGATAATCGAAGTATTCCAATTTCTATAGTTACTCATCACGAAATCTCGGGAACTATAAGACTTAGAAATGTGAAACTTGGTAGGAATATTACTTTCGTTGTGTAGAAGTCAACTAAAAACGGATTTTAAGAAATTCATCCCCAAAAGGGGATTGCGGGGCGTTAACAATGAACAATTCCTGTTTTTAAACTATAGCTCCTATAAATTCTAAATTTGGTAGGAATCTTCTGTAAGAGATGTAGAAATAGTCTATGAACGAATTTTACGGTAGCTCACCCCACAGGGGTTGCGGGGTGGTTTAACAATGAAAATTTTTATTTTTAAGCCGTAGCTCCTACAGACTCCAAATTTAGCTAGAGTCGTCTATATGTGATGCAGAAATGATTTAAGAGCGGATTTTACAACAGCCCACCGCCGAAAAAGATTGCGGTAGTGGGTGTTAAAATGTGAAATTTCTATTTCCAAACTGTAACCTCTATAGACTCTAAATTTGGTAGTTAATTTATAAAAAAAGTTTATTAATATATTAACACATAATATTTAATCTTCATCTTCATCTTATGGATTGCAAGAATTGGTAACTCTTCAACTACGAATTCGTTCGAGAAAGTGATTTGATCGAAGAATATTGTAAATTTTGAGTCGGATAGAAATTGATCATTGATAGTTGGGCAGTGACAAACAAAATCCGCAGCATTTGAGATTGTCACAATCTATATTAATGATCAATTTTTTTATATAAATTCAAAATGGATGCGATTAAATTGAGAAGAAAAAATAATTTAAATGACGGTAGAACTTTGCTTAGACATTACTTGATTTTTGTTTATTCTTAAACAATGACGAAGTGGAGCATTTTCAACTGCAAACAGATAATTACATGAACGCATTCCCGTTAAAATAAAAACGTACTAATTTCTTCCTCCATAAGTTTGAAAACCATTTATTTCTTCTACATAACCACGAAAACTGAATCGATAAATGTAAATTTACGTAATGTGTCTATCGTTATCTATTTAATTATTTTTATACCTGTTATTTCTTCTATAAAAGTATCCGTCATTTGGATGAATAATAATAAATGAGTCCCTGATTATTATAATTTGTCGATGAAGCAATTGACGAAAATATTGTCAACGACAACGATATAAATAATGAAGAAATTAGAGAAAATAATATCAATGACAACGATGATATTAATAATGAAGTTAATAATGATATTGATAATAATAATAATAATAAGCCCCCTAATACAACCACACGTCCTGATTGAAAACCTAATCACGTGGGAGGCGGACACACGAAGGAGAAATTAGTGGCGTGGCTAACGTGGCTCTGGAAACCCATCAAAAATGGAGCTACGATCTAAACGTAAACGTATAGGACCGCTGCCCGGGGGCGATCGCCGGGACACACCTGGAGCTGACGCTGGGTGTTTCAGCATGCGAATTGTCAGCGGTGAGGAGTTGAACAGGCGGGCTCCCACCGACAAAGATGCTACAGCCGAAATCCGTGACGATGGTGATAGTTTAACAGTCAGAACAAACACTCCAATAGAACCATATAGCCCAAGTACTGTATCGTACACACCCTCCAGATCATCTTCACCTTCCGTATCATCGTCACCCCAAACACTCTCTTTTAACCCAGAACCACCCATACCAGTCTTGAATGTTGCACGGGAAGCAAGCAAAGATGTGAATACATTTATCATGCGTACTTATCTTCACATAACCAAATTAGAGACCGACATGACCACATATAGGCAACAATTACATCAACTTTTTTCCCAGCAATATCCGGAAGGAACCGTTTCAGAACAAAGAATATTAATAATTAAAAAAAGGTTAAATAAATCTATGTCATTCGCCTGGCAAAGTAATCCGTTTAATTCGATGAGATAGAGTGAATATGTACATTACATGTTCATAAAGAAGAAATAACGTTTACTAATACTTAGTTATACGTTTATAATGTTCGTTGCAACGATAAACATGAAGTTAATAAATAAACAACAAAAAAAATTGAATGGTTACTAGGTTCATTGTTTTTTGCTATTAAAAAAAATAAGCAAATAAACATTTAGACCATTCATCTGTCATCAACGCTACTATCAACATCAACTTCATGAATTTTCAACGGCCACCATTTTTCCGGCAAGGGCGTCGTTATGAGTATGTCTTTTATATAATTTTTAATTGAATTTAAAATCTTTTTTGTTTATT
Source organism: Dendrolimus houi (assembly GCA_039645545.1). Taxonomy (NCBI): domain Eukaryota; kingdom Metazoa; phylum Arthropoda; class Insecta; order Lepidoptera; family Lasiocampidae; genus Dendrolimus; species Dendrolimus houi. Next base: position 2,238,641 of record CM077137.1, on the reverse strand, counting down.
TTATAAATTATTGATTATTGTTTTTTCAGATTCACTGGGAACGTTCAGGAGCTTTTCGGGTACCGTGAATTACTCTTTACCGACAATTTTTCATTTCGTATCCGTGATCGTTCTGGGGATCATGTTATAATAATTTCGATAATCAGGTAAAAAAAAAAGGTTGTGGTTAAACGTACTCTCTGCTCACCGTATTGGTCCGCAGTGGTTATACGTTTAACCATTTCCATTAAAACATTTTATGATATTTCTTTTTCAAATATCATATCGCGTTACAGATGCCATCTGGAACTTAATTTAATAATATTTTTTTTTACTTTTTGAAGGTGCTTATGGTTCGCGTGGTCTGCCAGTATGGTCGGAGCTTTGATGTTGGTCAAAATTACTCGCCGTTTGAATTTCGACTTTTTAGTTTCAACTTCGTTATGTTAACGAGTATGTTTTACGTCCCGGCAAACTCAACTTTCGAGCGACGAGTCGTCGAATGTGAGATGGAGGAAGATTAATACTCATTTCTCCATGAATCGGACCATTTCTATTGACTAATTTCTCCATTTATTCTTTGTTTTGTTGTTCATCAACATTTATTTTTATTATAATAATAATTTATTATATCAATAAATTTTATTTTAAGTGAATTTGACTCTTCTTTGAAAAATATTTTAAATTTCAGAAAAAAAAAATTAACAAAAAAAAGGAAAAAAAAATTATATAAATAAAAAAAAATTAACAAAAAAAGGAAAAAAATAAAAAAATGATGTATAAAATTTAATTTATTTCCTTTGAAAATTGGCCCAGCGAAGCGGGCGGGGACGGCTAGTATATATATATATATATATATTTAAATGTAAATATAATCAATCTGTAGAAAAGCCGAGTTCGTATAGTTCCCGGTACAGATCTTGAGCGGTCGGTGGAATAGTAGAAATTACTTTAATCAACATAGTCTATGTGATGATATTTATCAACATATCGTAGTAAAAGAATAAATCATGATTTATTCTTTTACTCGAAAGGGATAATCGCTCATACGCTAAGATGACCGCTCAAGAACCGTGCCGGGCATTATATAATGCATTTAAAACCGAGAAAAAGTCAGGGTAGCTAATTTGTTTCAGCAGAAGCAGAAAATACAATTCAAAATTTTTGTCTGCCTGTCTGTTATAGCGTCACGAGAAAAGTACTGAACGGATTTAAATATGCTAGCTTACATCCCGGTACAGCGCTTGGGATACAGTTTATCCCGATAAATGACGAACATAGCGCTACGATCACGTCTTTCGGGTGCTGCTAAGGCAATTCACTAACAAATACATCGTTGACATAGATAGCAACACGAACAAAGTTTCACTGGGACATGCTATTATATCTATTGGTGACAGTTGCTTCTTTTAAAATGAAACTCGATATAAACTGGACTGTATAATTATTATTAACGTTATTTACATTTACTATTAAATTATACATAGAAGAAGAACGTATTGGTGCTATTACGAATAAATAAGTGCGCGAGAGAGTCGAGTGAGAGTGGTGTAAGAGTGGTAAGTGAGTTAATGCCTTTTTCCGGCCTCCAAGGCCGTTTATTTGTCCCACGTTCCGTCCGAAGCCTAGCTGCTAATTGTGCGAGCTATGGGTGTCGGCGGTATGCGGGCGCGGAGAGTAGGTGTGCTCCGGCGCCCGGGTCAGGGGGGTGCTCCCTGTCCCCAACAATATCTATACTAATATTAGAAAGAGCTAAGATTGTGAGTTTGTTTGTTTGTAGGAAGTAATCTCTTAAACTACTGAACGGATTTTGAAAATTCTTTCCCTGATGGAAAGCCACATTATTCCTGGGTAACATAAGCCGCATTTGATTGTGATTAATTCCGACTCATTTCATAATAAAATCAGCAAATGCAAAAGTAAACTAGAGAAAATTTCCTACAACTTATGTAATAACAGTTTTTTTTGTAAAATCAATAGTTTTCGCGTCCACGTAAAACTACCAGATGATCGTATTATAATTACTAAACCCGAATTTAGAAATAAAATGTTTTATTCGTAAATTTTTCAAAATTAATTTACATATGTAATTACGCGTTGTGACCGGTCCACAAAGCCCAGTCACGTACACGGGTTGATAATTACGAGTAATTCAGCTGAAATCTGACGCGGCGCACACACGTTGGTCGCCAAAAGCCCATTTAAATGCATTGCTTGTTCACTGATTAGGCTTCGCTCGTTTCTAGTAATAGAGTCTGGAAACAACTTTAAGAATTCGGATTTAATTAGAAAGCCAGAATTAGTGAACGGTATTTCCATAAGGCGCTGCTGTTTTTTTTTTGTTTGTTACGCCAATTGTCGACCGATTTTCAATTTTATCCAAAAGAGTATACTCCTGAGGTGGTCCCATTGTCACCAAATCAAAATCTGATGAGTGAGAGATGATGGTGAGGGAAATCGAGAGCATCCCTTGTTGAAGAACGCCATACGCGTATACGCGTGCCAGTAGTACAATTTCTATAGGCTAGCTATTCAAATATTTCTGCAACTAAAAAGTAGATTTTTTTAACAAAAACAAAACTGACTTCAAAATAAAAAGCAAAGAATAGATATTTTCTACATCTTGAAGTCGTCGTTGGTTAAAAAAATTATAGCCGTAATGGACTACCATCTGAAATGAGCCACCCTAACTACTTCACACTCTAAACACACGACTAAGAAATTATTAACACATACATCCCTTTACCATATTAAACTGTGAAACCACACGAGCCATTTAATATAATTAAACCCATTTTGCTAGCACATAAACGGAGCACAAAATTAAACTCAACCAACTTCGCATAGCATGGCAACTATAAGTTTATAGTTCGTCAAGTTAATTAACATTATGTGTATGAAAGTTAGTGAAGAATTATGAAAGCATTTAAGTTTTAAACGTAAAGTCTCGTAGAGTAGTAATTAGCAGTTTGTTTTTTTTAGATTAAGTATCTAACCCAATACTGTCATGTCCGCCCATCCTTCAGTATTATACCTTCATCTCTGTATGTGAGCAATAGCGATTTTTCTCAGAAACTACATGGTTCTGGGTTATGTGCATTATATTTGACAAAATGGGGATCTACCCCATGTTTGGTCAATTAAGATACACTAAACAATATATAAATAAATACACAAGCACTAAATAAAACAACTGCAATAACCTTACACAAGTTAAAACCACACCAATTAAAATAAATAAAAAGTTTTACATGTCTTACAATTTTCTTAGACAAGGTAGAAAATCAAACAATTTTGGTCTATGTAATTTCAAACTTTATTATCAAATAGTTAAACATTCTGTGGAACAGTCGGTTCTGTGACTTAGTTTGAAAAGGTAACATGTGCTAGCGGAATGATAAATGAATCGATTTGAAATCTGGCGAACTTTTTCATTCCACCACTTCATCGCGATGCCGTTTACACTGCTGTCATCTATGTTGGAGAGAGAATGAATTATTGAATTAATAAAAGAAATAATGGTTTTCTGTATTATAATGTATTATTGTGAATGACTTTTTTTCTAATATGACATATTATAATATATTTAAATTATTCGAATTCAAACAAAAATTAAATAAAACATTTTTGTCGTGAAGAATCTTTGATTACATACTGGCTGTCATACACTCGGTTAGTGACTCTGCTTCTATTCGTTCTCTACAAAACAACAATAAATACGTAACGTTGTTTCCTAAACACTTATATTACCGTTTCTAATAGAAGTCAATCCCTAGATATTCGCTATCAAAGTGTTAAAAATTGTCCACTCCTCTATATTTTGAACGATGAAAATTTTAAAAGAAAGCAAGATAGAAATCTTGAAAAATACTTAGGGGCCATCTATAAATTACGTCACACGTTAAGAGAGGGTTCGTGTGACATTGTGTGATATTGTGTGACAAGGCTTGGGAGGGGTCCTAAATTTCGTGACGTCACATTTCAAAATATAATATTTAAGCTTTAAAACAAGAAATTTATGGGGGGGGGGAGTCTCACGAACGTGACCGACTGTGACAAGAACGGGAGCGAGGTCAAAAAATCATAAAATTCGTGTGACGTAATTTGTGGATGGCGAACCTTACGAATAAATTTCGCGAAGAATAGATTAAGATAGTAAAGTAACCCACTTATTAAAGATGAAACGATCTAAAACAGAAATTAAAAATAACTGTTCTATTTTATCTTAAGTAGTTGTAGTTAATGAAACCAATATAATGGAATAACTAATATTTGAACTCAAGGTCGGTTTTAAAGGAGTTAATTGCCATCGGCAGTGCTGGCGGTTCATTAATTTTAATTATTCTCTTAAGACATAATTAACAATTTAACAATAGCGATACTATAGCAGTTTGTCTTAAGCTGTCTGATATACTGCCAGTTTATTAATATGTATTAGCAATTGGGATTGTTATTTATGTACAACTAGCTGTGCCCGCGTGTTCGTCGGCTGGAATTTTTTTTCGCGAACCCTAAAAAAATGTATCCTAAGTTACTCCTTATAACATCAGCTATCTGCCAGTGAAAGTCCCGTCAAAATCGGTCCAGCCGTTTCAGAGATTAGCCGAAACATCCAGACCAGACAGGCAGACAAATATTTAAAAAAATCATTTTCGGAATCTCCTGGTCCGTATTATCCCCCCTGTTTTTTTTCACAAAGGCGCTGCCAAAAAAAACCGCGACTATGGCTTCACCTATTTGGATATCCCACGAAAACGACGTCATTTATCAGATGTATATATATATATATATATATATACTAGCTTCTGCCCGCGACTTCACCCGCGTGGAAAGTTTTTTTTAACTATCCCACGGGAACTTTAATTTTTCGGGATCAAAAGTATCCTATACGTTGACCAGGGGTATAAGCTACCACCATACAAAATTTCATTTAAATCAGCCCAGTCGTTTCGGAGATTAGCCAGTACAAACAGACAGAGGGAGAAACACAAATATTAGAAAAAAAACAAAATTAGTTCTATTTCACTTTTACATCCCCCTGACTCGGTTTTTAGCATTTTTTTTTTCATTGCACAGAAATTCGACCCCTACAGTTTTATTATATGTATATATATATTATATTCAGTGGAATCTCTTTAAGTCGAATTTGATGTGAAACGCCAAAAAAAATTCGAGTTATAGTTATAGAGTTTTCGACTTATGAAGGATTTCAACTTAAGCTAATTTTGTACAATCATTTCTTATTTGAGGCCTAAACAACCAACAAATGTAAAACATTGAGACCAAAGCGATTCATCGTAGCGACAGTCTCATCATGTATTCTGAACAAGATTGTTTCTCCCCAAAAGCTCTAACAATATGTTATTATGCTCATTGTCTTTTTGTTTGCTTTGTTCATGTTTACGTTTCAGGAATTTGCTACAAGAATGTTGGGCAAAATTCTAGATACTTTTAGTACAATACTTATATGAATTTCAAAACAGTTCATACTTTTCTTTGTTTATTGCGAAGCAGGCAAACAAATTCAAAAGTTTTTATTATACTTTACGAACCAAATCTTCTCTTAGGTAGAGATGTACCTAACGTTAACAAAAACAACCACTTAATCGATTAAATTTTATAATCGATTATTTTAATTGAATTTATTAAATTAAATGTTTTTAACGAAATAAATTAATAATTTATTATTTATTTTCGCTTTTCATTCACTTTTTATCCGTATTTAAAATATATTGACACATATTACTTTTTAGCTTAAAAAACCAAATTTATATTATTTTAATACTCTTAGTTAGACAAACGTTTTACGGAAACCGGTTAGTTACGTGGGGAACAAATGTCTAGCCATGCCGCCTCCGCCAGGTCCCGGTCGAAGGGGTAGGCCCAAGAAATGCTGGCTTGACGTTGTGAGGGACGACATGCGTACCAATGGTCTCAATACAAAGGATGCCTAAGTTCATGCGAAGTGAAAAAGGAAAAGTAGGATAGCAGACCCTGGGCGTCGAAGCGATCGCTCCGAATGCCACCGGGATTTAACGCTGGGATGATGATGACTCTTAGTTAGAGAAAATTTAAACTTTGTTAGAACATGGGAAATAAATATATTTATATTTCTTAATCATACTCGATTTGAATAATAATCGATTAAACAACACGACATTGCACGGAATTATAATGAGAAGAAGACAACAAGGCAAGAATTTTGTTAATTTTCGGTTTCTATATCTTACTATTCATTCACTTGCCTTACCATCAGTTGTATTTTGATATTACTTGCATGGAGCTTATGACAAATTTCAACCGATAGTAAGGCAAACGAATAGTTGGTAAGATATAGGAACCGACCATAAATCTATTTGTCTTTAACGATTCGTTATTAATAACGAATTGTCAATATGAAAGCACCATGAAAAATCTATTTTGGTCATTCGGCTATGATATAAAAGCTATAGACGCGGCCCTCACGGCCATCATTCTCCTGTAATGTACCATTTATGATTCGATTTTGAGCATTTAGTTGTTTCCACAATGTCAAACGAAGCGATCGTTCAAAATATTACAGATTGTATCATTACAATGTGTAATGCTCGATTCTCCTCCTTCACTGATGCAATGGTCTAATCTGTAACATTACAGGTTGCGCACTGTAATGCTCGGCTCTCCTCCTTCACTGATGTAATGCTCGGACCTGTAACGTTACATTACAGGCGAATATTTGTGGTGAGAGAGCACCTTAACAAACATAACATAAAGCAACTGAATAATTTATAGCTTGTTCGAATAACTACTACCTATTAGTCATGTTCATTGAGAGTTATTAATAAGACGAATAATAAAAGCACTATCCATCACTGAGAAAATATAATGCCTTGTAATTTATCAAAGCAAGAAAATCAGGTTGTATGGGGTCTTATAAGGAATGTTACCACATTATTTTTCGGCATTTTCAGCATAAAAATAATATGAAACGAAGTACATTTGAATACATTGGCTTCGTGAATATATTTTGCGAGCTCGTTGAATTTTTGCGCTAAAGATAGTTTTTCAATGTTGGAAGATTTATACTCAAGTAACTGATGAAAACAAACACAATATAATGGATATCATCCAATCTACCTTTCAGGCATTTCATAGCTCGTATGTGAGAAAATACAAGCTGTCAGAAAAAGGGATGTAACTGAATAGAATTATATAAATATTTCGTGTTTATTATAACTTATGTATTTTGAAATATATTATTGTATGTTTAATAAATATGACTATGTATATGTGCATGTATTTGTATATTTACTTCTTAAATTAGTTTGAGTATTTATGTATCTATTGCCTTTTTCCTGTACCAATCAACATCGGCTGATTCAAATTGCTTTAATATAGGTTGCCTGGAAGAGATCGCTTTGAGCGATAAGACCACCTATTTGTATTGCCTAGAAAATATTGTAAATATGGTCGGTTTTTGTAATTGTATATTTTGGTCTGCATAAAGTGATATCTCTCTCTCGCTCTCATTAGAAAATTTGCAATCTTTACTATATTACATATATATATATATATATATATATATATATATATATATATATACAAATAATGTTCATTTACTTTATTTTGACAAAATGTTGTGGTAGCGTAATGCGTAAAGACTAGCGCACGCATTCCAAACTCAAAGGGCGCGGGTTCGATCCTGGCCGGAACGCATGCACTACTTAGGCAGTTTTCTGACCAAATGTGCATATTGTTACAATTACCACGTACTAACAACAGTGAAGGAGGACCTTGTGATGAAATGCCAAACCTGCTAAGCCGCCTTGCACAAGCGTGGCGAGTTCCCGTAGTATTTCAATCATATGGTCACTGTATTTTCGAGAAAAAGAGACTGTGACGTACGGACAAACACGACAATTATGAAACGATTTTGAAAAAAATATTAACAGTACCCCAAAATAGAACAAAAAAATGTGTCGTATTTGAACATTTAATATTTGAATTACAAATCAGTTCCATTATACTAATTAACATAAAATTAGCAATAAATATATATGTTAAGTACCTACTACGTATTGCTAATGTAGTCTTTCACAGCTGTTCTAATTTAAATAATAAATCTTTTGAGATTTTCGTTTCTTGCCAAAACAAATACTGCTGCTCTATTATTCCTGAAAGCTTGAGGGTAGAATGTAATTTAGGTAAATATATAATAACCTTGTTATGTTTTCTTTGTCTATATTAATTTAAACATAATTATCTTGTACGCTTTTGTCTGGAATATTAGTAGTAAGTTTTATTAAAATGCTAAGTCCTTATTATACCAGTCTACCTCATGAAGTGATTACCGTCGCTCATGGAATCTGTACCTTACCTCATTGAGACTTTAAGTATCTGTTTATGCTCTCTCTGACGAGTCACATATATGAACTACTTTCAGTTTTACTAAAAAGCTAAGGCTTTATTATGCCAGTCTACCTCATGAAGTGATTACCGTCGCTCATGGAATCTGTACCTTACCTCATTGAGACTTTAAGTATCTGTTTATGCTCTCTCTGACGAGTCACATATATGAACTACTTTCAGTTTTATTAAGAAGCTAAGGCTTTATTATGCCAGTCTACCTCATGAAGTGATTACCGTCGCTCATGGAATCTGTACCTTACCTCATTGAGACTTTAAATATCTGCTTATGCTCTCTCTGACGAGTCACATATATGAACTCATTTCCGTGGGTTTTAAAAAGCTCTACTGATCTGCTTATGCTCTCTGTCACATATAAACTCCACGTTTTAAAAAGACTGATGTTAAAGGAGGGTTTTTTAATTTTAAATACAATCCGCTTAAGTATATCATCACCTATTTTGAACAATACATTCCATTTTAGTACATAAATATAAATACATCGTGCCAGTAGAACCGCAATCAAAGCGATGTCAACTGCACTCCGAGAACTAGTCAACTTTTCACCGAGACCGACGAAACGTAGTTTTCAACTGGGAAAAATTATTATTCCCTCAGTTATTCCTGCAGCTTTATTTTTCTCTGGAACAAGTTTCCAGTAAGAAAACCGTGCAACTTGAAATGGCATCGTTTTAATTCATAGTTTGCGTAATTTCTTGAATAATTCATTTATTCGATAGCAATAATTCTATGCTTGTTTTTTGTGTTTGTTTATTTTACTGGTATTAATTTGGTTATACTTTAGCTTTTTGGTCACTGAATTTTAACTAATAATGTATATTTCATGCATAATTCATCGATGAATAGTTAACACGACTATTAAAGATGAAAGCGCAAAGTTACTTATAACTTTAAAATTTATTTCTATCGAGAAAATATATCGAAAATGCTCCAAACGCCGTAGGCTGCGTGCAGTGTGACGACATATTTGGGATAATTTTCTTATATTGAAAGAGCACTAAACGTCTATCTCAGACGCCTAAGCGCGCGTGTACACGATACTGTCGCCGCGCTACCGCTACGCCACCAAAATGTGTTGACTAGGTGCGAGTTGCGACCGCGCCGCTGCTGCACTTTTACCGTCGAACGAGCATCCGTGGGGGTATGGGAGTGTGGACAACGTTCCTATATTCATAGAAATTCACCGAATATAATCGCGGTGGCAGTGCGACGGCCGGCCTGGTAACGACGCGTTGGCAGTGCCGTCTACGCAAGCGCTACCGTATGAACGGCGCGCAGAGCATATGTGAGCTGCGTCACGCGTTTGAAGGAGGCCACTATAGTGCATTTTAAAAACAAGTAATCGTCGGTCGCGTACAGCGTGTCGCCTTCCGCAGCCTACGGAGCACGAATTTGTAACAGTCCACCTAATTAGAAATATAATCAATGTTAAAAAAATTATCACTTATAAACTATGCAATCTGGCTTAAGAAGCGATTCAAAAAAGGCTCTTTTGGATGTACTATATTATAGGATTTTTTAAAATAATTTGCTCTCCCCTATTTCACTGGGTAAAATTTCATTTTTAGTTTATATAACTACATTGAGAATCTAATTTCTGTGTTTCTCTTATGGATAAAATTATATCCGTAAGAGAACCAAGGTAACCGACATAGCTCGCAAAATTAGCAAGTTAAAGTGGCAGTGGGCCGGTCACGTCTGCCGCAGGACCGATGGCCGATGGAGCAGACGAGTCCTGGAGTGGAGACCGCGTCTCGGTAAACGTAGTGTCGGACGCCCTCCAGCCCGATGGACCGACGACCTGTGCAAGGTCGCCGGTAGGCGCTGGATGAGGAAACCAGAGGACAGGGATGAGTGGTGCCGTCTTGGGGAGGCCTATGTGCAGCAGTGGACTGCAAATGGCTGACGATGATGACGATGATGAGAATCTAATTTCTGTTTGTATATATTTGTTACATTTATGTGGTAATAGTGATCTTGAATGCACGATATGATGAATGTAATCTTATATTTCTTGAACGAGCCCATAGTAGAAAAGAGATGACGAATGAAAGAAGAGTATTGATGAGCAATGGACGACGTACGCACGACACGAAGGCGCTCTCTAATAAGTTTTATTTAATTTAAGTCTCAACTCGGTAATATGTTGTTTCACTTGTCTGCTACTATCCTCACACTTACATAATACTGTTTCTCGTTTTCTATATTTTAAATTAATACTGTTTTAAAATTTTGTTACAACTAATTCCTAATGTAGGTATAACATTCCGTCGATATTATAGGTTAGTAATTGTTAGTTTTATCTCTCTCGCTAGATGTAGTATAGCTTTACATCATTGAAATAAGACACAGTATTTACGATGGTGTTTGGTGGCTAACCACTAACCACTAACGTAAATACTGTGCTACTTTACAACTTCCTAATTAAATTAGTTCCCAGTTAGAAGTTGTTAGATGCGGGTAACTAGATAACGCACTATTGATTCCCCTTTCAAAGTTGGAGAAACCGAACCCGCCTCGATAACTTACTTAAGTACCTTCGTGCTGAAGTAACGTTAACTTAATTTTCATCAAGTATTGCTAAATTTATATTATATTAATACAATGAAGAAAACTTAACCTTACCTGAACCTAAATAGTTAGAGAGAGAGATAGCACTTTATTGTACACCAAAATATACAATTAAAAAAACAGATCATATTTACAATATTTTCTAGGCAAAACAATAGGCGGACTTGTCGTTCTAAGCCTAAGCGATCTCTTCCAGGCAACCTAAATCAAAGAAATTAAAATCAGGCGATGTAGGTGGTGCAGAAAAAAGGCAATTGTACATAAATACTCAAACTAATTTAAGAAATAAATATACAAATACATACATGTATACATTGTCATATATATACACATATACAATAAATATATTTCAAAATACATAAGTTATTATAATAAATATAAGCATAATTATATTTTGTTAGTCAGACATAACTATTTGTGGACAAATAGTGTAGAAGTGGACGCGGGTTAGCTAGTAACATACACACATTACACGCTAAGATAGATGTGATAAGAAGCTGAAGAAACATGCGAAGAAAATGCAAGAACCTCGGCAAACATTTCATATAGTCCCATCACCACTAATTTACGTAATATCTCAGATTGAAGTTTAACATGTGAACTGCTTGTTACAGCGATGTCATCCTGTCGACTGGTGGCCTGCGTGGCCGCGCTTGCCGCAGTCAGCTGCGCGCTGCCTCAAACCGTGTATACCCTCGACCTGAACCACCTCTACGGGCATCAGACGAAGCGATCTGGTGAGTAGGAATCCCTATTATAATATTAGTAACTCTGTCTGTCTGTTTATTCCGTTTTCACGGAAACATTGCGGGACCGATTTGGCTGATACTATATAGGTATATATATTCGATGCCGAGGATGAACATAGGATAGTTTTTATCCCAAAAAATGGGGGAGTCTCTCTGTTTGTTATCCTTTTATGGACCGATTTGGCTGAAAATCGGTACCTGTGTAATTTTAATACCGAGGGTGGCCAAGGGATACTTTTCATCCCGGATAATGGGATATATTTATATAAAGTTTATCCTTACTAGGATAGGTTTTTTGATTTTGCCATTTTTGTCTATTTCGTCCAATTCGTTCATTTTTTCCATTTCATCCATTTCGTCCATGTTTTCCATTTTGTTATTTTTGTCACGTTTGTCATTTCTGTAGTTTACAGATAGACGAGGGATGGGGTAGTTTGCGATATAAAATGAAGTGATTCTTCCGGGGGCAAATACATAAAAATTAAATACAATGTAACCTGCGCCGCTTGCTCTCTAAACAAAAGGTACGTAGAGGTTGACCCGCGGCGCGGCCCCGGGGTAAACTCTAGACCAATATAAATTAATAAATATTTCAACATAAAATGTAATCTTGATTCTTGATTTCACCATTGCTTCCAAATAATTTTGTACTACAAACCTGCTAGGAAGTACCTTATGACCTTAGTACTTTTCGAGATTCTACAGCCATGGTTTTTATTACGAAACTGGCACCTAATGGCCTGTAGACGTTAGCAACTCGGGGGGGGGGACCACCAATACGTTGCGAGCCTTTAGGATGGGTTAAAGGCAGAGCAGAGGGGATGGGATAAGGTTTAAGATTTTAAACATTTATTTTCATTTCGAACACATCATTGACAACACAAAGTTAGTACTAACATCAGAGAGTTTTTGGCGGGAACTGAAAGGAGATGTTGTGCTGTACAGTTTTATTTTCTAAAAATGTGTAAAATTACTCTACAATGAACAATAGTTGTAGGATATTGATAGTTTTTGAGTAGTAATTATGTGTTTTGTGAGAAATGTGAACTGTATAGTCAAATGTGGCCTTTTGAGTTGTAACAAGAACTCCGTTAAATGGCACCAGCTGATAACCTACAGTTCAGCTGTGCTACACATAGGCTTAATAAAATGAAGAAACTACATTTTAATCTAAGATCTGGCTTAAAGACCTAGCTGCCAAGCCATAAACCTAAATAAATTAACTAACTAATATCGGAATATAACATCAAGATGACAGCACGAAGAGTTTACCGACTGCCAGGTACCTATCTTAGTGAAAAGCTGGTTTGCCCACTTCATTGGACTCTTCGTTAGTATACGTCTATAGCGTGGTGGCTTAATTTTGTGACAAAAATAAATCTGTCAGAGGCTAAACAATTTATTCATGCATGGCGAAAGGAAGATACTGCAAATGTGCTAAATATTACTCTCTAAATAGTGTGACACGAAATGCATACAAACACACATACGTCTGTTGCGCTACTACACAGTCATGTTGACAAGAGGCATATTACAATTTGTGTAATTACTAATTAATAGTGGCTATAAACATTAACATTGGTCTCCAAATTAAAATACAGGCTGCGCCTAGTTCAGGACCAATGTATACTCGTATTATAAAGAGTAAAGATTTTGTATTTTTGTATGTTTGTAACGGATTAACTCAAAAACTACCGGACCGATTTCAAAAATTCTATCACCATTAGAATGCTACATTATCCCAGTTTAGTATAGGCTATATTTATTACTAAAAAAAATTAGGGATCCCTACTAAAACTTCAATAATGTAACTCAAAGCGTAAAAAAATTGTGTTGGAGTGTGTCCGGGGATGGTTTACATTCACAATTAGACCCGGTAGGTGGCGCTGGAGTTCTAGATTTTTATTTCTTCAGGGCTGGACAACGTCTGCCGGAACCGCTAGTACGTAATATAAATAATATAAATTTGACTCTTTGACAATAAAGATTATTTTTATTCTTATTTCTCAAAAGAATTTCCAATTCACTTACAGATAAATAACTAGTAACATTTAATATACATTTCCTCTAATGGCGTATCTGTCCATTTATTATTGTAATATTTAATAACTTAGTTTAAAGAAAAATATTAATGATTAGAATAATAAATAGAAGCTTAAATAATTTTAGCAATGGCGGGCTCGAGACAATTTATTCCAAATGCTGAATGGGCTAACGAGCTCGTTAGACCCTTGTAATATTTACGGAATGGCACCAACCCGGAATACGATATTAGGCCAAATCTTAGCAATGTATATATCTATACTATGATAAATCTGTAAATGGCGTAACACGTAGGAATAAGACTTGATAAATAAGATTACATTACAAAATATATAGATAAGTATATATAGAATAATGTATAAACAAATAAGTAAAAAAAAGTAAAAAGACAATAAAAATAAAGTTTATTTTATTTTTTAGTATTTGGGGGGCTAACAGCTGTAATCTTAAAAACTAGGGTACATATTAGGTTGGGGAAAAAGTTTCTTCGCATTTTATATAAAAATTATAATGGTTTTTTTTATAAAGTTTATTTACATTTGACTAAAGTATGTAGGTGCCATTTTGTTGGATAACTTTTTGTCATCTTGTAGGTAGGGACGTGATCTCATTGCTATAAAAAATTTGGGGTTTCTGAAACAACAAGTGAAAATCTGAAGGTGCAAGGTCAGGACTATACGGCAGATCCATTAACACCTCCCAGCCAAACTCTCGTAATTTTTGCTGAGTGGCTAAACATGTGTGAGGTGTAGCGTTATCACGGTGAAAAACCACAACCCTTCTGTTGATTAATTCCGGCCGCTTTCTCTCAACTTTTTGCTTTAATCTTATCAGTTGTTCGCAGTACAGTTCAGAATCGATGGTCCTGCCTGGCGGTAACAGCTCATAATGAATAATGCCCTTCCAATCCCACCATACACACAGCATCACCTTGTTGCGAGTTAACCATCACAATTTTTTTTCGCGGCTTGTGTTGCATTTTTACCTTTTTTGTAGTAAAATGTACCACTTGATGGAAAGTAGTTGCCGTCGCCTATGGACATTTGCAACACCAAAACTGCTACAAATGCGCTGCTGCTCTCTTAAAGGAGACTGGAACCTGGCCACTGATGCCGGAACACAACACAAGGTTGTTATGGCGGCATACTCTAGACCAGGGGTGGTCGCCATCCAGTCGAGCAAATACCCTACCACCTGGCTGTGGGTTGTTTAGTCGCCTCTTACGACAGGCCGCCTGGCCGCAGGAAATTGTATTCTATCTCCGTTCGTGCACGGATAAAAACTACTGAACGTATATGAAAAAAAACTCGACACAGAGCTGGCTTATATCCCGAATCAACAGTTTTATCTCCATAAATGATGTCGTTTCGATATAATAGATGGATTAAGTAAATAGATGACGCTGCAATTGCGTTTTTGAGAGGAACAAGATTAAGGTGGTATGGGCATATAATGAGAAGGGACGAAAGTCACGTGATAAAAAGAAAGCTAAATACAGAACTGCTGTTTTAATTTAATAATTTCTTGATGTAAAATTGCAAAATATGTGATGTCACGCTAGGGAGGGGGGAGGCTCACGAATGTGACCAGCTGTGACAAGAACGGGTGAGGGGTGGAAAAATCATGAAATTCGTGTGACGTAATTTGTGGATGGCCCCTAATTTCAAAGAACGCTTCAAGTAACTATGTAGCAGCGAGAGTTAGAGGTTCACTGATACTTCAGATGGCAGAGGGTAGTATTCACTGTCGAGTGTGATGTGAACTGAAGTGACCTAATTTATTTTGGAAACAGTAACTTGAAGTACAAATAACAAGTCGTACAGCTAGTACAATACATCGCACAATGTGTGAGCGGGACGGATGATGTGCGAGCGAGATAGAGCTACCATTAATATGTGCGCTCCCGCGTTGCGCTAACCAGGCAGACTGAACAGACGCCGGAGAACCCCCGGCCCTGGCCCTCTCACTCAACGTTAAGAACCCATCAATCGCACCCACTCATTACAGACACAAGTAGCCACACAAGATTAGCTTAGGCGTGTTGCTGGAGAGTTTCTTCCGTCGCTTCTTTTCTGTCAGCTATAACACGTTGCGAAGCGGTAGTAAAGATAGACTAGGATCGAATCCGCCGGCGGAATCATAACGGGTCCCCATTATAACACTTCAGCCTGTTGGCTAAGTTCAATCAGCCTCTCACGGCTTAATCCGATAGAGTAATTCCCCTGCAGCGGTTGAGCCGAGCTCGAACCTCACAGGAGGTGCCTCCTCGAGCGCGCTGCTTTCGGGCTGATGGAGTCCCCATGGAGTCAGGAAGCCCACCAAACCCGGTATTGCTGAAACAGCGATCAGCGGCTATTCAGCTGGATCCTGCACAAAAAAAAAACGCTAGTCAGTAGTTCGTTGTTCACTGCGATGACTAGACGTATGCAGCTCCCTTAACTACATATCAGTCATACTCATCACTTCAAATCATCGAAAATGCTTCTAAGGATAAATTGATTACGCGAATTGGTAATTGTTTACTTATGTAAAACCACAATGATGGAAAATATAGCTGCATAGAACACAGGGAAATACAGGCAGTTATATGAAGGAAGGATTGTACAGTACCTTTATGTAGTGAAGCGATGATTTCTCCTTGTTTCTTAGTAGTTAGAACGACACACTCAAATGTTAAATTTTCACGAATTGAACTAATTTATAATAATATATATAATTAATATAGGCGAAAAATCGTTAGCAAAACGTGAATTTTATACGATGACCACTATTGCGATGCTGTTGACGTCGCACGCCGTCTCCTTTCTTCCGCTTGCTAAGGTATGTACAGGAGAGGGAAAAAGGCTAGAAGGTGGTTTTACACGATTTAAACGTATTACCATTCATTTAAGAATTTTCAATATAATAAAATACGCTAATATAATGATCTTTAAACATCTTACAGCCGGTTCCTATATCCTAGTAACCGTTCTGATGCCTTGCTATCGGCTATCGGTTAAAATATGACATAAGCTCATATACATAAATAAAGTCAAATTTCAATCGATGGTAAGGCAAGCGAATGTATTGTAAGATACAGAAACCTACCATTAGTCAACTTAAGAAACATCTAAAGTAAATTAAGTTATCCATCTAAAACTATGTTCAAAAATGTATCTTGTGTAACAAATATATTGCACTTAGGTACTAATATGTATTACAAGGTGAATCAACTTTGTTAAAACAAATTGTTACAGAGTAGTTAAAATTTTACTGCTCAAGACAAATTAGTACGTAACATTATACAGCGTTTTATGGTTAAACTTAACTATGTCGGTGAAAGGACGCGTTATCGGTGAAATGGTCTATAAAGGGTGGCATGTTCAGTGAGGGGCGATATGACACCGTTGGGTGTAATCACAAGTTTGTGACGTCACTTGAAAATTGAGCCCATTAACGTTGAGTAACCTTTAAAGGTGATGATGTTTTAAATAACGGTAGACGGATATAATAGAAGAGAATAAAATATACTGTATTGTACAATAAAATTATTGAAACAATACACAAAACAGCCTAAAATTAGAGGAAAATGGCAGTCGTATCGCTTATAGCGATCTCTTCCAGACGACAACCTTGGGATGCAAAGAGAAATATGGCACAGAGCTAGGGCAGAATTTAATTGCACAATATTCTAAAAAATATTTAAAAATAGACACTAATATAATCTATCTATAATATTGTTACTAGTTGCAGGACTAGAATTAAAATGCCCTCAAAATTACTATAGAATTTATTAGAACTATAAAAACACGTATAACACAGGTACAAATATAACTGAACACAATCAGTCCAAACGTAATGCACGATTCAATAATACGCGAAAAGTCCGTCACTAAATAGATTATCGAATGTACACAAGTCTTGCCTCGCGGCTGGTTATCGCTCGACTGCCGATCTCTCCATTAGGCCATTGCTTTATACTGCACCGATACAATATGGCTGCCAGACCGCGTAGACCGAATTTCTTAGAATCAGTTCGACACACCTGGTTAATGACTGCCATAAAAGATTACAATACACAATGGGCTGTTTTCTAATCACAAATTTTAAACACAAAGTAAACAAAAGAAGTCCAAATGCGGAAAGGTAATAAAGTGTGCTTTTATGGTATGCAGGTGTGAATCTACTTTTGTCGGCGTGTAGGTCGTAACTATATTATAAAATTGTAGTCTTTGGTTTCTTACATGTTTTGTGTTTGTCTGTTTGTTCGGGATTCACGTAGAAACTACTAGGCCGATTTCGATGCGGTTTTCGCTGATCGATAGTGAATTCTTGGAGTTAAAATCTGCGGTACTCTTTATCCCGAATATCATACGGGAATTTTCTTGAGCGAGGCTTAAAGTGGCCAGCTTGAAAAAATGTTCTGATTACGATCCAATATTTACACTGATGAATAGCAAACTCTCTATCATAAAATCTGTGAACTTTGCCAACCATCTAACGTGCATGAGGTTGCGGGCGAATCCTAGTTTAGTCACTGTCGGTGGGGGGAGCGTTCCCGAAATTCTGGAGGCATTTCCACGCTGTATGGCAATGCTAATGCGTTGACCAAAATGCAGGCCAGTCTTTTGGTCTATTATATTAATATATTTTTTTTTGTGTGTTGTTTTAGTGTTGTTTTATAAAGTTTATAATAATGTTACAACTTAGCCAAAATTCCACGAAGCATGCCGACAAAAGTAAATGCACACCTGCCAGCAATAAAACACAGCTTATTACAGTTTTATTACCTGCCCTCATATGGACTTCTTTTGTTTACTTTGTGTTTAACATTTGTAATTAGAAAAGCCGCCTATTGTGTATTGTAATCCTTTGTGATGGTCATTAGCCAGGTGTAGTTCTTGGAAGATCCAGTCCACGCGGTCGATTGTTGTATCGTATAATTAGTATAAAACAATGCTTAAACGAAGGGGTGAGTAGTCAAGCGACGATTACGATACGAGCAAGACTTGTGTACATTCAATGAGCTGTATAGTAACGGACTTAGGCGCGTGTTATTGAATCGTGCAGTTTGTACTGGTTGCTTCCAGTTATATTTGTACCTGTGTTATACGTGTTTGTATAATTCTAATAAATTCTATAGTAATTCCAACAGCATTTTTAATTCGAGTCCTGTAGCTCGTAACAATAATATATTTATTTGCATATGCCACGGTACAATAAATGAGATCTTATGTATTAGAGAACGTCATATCATTACCCATTTATTGGACGTACAAATATTTGAATTTAATTGAAATAAATATAAAACTACAAATTAAATTTATAAATTAAAATTTACTTTATGATTACTGTTTTGATAGTATATTAAATTTAAAAGTCTATTTCGTTTTCTGTGTGTTAATTTCGTGATTTCACACGTTTTATATGGTTTTAGATTTTATATAGAGATATTAAGTATTTCGTATTAGACGTATGTAAGGCGAGTGACATGTGTGATTATAATATTATCAAGTAATGAAATTAGGTTGTAATGAATTAAAAGGTTCTGTTAATCGCAGACAATTACATACATTATGTCATCTAATTAATATTAAAAATTATTAAATTAAAGATTTCAGAAAGATTTATATGTCAAAAAATCGAATCAAATATAACAAACATTATTCTACAATTATGTCAACTTTTTTTATTTTTATTATTTTTACGCGTTGTGCATACGAATATTTAAAGTAGAACCTCGATCGATCAAAGAACTGCCGTTGAGACAATGTAAAAAAAAAGCTAAAAATATGGTTACTGGAAAAAATTATATACTGACAAAGAGATATTATTTTAATAGTAGTTTCCATTTTATTTATAATATTACTCTCAACACAAGCATAATTTACTTAACTTTTTTTTTATTGCATGAGTTCAGCAGACAGGCAAAGGTCTACTTGTTGGAAAGCGATTACCATCGCCTATGAACATTTGCAACACCAAAGGTGCTACAAATGCGCTGCTGCTCTCTTAAGGGAGACTGGAATCTGGTCACTAATGCTGGAACACAACTCAAGGTTGTTATGGCGGCGTACTCTAGACCGGGGGTGGTAGCCACCCAGTCGGGCACATACCCTGCCACCTGGCTGTGGGTTGTTTTGTCGACTGTTGCGACAGGCCGCCCACTTAAAAAACAAACTTTAATTAATAAACTATTCTATTAGGTAAAAAACAATTTCTTTCACGGTTAAGGTTGTCCAACTTTGGAATACATTGCCTGTTGCTGTCAGACGACCAAAATCTCTAATAACATTTAAGAACATGGTCAGGAAATACTATCTGCAATATAATGCATGTAATTTTATATAATTAGTATTATATTGCATATAGCTATATGTTTATTATGTTTAAATAGTTGAATTGTATCACTATATCTTGTATATGTATAACTTATGTGTATATTTGTATATATATAGTATAGTTATGTATTTATTATTAAAATGTAAGTATTCGTACAATAATTAGTATACCATCATCGCCACTCCTAATCAGCAATATTCCTGCCACGGGTTGTCTGGAAGAGATCGCTTTTTAGCGATAAGACCGCCCTTTGTACACAATTAATACTAGTTCGTAACTTTTCTGTAATGGTGTACATTAAAGTGTTATCTATCTATACTATCTAAACCTAGTCTCTTAAATTTGTTTAAATGTATATAATTCATAAATTCTTTTACACTATAAAAACATTTACCAACAAGGCACTCATATAATTTGATCTTAAATAAATCCGTATTTTTAATATTTATAAACACGTCCGGTACATTATTGTATAATTTTTTTTGTTGTCTGAAGCAGGCAAATAGGTGGGCGATCCACTTGATGGATGGTGGTTACCGTCGCCTATGGACGTTCGCAACTCGAATTTTTATTATTTTCTTAAACGACCCTATGTCGTAGCGCAGAAGGAAAACGTCGGCGGGAAGTTCCCTCCAAATCATTGTTGTACGTGGATAAATGTTCTAGAGAACCGTTGCGTGGTTGAGCGTGGGCGTGAGCGTATATACTTTATTATTTTACTTTTAAAGAAATCTTTGTTCTTGCTTCTGTCTAAAATTTCATGGAGTCTCGGGCTGATCGGACGAAAACAAACGACGAAAGACGTTTGAGAGGCCTCCTAAAAGTTTGTAAAATTTATGTAAAAAGACTCTAATAATCCTATCTTCCAAATGCTGATTATAAACCCTATTTACCAAGACACTCTACAAAAGTATCCTTTCATTAAATTTTCCTAATTTCTTAGTCTGAAAGAAGCGCTTAATTTAACGGGTCCTATTATTACTCGAGCCCACTTCTAGCGACAAAGGTAGGTACTGTATTTTTCTCGAGATAATACAAGAAAATCTCTAGAGGCTTCTAATGAATATAAGACTAATAGCGAGCTGAGCAAGATTCAACGCTATTACATACAGATAAGATCGCTAATGGACTGTTTCCATTCTGAGCAAAATTATTTTGTTTTTCCCATTTGAGGCTGATTGCACAGATCACTCAACTGCCTACTAAACTTTTCACTAAGCTCACCACTGAACTCTTTACTCAACTTGCCACTATCCTCTATTAAACTTCTCTACCAACTCTCTCGTATCGCACTTGTCGCTCGCTGTCTTCCACGGAACTACCCGTAGGCGCGTCTTACGCTGCTTATATACCCGGAAGAATCTTCTGGAACCCATAATTTTGATCTTCTTTTCGTTATTCTTTTGTTTACTGTCGCCCTCTTTCTAAACATCTATCTATTTCTGTCTTTTCCTTCCAGAATCTTCTACCTTTTTCGAAAAGTCTTGAGATCGGCTTACGCTGCCAGAAAGTTCTAACCTCGGTCGCCACATTATTCAGTACTACTTCTTTCTTATTGATATTTCTTTTGAAGTTCATTCGTGGCTTTGGTTAGATAATTCCACATGACTCTACTACACCTGAGTAAATGTTAATGTTAGTGACTGTGGCGCGTAGATGTAGCAAATGTTTTAGTGCGTTATTTGAGATGCAACATTGTTAATGATTTTAAACAATGACAGATAACTCATATATAAACGCTGAGGTATGTAATCGTTGAAATGTTATTTTAGTAAATCGCATTTGGTCACAATCAATAGCGAAATCCCGAATCTAATGCCAGACCGCTGTCAGTTGGAAACGTGCCTCAAAGACTGGCTACATTATTACCTCGCTGTATGGTAACGCTAATGCGTTGTCCTAGGTATAGATCAGTCTTTTGGTCACGTGAGACGTCTACCAGGCGTTTCGCTATGTCTCGATAAAGTTTGTGCGCCTCAGGCCCCCATCATCCCAGGGTCTGGACCCCAAAAGCCGCAAATATGTAACCATTTCCGATGGCGGAATATTTGCGGCATTTTAGGGCCTCCTGTTGTGCAGCAAACACTTTTTTCTTTCTACCCACTAGTGTTGTCACATGACTTATTAAATGGCTGACTGCGTCTTCTGTACACCTATCTTTTCTGAAACCGAATTGAGAGTTTGATATCAAATTATTATTTTCTAGAAATATCATTTAATGTTCGGTTAAAAATTTTCTAATATTTTGGATAAAACGGGCAGCATTGATAATGGGCGGTAATTATTAATTTCTTTTCTATCCCCATCCTTATGAATATGATGTATAAGGCTCAATTTGTAAATATCCGGGAAAATACCTTTCTCAATGCATAAATTACACAATTTTGTAAAATATGGAACAATGATATGCCGGGCTCCCTTAACCAATGAAGTTGGTATACCATCCCAGCCACATGCGTTACTATCTTTTAGAATAAGTATTATGGAATTTAGTTCGACTTCTGTAGTGCCAAATAGTGTCATAGATAAAAGGGCAAAAGGAGGCAGTTTTGGTGAGTTAGATTAATTAGGAACTAGGTTTTCTGCTTCTAAAATAGATTGAGCTAAATTTTTACCTATAGACGCAAAAAAATCATTCATGGTGTCAACTGCTGCTATTGGGTCCGGGGAAATAGACAGTAGTTCGCTTGCAGATGATTTAGTAATAGCCATATTTGTAAATGTCTTGATCTTGTTCCACAATAACTTAGGTACTATTATATTCAGCTTTTAACAACTCACTTTTTTCGTAGGTTAACTTTAGTTTCCTTAAGAGTTACAGTAATTTCTATATCTAGTATAAGTTATTTTAATTACTAAATTATTAGGGTTTTTCTTAGACTTCAAATGTAGTCTATCTCTGTTTTGAATGCATCGTAGTAATCCAGGGGTAATCCATGGTTTTATTATTTTTTGTCGATGAGGTATTGAAAAAGATTTATAGTTAATTTTAATTGCATCTATGGTATGATAGCTTAAGTGTGTGTAAGAGTTAGAGTAAGTAGACTTCTTTACGAACCTTAAAAAGACTACAAACTACACAAACAAAAACAATTCTTTATTGAAATGTGGTTTCGCAGGATTTTTGTGTTTAGCTAATTTCGGGTATTTACAAATATTCGGGTTTACAAATTTTTTTCTTACGGTCTTCAAAACTGAACACATTCAGAGACATGTTTAAATACATTAATAATATAATATTTTGTACTCTGTAGAATGTGCTCTTTTATATGAAGTTATTACGTATCTATAGCACTAAATCATAAAAAACTAATACAAATCCTATAGTAAGCCGGTGCGGATGCTTAAATGCATGTGCTCACACCTGCACTCGGCATAAACTCTTATTATTATAATTAAACAAAAAATAAATATAATAAACAAGGAAAAAAATAACTTTTGAATATTAATGAGCGCTTAAACGATTTTGTTAAAAAATAATCTTATTTTGTATTTAAATGAAGCAACAGAACCAAAAAACATGTCTATGTTGTTGCGGATTATGTTGCAACCAGATGTCATGCGATATATAGGGGAATGTTGGCCAATGTTAGTCCTGCAAGAAGGTAAGCAAAAAGTTTTGCGATTTTGAACTCGACTACCCATGCCATACCCATATTTAATCTACAAGCAAAGTACCACGCGAAGTCCGATTCCATTGTTACATATAACAAATGCTCCGACCCAATTTCAAATCGCGTGTGTGGAATAAACACGACGCTGATTGAAACCATTTACTGACAAAAGTGTGGACGCTGCTTAAGTTGCAAAAACATTATAGAAAAATAAATTACGGGTAAACAAATCCCTTACTTACATCTTTTCATTAAAACAAGAATATCTTAAATGAAAAGATTTTTTTTACGAAATACGTATCCCTTAAATTAACTACTCTTAAGAAAAATATTCCCTACCAAATATTCATTAATTTCGTCCTTTTTGTTAAAGCAATGAGCCTTACAAAATGGCGGATGAATAGAATAAAAAGCGCTTCACGTGATGAAGGTACTGTATTATTTTTAATGGCAAATAATGTGATTAAGCAAGGATAATGTTATTAGCGAACCTTCTCGATGTGAATCAGTCCTTTGAGGTACGATTACTAATGTAATTGCGTAAATTGGACGCATACGACTAAATTATTCGGGACTGATATAATGTAATAAGTAGATATGACATTTTCATTTTTCATATTCTGGAAGTACGCTTTGAGTTGCTTTATCACAGGGATGAAAGTATAAACAGCACTTTTCGTCCCTGGGAAACGATTCTCCCTACTGTCAAAAATTTAGGTTTATTTTTATTTAGGTTTATGGCTTGGCAGCTAGGCCTTTAAGGCAGATCTTAGATCATAATGTAGTTTCTTCATTTTCTTATGCCTATGTGTAGCACAGCTGAACTGTAGATTATCAGCTGGTGCCACTCAACGGAGTTCTTGTGATAACTCAAAAGGCCACAATGCTAAGAGGGGAACCGCCAACACTGCAATCACGGTCAGTCCGCCTTACATCGTCCGGCCATGCTTACGCATACAATAAAAATCATACATCGTTTACCTTTGTCGCGTATAATACCTGTACTGTGGTCGAAATAAAGCTCATCAATTAAAAAACACAGCAAAAACTTTGTACCCCTTTTTACGATAATGGCGCGGACGAAGGAGTATGAAATTTCGCACATTTATAGTTTATATAGAGAAGGAGTGCAGAATGCTAATATTTTTTATTAATTATGCATAAAAAATACAATACATCAATAAAAAAAAACATTACACACACTACCATGTATTTGACACACACACGTATATATACTCTTTTGTTTATTGTTAAAGTCTTTTTTTTAATTAATTTATTCATGACCATAGAATCTATGTCTTTCAATCGGAAACTTGTTTAAAATAAACTTATGCTATGTATAGCACAGCTGAACTGTAGGTTATCAGCTGGTGCCATTCAACGGAGTTCTTGTGACAACTCAAAAGGCCACATTTGACTATACAGTTCACATTTCTCACAAAACACATAGTAACTTTACACATTTCTAGAAAATAAAACTGCACAGCACAACATCTCCTTTCACTTCCCGCCAAAAACTCCAAAATATGTAGAAAACTGTGCGAACCATAGATAATAAATGTAACTTATGTCCCAACTTTTGTTACAGCCACCGTTAAGTCGCGGCATAAATTGTGATACAAAATATCAACAATTTTGTAATATCATTTTATACTTATAAATTACATTTTACTAAATTATTATTTAATTTACATAAATTTGGGCTAAATATTTACTATCAACAGTGACAAAAAAATACTGGTTGTTAGGATGCCACTAAAAAAAAAAACTTGACGTTTCATATGTGACGTACGTGATGACGTTTCATCAGATTTGAATATGGATTTAAGGCCTGATTTTATTAGAGAAGTAGTTGTTGTTTTAATTAATCAGTTTTTATTCACTTTCCTGATATTTGAAATAAAAAGCAGAGCGTTAACCTCGGGTGAAAGGCCTATTTAGGCACTCGAACTATTAGAGCGCCGTCGCTACGCTCGTGCGCCACACCATTTCATGCCTAAATATATCACTTCCACCTCTCGTGTATCTAATATTTCACAGGCTTTTATGTGAGAGCTTAGAGAGTGGCTGATACATTTCGATCATATGTTTATAAAGAAGAGAAATAAAAGATCAAATTAAAAGTACCGATAAGAAACTGAGCTTCTTGTTGGGAAGTTTATTCCCTCTTCTTCTCTTTGAAACAGCAATAACAAGTTGCGAAGCGGTGTATGTACTTAGAGTACGTCCCTATATCTTACTAGCCGTTCATTTACCTAACCACTGCTTCAAAGACGTAAGCTCTAAAGAAGTATTGTCAAATTTATACCACGGTAAGTAAATTAATAGTAAGATATTTATAAACAGACAGACAGAATAGAAAGTAGTTACCGAAGCCTATAGACATTTGTAACACTAGGGGCTAAGCTAACGTCTTGCCGGTGTTTAGGAGGGATACATGGATACTTTAAAAGGGATAGCATAATGTTGGTTGAATTAAGATATCAAACAGAAAGAACTGAATAGATGGGATGGATGGAATAGGGGGATAGGATAGGGAACGAAAAACCCCTTTTTTAACACGGGGAAATCCGTTTGAGGTCTATCCACCGCGGTGGAGAGTGTGAGATTCGCCATGTTAGAGTGGCACTAGCACCGCAAGCAAGGAGTGCTATGCACACTGCGGTCCGGGACACGCACTAAAACTCCTCCGTCCTTCGTCCTCGTGCCAGGGCCACAAGTATTTGGCCTAGGCATCTGGCAGGCTCTGGCAGGTGGCGGCCCGTAAGGCTTCTTCCACTGCTGGGGGGAGGCAAAGCCTCCGCGACTTTATTCTTTCCTTAAACGTGGGGCGGTTTGTAATGCGCCCGACGGGAAGAGAGAGGAGCGCCCGCGGAACTAATTAAAGGCGGTTGGGGACCCTTCCCCAGAGACCCGCGCCGTCTGCTCACGGCGGTCGGAGGTCCAATCACGCTCTCCGACGCAGAAGCGTCCTCCTTTGGTGGGAGCGGAGCAAGCTGGCAGGCTCACGCTCCAGCAAAGAAAAACCTCTGGCCGATCCTCGAACATCCCTTGTCCGGGCTGTGAGCTCGTTTGCACATTGACCTCCAGTCCGGGGCCCACATACCCCTGCCCTATTCCATCTCCACTATAATCCATCCCTATCATCCCATTCCATCATTTGCCAACTTCGCAATAAAAAAGTAGTTGTGATTGGACATCAGGACCCCAAGTCTGCTATTTGAATCTGTGGGCGTTGCGAATATATTCAAAATACAATTCCATTCTACTAAATCTAAATGGTACTTTAGTTTACTAAATCTATGGTATTATTGAAAAGGTACCAAAATTCTAATAATTTATTTCGCCAGTTTCCGCTTATAAAAATATTTGTAAAGGTAGAGAGTGTGCCTGTGTGCACGCCATTGGAATTAACAGAATACGGAAATCAGGCAAATCTACGGTTGGGAAGATAGTGTCCGGCGATTTTGACGAGATAGTAAAAATAGAATTGGGCCCCTGATAGCATTATTTGTTTTCTGAACATAATAAGTCACATTCGTGATATGTCAAAAGTTTTGTTAACCTTGTTAAGAGTTTTAACCTTGTTAAATTATACAGTGATAAATTAATGCATATAACGTATCACGTAACAAGTCATGTATAATGTAAAATTTACATTCTCTCACTTCACAAGGATCTTAAACCCTGACGTTACACAACGTAGCTATTTTGTATTCCCTTTTGCATAAATAGACTTAATCTGTAATATGCCGCATTTCAGTCTGTAAGCTTACAAAGCGCCCGTATAGTATCCTGGGATTATTCTATGAAGTAATATAAAGTTTATGGTATTTCTTTGTTAATTCCGTATATTCACAAACGAGATAGGATAGCTTACAAAACAGTCTTATGCTCGAATTAGTTTGAGGACCATACATAGTTTCTTCAGACTTCATATTAGTCGGGGATCCACCATTTGTATTGCCTAGAAAATATTGTAAATATGGTCTGTTTTTGTAATTGTATATTTTGGTATGCAATAAAGTGTTATCTCTCTCTCTCTCTCTCTCTCTCTCTACATTTTTGCTACTGATTACTATCAAGCTACGCTTTCCGTGAGTAGCTTCATTTTGATGAGACGCCCAACTTTTTATCTTACAAACATTTTCGATTGTGGTAGCTAACAGGGGTAGCAGGGATGAAATATATCGATTTGATGATTCTCAAAAATGTATTACTAACTTAATCTTTTTTTGTCAAATCACAAGATTTGAGTTATTAATAAAAAATATTTGTCCTACAAAATGTATGGTTTGATCAAAGAGTTGCCTCCTCCCACTACGTATCGATAACGAGGTCACCAAAAATGATAACTAACCAGCTGATTTTTTTTCTGTCGTGTAAAATGCAAGGAGAGATTTGGGTAAGAAAGTACCAAATATACCAAATATTAACTATTTGGACAGGGTTTCCCCTTTATTGTTCAGCCTTTGATGTGAATATTCACACAGCACAGTAAGCAATGAACAACGTTTTTTTTTTTTTTTTTTATTGGACTTGACTTTATGTTGTTGGTCCGAAGACCTCACAACTTTACCGGGGTTTTCGGGGCGAGTGCCTTTGCGAAGCGAAGGCGCTCGAGCCCGGGGGGCAACTTGCTCGAGGGGGCTCCCTAGGGAGTTTCACCTCGGCTGGACTGTTGCCATGAGAGGGGGATGAATCTAATGATGCCCACCATAGGGCGACACAATGCACTAATTGAGAGCGGGCGACGGGTAATATAGAGCCCGAGAGGAAGGATCCCGGCGGACCGGGATCGGCGGTTCGCGGTGGCCTATACTATCTTACTGCCGTTTCGCAACGTGTTATGGTTGGGAGAGAAGAAACGGCGAAAGAAACTTCCCAGCAACACGCCTAGTCTAACCTATGGGGGGGCTGTGTCTCCTGGCATCCCTCGCGGGGACGTGGAGAGATCGTGATTGGCGGCGTCGACGCCGCCGTCTGTGTCTGTCTGTCGGTGCCTGCCAGCCTGCCGTCCTAACCGCGGGCGGGCTGATCCGAGCCAGCCGTTTTGTGATATCGTCGACCTTGTCCGTGAGGATGTTACGCGGTCGTCGCACGAGAGCCTTTCGTCGAGGCTTATAATCAGACGCGGACACGACGAGGGGATTTCGATGGTGCGGCGCTAAATCGAAATACTAACGCGAGAGCGACATAATGTAGTTTTTGATGGAGGGAAGCTCCAGATCGCGGTGGATGTCGACGTTACGCATATAGAGGGGAGCACCGACGGCTCTGCGCATGAATTTATTCTGAACGATTTGCAGTTTCTTTAAAAGGGCAGGCTTGGCATGGCGGAATACCACACTCGCGTATGTCATGATCGGGCGGATGCATGTTTTATATAGAGTAAGCTTGTGTCTGAGGGACATTTTGCTTCGTTTATCTATCATGGGTGCTAGACGACCCATCACAAATCGCGCTCTATTCCGGATTATAGTGATATGCTCGTTGAAGCGCAAGTTCTGATCTAGGGTGACACCCAGGTATTTGGTGTACTTTGCCCAGGGGATCTCTTGTTCGTAGAGCGAGATGGCTTTTAAGCGAAGGCAAGCGCGTTTGGGAGAGCGAAGCGTGCCCGGGGAAAAGAACATTGCTGCGCTTTTCTCCGGGTTTACCTCTATCCTCCATTTGCGAAACCATTCGCCTAGCTATGTTACAGCTACCTGTAGCCGGACGCAAGCCATTTGTCGGTTGTGATCTGATGTATAGAGTGCGGTGTCATCCGCGAAGAGGGTCAACTCTACATCTGGAGTTTTCGGGATGTCGCTGGTGTACAGCGTGAAGAGTAGTGGAGATAGTGCCGAGCCCTGTGGTACACCGGCTGTGAGTGGGTGAGGGGACGAGCGTGTTCCCTCCACTCGAAAACTGAAGCTACGGCCTAGGAGGAAGTCTCGCAAGATGAGCACGAGTCTGTCTGGTACACCGAACTGGTACAGCTTGTAAATCAAACCGTTATGCCAGACCTTGTCGAAGGCCTTAGCTACGTCAAGGAACAGTGCGGCTGTTCCTATAGGGCGAGGGCGATGGGCAAAGTGGGATAGTATGTGCTCCGTGATGCGGTGCACCTGTTGAACGCATGAGTGTCTGGCACGGAATCCAAACTGCTCATCGGGTAGTAGATGTTTGCTGATGGCAAAATCTCTAAGTCTAGAGAGGATGACCCTCTCGTAAAGCTTGCTGAGTGTGCTCAGTAGGCTGATTGGGCGGTAGCTGGACGGTTTATTAGCCGGTTTTCCAGGCTTGTGAATACCGATGACGTCTGCTTCCTTCCAGATCGCGGGGAAAGAGCAGTTTGTTATGGCGGCATTGAAGATGCTCACTAAGATTATAATCAAGTGGCCGGGGAGGAGTTTTAACACGCGATTGTTAATGCCATCGATCCCTGGGGCCTTTCGCGGTTTGAGGGACTTGATCAGATCTTGCACTTCTTCCACCGTGACTGGGTCGAGTGTGGTTTCCGCTGGTAAGGAGGATCTACGTTCAACCTCGGAGTCCACCTCCGTCAGGTGTGACTGGTCGACGTTTTGTGTAGTGGGGAGCATTGAAGCTCTAGACTCTGAGCAAGGCATTCGGCTTTCTCCTCATCATCGAACGCCTCGGTGTTGTCGGCTCTTTCTAGCGCGGGTATGACAGTGAGGGTATCTGATTTGAGAGCTCTAGCCAGCTTCCAGTACGCCTGGTGAGTTGGTTCGATATCTCTCAACGTTCTGTCCCAACGTTGTTCCCTGACTTCCCGGATACGTAGTTTGACCTCGCGCTCTAGTTGGCGGAGTCGGACTCTGTTGTCTTCGGTGGGATATCTGTCGTGAGCTCTGGAGGCGGCTCTCTTTTCCCTCAGCAGTACCCTCACTTCGTCCGGCAGGCATAAGTGGCGGTCATTCTCCACTGGCACCTGTCTGGACGAGTTCCGCACTGCGGATTGAAGGTGGCTGGTGAGGGCCTCGATCGCCGTCTCCGTGTCTTGGTGGGATACGATGTGGTCCGGGATGCGGTCCAGGTCTTGTGATTCGGTTGCCTTGAGGAGGTCTCCAAGTCTCAACCAGTCCACAGAGATCCGGGCGGGATAACCGGGCGAATATATCGTCCATCGTTTCGATCGAATGGAACTGAAGAGTTACGCCCCTCAGTAATGCTAGGTCGAGAGTGTTTGGGGTCCCCCAGTCGCGGTTGGGGGGGTATCGTGTGGGGGTCATGGGAGTTATTATATCAAACAAAAGATTGTCTGATATATTTATTAGGGCTCTGCCATTGGGGTTAGTGGTATTGCAATTCCACTGTTCGTGTTTACAATTCAGATCTCCGGCTATTATAACAGCTGGGCCTAAGTTGAATAGGGCTTCTAGGTCTTTCTTAATAAGGGTTTTCTGGCACGCGAGGTATGCTGAGACTATGACTAGAGGTTGGTGGCCAGTCATTGCTAGTCTGCAGGCGGATACCTCCATACCTACTAGTGGTGGGGTGACTAGAGGCATGCAGTGTAGAGATCTTCTGAAATAGATCAGGGTGCCGCCACCACGGCCTATCCTGTCATGTCTAGTGACCCGATAGTTAGAGATCTTTGGATCTCTTTCACTCGGTTTCAGGAAGGTCTCCTGCACTAGTAGTATATCTACTTGATTGGTAACCAGGAAGTCATGGACCAAGTCGCGCTGGTTTCGAAGGCCGTTGGCGTTATAAGTCGCCAGAGTCAATGAGCGTGGTTTATTTCTACCTACATGCGCCATTTGTTACCGGTAACAATAATTTAACTAGGTTGTTTAGTTATAACGACCTAAGTACCTGGAGGAGGTACGCGTGATCCATTTCGATCACGAGTTGATCCCGGAGGGAGGGTTGATCAGACTCTGCAACTTGTCTCAGTTTTCGAGCCAAGAGTTGGACCTCTGCTAGGGCGAATTTAGTCGCCAAGGCTAAGTCCTCCGCTAAAGAGTGGTGGGGTGACGGCCCAGAAGGTGCTTTTAAAATGGGGGCGGGGGCAGGGGTTGCTGGGGGTAGGCCGGTCAAAATTGGAGCGCGCGTCCTTAGTGGAGGGAACGCTTCCGTCGTGGGAAGACCCGTCCAGTGATTTACCACTGGAGGGGGGGCCGCCACGAATGCGGGTTTGTTCGGCACTTTTCTAGTGCCTTTTTGGGCGTTGCCCTTTCCGAACTTACGTTTGGGTCGGGGGGCGGCAGGACAGCCTCTGTAGTTAGCGGGGTGACCCGCTTGGCCGCAGAGAATGCAGCTCGGTGGCTCCGGGGAGTCCCGGGTGCGTGTGCACTCCGAGGTCCCGTGGTCGCCCAGGCACTTGACGCACCTGGGACGGGATTGACAATGTAGGGCAGAGTGCCCATAAAGTTGGCAACGATGACACTGCCGCAGTGTATGTTTTTCGTGTGGGCGTTCCACACGAAGGCCAGAGAGGCCACAGACCTTCTCAAGTTCGAAGATCTTTTTCCCCTCTGGGGAGAGGTCGAGGACAACCAATACTAGGTTTAGAGGAGACTTTGTTGCGTCGCCTCTGTGCATCCGGTGCACTTCGTGCACCGGTACAGCTTGGGACTTAAGGTCCTCGAGAATGTAGGAACACTCGATTTCCTGTGGGAGTCCGCGGATTACAGCCCGAAGGCGTTTTTCTTCCGGCAGGGCATAAGTGTAGTAACCGATTTTACGATCACATAACAAGGATGTTAGGGAGCGGTGGTCACTTGAAGACGTGACCATAACTTTGATGCCGTGTTGGGTATCACGGGCTTCTTTTATAGAGATTGCCTTACCTGGCAGCTCCTTAGCGAGTTGAAGCCAATGGGCTTTCTCGCGGATGATCAGGGGTGGCGGCGGTCGCTGTGAAGGTGGCCCAGGGCGGCTGGAAGGTGCCGCTGTTGGTTTTGTGCCCTCAGTGGGAGCGGGGTTGGGGGGAACCTCCCTCTGGGTCTTCCGTTTTTTGGTACGATTGACAGTTATGAAACCGTCATCGTCCTCGTGGTTTAAGGGGATGTTCGCGGGAGGCGCGACATCCATGGGGGTGATTTCATCGGCCGGTGGAAGAGGGGCATCCCTGAGGTATTGCGGACCGTCAGGAGATAATTCGATTTCTCGACGAGAATCGATTACGCGGTGTATGGGCGATCGCGAACGCGATGTCGTCGAACTCGCGGAGCTCGATCGCGGCTGTCCCGACGCGGAACCGCGAGAAAACGAGGCGCGTGATTTTGGTGCCACACGGTGGGCATCGTTGAGCGGGGGTGCGGGCGGCGGGCGCGCCGGTAACACGGCGGGTACGGATGCGGGGGGCGCGGGCGCTAAGGCAGAGCGCAGGTGGTCAGCGATAAGCGCGGTGGCGGGGGTCGCGGGGGGTGCGGTGGTCGCGGCAGATGCGGGTGCAGGGGCCCCTTGCACGTGTAACTTGCAGGACACGGGTTTCTCGGAATTAAGTTCCGAGATAACGGACGCCATTGATTGGGACTCCGGAGTCCTCAAAAATTGGTCGAGCGCTTGAGGGAATTGCTGTCGTAAAAACGACAACAAACCCTCCAGCAGCAATGGAGAGAGCTCCACGCCGTCCATTGTCCCTGAGGGGGACGAACGATTTGGTGGAAAAACCACCTGATGACGCACTTTTCACTGCACTATCACAGAAAAAACACAGATCGACTGGGTGAACGAACGAACACAACGAACACGAATAACGGACAGCCGAGGCGGAGCGGGAGACGTGCGCGCGCGACGAACGACAACGGGCGAATGATGAACAACGTCTACACGCCACTACGCCTTTTATACGAAAATGCTAACCTACAAAACAATAACATTGCATCATTGCTAAAAATAGCAATTACATCATAGTGTTGCCAGGATCATAAAAACAATTATGATAATTAGTTACTGATGCACTAAATTATCCAGATGATAATTTAGTGGGCTTATAAAATTAACTAACCGGTAGAAAATGGTAATATAATTATAAATCGAATCATCTGATAAATCGACTAAAAGTATTATCTATGACGATTGTCTATGTCATATTAATATACACTATGGTTCTCATGACTACTATGGTGGACATCTTGTAACATTCGCTTAGTTCATATTTATATAATTTAACAGCCACATTGTCCTACAAATTGCGTGGTACGTTATACCGGTCCTACGATCAAAAGTTGTTGATACCACCCATTTTTAACTGTAGGACAAAATATTACATAATAGTGTGTTCTCGGTTCAAATACAACAATGTCCTAGAAGAAAATAAGTATGTATCAGTAGTCCTACAAGAATTGCCATTTTATTGGCAGAGCAAAAATTGGCCGTCTCATCAAAATGGAGCTAGATAGCTACTCACGGAAAATTAACTTGATAGTAAACAATAGCAAAAATGAACGGTGAATCCCGAACTAATAATATTCTTATTGCCTGAAGCGCGCTAACAGACAGACGTATCGCTTCACTTTCTTGAACTGAACCATAGATAATACACTATATATAAAGAACTAAACTCTCCGGTAGACGCACCTTACGCTGCTTATATACCGGGAAGAATCTTCTAGAACCCATAATTTCGATCTTCTTTTCGTTATACTTTTATTTACTGTCTATCCCTTTCTAAAGATCTATCTATCTCTGTATTATCCTTCCTGAACTTTCTATTTTAGAATTTCAATCTTTGTTTCATTATTCTCTTGTTCATCATCTATCTCTTTCTAAAATGTATCAGTTTTTGTCGTTTTCTATTCTTCCAGAAACTTCTACATTCTTCTGAAATTTCTTAAACCATTAATCCAACTAGATCGTTCGACCCCCATTCGCCACAGTACTAAATTTTTACAGCTTAAAAACAAAAATACTATATTTTCTTCAAAAAAAAATGGCAATCCTAGATGGGATGGAGGGAGTGGAATTGGGGGAAACAAGGGTAATAGGATATGGTAATGGAATAGGTGGAGAGGATTGAGGGAGGTAAATTTAAGGAGATATGTTGCACTATAAAATTTTAGTACGTCATGTCATTATTATAACTGTAATAATATTTTTCTTTCCTTTTATTGTATCTCTGTCTTACTGAATATGCACTGTATGCTACAACTCCAATAATTCTTCGAAAAGTAATTGTGTAACATATTACGGTATAAAATTTATTTAAAAAAAAATTGAGTTAATCAGTTTTTAGTCCACGTTGCGAAGCGGTGTACATAGACTAGGAAGTAAAATTAAATTTTAACTCATAATAGGTTGGGGGAAAAGTCTTTTCGCATATAGTATGGATGGACTTGTAATAAGATCTCTTTGGCTATACCATTTGTATCTGGCTAGTTTTGGTATCATTAAAAAGTTTTTATTTTAAAGAAGACAATACCAAATTCAAATTAGGAAAATGTGTGATTTTCATTTGTTTTTCTTATTGTTAAAATGAGTGAATATAATGAAGAAATTCGATGCATTTTAAAATATTACTACAAAAAAGGTAAAAATGCAACACAAGCTGCGAAAAAAATTTATGATGTTTATGGACCTAATGCAGTATCCGTGAGAGTAGCGCAAATTTGGTTTAAGCGTTTTCAATTCGGAAATTTTGATATCAAAGATGGCCGTCGCTCTGGTCGCCCTGTTACGGACAAAATTGACGCATTTTTGAAAAAGTGGAGCAAGATCGGCATATTAATAGTTACGATATAGCTGGAGAACTGGGAATTGACCAGAAAACGGTTTTAGCGCATTTGAAAAAAGCTGGATACACAAAAAAGCTCGCTATTTAGGTGCCTCATGAGCTCACTGAAAGAAACCTAATGAACCGTGTACTCATTTGTGATTCTTTATTACGACGTAATGAAATCGAACCATTTTTGAAGAAGCTGATAACCGGTGATGATAAGTGGACCACGTACGACAAGAAGGTGCGAAAAAGATCGTGGTCAAAGGCCGGTCAGGCTTCACAGACTGTGGCGAAACCCGGGTTAACTCGCAACAAGGTGATGCTGTGTGCCATCTTGTAGGTAGGGACGTGAGTCCCTACCTACAAGATGGCAAAAAGTTATCCAACAAAATGGCACCTACATATCAAATGTAGGTCAAATGTAAATAAATTTTATAAAAAAACCTTTTGAATTTTTATATAAAATGCGAAAAAACTTTTTCCCCAACCTAATATGTATGATGACCTTCAAAACGGGTTCTCCAGTGGAACTTATTTAGAATAAAAACTTTTTGATTTGAAAAGTGGGTTATAGTGACTCTGGCCACCGAAATAAACACAATTAAGCCAAAGCTAGGATTGCACGTCGAAATTGTATAAGAGCGTGGTAACACAGTGATCAAGTCGGCCCTAAAAGCTGAAATCACCATAATGATTCAAGTCTAAAACCACGCTCTACTAAGCGGAGATTCCTTAGAAAATTTATTTTTACCTATAATAAAGATATCAAGCGACATTTAAGCTAAACTCCTTTAACCTTTCTCGGAAACTACTTATAGATACAAGTTATTTTTAACTGACTTTAGACGTGCAGCTGCGTTGGGGCGGCCTGTCGTAAGAGGCCACAAAACAACCCACAGCCAGGTGGTAGGGCATTTGCCCGACTGGATGGCTACCAACCCTGGTTTTTCTTAATATTTTTTTTTATTGCAGGAGTTCAACAGACAGGCAGACAGCCCACTTGATGGAAAGTGGTTACAGTCACCTATGGACATTTGCAACATCAAAGTTGCTACAGATGCGCTGCTGCTCTCTTAAAGGAGACTGGAACTTGTGTAGAGTATGCCGCCATAACAACTTTGAGTTGTGTTCCGGCATCAGTAGCCAGGTACCAGTTTTCTTTTTCAAGGCCGGCAGCATATTGGTAGCAACTCGGTATTGCTAATGTGTACTGTACAGTGGCCGCCATCCCCTCCTCGTCGCCAGTGAAGTGTTTTGTGGTGTAATAAGATTTAGACAGTAATAAATAAGTATTTAAAGACTATAGACGTGTTGTCATATTCGCTGCGGCGTCGATCCTTTATATGGCGACTCTGCCAGCGCATTCGCGATTTTCCGTACAAGGGAAGAAAAATACAAACAATGAGTGCAGTGTGCAATTCAAAAGACAATCAAATAATTTTTACAATGTAGCTCTAAAAAGCTGTTAATTACAAAGTGCTTGGACGCTGATATATTTTTTTGGTACTTTTTTTACAAAGGGAAAAGGCCCTAAAGAATATATAATTATAGCGCAGACTGGAGCTGCATTAATCGTCGGGGCAATTCTTTCTGCGTTTTTATCGAAAATGTCATGCAGAGTGGATTTAGTCACATTAACAAGTACGAGCTACGAAGGACTATGTGTATAATACTTGCAATAACTCAGAAGGGTTTATGGTAGTAAAAGAACAGCAACTGTTCACAATACTTCATAATCAGAGAACTTTACGGTTTTAACATATTACATACACTGACTTTTTACTCTGTACAAGCATTTTTAGAACACCTCGCAATTCCTCCAACGATTTTATAATACATGAAACTTAGCAATTGGCACAACCGATAGCGGATTGAAGTGACTGATAAACTATTTTAATTAAACTGTTATGAGTGAAAAGAATTTAACACATTACTGTTTGGAAATTCCAGATAATATTTTATACAAGATATCATATAAAACATTATACTTAAAGTTTTACATGTAATAAAATAAACCGAAAACAGTACAAATCTATCGCGCCTGCCAACATGAAAACAAAATGTAGTGACTACCGTCTATGTACAATAGAGAGGTTTTGAATTATAATCTGTACACAATAACTACATTATAAGGACAAACATTCCTACACAAAATTATGTTAAATTATAGAGAACTACCCACTCTATACAAAACAGGCGCTAATAACAGAATAAATAATAATATAACATTATTGTTCAATTAAGGAAATGGCCGATCGTATCGTTTAGAAATAAGAGGGTACATAACAAAGTCAATTATTAACTTTAAAAAGAAACACGACAAGAACAACTATGCTACTCAATAACTATAACATATGAGTTTGAGCCGCAGGCAACAACGGGAGACAGCAATAAATAAGTATTTAAAGATTAGAGGCGTGTTTTGATAATCATCTGTGGCGTCGATCCTTTATAGTATTAAGCGGATAAATGAAACGACCGTTTACACAGAGAACAACTTTGTTACTGGCTCGAGGGGGGAGGGCGGCCACTGTACACTACATAATGTCCATAGGCGACGGTAACCACTTTCCATCACAATTGGGCCTGTCTGTTGTGTTTCAGCAAAGGAAATAAAACAAAAAGACGGTTCAACTAAATTGAATCAATTTGGCCCCGAAACTGACAGGAAACTTAGACGTTCGTTCGATGACATTGAATGTTCCAAGTACTTCGGTTGTTTCCTCCAAATTGAAAGACAGAAGTTAAACTTGTAATTTCACTATCTAAATATGTAAACAGTAATTTATGTATGTGTATGTAACTCAACATATATTTGTATATAAATATGTATGTGTATTTTTATTTACTTAATATATATGTATATATTTTAAGCTATGCGCAATGAATACTGACTCGTTATTAGAAATGTGAAATTATCTCCAGGTTGTCTGAAAGAAATCGCTGTTAGCGACAAGACCGCTGATTGTAAGTACTAGCTAAATTATTATTAACTCATGTGTATTATTTTCTTGTGTGCAATAAAGAGTATTCTATTCTCAAATCAGCATTACCGGCTCCCTTGTCATTCCTGAAAAATACTTTCGCAAAATTGATCCTTAAATCGAACCACAGTCTTTAAAGTCTCATAACATTTATCTCCTGAAATATTTCAAGTGTAAACATGACTCACAACCCTCCCATGTAAATACAGAGTTAATTGGATTACACACTTTGCCGAATTTCGTTGAATTTTTAGTATCTCTGTTGAAAAGAAATTGCGCGAAAAATTTCTAAATGTCAACTCAATATAGCCATTCGACCGTGATAAGTCTGATCCATCTTTATTTACGTCATCATGTACAGTCTGCATGGCTCAGACGACGTTTTATTCACTTAAACTGTTTTTTTTATAGTCAAGGTAAGTTTGTATACCTCTCGTTGTGTAGTACCTGTTTAAAATAAATTTAACGTCAACTACAGTTTACACATAGAATAAAACAGTGTCTTAGCTTTATTGACCGATTTGTTTTAGTCGTTTCTTTTCGAACACGGAAATAACTAGACGTGTATGGAGTTCCCCCACTGACGGACTTCGCCACCTTGACTAAATAAAGTTTTTTTTATTTGATAATTGTGAAAACTAAACCTAATTACAAATTAAACTATACTTACAAAATTACATAAATCTATAAGTAAAA
The DNA here is from genome assembly GCA_039645545.1 of Dendrolimus houi. NCBI lineage: Eukaryota > Metazoa > Arthropoda > Insecta > Lepidoptera > Lasiocampidae > Dendrolimus > Dendrolimus houi. The sequence goes on along the minus strand of CM077137.1, from coordinate 2,199,604 downwards.
AATTTACTCCAAATCGCTGTAGGCGGGCTAAATGTAGCTTGCCTAAAATGCTGGCCGCATTTCTGCGTTGGATGGCAATGCTGATACGTTGCGCTAGTGCCAGCCAGTCTTTTGGTAACGCGAGACATCAATTAGACGCGTTGAGAGGTCTCGATAGAGGTGATGAGCTCCAGGCCCCCACGGCCCCTGGGTCCCGACCAAAGCCACAAATACTTTTTTTTATTGCAAGAGTTCAGCAGACAGGCAGACGGCCCACCTGATGGAGTGGTTAACATCGCCTATGGACGTTTGGAACATCAAAGGTACTAACAATGTGCTGCCGCTCTCTAAAGGGAGACTAGAACCCGGCCACTAATACCGTAACACAACTCAAACTTGTTATGGCGGCATACTCTAGACCAGAGGTGGTAGTCATTCAGACGGGCAAATACCCTACTGCTGTGGGTTGGTTTGTCACCTCGTACGACAGGCCGCCCGGCCGCGGGAAATTCTGTGTTTTCTCCGTTGCTGCACGGATAAAAATATTTGAAGTGTACCTACCCCTTTTTTATTGCCAAGCTGGTAAAAAGGTATACGGTCCATCTAAGAGAAGGTGGTTACCGTCGCCTATACATGTTTGCAACACCAAGTGAGAAGTCAACATGTTGCCAGCCTTTAGGATGGAATAGAGGGGTCAGATAGGAGGAATGAGTAAAAATAATGGATTTTAAATTAATTATAGGACTATTCTTAATAAAATTACTGCGGGAATCGTTAATTCCAACATCATAAGCAAGCACGCAAGCGGGAAGCTAATATTAATCTGTGCAGCATTCAAAATAACGCGCCATTATATGACAACTCGCGTTCAACGTTCCCGCAGTATTATTTTGGCGCGAAAACACCATCTATCAAAACCCGAAAGACTGAACGACAGTTCGACACACGTCTACAACGCGGGCACACGAAATTCGTGGCGCTGCTACTTGCTCTCATCTAAGCAAAAATCCCTCTGATTGACTTTGTAAGTAACGTGTAGAGTCTGTGATTAAAAGTGTACGATAGAAGTTATCTTTCATTCCCTGTACACCACTCAACGGACATAACATAACAACCATCATAACCCCTCACTACGTTTTAACGGTTTCGAGGGCGGTAATTTATTTGATTAATGAAGAAGAGAAGAAGTGGCACAATAAACTATTCAGCCGCCGCCTCTTCTATTCAAGCCATAACATGTTGCGAAACGGTGGTAAATTAGATTAGGCTCCCATAGAATACAAATAACCATAAAAAAATTTAAACTAAATAATTAAAATGAACAAGTTGACGGTACGTTAAATAAAACTTTAATTATACTCATTGACACTTGACATCTTTGTCTTCCGTGATCACGGCTACTGAAAAGTGGACCTTGCCGGCCTCCACCCTCACTAAAAGCCGCGAGGGGGTGTGTCGGTGTTACGCGCGACACCCTCACTCCCTTAAAAAGGAGGGGGAGATACCAAGGACGATATATCCTCTTCCAAGGAGAGGGCTGCCTCCGTAATAGGGGCGGGCCAGCGCTAGCCGGGGTCGCGGATAAAGACTCACGATATGTTCCGTGACCTCGGCAAAACGGCGAAAGGAGGAACACCCGTGGGTTTTAGTGGGTATTCCGGCAGTCCATCAGGCCGGCGAGTCCCAGAGTACCACGCCGCTGTCCCACGAGCTGCGCGGTCTACGCAAACGGATTACTCCTCGTCAAAAAAATAAAGGCTACTGAAAAGTGGCCGAAGACCGTGAGTTGTACGTACAACATCCTACTATATAAACTGCGCACAGAAAATTTTCCGACCCCCCGAGATCTCATACGCTCGCCGGAACAGGGTGATGTTACGAGGTCGCGAAGACCACAAAGCTGCTGACAGGCCACCAGAAGCCACAGATGGCTACCCAAAGCCCGAAATGGCTAACTAAGCCAACGCAAAGCCTGGGAAGGCCGTCGGATGCCACAGACTGGCCAACGAGAGCCGTTAAGAGACCACCGTCAGGAAGGCTCCAATGGCTCCAAACCCCGCCACCAACGGGTTGTCCGTCTCGCCGCCTCAAATGACCAAGAGGAAGAAGACCACCGATAAAGTGTTCAGATGACTACTTACTACTATCGCATCGTATTCCTTACTATTATTGTATATACTTATGTCAAGCATATACAATAATAAATTTATTGCAACAACTATTTATATAACCTTTTTTGTCCACCCTACTGATCATCGACGCGTGACGTCATGAGACTATCGGCAAACCTTCTGCGCACAGATAGTAGAATTATAGAAAGATGTGTTATTTCTATATGTATAAAGCAACTACTATGTGAACATCTGAAAACGTAAACGTTGCACGCATTGTCCCAAACTAATATATCAATTGTTCTTTCCAGAATACTGTCATCCCTACGAGCCGTTCAAGTGTCCAGTGGACGGTAACTGCATCTCGATCCAGTATCTGTGCGATGGGGCTCCAGACTGCATTGATGGCTACGACGAGGACTCAAAACTTTGCACTGCTGGTAAATTTAACATTTTTTTACTAGGATATTAGGATAGCGACTACATCCACCAGAATCGATTGAGCGGAGAGCCAAGAAGTTGAAATGCAACGATCAACTATTTAATGACAAATTACAAAGTCTCTAACATCGACGCAGGGTTGCCAGCTTGTCGGTTTTCTATCGGATACCTTTTGGAGCTTTTCAATCTTATCCCGCCGTCTCCCTTCCATCATCGGACAACCAGACGCACCGGCATGCGACACCGCTATATGGTGGACATACCACCTATTCGAACAAAGCGCTTTGAATCCACCTTCATTATGCGCACCGCAAAGGAGTGGAGCTCACTGATGGAGTCTGTTCTTCCCGAAACCTACAACCTGAATGTCTTCAAGTCTCGTGTGAATAGGTACCTTCTAGGTAAACGTGCTCGATCTTAGATCATATCTCCGCTCAAATCGAGCGAGATAATGGTCAAACGCGAACCTATACGTGATAAAAAAAATCCACGCTTGAATTAAAATTCCCGAGATACAAAGTACCACGGCATTTAAAAAGAATGTAAGCTATCTTTTTAGTGAAAACTGTTTAGGAATAAGCTAATTTTTATGCACCCGAACAACTTCAAACCGCTCCTGGGAAAATTCCCGAGGGATAAAAATATTACAAGTTTTATTAATTAAATTAAAATTTGCTATCGATCAGTGAAAAAATCGCATTGGAATTCGAAATTATTTTTCAATCTGACCATTTTAAGTCATTCCCAGTAAAATTCCCGCGGGCTTCCCAGAATAAAGAAAGAATAAAAAGTAGCGCAGATTTTAAGTATACAAATTTGCTGTTGGTGAGCGAAAACCGTTACAAAATCAGCCTAGGTAGTTTTTGCGTAAATCCCGAACAAATAGACAAACAGACAAGAAATCTAAAAAATTTGCATCGTGTTCTTCGTCATTTATATAGTCTATTCCGGTTGTTTTTTTTTTTTAAATAGCTTCAATTTACAGATATGGTTAACGTTGCCAAGACATTTGCAACACCAGAAGTGAAGCCAACCTTTAGAGGATGGGATAAGAGGGATGAGATAGGGAAAATGACATGAGATGAGGAGGAAGTGGGTCATTGGGACTCTGACTCATCGCACGGAACAGGATCAGCTTTAGGTTAACCGTTTTATACCGATATTCCGTGAGAGCGTGGTTGCGGAGACATCAATCATGACGTCAAGGCCCGTATATCAGCAGCTTGGGTTAAGATGTTGGCTATTAACGTTCTAATGTACTTAAAGCTAAGAAATAAATCCTTATATCAACCCATCTGTTTTTCATACAACGGTGGAGTGATTGCTGACGTGAAACTTGTTTAGAATCGCTGTGATTTGAAACTCGATGAAACGAAGAAGCGACACTAAAAAGAGCTTTATAAATCTGTAGGATTAAACCTGTGAGAGAATCAGATACGAGTTTTACATTGTGCAGCACAGATTAGAGAATCAATAAAACCGATGATTAAAGTATAGGTCCAGTTGGACCGAATTTGGAAATTGGAGGAGAATTTGGACCGAAATAAAACTGATAATAATTTTTTTTACACTAAAACAGTGAAAAGGTTGACGGTTATGTTGACGGATGTAGGCTAAAGGAATTATATTTATATTATTTATTATTATTCCTTATAACATCGGCTATCAACCAGTGCAAGTCCGGTCAAAGTCGGTTCAGCCGTTTTGGAGATTAACCGGAACCAATAGACAAACAAACAGAAAAAAAAAATCGTTTTTTGATATAAGTACCGTACATACTTTTATATGCATGCTTTAATAAATATTTCGATATTACAAACAGACACTTCAATTTTATTTATCTGTATAGATTTTGTAGCCAAATACCAAAAAAACAATGGAAGTTAGTCATCCTAGCAAAGCCTTTTATTGTGCATGGACCGAGCTTTTGGCCTTTTTAATCTAATTCTTCAAGATCAATGATTTTCCCCTTTTTGAATAAACTTTCTAAAGTATAAAATACTGTTAATGTCACTGTCATATTATCCAAGTTAAATTAGTTTTCTAGACATCCTAGCCTGAGGGTCAGACCCTAGCGATTTACAAACTTAAGGCATGTCGCAACGTCAACATCTTTGACGTTTTCTCGGTACTGATTTTTCATGGTATAGCGAGGATTCCATAGACGCGGTCGTTTTTGAGATGCATTATTATTTTATTGTAAACTAGCGGTCCGCCCCGGCTTCTCAAGGGTTTCTAAAGAGAATGAGTTTAATTACCTACTAAGCGAATGCAAAATATTTCCTCTCCCGTAAGGCCCGTATCCCAGTGACGCTTATATCGCATTGCTGCCTAACTAGCTGAGCAAGGTGAGAGGCGACCGCGCAACTTTTTTCTAATACTTTCATTTTTAAACTCGTAATATCTTTGGAATGGAATGTCCGAATTGAATAATTCAACAAGGTATATAAATATATTGAAGCAGTCTTGAATATGAAGTAATTTATTTTGATAAGGATGAATACCAAGATACAAATAAACAGCCTTTTATAGCGGCGGAATTTCAATTAAACTTTTAAAATAAAAGAAAACTTATTGTGGCATAACTATAATACCTAAACATATGCTGTCGCGACACTTTTTGTAAATAATGGTGTGTTCTGCAAAGTCGTAGTACATTATTTTATTCTATCATCAATATTTTTCGCAGCGCACGCGATCTTAGGTATTATTTTACACCTTGCGTTACATTATTGGAGTTTTAGTAAGGATCCCTAATTATTTTGAAAATATAATATAGCCTATGTTAGCAGTGGACGAATTTTTCAAATCGGTTTAGTAATTTCGGAGCCTGTTCAAAGAAAACAAACAAACAATCAAATCTTTCCTCTTTTTAATATTAGTATAGATAAAACAAAGTAGTATTTAAAAAACAAAAATAAAAATTATCTCTCTTTTATAAAAATATACATATTTTTTATCCTGTTTTGACAACAACTGAAGGAATAAAATGTTTCATGACAATAGTTTGGAAGTGATTTTTTGTTAACTTTTTAAAATTAAGAAAAAACCACGATACTTCTCATATCGTGACGACTTATGATATTTTTTTGGTCATTTGGGGACCAAAAATCATCGATAGGGAGCTGTCTTGGCGGCCTCACATTACCGATTTAAGTTGCAGAGTCTTCTTATCTTCTAGATCCCTCAGAAGATTAAGAAACTTTTTGCCCACTGCTACCAAGATTACGCTTGCTGAGTCTCTCTTGCTTTCCATACTTGATTACGCTGACGCCTGCTATCTACATTTAACCGTAGAACAGTTAACAAGCTTGAGCGGCTTCAGAATTTTTGTATCAGGTTCATATTTGGATTGCGAAAATATGACCATGTTTCCGAATATCGTAAAAGACTCAAGTGGCTTCCTATTCATTTTCACCGGAATACTCACATTCTCACTCTCTTTTATAACATATTATTTACTCCTAATAGTCCACAGTACCTTAAGGAACGTTTTAAATTCCTTCGCCTATCCACTGCCCATAATTTGCGCCATGATACGCACCGAAAGCTTATGACGCCTGCAAACACTTCATCTTGTTATGATAATTCTTTTACGGTGCAGGCTCTCAAACTTTGGAATATGCTGCCTCTTACTGTCAGAGAGTTGCTCAGAAAACACTATTTGTCCACAAATAGAATTATGTCTGATTAACAGAATATAATCATGCTAATACATTTATTATAATAACTTATGTATTATTTTATATATATGACTATGTATATATGTATGTATTTGTATATTCATTTCTTAAACTAGCCTATATCGCCTGATTCAATTTTTTTTTTCATTTAGGATGCCTGGAATGGTCGTTTTGAGCGATAAGGCCGCCTGTTGTATTGCCTAGAAAAATATTGTAAATATGGTCTGTTTTTGTAATTGTATATTTTGGTGTGCAATAAAGTGTTATCTCTCTCTCTCTCTCTCTCTCTCTCGCTCTCTCTCTCTCTCTAAATTAGTTATCACTAAATACCAACGAAAAATTGTTTTGTTTGGATCCCACTTTCGACTTTTTTGCGGCAATAGGAGCCTTACGTTAAAATTATTGTATTCATTCATTTAATCAGAAACTTTATGGTTGCTACCATGAATAAGATTTCACTCTTGATTTTATTCAAGCTTCAAAGTTTAACGGTTTATACGACAAAGAACATCCAAGTTATAACATAACTTGAAATCACGACCAAGTTTTGAACTGGCATCATTTATTTTGGAAAATTATTTGGTAGGTTATAGGATACTTGGAGCTCAGAGACTGAAATAAAATTTCACTAGGATTTAAATTAAAATATTCAGATCAAAGAGCTGGGCCTCAATTAAGGCAACGAATAAGCGTTGCCACATAACGTAGTGACGTTGGTAGCCTTTTGGGAACTTTCTCGAAGAGCGCGAATGATTTGAACCCAATTTTTGAAGTGAAACTTCTTTAGAATCGTTGTGATTTGAAACTCGATAAAACGAAAAATAGCGACACTAAAAAGAGATAAATACATAAATCAATACTAAGCCTGCGAGAGAATGAGATAGAATACATTATATTTAATAATTTAAACACTATATACTCATACAGATAGAGTTAGAAATTTTTTAAAGGTTTTCGTTAATACTTAAAATTTCGTGTTTTAAAGCTTAAATATATTATAACCATATAATATATGGAATGTGACGTCACGAAATTTAGAATCCCTACCACCTCTTGTCAGACTTTGTTTCACTTCTACTGCGTGTGATTTGCATACACACACATTTTTTTCTGGACCTACTTTTTATGTCGTTTTTATCTTTTAATTAGGGTAATATTTGTATGTAGAATAGTTTGTTAAGTTTGTATTATGTATTATTGGGGTTGTTTAGTTTTTAGTTAACATTATTTTGTAAATATTTAATAGTAGCCGCGCTAGCGAATCTTTATTCGCCGGTGTCGCCATGACGGTGTGATTGTTAGGGGGCCGCCCATTCATTACGTCACACGTTAAGGGGGAGGGAGAGAGTCGATGAAGTGTGACATTGTGTGACCAGGGGTGGGAGGAGTCCTAAATTTTGTCACATTTCAAAATCTAATATCTATATATTTAAGCTTTAAAACACGAAATTTAAATTATCAATGAAATACTTCAAAATATTTCCAACTCTATATGTAATTGCATAAGTGTTTAAATTATTAAAAGATACTTTAAGTGGAAACAAAACTCTTACAGAATTGCTCTTTTAATTTAACAATTTCTTGATGTAAAATTGCAAAATATGTGATGTCACACTAGGAAGGGAGGAGTCTCACGAATGTGACCAGCAGCTGTGACAAGGATGAGGGAGGGGTCAAAAAATCATAAAATTGGTGGATGGCCCTTCGTGAGTTATTAAAATGACGCCACCGTACCGCGTTCGTTATCTTCGAAAATGACAAAAAAATCAGACCTGCTAATTCGGATAAGCAGATTTCTAAAATGCAACTTAGATTTTTAACCGACTTCAAAAAGGAGGAGGTTCTCAACTTGATTGGTATTTTTTTTATGTATGTACAACGATTACGCTGAGATTTATTATCCGTGAGAGATATTACTAGATAGTATAATGGGCTTTTCAATAAAACAACAACTGTTTGTAATACTTTCTATTCCGAGAATGAATGTACATGATTTTTGTATCTACATACTTGTTAAAATATATTACATACATAACATACAATCCCATTTACGTGATTCTTCTTTAGTTTGATGCGGAATAATTGTCGTTCGCTCCTCTAAAAATTTAACATAGTTTGGTCCAGTAGTTTTCATTTTATGAACATTTTTGCCGGTCCCGTTTCTTGGGACCTATATTTTTTAAGGCGCGCGGCACCTTTCGTAGGCCTACCTTATAACTAGACACTAAAGAGTAACAAATAGAAAAAAATCGTTAATAACCGACTTCAAAAACTAATAACTATAAAATAACTTATTTCTAAAGCTATTTCAGTATTTTCGTAATTAAAAGTAGAAAAAATATATAACAAAAAACGAAACCAATTCAAAACTAACTTAAATGCAAAAAAAAAAAATCTGCAACAATTTGAAGTCGGTGCCCAGTAAAACATAAAATAACTAAAAATTTGCAAAATGTAGTCATTTTCTTTTATTTTACATCGGCTTTAATTGTTGTAGAAAATGTTTATTTTTGCATTTAAGTTATTAATTCGGTTTCATTTTTTGTTATATTTTTTTTATTTTCTACTTTGAATTACGCAAATATTGAAATAGCATCAGAAATAAGTTATTTTATACTTTTTCGTTTTTGAAGTCGGTTTTTTAAACGAAGTTTTTTTTTATTTGTCGTAACTATTTAGAGCATCGCATGAAAGCTACTGAATAGATTTAAATGAAACTCGACATTATCCCGGGTCAACACTTAGGATAGTCTTTATCCTTTGAATGACGAGTTTTGGTGTAATAGATTACTCGTCATTCATGTCTATATTTTTTGTATATATGTTGTGTATATTTGTGGCTATATTTGTGTTTAGACAAATATAGCCACACACACACACACACGCGCGCGCGCCCACAAAGATGTCGCTGCGATCGCGTTCTTTGGTACCGCACCGTGTCGTACACGACTTCATGGTAACACGATAAATTTAATCTGTTAGTACTAGTCGCTTATACACTGATTACACTGTTCAATTAGCAAATCAGAAAAGGCCTTTATTGGTCAAAATACTTGGCAACTTTACGACGTTTTGACGTAATGTTACATTTATTAACAACGAAATGTGGCCATCTTGAGAATCATTAAACCGAGGCCCAAGAAATAGAGTTTTATTACTCAATTATGTTTAACGTCTTTCTTGGATTTATTTATAAAGGTGTCAAGCAGTTAAAGTTCCTTGGCGTTGTTTTTTAACCGATTTCCAAAAGGAGGAGGTTCGCAATTCGTGTGTGTGTTTTTTTGTATATTTGTTACACGATGTCTCCGTCAATTGTGGACCGATTTTCATTTTTTAAAGGGTGTAGTGGATGCACTTACCACGTTTAATTGTAGATGGTTTTATATTATATTTGTTTAAAATATACCACGATCCTGGTTACCATACGCTCGGGTTTCCAACTCAATTATTTGCTTATACATTTCTTAGATTTCATTTCATTTCTATTAGAAACTTTCGCAATAATAAAACTAGTATTTTAATCTAATTCTCATAAACAAAAGTAGGTTTAGTAGGTCAAGTTCAAGGTCAATCTTTTGGCGTTTGACTTTTGACGTTTGACAGGTGCTACCTTATGAAAAACATAGCCACAACATTCTTTTGATCTAGGCTATGTTTACTATTCATGTTTAATTATAATTTCTAATCATAAAATAAATTATATATAATTATCTATTTCAATTTTCTTATTTATTTAATTTAATTTAATTTATCAATTACATAATGATCTACTTTTGTTATTGTTAATCAATTCCTATATGCCTATGTTAGCCAGGACGTAAGGGTACGACTAACCAATGAGAGATGTGTATAAAACTCGCTCTCATTGGTGGGAATTCAAAAATGTAAAAAAAGACACGGGTTTTGAATTCAGTTAAAAGGTGACCATTTGGTACGACAAAAAGATACTTACTAAAGTGTAAATAAAAAGTCAGTTTAATATCGAAGTTATACTTATTCAAGAGCCTTATAGCACACTCTTCAAGGGTATATATACGTTGCCTAGTAAAACATAAAAAGCAACAAATTTGCAAAATATAGTAATTTTTATGTTTTACTTCAAACAGACTTCAAGATTTTTTAGAGAGAAGTCGTTAAATATTTATGTTTTGCTTTTCATTTCGTATATTTCGTAGTCAGTTTTTTTTTTAATTATTTTTTTTATATTTAAAGTCGGTTTTGTATTTGTTAAACAAAAATTATAAAAGGATCTAGTTGCGAATTTTGCGCATATATATCCTTATCTATACGCACATATTATATAATTACTTGACCTCGCTGACTGGCTGACTTATACAGGTTTCAGCAAACGGCACACCTGCTTGAAACCATTATAGTATACCAGGAATATATATTAATTAAAATACATTATAATTTTAGAGTTGAAGACATGCATTTCTCAAAAGAATTTACAATTCATTTACAGAGAAATAACTAGTTACATTTAATTTACATTTACCGATATTAGCGCATCTGTCCATTTATTATTGTAAAATTTAATTAATGTTTTATTTTCGAATGGATTTAGTTAATTATTTGTAATATGTGAGGGTAGTCTTGAGACAAAAGTCGGAGCAATGCAAGTTGTTCATTAAGGCAACGGGCTTATTAAAATACGTAAAGCGATTTGAAAGTAAAGTTACGTGTTTTTGGCAGTCAGTCTGTCTGTTAGTTACTAAGTAGCTTTACAATAACAGATGGATAGATTTATTTTTGGTTGGATGAATAACTTCCAAATTAAAAATAAATAAAAATATATATATATTAATTTAGTCAAGTAAAGAGTAGTCCTTTAGAATGTGGTTTTTCAATAGTTTTTTGAACAGTCAGAACGATTTTACTTCTTTAATATTCTTCGGTAGATTATTATATAATAAAGCGTCCTCATGAGTTGTATTCTTTTTTCTGCTGTTTGTTCTGGGTATATATATTTTATTATTTAATAATAACAAAGATACAGGAAGAAAAAAAAACATTTTGGTTGTGCTTCTCCTTAACATTGTACACTAAGAATGATTGAACTTTGCATAAAACATTTGGTAAATTTGTTGCCCTTTAATAATGCCGACAAAGCAACCGCGCATCCGGCTTACCGATAGTCGGCGTTTTTTATAAAGTTCAGCTGACAGTTCGTGCCCTCAACGATTTGTAATCATTATTAAGGGGATTCTATCAAAAGTACGTCGCTGCTGAAGTTTAGTTTACATGCGTTTTTTCAATACCGGATGAATAAATGTGAAAAGAAAAAATCATGTTCGATTTAAAATCTTTTACAGTACATGTTCTACCTGGTTTCGTGCGAAATTATGGTCATAAGAAGTGAAAGTTTAATCAGTCACAACTCTAAAACTAAATTTTTAAGTATTTTTTCCTTTTTTTAACTGTACGCTAGTGTTATGCCCTTTCACCCATTTAAGAAGGTCCGTTTGCTGAAATATTCTGTATATCAACGCACAGCCCAAACTACTGGGGCTAGGGACGTCAAAAGCATCCGGGGTCTTTCTAGACTGTAGGTGCACACTAAGGAAAGATTTTTGAATATACAACCCCTAAGGTAATTGTTACAATTACCACGTGCTAACAACGGTGAAGGAAAACATCGTGATGCAACCTGCACATCGAGATAACTGATGTGTCAAACCTGCCAAGCCACCTTGGAGAAGCGGGGCGGGTATACTGTCCGTACCCTCTATAATGGGAGGCCCGAGCCCAGCAGTGGGACATTTATGGGTTGATATTATAACCCCTAAGGAGGTGAGAAAAAGGATGAAAGTTTGTATGAAAATCCGTCATCTTTAAAGAAAGAAACACGAAATTTTATGTAGACTTGTAGATACCTCCTTCTGGTTGGGAATAAATGCACATGTATATCGGCGTTTTTGAAAATCCTACCCCTAAGGTGGTGAGAAAGGGGCTATCTTTTAACTTTCTTTGAGGTACTCAGACCCCAATTGGCTATTTTAATCTACACGAGCGAAGCCGCGGGTAACAGCTAGCGCTTAGACATTTCTATACTCGTTGTTACCCGTGACTGCATCTGCAATTGCTTTTTAGTTTCTTTATTAATTTAAATTGACTGATAGTCGTTAAATATAAAAATAAACTTTATTTTTTATGGCATGAGTTCAGCAGATAGCCAGACGGCCAACCTGGTGGAAATCGGTTACCATCACCTATGAATATTTTTAACACCAAAGATGCTACCAATGTGCTGCCACTCTCTAAATAGAGACTGGAACCTGGCCGCTAATGCCGAAACACAACTCAAGGTTGTTATGGCGACATAGGTACTCTAGAGCAGGGGTGGTAGCCATCCAGACAGAAAAATACTCTACCTGACTGTGGGTTGTTTTGTCGTCTCTCACGACAGGCCGCCCGGCCGCTGAAAATTGTATTATTGCCACGTCCCTGCACAGAATAAAAAGTCAATGAAGTTATTTTACAATTTGATTACAGTAAAGATATATGTAGATATTTTTTATAATACATCATACACATCTTGTCTTAATTATGTTCATTACCTACGGAATTGGAGAGCGGACAGTTATAAATCAACGTCGCAGCCTCATAGATTTTGCACGAGCGTACATATTTATGACGTCCTAAGTAGGTACAAGTGAAATGAGTCAAATTGTGTAATTATTATTATGGTTTAAACAGTAATATTCCTATTTATAATGTTTCAAAATTAAGATAATATGTTATTTAACGCTTGTTCTTTGAAGTCGTGGTAGCGTAACGGCTAGCGCACGCGTCTCAAACTCAAAAGGCGCGAGATGGAATCCTGAGCGGAACGCATGCACCACATAGGCAGTTATCTGACCTAATGTGCATATTATTACAATTACCACGTGCTAACAACGGTGAAGGAAAATCTCGTGCCACCTGCACATCGAGATAACCGATGTGTCAAACCTGCCAAGCCGCCTTGGACAAGCGTGGCGGGTATACTGCCCTTTCTCCTAGTGGGAAGCCCGTGCCCAGTAGTTGGACGTCTATGGGTTATTATTTTATTTTTTAACCTCTGTTCTTTTTACTTAAATATTTTTAGAATTTATTGTAACATATTGTGTCCGCATCCTTATTAAAGCCAAAACAAACCTTCGTGATTCTTTATACATATATCTGCATTTTATATTATTTCTAGGAAAAAAAAGCAATAAAACTGTCGGTATGTCTGATCCACATGTCGGGAATGTACATCACGTATGGATGTAGATAACTGTTGAGCCACGCAATATTTTGCCCGAATACACTGACCTTCGCCTCAAATAACCATTCCGAAGGCCGGGACAGGTGATATATGTAGAAATATCCACTCGCTTATATGTATGTACGTCACTAATGTAATTAGACCGAATGTCGTGTATATCCAATCCAATATGGCCGCCAACGTTCGGTTTGTTTAGTTATGATTTCGCTACAACATGTACTTCATAGATGATTTAATTATCTCGCAACGTTGAAGAGGGGGCCCGAAGTAGAAAATTGAAATTCAAAAGATTACCAATATGCAAATGAACTTTAAACAGTGATGGCGCCCTTTAAAAATGTAGGATTTAACTTTCAGCCCTTTTAGAGAGTTATTATTCTCATGCTTTATTCATGCTCTTTATGAGAACTTAATATTATTAGCAGGTTCTATAACAGTGATTTTACCTGTTACAGCTAAAAGGCCACCCGTTGAAGAAACTGCGTCCTTTCTTCAATCCCTGCTGGCATCGCACGGACCTAACTACCTTGAGAAACTCTTTGGCAGTAAAGCAAGAGACGCATTGGAACCTTTAGGTGGTGTTGAGAAAGTTGCCATTGCTTTGTCAGGTAAAAGCTTTTTATTACGGTTATACAACTTCCTAGAACCGTGTTCGAAATAGTTTATTTACTCACTTGTTCCTAAAAAAGTGGACTGTAATTAATACGACTAGACTATAAAATATAAAAAAATGGCTGGAGGAGAACATGAACGGTCTTCGGCACCATCTAATTTCATTCAACATTTCAAGATTTTTTTCTGGATGCTTGACATTCTAAATACCTACTCTTGTTCTATATCATGTTGGGAGCCAATTTTAAAACTCAGTATCTAAAGTTGGCGCACAACAGTGAGCTATTTTCAAGTTTGAAATAAAACTATAGTCAAACATTTTCTTAGCAAAAATTTTATAACACTGAAACGGGGTTTTGATTATGCATAAGAAAATAATCGATTACTTGTAAATGTGTATGATTATGTATCTAGGTCAAAGACAGGGAGGGAGACTTCTAACTTTACCCTATATAAAAATATTACCTGTATTTCTACAACTAAAGATTCATTTATTCAAAAAAGCCTGAGAAAATTCTATATTAATTCTCATTTGACTTCACTTTTTTTATTTCCCAACAGAATCTCAAACAATTGAAGATTTCGGCGCTGCACTACATCTGATGCGATCAGACTTGGAACATCTGCGTTCAGTGTTCATGGCGGTCGAGAACGGCGACTTGGGTATGCTGAAGTCTCTTGGTATCAAGGACTCGGAGCTTGGTGACGTCAAATTTTTCCTCGAGAAGTTGGTAAATACCGGCTTTCTCGACTGAATAGCGCCGGAGTCTGCCTCTGATTACTATCACGTTGTCCAACTCGCTCCCATCAGTTCATCCTTCTACAGCTACCTTCCCTACGACTCCATTAAGTTCAGGAGAAAGTAATTCTTCAATTCCGACATTTCATTCTCTATCCTGTGCGATTGTTAGTGTGTGATATTCATTAAGACTATATACAACCAGCCATAATTATAGTGGCTATGTCACGGCAGTCAGTCGGTTTTTGGCTGACAAGAATTCTTAATTGGTATTACGGATTGCTTTCAAATAGATTCTCCGGAGTTCATGCGCTCGCAGTGCGCGATTTCGATAGCCACGACTAGCCGCTGGCTGTGTGTGACGCGACAAATCTGGCTGGTCGCGGCAGTAAAACTTAGCTGCCAGCTAGTTAGCATTAACAATAGCAGGATCTCACTGGCTGCCGTTATTTGACCGCCCAATGCGTTTGTAAACTAAATCACCTGAAGAAACGACTGCCAGTTATTGGTTGTAAATCTACAACCGGCCACGTAGACAATAAACCGATGCTGGAAGCTGTTTCTCATATTCACAGCTTTTCATAAAAGTTAGATAGAAGAAAAAGGGTATTAATTTTCAAATAGAATAGGGTATATTTTTATAAAACTTAACTCAGTTTTTTAAAGGCAGGTTATCCCAGGTCTAACATATTTAGAAGCAGTAAACACGAAGCGCGCTTTAATAATGAAAATTTATGAATTACAAAAATATTCATTATAAAAAAATATATACTAACGAATATTTATTGAAACATAGTTTAAATATTTTTTTTTAATAAATATTATTCTGATTATATTATTATGGGGTAAATCATTATTCGATTTATTTTTAGTCGAGCAAGTATTTACATAAACATTCACAGAACTACTGAGTGACATGGGGATAACCCACCGTTAAGGTTGCGACAGGGTCGTTTCGCGTCTTCGCGAAGTGCCTACTATGCTTATAGTGCTTGGCACTTCGTGGTGGCCCTGATGTAGCCGAGAGTGTGCATGTGTGTGTGTTTGTCGCCCTAATCCTTCTTTCCAGGACACGTCAGAGGCGACTCAAAAGAATATCATGCGTCCGTTCTAAGCGAGATATAAAGCTAGGTTGTTTAAAGAGTGAAAAATGTCCCTAGAATATAATATTAAGAAAAGTTAAAGAATGCATGCGCTTTATATCTGGCTTTTGGATAAATCCAGAATAGGACCACGGATTATATCAATATAATATTAGAGTTAGTAGAAATAATACATATCATAGTTTTTAATCAGTAGCGAATAAAGTACAATTATTTTAATATGATATTATTGTAGTTTAAAATTTAAAATGGCGTCTCGTAGGCCCTTTTAGGATCTATCACCAACATATCACTAAAATGAAGCATAGTTTAACGGTGCTGCACTGAATTCCGGAAACATATCAAAATTATGTGATTTAATATTTATAAATGTTAGATTTATTGTTACTTATTTTAGTGTAAGGTAGAATCATTGATATTAGGTAGTACTTTCTAATTCATTAGGGTAATAATAATTCTTACAATTTCTCATTCCAATATCGGTGTTGTCTTTATAAAACTTTTGTCAAATGCGGGCTAGGGAGACAACGAATTAGTATCGTCATTAATATATGGAAATACATACAAGGAAAACGGGTACATGATGTAATATTGAGAATACACGCAATATATCTTGGGATGAATACTAATTTGACAAAACAATTACATCGCTATAAAGCTCTGATCAAACAGTAAATATGCGCGGGACGCAGTTTAAAACGATTCCTTCGCTCGTTAAGGCGATGGCCTGTTACAACCGCCGCACGCTGCGTCTGGAGTTACTTCGCCATTAACGAATGCTTATTATGTAAAAGTATTTTAGTGATCTCTCTTAGACACCTGACTCGACCCGTAAGTACGACGTACAACGTCACGCTGTACTCAGCCCGCGGCATTTGTAACAATCCACCGCTTTAGTCTCTCAAACTGACGCGACTCTCCGCAATCTGTTTCCTCAATAAAGAAAAATATACCTTGATTTCGAAGATGAAGTTTTGCTGTTCTTAAACGTTTGGAATTTTATTTCTTATCAAACAAAATCCTGATGCGTGCGGCGTCCCGCTCAAATTTTGATATTAACTTACGACTATTCGCGCTAATTTGAACATGTCCATAGAAATTATTTGTCATTATTGGTGGGAGCGACTGCCACCCATATCATGTCCCCCGTAAATTCGGCTCATTTGACCAATATTAAAAGTTAATATTGGTTACTTCGTGTTTAATTTGCGAAAATTAAATGACAATTATTTAAATGTAACTTTTTTTAATATAATCAATATACATTTGTTTCACTAGATAGCACTGCAGTAAATCTACAGTCCTTCTACTACCTTCCCCTCTTCCTATTCATTCTTAAGTAGAATAGTTAAACTCTGCCTATACCAAGTACGTAATACATATAGTACAGTCAACCTTTTTAGTATATTTTGTGATGTGTGATATTTGCAATGAAATATATATAACATATTTCAGAAAATGTTGCTACGTATTGACTAGAATTTACAGGTCATCTTTTTGCAAATACGCATTTATATTCAATGCAGGTCTTAGGCAAAAATTAGTTAACATTTTAAATTACATTTCTATTATAAGGTTAGTTTGTTAATTGTAGTTAATTTCGTTCCAAACAGTAATCAAATAATTAATGTACGTTTACTAGCATTAGCATCTAGTAGAAGCAAGTGTTCTTTCGGTTGTTTAAAATATAACATTTAAACCCCCTTATTCATAAGTTACACGAGACTTATGTATAGCCTCACTTAAAAAAGTTGACTACATATTTTTAAACCTCGTATAGTTATTATTAATAAGAAGGAGGTCAAGGTATATATTTGACAGACACGTCGAGTGTTAATTTTAAGTTTCCTGTAATAAATGTAAATGGTTTCAAATGATTAAATTACAGAAGAAAAGTTATTATCTAATAGCTTGTGATACGCTATAAAATTATTACACTTTTGGTTTAATAATATCGACTATTCATTGTGTGATAGTGAAAAGTCGCCTGTTCGTAGCGTTCTCACGGCTGGTCGGAACGCTAGATTGCTTTTTTTTTAAATTTATAAGCTTAGTAACGCAGCCTGTATTTGCCAGAAGTTGTCTTTCTGTGTCCTTATACCTTCAACAGCCAAATCTTAGAAATCACAATGTTTCAATATGTACCTGTATAGGTATCTTTCTCCGTTAGTGTATCTTTTAATGTAGATAATGTTAAGATTATATTATCTATGGTTTTTATACAGTAATACCCGGCAGTTACGTTATACCAAAGACAATTTAGAAGTTTTTTAAATAACATTACTTAAAGCAAGTTGAATGAAACGTTTTCAGATAAATAGGCCATAAATACAGTCCACTTCAAACCCAACGGCCAGCTTAAATGCATATCTATATCATCAAGATTAATATACGTAGTATATAATTTATCGAATATACATTGTTTTTCTTACAAGATCATCTTGGTACTTCACACACCACGACTTTTTTACACAATAATATTATTTTTAAAGATATCTAAAAATCGTCCAATCAAGAAACATCTAGAGTCAGATACTAAATTAGAAAATGTTTTAAATTAACCATCTAAACAGTGTAACTAAAAGATTTTTAAGACTTATCTCGTAAGAAACAACAGAGTATAAGGCTGGACATGAACTGATTGTTATGAAATACCGTATATTGCGCCGTCATCTGTGGTTAAGAGTAGTCCTTCCTATACAATTAATTAAGTATAAAATTTATCATATTTTTAATGATTTATATTTTTTTACTACCAAGTATTTAATAATTAAATAACTAACGGGTATTACCTAATTGTATTAGTTTTAACTTGCGTCAGAACTAGTGATTTATTAATGTTCCGTCTTTTAGACGATTTTTGAGCTGTTAGTATATAATACGTGTTTTTAAACTAAGAATAAAAATGGCTTATCGTTCTTAAAATAACAAAACAAATAAATGAATCATCTTGAATTCGTGTTTCATTTGTTCTTTTTACAACTATAGGTAGCTTCCGTTTAAATAGTAGGCACTGTCATTCGGGTGTTTTTAAAAATGAACATTGTTGTAGGACAAGCAGGTGAAAACTGCTATTAATTATTAATTTGTATTAAATATTTTTGTAGTGAAACTTCTTAGAGTCGTTGTGATTTGGAACTCGATGAGACGAAAAAGCGACACTAGAAAGAGATAAACACGTAAATGTATCGAATGTAGGCGAAAGGAATGATATAAATATTAAAAAAGTTGGAGAAGAATTATCTGTATGTTCTCTGGAGTTTCATTTCTACTGCACGCACGATTTTTTAAAGAGTAATTCCTCCTTCGATCTCTCTTCAGTTTTAAGAGGGGGGGTTAACCCAGATCACTCGAAATAACGTGAGATGCGTAAATAGTCTAATAACTAAAACAATTAATATTATCAAAAAGGTATTCACTAATATCGCTTTACATTATTATTATCTTGAAGAACATGTAATTGCGCGACATCCTTTTGCCTAGAAACGGTTAGTTTTAAAAGGTGTTATGGGTGGAAGGCCTGTTATCTTCCACATAATTAATTAGAAGGCCCCGCGAGCCACCTGAGAAATAATTGGGCATATGTCAGTATGTGAAGGTTGCAGACACCTCCAGTCAATGTCAGTCAAGCCAATCAGAGATATATGTGCATGTCAAACACTCGTTCATTCCCAAAGGCAGGTTAAAGTAATATTATCTATATTGTATAATAATAATAGCCCATAAATGTCAACCAACTTAAACAAAAGCGGTAAATGAATTGAAGCATTTAGTATACACGTGGTTTGCGTCCGTTTGGTTAATAGTAATGTATCCATTGGAAACTATTCTACCTTTATTCGTAATAATTCCATTGTTTGAATTTGAATTTGTATTACCACTTAATTTTTTTTTTTTTTAAAACAGCTCGGACTCTCATACAGCTATTTCACATAACTAAGGTGATAGTTTGAATTAAAACAAATCATCAAAGAAAAATACTTTTATGTTATTTACAACATTAAAACTATACTTAATATTTTATATCTTTAAATCTACATTTTCTCATATAAACAGTAAAATTACAATGTCTATGAAATATAATTCCAAATGAGCTCTAATTACACTTTTTATGGGCAACATTTATTCAGTCTATATCCTGTTGGGATCGTGACTCAAAGCACATTCAAAACAATAACTGTGCCATAAAAACCGTATTAAATAGGTACAAAATACCGAAGTTTTTCACTTATGGCGTTAACAGCATGTTAAAAAGGGACAATTAAGTGTTATACATTCGTTACGACAACGTACGACACTAATCTGTCACTTTTTAACATACTTGGGCGAACTGATTTCCTCATCCGGTGATTTCCGCATAAAACAGCTCTAATAATTACAATATTTTTTTGTTGAATTCTAACATGTCAATCTATACTCGTGACTCCTGCGAAAACTAAGAAGTTCTTTCTCTTTCACTCATACTGAATACTACTCTATAACTATATGAATAAAATAGTTGTAATCAGGTTTTATTTTAGCACGGCTTCTGTAGGTTTAGTTATTATTCTGACGCTCAGGCCCCACTTCAGAAGAAGTCTAGAAAAAAAAATCTTGAAATAATCAGCTGTATACATAGTTAAACCGCATCTTATTTGAGGACGAGGGAGAACCATCGTTCTGTCTCACGAGGCACTCGTGAGTCACGTCATGAGTCATGATGCCGCAGCTGCTTCAATAGCAGCAGCATAATATTTTAATACGTCATGTCATTATTATAACTTTAATAATATTTTTCTTTCCTTTTATTGTATCTTGGTCTTATTGAATATGCACTGTTTGCTACAACTCCATTAATTCTGTAACATACTTCTGTATAAAACTTATTAAAAAAAGACAACTTGAGATATAAATATAATAAGAAACTTAAAGAAAAACATTATTTAGCTAGACGTGTTGCTGGGGAGTTTGTTGCCGCTTCTTCTCCTTAACAGCAATAACACGTTGTGAAGCGGTGTACATAGAATAGGAAGAAAACTTAAATTTTAACTTATATACCTTCAAAAAAGTTCTCCAGTGGAACTTATTATGAATAAAAAACTTTGAATTTGAATAACAATGTAAGTGATATTAGACGAATTAACCTTTTAGATATAACATTAATATAGTTATAACTTAATTTATTTTGCACGACTCTCTGCGGCACGAATAAGCCCGTGAGGTTCTGTGCGACAGTCTAATATAAAATTTTATGTATATGAATGTAAGCATATTGGGAAAGAAAAAGAAAGTGAATCAATTTGGTTGGACGGCACAGAGCTACAAGAACACGACAGTAACTGTACTCAATGAATGGTTTATGTTTATAAAAAATCACTTCGTTTGATTCAATCAAATTGAAAGAGAAATGAACAGCCTAACATCGGCTTAAGTCAATCCGCAACTGTACTCGACCTCACTCGTACAATTACTGCGTGAAAACGTCAGTCATTTAAGACGTATTCATGCACATTATTTTATCTATCTCACTATTATAGTGTGTCAAAATAAACTAAAAGATGAGACTTATTAGCAGTGCTATTTCTATGACTTTAAAGTTCAAAGTCGTGAAAAGTATAAATTACAAAAAGTGAGGCTAAATGAAGGCTGTGTTGAAAATCGAGAAACTTTTTCAAATTACCTCAACGAGGCCCTCATAGGAGCGCCTCATGAGTGACGGACTCATCACTAACCAGCTGCAATACACGCAGACAGACAGCTGAGTGACTACAAATCATTTTTTACATACCTCTAGATTTCGAAAGCCTATATTATAAGAAATTTATGGCTTACAACGTATTTTCTCATTATTAATCGAAAACAATTTGTAACAATAAAATAAATTTACAATTAATACACTAACTTAAAATAAAATAACATAAGACTTAGAAAATAACATTTCAATTTAACTTAAACAGAAGAGAAAAGATTACAATTATTAATTATATAATGAAAAATTATTTGCCTTTTTATCGATATCTTAATCAAATTTACCAAAAATCAGATCATATCTAAGATGGAATACATATGTATGTGTAATAAAACTACTAGTGGTGAAAATTTTAAAAATACTATATATATGTATATTGTAAAATCAACTATTACAATTTGTTTATATCCAAAATTGGAGACAAACGTGTCAAAATCTTCTCATTTTTATATTGGAACCAGAAATATCTATTTAAAATCAAAAACATCTTATTAAAGCATTAATGAGAAAAAACACTCATTAAAAGAAAAAATAGTACTAAGAGCAAGTTTGGTACAAAAAAATCAATAAAAAAAAAACAATAAACAGTATAAGTATAACTCATGTATCTTTTAAAGACTAGTTTTGGATTAGTGTTTATATAAGATTAAACATTCTGTGATCAGAATCCTTTACAAAATAACCTCTATTGAGGAAAAAATTAAATTGTAAAGAGCGACTACAAAAATAGTGCGCGAGCCGAGTGAGCGAAGGGAGTGTGTTGTAATGAGTAATGGTTAAGGGCCAAAAAGTCTGTAACGCTTAGACTATCTTAATCACATATTAATATACTGTATATTTAAACGTCCGCGTGTTAGTGCTAGTCTTGACCTACGGTGAGTGGCAGGAAGGGGAACTTGTCAGTACCGCGTTTCGCCAGTCTGCTATCGACAACTAGAATTGATAATTACTGACGGTCTATTTAAGCCGCACAAGATATCTCAATCTGAAGACGGATCCACCAGTAACTCAAGCGGTGAAGAATTTTACTTTATAACAAAGTATTTATTGTGTAGGGTTTTTCATACAAAAGTCAAGCGTAGAAGTCCAACTCCAAATGTAAATTCAATATGAATATGCAATTCAGTACAGCTGATGTTTCCAACCGTAGAATAACACGAAATATAGGGGAAATAATTTCAGCGCTGCGAAGTTTTCAGCAAAAATTACTTTTACTTTAGATTAAAGATAAATCAGATTGAGTTAGAGCCTTCAAACTTGCTATAACTAAATATGAACAAGATCCTAAGCGATTTAAAAAAAAATACAAATATTGTTCTAAGAAGAGTAACAACCCAATATATTTATAATGTATTATTATATTATTACTGCTGTTTCTGATATGTAGTCTCAAATTTGTACCATGACTTATTAAATTATGTATCTTATTTAGGCAATTCTCCGACTGATAAAAATCACATGTACATACAAGTGGCGCAGGTTTACCGATGACTACTTACTATTATTGTATTGTATTACTTACTATTATTGTATATACTTGTGTAAAGTATATACAGTAATAAATTTATTGCAACAACTATTTATGTAACCTTTTTTGTCAACCCTACTGACGATCGACGCATGACATCATAAGGCTATCGGCAAACCTCCTGCGCACTGGTAAATATGTGGTCATTACGGTCATTGACGGTCAAATTACCTGAAACACCTTTATTATCTTACAAGACACACATACTCAAAGGCTTTCTACGAGCGTAGTATGGCGGGTAGGACTACCATATTATATGAAGGGATAATAATAATAGAGGTTCAAATACCTGCCACAACGGCGCTGGCGTTTGAAAAACTACGATACGAATTAAAAATTGTTGAAGTTCCATAAAATGAATAAAATGCCAATATATAAAACGTCAACTATTTGCGTAGTCTAAAATAATTAAGTAAATATAATGCTGCGAGAAAACGTGTACTCTGATTTTTAATAACCTAGACTAAAAAATTTTTTTCATAAATATGTTCATAAAATGAAAACTCCTGGGCCAAACTATATTAAATGTTTAGGAGACCAAAAGGCAACTATTCCGCATCAAACTACAGAAGAATCACGTAAATCAGATCATAAATCTCAGCGTAATCGGTATACATACAGAACGGAATGGGAAAAAACATCATGAAAAATGTTCATAAAATGAAAACTACTGGGCCAAACGATGTTAAATTTTTAGGGGACCAAATGGCAACTATTCTGTATCAAACTAAAAAAGAATCACGTAAATCGGACCATAAATACCCATCAAGTTGAGAACCTCCACCTTTTGGAAGTCGGTTAATGACAGCAGCGATCGACCTTCTATTTTATTCATAGGGATCTGTGCGAGTCGAATCAACAACTCACCATTTGAATCATATAGAATTCAACTTACAGTGGTGAGATGCTCCGAGATTGCAACATAAAAAAAAGGGTTGATCGCAGCTGTCATTTTAGTCCAGGTAATTAAAAATCATTATATATATGTATAGAGTGATTTAATTATTGTGAATTGTTAATAATAAAACACAAAGCGAAAATGTTTCGTTCCTTGTTTATTTTTCTATCTCCCTCTAATTTGGCGCTTCCTTTAAAATATATCCTATACTACCCCAGTGCCACCCTTATTATCCGCGTTCTAACGGACACTTTTTCAATACAAAGATGGTAGTCCTTACTTCTACCCTCCATAATTTAAATGAATCAAATAGCATATTATTGTTTACGAGCTGTGCCCCGCGGTCTCACCCGCGTGGCGATGGAAAATCGTTATATTTTGGATAATTCACACTATATCTTTGTAAATTATAGCCTATGTGTTATTCTGATGTGTAAGCTATATTATTGTAAAGTTTCATCAAAATTCATTCAGTAGTTTTTGGGTGAAAGAGTAACAAACATACATCCATACATTCTTACAAACTTTCGCGTTTATAATATTAGTAGGATAGAGGAATTTTCTCTATCGTGATATTTTAAAAGTATGATTTCTAACACGGTATTATAACGTTCGCTCTTTTATATGAACAATGTTTTAGAATTTTTTATAGACTATGACACCTGCCTAATTTCGAGCTCACGCCATCTCGCCGCTTGCAGGCTGTAAAAAGTCGGTCAGATTTAACGACTAACTTTCACAACGAAACAAAAATATATTTTTTAATTTAAAATGGAATATATACAGACAAAGAATTTCATATTTTTTTAAGAAATTCCAAAACCTCATATTAATGTAAGAATATTAAAATGTGGCTGCCACGTTTTTGTTCTCGATTAAGAGTTGCCTAGGTATTGAAACAGGCCTATTCTTTTTTTATGTTTGCTTATAGGCAAACTGGCAGACGGGTCTACTTCATGGCAAGTGGCTACCGTCGCCCATGGACATCTACAACACTAAGGCCCACTGTCCACGTAGCAGCACGTAATACGCACGGCATCGTC
Organism: Dendrolimus houi; assembly: GCA_039645545.1. NCBI lineage: Eukaryota > Metazoa > Arthropoda > Insecta > Lepidoptera > Lasiocampidae > Dendrolimus > Dendrolimus houi. Next base: position 2,174,487 of record CM077137.1, on the reverse strand, counting down.
ATTTTACGCTTTTGTGTAGCTCGTTTACATCTTGTGTAGAAATAAAAGAAACTGTCCACGGAGAAGCAACGTCGCATTTGCATATCGTCAAGCATTCGTCATGCAGCTCGTGACGCGGCCTGCCACTACTTCAAGCGTACTGCGAGACGCATACTCGTCTTTGTTACGAAATGGCGGTCTCAGCAGTATATTCGAGAAAAGACGTCATGGATATAATAATATAGATGAAGCTAATACAACATATGTCTGTGTCGTCGCCTTGTAGCTTGCATGACGATTGCGTGGACACATCTAAGAAGCAAATTACGCCTGTCGTCATTTGTAGCTTGCCTGCATTCGTCAAATGACGCCTCAGTGGACAGTAGGCCTTAGGGAGCCGATGCGTTGCCTACCTCATTGAGACTTTAAATATATGTTTACGCCCTTTTTGAAGAGCCTATTGTAGCGCTCTGGGAAAACAGCGTTCGATAGCTTGCTAACGTAAGGCGTAAAGAGCGAGAGCCACGTTCAGTGGACAACTTCCAGTCGCCGGCGATGTGAAAACAAAGAGAAATGCTAAAGCGCTTATACCACTACGCTGAGTTATGGAGGGTTCTATCTTACCAAGCGTTCATTTGCCTTACTCATCATCATTATCCGAGCGTTAAATACCGGTTGCGTTCGGAACATTCGCTCCGATGCCCAGGGTCCTTGCTGCTTTTTCTACTCCACTTCGCGCTGTTACATCCCTTACTTGTTTACTATAATGCTGAGACTGCCGAGCTAGCTCAGCAGTCTAAGTACACCTTTTAGGTTTAAATCCAATCTGAGCCCAGTCTACGTTCTCCTCTCTTACAGTGCGGTTGCCTAGAGATATTTCGTTTAAAGTGTGTTTCTTTTAGCTATTAAATACTTCCTTTTTTTAAAAAGGTGTTTTTGAATCTCGGTATAACATTTTGGTGGCAGCGGTGGGATGTTTTCAAGAGCCCAAATAGTGTTCGGATTCTACCGATGCAATTATTTGTTGACTTATTACAAAAGTCAAAAGGTTGGGATTTTGTGTAATCAATAGGATGCAAGGTAAGTGATAAATTGGATTTAATAGTTACAGGTTTTTCGGATATATTGAGTATGGTTAGATTTATTCTGTTATTTCCTTTCACTTTAACAAGGCAATTTGAGATGAGTAAGGAGTCGGAGATATGTTGATCAACTATTACACCTTCTCTAAGTTCAGGATTTTTGACAGAACATTCTATTACTGTCTCGGTTCTTGGATTAACGGTATAGGATGGTTCGTCGAACGATAGTTCAATGATTTCGTCTTCTATTTCTAGATTATCGGAACTATAATTTATGCGGCAACCGTGGCGCATAAATAAGTCTGTACCTATGGTCTTAAGGTCTTCAGCTTCCTCCGTTTTGAGACCATTAGTTCGCATGTCATCCTTCACGTCAAGCCAGCATTTCTTGGGCCTTCCCCTTCGACCGGGACCTGGCGGAGGCGGTCTGGCTAGCTAAACATTTGTTCCACAAATAATTAGCCGGCCTCCGTAAAACGTGGCCGCACCATCATAAGCGACACTTGCAGTTTGTCTGCTCTGTCACGGACATGAAGCTAGCCGTGGATGTGGGAGTTTCTGCTACGGTCTTCCCGTGTCACTCCACACATCCATAGCAGCATATTCATCTCCGTGACACGCAGTTCTCGCTTGTGTCGCTCAAGTACAGGCAACGCTTCACTGCCATACAAAAGGACAGGTCTAATGATGGATTTATGGACTTACCCGTTCATTTGCCCTACTATCGGTTAAAATTTGACATAGCATAATGCTGAACTTTACCAACCAGAACTGGCCAAAAGTGAGACATTACATCTAATAAACCTAAGAACAAATTAGAACATAGTAAACTAAGCTCTAATTTGTTGTTGTTAGTAAAACATAAGTTTCATACAAGTAATGTCCAACCAAATTCAGCAGATGGTAGGGCAAGTGAATAGTAAGAACCAGCCATAAAAGAAACATTTCACATTATCAAACGTTAATCTGGGTAATAGTTCACTCGATCAGGGACCCAACAGTCTTGTGTAGTTCATGAAGTGTACATGAACTATTAGAAACCGTAATTCCAATGCTAACAGGGATTGAAAAGATCTGATGACTCAATAGTACTAATAAGCTGAACTAGTTCAGTGACCGACTCGTACTAGAAAAGAGCGCTCACTTGTATTGAATAAGTACAAGACACTATATAGGGTCAGTATGTAATTAAGTATAGTGTAACAAGAGTTTCAAGTCATATTCTATGGAGGTGCACTGGTGGAGTAGTAGTAAGAGTTAGATTAATGTAAACAATATAAAACCAAAATTATGACAATAATAAAACTAAACAAATGTCAACATATTTACAAAGATATATTCTAATGCGTAAAATACGTTAATTCAACATTAATGTCAAACATCCAAACATGTCATTAATTCAAAAAACTTAAACCAACAAAATAATGTGAAATATTATTTCATCAAGAATACTGAAAAATTATTGATGAATCAAGATAAAACAATATGAAAGAATTTTTTTACATTTTTCAAACTACTAACCATTTTAGCGATTGAAACGAATCACTTTTGTTAATTTGACAGATTACCAAAAGAAGAGCTTTACTCATCTGTCAAATCAAACTGTTAGACAAAAAAGTTGTACATGAAAGTGGTGACTAAAACCCTTCAATGAGCGTAGTTCGACATATACTTGTTATTAATTAAAATATATGTCGTAAATGCAAAAAATAATAGCTTAGGTGTAATGTTACAGTTAGCTATGGGTAACCATCCGAAATTTCAAAAACATATAGTTACCATTAGCCGGATGTCTACGCTTTAGCTGGCTGAAAAACCATCTGATGGCTATTTGGCTACTTACTGAATGACCGCTAACTAACTGCCGACGGCTGACAACTAATGGCCGCCTCCTATGTCTTACTATTCGTTCACTTGCCTTAGCATCGGTTGAATTGCGACATTACTTGTATGGAGCTTATGTCCAATTTTAAGCGGTAGTAAAGCAAATGAACTTTCCGTAAGATATAGGAACCGGCCATAGGCCGTAAACTTATCAGTTGTCGATTTTATTCAACAATAAATCTTTATCCAGCTAGCAAGTTGATAGTGACGGTTAACAGGGAAGCCGCAAACTTGTCGGTTCAAGGTTTTTTACCATTAGCCAGCTGACAACTGGTTGGAAAACTTGCAGGTAACTATTTTATGAACATCAGCTATTTGGTTCGTTTTTACACTACCTACCCATCTCTAGTTACAATAATACAGATTACAAATAAAAATATTAGATATTGTATTAGAATTACTAGTACTATTGACAAAGGGCCAATTTCTATATCTACTATGCATTCATTTGCACTTATATGGGAGCTTATGTCAAATTTAACCGATAGTAAAAGAAATGGACAGTCGGATAAGTTATAGAAACCGGCTCGAACACAATTATCTTACTACCCACCGTTTTTCCTTTACAATTGGTAGAAAATAGAAACCACTTATATGGAGTTTATGTAAAAAAACTTAACCAGTAGTAAGGCAAACATGTGAATAGTAAGATATAAGAACTGCCCAATAACAACATCACTATATCAAACAGTTTGTATAATTCAATCTCCACCCTGAATCAATTAAGGATATTAGAAACAACAACCCCAGTATATCGATGTGCTGCAATTGAGTGTTAATAGCTTTCATTACCAGTAGCGCCACCTACTCAGTTTGTATTGGTGGCTCCATCTATTATTAAAGATTTAGATTAGTATTTGCTTAAAAGAATATTTGATAATTTGTGTTATAACTAATCAAAATAAATCATTCAGTTTTTTTTATAAAGAAGGTACTTTTGTAGTACAACACTGTATAAATACCCCAAATACCCTGTGATTCGAGCGTTCTTTATTCGGAATTCAAATAAAATAGTTTTCAAAGTGCTTCATGTTTTGTTATATAAATCCCAGACTAAAAATGATAATTCTGCTTTGTTACCCAAGTGTTACTAGTATTTTTTACAATACAGTAGGGCTGATGATTACAGAAAGTTGTCTCCTTTGCCCATGTACAAGATCAGCAATGTTATCAACATGCTGCTGGTCTCGAGGGAATTTTATGATCTTTTTAAAAGTTATAGTTGTTACATCTTTGGAAATTTGTTGGTAGGTTGGGTATGAAGCTGACAGGTAGGCTAACAATTTCACTTGGACATTCTGGCTACGTTCCATTTGACTCACAACGACCACATTCACGACCGCGATTTTTCCCGTTCCACTTGCTTGCCGGCGTTACAATCGTAAACCCAAGTGGTATTGTGAGCGTTGTGTGATCGAAAATGATGACGTCATTAGTGACGTTATCGCTACGAGCACAACGACCGCGGTCGCCTTGTGGAACGGCTAACGGAGCATTTTGGGCGTTGTGAGCTACAAATGGAACGCGCTGTCTGTGTTTGCGTAGTTTCACGGCGACCGAGCTGGCCCTAAAAGCTTGCGACCTTTTGAACAAAAGTAGACACATAGATATTAAGGCTTAAGTTTTTTTACTGGGTTATTGTCATTTCTAGTACCTTTTTCAATGATCAAAGTATATAAAGTATTTGTATATCATAATCAATTTTAGATTACCTGAAAGTCCATCCATTCATTTACATTTTTCAAGATTTCACTTTCTTCTTTTTAATTTTTTCTCTCAACTGATCCTCTTCATCCATTTGTGTGTAATGCGATTGTATGTGAGTTAGTAATTTCTTTTCTCTGCTGAAACGTTCACTACACATATTACATGAGTATTTTTTATTTGAATCCTTCTCTTTTTTTTCGGCAGCTGTTAGCACCTGACTTGATGTTGAAATTTGTGATTCTTGTATACTATCCGTTGGTAACACATAAGAAGGTTGTAGTAAAGGATCAACATTAATAAATGTGAATGTATCAGGGTTTTTGGCAGGTGCTGAATTCTCTATAGTTACTTTGAATGGCTCATTATTTTCTCTAACTTCATGTTTTGTTTTTCTCATGCGTTTTTTTGGTGGTTCTTCTATGGGCACTGGTTTTGATGATATTAATAACTTACTAGGATTTCCTGTTTGAACTACTGTATATAATTGTTTCTTCATAGCTGGGGTTGCAAACGCTGGGAGTACATTTACAGGTGGAACATGGGCAACAGTATTTGTTGTTTTGAATAAACCTACTGGGTATGGTTGGTTAGACGGTTGGTCAGGTGGTGGGTCATCATCAAGCTCTATTATTTCTGGACTTGGGGATCTTTGACGCTTTTTACTTTTGGGTCCTGGTGTGTATTTTTTTACTACTGGTTCTTTTATTGGCTCTCTCCTTTCCAATATAATATTACCAGGGGTTGGAAAATTTATAGTTGGAGCTATACTAGGAGTTGGGGCAATACTTGGAGTTGGAACAATACCTTGAGCTGGAATATTAGAAGGGATGGCTACATTAATAGGTGTTGCAACATTACTTTGCTCTTCTACCAAAGTAAAAGTATTATTTGGCCCAGGTACAAATGAGTAACGGCTATTTACTTTTGGCATTGTAGGAAAAGTCATAACTGGGAATACTGGTGGTGCCTGAGGTGGTACCCCCATATTCATAGCTGGTTGCGTTGTTTGCATTAATTGTGAATTTAATAGGTTAGTAAGAGATGGAGATTTACCTTTAACAGTTTCAGGGGATGGTTGTCGTTTAACTCTACTAGCAGGACCTACTTTAGGTTTGGGTTTAGGTGGTGGTGGTAGGTTAGGAGGTGTTGGTGGTAGGACAGGAGGTTGTGGTGATAGGTTAGGAAGTGGTGGTGGTAGGGTATGAGGTGGTGGTGGTAGGTTAGGAGGTGGTGCTGGTAGATTAGCAATTGGCTGAGGTACTTTCATTTCTTTTTCAGTCTTTTTAGGTTTTTCTGGTTTAGGAGTACTGTCTACAACACCATCTGTGTTTTTCTTGAATTTACCATCTATTTTAATATACTTGATAGAAGGAGCCCTAGGTAGCTGCGGTGGCTGTATGTGTCTAGCAAAATCTATTCTTGGTATGCCATTTTTAGCACAACCATGAGATTCAACCACTTCCCATTTCAAGAAATTCTTATTACATAATTTGCATTGGAAAAGTGTTCCTACACCATTAACTTTAAGCTTAAAAACGTGATCCATAATATTGAATGGTGGTTCTTGTTTTTCTACATTATCAGAATTGTTTGAATTTACATCCTTTATTTTGTCTTCATCTTCATTTATAATAATTTCATTATGTTCATGGGTTTTAGGTTTATTATTACTTTTATCTTTGTTTTCACATATTTCATCACTATTATATTCAATTGGAACCTTTTGATCAACTTTTTCAATTGACAACTTCAGATTTTTAAGAACTATTTCATTCCCACTACTATCCTCCATTTTGTGTTCAACATTCTTTATGTCTAATTTTCTTGGTTCAGCTATGACCTTTTTAGTTGTTTGTATTAATTGATCTTCTAAAAGCTTCGTATTTAATGGAACATACTCAAAACCTTCCATAGTACTTTTTATTAAATCATCACAGAGTTTATCATTAGGCAGTGTACATTTGCTCAATTTCTCTTCCCATGCATCTCTTTCTTTGGAGTTTATAAATAATGCAGTCTTTGTGCCCATGCTGCTATGCAGTTTGTTTTGTGTCTTGACACATTTCTGTATGAACTCATGCAGTTCTTCCACTTTTGCTGAACAGCGGAAACAAATTTTGTGTGGAAGGCCATCATTTTCTGCAATCTGAAATGAAGCAGAATATAACTATGCTGCATATTTCCAAGCAAAGCATGTCACATTTGTTATAGTATAATGGAAAGTGACATAAAATTACTGGGTAAAATTTTTAAAATACTAATTAAACCATCTACCAAGCATATTTCCTCTTCACTGCAATTACTTCAATTCTGCTTTATTATTCTAGCCGAGTCATGTAAGCTAATTTCTTGGACATGGGCATATTACCATTTTGAAAAGGAAGAGACACAAAAGGGAATTTTCTACCTAAGAGGGAGGTTTAGTCAGATGACAGGCCATACAACAACTTGTATTAATATATTAAACCTTTATTTAATTATAAATATGTATTCTAGAATTGATAACCCGTTCTTGTTTTATTTAACTATCCCCCGTCTATCTATCTGTAAACTATATAAATGATCAAAATGACCAAAATGACAAAATGACCAAATTGACCAAAATCACTAAAATTACTAAAATGACCAAAATGATCAAAACAACTAAAATGAACAAAATGTCTAAAATGGTCAAAATGACTAAATTTATCAAAATGACTTTATTGACCAAATGACCAAAATGACCAAATTCAAATCTATCGCATTATGTGGGATGAAAAGTATCCCATGTCTACTCTTGGTATTAAAATTACATATATACCAAATTTCAGACAAATTGGTCCAGTAGTTTTATCGTTTAAACGGAACAGGCAGACAGACAGACCGCAACCGGCGGCCGCGGCGCCCGTCGACGAGATGGTCGAGAAGGCGAAGCAGGAGGCGTTCGTGGAGTCGCGCGTGGCCGAGCTGGCACGCGCCGGCCAGAGTTACTTTTGCATTTATAATATTAAAAGGGATTTTTACAATGCAATAAGTGTAATACATTGGTGGTCCTAAGAATAATGAAGATGCTAAATCTGTACATACATAATCTCTTTGAGACATGCAAAATATCCTTCTTGACATGGCCAATGTATCAATTCTAGAATACATATTTATAATTAAATAAAGGTTTAATATATTAATACAAGTTGTGGTATGGCCTGTAATCTGACTAAACCTCCCTCTTAGGTAGAAAATTCCCTTTTGTGTCTCTTCCTTTTCAAAATGGTAGTATGCCCATGTCCAAGAAATTAGCTTGGATGACTCGGCTAGAATAATAAAGCAGAAGTGAAGTAATCGCAGTGAAGAGGAAATATGCTTGGTAGATGGTTTAATTAGTATAAATCGCCTCAACTTTAACCTCCTTCAAAAGTTTTCAAATTTTTGAAGGAGTTATACTTATATTATTATGTATGTTTCTGCAGATCATGATCCATAAAATTGCCCACACTTTTGTAGGGCTTGCATGGGGCAATGGGAAGGTCAACACATATATTATTATTATTATGTATGTCTTTAAAGACCACAGGCCATAAAAATGCCCCAGACTTTTGGAGGGCTTGCATGGGGCCATGGGGAGGCAAACACATAGAGGCTCCTTGACAATTTTAATCTAAATGTGGTGTGACACTGACCAGAATTACCCCTGTGTATACCATACAATAATGCACCCAAGGACAAGCCCGGGCCAGTGTAGGACTATCGTGGGAAATGAAAATTATTGTTTTCATTATTATAATTACTTATTTACTCCAAAATTACTACTGAAAATCCAGATGGGTTCTGTTCGTCGCCTGGTCCAGCAAGAGCCAATCGTGTAGCAATAACCTTAAGTGAGAGGCACAGTTGATATACACTCTCTTTCACACCTACAGGTTAACATAGTGCTGTTCATGCTCACATACTGATTACATTCTCGATTATGTGGCAGATGAAAAATTCCATCAAATTGATCTGGCTTTTTGGGATTATATGTTTTTAAGAACCTATATTACTCTCCCAAAAGCTCACGATGCCTACAGAATATTTTCCAAATTTGTTTAAAAACTTGTTTTGTAAGAGTCTGGTTAACATTTAAACTCAACTAATTAATCTGGCTTTTTTATTTTTCAATTCCTTAAATATCTAACATAAAGATACAAACATTTCAAAATGAATCAAAAACATGTTTATCATTTTAAAAAAACCTGTTAAGTCACTATAACCAAAAAGTGGTTATAACCGAGGTATGTAAAGTTTAGAATTTCGCACCCTGAACCAGTGGATGAATGTTGTGAAATTGTGAGGGGGGAGTATGAAAGTCACCCCCCTCCACTTTGGCTGCAGGAAATAGTTTTTCTATTTAAAAAAATATGGAGGAGCCCTGGGGGAGTTCTGGTAAAATTAATATAGTAACTCGCCATAATAAGGGTTGGGCATGTCACAAAGTATAGGAAACATTAAAGATAATAAATCTGTCTATACAATGTTTAGTTTTTCATGCAAAATCATTTACTACACAGGGATATGCAGATAACCTGGCGAAGCCTTAAAGTATACAGGAATCACACTTATACCCAATTTTTTAATATTTTTATGGGATATCCCAAAACAGGAGTGTTAACATTTTAGTGTAAGGTATAGTTTAGTTGTATCTATAGTCTAATGTTTAGCTTAAAAATAAAACATTTCATACCACAAAAGGCATTAACTCCTCTATCTTCTTTGAAGTAATTTGTTCATTATCAAAGATGTTTAAAAATGGTCCATCTTTAGTCTCGCATAATCTGCATAATTTTATCAACTCAACGTTGATGGAACTTATGGCTAATGTTTCTGTCTCATTTATTATTCCTTCTGTATTATCTTTTGCAGCAGAAGCTGTCGACACGGTCTTCCTTCCTTTTTTCCTAGGCATTTTAGCTTATTTAATTAACAAACACTAAAGTTCTATACACGGTACTGCAGCAATAGAAGACGCAGAAAAGCGCGCCGTAATACGCTCTCAGTCCATTTGTATGCGGTCTTTTTGGTATATAAAGTTTAAAATAATTCCGGTGTTATAGAATTATGGGAAATTTTTAAAAGATTCATTTAAGTTTACTACAGATTACAGAAAATGATAGGAAACATTGAAAACAACATGGCTGGACGAGGACGTTTGAGTTTGACATTTCACGGAAATAGAAGGCGAAAATTGTATTTTTTTGTTAAATTCGGCACATTGGCAAGCAAAAAAACAGAACATTCATTTCAATAGTAAATATACTATCAGCCGCGTTCGTAAGCAGCGACTGAAACTCGCGATTGATAAATGTATAAGTGACCTGCGAGGTCGGATCCGACGCGGTGCGGCATCAGTTTTGCCACAACTCTCATTAGAAAAAAGCACTTCTTCGCTGTAATATCGGTGTATATTGGAATGTCATCGTCAAAATACAAATATTTTAATAATTTATATTTTATTAGGGATCCTGGCAGATGTTAAATGCAAAATAAAATCATCAAAATAGGTCCTAATAATAATAGGAGATTAGGAGGATCCCAGAACCCGATCCCAGTGCCACCTACTGTTTCCAATTATGAACCTAACCATCCGGAAATCCACATAAACACACAACACTACCAGTGTGAACGAAGCGTTTAGCCTCCACGTTCCTTCTGTATACGGCAAAGCTATGGAATACGTTACCAGAGTTAATCTTTACAGAAAAGTACAAACCGAGAGTCTTCAAGTCTCGTGTGAATAGGTATTTTCTAGGTAACGTGGTCCATCTTCGACCACATCATCATCTAATATTAGGCGTGATCGTGGTCAAACACGAACCTATTTACAATTTTAAAAATGTCATCCTAATCGGTTAAGTCGCTCTCTAGTTATGAGCGTACATATATTTCTACGATTCATTTTATTATATATTGATTAAGGTTCACATACTATTAATCAAAAAAGGATGGGACATAAAGTATGGCACCATCTATGTGATGCTTATGTAACTTAGTTGACTGTAGAACTTGTACTTACGGTATCTTGGTTTAAACAAAAAAATGGAACATTTTTTTATTATAAGTTAAAATGAAACCTATCCTATCTCCTAAGTTGGAACAAATCCACCAAGATGAAAAATCATCAAAATCGATTGAGTAATTTTCAAGTTCATTGCGGTCAAATAATGTGATAGGGAATATTTATATATATATAATACTTCAATTATTTTTTGGAATACGTCCCTTAAGGGTTGACACACTATGCTTTTTAAAACGAAAAGGTCAACTGAAAATATTCAGATTTTTAAATTTAAACATTCGTATGCTCAAGGACGGTTACTACAAGACTACGTGCGTGACTTACGTTCGATAACTTACACTATTCAGTGTACGTTCATTATGCAGACACCTATAAGACGCGGCTGTCAACCGAGTCCATTCGCCGTTTCCAATAAACTGTTTGAATTAAAGCTTTACTTGATCCGCAAAGGATTGGTATACCTACGCATAAATTTAATCGTAGGTAGTAGCATTGAAATTTGCAGTGTTGCTAGTGTTTAAGATTTGTCTTTGAGATGTAAAAAATCAGACCTAGCACTAAATCGCGGCCGTACAGAATGTTATGTTACATAGATAAATAATAAATTCATCAAATTCATTTAATAAATTACAATTGTATTCTTGAAGAATAAAACCAAACACAAATATAGCGTTATGATTAAAGCATAAATTTGTATTTTAATAAATATTTTTATGTATGGTAGCACTGGCAGCCAATGCCAATGCCAGTTGCCAATATCTGTCTGCTGTCTGATGGTTTTGCAGCCGCCATCTTGAATTTAGTACAGTGCCAATCGGGGGGGTGGTGACATTATTTTACCCGTCATCGTCATAATTTTGTGAATTTGTTGGTAAAAAAGCGATAATTAGTGCCGTATTTCGTGTAAATAGTTTATGTCAGGACTGAACGTGAGGATGGCGGGTCAGACTATAAACGACAGGCTGTTAGCAGCTCGACACAGCATCGCCGGGCAAGGATTGGCGAAGTCCGTATGCAAAGCTACTACTGAAGAAATGATAGCACCAAAAAAGAAACATTTAGATTGTAAGTATAGTAAAGAGAATGTATGATTTCATCTTTTCACGAAATTATATAGGTATAGCATTATCAGCAAGCGTATTGAAATCAAATTATTGCAGATTAGTCGACACGACCGTTGGATGATAATTTTTCCATTTTAACTGTGACGACCGCACATCGCTATATTCAAGTTCATCAAACGATATATTGTATTTCTTAATAGAAATAACGGTGGCACATTACTGTTTTGATTGAAAATGTTGAAATATTTTTACATAATTTGCCATACAATAGCTATAACGCTACTTGACACACATTTCTTATTATGTCATATTATAAGGCAAAGATGTCTTATAACTTGTTTGGAAAAAATGTTGATCAACTACCTCCTTATTGGTTTTATGCAATATTCTTACATATTTCTTTGTTTGTATCAGTAAGATACAAGTTATATGCATAATTAATATACCTTTTACTACATATATACTACTGCAACATTGCAACTAATATTTATTGTACATTTAAATTGTTTTATAATTTAACCTAGGTAAAACCTTCATAAAACTGGTTTTGTGTTGTTTATTCTAAACATGATCTTACCGAAACACTGGTTGAAATTTAACTGGTTTTTCTGTTCAAACTGATGTCAGTATAAAATAGTCAACAAAACCCAAAAACTTGATAAAAACCAAGATTATGTAATTTATACTATTCACATATGTTTAGTATACTTTTTAAGAGTTATATGTATCAAATATCTTTGCTTTACAACATAATATTATTTACATTTTATATAAATACTAGCTTCTTTCCGTGACTTCATATGCATGGAGTCTTTTGAACTATCCCATGGGAACTCTTTAATTTTTCAGGATTAAAAGTATCCTATATAAGTTGAACAGGGATATAAGCTTCCACCATACAAAATTTCATTGAAATCGGTCCAATCGTTTCAGAGATTAGCCAGTACAAACAGACAGACAAATAGATAAACAGAGAAACAAAAAATTTGAAAAAAATCTAAATTAGTTCTATTTCACTTACACCCCCCTGACTCGGTTTTTAGCATTTTTATTTAATGTACAGAAATTTGACCTCTACAGATCTATTATATGTATAGATAATATTTCGACAACTACTGTTGTGTACTGGTCTAAGTGTTAGAGGGATATAAAAGAGGTTTAAGTGCATATCTAGCAGTTACAGTGACTCCCAAAGAACCTCACTGCCTCTCTCCAAGGTCAGTTGCGCATAAAGCATATTTCTACCTTATTTAGTAGGTACTAGCTAAATAGTGCCCACTTCGCTGGGTGTCATTAAAAATTATTATTAATACCAACCAAATATACCCTCATTCACTCAGGAATAATTTAGCTTTTTTTTATTGTTGAAAGAATTTTTGAAATTGGTTCAGTAGTTCAAGAGATTACTTTCTACAAACAAACAAACTCACAAACTTTACCCCTTTACAGTACTAGTATAGATGTAAATAATAAAAAAAAAAATATTTTTGCAAAGCATTTAATCTGTTTTTTTGCTACAATGTCACGGTACTATTTATTCAGTTGTATAGCTTACAAGAAATGCAATATAACATTATGTATGTCAACCTACATTCACAATATAAATGAAAAAAATTAGTTACAATTAAATATTAAGACTAATCAATAGATATATATGACACACAAAAACATATGTCAGCCGATTATTATTATTATTATTATATTATTATTATTGTATTATATAAATAAGCACATCAATAACACACCTTAAAATAAAAGATATAAACACCATCAGGATATCATAGCATTCAGTAAAATACATCTCGGATGTTGTAATTGTCCATAGACAAGGTAACCATAATAAAATACATACATAAGAGGCCATCCATAAATTACGTCACATGTATGTGTTGGGCGGAGGGGGTCGACTAAGTGTGATAAAGGGTGGGAGGGTCATAAATTTTGTAATGTCACATTTCAGAATCTAAATATATTTAAGCTTTAATACACGAAATTTGGACTGTTAGCGAAAAGAACCTTTAAAATATTTCCAACTCTATCTATATGGGCATAGTATTTAAATAATTGAAATGGAAATAAGACTAATTATAGTCTGAATTTAATAATTTCTTGATGTAAAATTACACAATATCTGATGTCACAATAGGGAGTCTTACAACTGTAACCAGCTATGACAAGGACAGGACAGGGGTCAAAAAATTTTTGTGTGACAATTTGTGGTTGGCCCCTAAGTTCTCTTTACATAATTGGGTTATAAAAAAAAAAATCTAAAACAAGCTGACAAATAAACTACATTCGCAATATTCTTAATTAATATTCTCATGCAACAAAAGGAAAATTAAACCCTTAAAATAAACTATAGATATATTTACTAAGTATTGTTAAATGAAGCCATTTTATAAACATCTTATCTTTGATAACTTATCTTACATTAATAGAATTATTTCAATGACCCTAAAGTTAATTAAAAAACTTACTTCAATTATTGACAATATTTAATTTTCACCTTTATTAGTTTATTTTTTATTAAATCTAGACTGGTAAATTGTAGTTGCATACATCCATAGGTGGCGGTGAACACTTTCCATTTGATAGGATGTTTGCCAACTTAGGCCAAAAAAATAATTATATAAGCCATGCACAGAAGGATTTTCGACTACTTACTATTATTATATATACTTATGTAAAATATATACAATAAAATTTTTAAATATTAAATTTATTTCAACAACTATTTATGTAGTATTTATTGTCAAACCTACTGACTATTGACGCATGACATCATGAGGCTATCGGCAAACCTTCTGCGAATGCATAGTACATACCTTCATTACCTGCTCACTGTAAAAATGACTATTGTTTAAGGTGCAATTAAGCAGCCAATTTTTGGTTCTTATACTACTGATGTAACTATGACTCTTAGTCCATTTTTTAAGACCAAAAAAATGGCGTAGCCATCACTTATAGGATTCATATAGATTTCACCTTCATAGGTTCTGAGAGAAAATAATTGTTTGCCCTCTTTTAATTTAAAGGTGATATGGTGATATCTAAAGTAGAATGTTAAAACAACTGGGATTTAATATTACAATCATAATAATTGAGGCTATTTCTCTTTTATTCTAAGTAGGTAAAAAGACACATTGCCAAGTGATTAAGAACAGTTTTGTCCAATTGTTAACACAAAATCTGTTTCATAGAAATATGATTCACAACTGGGAATAACCAAGTAACACTATACATAGAATACTGTGATCAATTAATGGTGTATTTAACAGATGCATTCACAATTGGTTATAAATAGCTTTTATGACTGTACCCTGCAATAGGATATTTTGTCTGACCACAGTAGGATAGATCAAAGTATAAACAATTGAGACACTGGTTTGATGTGGTAGAGCCATCCTGGTATCATTATCTTGATTACAGAGGTCTTAGGGCCAGCTCGATTGGTGTGATATCTCATAGAAAATCAGTGTAAAACAGTGTTTTTTTTATTTTATCGCTGGAGTACAGCCGACAGGCAGATGGCCCGCCTGATGGAAAGTGCTTACCGCCGCCTACGGACGTTTGCGACACCAGAGGTGTCACAAATACCCCATATTGTAGCACTGTGGGGAAAACCACGGCTGGGGCTCATTACAAATCCCCATGGTGCACAAGAGAAACATTCTAGAGATGCATTGCATACAAGAGCTAAGCGGCTCAAGGAAGTGGGGATGAACGCCCAGCCCATGGCGTGCGGTGCGGTGCTAAAAAGAAGGTGAAGACACTAGTCTGACAGTTCCTCGGAACACTCCATTTTATAGTCGGTTTGGTTGTCAGTTTTTGTTTCTTGCAGTTCTGAAGACAGGCAAACGGCCCACCTGGTGGATCTATGTGTCCTATTAATTACATGTGTTTGATTTGCACACCACAGTCATACACTCTCGATTCCCTTCACACAATCCACAGCCCGGGTTGTCTGGAAGAGATCGCCCTTAAGCGATAAGGCCGCCCCTTGTTCCTGCCTCGACACGAAATGACTGTAAATGATTTACTTTATGTGTAGGTGGTGAACATTAAAGTATTTTATATCTTTTTTCTATCTAAAGCGGTTACCATCAGCTATGAACATTTGTAACATCAAAGGTGCTACAAATGCGCTGATGCTCTTTAATCGAGACTGGAACGTGGCCAGTAATGCCAGAACACAACTCAAGGTTGTTATCGCGGCTTACTCTAGCCATCCAAACAGGCAAATACCCTATCACATGGCTGTGGGTGGTTTTGTCGCCTCTTACGACAGACCGCCCGGTCGCAGGATATTGTATTCTTTCTCCGTTCCGGCATGGATAAGTTGTGAGGTTGTGTTTTGTACGATGAATGAGAGCTGAGAGCTCCGCTGGCCCATTTTGCCCTCTCTCTATTGCAACCCCGTGTCCATTTCCCTATCTCACTCCCGTGTGATTCCCTCTCCCACTTTCCTGTCTGATCCTTCTATCCTATCCATCTAGTTCATTTTCCTAATGTAAGTTACGCAAGTTAATTGATTACACAAATACTACACGTGCGCAGAAGGTTTGCCGATAGCCTCATGACGTCACGTGTCGATGGATGGTCAGTAGGGTTGACAAAAAAGCTTACATAAATAGTTGTTGCAATAAATTTATTATTTTAATTTATTACTTAACATATTATACAATAATAGCAAGTAATACAATACAATAATAGTAAGTATTCATCGGCAAACCTTCGGCGCTAGGCTTACAATGTCTTTTATTATCATTTGCACAGTTATTGAAATGATTTGATCCTGATATATTAAAAGGACGAGAATGGTATAATTTTTAGGATTGGTATTTAATATGTGAATATCATATTATATAATATATCATACAATCGAATACATGCATTGAATTCGATTATATTTAAACATAACTATAATATTTTAATTTATATGTGAATTATTTTGTAATTTATTGTAACATGTGCCATTTACCCAATTGGAAATTTAACCCTCCTCCATAACAGATCACGTGAACGTAATCATTTTGCTCACTAACTTTCGCATACAGGACAATGAAGTGGGTCATTTCATTACATTCGCTCCTAGAGCATAGGTAAATTAGCAGTTATTTCAATGTATGGTGTATATAGGCTATTTTACTGTAACATTTCATCAAATTCCGTTCAGATGTTTGTGCAAGGTAACAATCATCCTAACAAACTTTCTTATTTTTAATATTAGGGTAGATCAATCAACATGTGATTAATTCATGAGATATGTTAATCTAAGTCGTGGTAGCGTAATGTCGATCCTCGCCGGAATGCCCGTGCACCAGATAGACAATTTTCTGACCTAATATGCATATTTTTACAATTACCACGTGTTAACAACGGTGAAGGAAAACATCGTGATGCAACCTGCACATCGAGATGACCGATCTGTCAAGCCGCCTTGGTGAAGTGTGGCGGGTATACTGTCCGTTCCCCTTATAACGGGAGGCCCGAGCCCAGCAGTAGGACGTTTATGGGCTGTTATTCATGCTAATCTGTCTGATAGTTACTCATCATCTCATCTCAACTCTGCCTAATCGGCCTGGGGTGCAACCCTACCCTAATTTCAATAATAAAAATAAGCCAAAAAGATCACAACTTATACATACGGCAACACCACTCTGGCAGTTAGACATTATACCAGACGAAATGCATGCAAGCTGAGTCACCGAGTTAACGCCAGATCAATAACCAGACGCCAGAATTAAATATACGTGATTAGAATTAATTGTTTTTAATAACTTGTTAACCATCCACAGTTCTAAAAGCACATGCTTTATTACTGTAATGAAGTGTAGTGTTAGGTTGGTAACTAAAATGAAGTTCACTTCTAAACGTTTGTCTGTCGGATTAGATGTGTGATGGAATGGAATATACATAGTACATAGTGTTACATGCCGACAAAAGTGAATGCACCTGCCTGCCATAAAGCGCAGTTTGTTACCTGCCCGCATTTGGACTTCTTTTGTTTACTTTGTGTTTAAAATTTGTAATTAGAAAAGCAGTCTATTGTGTATTGTAATCCTTTATAATGGTCGTTAGCCAGGTGTGGTTCTTGGAAAATTCAGTCCACGCGGTCGAATATTGTATTGTATAGTTTAGTATAAAGCAATGCCCGAACGGAGGGATGAAGCAGTCAAGCGACGATTACGATACGGACAAGACGTGTGTACATTCGATAAGCTATATAGTGACGGACTTTGCGCGTGTTATTGAATCGTGCAGTTTGTACTGGTTGTGTCCAGTTATATTTGTACCTGTGTTATATGTGTTTGTATAGTTCTAATAAATTCTATAGTAATTCCAACGGCATTTTTAATTCGAGTTCCGCACTCTTAACAATACTAATAACATCAATGTGAGTTTGTTTGTTACGCATTAACGTGTCAACAAAGCTACAGATCGTGATAAAATGTTGCAAACACGTTGTCAGGGGAATATAAGAGATGAAAACTTTCATCCAGAAAATAAGTAACACTGCTATTATACTTAAGAGCTATCCATAAACTGTAATACTTGAATACTTGCAACAACTCAGAAGGGTTTATGGTAACAAAAGAACAGCAACTGGTCACAATATTTATAATCGGAGAACCTTACGGCTTACATACATGTTAACCACTGACTCTTCAGACTCGAGAAGCATTTTTAGAACACCTCGCCATCCCTCCAACAATTTTACAGTATATGAAACTTAGCAAATTGGCACAACCGATAGCGGATTGAAGCCATTGATAAACTATTTTAATGAAAGGGCTATGAATGACAAGAATTTAATACATTATTGTTTGGAAATTATAGATAATATTTTATATAAGATATAATATGAGATATAATATTATACTTAAAGTTTTACATGTAATAAAATAAACCGTACACAGTATAAATCTATCGCGTCTGCCAACATGAAAATAGAATGCAGTGAATACCGTCTATATACAATTGAGATATTTTGAATTGTAATCTGTACACAATTACCACATATCAGAGATAAATATTATTACATAAACTTATGTTAAATTATAGAGAACTACCCACTCTATACAAAACAGGCGCTAATAACAGAATAAATAAAAATATAACATTATTATTCAATTAAGGAAATGGCCGATCGTAGCGTGTAGAAATAAGAGGGTACATAACAAAATTAATTATTAACTTTAACATAACATTATGTCGCAAGGGGTGGGAGGGATCCAAAATTTCGTGACGTCACATTTCAAAATCGAATATATATAGGCTTTAAAACAGGAAATTTGAACTGTTAACATAAAACTTTAAAATGTTTCCTACTCTGTCTTTATGAGCAGTGTTTATATTATTAAAAAATAATTTAAATGCAAATAAAACTAATTACGGAGTTGATCTGTTAATTTAATAATTTCATCACACTAAGGGAGGAAGGACTCTCTCGAATGTGACAAGGACGGGAAATGGGTCAAAAAATCATGAAATTCATGTGATGTAATTTGTAGATGGCCCCTTAAGGTTGTATCCGTAATTTAGGTCGCCTCGAGAAGATTGCTCTAATTGATAAGGTCGCCTATTGCATTGCCGAGATAGTATTGTAAAAATGATTTATTGGCTTATTTATTTTGGTGTGCAATAAAGTGTTACCTATCTAGTACTGATCCCGAGAGATATCGCCCAAAAGATGGCACTCCAATCCCGTTTTAAGGCGCCACCGTTCCTGTTCACTAACAATACATCGTGATGGTAACGAGAATGACAACGAAATTTTAATGTGTTGCTATCATGGTTAGTTCCACCTTCGCTAGTTAGCGGTACGGTTAGTTTTTTTTGCGGCTGGGGCATGCACTTGCGCGCTATCATCGGGCTAGGGAGGAGGGTACCGGAGGGCGTGTGAGCCTCCCAACAGCCGATCCTCTACCCTGTCTACAAAATTTATCATTAATAGCTTGAATAAATTGGCTGGGTGACAACAATGGTATATATAGTTCACTCTATAAAACGTCCTCTTACGCATCTTTGTATTAGATAGTCTGGTTTTGAAATTATAAGTGACCACTGACCACCTACCTCCTATACTGAAACAACATTCGGCTTTATATCGAAGCGTGGTATAACAACCGACCTAGATAAAGTCTTTTCAATTACACCTCTATATAGGGCAGCATGATTTTAATTTTCGAACCGTTATTTTTTCGGTTTTTATTAGAGAATGATTAATGCTCTATAAATACGGATATGATTAATGTATTAAGAAGCCATTCATTTATTGTTCCGGGTTTCCGGTGGGACTTATCATATAAAATGTGGGATATTTTGTTAATACATTTCCAATACATTTGTTACCTATATGATTTAATCAAACTGAAATAGTACACTTTAGACCTCTATTATAAGGTTCTAGCCATTGTGGCTACAACGTAATCCTTGTACAAAAACATTAATCCCTCAGAGGTCGTCCATAAAATACCACGTCACAGAAGACTCATACTCTTCCCCCATTTCCTGTTGGCTGATGTGAACAACCAACGTCATATTTCCTTAGACCCCTTCGTCCCCTTGTCACATATTATCACTCCAAGCGATAGCCCGACACCTCTAAGCGAATTCCGATATCCCATCTCCCCCCCCCCCCCCCTTTTTTTTTAGCCAGGGGAAATCTGATTGAGTAACATAAGCCGCGATAATCACAGAAGCTTGGGGGATAGTTCGCGAAACGTGTGTGGGAATTGGAAATAAAAAATTGTACGCCCAACCGGCAAAAAACATGTGCTCTGTATAAAATAATAAGACCTATTGTATAACCATATTTTTATGCAATAATTGATTTGATTTGATTCGCCAGGCCGGGGTGGCACTAGCATGCCCAGTCAGAACTGGTGCCAAGCTAGTGCCACTCGCTAGTTAGGAATCCTCACTAAAACCCCTGGGTGTTCCGTCCTGCGCCTTATGCCAGGGCTACGAGTATATGACCTAGCCTCTCCGCAGCCCTAGCAGGCGTGAGTCTCGCAAGGCCACTTCCACTGTCGGGGGACTTTTATCCCCCGGCAGCCCACTTCCCTCTTTCCTATCCCTCTATTCCATTTGCCTATCTCAATGAGCGGCAAACTCGTTATACAAAAACATAGACGGCAGCCTTCTGGCCGCGTGTGACGTCTACTATACGTTTGACGACGTCGCGTACAATATACAAAATTGAATTTTTGACTTTTTTAGTACTCCAACTTGGGTTGGTCCTATATAAGTTTTTGATCAGTATTAGAAACAGGATCGATTAGCATCAAATTTTTCTTTGGTGCATAATCTCCATTATCTTGATAACTGTAATTACATTTTTTGAAAATCTGTATATAGGGATAGTCTCTTAAGACCATTTTCGTGTAGCTGCAATGGTTAAGGTACTTCCCCTTACTGCCCCACTGAAAGTTTCCAACCCTTATGCCTGAAGTGTTCACCCGTGGACGGCGCACGGCAGCGGTTATCAGGTGCCGGGTGGCTCTAATGACCTATGACTTACTGTGACGTGTTCGTTCGTCACCCTTACAAAGACCCTCCAATATTCGTGGTTCAACAGATTCAGCTAGATCTAGTCTCCAAATTGGAGAATTTTCCCCCTAAATTTTTAGTGTTTAAATAATTTTGGGTTAGTCGTAATAAAATTATTAACTAAGTAGTGAGGTATCCCACATCCATGACGGATTACAACTCGAAGAGAAAAAAACAACCCAAGTAGAACATGGTGGATTTCCCACAAGGCATTCCGCATCTCAAGGCCTCGAAGAGAACAATTGTTTTTTAACTCATTCCCAGAGTTAAAACATCTTTTGTTCTTCACTGTTACTTTGTATTACATAAGGTCGTTATGTGACGCCTAATTAATAGCAAGCAGTTTCCTTAAGCTAATAATATTTTAGCTTAACAGGAAGTTGCCGAGTTTTAGGGTTATATTTCGCCTGAACCGACTGCGTTACTACGATATGATGGATTTTGAAGTTAATAGGTAAATCAATGTCAAAACTTGAATATTGATATAGGTAGATAGGAGAAAACCACGCATACAAAAACACTATTGAAGAATACTTAAATAACAAAAATTCATTTACATAGCAGCTCGCTGCAACCTCTTATACTATGTTTTGTATAACGTTTTTATCTTGCCAAGCTTGTAAGGAATTTATGGAGATACATTGCAGCATAACATTTTAGTTCGTCATGTCATTATTATAACTATAATAATATTTTTGTTTCCTTTTATTGTGTCTTGGTCTTATGGGTGGGTATGCACTGTTTGCTACAACTCCATTAATTCTTCAAAAACTAATTCTGTAACATACTTCTGTGTAAAACTTATTAAAAAAAAGAGAACTTGAGATATAAATAGAATAAGAAATATAAAGAAAAACAATATTTAGCTAGACGTGTTGCTGGGGAGTTTCTTGCCGCTTCTTCTCCTTAACAGCAATAACACGTTGCGAAGCGGTGTACATAGAATAGGAAGAAAAATTAAATTTGAACCTACATGTATCACCTTCAAAAAGTGTTCTCCACTGGAACTTATTTCGAATAAAAACTTGAATTTGAATTTAAACCTGTTATTGTTCATCACATACACATAAAGTTATTACGGGCTACAGACCAGGAGATGGGTATATGTCCTAAGACATAATGAGGCACCCAAAGATATGTTAACGGAAAATATGCCCAAACAGAATTTAAAATGTATATTACGTAAGCATTATTTAGCATTGTGTCCTTCGATAACAGTGGTAAATAATGTCAGGCAAAAAGTCAGTTACAAAAAATGGTTAATCCAATCATTTAAATTAATTAATATGTGAAGCAAAAACTTTGTACCGTTTTACGAAAATTGCGCGGACGGAGGAGTATGAAATTTAGCACACTTATAGTTTATATAGAGAAGGAGTGCAGAATGCTAAGATTTTCAAAATTATGCATAAAAATACATTAAATCAATAAAAAAAACATCACATACACTACCATATATTTGATACACACACACGCATATATACTCTTTTGTTTATTGTTAAAGTCATATTAACACTGTAGCCTTGTAGAAATCTGTGATTATAGAAGTTGTAGTTTTTGAGTCAAAGCCTATATATACTTCTATAGTCACAGATTCATGTTCACACACACAGAATTATGTTCAAACTTATAATTTCAATGAATTATTATGGTCGAATTTCGACCACGGGCGACCACTAGTTTACATAAAAAAGTGTACTTAAGTTTTAAAACAAAAGTTATAAGTTATAATTTAATATGATCCACGAGAACGCCGCCGACAAACTGCGCAGCAGTTTGGCAATGTAATTGTTTGTATAATCTTGTAACATTTTTTTAAAAATGAATTTAAAAATAAGTAAATAATTTGCAGTCATGTCATGTGAGTCAGGAACAATTGGCGACTTTATCGCTTTAGAGCGATCTCTTCCAAACAAACCGGGCCTACGACTGACTGACTTTGATATGACTGTTATTGTTATTTTAATTTTAAAGAAAACCTTGTTCTTTCTTTCTTCTATATAAAATTTCATTGAGTCTTTCGGGCTGAGAGTAGGGCCTCTTTTATCGTCATAATCCGAATTTCTCATTTTAGTCATTTATTTTGAAGCTGAAAAAAGTGGGTATTTTAATTAGGTTAAATTTGAGAGAGAGACAGAGAGACAATAACACTTTATTGCACACCAAAATATACAATTACAAAAACAGACCATAAATACAATGTTTTCTAGGCAATACAATAGGCGGCCTTATCGCTCGAAGCGATCTCTTCCAGGCAACCTAAATCAAAGAAATTTGAATCGGGTTATGTAGGTGGTGCAGGAAAAAGATACATAAATACTCAAAACTAATTTAAGAAATATAAATAATAAATAAAATAATTTGCTTTCTATGAAATTGTAATTTATATTATTGTGATTTATTTATAAATGGTTATTTATTTTATTATATTTAGAGATTACCATCACCATTTTATTTTAGAATAGTTCAGGAACAATAATACACTTACAATTAATTGTTTTCAAGTCCCGTGTGAATAGGTACGTTCAAGTAAGCGCACTCCATCTTAGACCCTATCTTCGTTCCACAGCGGGCGAGATCATTGTCAAACGCGGACCTATTATTATACCTATAATATCGTTAAATTTATTATATGTATGGTTGTATATGAATTTTATGTCATAAATATATGTAAATTTATAGAACTATTTGTCTTTATTATCACAATAATATAATTATTTATTAATAATATAATGTATAGTTTGCCGTGGCGTCCTCTAAGTTCAAGCGGAGATCAGCATTGGTCTTTTTTTTTTCAGGCGGGGTAAATGTATTTCGCACATACCGGGTCCTTTGCTAGGGATTAGACCGTTGTCGATCATGGAAGCATTCCACTGAGGGTAATTCAAACAGTAACCGACCGGCTTGTTGGGAGACTTGAACTGATTGACAAATGCCCAGGCGCTAATACCCCACTAAAATCATCCTCCTCCCATTTGCCCCGCGCTTATGGTAGGAAAGGCATGAGACTTAGAACGTAGTTACGCCCACGCCGATCCTAGCGCAAAAGTGCCTGAGAGTGCCCCGGGAATCAGAGCAAACTCACTTCGAGGACAGGGGTGAAGACTCCTCTGCTCCCTAGATGCTAGAGGGCCCCTGCAGCGGTATTTCAGGGAGGGATATCATGCGCATATCTGCACCTCCGGGCCCCCGACTGACGTAGGCGCCCGCGAGACGCATGCGCACTTGTACCTCTCTCCCTATCAGCGTTGGTCTAACTAACAGACAGATCGACATTTTTGCTGAGCTTGATTCAATTTATAGGACTTAATGTGTATTAAGTCCTATAAATTGAACGCAACCGAACAACCACAAAATATATCTTCTGTTACTTTGTGGTTGTTTTCTTTTTTATTTGTACTTTATTTATTACTTTATATGTGTTTGTTTCATTTGTCTATTTTCTAAATATGAACCTGATCTCTTTCTCCTTTCTTTCTTTCTATTAAAAAAAGATTTGACATTGCAATATAAACACTACTTAAACTAAACACCGCTTGCACTATATCTTTATGTTATCATTAATAAAATACATACAAATTTAATGAAGTGCTGAAGGTTATAAAATTATTAACACGAATTTTCACATATACATTGGTTTCTAATATGTAATTTGAATAGCCCTGATTACAACAATGTTTAGTTATCTAATTTGAACACCGAAGATACATATGTTAATTGTTATTTGGTGTGATTGGACTGTCGCATGATAAACAGGACAGGGCCGTTTCCTGTGTTATCTCGTTTGCTTTGATATCCTCAATGGTTAGGACTACAAATTGTGGAGTTTGGATGCAGTTTTGCATGTAGTTGTTTTAGGGAAAGCCTTTATTGTTCTCACGTTTTCGGTTTCGTAACGATAAGTTTTTCTGTGGACGAGTTGTTAACCAGTTGCACAAACCCCAAAATGTTGGAGGACCACATCCGTCTTTGGTCGTCGTTAGCTCGAGGGTCCAGCCCAACATAATTGGGGAGATATAATCTCACCGTCTCCGCCGAGTCGGAATAGGATCGAAAGTCGGAGAACGGATGGAGTAGGATCGGGACGTGAAGAAAGCATACTTGGGGCAAACATTCGGTCGGCGACCGGTTGGTCGTCCTTGGTATCCCTGGAAAGATACAGTGGAAGCTGACCTGACCATACTTAAAGCTCACAACTGGCAAGACACTGCGCAGGACAGAGGAAAGTGGCGTGCTCTCGTTTAGGAGGCCAAGACTCACTTTGGGTCGCTGAGTTACATAGATAGATAATTCTTTATTGTACACCAAAGCATAAACAAACAGAAGACACGATCTCTTCCAGGCGACCCATGGCAGGGATTGATAGATTTTAAATACTGACGGTGACTAAATTTAAATAAACATAGCACATATAAGTACAAAATAAAATAAATAAATGTATATACATATACTAGCTGACCCGGCAAACGTTGTTTTGCCATATACATCTATTTTTCAATGCTAAATCATAATAAAATATAAATAAGAAATTTAGACAAAAAAATAAGAAAAAATATTTCACCCTTATCATTTAGGGGTATGAAAAATAGATGTTGGCCGATTCTCAGACGTACCCGATATGCACACAAAATTTCATCAAAATCGGTCTAGCCGTTTCGGAGGAGTATGGCAACGAAAACTGTGACACGAGAATTTTATATATACATATATATATATACACATAAATATACCCATACGTATATATATACATATGATAATACAAACATACATACACTTATATAATAGCATTAGGAATTATTATACACAATAAAAAAGTAATACATCTGAACTTGATTTTAAGAGCACGGTAAGGATTTGGCTTGTCTTATATAACAATAGGTAACTCATTCCAGAGACGCACAGCCTGGACGGTGAAAGAGTTATCACTTTTTTATTGCAAAGCTCGCAAACGGGCAGACGGCCAGCACATGGAAAGTCGTTACTGGCGCCTATAGATGTTGGCAACGTCGGGTCCTCCAGCATCTGGGGAGCGGGGAGGATCAAACCTCTGTTGACGACGTTGCCTCTCCCGGGGCATTCTCAAGCACTGATGCACAGGATCAGCCTGGGTGTAACTACGTTCTAAGTCTCACGGTTTTCCTACCATGAGCGCGGGGCATATGGGAGGAAGGGGTTTTAGTGGAGTAATTAGCCTATGAGTTACTTCTTTAATAGGGGTACCTTGCTGAGTGGATAACTCTCATTGCTTTGGTCTAATTCCAGTAAAGGACCTGGTAGTGTACGAAATGTATTTCCCTCTGTCTCAACAAAGATAAAAAGACGTTGGCAACGTTAGGGGCGAAGCCAACGCGTTGCCAGGCTCTAGGATGGGATGAACAGGATTGGATAGGGGAAAAGGGGAGTGGGCCATCAAAACTCACTCATCGCACGAAACACGATTGGCTGAAGGCTAACCTTTTCACGCCGATATTCTGTGAGAGCGTGGTATCACACCGATCGAGCTAGGTCTAACAACCGTAATCAAGACAATGACTCCAGCGCGGCTCTACCACGGGTATTTTCGTTTAAATCCTCTTTTTATAGTTCCGTGACCAATGACGAGAATTTGCCAGGTGGTAGGGCATTTGCCCGACTAGATGGCTACCACCCCTGGTCTAAAGTATGTCGCCATAACAACCTTGAGTTGTGTTCCGGCATTAGTGAGCAGGTTCCAGTCTCCCTTAAGAGAGCAGTAGCGCATTTGTAGCACCTTTGGTGTTGCAAATGCCCATAGGCGATGGTAACCGCTTTCCATTGAGTGGGCCGCCTGCCTGTCTGCTGAACTCCTGCAATAAAAAATTAAAAAATAAATAAAGGGACATGTTTGTCATATGCAAGGGATATCTATTAGTCTGTGGGGCTTTTGCTACGCGTTCAAAAATTAAAATATAAGACGTATTAATCATATTATTACTCCTACCCAGCTCTAATTCATATAAATGAAAACCCTGTAATGAAGGTACGCTGTGTAATAGGATATTTCGTGAATAATAATGTATCATTTTTACAAAGTAATTCATTTGGTACATATTGTTACGAGTTACGGGACTCGAATTAAAATGCCGTTGGAATTATTATAGAGTTTATTAGAACTATACAAACACGGATAACACAGGTAAAAATATAACCGAACACAACAAGTCCAAACGTAATGCGGAAGGTCGTAACTCAATAAAGCGCGCAAAGTCCGTCACTTATTAGATTCCCGATTATAGTAAATACGTCTTGCTTCGCTCGCGGTTCTTGCTCGACTGTCTCCCCCTCCATCAGGTCATCGTTTTATACTGCACAAATGCAATGCCCCCGTATCTAAGTCGGCTTAATCCGCCACACCTGGCTAATTACTCGGCCGCAAACTGCCATAAAAGAGTGCAATAATAACAAGCAGTTTTCTAATCACAAATTTTAAACACAAAGTAAACAAAAGAAGACGGTCATAAAAGAGTTACAATTAGTTTAAATGCCGGCAGGTAATAAATGTGCTTTGTTTCAGATATGCAGGTGGATTTTGTTTTTGTCCAAACTTAAGTTGTAACAATATTTATACTAATATTATAAAGAGGAAAGATTTGTATGTTTGTAACGAGTAACCTCAAAAACTACTGGACAGATTTCAAAAATTCTTTCACTATTAGAATGCTACATTATCCCAGAACAATATAGGCTATAATTGTTACTAGATAAAATGAGGGAGTCCTACTAAAACTTCAATAATGTAATCCAAGGTGTAAAAAAATTGTGTTTCCGTGGATTCGGGATGGTTTAGATTCACAATTAGACCCGGTAGGTGGCGCTAGAATCGGGTTTTAGATTTTTATTTTTTCAAGGCAGGGCAACGTCTGCCGAAACCGCTAGTATATTATGTATTGTTACGAGTGCGGGACTCTAATTAAAATGCCGTTTGGCAATTACTATACTAGATTTTATTAGAACTATACGAACACGTATAACACAGGTACAAATATAACTAGACACAACCAGTACAAACTGCACGATTCCATAACACGCGCAAAGTCCGTCACTATATAGCTTATCGAATGTACACGTTTTGCTCGTATCGTGATCGTCGCTTGACTGCCGGTCTCTCCGTTTGGGCATTCCTTTATACTCAGCTTTCAATATGTCACGACCGGGTAAACAATGGTTTCCAAGAATCACACCTGGCCACTGCCTACCATAAAGGATTACAATACACAATAGGCGGCTTTTCTAATTACAAATATTAAACACAAAGTAAACAAACGAAGTCCAAATGCGGGCAGGTAATAAACCGTGCTTTATAGCCGGCAGGTGTGCATTCACATATGTCGGCGTGCTTCGTGAAATTTTAGCTAAGTTGCAACAGTATGTAAGTATATACCTAACTTATGTATTATAGATAGAACCTGAATGTTCTGGTACAAGCTTAAAATAACATCAAACAGCCTTAAGATACGCGCGGCTTTTCCACGCGGAAGAACATGCTTACAATGCTTGTCCCAAATCGCAGGTATTATTTCAAACTAGCTATTATCCCCCACTTCATTCGCTCGAGATTTTGTCTTTATATCTATCTATTTTCCGAACTGTCAAGTCGTGGTAGCGTAATGGCTATCGCACGCGTCCTAAACTCAAACGGCGTGGGTTCGATCCTGGCCGGAACGCATGCACCACTTAGACAATTTTCTGACCTAATGTGCATATTGTTACAATAACCACGTGCTAACAACAGTGAAGGAAAACATCGTATTGCAACCTGCACATCGAAATAACCGATGTGTCAAACCTGCCAAGTCGCCTTGGACAAGCGTGGCGGGTATACTGTCCGTTCCCCTACAGTGGGAGGCCCGAGCCCGGCAGTGGGACAGTTATAGACTGTTATTATATTATTACATGCCGTCAAAGATAAGCGCACAGCTGCCTATTGTAAGCTCAGTCTATTGTCTTCCCGGACGGATTAAGGAATTCTTTTTGTGTTTTGGATTTGTAATTAAGAAAAACATGCTATTGTTTTTCTACTTGTTTTATAATTTGTATTTAAGAAAAACATGCTATTGTTTTTCTACTTGTTTTATAACCATCATTAGCGTCGAACTAATCCTTATTGTCATTGTTTTCGACTTTGTGGCCGTTCGCAGGTGTGCAAATTACTATTTCTCAGAAACTCAGTGTGCGCGGCCAATTTCTTTGTACTGTGTAGTTAGTTAGTATAAGATGATGCCCGAATGGAGGGGCGGGCAGTCAAGCGACGACTACGAGACGAGTAAAACGTTTGTAGTACTCTCGATTAGCGATATAAACGACGTACTTTACGCGTGTCGAATTGCACTGAATCGTGCAGTGTGAACTGGTTGCATCCAGTTTTATTTGTATTTGTTTTATACGTGTTTGTACAGTTCTAATAAATTCTATAGTAGTTCCAACGGCATTTTTAATTCGAGTCCTGTAGTTCGTAACAATATTATATATATCTTCCGAACTATATGAAATGGAACACACGAAAATTTGATCCTTATATTTTTCATTGAAATCCGTTGAGTCCTTTTGTAGCCTATTGAAGACAAATATTCAGACAAAGGTTATACCAAGAAAATATTGCTCCAACAATAAAAGAAACTCTTAACACAAGGCTAATTTTGTGTAGTTTCAGCATATATGTATAACATACGAATGAAAAAACTAACTACATTTACCTTACATTTTTACGTGATAGCCTTTGCCAATATTTGCTATAAAGTAGGGTAGGAAAGAGAAACAACCTGTGTGGGATTGGCAAACATTTGTGTCGTATTGCTTTCAGTAGCGTTACACTTGCGTGGGATGGTTCCGCTCGATACCTACTTATATATATTATTTAACCTCGTTTCTATTAGCTTTTATTCTAGTCTATGGTAGTTGATATTAGACAATTCATTCAATGTTAATGAATACTGCCGTGTCCCTTCGGTTTCTTTTATTACGAAGGTGGCGATCACGCAGGTGGCCCACCTAAGGCGCCATCCACAAATTACGACCACACGAATTTCATAATTCTCAGACCCCTCACCCGTCCTTGTGTTTTTTTTTATCGCTGGAGTACAGCAGACAGGCTGACGGCCCAACTGTGATGTAAAGGTGCTGCCAATATGCTGCCGGACTAGTAGATGGGGCTGGAACCCGGCCACTAATGCCGGAACACAACTCAAGGTTGTTATGGTGGCATGCTCTAGACCAGGGGTGGTAGCCATCCAGACGGGCAAATGTCCTACCTGGCTATGAGTTCTTTTGTCGCCTCTTACGACAGGCCTAGCCGCAGGAATTTGTATTCTTTCTCCGTTCCTGCACGGATAAAACCTTGTCACAGCTGCTCACGTTCGTGAGATTCCTCCCTAGTGATACATCAGATATTTTGCAAGTTTACATCAAATTATTAAATTAAAGTAGCAGTTCCGTTATTAGTTTTATTTCCATTTAAATTATTATTATTTATACAGATAGAGTTGGAAAAATTTTGAATTTTTTCGTTAATACTTCAAATTTCATGTTTTAAAGCTCAAATAAATATATTTACAATTATAAAATTACATATAATCGAATACAATAAAAGAAAACTTATTTGTATCGTATTCTACCCATAGTCTCTCAAGACTGACTCTGACAGCCTCTGTGGTTGAGCGGGCTAAGCCTTTGCCGGCCTACCCCACTGCAACGCAGAGGCTTCGAGTTCGATTCCTGGTATGGTAAATTTCAGAAACGTATTTTCTCCGTTATTTACTATGGTCTGGGTGTCTGGGATCGGCCCCAGAGTACTCCGTTGTATATTACCCATAACACAAGCGAAACTTGCTTAGCTTGGGGATATACAATGTGTGTGTTTGTCTGGCGATTATTATTAATATTACTATAAGTAGAATACTGAGCCTAGATCACCGTCTTCTATGGGTAAGATGCCCAGAAGGCTGGCTACGTTTCCATAAATTTTAAATATATTAGATTTTGAAATGTGACGTCACGAAAAATGGCACTTAAGTACAAAATCTATTTTACTTATTTTCTGGATGAAGTATCCTTTTCTACACCCCTAACATGGCATCAGACCTCTCACTCATAAAACGAAACAGGATTAGTACAAGGCTAATCGTTTCACGCCGACATTGTGTGAGAGCGTGGTACCAGACCGATCTAGCCAGCCCTAACAGCTGTAAATAATAATAAGATATGATATGATAATGACGGCGTCTGTGGTCGAACGGACTAAGCCTTTGACGATTTACCTCACTGCAACGCAGTGGCTCCATGATTCGAGTCCTGGTATGGTACATTTCAAAAACTAATTTTCTCCGTTATTTACTATGGTCTAGGTGCCTGGGATCGGCCTCAGAGTAGTCCGTTGTATATTACCCATAATACGAGCGTAACTTGCTTAATTTGGGGATACATAATAAGTATTCGTGTGCCGATTATTTAAAAAAATATTCGCGCATGACTCTACCACCTTGTAAGTTGTCAGTTATGTGCCTTTCAACCAATTTTTGATGCAACTATAAATCTTAATACTTTTTGTTTTGTAGCCACAAAGCTATATTATTAGGTACTATTTATTATATGGCTACAAAAAAAAACCTAATATCTCGACCTTTGTGTCCTAACAAGGGTTTACTTTTTTCTTTTCTTTTTATTACCGTTCTCCTCCGTCATAGGCCAAGATAGAGTGTTTCTTTTTCTTGTCTTATTATTTTCTATCTGTTTATGCCTTATTAGGGAAATAAGTGGGGAGTCTTTTATTTTCTTTTCTCCTTTTGTTTTGTTTTCTATTCTTTTCAAAATCTTAATTTCTATTACAGTTTTTCTTAGCTACTAGTTTACAATGTTCTATATATATATAGCCTATAGCTTTCTTCGATAAATGGGCTATCTAACACTGAAAGAATTCTTCAGCTTTATATATTAGTATAAGATATTATCTATATATACTACACAGTTCTACTTTACCCTACATTTGAAGTGCCGCATTTTGACGTTTTGTTTTCTAGACGCTAAGCAAAACGCACGGTGATTGTTGTTGCAGCAGGTCAAGATCGCAGGCACAATCATGGTTTTGCTACGCTCGTTCGCACCGACCTCCGTCACATAGCATGACTCAACAGATTGCATTATCGTCGACTAGAGTTTCTTCCTCCGGCTTTGCCCACGGAAAGTTCCGACCCGTATCCCTCAGAAGCTCGTTTTCCGGGTCGAATGGATCCCATACTACTGTGAGAGCATTTGCATTAAATTTTTATCCTGGTGATATTCGCCTCCGAAATGTTTCGATTTGTCCCGCGAAATCTATCCCGTTCTCCGGTATGAAAAGACTCCTGTGGCTGTTCTACATACCGACCGCGCAGTGCACGATCTTGTAACTACATTTTTGGTGATATTTTTTTTCTTTAAAATTGTGATATATTTATATATTAATACGTGAAGCAAAAACTTTGTACTCCTTTTTACAAAAATTGCGCTGACGGAGGAGTATGAAATTTCACACACTTATAGTTTATATAGAGAAGGAATGCAGAATGCTAATATTTATTTTTAATTATGCATAAAAAATACATTAAATCAATAAAATAACACATTACACACACTACCATGTATTTGACACACACACGCATATATAATCTTTTGTTTATTTTTCAAATCAAATTAACAGTGTAGCCTTGGCAAAATCTGTGATTATAGAGGTATATATAGTCTGACAACAAATTATTATGGTCGAATTTCGACCACGGATGACCACTACATGTTATACAAAACATTTTATACATTTTGCATTACATGTATACATGTAATGCAAAATTTTTAGCGAAAAGTCTAGTGACAAGGTACTGCACTGACGCCGACGATATATATACTACGTGTCAGCAAATCGGTGGTTTTTCCATACAAACATAGGGTAGAAGCAGGGGGATGAGAAACATTTCAATCCCTTTCACCTTCTTCCAATTATTTGGGGTCGGCACACTATGTCTCTTTCCTTCCATACTCCTCTATCCTGTGACATACGTCTTCTGTCACACCATAAATCAAGTCCGTCCGTCCTCACTTAAAAGGGTAGTTGACGATCCAATCAACAGAGGTTCTTTTTTATTATGTTTACAAAACACCAAAGCCACCTAGATTTTGTTCGAGAGTTACAAACTATGACGTCACTTCTATACCGAGTCAGATAGCGTATTGATTATAGTTTAAATAGTAATTACGATTATTTCTGTCATAATATTTTAAAGTTACGATGATGACGTGGTGTTTGAACGCTCGCTCTTTTATAAGAACATTGTTTCCAAATGTATTTATTTATTAGAAACTTATACATTGATAAGACAGTATTTTTTGATTCTACTAGCCCCTAAACTAGTTTGCACTATATTATAGGGGCTAGTGTCCTCTCCCTTAATGTAAACACCATAACATCAAATACATTTAACATGACATTTAACGAAATTTCTAAGAGTTTGTTTTAAGTTTGTGTGTTTGCGAGGGTGTGTGTTATGTGTGTTTGTGAGGGTGTATGTGTGTGTGTGTGACTGTTTGTGTGTTTGCTTATGCGTATGATTGTAATATCGACGCCCCCGCGAATAATCTGGTAATAGGAAAAATTAAATTGTGCAGGATTTTTTTTTACGTGAAATTTCGTTAGAATTGTTGAGATTTGAAACTCGATGAAACGAAAAAGCGACACTAAAAGGTATAAACACATCTTTAATTCTAAATAAATTTCTCTGAAAAACACATACATTTTTCTATACCCCGCGTTAGTATTAATTTTCAATTTAAACAAAACTTAAAAGATTTCAAATGAATAGCTCTATCTGTATATAATTAAGGCAGATTTTCTATTAACATAGATCAAAGGAAATTGTTCGTAACAGTGCATTGAATTTTGAACTTCATGCTGGTGATTTAAAGTGGTGTTTAGTATAAAAAAAAACCTCTTACGCCCACTGGCCGGTCGGCCAAGAAAATTGGGATTGACATTATATATAGAGAGAAAGTCATGGTGTAAAATATATTATGTAAATTCTATTTTTTTGTATATAAATCATTTACTCTTTCTATAATGCATTTAGTAACACATAACTCTATAAGAAGTCTCCCACGGTAATATTTTCTAGTGTCTTTTAATTCTACTAATAATTATACTTACCAATAAAAGGCCTCTTTATAAATTAATTTCAGAGACTATTGTGTTTGTTATTCGGTCGAAAATGGTATATAATAACATTGTTATAAAATACACGTAAAATTTTATATCTTGGCAATATTTATACGACGAAAGATTTTTTAGATGACCGCATCGAATGAGTACGATGGAGTAGTACGATTCATATTGTTACGAGTTGCAGGACTCGATTAAAATGCCGTTAGAATTATTATATAGTTTATTAGAACTATACAAACACGTATAACACAGGTACAAATATAACCGAACACAACAAGTCCAAACGTAATACAGAAGGTTGCAATTCAATAACACGCGCACTAAATAGATTACCGAATGTACACAAGTCTTGCATCGCTCGTGGTTATTGTTCGACTGCCGCGTCCCTGAATCAAGGCATTGCTTTATACTGCACAGATGCTATATGTCTGCCCGGCCGCGTGCGCAGAATTTCCTAGAATCAGTTTGTACTTTGAATCCGACGCACCTGGCTAATGACTGTCATAAAAGATTACAATATGCAATGGGCTGTTTTCTAATCACAAATTCTAAACACAAAGTAAACAAAAGAAGTTCAAATGCCGAAAGGTAATAAAATGTGTTTTTACAGGTATGCAGGTGTGAATTTGTTTTTGTCGGCGTCTAGATCGTAACAATATAAATTATTTTGTTAAACCTTGTATAAACTACATTAAAAAAAAGACGAATAATAATAATTATGAAGTAAAGATAGGTTGCTAGGGAATTTGTTGCGTCGGTTGTTCTCCTTTAACAGTAGGTAACTAAAATTGCTTTGGAAGCGGTGCTGGACTCAGGAGTTTCAAAGTAATCTGTAAGATTACAAGGTGCAATGGATGTATTGAGATAAAGATGCAGAAAAAGCCGTAATAGCGTATAGCACATGACCGGATTAATCGTGGGGGGTGCCGACATGTGTCAACTACTCCAATATTGGCGCAATTAAACAGGATCTGTACGACGGGTCTGCCCTTGATCTGTATTGTGTGTCTGAGTAATTTTTCTTAGAAACCATTAAGGTCTGCATGATGAAGATTGACATGAAGGTGCAGCCTGTAATGGCGCAACAAA
This sequence comes from Dendrolimus houi, assembly GCA_039645545.1. Lineage (NCBI taxonomy): Eukaryota > Metazoa > Arthropoda > Insecta > Lepidoptera > Lasiocampidae > Dendrolimus > Dendrolimus houi. The sequence goes on along the minus strand of CM077137.1, from coordinate 2,138,901 downwards.
GTTGCATAGTGCGAACACGACATTAAATAAAGACATTATTTGTTTACACCCCTCGGATAAAAGGGGGCCCGAGGCAGTGTCGCAAGAAAAGACATTACCCCTGCGTTATCAAAAAAAAAGGGAATCGTTAGTGCGAGGTATCGCGACGACCTGCCTAAAGCCTCGGTCACACACAGCGAATAGTCGTGTTTGTTCCTTCGCATTATACCCGAGCTACGGGAAAGTGGGGCTCTACCAACACCGCGGCCCTGGCAAGCGGAGGCCCCAACGGCCACATCTACTAGGAAAGCATAGCCCATGGCATGGTCCCTCTCAAATTCAGCGGGCGGCGGTTTGGGCCACGAAAGCAGAGATAAACTCCTCCCTAAATCTCTTCTCGACGGCTCTATTGGCGGATGGGTAACCCTTCTCAAGGGTAGCTCACTGCGGTCGAAGGGTCCTGTAACGGGAGTAGAGCAAGGTCCTACGCTCACGCTCCTCCGCTCCGCCTCCTTGACGAGCATTACGTGCTCGCAGAAGGAAATGCCCTATACTTGGGCGAATTTATTTACTTTGATTTCATATTCCTCAATTATTTGAGGATTTTAAAGGTCTATATCATCTGTCACATTAAACATCCCTATATTGATAAGACGGTATCCCATCCGATATTACTAAAAGCGGTACCTAATAATAATATTATAGGATAAGTATATATATATATATATATATATATAAACAGCCGGTGTTTTTATAAGTTTATAACTCCGCGTCGCTCAGCGTCGTCTAATCGGGTTACTTTAGCAGCGTTTTCAATGCTGCGAAAGGCTCTGTGCCCTGATTGCTGGTAGGGTTATGGAGCACGCGGGTGTTGGTATTGACTCATTACGTAGGCATCTTAAATTGGCTGACATTTCAAGGAAATTAGTATCTCAAACGTACATATTTGTTAGGGTTGCTTAATAGAGAATTGCTTAGAACAACATACGTTGAGTAGTTTTCGAGATATTGAGTATTTTCCATTGCGTTTTCATAGCCAAGTAACAAAAATAATGAAAATTTATCACTTGTTTAAACGGCACAAAAATTAATAGTATGATTCTAATTTGATAAAGTGTATCAAAATAATTGAAGTAAAGTGTATAATAATTAAAATTGTTAAGAACTAACAAATGAGTTAATAAATGTTATAAAAATAGATAATAATAAATAATTTTTCGCTTCTCACATTCTGAAAGTACGCTCGGAGTTGCCTGATCACAGGGATGAAAACAGTACTTTCATCCCTGGAAAACGTTTTTCCTTGCTGTCAAAAAATTTAAAAACTACGAATCATAGATAATACTTGCGGCTCATGTCCCAACTTTTTTTACAGCCACTGTTAAATCGCGGCATAAATTGTAATAAAAAAATAACAATAATTTTGTAACATCATTTTATACTTACATAAGTATATGCTTTTCACTAAGTTATTATTTAATTTACATAAATTTAAGCTAAATATTTACTATCATCAGTGACAAAAAAATCAATGTCACAGAAAAATAAATTTACTTGACATTTCATATGTGACGTATTAAATGAGTTCAGATTTAGATATGGATGTAACGCCTGATTTCCTTAGAGAAGTAGTTGTTTAACTATTGAGTTTTTAATTTACTTTCCTCATATTCGAAATGAAAAGCAAAGTATTAACCTGTGGTGAAAGGCCTATTTAGGCGCTCGTGCGCCAAACTATCTCGGGCCTAAATAGGTCACTTTAACATCGGGTGGACTGCATGGTTTGTAAAATAGACTTTATAAGTGCAAATAATAGCCTCTTATGTCTATCATAGGTGGAACATGTGCTGTATCTACGATAAGATCATGACACCTGTGAAATTCCATGTTCGGCAGTTCCAATTCTGTGTACGGCAGTGTTTCGCAAACTTTTTGTGTTCAAGGTACATCTAGGAATACGAAAATTTTTGGAGGTACACCACAAATATTTTTTTTTTTTTTTAAATAAGCCAAACGATACATTACGCCTCACTCGTGCGCTCGTGTGATTTACCTACATATTTTATGTGTAACTCAGTATTTTTCCTACCCTTACATTATTTACTAAAAATAAGTTTATAACATAATATTATTTTTCCGAGGCACACCAATGAATGACCACGGTACACCAGTGTGCCGTGGTACATACTTTGCGGAACACTGCTCTACGGAACTCTTCATTGTGAGTCGATTGCCAAGCACTTACCCAATTTTTGTGCTATATGCCAACCGAAAATGTTATATTATCCAAACTCGTAACAAGATCCGAATTCTATTATTGGCGAGAATTTTATGAAAGAGACGCTCTGTCGCCCACCTATTGATTTTATATTGAACTTTGTAACCCGTAGAGGGATTATTATATAGCGACGGCATGGGTAAGAAAAACAGTTGCGAAAATACGATGTTCTTATGTGCTTTTTCATTAGATAGGTAACAATTTATTACACACCAAAATAAGTAATTACAAAAAAACATATTTGGAATACTTTCCAAACTATACAGTTGGGGATGATGAGTTAGAAAAAAAAAACACATATGTTTTGTGTCTTGCTCTGTGTTAGGGATTTTGGTTTGTAGTACCTTTGGCCTACCGCAGTTAGGTTCTCAATAAATTAAGCCAACCTAGTTTACAGTAATGCCAATGTCCCGGATCATGTAACTCCTATTCATGGCGTGGTAAATTTTGTAAACGATCTTTCCATTATTTACACATGTCTGATTTAGGAGGTGGGCATTGAAAATTAGTGCTGTGTTAGGCTAGATTTCGGCACAGCCAAAACTGAGTGACAATCTCGTTTCTCACATTGCGTGTACAATATTTTAAGCATGTTTTTTTATTCTGTGTTATACGTATTCTCTTGATTTTTGTGTGTCGCATTTAGAAATAAGTATTCTTTCTTTCCTGCTTCTGTCTATTTAGTGTTTTCTGGGATAAGTCTCAAGTGTTCTTTATGCATAACATACAAACATAAGGTGCTTCGTTTAAGAATATACATGTACAAATGATACATGTTTATCTGCCGATTATTTGTATTTTTAAATCTATCCGATTTTTTGTATTACATGACGGTTTTCAATTTAAAGTTTAAATAAAAGTTGTTGAACTGAACTATAATCCCCCTTTATCGGGTGTAATAATAATAGCACATAAACGTCCCACAGCTGGGCTCGGGCCTCCCAATATAGGGGAACGGACAGTATTACCGCCACGCTTGTCCAAGGCGGCTTGGCAGATTTGACACATCGGCTATCTCGATATGCAGGTGTCATCACGATGTTAGCACGTGGTAATTGTACCAATATGCACATTAGTTCAGAAAACTGCCTAAGTGGTGCATGCGTTCCGGTCAGATTCGAACACGCGCCCTTTGAGTTTGAAACGCGTACGCTAGCCATTACGCTACCACGACTTATTCGGGACAGTTCTTGCAATTTACAAAGACTACGAGCACGATTTATTCATGGTTGAACCTGTACATGTACATTTCGATGTGTGCGTCTCTGACGGAGTGATCAGTTGCGAGCATGCAAATTTAATAGGCGATGGTAACCGCTTTCCATCAAGTGGGCCGTTTGCCTGTCTGCTGAACTGCTGCAATAAAAAAATCACTAATATTTACATTATCTAAAATGTAGCACGGGCGTAAGAATCATGGTTAGCTTAGTATTACTCTTTCTCATTATCGCACGGTTTCTCTATAGAATTCTTTGTCTATGATGTCACCTAACAGGATGCTACGTTTGTTGCTAGATACGAAACAAAAACTAAAAGGTCAGCCGAACCTCTAATTGATCGAGACTTAGTAAAAAAGGTTAAATTTTTCTACTAGTGTTAATTTTGTTTTGAAGATACAATAATTACAGATTTTTATTTTATTTTAATGCACGAGTTCAGCTAACAGTCAGACGGCCCACCTGATGGAAAGAGGTTACTTACCATCGCGCTGCTGGTCTCTAAAGTGACCACTACTGCCAACACAACTCAAGGTTGTTATGGCGGCATACTCTAGCTAAACCAGGGATGGCAGCCACCCACACTGGCAAGTACCCCACCACCTGGCTGCGTGTCGTTTTGTCGCCTCTTACTATAGACCGCAGGAAATTGTATTCTTTCTCCGTTTCTCCACGGATTAAATTATTGAAGTACTGACATACTGTGTTACCTTATACATTTTGTCTAGCATTATAAATAATAGTGGTGAATAATTTTTCCTCCATTGTTCTTAAGTCTGGTTTGGCCTTTTTATACGGTTCCGTATCAGCGGGTGTGTACACGGCACCGCCACCGCGCCGCCGCGCCGCCGCTGCATCACCAAACTATGATAACTAGGTGCGACTGCGACGTCGTCGCATTTTCGCTGTCAGCGGTGTCAGTGGTGGAGCGGCAGTATTGGAGGGTAAGCAGCATATACATAAAAATACACAGAATAGCAGCGGCGTGACGGCGATGTTGTCTACATAGGCACTAAGGGAACTCTTGTAACTTGTCATGTCCGATTATGTGTATGTAACATACAGATAGGTAAACAAAAGTTAGAGCAAGTCCTAGAGTTTCCGTTCGGGCTGGGGGTGAATGCGCAAGCGAGCCCACATCCCGGACAACGTACGTTCTAGGATCGGCCATGGGCTTTAGTGGGTATCCCAAACTGTGGCGGGGCAATAGCACCCCGACGAGGTGAATCCCACACACGGGCCGCGATTTTTCCCCCTCACGCGGCTTATGGTCCTCAATCAGATTTCCCCTGGTAAAAAGTTCTAAAAGTTTGTTTTCCTAGGGTGCATGTCTGCCAGGGACGGAAAGCATGAAAGCGATATTGGAAGAAGAGGAATCACAGGTAATAAGGTGAATCGAGCTTTGAACTCTTTTATGAACAGCCGGAATGAAGGCCCTTCACTACCATACATTAGTGTTGGCACCAACAGGTGGCAACACTAATGTATGGTAGTGTAAGTTGGACATGACAAGAAACACGAAAGTGTAGGATAAATGTAGTTGAAATGAGAGCGTTGAGAAGTATATGTGAGGTTAAGTTGACTGATATCATAAAGAACATTATGATAAGGGAACGTTGTGAATTGAAAGAAGATATAACAACAAGAGCTGAGAAAGGAAGCTAAGGTGGTTTGGACATGTAGAGAGAATGGATGAAAAGAGACTGACAATACAAGTGTATGACAACAGCGTGTGTGTTAGATTGAGACGGTGGTGCTGGAAAATTGGGACGTACGTACCACGATCACATCGCAGAGGTCTTAAAGAATAGCCAGATAAAAGCACCTATAATAAACGTGTATGTGTGAAGAGATTGACGAATGTAGATGAAGCAAACGATGTATGTCAAGATCGTATCAAATGGAAATCCATTGTCTCTGCCTACTATGGGAAACAGACTTGATAATATGCATGTTTGTAGTAATTTTTTTCACACTCTTGAAACTTGAAGGAATGTGCTATTCTATACGCCGCTGCATAATTGTGTAAATGGGAAAAATTAAAATTGGCCACCATACATGTTACTGTGGAGCGAAAAATTAACTTTGTAGAAAGTGGGCGGTCCATACAATATTTAAAGCTAAATTTTGTCTTTGGATTCCCATACAACGAATATTAATAAACTAGTTTTACTTTTTTTTTTTTTTTTTATTGAATTTATGGCATTGTAAATACAAGAAAACCAATCTATATGTAAATTCGTAAAGTTTATTCGTGTCATTTCTATATGTTATTGTATTATGAAACTAGGATATGCGTCCACACTTGACTTGAAATTCCCGAGACACAAAACTGTGTCGGAATAAAGGTAATTTTTATGTAACCGTACGACTACAAACCGCTCTTGGGAAAATTCCCGCGAGATTCCCGGTATAGAAAATATCACACATTTTATTACATAACAATTGCTATTATCGTTGAGGGAAAAAATTACATTGGAATTCGATTTTTTAATCTGGCCATTTTAAATTACTCTCAGAAAAATTGTCGCGGGATTCCCAGGATAAAAAGTAGCGCAGATTTTAAATCTAAGTATCTGCTATCGATCACCGGAAACCGCATCGAAATGGGCCCAGTAGTTTTTATGTGAATCCCGAACAGACAGACAAGAAATCTAATTTTAAAAAATGCATCTTGTTCTCCGTCTTTTGTATAGTCTATTCCAGTTGTTTTTTTTAAATAGCTTCAATGTGCAGACACGGCGTGTTTAGAATAATATAGATATTGGATGTGTCGATTATAATTACTGCTATGACCTTAAAGCCGGCGATTGGATAATCCTCCTATTGTATAGTGATAAAAAAACAGATGTACCAACCACTGTTATTTCACACTGAAGATAAAAATATGTTGTCATGTATAAAAGTTGATGAATTATTATATATTTTTTGTCACTCTCGTCATGTCCAAATCTATAGTTTCACGTAGCAGTTAAGAGAGAGAGAGAGAGATATATATATATATGTGTGTGTATATGAATAAGGTTGGGGAAAAAGTCTTTTCGCATATAGTATGTATGAACTTGTAATAAGATCTCTTTAGCTATATATACCATTTGTATCTGGCTGGTTTTGGTATCATTAAAAAGTTTGATTTTCATTTGTTTTTCTTATTGTTAAAATGGGTGAATCTAATGAAGAAATTCGATACATTTTAAAATTTTACTATAAAAAAGGTAAAAATGCAATACAAACCGTGAAAAAAAATTGTGATGTTTATGGACCTATTGCAGTATCTGTGAGAGTAGCGCAAATTTGGTTTAAGCGTTTTCAATCCGGAAATTTTGATATCAAAGATGCACGTCGCTCTGGTCGCCCTATTACGGACAAAATTGATGCCATTTTTGAAAAAGTGTAGCAAGATCGGCATATTAGTAGTTACGATGTAGCTGGAGAACTGGGAATTGACCCAAAACAGTTTTGGCGCATTTGAAAAAAGCTGGGTACACAAAAAAGCTCGATATTTGGGTGCCTCGTGAGCTCACTGAAAGAAACCTAATGAACCGTGTACTCATTTGTGATTCTTTATTACGACGTAATGAAACCGAACCATTTTTGAAGAAGGTGATAACTGGTGATGAAAAGTGGATCACGTACGACAAGAACGTGCGAAAAAGATCGTAGTCAAAGGCCGGTCAGGCTTCACAGACTGGCGAAACCCGGGTTAACTCGCAACAAGGTGATGCTGTGTGTATGGTGGGATTGGAAGGGCATTATTCATTAGGAGCTGTTACCGCCAGGCAGGACCATCGATTCTGAACTGTACTGCGAACAACTGATGAGATTAAAGCAAAAAGTTGAGAGAAAGCGGCCGGAATTAATCAACAGAAGGGGTCTGGTTTTTCACCATGATAACGCTAGACCTCACACATCTTTAGTCACTTAGCAAAAATTACGAGAGTTTGGCTGGGAGGTGTTAATGCATCCGCCGTATAGTCCTGACCTTGCAGCTTCAGATTTCGGTCTCTGCAGAATTCCTTAGGCAGTGTCAGGTTAACATCACGAGGGGACTGCCAAAACCACTTGTCGCAGTTTTTTGATCAGAAGCCTCAAAAATTTTATAGCAATGGGATCACGTCTCTACCTACAAGATGGCAAAAAGTTATCCAACAAAATGGCACCTACATACTTTAGTCAAATGTAAATAAACTTTATAAAAAAACGTTTTAAATTTTTATATAAAATGGGAAGAATTTTTTTCCCCAAGCTAGTATTTAAGATTAATGTTAAATTAATTAAGCAATAATTACATTTAGGGCCGCTTGCATAACGTTGCTTAAATTTATTTAAGAAACACTAAAAGCATTTTACACCTTTAAATATAATTAGCGCACAGCGCAAAATTTGCCGCTAAATATGTTTAAAGAACTGTCAATACGTTTTGTGTAAAACGTATTGACAGTTCTTTAAACATTCCCGCATGGCGATTGAGCCATGAGCTCTCGCCAGTGGTGCGTCACCTTATCCAGCGGGGTAACATAATCGACGCACCACACACATACAAATAAACCCCCACAAGTGGTTATCAACATCAACATTGGTCTCCAAAAATGTTTGTAACGAATAAACTCAAAAACTACTTGACCGATTTCAAAAATTCTTTCACCATTCGAATGCTACATTATCCCTGATATAGGCTATATAAAAATTAGGGATCCCTATTAAAACTTAAGTAATGTAACTCATCAATCTAAACAACATACTTGGCACTGGAATAGGGTTCTACGATTTTGATGAAATTTTATGTGTCTGAGTGGGTGCCGCGGTGGTTTAGATTCACAATTAGACCCGGTAGGTGGCGCTGGAATCGGGTTCTAGATTTTAGTTTTTCAAGGCAGGACAACGTCTGCCGAGACCGCTAAGGACTAATGTTTTTAGTATTGAATAGCTTTCGATTACTAGATTAATATTTAACTATAAAGTTTAAGCACCGTTCAGTATACTTTTGCTATATAAATAATATTTGGCAGACAAACACACACATTGTATATCCGCAAGCTAAGCTAGTTATGGGGCCATCCACAAATGACGTCACACGAATTTCTTGTTTTTTTTACCCCTCCCCCGTCTGCCCATGTCACAGCTGGTTACATTGTGGGACTCCTGCCTCCCTAGTGACATCAAATATTTTGTAATTGTACATCAGGAAATTATTAAATTAAAACAGCAGTTCCGTAATCAGTTTTCCAACCACCCTTTATGGGTGGCCCCTTATATCAGGGCTATGGGTAACTTGAAGCAGTGTCAACTCCGCATGCTCTAGCTGGTGGAGGCCCCTTAGGCCTTTTCCATTGCCAGGGCGAAGCATAGCCCCCGGCTTCGTTCGCCTCAAGGCCTGGGTGGGGTGGTTTGTAACTCGACCCTTAGGATGAATGACGGTCCTCCACTCGATGGCACTATTGGCGGATGGAAGCCGTTCCCCAAGGAGAAATTTATCTAGTTGGACTAGTGCATGCGTGATGACCCGCGGAGAGGCTAGGCCATCTACCCGTGGCCGAGGCATAAAGGCGAAGGACGGAACACTGAGGGATTTCAGTTGATATCCCTGACTTGAGTGACAATAGCGTCTGCTAGCGGTTCTAGTACCACCCTAACATGGCGAATCCCGCACACCGGCCGCGAATCCCCGCGTGGGAGATGGTTCTCAAACGGATTTCCCCTCGACAGAAAAAGTAGATGGCTGATCTTCTGGACCTATAGATTTACATATTAACAAGATCAAAATGCGTAAGTTCGATAACGAATGTAATGACTCGTATGCTTTTTTTGTTTCAGATCTAGTCCACTGCACTAACGAGCCAAATGTCTCCATACCGCAGTTGGCCAACTTGCTCGTCGAGCGTACCCAGAACACCAATTGGGTGGTCGTCTATAAAGCTCTTATCACCGTACATCATCTACTAGCATATGGGAATGAGGTGAGGATCCATTCTATACTGTCTCTTTTCATTCGCCTTCTGCCAATAATTTGAGGTCGGCACAATATGTCTTTTTCTTACATACTCCTCTATTCTGAGATACGTCCTCTGTCACACCAAAATTCATAATATCATCCCTCACACAATCCACCCATCCCTTTTTTGGTCTACCTTTAAATTTGTACCCATCAATCTTGCAGTTTAACATTCTTTTGTCACGTAACTTTTATCCCTCCTCATTACATGCCCATACCATCTTAATCTTCTACCTCTATATTATCTATTATACTAATACTATAAAATGGGTAAAATAATTGATAGCAAGACAGAAATCCTCCTGGTAGTCCATATAGTCTAGACGACTGCCCAGCGATTGCAGCGCCATCTATTTTGCTAATCCTTCCAGGAAACAACGTCATCTGTCGGGATAAAATGTATCCTGTCTTAACTCGGGTCGTAAGCCAGCACTATATCGAATTTCATTCATATACGTTCAGTAGTTTCCTAGAAAGACACGATAGCAGCAGCATCTTTTTCGCTATTCTCGTCTATCCCACGAAAACAATGTCATTTATCGGTATAAAAAGTCCTAAGTTAGTCCCAGGGATATAAGCTACCTTTTGTCGATTTTCATTTAAATCCGTTCAGTAGATTTCACGTAATGCCTTTAACAGACAGACAGGCAGACAGACAAAAACTTCTAAAGGTGTGTTTTCAGAATTTGCTGGTCCGAATTAGCCCCATGATTTTTCTTACATTTTTATACGCATTGTAGAAACTCGGAACTATTTACAGATTTATTATACTATAGATAGATAGATTAAATACATCCATATCTTGGCGCATATTTCGCCCAGCAAGTATGCATTGCTATACTGCGTCCCATTGCAGCCAGCCTTCTGGGCACGCTCCTCGCTAACAGTGATCTGCCACATAGACTACTTTAGATTTATTCAATTAGATATTTAGATTAATTTATAACAAATTGCAAAAGAGTTATCTATCTATCAAGATACTACTTACATATTGTTACATACCGTCAAAGATAAGCCGCACAGCCTGTTATAAGCGCAGCTTATTGTCCTTTCCTAGTAATCGACGAATCCTTTGTCTTTTGAATTTTTAGTTAAGAAAAACATGCTATTGTCAATTTATTTGTTTTATAACCATCATTAGCGTCGAACTATAATCCCTATTGTTATTGTATTCGACTTTGTGGACGTTCGCAGGTGTGCAAATTAGTATTTGTTAGAAGCTTAGTGTGCGCAGCCAACTTCTTTGTACTGTGTGGTTAGTATAAGACGATGCCCGAATGGAGGGGCGGGCAGTTAAGCGAGGACTACGAAGCGTGTAAGACGTTTTCTAGTACTCTCGATTAGCGATATAAACGACGGACTTTGTGCGTTCGAATTGTATTGAATAGTGCAGTGTGAACTGGTTGCATCCAGTGTTATTTGTATTCGTTTTATACGTGTTTGTACAGTTCTAATAAATTCTATAGTAGTTCCAACGGCATTTTTAATTCGAGTCCTGTAGCTCGTAACAATATATATACGATAATAATATCTGGGAACTGTCTATTAATGACGCCAGTTTATTTTTATCTAGTAAACAAACACAGTTCGCACCTTCTGTGACAGCACGCTACGCTGTTTTTTGCGTTAGCTGGCGCAAAATATTCTCGTAATGTTATTTTGGGTGTCTACAAGTAGTCAATAGCCGCTATAAGCTTTAGTAAATATTATGGATCGTTGAGAGGTATCTTTCATGTACGGGACTGATGTTTTACATGTTTATTTATTATTTCCCAGCCATTCCCGCGACTTGTTCACTTATAAAAAAATTATATTCGTACTATCTTACGGAAATTACCATCCCAGGAATCGAGCACGGGGCCTCTGTATTCTAGTGAGGTAGGCCGGCAGAGACAGCCTACTTAAGCACAGAGGCTGTCAACTACTGTTTTAACAGTTACTTTCCATTGGAATCAGTGGAGCCATTCGGGAACTATTCGAGACAAACTTTCAAGCGGAGAGATAAAAAATCTCTATTTCTGTTATATAATAGTCGGCAGACTAACACACACATAGTATATCCCCAAGTTAAGCAAGTGACGCTTGTGTTATCGGTAATATACAACGAACCACTCTGGGGCTGATCCCAGACACGCAGACCATAGTAGATAACAGAAAGCTCGTTTCCGAAATTTCCCATGCCAGAAATTATAGAAAACTGCGTAAGAGCAGCATGTTTTCCGGCCAGGATTCTAACCCGCGCCCTTTTGATTTTGGCACGCATGCGTTAAGCAATAAGCCATTTCAGCTGGTTTTTTCAAAAATATTCTAAATATGCCGCTAATAGACGTTTCATTTGTATCTTTCAATTTGAATAAACCAACCAAAATGATTCATATAAAGACAATGATACAAAATTATCGCGATAGATTAGAAGCATTTGAAATCTGGTGTTGGAGACGCACGGAGAGAATAAGTTGAAAAGAAAAAAAAACCAATGAAGAAGTACTGGACACGATAAAGGAGAAACGCACAATTTTAAAAACTCTGGAGGAAAGAAGGGGGAGGATGTTTGGCCATTTGCTAAGACACGACACCTTATGCACGTTAATCGAAGGCAAAGTGGAAGCATGGAGAGGGAAGGAAAGACCAAAGCGAGCATTCATGGAACAAATAAAAAAAGTGGGTGTCGTGTCGTACATAGAAGTAAACTGGCCCATAATAGAGAAGATTGGAGGAGGCTCCACCGACATAGCTCTTAAATGATAGATAGATAAAGACAAACGTGAATTACTCAATGTAATTGTCGCCGTCGTGTTCTTTCCGTTCTCTGACTTTGGACCAAATCGATTCAATTTGGTTGATCCGTGTAATATCAGCAATAGGCGTTGTATGAATAGCAGTTTTCACTTTCATTTGGAAATCGCAGACATACATTTCAATACCATTGCTTAGTTAATACAGAGTTAACACCATTGCTCACTAAAATAAATAATGACAAAAATGCAAGGTTACATTACTGTATATAGATTTAGGAAGATCCAGTAAAATTGTCTTTACAAGCTTACGCGCATTAATCTGAACGATACCGACTGAATCGATGTATATTTTTGAGAAACAAGCGTATAGATGCGTGCGTAAAAACAACTTTATTTACAAACATCATACCGAAAATGTATAATCTTATACCTACGTTAAAAGTTATTTAATGTGCAATGCAGGTATTGGTAGAGCGATACACGTTTTCTCATTAAAATCGCAATATCCTGAGGTCAATTTTCGTTTGACATAAATTTAATTTGTCTTGGCAGCTGGCTGGGGTGAGTCCGCAGATACCAAAAAATGCCGCGGGGAAAATAAACTGGTGAATTGCTCAACTATGTCAACTCTTCGACTGTTGTTTTTTTGTCTGTTTTACTTGTTTAAATTATTTGTTATGTTACTATTTATTATATTAAAGCTAAGAAGACTGATTGATTGACTGATTAATGTTGGGTTTTTATATCTTACTAGGATATGCCCGCGACTTCGTCCACGCTTGACTTAAAATTCCTGCGGGCTTCCCGGGACACAAAGTATTGTAACATTTAAAAAGAATATAACCTATCGTTTTAGTGGAAACTGTGTCGGAATGAGCTAATTCTTATGTATCGGAACAACTTCAAACTGCTCCCGGGAAAATTCCCGCGGAACTCCCGGGATAAAAAGTATCACATATTTTATTACGCGAAATTTCCTATCGACCAGGGAAAAATCACATTGGAATTCGAGTTTTTTAAATCTGACCATTTTATATCATTTCCAAGAATATTCCTGCCGGATTCCCTGGATGAAAATAGAGTAGATTTTGAGTCTAAGAATTTGCTGTCGATCAGCGAAAACCGCATCGAAATCGGCCCAGTAGTTTTTACGTAAATCCCGAACAAAAAGACAAGAAATCTAAAAAAAATTGCAGTGTTCTCCATCGTTTATATAGTCTATGTTTTTTTTATATAGCTTTAATATGCAGACACGACATGTTTAGATTTTTATAATATTATAAACTATTTATTCTTTTATCATACCATCAGTAGAGAAATGACGTTTCTTGTATGGAGTTTAGGTATATGCAAAATTCTAACCGGTAGACAAATGTTGGGGATAGTTAGATATTGTTACCAGCGCGGGACTCGGAATTAAAATGCCGTTGGAATTACTACAGAATTTATAAGAACTAAACAAACATTTATAATATAGGTACAAATATAACTGGACACAACCAGTACAAACTGCACAATTTAATAACGCGCGCAAAGTCCGTCACTATATCGCTCATCGAATGTACACACGTCTTGCTCGTATCGTAATCGTAGCTTGACTGCCTCCCCCTCCGTTCGGGCATTTCTTTTATTCTATACAAATACAATATGCTTCGACGCAAAACAATAACTTCTTAGAGTTGTTTCGAAACACCTACCTAATTATACCTGCGAATGGCCATAAATGAGTACAATAGGCTGCTCTTCACAACAACCAATAAATAAGAAGAAACAAAAGAGGACGATAATAAAAACGCTTCTATGTAATTATCTCAAACACCGAGCGGATAATAAATGTGCTTTGTTGTCAATTATGCAGATGGCCCAATTGTAACAATATGTATGTAACCAGACATTGATATTTGTCAAATTTTTATTTTTATTTTTAATAAAACTGATATTTCACGCCCACGTGCTAACTAAAAGCGAATATAAAATCTTAATAATTAGGTAGCTATAAATATTGTTTCAACTTAGGCTCCGACAAACATAAATTCCACGTACAGTCTGTAAAAGCACATTTTATTACCTGTTGGCTTTTGAACTACATGCAATCCTTTGATGATCGTCTTTTTTGTTTACTTATTTATTGGCGTACGTTTCCAGTATTGTGGAGAATAGCATATTGTTCTATTGTACTCGTTTACGGCCGCTGCAGGCCGCATAATTAGCTAGGTGTTACGGATTAAGTACAAGCTGCATTTGCATTTGTGCAGTATAAAACGATGGCCTGATTGAGAGAGGGGGGCTAAAGTTGAGCTACAACTGCGATACGGGCGTGACGTGTGTACATTCGGGAATCTAATAGTGACGGACTTTGCGCGTTTTATTGAATTATGACCCACTGCATTATGGTTGGATTTGTTGTGTTCTTATAAACTCTATAATAATTCTAACAGCATTTTAATTCAAGTCCCGCTAACTCGTAACAATATTAAGCAACTTGACCGGTTTGCCTACAATCAAACAAATTAAACTTCTAACTGGTATTACTATAATTACTTAAATAATATATTTTTAAAACCTCTACCTATTTACATATTATACATTTTGCTTTATAACTTTTACTGCATCGTTTGTCTGGCCTTCCTTGTGAACATAATCTACTTTAAAAGTTATTACTGTCAAAGTTTAATAAATGTAATGCTATCGAAGAATTTTGCTTGAATATTCTATTCAAGATTATTAAAGTGCTCTCTGGGATCAAAAGGCTATATATAATCCTCAATAACATAAACGAGCCTTTGCTCGCGACTTTGTCCACGTTAGACAGGTAACAAAGATTTACAGTTATTTGGCTATAATGTAAAATCAAAAGTTATTTTCAGCAGGATCTTTTAGTATGAAAATATGTACATATGAATCACGGGAATTCCCATAAATAACTCGGGATAAGTAATGTTTCTAAAGGCATACATAACTACAGTTGTTTTATTAAAGATTTTATCGATAAGTAAAAATTTCTCATTGTCATAAAAAAAATCGATCTGGCCACTTTAAACCTCTCCCAAGAAAATTCCCGTAGGATTCTCCGGATGTAGTACCGATGATTTTAAGTCTGGGAATTTACTATCGATCAGCGGAAACCATATCGAAATCAGCCCAGTAGTTTTACGTGAATCCCGAAGAAGCAGGCAAACACAAAAAAACAAAAGACTAAAATTTTACAATTTTATAATATTACTAGCTGACCCGGCGAACTTCGTACCGCCATATTTTCTAAATTCCTAAAAGACTGTTTCATGACAGAAAAACAAAATCACCAAAATTGGTCCAGATGATTAGGAGAATTCTAGAACCCGATCTCAGCGCCACCTACCGGTTCTAATTGCAAATCTAAACCATCCGGTAAGCCACTAAACACACAAAAACAAAATCGCCAATATCGGTCCAGGAGATTAGGAGGATTCTAGAACCCGATCTCAGCGCTACGTATCGGTTCCAGTTGTGAATCTAAACCACCCGGGGACCCATTCAAACACACAAATCAAATATCATCAAAATCGGTCCAGCCGGTTAGGAGGAGTTCACTGTCAACACACGTACAGAAGAATTATATGTATATATATATATATATATATATATATATATATATATATATATATATATATATATATATATATATATATATATATATATATATATATATATATATATATATATATAGATATATATATATATATATATATATATATATATATATATATATATATATATATATATATATATATATATATAGATATATATATATAGATATATATATAGATATATATATATCTATATATATAGATATATATATATATATATATATATATATATATAGATATATAGATATATATATATCTATATATATAGATATATATATATATATATATATATATATATATATATATATATATATATATATATATATATATATATATATATATATATATATATATATATAGATATATATATATATATATATATATATCTATATATATATATCTATATATATATATATATATATATATATATATATATATATATATATATATATATATATATATATATATATATATATATAGATATATAGATATATATATATATATCTATATATATAGATATATATATATATCTATATATATATATATATATATATAGATATATATATATATATATATATATAGATATATATATCTATATATATAGATATATATATATATATATATAGATATATATATATATATAGATATATATATAGATATATATAGATATATATATAGATATATATAGATATATATATATAGATAGATAGATAGATAGATAGATAGATACATAGATATATGTTAAGGTTGCTTTGATGATTCCTTTGTCAGTACCCTCTTCACTTAAAACCAATGGAAGTTCTTCACATGGGCATTCCTATTCTAGCGCTAGCTGTGACCTCTACTTCGCTCGCGTCGCTAAATTCGATTCGTAAATGTCGACATTTGCAAAATTAGTATAAGGGAGCAGTAGGCCGGTCACGATGGAGCGGATTAGTTCTGGGGCCCATTTCCGCTATTTCAATATCTTAATTATAACTAACTAACTAAAACTAAACTAACTAATCTTGGCGTTGCGAAGATGTTCAAAGTACGATTTCATTGCGATAGTGTCAAAGATTCGTATCGGTGTATTGAATCCACAATATGTTCTCTCGATATCGTCGAAGCAGAATGATAGTATAATAAACTGTGATTACCAATAGTAATGTCGTGTAGCCAAGTCGAAGTCGTGGTAGCGTAATGGCTAGCGCACGCGTCCCAAACTCAAAGGGCGCGGGTTCGATCCTGGCCGGAACGCATGCACCACTTAGGCAGTTTTCTGACCTAATGTGCAATATTGTTACAATTACCACGTGCTAATAACGGTGAAGGAAAACATCGTGATGCAACCTGCACATCGAGATAACCGATGTGTCAAACCTGCCAAGCCGCCTTGGACAAGCGTGGCGGGTATACTGTCCATTCCCCTATAGTGGGAGGCCCGAGCCCAGCAGTGGGACATTTATGGGCTGCTATTATTATATATAATAGTAGAAATGGCGTTAGCCTAAATGAGTATTGAAAATCTACCAAAATTTTTAACATTTCGCTTGTAAATATTGTTACGAGTTTAGCGGGACTCGAATTAAAATGCTGTTAGAATTACTATAGAGTTTATTAAAACTATACAAACACGTATAACACAGGTACAAATATAACCGAACATAACAAATCCAAACGTAATACAGAAGGTCGTAATTCAATAAAATCCGTAAAGTCCGTCACTATTAGATTCCCGAATGTATCACACGTCACGCCCGTATCGTAGTCGTAGCTTGACTGCCTCCTCTCTTAATCAGGCCGTCGTTTTATACTTCACCAATGCACTGTGCCCGCCCGGCAAGGTGGACTGCATTTCCTAGAATCAGCTTGTACTCGTAATCCGTAACACCTGGCTAATGATGCTAATGAGCGAGTACAATAGAACAATAGACTGTTCTCGACAATAACTTAGAAACGTATGCCAATAAATAAGTGAACAGAAGTAGACGATCATAAAAGGATTACAATTAGTTTAAATGCCGACAGATAATAAAATGTCCTTTGACAGACTATACGTGGAATTTATGTTTGTCGGAGCCTAAGTTGTAACAATATTTATAAAAATACGAAAGTGACGTACCACGGGCACGCCCTTAAAATTAGCAGAATACCGAAATCAGGCAAAACTACGATTGAGACAATAGCGTTCGGTGATTTTGAGGAGATAGTAATAGCAAAATTGGGCCCCTGCAGTGGAGTCCGTGTCGTGATTTTTCAATCGTCAGATAAAAGTTATTAATTAATATACAACATGAAATAATTTAAAATTATAGTCGCGTGAACAACACAGTTGAGCTGTTGTTACATTTACTTAGTTGCATAGGTGTTCTATTCATGTTTCTTTAAAGGTTAATAATTAATTTTGTTATATACCATCTTATTTTTAAACGATACAATCGGCCATTTTCGTAATTAAATAGTAATGATATATTTTTATTTATTCTGTGATTAGCCCCTGTTTTGTATATAGTAGTTTTCTATAATTTACCATAAATTTATGTAACAATATATCTCTAATATGATGTGATAATTGTGTAGATTATAATTCGAAATTTCTCAATTGTGTATAGATTCGGTATTTACTACATTTTATTTTCTTGTTGGCAGACGCGATAGATTATTTTACTGTATTCGATTTATTTAATTACATGTAGAACTTTAAATATAATATTGTTACGAGCTACAGGACTCGAATTAAAAATGCCGTTGGAACTACTATAGAATTTATTAGAACTGCACAAACACGTATAAAACAAATACAAATAAAACTGGATGCAACCAGTTCACACTGCACGATTCGATGCAATTCGACACGCATAAAGTCCGTCGTCTACATGGCTAATCGAGAGTACTACAAACGTTTTACTCCACTCGTAGTCGTCGCTTGACTGCCCGCCCCTCCATTCGGGCATTGTCTTATACTCGCTACACAGTACAAAGAAATTGGCCGCGCGCATTGAGTTTCCGAGAAATAGCAATTTGCACACCTGCGAACGGCCACAAAGTCGAAAACAATAACAATAAGGATTAGTTCGACGCTAATTATATCTTTGACGGCATGTAACAATATCTTATATAAAATTTCCAAACAATAATGTAATAATTTCTTGCCATTCATAACTTATTTAATTAAAATAGTTTATCAACCCGCTATCGGTTGTGCCAATTTGCTAAGTCTCTTATACTGTCAAATTGTTGGAGGGAAGGCGAGCTGTTCTAACAAATGTTGATCCAACAGTGTATGAAATGTATTTAAGCCGTAAGGTTCTCTGGTTATGATTATAGTGACCAGTTGCTGTTCTTTTATTACCATAAACCCTTCTGAGTTGTTACAAGTATTACACTGTTTCACTTATACATTCAATCAAGTTATAATGATTGCGAAATCGGTCGTTAGTGTAAAACGCTGACTTGCTGGACCTGATGACTTTTTTTTTAATTATAAATTCTTCCCTCCGGTTGAACGGGATTGTCCGGGCTTTTTACTTTTTTTAGAGGTTATTTATTTCTTTATTTCATCTTTTTTCCAAATAGCTTTTACAAAAGTTCTTATTATCTAATACATGTTTCTTACTGTCTTAGTTTTACATGTTATCTTATACATAGGCACTTATTGACTATATATTTGTATCTTGCTATTGCCAATTGCAAGCTTCCTAGATGTAAATTTATCTTACTTACAATTTTTTTTTAATTATAAATCGGCAGACAAGCACACACACTGTATGTCCCCAAATTAAGCAAGTTACGCTTGTATTATAGTTAATATACAACGGACCATTCTGGGGCCGATCCCAGACACCCAGACCATAGTAAATAACGGAGAAAATACGTTTCCGAAATTTACTATACCAGGAATCGAACCCGGAGCCTCTGCGTTGCAGTGAGGTAAGCCGGCAAAGGCTTAGCCCGCTCAACCACAGAGGCCGTCAAATATTGTTTCTACATTGTGTATATATAATAGTGTTATTCTCTTCCAACTTCAACACTTAGGATTTTTGAAATAAAGACGAAACTGTTTCTCTGTAAAACAAAAGATTTATTTAATATGAAGTTCTTTCGGCATTTAAGTTACTAAAAACTTATAGTTATTACGAAATACGCGGAAACAATTATTGTACTAATATTACTGAACACGAATATATAGACTTAACATGGGTGGGCGAACCGAAAGGGTTGTTAGCCCTTCAATAAATATAAATAGTTTATTGAAGTTATCCCGAATTTGCGGTTTCTTTGTATTAAATCCTCTTAAGTATTAATTCGAAACTTTGCCTCAACTATTCCTATTATTAGAGTTTAATAATGATTGTGTTGTGATGCGGGTTTGTTCGCGTAAATTTGGAATACGTATCCCGTGGAAACTGCCCCATTTTTTTTGTAGTGCTGGAGCACGCCAGATAGGCGATCGATCTACCTGATAAAAGGTGGTTACCGTCGCCTATGGATATTTGCAATACCAAGATACTATAAACCAGGGGCTCAACCCTGCTATTTAATTATCTTGGCTTCCATTGCGATGGAGTCATAAATTCATATTCTACTAAATCCACAATATCTTCTCGATAGCTTCGCGGTGGTATAATAGTAGAATTAATTAGGTATCGCTTTATTATTGTCGTTAACTGAAATGAATATTCAAAAGCTACCACAAATTTGAATGTTTATATCGCGATATTTCGCTTATAAACATTTATAATGTTAGAGTGGTGTGCCATTGGAATTAATAGAATACCGAAATGAGACAAATCTACGATTGAGACAATGGTGTCCGGCGATTCTGACGCAATTGCAGAGCTGGGTCCCAGAGGCGATAGCCACTCAGACGGGCAAATGCTCTACCACCTGGCTGTGCATAGTTCTGTCGTCTCTTACGAGAGGCCGCCCGGCCGCAGGAATTAGTATTCTTTCTCCATTCCTGCACAGACTCAGATAATAGCATAGTCCTCCTTAGCTCATAACCACATTTCTTCCTCGTTCGTTTTTCGCATCCAGCACTCTGCGTTGGCTTTTTGCAAGTCGTCTGTCCACCGGCCTAGAGGACGTTCTATACTAAGCATTATACTTCCATTTTTATTATTGGAGCAAGTAGTTCATAATTAAAGTCATGATGAAAGAATATTTCAATTAATGTGGAACAAATACATAAAGAAACAGAATATTCCAGCAAATTCGTATACCGATTCATCGATCGTGGCAAAATATCTGTCTATGTACACCGATCACACTACAATACATAATACACAGCTTTATTGACACAAGTGGTCTCGCATTCAAAACATTCGTTCATGATAGTCTTAAAGGATATTTGCACGTCTTTATGGTATCTAATCAAAATTCATTTATACGAACCAATATTTTGTTCATACTGCTCTATATTTTTTTATTGTTAGAGTACAGGAAACATGCTGACAGCCCACTTGATGGATAGTAGTTACCGTCGCCTATGAACAAAGGTCGAATCGCGGACTGGAACTTGGCCAACTGATCTCGGAACAGAACTCGTTGATGTTGCTATTGCGGCATACTCTAGACCAGAGGTGGTGGCTATCCAGACGGGCAGATGCTCTACCACCTGGCCGTGAGTTGCTATGTGTCGCTAAGAAGCCGCCCGATCGCAGGTTTTTTTTTTTTATAGCTGGAGTTCCTACAGCAGACAAGCTGACGGCCCACCTGATGGAAAGCGGTTACCGTCGCCTATAGACGTTTGCAACACCAGAGATGTTACCAACGCGCTGCCGGTCTCGAAGAAATTTCATGACACCCTTTTTGAAAAACTCCATATCGTAGCGCTGTGGGAAAACCCCATTCCAAATCCCCACGGTACGCAATAGAAACGTTCTACAGAACCGTTGCGTACATGAGTATTTATTATTTCTCTGTTCCTGCTTGTATGAAATTTTACTGCACATATTTTGCAGGGTGATTTTTAATCGTGTGATTCTATTTTCTATGTCGTATTTATCTATATTTCGTACTTGACAACTATTCACCTGATATTAAGTGACGATGATTATTTTATTACCTTTCAGAGATTCACACAATATCTAGCATCGAGTAATTCAACGTTTCAACTTAGCAATTTCTTAGATAAAAGTGGAGTTCAAGGTATGTCTAACAAATTTATTACTATAATGTTTACTTTTATAGTTTTAAGATAAAACGGGTTAACGCTGCAAATGAAATGAAACATAATATATCGGTGATCCGCCCACTACTAAAGCTTTACATAAACAGAAATGGATATAATTTAGGATTTAGCAACCGCGTTATCGGCTTAGAAGCGTTGTATTCGGAGTATTTGCTACTAAAATATATTTTATGGATTCATTGTTAAGATTGGTACTCTCCCAAGAAGCCTGTCTGTTACATAATTATCATAATTGTTAGAGAATTCTGTATACACATTGTCATGACTGTTTCCCATTGGGATAAGCAGATGAATTTTCACTTGCTACGATCTAGTGGAACATTTTTCGTTTCATCTACTTCCATTAAACTCTTCATACATAGAAGTTTTTGAGATGCTTTTTACTTGACCTTTCTTTTCAATATCTACAATTTGATCATATTGAATACGTCGCGGTCAATCGGCATCAACTACACCATACACACTGCTGTCATACACTTGCTTTGTGAGTCTACTTTCATCCATTGTCTTTACATGCCCAAACCTCTTTATCATTACTTTTTCAACTCTTATCACTGTATCCTCTTTCAATTCACATAGTGTAAGATTAACCTTACATTAGCCGCGTTATTATGATAATTATATTCTTCAGTCACACTATAAAAACACGGATTTATACTTGAACTTAAACTGACCATCAATTACAGTTATGTACATGACCGTTAGACCTAATTATTCTATTATTTACATTACAGATTAACTGCTACTTTTCGAAGATATTTAGTTTTACTTTCAGCGTCGTTTTCTACTGTGGTTTGAACATAGGCAGACAGATTGGTATGATTATTTTAACCGTGACATCATTCACGCGTAAATTGAATTTTGTATTTATATTGTCTCACAATAAGGGCTGCCGAAGTACGCGCGAAGTGCAGAAGAAAAAAATAGGAAAGCGGATTCTATATGCCACCGTTATATAACGCTAGGATGATAATGCGTAAAATGTCAAAAATTGTGAAACATTTCCTTTCTAACTAGTCACCAAGGATGTAGGAGCTTTGCAGAATTACATTTTTACCGGATGTTTATTCCTGCAAGTATTTCTACATGCTATTGATAAAGACCCCCGGTCTGTTATATCGATCGGTGCTAAATACGTCCGTTTAACATCGTCATCGTCATTTTAACTACGTCGACCGATGACGTATGATTATATCGTTTCTATCTTATACCAGGGCAGAGTCGTAATTTCTATGACTATCAAAAGATCGAGGTAAAGCGTTCAAGGCGTTTTTCTGAAGAACAGAAATTGTATAATTACCCTCGGTACTTTGCTGAAAGCTAACTAATCGACAAAAGCCATTTGCATATAATTAAATGACATTGGCATAAAGAGCTAGTTAAATTTGATGTCAATTAAGCTTTTTTGTCTTGTCTTCGGTTTCTCTTTCTTTGTATATGACTATTTTTAATACCGATACTATTGATCAGCCTTCATTCAAATTCACGCTTTATTGTTATTATCCTTATGTTAAATCCCATTTGCGTCATTCTGTAGTTCGCGCGGTCTTCGGCGTCTTTAATCATGAGACCCTTGGCATACGTGCCAACCTTTACAACGTCGAACCAGTCATTTTTAGGTCTACGACTTCTACTGGGACTTATTGGGTCAGTCGCTTTCTTACGCCATTTACTCCAATTGGCTTATCTTGAACATTCTCAATTATAAGTCTATCGATTTCTATATACTCTTTCACTGTGTTCACCTATTACGAGCGTCTGTGAATTGTCGCTCCACAGTCAGTTATATTAAGGCATCTTCTACCGACGTACTTTTATAAGTTAACCTACTCCGAATTGTACACGTCTCGCCAAACATTGTTAGACAGTTTTTGTTACAACATCATTTATTATGCAACCTTCTGCAGCTAATGTAGAGCGATCATTAAGACTATCCGTCCCAGCACTGGCTTCACAGACTGCAAAAAGCAATCAATCTGTTAAGTGCGAATCGGACCACGCATTTTATGGTGTTCCGTAAACGCGACTGACATCCACTATTTTTGTCGTTTAACCACGAGTCCCATAATAACCCATAGCAGACCGCATATTTCAAAAACTACTCAATGGATCTCATTCAAAACTATTTTCGTTAAAATTATTTTTAAGCTCTACTTACATTGCCTTTTTTCATAATTTCCCATTATTTTATCGCGAAACTGGCAAACAGACAGTTGGCCCAGCTCATGGAAAGTGGTTAACATAGCCTATAAGGGCCCATCCATAAATTACGTCACACGTTAAGGGGGGAGGGGGTCGACAAGGGGTGGGAAGAGTTCTAAATTTCGTGACTTCCCATTTAAAAAATCTAATATATTTAGCTTTAAAAGACGGAATTTGAACTGTTAACGAAAATTTTCAAAATATTTCCAACTCTATCTGTATGAAGATAGTGTTTAAATTATTAAAAAGTAATTTAAATAGAAATAAAACTGATTACGGAACTGCTGTTCTAATTTAATAATTTCTTGATGTAAAATTGCAAAACATCGCAATACACTAACTAGGGAGGGAAGAGTTTCACGAGGTGTCGAAAAATCATGAAACTCATGTGAAGTAATTTGTGGATGACCCCTAAACACTTGGGGTAAAGCCAACAGATAGGACAGCCTTTAGAATGAAATAGAGGAGAGGAGATGGGATAAAGGGGATGAAATAAGGCGCTGTAATAGAGGGATCAGACAGGAGGAATAGAACAGGGCCAACGCAACTCTCTCTCTGTTTTTCAAGCCGATAATCCGTATTCCTACGGTCTGTAATTAAGATATTGAGTTCAGCTTTGCTCTAGCACTTAGAAGCAACAGAACTACTAACCGACAACTATTCACGGAGCTCTATATGTAACAATACGTCTTACAAAGCTCGCTCTATAGTGACAACACAGCGCATTTAATTTAAACAGTAGGTCTTGTTAATAGCGTATATGCCGACATGACTGCGCCCATCCGCCAAGTGATACTACTGCCAACAGACTTGGCGCCGATATGACATGAAAAGTTAAATTGGGCCTTCGAGTCGCGAATAGCCTCCAGACTTTGTAGGCATTTGTTATGGTTGTATATTACGTATTAATGGCGCGACTTCCTCTCTATAGATAGTTCCTTTTTTATAGAATGGGTTTTACAGATATTTATTATTATTTTGCATTTTTCGTGGTAGAGCCATGTTGGAATCAGAATCTTGATAACAGCTCGAATGCCCGGAATACATGAGCTTAGTTTTACCAAGCTAGGATAGCAAGCTAGAACCTCGGTATACTATCCTGGCTTGCTGTTCTGAGTTGGCTATGAGCAGTGCTGTGTACACGATGCTAGGTTTGATGCCAGTACCATTGCAGTGCCTTAAAGTAACAACACGTGTGTAAAATAAAATTCACGGTGTTTGTAAAAAATCACGTGGTCAGAAAAACAAAACGCTTAGTTACTGCTCGCTAGCCAATCGCATACTAGCTTCACCGAACACACAAGGCTAGTTAGTACATAAGCCAGAATAGTAAAATCAGTGGTGGGGGGCGCTACTTGCTCGAAAAATAAAACCCCATTCGATTAAACTAGCTTACTAGTTTTCTCACTAGCTTACTAGCCTGGAATTGAAGCTAGTTCTCTATACACGAAGCCAGAGTTACTAGCTTGAAAAACTAGCCTCGTGTAAGCCGGACATTAGGGCCGACTCAATACGTGTGATACCACGCTCTCATAGTATATCGGTGTGAAACGGTTACCCTGAAGCTAATCGTATTTCTTACGATAAGTGAGGGGTTCAATGGCTCACTTCACACTCTCTCTCTTATCCCATCCCTTCTGCTTGATACCCCTGTCTCATCCTAAAGGCTGGGCAACGCGTTGGCTTCGTTCTTTTAATGCAAATGTCTATGGCGACGGTAGCTACTTTCCATCAGGTGGGCCGTTTGCCTGTTCGCATCTTCGTAATAAAAACAATCACAACACAGGCGTTATCCGCGCAGGAACGGAGAAAGAATACAGTTTGCTGCGATCGGGCGATCTGTCGTAAGAGGCGACAAAACAACCCAGAGCCAGGTCGTAGGGTACATGCCCGTCTGGATGGCTACCACCCCTTGTTTACGAGTATGCCTCCATAATAACCCTGAGTTGTGTTTCGGCGTTAGTGGCTAGGTTCCAGTCTTCCTTTAGTGAGCGGCAGCAGATCCATAGGCGATGGTGACCGCTTTCCATCAGGTGAGCCGTCTGCCTGTCTGCTGAGCTCATGCAATAATAAAAGCGTAATTTGTTTTAGCCTGGAAATATACAATGTGCGTTTGTATTTTTCATTGTCTCTGAAATTCCAACTAATTAGCTGCAGTAACAATGAATAACAATGTTGCATCACAGAAACGCATTAAATCCATCATTACATCTTCGTGAAACGATCATTAACAATAACATTATCTCAAATGTAGCAGTGACTTGACAGACGGAAAACTCGGTGACAATAGTTTTTATTAGTTAGCTCCATAATGGTAGTTATAGTACTGTACTACGCTATTGACTGATGACCTCTAGGTTCGTTGACATCATACGACCTCGCGCGTCCGACCGAGTATGTAGCTCTGATTTTTCTGCATTAGAATACACACATGTCACTAAAAAACATATTAAACCAGAAACACCGGCTTATAAGTATCATTACAATAGAAACTCAAGTGATTTTAACATACTGTTACAAATCAAAATCTTTTTGAAATATGTATAGAGTAGAATAGACGCCGCGTGAGTCTTCTGTTTGAGATCGCGATACGCCGAGTTACAAACAGTCAATAATTTATACATATATATATATACATCACGCGTTTGAGAGAGACTCCTATAATCATCTATAATACACATTCTTATCCTTATTTAATATAATAAATGCGAAAGTAACTCTGTCTGTCTCGTCTGTTCGTCTGTTCCGTTTTCACGGAAAAACTACTCGACCGATTTCACTGAAACTCAGTATATATATATATTGTTATTATTATTATTTTTTTCGACACCGAGGACGAACATAGGATACTTTTTATCCCGAAAAATGGGATAGTTTTCGGGGTAAAAAAACATATTTGTCTCTCTGTTTGTTATGCTTTTACGGAAAAACTACTGGACCGATTTGGCAGAAATTAGGTATATATGTAATTTTGATACCGAGGGTGGACAAGGGGTACTTTTCGTCCCGGATAGTGGGATAAGTTTGGGGATAGATTTATGTAAAGATTATCCCAGAAAGTAGGATAGGTTTTTTTTGTGATTCGTCATTTTGGTCGATTTGGTCGATGTAGTTGATGTGGGCGATGTGGTCGATGTGATCGATGTGATTGATGTGATTGATGTGGTCGATATGGTCGATATGGTCGATGTGGTCGATGTGGTCGGTTTGGGCGATGTGGTTGATGTGATCGATGTGGTCGATGTGGTCGATGTGGTCGGTGTGGGCGATGTGGTTGATGTGATCGATGTGGTCGCTGTGGTCGCTGTGGTCGCTGTGGTCGCTGTGGTCGATGTGGTCGATGTGGTCGGTTTTGGTGTACATATGTAGTTTTAATACCGAAAATTGACATAGATACTTTTCATCCGGAAGATGGAATAGTTTGCGATATAAAATAAAGTGAATCTTCCGGGGCAAATAGCAGTAACATAAAAATTTAGTACAATGTAACCTCTTTCTACCACGACTTGTTCTGTACTTCTCCTAACAATTCAATTTTTTTAATTTATAAAACTAATTGTGCGTATTTCGTGTTTTGTGTAAGTACAAAATGTACACATTTCATTTGCAGTGTTGCCATTTAATCTTATCGGTGTATTAAAAGTTAATGTTGAGTAAAATTAATTTTAGTGATAACTACAGATAACAGTTCATTGAAGTTATGTGTTGTTAATGTAAAATGGAATTTAATATTCCTGAATATTTCATTAATGAATTGTACTTTTATAACGAACTATTTTTTTATTTATCTACGACGCACATTGTGCTATGAAGCTACAATGAGTTATTATGAGAAATTATTATAGATGTGCCGATTATGACTTTGGCCGACTAGCCGATTAGTCGATTGTAAAGTGGCCGACTAGTCGGCCAAGCCGATCACGGTTTCGAGCATTTCCGTGACTCTTCGTTTATACTTGATTCGCGCGCAAGTCGCAACCATCGCATGCGAGCGTGTCGGAACCTGTTTTGTTAACTTCGCATTGTTTCTTGATTTTTACTTCTGTACGGGTTCTCAGGGCGGTGTTTAAAATAAAAAATATTTTTTTGTAAAGATAATACTGTTGTTGTTCATTAAAGTGAAAGAGCTCAATTAAAATATAATCATGTCAAAATATAGTCTCGTTTGTGGATTACAATGTATTAGTAAAGTATAGATCCTAAACTACAAAGTAAGAAGCCGGATAGTCGGCGCTCTTTGCCGAATAGTTGCCGACTAGTCGCCGAATACGGTAGCGACAGGATCGTCGGCTTTATCGACTACTCGGCACATCTCTAGAAATTATCGTAGAGAGACGTTGTACGCGCGCGCGCTCAGCGTATTTTCGGTACTCCGGGTATGTCGGGTACAGAAAATTATTTTTAATTGGATATAACTTTCTAACTATAGCGAAAAAGAAATAGTTTGTTATAAAACTTATGTAAGATCTTTCTATACATTAGAAAAAAGATTCAAATACCCAATTGAATGTTAGTTTTATGAAACTGTAGGTATTATAATTACCGTACTGTTACATCCGTAAACAGCAAGCCAAAATGCTAACGGGACGTTTCCACACAGCTCGAGTTAGTTTGGATCGCGCCACCTCTAGAGTAGATCATATTTCTAATATCTGACATTTTAATTAAAAGTTGTATTCTTTCCTATATAATAATAATTAATAATATTATTATATAAAATAATTATTCTTTTTTTAATAATATTTTTATCCGGTATAACATTACGAGTAAATCTTTGAAAACTGAAGCGTAAAATTAAAATGAGATAGGTATAGCTATAGTCCTGTAGGTACTTTATACATGGGAATTTTTAAATAGTTTTATCCGATTCTATGTAGGGTATTATTAATATAATAAAACTACGTTTTAACGGTTTTAAACGCGGTAGTTTATTTTAATTTTATTATTCCGACGTTTCGGCCACTTTTCAGTAGCCGGTGATGACGGAATACAAAGATGTCAAGTGTCAATGAGTATTGTTAAAGTTTTATTTAGCCTACATCCAACTTGTTCATTTTAATTAAATTAAATTAGGCTCATATAGAGTAAATAATAACCATAAACAAAATTATCAAAATGAACAAGTTAGCGGTACGCCAAATAAAACTTCAACAATACTCATTGACACTTGACATCTTTGTCTTCCGTGATCACGGCTACTGAAAAGTGACCGAAACGTCGGAATAACAAAAATCAAATAAATTACCGCGCTTAAAAAACTGTTAAAAGGTAGTTTTATTGTGTATACTAGTCGCGAAAACTTAAGAAAATATTATATTATTAATGTTTCAGAAAACAGACCTTAATAAATATAATTGATGATAGAGTTTTAAACTACAATATAGATAATATTTTCTTAACTTTCGCGACTTGTATACATAATAAAACTACGTTTTAACGGTTCTAAGCGCGGTATATTTGATTTTGTTATTCCATTTAAAACCGTTAAAACATAGTTTTATTATTTATTACAATACAGATCTTGAAAATCCTTACAATAGTGGTTAAAGTATTTCCATCTTCTATATTATAACAGACGAATCATGATTACTCATTATTTAAAAGTCAATATTTACATTGTAAATATGTCTGTATGTATTATCGTTTTAAGAATAATGATAAAAGGTGGAAGTACAACCTTACTGCTCCATCTGGGATAATGTTATAGTTATTGACCGTTTCACGCAGATGTAGCGATGGCTTTAATGCGCTATCTGTGATACGATATTATTATGAATTGTGAAAATAACGCATGTATATATATTAATGCAGTTAATCGGTAACGGTTATATTAACATTATCCCAGGTGGAGCTCGAACGTACAGGTTAATATGTAACCTGGAGTTTCCAATATATAAAAGTGCATAACCACAAAATTCGAAATTTCATTGTTTTCCAATTCACTGTGTCTAACTTTTACCTTATTTTTCCTCTTGCTTTCAAAAAGGCGCGGCCGGTGCCCGGATTGGTGAGTCGAAATTATAAAAATGGCGGCTTCGTGTCTGTCTGTATGTCTGTGCTTATCCGTCTGCGTGCAGTACTTTACGCTTAGTTGCTGTTGGCTCTAGAGAAGAAGGGATCTTTAAAAAAGTCTTCAGAAACAATAAAATATATATATATATATATATATATATATATATATATATATATATATATATATATATATATATATATATATAAGTAAAACATAAAATAACTGAATTATTCAATATTTTGTTGTTGGAGCAACGCGCATAGCGTTTTTTATTGGTTTACTTGGCGACTTCAAGATGTAGAAAATATTTATTTTTTAGTTTTTAGATACTTCTGAAGTTGATTTTCTTTATGCGAGAAAAATATTATTTTGTACTTCAAGCTTCGTATATGGTAAATATATGTATTATAATTATTAGGTACATACATAAACTTAACAATACCTCGGTCACT
The DNA here is from genome assembly GCA_039645545.1 of Dendrolimus houi. Lineage (NCBI taxonomy): Eukaryota > Metazoa > Arthropoda > Insecta > Lepidoptera > Lasiocampidae > Dendrolimus > Dendrolimus houi. The sequence goes on along the minus strand of CM077137.1, from coordinate 2,108,229 downwards.
ACACATTATCTACTTGAATTTAGTGAATTCTCTGTTATATCTTCGGAACACAAGGTCCAATACCAATGAAGTTTATACAGAACTACCTTGTAGTACTGAATACAGTGAAAAGAATGATTAGATTCAGAAACAAAAAGTTACGGCTGAAACTAAACTTCAACCACTACATATTTTCTATATGATTTTGAGGGATTTTCTGCTATATCTTCGGAGTCCAAGGTACAATAACAATGAAATTTATATTGGACCGCTTAGAAGCTGTGTTTAATCCAAAGCAAAAAGAATTATCGAATTCGGTACAGACACAAAAAAAGATATGGGGTTGAATAAAATAATTTACTACACAGTTTTTATTTGATTTTGAGGGTTGTTTTACTATATCTTCTGAGTCCAAGGTCCAATAGCGATGACATTAATATGGGACCATTATGAAGCTATGCCGAATCGAACGCAAAAGGAGTCATCGAATTCGGTTCAGAAAAAAAAAAGTTATGACTAAACATAAAGTATATTTAAAAAAAAAACCAATTGAAATACACGGCGAAGTGAGAATCTCTTCCTTTTATAACTGGTACATATATCTATACATATAATAAAACTGTAGAGGTCGAATTTCTGTACAATGAAAAAAAATGCTAAAAACCGAGTCAGGGGGATGTAACAAGTGAAATAGAACTAATTTAGATTTTTTAAATTTTATGTCTTTCTGTTTGTCTGTTTGTACCGGCTAATCTCCGAAACGACTGGACCGATTTAAATGAAATTTTGTATGGTGGTAGCTTATATCCCTGGTCAACATATAGGATACTTTTGATCCCGAAAAATTAAAGAGTTCCCGTGGGATAGTTAAAAAACCGCACCACGCGGACGAAGTCGCGGGCATTAGCTAGTCGTACTATATATTTACTTGCCTTACAATCGATTGAATATTGACATTATTTGTATGGACCTTATGTCAAATTTTATACCATAGTAAGGCAAATGAAACGTTCGTAAGATATAGGAACCGGCCATTATTGAATTTGGTTAAAAATACTATTAATCATTTAAAGACTCTTATGTACCTTGTACAATAGACATTTAATTAGACGTAATAACTTGTAATTGAATTAAATTGGAAGAACTTGAGATTTATCATGAACACAGATGACATAGGTGTAACCAACCACGCATGTTATCTGCCAGACTAAAAATATGCTTATTGGATAACCTATATTGCTTTTTGAATACATTTCGTAGAAGATACGCGTACATGACGGGTCAAGATGAAAGGTTGCCTGCACTAGAACTCGCGCCGCACGATTGTCAATTAGTGTTTTTATACGAGTTATATTTTTATCTTACACTAGCTGACCCGGCAAACTTTGTACCGCCTCAGAATCAATTTATTATTATGTTTAATTATACATGATGTTGCTTGAAAAATTGTAATGAATCAAATGAAAAAAAAAAGCAAAAGTATTCTGTTAAAATTTAATTTGATTTCTGAACGACGGGACGAACATCAAACGTTTGACATTCAAAACCAAAAACAAAATGAAAAAAAACTTCACTTTTAAATTTAATTTGATTTCTGAACGACTTTTAAATTTAAATGATTTCTAAACGACGGGACAAACATCAAGTGTTTGACAGGTAGGAAAAGTTTCTAAGGGAAAGCGAAATTGTTGTATTTACTAATATGCCAAGCATTTTTTTAATATTTACTCATCTTTTAAACCTTCCCTGGACTTCAAAAAATAATTCAAACCAAAAATTAGTTAAATCAGTCCAGCCGTTCTCAAGTTTTAGAGAGACTAACGAACAGCAATTGATTTTAATATATGTAGATGATAATGTTTGTTTGAAGTATTATATAAAACATGGCTATGATGAGCTATTTGACTTGGTGCTTACGTCGCCATTTTATAATCGCACCACTCGCCGCCGATTGGGAGTTCCTCCACACTACCTAGACACGTGGAAGTCACCCACTGCACGTGGCGTACGCTCCTTCATGCCATACGTGAGCAAGGTGTGAAATGAACTCCCTCCCGCGGTTTTCGCAGAGCTCTACAATTTGGGGCTCCTCAAAAAGGGTGTTAACAGATATTTAGTCTACATGGCAACGCATCGGGTCTCTTAGTTGTTGCAGTGTCTTTGGGCGACGGTAACCAATTACCACCAAGTGGACCGTTTACCAATTTGCCTACAAGCGAACAACAAAAGATAAATCAAAGAAACTGAGTCACTGTTGAATGTTTCCAAGCTGGATGGTCTACCGCGATATCATAGATTTCTTTTTTGTTGCCGAGTGGAGATTCTGTGTACAAATCTAACAGATCAGGGGAAGACAGACGAATCAGTCAGGTAGTGTGGGACAAGCAGCAATTGCTACCCAATTAAACCCATACTGGGTTTTTTTTCTATTAGCTGAAGTTGGGGTCAGGGAACAATTGTTTACCCAGCGCCAAGACCCTGACAGGTGCTTTACCTCAGCCAGGCCTCTTCCTATTGCCAACAAGAATGGGCATCTCCAGAAAATTCTGACATAGTGAGTAGAGCGCACGGAGAACATCTGCGCGCCCTCGGTAGCATTGGTGCTAGTGACGGTTGATATTGTACCCCGAGGACTTACCAAAGGCTGTGCGTCTACGGCAACCGGGGGTCTACTTCTTCTAAGTCGTTCCCTCTCTGCTGCAGATCATGACTGATGGCAAAAAGAAAGAAAACAGGTTTATTTTTAGGACGAACATATACAAGTGAGACAAACACATTTAAAGTATCAAATAAAGCACAATAAAAAAAAAGAAAACAACCGCAAAGTATCACGAAAAGGTATACATATATGTCCTAAAAATTGGATCAAGCAAGCTCAGCAAAAATGTCGATCTGTTAGAGCAGCGCTGATCTTCCGCTTGAATCTAGAGCGACGTCACGGCAAACTATACATTATACATATATTGAATGCAGTGAATAATTGCTCTCGTTCACCGAGATCGGTTTTGAGCACGGTGGAGGGCCGAATTTATCGACGTGTCCAGCTGGTCAGCAGTCTGGTCAATCCACCTATTTAGAATAGAGTTGGGTAGGACATGATTTTAAAACGAGTTTGTAAGAGTAACATGACATTTTGTACTGAACCAGTACAACGTACCACTTCAAATGAGGCGAGGAGATTTGTATGGTTTGTATCGCGGCAGTACATTTGAAGCGACGAGGCCGATGAGGCGGTGAGCGTCATTCCCTCATTTGTCCCGTACAAAACTCCTAGTTCGGAAATGTTCGTTAAGAATCGGTTGTGATCGGCTTCGGTCACCTCATTTTATTAGCAGTCGTACATGTCATGTTGTCCCTCTTTGTCATGTGAATATCCATACAGGCGTTATTGTACTGTTGTCCTCGTTCCGTCCTTCCTCTTACATTTGACGCGTGAGTAGTAGCGGTACAATTTTTTTTTAAATAGTACCTACAAATTTAAATTTTGAGCCGTATCAGTACAAATCTGTTTTGTACGGGGCAAATGTACTGCCTCACACGTGTACTACTCATCACTCATTTAGAGATCTACCACGAAGTCTCTTGCCTTCATCTTTCCCAGTGACCACAAGTCTCTCCATGATATCCGAATGCTTGCGGGCCATGTGGATAAAGTACTTCAATACCCGTTGTCGATCGGAGGTCATCAAGTACGACATCATGCTATGCCTATAATGATTTAGATTCTGTTATCTAACAAAGCGGAAAAGAGACAAATACACTAAACAACCAATTTTACATATTTGTCCGACTTGTTCTAGCTAAGCTTAGTGGATCGATAACCAACGAAGAGAGATGAGTTGTTTGTTTTGTCGTTGCAACCCGTGCTTACATATAAGATGAGAAATCTTTTTGGTGAGCGACTACTAAAGTTTGACCTCCTGCATATTCGCGTGTGGCGCGAATTTAACTTTCGTGGACATAGCTTCTACGCCTCTCTTCTCTTTAGTGGTTTTGTGTATATCGTAAAAATTATGTTATAACCAGAGCTAAAATATACTCCACATAAAAGGGTAAAGTTCAAACGGCACGCAGACGGATCTTTAGCTGAGTCACGCTTGGTGTTTTATTTGGTTGCATTGTTATCTCTTTCTCGATGCACATGTGTTGTAGGCTTTTTATCGCTTCTGTTATATCTTTTTTCTTTAGTTATTTTATTATTTGCTAAATAGGGTAAATTATACCATTATTGGCATCCTGTTAATCTATTCAAAACATTAAGAAATCCATTTTTTTATTATTATTTTGTAGCCATGCAATGGTAATACAGTAGGGTATCACTAAACCGGCATCATTAAAAATTAGAAGATGCCGGGTTATTGGATTATGTAAAAAATAATAATAATAATTGTACTTACTTGACATTTTAGCTACATTGTTTTCAACTTGAAAATGACGGGTAAATAAAAAAGGTAAACAATTGGTGCTATTGTAATAATTTTTGAGGTTATACTGATGCCGGTCTTGAGCCAAGCGCGGAACGGAGAGTAAGGGAGTCGTGAGCGAAGGCTGCGGGATTATTGGAAATACCGGACTATTGAACTGCCGGATTAGTGAGACTACTGTAATATTTCTGTATGGTTTTGAAAATAAATAGATTTCTTAATATCTTGAATAAATTTTTAGAGTACCAACAATGATAGAGCTTCCCCTATTTTTTTGTATAAACGAAATAAATATTAAAATGTCTAAAATATAATATTTTTTAAATAATGTTCGAATATCGATTAAACTATCTTTTTTCCATAGGCATTTATGTCCTAGCAGTTACGTTTCTAGGATATGGTATTACAAGGAAGCGTGACACTGATGAGTTTGGTTAGGCAATTCAATTCAATCATTTTGTACTATAATTTGTGTTAATACTGTTGTACGTGTAGTGTACATTACTAATGTTTATGACGTAAAATTTAATATTGAATATTCCGCGTTGTATTCGAATCACGTACGGTACGCGTTTCGCTGAACAAATAAACCGGTTCAAAAAATGAAAATGTGAACTTTATTATTAACGCAATGCGTCTACAGTAGCGGTCTATGAATTTGAAAAAAGGATTCATGTTATATGTATTTAGCTTAGTTTCATTGTATGTACAGAGTGAGTTTTTTAAGTGAGTTTTCAGGGCCAAATCCTATCAAAATTGGGAAAAGCACTCAACAGAGTCTCAGGGCCGATTTTTGAAAAATCAATTACCCTTGTATAACACATACTATATATCATGACACCGATCAAAAATGTCGAATGTCAAAATGCAAGGGTTCTCGCTTAAAGCCATCTCTTGCAGACGACCCGTTGTTATGCAAAAGGTTACAGAAATATGTAAAAGCTGACAAAATTGTTACGAACCATCCACTCCATCATTATTACGAAATGGAGTCAATGTGTTGATTGTACATATGTTGTTAGGCTTTGTTTGTAATGGACAGGATTTAAAAAAAAACTGTAGAGGTAGAATTTCTATACAATGAAAAAATTTGCTAAAAACCGAGTCTGGGGGATGTAAGAAGTGAAATAGAACTAATTTAGATTTTTTCCAAATTTTATGTTTCTCTGTTTGTCTGTCTGTTTGTACCGGCTAATCTCCCAAACGACTGGAACGTTTTAAATGAAATGTTGAATGGTGGTAGCTTATATCCCTGGTCAACATATAGGATACTTTTGATCCCGAAAATTTAAAGAGTTGCCGTGGGATAGTTGAAAACACTTTCCACGCGGACGAAGTCGCCGGCAGAAGCTAGTAATTTATAAATATTATAAAATTCTAAATATGCCGTGCCTGTACATTGAAGCTATTTTAAAAAAGTAACTGGGTTAGACTATATAATGACGGAGAACACGATTTCTTGTCTATTCGTCTGTTTGTTCGAAATTCGCGAATAATTTGTTATGGCCAGATTTAAAAAAACTAATTCCATAGTGATTTTTTTCACTGATCGACAGCAAATTTTATGTAATAAAATATGAAAATGATACTTTTTATCCCAGGAATGCCACGGAAATTTTCCCGGGAGCGGTTTGTAGTTGTTCGGGTGCATAAAAATTATCTCATTTCGACACAGTTTTCAGAAACACGATAAGTTACAGCTTTAGCTACTTTTTTAACTTTGTGTCCCTGGAATCCCGCGGGAATTTCAAGTCAAGCGTGGTGGCGGGCATATCCTAGTATATAATATTATTCAAAGTCTAGTAAATACAAGAGCAGATAAAAGAAATACGCAATACGATATTAAAATTGTTACTACAATACGATATTCGTTTAATTAAATATCATATTGTAAAAATATTTTATTTATTGAAGAAACGCCTACACAATCCCAGTAAATTTTATGGACCATATAAAACGATTTTAGCAATAAAATATATGATAACATAACAATAAAAAATCAATTTTAAAAACGGAATTTAATTTATTACAGATCATTGCTATATACAGGGTGGAATTTTTAATGCCACCTGGAGGGAAAGTACTCTAAATAATAGAGATAGCAAATTTTACCCCAAAGAAACATTTCTTTATTTTTGAAAAGAATTAAAACTGCATTCAAAGAATTTCGAAAATTGTCTTGCTTCACCCGGGAATCGAACCGACTAAAATCTGTAAAAATTACGTCCTGTAATTTTATTGCATCGTTCTTTAGGGTCAATCACAAGGATGAAATCTCTCTAACTTGGTAAGTTTAATGAAAGGAAAATCATGAAATCTGTACTTATAAATTCAATGGGTCAAGCTAAAGCACTTTTTCTCAAACATCCACCTGTTTCTGTTTACTTATGTTACTAATTAATTTATCATTGACGTTATTTATCAATTAAAATGACAAATTAAGTACTATTCAGATTAGACGATTGCAATAGCACGTGTTTGTAATGCAAACTCCTTTCTTAGATGCGACATAACTGCGTGTTGTATGAGGTAGTTTTAAATAGGGAATGTTACATTAAAAAATATCATTTGTTATTCATATTTGATGGTTTCACAAATCATTTCATATTTGTCTCTTATGACAAGAAGCAAGTAAATGAAGCAAGGGAATTTTCGAAAATCTTTGAATGAAGTTTTATTTCTATTCAAAAATAAAGAAATGTTTCTTTGGATTAAAATTTGCTATCTCTATTATTTAGAGTACTTTCCCTCCAGGTGGCATTAAAAAATTGCACCCTGTATATTAATTAATTATGTACAACAGTTAGTTAATATGTTGCTAATCGTATTTGCTTTTTAGGTCGTCAACATTGATAGTGGTTTTAGGTCGATTCATTAATTAAATACATTTTAAGTTGATCTTATATAAACCTATTCGCTTGTAAATATTTTAGAAACACTTAATCGAATATATAATATAGCAGGCGTCAGTGCAAGCCCTATAGGCAAGTGGCATTAAGCGCTAGACGAAAAGAACAGACAATGTGTGGGTATGACATATCTTTATACTAAGTATATATATTCCTCAATTGTAAATAAATACCTTCCTTGACTTATGAATATTATTATTATTATCACTATTATTTTTTGACATTTATCGAGTTTTTTTTCATATGATTCATTTAACATTATATAATTTATTAAAAATATTTGTATGCTCCTATGTGAACAAAACATGTGTACACTATAACATATATTCCAACTGTTTCACCATGTTTTGAACAAATAAATTTGATTTGATTTGATTTTATATGTATATTCATGTATAAACATTTATATTTTCTCATAGATATATATTTGTACGGTATGTATATAAAGTATATATCTATTTAACATATCAAACTTCTCCATAGATATGATATAAGTATTTATTATTAAAATATTAGTAATTGTACTTTAGGTTACGTATACCTCTATCGCCATTACCATCTCAATTCATTCTTGTCTGGAAGAGACCGTTTGCTAGCGATAAGACTGCCCTTTGTGCATAATTTGATAAAGTCTGTAAGTTCAAATTTGTATTGGTGCACAATATAATAATAAAAACAAATTATAATATCAGCCCATAAATGTCCCTCTGCTGGGCACGGGCCTCCCCTTACAGGAGAACGGACAGAATACCCACCACGCTTGTCCAAGGCGGCTTGGCAGGTTTGGCACATCTGTTATCTCGATGTGCAGGTTGCATCAATATATTTTTCCTTCACCGTTGTTAGCACGTGGTAATTGTAACAATATGCACATTAGGTCAGAAAACTGACTAAGTGGCGCATGCGTTCCGACCAGGATCGAACCCGCTAGCCATTACGCTATCACGACTTTTGTGTGCAATAAAGTGTTACTATTCTATGTCATTCCCATACATTTTTATTCTATTCCTTTAGCGCATATCACCTATCTCTGTAGACAGGTCAGGCCTTGTGGCCTGGATGTTGTATCTACATTTATTAAATTATCATTCGTTAAAATTGCCACAGATAGTAATAATTGGTAATAGTTTAAAGAAAAAAAATAATATCATCGAAAAATGTAGTTACAAGGACTTGCACTGATACCGACGACATGTATTTAAGTTTAATCAAGATAAGCTTATAATCCTGTAAATTGATTCTAAGTTTGCTTTTGCAGTCTTATATTTTTAAAATATAGTAGTTGCTTAGCCTCTTACTTAGGAAATAGCGAACTAGTTCTTGTTCTGTCTTTTGTAATCACTTCTCATGCACATATTTCGTTTAAAAATGCACGTGTTGTTATTAGTATTCGTTTCTTTGTTTAGAACTAAAGATATGTATTCACCGAGTAATATTTGTTGATAAACACTGTTTCAGAAACGAAGTCTACGTGTTTATGAAAGGTTTAAAACTGTTGCCGTAAACACGTAGTGTAGTTGCGGTCGGTAAAATCTCCGAATCAGCTTGTACCTATATCTTACCAACCGTTCATTTGTCTTACTACCGGTTAAAGTTTGACATAAGCGTCCATACAAGTAATGTCAAAATTGAACCTTGAATGAATAGTAAGATATAGGACCCGGCTATCCATTCTATAGACATCTACGTGATGCTTAAGAAACTGAGTTTCGGAAATGTTTCTCAGTGAATACATGGCTTTAAAATAGTGACGAGACACCCTTAGAATGAAATAGACTAAACTTGTGATGAGAGCTTTTCGTATAATACATACTTGCCGGCAATTTGTGTCAATTTCATAATAATTATTATTGTCATACATACTCCGATAGGGATTTCGGATATTCGAATCGTTCAAGCGATACTGTTGCTAAGACGCGGAAGTATTCTCAACATGAAAACAAATAACAGGTTACTGCTAAAAGAAATCTGTCTAAGAGACACATATATTTTTTTACATAAATCTTGTGTTGTGTACATTTGAAATCCGGCCCGAAGGACCAAATTTTTAAACATAAACGTCTATTTCATTCTGAAGGTATTTAAAAAATAATTATTTTGTGTCGAAGGTATCTAATATGTATGTATGTGCAGGATATGATATGTCGCCATTCATCAGGCGCTATGCCAAATACCTGAACGAGAAGGCGTTGTCCTACAGGACCGTTGCCTTCGACTTCTGCAAGGTTAAGAGGGGGTAAGTTATCAACTGCTATAATTATGTTAGTTAGGCATGTAAGATTGTTTTGATTGCAAAGCTGATAAACTTTCAGACGGCCTAGCTCATGGAAAGTTTTTACCGTTGTCTATAGACGTTTACAACACCAGAGGCGAAGACAACGCCTTGCCAGCCATTAAGATGGAAGAACGGGAATAGGTGGATGAGATAGAGGGGTAAGACAGAAGGAATAGAATTGAAGGGATTGAAGGCGGATGGAGAAGTGGGCCATCGGACCTCTCATTCATAGCACGAAACGCGATTAGCTAAAGGCTGTTTCCCGCCGACGTTCTGTCAGAGCATGGTATCATAGCGACCGAACCAGTCCTAAGGCCTGGTTCGCATGCGAGGTATAAAACTTCGGGTTAAAACCACGCGTTGGAGTTTTTAAAGCGTTCTTAAAATGTTTGTTCAAACGGACGCCTTCTAATTACTGTCGTCTTGTTGCTCGCCGCAGTAAGAAGTCCAATTAAATTCATCTAAAATTACTAACATTTGCGATCTATGTTACGAAGAGCGAACAATGAAACAAGTGGTATTCTAGTTGCATCTCCTGAATGAAAAAGAATAGGGAAAGTAGATAACATTTTATGAAGACATGAGACAATATTTTAATACACCTTTTATGGTTCGGAATCGTCATCTCCGCCTGTCCGTCCCCCTTCTTCTACCAAGCTTATATACATAAATAGTAGGAATATATGACTTGTATGCTGTTACATGATTCTACAGTACAATCGTGAAATGTTAGCTCCCAAAGTCATAAATGTTGAGTCCCCCTTAAAACTTTTGAACTGTGAAGTGAAACTTCTAGAAAAATCAAGATGGTACAGCTTAAATAATACTTTCAACGAAGATTGGTTTGAAAAGTTCTTTTGATTAGTTTTCGAGGTATTGAGTAATACACATATAGCGAACTGTTGGAAATATTCTGGTTAGGGATTCGAATTAAGCAAGCTAAGTTAAATGCGGCCTATAACGAACATTTATAAATATATTTACTTAAGTTGAGTTGTTTTTAAACTCTTGTTTGAACACGAGCAACAAGTGCCATTTGGTAAATTCGAACGCTCACAGCACAGCGTTTAAATACGGCCATCGCCCGGCGTTTAAAATGGAAAAATGTTCGATTAAAAAGCTTGTGAATACGTGCTTGAACAGTAACTTGTTTCATTTCAGAGTTTTTTTAACGATCGTTGAAAATCAGGCCTAAGGCTTAGAATGTACCATGATGAGACACTAGCGGTTTAGGATTAAATCAATTAAAACGCATAAGAACACACACAGCTGTTTACATTTTTACGTAATTTAACAAACAGGATTTCTGGTGAGCAGCATGTTTTGTGGCTATCCTCTGCGCTCGCCCGCTCGATAATATATACGAAAACCGAACGCGGTTAACCGCCGTGCGTGCACTACTATACCAATATATTATGAGACACAAAAATCTCGCGTTTTTAAACCGCTCTTCAAATGTAACAAATTACGTTTTTAATAGCAGCCACTAAAAAAATCACTAATGCGTGCTAAACCCAAGAGTATTGTAATCAAGATATCTATTCCAGCATGGCTCTACCACGTAATAAGGAAAGATGTATGCAAGTTTTATATGGATACTTAAATAAATTACTATGCCTGTATTGTAATTGCAACATATTTACAAGTGATATTCCCTCCCTTGTGTATTACAGTAAAGAGGAGGGTTCCCTGCGCATGATGAATGCAGATAAATTACTCAAGACCCTGCCAGTGTTGCAAGCGCAGCTCGACGCGTTGCTGGAGTTCGACTGCACGGCCAACGATCTCACAAATGGCGTCATCAATATGTGTTTCATGCTGCTCTTCAGAGATTTGATCAGGTACATATAAATTGTTATGCATTTTTGAAGTGAAACTTCTATATAGACGGGAGGTCTTAGGATTTTTCTGTCACGAAAAAGCATAATTTCAGAGTAGACTATGGATGCGTTCTTTGGTTCCGGATCGAATTTAGTTTTTTTGTTTGATAAAATAAAATATGTTTAAATAAAAAATCGTTCATTAAAATGTACCTAACCTAACCAAATCGTAGTTTGCAGTAAACCTGCGAAAAATTGAAATGTGTGCTGGGAAACAGCAGAAGTGAAACTTCAACGGACAAGTGGGAAAACGAATCGCAACAAAATTTTAACTTGAAGTTTTACGGGCAGGCTTTCAAATTGGACAAGTGCAATAACAATCTGTTCGTAAAACTTCAAGTTAAAATTTTGTTGCGATTCGTTTTTCCACTTGTCCGTTGAAATTTCTTTTTATACTAGTTTAGGTTCGCGTTTGACCATGATCTCTTAAGATCTATTCACACGGACTTGAAGACAACCAGGTTGTAAGTATCGGGAAAGAGACTCCGACACTGAGTCCCAACTCTTGTTTGCGGTGCGCATGATGAAGGTAGACGCAAAGCGCTTCGTTCGTATAAGTGGAATATCCACCATGGACGCGTACCTTTAGTATCTCGACAACTCCCAAAATGCTCCGTCTGCCGTTCCACATGACAACTGCGATCGTTATGGTCGTGGCGGAACCATCACTAATGACGTCATCATTTTTGATCACACAGCGCTCATGACGACCCATCTCAAGAGGTGCGTCGAAGTGGGGACGTTGACCACAGAGCATTAAGTCTCTCTAGCTCTTGACATTGAAAAAGGCGCGATTTTCAAATCAACCAATGACGTCAACACCCCATAATCGAACAGTTCAGCTGCACACTCTCCAGAGTGTATCCGATATTTGTAATAATTGATACCGAAAATTGTATAGTAGTTGCTAGTCATGAAGATAAGCGGGCTTTACTTGTCAGTGTGCGTGAGAGCAAAAGCACCCGCTTTTGCTCTTACGCACACTTGGACGTTTGGACGGCCCGCTCACAACTTCAGCCCAATTCTGCTATTATTTACAATATCGTCAAAATCGACGGAAACTATCGTCTCAATCGTAAGTTTGCCTGATTTCGGTATTCTGTTAATTCTAACGGCGTGCCCGGACCCAATAATTGATGGAGTTATAGCAGACAGAATACCAATATCAATAAAAAATACTATATTATATGCGCTATCATCTCTCTCTTTTCTTTCATCTTACAATCATTTGGGGTCAGCACAATATATACTTTGGGGCGCTTATAGTCCCACAGATAATGTACTGGTGCGATAATTATGGACTGTATTGGGAAATGTGACCTAGATCCTTGCACTAGAAAAGCAGAAGCTCTACCAACCTTGAGATCCGCTCTCTCCTAGCACGCCGAAACAGGCAGGCAAAACTTTAGACCTAACGCTTTGTACAAAGTCTAATTACGGTAAATGTTCTTGGCACGTCCAGTAATCACAAAGACTCGAGATAATCTTATCCAAGAAAAGGATGAGCGCACGGCGCGGTGGTTCTCGTCAAACTTTGACAGCGAATTAATGTCCAAATGGCTGCCCTTACCCTGCTGAGCATTGGCCGTCGCCTCACACAGAAAGAGGGTAGACAGCAAAATTGATGAAGCGATGTTTTACTTACTTTATACTAGGCGAGGACCGAACACATTATATTATGTCTTTTTCATTCATATTCTTTTGGTCACATCTCTCTTGGTCTATGAAATAATGTTTTAAAATTCAACGTTGACACATTTCAGATTGTTCGCATGCTACAACGACGGCATAATAAACTTACTGGAGAAGTACTTCGATATGAACAAGAAGAACTGCCGCGAAGCTCTGGACCTGTATAAGAAATTCCTCATCAGGATGGATAGGGTCGGAGAGTTTTTGAAGGTATGGCACTTTTGGAAATTACGCTGTGGTTTTTTGAAGTGAAACTTCTTTAGAATCGTTGCGATTACAAAACTCGATGTAACGAAAAAGCGACACTAAAAGGAGATAAATCTGTAGCACTAAGCCTGCGAGAGAATGAGATAGAATACATTACATTTAATAATTTAATAGAGTTGGAAATGTTTTGAAGTTCTTCGTTAATACTTCAAATTTCGTGTTTTAAAGCTTATATATATTATAACGATATAATATATGAAATGTGACGTCACGAAATTTAGAATCCCTCCCACCCCTTATCACACTTCTTCTGTATGTGAACGGCACATACACACACATTTTTTTTTTGAAATCTAGTAACTTGAGTTTTTAAGTTTCCCATGCACATAAAGTGTTTGGGGTAATTTTTGTCTTATTATTGTGAAGCTGGCATTAACAGGCAGCACGGCCCAGCTCATGGAAAGTGGTTACCGCCGCCTATAGACATCTGTAACGCCATGGGCGAAGCCGACGCGTAGCCAGCCTTTAGGATGGGATAATGAAGTTGAGATAGAAGCATCAGACAGGAGGAGTAAGATAGAGAGAGGGCATGGGATAAACAACCCTCTTTACCAGAAACTGTTGTAACATGTGCATTCAAATCTACAATAAAATTCCAATCCACATAAAAGAGTTTCGGATAAATAAATTCAAAATTCAGTTAAAATGGCTCTTAAATAGAATGTTTTATGCGGTGGACGAATTCCTCAATTGTAAATAGATACCTTCCTTGACTTATGAATGTTATTATTATTATTATTTGTATGCTCCTGTGTGAGCAAAACATGTGTACACTATAACATATATGCCAAGTGTTTAACCATGTTTTGAACAAATAAATTTGATTTGATTTGATTTAGGGGAGGGGAAGTAGGCCATTGGAACTCTCACTCATTGCACAAAACGCATTATTATGGAGACTCTTTTTTTAATTTTTTATATTCCATCCTGATGACGAACATGATATGTCAGGGTTATTTCTTCTTTTTTGTTTGTTTTTTTTTTATCTTTTTATTGTTTTTTTTTATTACTTTCTTTATTTTATAAAATCTTAAATCGTTTTTGGTCCTTAATATATATGTGTTTTTTTTTAGTAATCTCCCTCTCTCCGGACGAACTGGATTGTCCGGGTTTAATGCTTTTTTGTTTAATTTTGGCTTTTTTATTTTAAAAAATTTACAAGAGTCCTTACATTCTATACATTTGCTGAGCTATTTCTATAATCTATTACAGTGTTGTTATTACGTATGGAGGCTCATTGCCTGTGTCTACACCCGTTGAAAACAGACGTAACGATATGTATTGTGAAAACTGGTATCTGTCTATTCTTGTTGATATTGGCTCCAACTGATTTTGCCAATGTCAGTGTAAAAGCGACAGAATTACACTATTTGTTTCTTGTGTTTCAGGTAGCTGAAAATGTGGGTATAGACAAAGGCGACATTCCCGATCTGACGAAGGCCCCAAGCAGTTTGCTGGATGCCTTGGAGGGTCACCTCGCGACACTCGAGGGCAAGAAGGGGTCCGCTGCCAACACTCCTACGCAGACAGCTAGGTAAGGACATTAATAATATTACCTTAAGTTTTCGCGAATTGTACACATAATAAAACTACGTTTTAACGGTTTTAAGCGCGGTAATTTATTTGATCTTTGTTATTTTGACGTTTCCGTCACTTTTCAATAGCCGTGATCACGGAAGACAAAGATGTCAAGTGTCAATGAGTATTGATAAAGTTTTTATTTAGCCTACCGCCAACTTGTTCATTTTAATTATTTAGTTTTAATTTTGTTTATAGTCATTATTTACTCTATGGGAGCCTAATCTAATTTGCCACCACCTCACAACAAGTTGTGGCTTGAGAAGAAGCGGCGCAAGGAACTCTTCAGCAAACATAGCCGAGCTCTAATAACTTTGTATAATATTAAAATGGGTGGAAGGAAAAAATAAAAGAAACGTTGGAATACCAAAAATCAAATTACCGCACTTAAAACCATTAAAACGTAGTTTTATCAAGGACATTATTATGTTGTTGTTTCGGGCAGCGCTCAAAAGAACGTAGCGAGCGTCATGGGCGCCCTGTCGTCGACCTCGTCGTCGTTCGGCAACGCGGCCGCCTCGACTCGTCTGGACAACCAGCCCAACGGTGCGTCGCCACTCTTTATCGACGACACCCTCAAGCAGCAGGCCTTGGCCGAAGAGGAGGCCGCCATGAACCAGTATAAGGTAGGAAACCTTTTTTTTGTTGATCTTTATGAAATAAATGGGATTTTGTCACTTGGTGATAATTTCACCCCGTCCAATCTAACAATTATTTCTACTTCCTTAAACTAAGTACACAGATATAATAACTGAACTAGCATTCTGGCCTCCTTTATTTTCATCGCTTGAGTTCAGCATACAGGCAGACGTGCCCGCCCGATGGAAAGCCGTTACCGCGTCGCCTATGAAATCGGAAAACATTTATTCATAAAAAAAAATCATATTGTAGGATATACACTCCTCATGATTATAGAATGTGTGCTCGACTAACCTTATGAACATTTGCAACGTCAAAGGTGCTACTAATACGCTGCCGCTCTCTTAAGGGAGACTGAAACCTGGTCACTAATGCTGGAGCAAGTTTATTTTTATTTTATTTATGTTCATGGCTTGGCAGGTAGGCCTTTAAGCCATATCTTAGATTAAAATGTAGTTACTTCATTTTCTTATGCCTATCTGTAGCACAGCTGAACTGTAGGTTATCAGCTGGTGCCATCCAACGGAGTTTTTGTGACAACTCAAAAGGCCACATTCGACTATACAGTTCACATTTCTCACAAAACACAATTACTACTCAAAAACTATCAATATCCTACAACTATTGTTCATTTTAGAGTAATTTTATATATTTTTAGAAAATAAAACTGCACAGCACAGCATCTCCTTTCAGTTCTCGCCAAAAAAAACCCCCGGAACAAATTCAAGATTACTATGGCGGTATACTGCGAGACTAGACTAAAAAGTCGTAGTAGCGTAATGGCGACCGCACGCGTCCCCAACTCAGAGGGCGCGGGTTCGATCCGGAACCTGTGCACCACTTGAGCAGTTTTCTGACCCAATGTGCATATTGTTACAATTACCACGTGCTAACAGCGGTGAAGGAAAACATCGCGATGAAACCTTGCACATCGAGATAATCGCCTTGGACAAGCGTGGCGGGGGTATACTGTCCGTTCCCCTGTAGTGGGAGGCCCGAGCCCAGCACTGGGTTCGTTTATGGGCTTTTATTTATATTATACTCTAGATCACGGGTGGTAGCCAATAGCCATCCAGTCCGGCAAATACCCTACCACCTGGCTGTGGGTAGTTTAGTGGCCTCTTGCGACAGGCCGCCCCAACGCAGGAATTGGTATTCCTTCTCCGTTCCTGCACAGGTGGAAACAATTTGTAACTGGGTTTCTAACAGAAATCAGGCTCCGCGGCGTTTTCTATTTTCATTTTAGGGATAGTTTTGTTACAAATCAAAAATAATTCATCAAGTTCTTACAGCTTTTTATATTAAGTAGTTTTGAGTTTTTTTTTTTAAATCTCTTTTTCCGTTTTTTTTAATGGTAAAATTGAATAATCGAAAAAGGCATGTAACAATGATTTTTGTTATAATTCCCGGATGAAAAGGCGATTTAAAAAAAACATCATTTTTTTGCTTTGTTTTTGATACTATCACTGAACTTTGTCAGAATATGGTAGTTTTTGAGTTTTTTTTTAAATCTGTTTTTCCGTTTTTTTTAATGGTAAAATTGAATAATCGAAAAAGGCATGTAACAATGATTTTTGTTATAATTACCGGATGAAAAGGCGATTTAAAAAAAAAAACATTTTTTTTGCTTTGTTTTTGATACTATCACTGAACTTTGTCAGAATATGTCTTTTACAACACTCCTTTCTAATCTGAAGTTGTTTTTTTCATGCATGGAGGTCTCTTCCTCTGTGTCTCTTTGAAAACTCTGGAAGACTGTACCCTCTTAACATCAGTTCTATGGTTAACTCCCGTGGAACCCTGAGATGAGTAAACAGATCCATGAATCCATACATCTTAACAAATTGCAACTTACAGGTGCATTTATTGCAAGGTGTGACGTGGACCGGCGAGGAGGATGTGTCCGACATAATTGTAAGGACGGTTCAAAGGGCGAAGGGTTACCTGTTGAGCTTATAGGGCTATCGCTTAGGGCCTTGTATTATTTGCCAGGGGGATATTCCGAGGCGGTTTTGTGACTTATGCTGTTTTTAGAGTGGTTATGTCGCATTGTATACTTAATACATTCGTCCATCTTGATCTAGTGCCTCAGAGAAATGGGGGGATAACCTTCATATTGTAACTCTTAATTTACGTACATAAAAAAATATTCGCTTTTTTATATATATAAACTGTCAATACTCACATTGTTATAACAATTGAACAATAAATTATAACACTACACAAACACACAAACAACAATAAAACTTACACACATACTCACACCAACACGCACTACTTCTACAATTGCATTACACGCACACTTCACAAACAAACCAAGACACAAAGAGCCTAAAAATTAAACCCAGACACAGAAACGAAAAAACAACACACATGGAGTGCCATGGCAACCTAACTAGTGAGTTAGGTTAATAATAGGTTGGGAAAAAAGTCTTTTCGCATATAGTATGTATGAACTTGTAATAAGATCTCTTTGGCTATACCATTTGTATCTGGCTGGTTTTGGTATCATTAAAAGTTTTAATTTTAAAGAAGGCAATTTCAAATTTATATTAGGAAAATGTGTGATTTTCATTTGTTTTTCTTATTGTTAAAATGAGTGAATCTAATGATGAAATCCGATAGATTTTAAAATTATACTACAAAAAAGGTAAAAATGCAACACAAGCCACGAAAAAAAATTGTGATGTTTATGGACCTAATGCAGTATCTGTGAGAGTAGCGCAAATTTGGTTTAAGCGTTTTCAATCCAGAAATTTTGATATCAAAGATGCACGTCGCTCTGGTCGCCCTGATACGGACAAAATTGATGCCATTTTTGAAAAAGTGGAGCAAGATCGGCATATTAGTAGTTACGATGTAGCTGGAGAACTGGGAATTGACCACAAAACGGTTTTGGCGCATTTGAAAAAAGCTGGGTACACAAGAAAGCTCAATATTTGGGTGCCTCATGAGCTCACTGAAAGAAACCTAATGAACCGTCTACTCATTTGTGATTCTTTATTACGACGTAATGAAACCGAACCATTTTTGAAGAAGCTGATAACTAGTGATGAAAAGTGGATCACGTACGACAAGAACGTGCGAAAAAGATAGTGGTCAAAGGCCGGTCAGGCTTCACAGACTGTGGCGAAACCTGGGTTAACTCGCAACAAGGTGATGCTGTGTGTATGGTGGGATTAGAAGGGCATTTTTCATTATGAGCTGTTACCGCCAGGCAGGACCATCGATTCTGAACTGTACTGCGAACAACTGATGAGATTAAAGCAAAAAGTTGAGAGAAAGCGGCCGGAATTAATCAACAGAAGGGGTGTGGTTTTTCACCATGATAACGCTAGACCTCACACATCTTTAGCCACTCAGCAAAAATTACGAGAGTCTGGCTGGGAGGTATTAATGCATCCACCGTATAGTCCTGACCTTGCATCTTCAGATTTTCACCTGTTTCGGTCTCTGCAGAATTCCTTAGGCAGTGTCAGGTTAACATCACGAGGGGACTGCCAAAACCACTTGTCGCAGTTTTTTGATCAGAAGCCCCAAATTTTTTATAGCAATGAGATCACGTCCCTACCTACAAGATGGCAAAAAGTTATCCAACAAAATGGCATCTACATACTTTAGTCAAATGTAAATAAACTTTATAAAAAAACCTTTTGAATTTTTATATAAAATGCGAAGAAACTTTTTCCCCAACCTGATATATATAGGTATAGACATAAGGCACACACTGCACATGCAATTCCTCACAACACCAGCATGTAACAGATACACTCTACATTAGTATAAGTTTCGTATTAAAATTAGAATAAATTAATATAATAAGTTATTCTTAAGATACACTCAATAAATGTCATACACAATAACAAATAAGCGTGTATAGTTCCTAAATTAAATTGTAAAAAAGGGTGCGGAACTAGAGTCTTCAATACTAAAGTTTCTTGTTAAATTCACTACAATTACAAAGAAACTAAATCAATATAGTGTAGACAACTGCACAGCAAAATATAAAGAAAAGTCGCAGCCAACCTGATTTGAACTACGTAATACGTAATGAATGACATGTGAGCAACCTGTCAACGTATTTGTTATTGAACTACAGCGATGGTTATCTACATCGCGATTGCAGCGCCGTCTATTTTGCTAATCCGTCTATTCAGAGTAAACGATGTCTTTTGTCGGGATAAAACTTATCCTAAGTGTTGATTCGGGTTATAAGCCAGCCTTGTGTCGAGTTTTATTCATATACGTTCATTAGTTTCCAAATTAGATGCGATCGCAGCGCCATCTTTTTCGCTATTTTACTCTATCCCACGGAGACGACGTCATTTATCGGGATAAAAAGTATCCCAAGTTACGCGTCGTGATATAAGTTAGTTTGGAGATTCATTTAAATCCGTTCAATAGTTTTTACGTGATACTCTAACAGATAGACAAGAAATCTAAAAATTGCATTTTCGGAATCTCTTGGTCCGAATTATCCCCCGTGATTTTTTTTAAACACTATGTACAAACTCGAACCACGTACTGATTTATTATAGTATAGATTGGGTTGGTAATTAAGTCATTGCAGATTTTGTCGACAGATGAATTTTACTTTGTTTTGTTTTGTTAACGTGTTCAAGGTACCTAAACGATAGACAATACGATGCAATTGTTTTAGATTTCTTGTCGGTTTGTTTGTTCGGGATGCACGTAAAAACTACTGAGTCGATTCCGATGCGGCTTTCGCTGTGCGACAGCAAATAGAATAAGAAACTTACTTATAGCGGTGTACATAGAATAGGAAGAAAAAATAAATTTTAACTTATATATATATGACCTTCAAAAAGTGTTCTCCACTGGAACTTATTTTGAAAAACTTTGAATTTGAAGTCCTCTAGACTTAAAATCTGCACCACTTTTTATCTTGGGAATCCCGTGGGAATTTTTCTGGGAATGATTCAAAATGGCCAGATTGAAAATAAAATGAATTCCAATGTAATTTTATTTCACTAATTGATAGCAAATTTTTTGTAATAAAATGTGTGATATTTTTGATTCCGGGAATTCTCATGGAAGTGGTTTGTAGTTGTTTGGGTGCATAAAAATTAGGTTACTCCCCGACAGTTTTCACTAAAACGGTTGCGGTAATTTGTGTCGTGGGAATCCCGCGGGAATTTCAAGTCGAACGTGGACGAAGTCGCGGGCATATCATAGTAATGTTTAAATGGCTTATGGGTTAAACTATGCCAGTAATGGCAACTTTCAGAAAGCAATGCTACATAACCACAGCACATTCGATCGTCGTATAAGCTAAGCTGTATTTTGTGTCCTAGGACTGCGGAACATTTATAAATACTTTGTGCGTTTTTATCTATGTATGGATTATGTATGAGTGTTGTACAGTTTTATTTTTATCGTACACACATTCATCAAAGCACTTGGGAATTCATCCATACCCCAGTCACTTTGTAGATACATGTATTTACATATATTTTTTTCATATTAATATTTAAATTTGCTTTATTATAATATCAGACCATAAAAATCCCACCGCTGGGCTCGAATCTCCTTACTATTTTAAAGACCCGTTTGCTGATTTCACATATCAGTAATCTCGATGTACAGGTTTTCTCACCATGTTTTCCTTTACTATCAGCAAATTATGGTAATTATAATATGCAGAGGTGGACTGAAAGCCCTTACAAAATTTCAAATTCGGATATTATTAAAAAAACATATTTTGGTCCCAGACGGAAGAACAGCGCTAGTCCTTGTGGGCTAGCATTACGCTGAGACTGGGTCTAATTTAGGACTTATTTAGTTTATTTTCTATTTATTTTTAACTTAGTTTTTGTCCTAAATAAAATATTTTTCTTCTTTCTTCTTCTTCCTCTACCTCGTCGCCATTTAAATGTGGTAGAGCCATACTGAAATCGTTAGCTTGATTACAACTTTTTGGGCTTGCTCGATCGCTGTGGTGCCACGCTCTCACAGAATATCGGCGTGAAACGTTTAGCCTTGACCTAATCGTATTTCGTACGATGTGTGAGAGTTCTAATGATCCACTTCCTCCTTGCCTAATTCTATCTGTCCCTATCCCTTCCTTGTATCCCATTCTTCTTATCTGATGCCTCTATCTCATCCCCTCTATTTTTTACGGGGAAATCGTGGCCGGTGTGTGGGATTTGCTAGGTCGGGGTGGCATTAGCACCTCTAGCCAGAACTGAAGATGCTATTGCCACATTTCAGTTAGGGTTACCCCCTAAAACCCCTCGGTATTCCGTCCTTCGCCTTTAATGCCAGAGCCACTGGTAAATGGCCTAGCCTCTCCGCTGGTCCTGGCAGATCTCATTCCCCTATTTCATCCTAAAGGCTGGCTACGCCCTTAGCGTTCCAACCGTCTATAGGCGACGGTAACCACGTTCAATGAGCTGGAATGTGATAGCCATCCCCCTATTCCAAGGCCCAATCCCATTTCCCTCTATGCCATTCCTCCTGCTGCTCCATGGTCTTTATCCCGTGTTCCTTCTCATCGGAAAAACTGACACCACACTGGCTTTATTCCTGGTGTTGCAAACGTCTATAGGCGACGGTAACCACTTTCCATGAGCTGGGCCTTCTACCAGTTTATCAGATTTGCAATCAAAAAGCTCACGATCAATAACTTTCAAAATTGCTGCTCAACATTCACTTTGTATCTATTCGCATCACAAACACTGCAAATTTGGTATTGGATAAATGTGTTATGTCATTGTATCACGTTTTTTATGGCATTGCCTTTCACTGTTCAAATACGTGTGGTGACGGTGCCTTCCCGCAACTGAACCGACCCCTCAAAATTCGACCATATTCCTTTCAGAATAAGATACAATCTCCAACAAATGCGGCAAATAACCCATTCCTGGCGACCACCCAGCCTTCCAATCAGCAAAGCATCGTCGATCTTTTCGGTCCAACACCAGCAGACACTGCTAGTACCGCAAGCAAAGCTTCTGATGATCTCTTGTCTCTGGGCAACCCGTTCGCTGATATGTTTGGAGGTAAGTCACTATGAAAGCAATGAGTCTTGGTTCTAATTTAATTTAAAAAAATGCGTGATTCAAATTTTAGATATTTATTCCAGTCTTGAAAGGTTAATAGTGTTTGCATTTTAATAACTTTATTTCAATGTTAAAAAGTTAGTGTTTGAATTTTAAAATAATTCCAATTTCAAAAGGTTAATTCTTTGAATTTTAAAAACACATTCCAATTTTAAAATGGGTTCGTGTTTGAATTTTAATAACATTGTTCCAAATTTAAAAAGTTAGTATTTGAAGTTTAAAAACATTCTAATTTCAAAAGGTTAATTATTTGAGTTTTAAAAACACACTCCAATTTTAAAAATATAGTGTTTGCATTTTAATAACATTATTCTATTTTTAAAAGGTTAATGTTTGAAGTTTAAAATCATTCCAATTTCAAAAGGTCATTGATTCGAATTTTCAAACGGCCATTTCTGGAACATAACACGACATATAATTATATACATCGGATATCTCGGTGTGTAACATTCATCACTATGTTTTCCTTCACCGTTAGCAAGTGGTAAAAACTAACGTGTATTATGTCAGGAAAATTGCCCAAGCGGGGCACGCTTTCCGGCCAGGAATCAAATCTATGTACGTCGTACGTCTTAGCCAATTAACGGATTTTTTATTCATTAATAATGTGTATAGAAATAACTGTGAATTCAATTTATTGTATCTAAATATTCTTCTAGTGAATGGTAACATTTTTTTTGTACATTACACTCATAAAATAAAGCATCTTTGTACATAATAGTTTTACCAAATATTACCAAAGCTATACTTTTGCACAAATCAGTGTTGCTAGTTTATAATTAATTATGTTGGTAGTTTATAGTGTGAAGCTAGCAACATTGATCAACACTATTCACACTGTATATTTTAAAATATCCTGGGCTTAATGGGGACGGTGTAAGCACAGAATTACTTACTAAACAACACAATAACTCATACTAAAACCATTTAATTCCCAATATGTATACACAGAATAAATAACCTCAGAAGTTTCACTTAAGTCTAAATGTTACTAAAACAAGCGCGTGTACTATCATCTTGATGAAGTTTTTGTACACGGAAATACAAAGAGATATTAATCTGTCATAATGGAGTACAATCTCCATGTTAAAAAATACCCACCCAAAGGCATTATATCGCCAAACGTGTAATTTCTTGCAGCATATCAAATAGGCACGTTTCAATAAACAGTTGAAGTTTTTACTATAACAAGAAACTTGCCAGTAGTATAGTTTAAGACGTAAATATATATTATACTCTGATTTTTATAATTACCTGGACTAAAATGACAACTGCAATCCTCTTTTTTATGTTGCCTGCATAGTGTTGTAATATGGCTGGTTCATAAGTGAGTTGTGCGAGTCGTTGGTTCAAATCACACAACTCACTTATGAATGAGGCGTTCTACAACACTGCTCCAATCTTGCAACATAAAAAAAGGTCAATTGCATCTGTCATTTTAGTACAGGTAATTAAAGTTCAGAGTATAGTTTATAATGTAGAATATAGTTTTCTTTTTTTTTTAATTCCATAGTATTAAATTTCAATTTATTATGTGAATCTTTGTAAACTAGACAACTTAGGTTATTGTGTTGTTTAGTAAATTAAATTCATATTTCTACCAATGCAGTATGTTATATGGAAGTCATATAAAATATGATAAAATTCACATTGATTGACATATTAACTATCACAACCTTTGTAGTTTATTTTATACTTGACAAATTATAATTCCGCAGTCTCCTGGCATTATCATACTTTATTTCGCCCCTGTTTGACCCCAAGTTGTAGGAATTTACGTGACTTAAAAATGTATCAGTTTTTTCAAGAATCAATAAACAATAATTGCTAATAGACAAATGTTAATGTCATCCTACGGGAACCGTACATTTTTCCGGGATAAATAAATCTCTGCCAAATTTCATTCAGATCAGTCCAGCCATTCTGTCATGATTGAGTAACAAATATCAATGTAAACTTTCGCATTTATAATATTAGTACAGTTTTTAATAGGTACTAGAGCACGGATTCCCAAAGTTGTTGATTTCGACCCCCTCTAAATCGGTTTCCCAGGGGTCGACATAAACGAAAACTGATATTCAGCGTCAACGAGGTCGAAAAATCCGTATTTATTAACACAAGTTCTTATTTGAAACTTTTAAGATAGTGTGTAATTGTGCTACGTGTAGAAATAAGTGGATTTTTATCCAAAAAATAATTACCTACTTAAGTATTTTTACGTAATTTGTGTTAAGTAACAATTGTTAATTACACTTGATATTCACTGAATTTTACTTATGTCTATATAATTTTACAGATTTGAATGAAATTGATGTCAAGTTTACTCACTTAACCTCCTTCAAGGGCCAAATTTAATATATATTTTTCCACAAGCTGTCATCAAACGTAACGTTTATTATATATCAAAACTAAGAGAATTATGTCGTCTCTTTTATTCTTATACAAATTCTATATAGTTAGAGGGAAAAAGCATCAATTTCAACGTTTATTTCAATTATCTGTATTTGACCACAAATTTTTAGGTCTTCCCAATGAGCCGTTGTGACAATTGCAACAAATTTGTGGAGGTTCTGTCTTAAAGGTTAACAAACCGCAAAGATTTTTAAAGTAATTTGGCTAGGGGTACTGAGGTATCAGTTCATACTGGAAAACGGGTCTCTTGCTCATAATAATTTGGGAATCCCTGTACTAGAGTTTTCCGCGTGGTTTCACCGTGTATCTATTACTAGTTTATTTTGAGAGCAATTTATACAGGTTACATTGTGCTACGTCACGCACATGTAACATGTAATAATTTATTGCTACATAATTAGCAAGATTAAAACTCCATGCATATTCGATAGTTTTGTCTGTTTTCTATACTGACAGATTTTGGATAATTATTTAGCAATAAATTATTCCATGTAAATTTTAATCTAGGCGCTATACGCCCCCGGAACATTTAATTTTATCCCGAAAAATTTACCTTTATCCGGGATTAGAAGTGTCCTATGTCTGTTCTCGGTATTCATACTATATATATAAAAAATCCAGGCAAATCGATATCGCATTTTTTTGTGAAGGTTTCATAGACAGATAGGGTTACTTTTGCATTTATAATGTGTATTATAGAATGGATTTGGAGGTTTTTGAGTGAAATCAAAATAATTACGAAAACGTAGTGCTGGAATTGTTAAAAGGGCAGGACGATTTGTCAAGTATAAAACACTGTTAAAGGCTTTAAAAAAAAATCACGGGTACTGCATTGATATCCTAAGCGGTGGGTTGCGTATTCTAGCGGCGCCGGCCCCCGCGCCCGCTGCCGCTCCTACAGCCGCGCCCGCGTCCGCGGCGCCCCTCTGGCCGCAGCCTACCAACGGATTCGCCACAGCCTTCCCACAACAGCAAAACAACACGTTCGTTTCAGAAGCTAACTTCTCTAACGTTTTCAATAACACTGACACCGCAGGTGAGGCGCTTCGAAAACACCTTTTGTAGATTTTACTCGTTTACTCTGCTGACCTTTTATATGGCTTTTGGGAATTGCATAAATTTTAACCCGTATTTTTTAAATATTAACTTTTATCGAATTATTTCTGCTACCACAACAAATTACATTTTTTAGTGATATTATTTTTTTCCGTCAAAATTTTTGCATATTACATGTACTCGTGTGTATGTATTGTATCACAATTTTGACGAAATTAAAAAAAATGTAGTTACCAAGTTCGGCCCTGACGCCGATGATATCTATGTACTTGATATTCTATTCAATAGTACAAAGCAAAGGGAGACTATTAAAATGGCATTGGCATGTAATGAGTACAAATAATGTTAACCTGGAAGATTGATGCATATAAGATTATATATACATAGACCATAAAAAACGAATAGATTATAATATATGAAAAATTACATTATGTTTTTTTTTTAATCTACGAGTACAGCCCTGTACAGCAGACGAGTAGAGGGCCCACCTGATGAAAAGTGGTTATCATTGCCTATGGACATTTGTAAGACCAAATGTGCTACCAATATGCTACCGCTCTATAAAGGGTGACGGAATGTGGCCATTAATACCGCAACACAATTCAAGGTTCTTATGACGGCATCGCCGAGCTTTTGTAAGTAGCCCGTCTCACATACTAATAGTTATACAATGACATTGGTAACGTCTCTAGTGTTACAAAAGTCCATAGATGACGGTAACCACTCTCCATCAGGTGGGCCGCAAACCTCTTTGCTGTAATCTAACAATAAAAAACACCGAAATGAATTAATGTTATGGCCCGCAGCACCTTATCTAATACTGCTATGTGGCCCTTATAAGGAAAAGGTTGAGTATGGCTGCTCTAGACCAAGGGTGGTAGCCATCCAGACGGGCAAATATCTTACCAGGCATATGTTGTGTATATATGACAAAGCATGTATACACAACATATATATAATACAATACAAAATTTATTTATTCGAATTAATTCATAGACAGTTTGTGGATCAGAAAATAATTAGCACATGACCCACCACTACTTCATTCTTGCACAAATGTATTGCTGTTGTCTTCGCTCCTCACTAGTGTGTAAGCGAGACAGCAATATATTTCTGTAAGAGTGAAAAAGATAGAATCATTTTGCATAATGGAATCTAATTCGCGATAGGAGTATAAGATGATGTTTTAATGCAATATCTTTATCTAGAAGACTTAGAAGACACATATATATTTATGCAATTCTTCTATTAGTCCAGGCCTTAATCAGAGGTAATGTAAAAGCTCATTTATAAGTGTTACTTCTATTTTTTGAATATAAAAATATACACCAAATTGAGCTCTTACACTGTCTTGTTTATCGTGTGTTTTAGCAATACAAATAGTTGTATTAATTTTGAGATTAAAGATAAATTGTCTTATTATAATTGGTTTCGATTGGTCAAACAACCAACACTAAATCGCACGATATCTCACCCTGCCTACTAAATGTTTTTCTTTAGTAATGTAAAAATAGAACCAGTGATTTTATTGGTGGTGGTTTCTCGGTGTACAGAATATTTTGTCAATGATATTCGTTGACGGAAATAAATTGAAATTTTTAAGGGAATGCCTTCACGATGATAGTCTTAATCTTAATGTCGACAATCCTATATCACCGATATAAATTTTGTCTTAGAATGGAAAAGCGTAATTTGCAATCAGTGTTCTAATTACCTATATAAATGACTCGGGCACTCTTTGAAGAATTTTTAGGTCTATATTTTGAATATAGTCATTAGTAGTGTCATGTCTAAATAATACTACAAATGACTATGTTCAAAATGTAAAAAAGTAGATTAAAAACAAAGATGGATGGACTGTGTGAAGGGTGACGTCATGATGACGTGTGGTGTGACAGAGGATATATCCAAGAGTGTGGAAGAAAAGAGAGTGTCGTATAGATATGAAACCAGAATTTCTTTACCTCTTAGTGTTGTTAGTTGCAGCTCTATGAAATTTTAAAAAAGTTAGAATGTGTTAATAATTAAATGAATCCTTTTTAACTAGGTTATTGGTGACAAGATTCTTGTCCGTTTTTCTACTTATAACAGCTATAATATCGTTGCGAAATGGTGTACAATATAGTAAGATAACTTTTAACTTATGTAGTTATTACTTTCACGATATGTTTTTCAGCTGAACTTAATTTGACATTTAAATTAAGACTTAATTAGACTTATTATTATGGCTACGTTCCATCTTTGGCTCACAACGCCCAAAACGCTCCTTTAGCCGTTCCACATAGCGGCCACGGTCGTTATGGTCCTAGCAAAAACGTCACTAATGACGTCATAATTATCGATCGTACAACGACCCATGTCAACAGGCGGGTTAAAGTGGGCGCTGACCACAGACTAATAATTCTGTCTGTCGATGCGCTGACAAAGGCGAGATTTTCAAATCAATCAATGATATTTCGTCCTTAATGACATCGTCCGTCCATAATCCGTTCCGCTTGAGTTTATGATTATAAACGCTCGCAAGCAACTGTAACGGAAAAAATGTCGCTCGAGAGTGTGGTCGTTGTAAGCCTCATGTGGAACGCGGCCTTAGTAAAGTAGTTCATATAAGACAATATGTTTTAATGAGTCTTGTTTTTCTTTCTTAAACTATCCATTGAGACGAGACTAAAATGAAGGCAATCCCTGAGGTCTACCGAATTCCCCTTTCAGACGACAAATGTGCCGATATATTGTAAGATGTGTAAATTGTAAATTTCTTGTGCAAGCTGCCGCTAACCCGTTCATGGGTATGGGAGATCCCACTCAGCCAATAACCGCGTCCCCAGCCCGTCCTCCTCCCCCTTCTATCCCACCTCAACCGAAGTCTGCCTTCGACGACCTGGAAGACGTGATGCGAATGTCTTTAGGGGGCTCCCCGGCGAAAAGCCAGCCAATCACCCAACAGCCGCAGCCGATGGCCCAACCGTTCGGCGACATGATGATGCCGATGTCCCAACCGATGATGTTCGGATCGCCGGCGAGGCAGCCGATGATGACGTCAATGGGTTCGATCCAATTTTGAATGGACCGTTCGTTTTTTTTTTTGTTGCCTTTCGTTGTCTATGGTCGACTGTGTTGCCAGTTGCTGAACTCGTTTTGCGTTTGGTAGTTTTGCACGATTTTTTTTTGTTTAATTATTAGGTCGGTTCTTTTTTTTACAATAACATTACGTTTAACAGTTTTAAACGCGGTATTTTATTTGATATTTTATTCCAACGTTTCGGCTACTTTTCAGTAGCCGTGATCACGGAAGACGAAGATGTCGAGTGTCAATGAGTAATGTTTAAGTTATTGTTTAGCCTGCCCCGCTTAAAACCGTTAAAACGTATTTTTATAATGTGCACTAGTCGCGAAAATAAAAAAAAATACTACGGTTTTATATGTTTTTAACACTTTAATTTTTGACTTTCGTTATTGATACCAGCAGATTTGTGTTTGGTGATTTTTTTAGTGTAGTTACTTTATATGTTACTCATAAAAGTCCAAGCGTAGATATTCTTACAATAGTTGCTAATACTGCCCAATACCATTGTGCAAATAATATTATTAAAATCACAGCAGCTAAAGCTTGCTTCAACATTTTTTACTCACGCTCTTAATCGTACTAAAAAGTGTACTAGCAAAATCAATCGTCATTACATCGATTAATCAATCGGATTAAAATCGAATAGTCATTTTGAACGTGCGCTAAATAATGTCGAATATCTATATAAAAGAAAAAAAACCATTATAACGCAATTTGACAGCACGTAATGTCACAGGTCCAATTACTGCCAATTAATGAAAAAATATTTATTTTTGTCAAGAGCATTTGGGCATTGTAACATGGTAATATTAGCCACCTTTTTTATGGATGTAAAATTTTGTCGCGGAACATAAAGAATTTTGTACAATTACTCATATAATATATTTGTTTCTTTCAGACAGAAGAATAAATCAGAGCTAGGCATGTTTAATACATATATTACTATTACTTTGCGGGTTAGATTGGACTATTTTCAACTTATTAAATATTTTGTATTTGTACGTTATTTTCGTGTGGTTCTGTTGTACTGTGGACTATTAATAGTTATTTTTCTTCTCAGAATATATATATATATAGCTGTCTCATAAAAATGAGGTGAAATTCAATCTTATCTCTATGTAAATAAAGTCCATTTCAATAGGTCAGCAACAACAGCAGCAGCCAGGCAAAGTACTCACCGGTGATCTCGATTCGTCACTCGCACAGCTGGCGAACAACTTAACCATAAACAAGACGGCAACCGCACAGAAGTAAGTGGACTTTATTATTGTCTATGGTATTGAAAATGTTTGCTATGTTGAGGAAATTGATACTTTTTAAGAAAATCAATCTTAGAAAATTATTATTAGTAATTTAAGAAATATAAAGTCCTTTTCGTCCATTTAATTTTAATTCACCTAAAAGATTGTTTGATCTTTAATCTCTCGGTCTTTACATGATTTAACTGTAATCAGTTGAGACTTATTTAAATGATCACTGGAAGTAAACTTAAGCATATTAATCACATATGTAGGTTAATTAAAATTTTGTAAAATAATAGTATTAATTAAATATGTAATAGATAGAAGCATTTTTAAATAAGAAAGATCAAAAAGACAAAGACTGGAAAAGACCCTGTCTCGAAAGAGCAAGTGAAATAAATAACAAAATTAGATAAAAAAGCTAAAAGGAACCACGACTCTAGACAGGAGGAGGCAAATATAAAAAAATATAAGAAAGAAAGAAAGAAAATAATGTTTATTTAGAGTTATTTAAAATTATAAAAGATTACATAAGCTGTTTAATAAAAGCCGAAAGTTAACTAACTCTAAAAAGTTATAATATAACTATAAAATGCTTAAGTAGTTACTTTAGTTATTAGACTCTTCTCTCTTTCACAATACGTGTTTTATGACGAGTTTAATTGAATAAAAATAAAAATAAAATACTTTTTCTTACTTAGTTAGTTAATTAAACAATGTTGATACATTTTGGTAAGTCTCCAAGAAAATAGGCATAAATATAATTATGTATAAAATATAGACACTTTTACATACAAAATAACATTAGCTGTACAGTCAGCATAGCAAACGAAATTAAAATGTTATTAATTAATAATTTTCGCTTTAATTATTTATTAGTTTAAAAATCATCACCATGAGTCAAGTGTTTGGTAGATAGATTTAATTTTTTTTATAATTCGTACAGTGAGAGTGATTTTTTGAATGCTAGATACAATTTTCTGTTATGTGATTTGTCTTGGAGTAAAAATGATGATTGTATATAACAGAAATATCACATGAGAGACAGTTGTTTTTTAAAGATTAAGGAATGATACGAAAACAATGGAAAGAACTTTATTAAACTTAATGTAACATAATAATGCATGAAAAGAACGTATCATTTCTTATAATTGATGAAAGTAAAAGTAATTTTCTTGCAAATATTTTAAAAGTGAAAACACCGCTGCCGCAAAACACTACACTGCAAGTTATTTTTTATACTTTCACAGAAGTCTGTTACGAAAATATACTCACCTTCGCACAAGTATTGTAATTTATCAAAATACAAAGGCTCCAAACACATTATTCACTAGTATTAGTAACTTATTTTTTTTTCTGCTGACTCTATTTATTGTAAAAATGTAAAATATGTTATGTGAATTCATGATTCAACATGGACTTTATATAAAACAAGTATTGTCCATTTTGCTGTACTGTGACATATTCACATTTGCACATTTATTCAAGTTCTCCAAATGTTTCATGATAGGTAGAAATATAAATCAAAGTAGCTTGAAGTTGTGTATAAAATGTGGCTATAAGAGAACCAAGAGAACTACGTATATGTTAAAGGCAAGTTTAACATAAATTTATTACATATAAAACCCAGCAATCAACAGATGTATTGTCTGTGATACCTTTTTTGTACTAGGAGCACATTTAATTTCTTTTTAATTTTAATTGTTAAAATATACACTGGTCGGCAACCAAATCCTCCCTTAGTTTCTTGCTATCACGTGTATTTTTTTTTCAATTTTCCTCCTAACTGAATATTTTTTGTGCAAAACTTTTTTCTTATCATGCTCCAAAATACCATCATGTCACTAGATTTAATTTTCTTTTCCGCAAATCTTTCAGCAATATCTTATGAAAGTGCTGAAAGATTCTAGCAATATATATTACACAGAGAAACGATACGAACGGTAAATGCTCAAAATTATTACAATAGAATACATGAACATGGAGAAAACTACTAATTGGAACGACTTCATCAAATATAATTTGACATATAATTTTGATGATTTTAAATGTTTTCGGAGGAATGAAATCAGCTATTGTCATCATAATAATTAAATATGCGTTTTTTATGTAAAGCGAAAAAAAACGCTTAATTCAAAACATCGATTACAAAAAAACACAATAGTTATAAGAAGTGATTTTTTTTTGCCTACCAGTGTCATTAAATCATGCGC
Organism: Dendrolimus houi; assembly: GCA_039645545.1. Classification (NCBI taxonomy): domain Eukaryota; kingdom Metazoa; phylum Arthropoda; class Insecta; order Lepidoptera; family Lasiocampidae; genus Dendrolimus; species Dendrolimus houi. Next base: position 2,075,515 of record CM077137.1, on the reverse strand, counting down.
TACCGGTGTTTTCACATTTTATTGTAAAAAGCAAAAGGTGCTTTGCAGAACGAAGTAGATTGCCTCTTTACAGGGAGCCGTAACTGTGCGTATCGAATAATAACTCATATCTACAAAGTCATAACGACACAAGTAAATTTAATTTTTTTTTTAACCTATAAAAATGGTACAGTAGACGCGCCTTTGTTGACAATCTGTACATGGGCTGCGACGTCATAGTTCACGCATTTTGTGGTTGTATATTTTAACTAATTTTATTGATTGAAATCGATAACTAAAATGCAAAGTAACATTAATTTATTATCCTGCTTTGCTGCTTACAAAGTATTTTAATTTAAAGCTATGTCAAAATACAATTTCATAATGATAATAATTACAATAAATAAGAAATAACTTTATAAATGTTATTCTACGGTAGTAAATATTCCAAATAAAAACACTTAAACTGTAATAGAATTAAATACCTGTTCTCTATTTTACAAATATATAAATTAATTAAAGTTTATTTGCTAAAACATAAGTACAGTGTAAACTCCATGTAACGTCACTCGATTTAACGCCAAACTCCCTTAAGTGTCGAAATCACTTGGCTTTGGTTGGTTTAGCTCGTCTTCCATACAATGATACACTCTATACAGCATTTGTAGCATGACATCCACTCTCAATAACGAGAACAATCAAGCAATAAAAAGTACCTTTTAAGTTGCCAAAACTGGTAAAAACTGTGCAGCTGTGTACGTTATATCGCTTTATAATCCTAACACGTAATAAACTCGATTGTCGGCATCATGCATACCGAAATTTCTAAGTACTTCCTTTATCACCAAGATGCCTCAATATCGCAACATATGAATAAAGTAAGTAAAAAAATACAACAAAATTACTTGTGCAGCATAAGACGTTCGACAAAAATAACAGACGTTTTAACGACATCTCAACACAGTCCCTTCAGTGTCGTTATATAGAGTTTACACTGTATAATGAACAGGTGTTTCATAATGTAAAGTTCCAATATTTCTTTGTCAATCACATGAGGAGCAAATGGTTACAATAAGTAAATATCTTAAATCTATACTCCTACACTAATGCTACCAAAGAAATTTCAGTTATCATTATATCAGTTGTTAATTAATACATGTTTTTATGGAGAAAAATCGTAGAATTAAAACTACGGCCCATGCACAAACAAGCATACTGAGAAACGAGCAATGCTTACCTCGTTCTGCAAGCACTTGAACGCATGACCCCTACCATTGACCGGTACTCTCGTATCGAATTAGACCGATGCAGTGGAACTCGCCGAAGAACGCGTCCAAGCCTGGCGCGACTTGGAGCCCGCAGCCGATGCAGGCGACAACCGGTGCCGGATACAGGCCTATGGTAAGGGATACGCACAAGTAGAATCCATTTCTTGAACTATACAAACCCAAAACAATTCTAATTCGTAATATTAATTAATAGTCTTAATAATTAATTAGTAAGGTTGAACAGACAAATCGACTGAGATACATTTTATAATTTTACAAAACGTCGTAGTTTCATGTATTTTCTATGCGCTTGCAAAGTTGTGACATCATATCTTTGTACGCTCGTACAAAATCTGTGATACAAAAGTTTAAATCTATGCAAGTAAAAGGAGTTAAATATGATTATATTTTTTAAACAGTAATTTAAAATTGTCATGATAGTTATTTTATAAATAAGACTAAGATATGTCCGCCACTTTGTCGTGGGATTCCCGTAACACAAAGTACCACAGATTCCTAGGATAAAAAGTAGCGCAGATCTCAAGTCTAAGAATTTGCTATCAATCAGTGAAAACAGAATCGAAATCGGCCCAGTAGTTTTTACGTGAATCCCGAACGTACAGAGAAGAATTCTAAAAAAATTGCATCGTGTTCCCCGTCGTTTATATAGTCTATTCTAGTTGCTTTTTTTTTAAATAGCTTCAGTGTACAGATACGGCGTATTTAGAATATTATAGTTATTATTTTAATACCTGTTTTTTTATATGTAAATAATTTTAGAATCTGTCGTAACATGTACATCGTTATTGAGTATTTGAAACATTTTCCAATAAATTTTAAAACATGCTTTTTTAAAAAGAACGTGCGTTTAAATACCTTAATACTTTCAAATTTTCGTCTAAAAAATAATTTTAATTAATGTTTATTTGTTATAAATAAACTAACTTAAAAAATAAAAATAAACTAAGTTATAAATCAGTTAATATAAACTATGTAACAAGTCGCTGCTACAGGGAAGAGTGCCCAGAAGGCTGGATGCATTCCCACTCTGTGCGAAACACGGACCAGCCTTCTGATGAGATTTTTACAAATTTCTTTGAAGAAACCCTTCGTCGATGGAGCCCACGGACCCAGAGTTTCAACTCCAAACGACACAAATATGTAATCTCTTCCTAGGGCTCGATATTTGCACCGTTTGAGGTATTCAGCTGTTGAAACAGCGTTGCCAGCCCTTGACTTAGTCATTGGAAGATGCAGGGGGACTCCAGCATCTAGGGAGCGGAGGAGTCATCCCCCTGTTGACGAAGGTGCACTCTCAAGCACTGATGCGCTAGGATCAGCGTGGGCGTAACTACGTTCTAAGTCTTACGCTCTTCCTGCCATAAGCGAGGGGCACATAGGAGGAGGGTAGTTTTAGTGGAGTATTGCCTATGGGTGATCTCTCCACATAGAGGGAGGTACCTCGCCGAGTCTCCACACATGCCGGCGACTGACTCTGGTGGGTGCGCTATCTTCAGTGGCTTCACCTCTCATCGCTTTGGTCTAATCCCTAGTAAAGGACCCGGTAGTGTGCGAAATGTATTTCCCCTGCCCCAAAAAAAGTAATTGGAAGATGTGATAGTGCCATAGTGTAGACGCATGTCCCGTCCCACACATGCAGCTGTGTTATTGTTACTATTGTGCAATGCTGGATCACGGATCTCACACAGTTTTAGTGGACTATAGGTTATATTTAAGGGAATATATGAGAGTGAGAGGTATGCCAAATCCTACACAAAAACCAATGGGGTAATAAGCACCAATAACCTCGGAATCCACCTCCAATGGGGCAAGCTAGACAGCTCCTGAGGGTGTACGGCACTAACAAGTCCTCGGGTGCCACTTGAAAAAGCAAGCACGGCTTGTATATAAAGTTCAATGAGATATTGAATAATGGGACGTGAAACGTTCACATGATCTTAGGACGGAGAAAACGGAACGTCCGAATTGACCTCGCGTGTGTTCGAGACTGGCTTCGCCACCGCGCAATGGCGGCGAAACCGAACGCCAGCGGTACTTATAAAACTACCCACATCAGTATAAATTGAATGAATGAATGCAAACACTTTATTGTTCACCAAAATTAAAACTACGTACTTAAAAACTAGATACAACAAATGTAGAACCAAGGGCGGCCTTATCGCTTGAAGCTATCTCTTTCAGGCTACCCCTAAACTAAGGAAAATATTCAAACATTACAGTGGCGGTGTAGACAATAAATAATATAAAACATTCAAAATATATGAATTAAGTAAAGAAAAAATCTATAATATATACTGTTACGAGTACGGGACTCGGATTAAAATGCCATTGGAATTATTATAGAGCTTATTAGAACTATACATACACGTATAACACAGGTACAAATATAACCGAACACAACAAGTCCAAACATAATACAGAAGGTCGTAATTCAATAAAACGTGCAAAGTCCGTCACTATTAGATTTCCAAATGTACACACGTCACGCCTCGATCATGGTTCTCGCTCGACTGCCCCCTCTCCCCATCAGGCCACTATACTGCACAAATGTAAATACGCCCGTCCGGCAACGTGGATCGAATTTCCTAGAATCAGCTTGTATTTAATCCGTAACACCTGGCTAATGATACCTGCATGCGGCCATAAACGAGTACAATAGGCTGTTCTCCACAATAAATTGAAACGTCTGCCAATCAATAAGTAAACAAAAGAAGACGATCGTAAAAGAATTACAACTAATTCAAATGCCGACGGGTAATGAATGTGCTTCTACAAGTCTGTACGTGGAACTTGTCTTTGACGACGTCTAGGTTGTTACAATACTATATAAACATATCATAATCCATACAGAATAAGTAGCACTATTATACCTGAGAGGACCAAAAATAATTAATAACCATGATTTTAAAGGAGGATACTGACTTAGCTTGTCTGATGTTGAGTGGCAGTGAGTTCCACAAACGGACAGCCTGTACTGTGAAGGAGTTATCAACGAAGAAAGAAGTGTTTACAGGTGTCATTAAGGAGAGATTATTACTAGAACGCAAATAACGGGAGATGAGATGAGAAAGATGTAGAAAATCAAAACGTTCCTTTAAATAAGGAGGAGTACGAGGATCAAAAAGGATGTTGTACAAAAGAAGAGAGCAAGTGAACTTTCCGGCGAAGGCGAATAGGTAACCATTTAAGCGTCTTACGATATTCGAAAACGTGTTCATATTTGCCCAACCCAAATATGAACCGAATACAGACATTTTGAAGTCGATCGAGCTTGTTCAGTTGTTGTGAATTAAATTTATATAATATATAATAATAAGAGAAATAAAAGCTCACCGCGTCCGCTGGCTCGGACACGTAGAACGAATGGGAGAGGATCGCAGCGTGAGGAAAGCATATTTGGGACGGCCGGTAGGTCGGCCGTCCCGAATATCGCTGGAAGGACAGAGTGGAGACTGACCTGTCAGAGCTACGAGCCAATAATTGGCAAGAAACTGCGCAGGACAGAAAAAAGTGGCATGCTCTCATTTCGGAGGCTAAGACCCACTTTGGGTCGCTGAGTCAACGGACTAAGTGAGTTATGTATAATAATAGGTCTCTCAGTTGATTTGACTGTTAACTACACAATTTAGTGGTAAGGTTACTCGCCTAAATAAAGAAGTCCTTCAATTGTACCGAGTATCGTTCATGAATGAGAGTTATAGATAGGAGCGCTTTAATGTTTGCATGGAAATGTAATTTCTCAAAATAAGACAACAGTTGGTGAAATTGTCTGTGTTCTTTTTTCTTCTCTAATCGAGGTATCAATGGACAATGTGCAAACTTTAAAACGTTACTCTGCGGCATGGTACCATGTGCTTGATGAAATTTCCGATTGTTCTAGCTACGGCCACTTAAATGATATCTTGAAATGTGTATCAAAATTTGACACAAATAAAAAAGAATCACATCTTAAAATTAATAAAACAATAGGTATATTTCAAGTTTGAAAAACGGTGAACGTAAAGAGCTAAAAGAATCGGAATTGTTAATTAATTTTTATAATCTATCCTTTAAAATGAAATGGCGCGAATACTTTGCCAATGTTTGCCGTCTTTCCTCTCTCTTTTGCTTTACATGTTGCGTTTGAATACAATCAAAGCCAGATTTTATGCTATCTTCTCTATTCGCTAAGATATTTTAATTTCCTGTTACATTTTGTTATAGATACATATTTCTCGTTCTTTCCTCTATATTTTGATTCTAATACTTAACCTATTTTTATATTTTCCTAATTCATTTTCTAGTAGTTAGCTAAAATTTTTTTACTCGTCACTATTTCGAAAAACTACACTAAACTTTGTTATTAAATTTAAAAATATATTTTTTACTTTTACTGAAATCTAAAGTCTACCATTTTGAATTTTAGATTTTTCTATTCTGGCAACATTATCTACTTGTCATTTAAAAATCACAGAAATCAGTTCTACTTTTGAAAATGCATTCCCAAAGTCGGCGCAAAAATAGAAATGCAAAAAGAAAAAGAATGAATGATACATCGTATTTTAGTTTTAAATTCTTGCTATATTGATATACAAGTCTTTTAATTCTAACTTTTTACAGTACTTATTGATTCTTAGTATGTTAGTTAGTTAGTAAATTTAAATTCATTGTTAGTATTGTTGTTGTTAATTTTGTTAGTTGGTTTATTTTATGTAAGAATCCCAAAGGGTTTCCTCCAAAGAAGCCTATCTGTCTTTGTCCTGTAACATAACAACCAGTATATTAGATATATTGTTGTACCAATTTAGTTAGATAAATAGAAAAATAATTCATTCTGTTGTAATATTCAATAAAATACTTGATATTTGTTATCTAATATTATTATAATTAATATTACTGAAATCCTAAAATAGGTTATGACCTTAAAATGATCTATAATTTCCCTGAAGAATATCGGGTGAGTTTGAAATATTAATATAAAAAAATCAACAAAAATATGTAGGTACATTTTAGAACTCCCTCTTTCGTATCAAGTAGTTTGAGTTTTTCACACGAAGCATAGACAGAAATCATAGACACCCTTTATTTGTTTCACTTGTCGATGTCCGTATTACCTTATTTTTGTTTCTTTTTTTCGTTAGCATGCCAGCATAGTTTGTATATTTCAGGGCCCCGGCATGACACTCCCGCCAATGCCTCACACTCTGCCCCATACATACCACCCCCCGCATTATATGATGGTAAGTTGCTAAGTTCCCTGTTGTTTTTTTTTGTAAAGCTTGTTTTGGTTTTGTTTTTGTAAGTGTTTTGACGGTATGTGAGCAATGACTCGTGTGAGTTAGATTAAGATTTTATACTTTTTAAATGTGTATAGTAGTAGGTAATGAGTGCTGTAGTTTGGAATTTATTGTAAAATTAAACAAAATATAATTTGTCCGTGCAGGAACGGAGAAAGAATACAATTTCCTTATAAGGCGACAAAACAAGCCACAGCCAGGTGGTATTTGTATTTGCCCGTCTGAATGGCTACCAGCCCTGGTCTAAAGTATGCCGCAATAACAACCTCGAGTTGTGTTCCGGCATCACTGGCCAAGTTCCTGTCTCCCTTTAGGGAGCGGCAGCACATTGGTAGCACTTTTCGTGTTACAAATGTCCATGGGCGATGGTAACCACTTTCTAGCAGGTGGGTCGTCTGCCTGTCCATGTGCTGAACTCATGCAATAAAAAAAATAAAAAAATTTGGACAATGTCGTAGCCAAGTTGCCTTTTTTTGAAACAACTGGCGGACTTCTGGGTATTGTTTTTCCTAGAAAATCAGTCTTCGAAGCGCAATATTCATTTGGAGAACGCAGGTTTTGGATGCATACCGTGTATATTTAGTAGTGTCGCAATATAAGCATTGGCCATGACCTCGTGCTATATAACTTGGATTTGGGTCATGATAGTTTCTTTGAGTCCGCTTGAAATGTATGAAAAGCTTCAGATTTAGAGTATTTAATAATAATTTGATTCACTTCAAAAGCTTATATATTAGAATGAGATATTAAAAATGTTGCTAGTCCGCTCACATTGTATGTGTTTAAATTTTTATGCAATAGGTAGCATCATAGCCCTGTGATGCACTAAAATTCACCTAGTTTTTGTTGAATATGTTTTTGATGTTTGCATTGTCGGGTAAAATTCTCATACATTCACGTGGTCGTCGCATGTGCTAATTTTTGCGATTGATGCCTTCTTGCATGTCATCAGTGGAATGATGCACAATTTCTCGCCTCATGTTTGTCATAGAAAATAGATGACAGAGCAATGAAAACATGTTTTAGTATTGCCAATAAGTTTTTGGTGAGAACTTGAAGAGCGAATTTTGTTATCAAAAATGCATAATATTAGTTCAAAATAAATAATAGTAGATGCACGTTTTGTGTAATATTACTTTATTTACGAACATTCGAAATGTTCGTAAATTAGCGGGTGATATTCGGCGAATTCTCGATGTTGTTCTCTACAGCTTTACTATGTAAGTTTTCTCTTCTATTAGTATACTAATAAATTAGATCGGCTCGGAGAATGAAGTAATTACAGTTGCATTTCTAACGCGAGATGAATAGACCGAGATCCGGCCGCAAGATTACTACATTCATGTGTTATTTAATTAAGATCTAGTTTTTATATGTAATTATATATGGGGAATATATTTTTGCTATGTTGCCTATAAAAATATGGCCGCTAGTATTTTTAATAAAAATAATATTGGTTTGATATTTTGGGAAAAACAATCAATCAATAACCTTTATTGTGCACCAATACAAAAAAGAACTTGCAGACTAAGACTATGTCTCATTATGCACAAAGGGCGGTCTTATCGCTAAAAAGCGATCTCTTGCAGACAACCCCAGGAATGAATTGAGAATATAATGATGATGGTGGTATACATAATATATAGTACAATTTCTTACATTTTAGTCATAAATATATAAATGTTTATAGATAAATATATTTTATATATCATCATATTCACTTGTTTTTAAAATCACTAAAGAATATAATATATTCACATAATTTACAATTATAAAATTACATATAATCGAACGGTATTGCACGTGACGATGGTAGGCGTCCTGACGGAATGACTCTAATTCCTTGGCGGCGTGGCAAGCCTTTGGTGTGGGATGCGACCTGCGTAGATACGTTGGCCGCATCCCATTTACCAAACACGTGTAAATCAGCCGGTTCGGCGGCGGAAACAGCTGAATCACTCAAGCGGCGCAGATATGCAACCTTCAGTGAGAGTTATATATTTGTGCTGTTTGCTGTCGAGACGCTTGGACCGTGTGGTCCTGAGGCCATTAGCCTCTATCAAAATTTATCAAAACGACTCATTGACTCTTCAGGTGATCAGAAGGCTGGTGCTTACCTCGGCCAACGGATCAGTATGGCGATCCAGCGAGGAAACGTAGACAGCCTTCTGAGCACCTTACCCATAGAAGACGGTGATCTGGGCTCAGTATTCTACTTATAGTCTTGAGGGACTATGGATAGAATACGATACAAATAAGTTTTCTTTTATTGTTTTTAAAATAAATTATGTGTCAAATTAAGCTAATTTTTTTCTCTGTATGATGGAATAAGGTTGCCGCCTATGTAAAAGTGGCCGCAAATAGGGATTGCCAGCTGTTAAAGATAACGCGCTAAAGGGACGCTACGCTGCGTTACGCTAACGAGGGACGTAGCGCGTTAACTCTGTCTCTAATTTAACTTTAACAGCTAGCAACCCCTATTTGCGGCCACTTTTTCATAGGCAACCCTATTTCATCAAACACAAAAAAAATAGCTTTAAAAATAATTGAATGCAATTTTCCCAAAATATCAAACTAATACTATTGGTGATGCGTTATAGGATAATAGGAGTAAAGAACACTCACTTGTTTGCTGAGTTTGCTGGTTCGTATTTTGTAATTTGTATTTTTCACACGCTAATGTACTTCAAGCGGTCGCGTAGCAAGACTGGTTCATTTCTTGACAGATGCGGAAGCGGAAGCCCCATAGACATAGTTTCTTCCCTTCCGTTTCTGTGTCTCGTTCGCGCGAGTGTTGTGACGGATAGGACAGAGAAGGAGAGGGCACTGGGAGGATATTAAAACAATTTTTTTTCTTTTCGCGGTGTATACGGCGCCAACAATTATTTTAATTAAAAAAAAATTACTAGCGGCCACATTATTATAGGCAACCTAGCAAATATGTATTCCCCGTATATAATTATATATAAGAACTAGATTTTAATTTCATAACACATTCATATAGTAATCTTGCAGCCGGATCTCGGTCTAGAAGCATTTGGAAGTAAAATCGTTACAAAGGTCTTATTACGTATAAGTATGCGTTTTGACTTGTTATACCTACGATTTGGACTAATAATATCTCGTGACTGTTTTGTAAGTGCTGTGAATAAAGTTCATTCGGCATTGGATTGAACCTCTGTTATACGTATCGAATATAGACTGTTCTTTTTTTTAGTAAGAATTACTGCTTCATGGATTGTATTTTTCGAGCTGCGCCAAAAGTTCTGTTCGACAATTACCTGCTCTGGCTGAGCCTTCATATACGTTATATGTGTTTAAATGGTATTTTTTGTGTTAATTTCAGCAACAACCAATGGTAATGGGCATGCAAGGCGCGCCTGCGATGCCAATGGGCATGGTTCAACCAATGCGCCCTGCGGTACCCCAACAACAAACAACCAATCAGTTCAGTTAAGCCAATCAATATACCAGTTATGTGTCTAGTTATTCACATGCGGAACCCCGACTGTTTTTGATTTGGGTTTGGAATTTTCAGTGTTGGTGCAACGATTTAAAGTTGTCGAAATATTTCAACACTTTCATTGCTAACAGCCACATAAAGCACAGTTTATTAAATGACTATTATTGTTTCTTTTTAATGACACCTGTGTAAAACGTAATGAGCACATCACGCGAAGTCGCGTGAGATAATGAAAGCAGGTTCAACACGCGACGTTGAGTGATTGGATTGAAAATGTAAGTAGTACCCCTTTGCGTAAAGGTGAATTCAGGTATAATATATAAAGGAACATAATAGGTACGTAATATTTAACGACTAGTTATCAAGATTTTCTAATTTTATGAATAGAATAACATCTTGTAATATACTATTCATGCAGAATAAATGATATTGACTAATTGTAAGAATAATCTGCGAGAAACTATTCAATATATAATCCAATCAAATTGTATTTGGAGAGCTTTTTAAGGTTGTTCGAAAGGAATAGACAAGAACGAGTGTTACCAGCGTAAAAATTGTAAAACCAAGAATGAGGAATATTTCATAATTTTTATTGCCATGTTCTAACGTAATTGTCTTATCATTTGGTAGGACTTTAAATTTTTGATAACAACATCCTCTTATTTTCAAACCAAATAAATCGATAACAGTCGAGTGTAAGCATTTTATATGCCATTGTAAGTCGCTAACTTGTTACCTAGTTAGAGTTGTTTGAGTAAGCTGCCACTAGAACTCATGAAAATATGTGTTAAAAATAAGTAATCATCAAACTGATTGTATTAAAGTAACAAAAAAGTGCATTTAGTTGCAAATTATATGTATGGGATATGTTTGGAATTATTAGTTTTTTTTTTTTCATCAGAAACATTCTAGTTTTACCAGTAGTAATAAATAGCACATTGTAAGAATATGTAAACACATATTTCTTACAGAATGAGCTACATAAACCCGAAATTCACAACAACTACGATACACGGCGATCGCTTAAAGGTTGAAAAGTCTGTGTTACCCAAAATTAATTATTTTAAATTGTTTGAAACCTCAGACAACGTCGAGAAAACTTTCATAACTGCCGATGGCACCTTTAGTTGCTTACTCGATGAGGTGATACAGTAAACAAGCAAATATTTAATTTATCATAACTGTATTTCCATATAGGTAAACTGGTTGTGCATTACATTTTTGTTACACCAGCATAAAACTTACGTATAATGACAGGTGTTACCAATATGGCCGAGTCTGGTGTTGCAATAAATATAAAAGAAAAAGGTTGGGTTCAAAGAACGCCATATAAACCTTTACCTTTTAATGGGGTTTTATAGTTTCAAAATATAAAATAAATAACGTAGACGACTAATTTGAGCAAATTACAATAACAAATAACTACATGGCATATATGAAGTCAAATATGTCATGTATTTCAGTTTTAAATATAAAACTTTTTTGTTACTTCATAATATTAGGTTTTTATGAAAATTACTCAAGTAGGCAACTAGGTTATACGAATTATACTCTAAATAGCTTTAGTTGCCTTAATCTTTTATTATATATAAAGGTAATATATTTATTAGGTAATGTTTAAAAAAGGCTTTAAGCAAGATACTATGAAAGTATTTTAAACAGGACTTATTAAATAATCTGTATAAATTTAATCCTTTACATACATTTATATAACTTTCTTTATACTTATGAATTCTTTAGACTAGCCAAATCATGAAATTATTGTTTTTAAATTGTTTCTTGTTTGTTGAAAATTGTCTTATGAAATGGTGCGTTAAATTTAAAGTTTGAAATTATTTCTCGCCTTCGTTTATTTCTCAAAATTAATTACAGACATCACATTCCATAGTTGTACAAAATCATTAATTTATTGTATATTTTATTACAAAGTAAATAAACACTTAACATTGGTATAATCAGCATTTTTTATTTAGCATTGGAGTCAAAAGCTAGCTAGCGACACGCGGATGACGAGATGTTCGAATCGATTGTTGCGTAAAAGTTGACTCGAAACAATCTGAAAGTATTTCGATTGTTCAGTATCAAGTCGATTATTGACTCGATTGTTATTTTGATTCGAATGCGATTCTCTCGATTTTTACTTTGAGTCGAATGCAATTCTTTTGATTGTTAATTTGAGTCGATTACGATTCTTTCGATTATTTAAACATCTCGAAATCCGATATGGAATACATTAGTTTAAGCTAGATTTATTTTGCGAATATCACATTTAGATCCCACATACACGATGAAGTATCAAAAATAAATAAAATAATATAGTCTTTAATATTGTTGAGTAGGTTTTCACAGTAATACTTCGACATACATATAATATTGTGCATATTGAATATATGTAGTCATATTTAATTAGAGCTTGTATAATAATATAAAATACATACCAGAAATGTAACTTTTACGTTATTAATAACAAATGAGAATAATTTGGTGTGTTTGTATATCTTTATTATGATAATGGGCTTTTTGCAAGTCGGCTCAAACGCATCTAGTACTTTTGCGTCTATTAAAAAATGTAATAGTATGTTAGGTTTTATTAAGAAATAGTCATTATTTTATGGTTAGAATGCGTTTAAAATACATTATATCAAAATAATTTTTCATAACTGCATATACTCTTGTGTAAAAACTGTCCTATATGTCATATGAAAGTTCATAGTCATCAAAATTAATTTCTGAGTGTATTTTTAATTGGTTTATTTTATATAAAATGTTGAGCAATAATAATAAATCTTATTACACTTTTTATACATTTTACATGCTGTATTTTCTTTCTTATAATATTTCAATAATAATAATAAAAATTCAATTTCGCATTTAAAAATGTATAATGTGTATAGTTTGGCTAACGGAAGTAGATACTCGAATCATTTACAAACTTTATATGGCAATGCTATTACAATTGTCAATGTCATTTTAACAAAACGTCTTTGTAACTGTTTTATTAATTTTGGTGTTATTGTATTATAGAATTTACGAACTTAAAACTTGAATAAAACTATTGAAAGTAAAGCGCGGAAACTATTTTTTTGCATGGTTACCAAATTCTAATTCAAGCAACAGAAGAAAGACCCTGAATTCAAAGAAAACCAAGATTGTTTACACGTTGTACAAATACTCTATGGTAATTTGAAATTGCTCTACTGATATCTTTTAAATTTTCGACTCTTTTTCAATCTCTAATTAGCCAGGCACTACACCCATTATAGAAGTCACCAATAGAGATGAATTTTGATGACATTGTATACTTTTAAAAGATGGTTTGTTATAAAGAAATTACATGTTACGGGTGTATTATATTTTGTATGGCTGTTGTGAATATATGGATTAGGTGCTTACATTTTTTCAGTGTTATTAACGCAAAATAGAACTATTTTGGTCATGTGAGGTCAGTTTTTGATACGTTGCGATTAAATTGTGGAAAGTTTTATTTTATATGGTATTATGAATTATGTATAATTAAATATTAAAAATCCATGAAATATACAGTTTGAACCGTCAAGTAATAAAAATAAGTATGTATATATTTTGGAATTAATAATTTTTAAACTAATATTTATGTTTATTTTATTGTGATATTTCTATATGATTTTCAAAAGACTGTTTATTTGAAGTATTATATTTTTTGTTATTAATTAAAATTATTCACAGTTTGGACAAAGGATCTAACGTGTTGGTTGGCAACCAAACAGAATGACAGCAACATGCCGCAGCTAAACATTCAATGTAACTTAGATAAATATAGAATAATCATAAAATATTATGGAATTAGATGTTGTTAGATGGAATGATATAACCATAGAAATAAAAATCTAATCTATTTTCTCCCATTTATTGAGTAAAAATGTGTAAATATTTTTCACATAGTTAATAGTAATAAAGATATACCGTAATTTTGTGTATGTTTTGAGCTTAGCATACTTTGGTTGCTTTAGCGAAGTGTGAAAAGAATAATCAAGTAAATTACTGCTTAATACATCTTACATAATCAAAGATGCCAGTATTTCTACATATGTACTATTATTATGGCTTGTTTATAGCAAATGTTACATAAAAACGTTTAAAATGAATTTTACTAATAATAAAATTAATGATATTTAATATCATTTGCAATTGTGTTAAAAGATCTGTTTTTAATGAATAATTACATTGCTAGTATTTTTTGTGCAATAAATTGTTTTGTATAAATATTTTTTCAAGTGGCAACACTGAACGGTGTAGAATAATTTTTAGGTGATATTTATATCCTGTTTCTTTCCCGATATCGCTTTTTAAGAATATCGAGATTGGCTGTTCTTTTAAAATATAAATAAAATATAATATTTCGATTCTAAGTCACGATTTGGCAATGCACAATTGAAAAATATTCGAGAGCGTATTTAGCCTTTTTTATATTTCGACATTTAAAGTATGCGCGAAACTTAAATGCGCTTCGAGTGACGGTAGTACTATAAGTTTGTGCAGGTTCAGTCAAATGAAAATGTTATTACACCTTATGGTATGTTGTATGAAAGAGATGGCATGCGAATACGGATAGCGGCGAAAGCGCAGCACTCGCCCCTCTGCTCTATCTGTGAACCTTATAACTGTGTACTGCGCGTGACGTGTATGAACTTCAAGAACGCATTTAAGTTTGGCTTATACTGTACAATAAGTTCCAAAGTAGATAAAAATGCGTTTAAGAAAATATATGAACTACGTTTATTTTACTCAAGCCCAGTGTTTGTATGTTGGAAAATTAATACCACATTGTTTATAAATTAATTATAATGGCCTATGAAATTTTAAGTTGTAAATTTTATCATATTATTTTTATTCGATTTAATGTGATGAATTATGTTTTCTTATGTAAATATCCTCTAGCTATTTCATCTATTATAATAGCTCGTATAGATATTTCAGTTTAGTTTATTTATGAGAAATAAAAATAAATCAATTAAATATTATTTTTTTTATTTTATTTTCTTCCTTATTTTGTACCAACGGGTCCGTATAGAGCCTTTATTTTGTTACCAATAATGTTGCTTTGAGAGGTATGATTTTGATTATCTTGCCGGCCAGTGTGACCAGTACGAATTATCAATAAAACTACTATTCTAGAAATTTTCGTTTGTGGTATAATTGATAACACTGTGATTAAAGTATGAAAATCCATCAAAATATTTATAAGTCTAATTCTAACAGAATCTTAGTGTTAAGTCAACAAAATCACCTCGTGTCAAAACATCTTAAATAATACTATGTGAGGATATCAATCAAACAGTTACTATCGAATCTCTGAATATCGCGACACGGTGTGACATTTTTATACGACATGCAGGCAAGTAGTTTAATTTCGTTAGTAATTTTGGTTTCTTATAATCTAAAATAAACATGCTTACATCGGGAAAACAAAAAATCTTATATAACCGCATATTATATTGTCGTTGTAAAACCCATAAACTTCTATCTTATATTTAAAGAGTCTAACGTTTGTATAAATGAATGTACATTATGAGTGTCTATTTACCTCTTAATCCAATGACAATACAATCACTAACTTTAAAATAGCCTCTCTAAATCTATATATAAATAAGTTTCTATAGAAAGCTGCTGTTGAAGAAGACCTTAATATAAGACTTAACACTGGCAATATAAGAATATTTTAATGAATTGATACTTAATATATTACAGTGAATCTATATTGCCAGATGCTCGTTAACGGCTTAGAGTAATGTTGAATGGTTTGATATAAAATGTACGGCATGTGAAACCAATTAACACCTGATATAAGTATTTTTAGAATACTAGTTAAAGCTATAGAAACCGTTTGAAATATCTGCAAAAATACATCCCAACTTTTTTCCAATGAGTTATAATGTACTAGTATGTAGTAAATATAATTCATTTCTTTTTTCACTAATAACGTTGGAAGTTTATTAGAAAAAAATGCATACTGTATACTGTCGTACAATCGTTATTTAGAAGGTTTACACACGCGTGCAGTGTGGCATTTTGAAATAAAAAATAAAGGAGAACTCAACCGTCGTTCATATGGCAACACAGTATGCAAAACCGATCTTGATACTTTACCTGTTTTGATTTTTTTTATTACTATTCATAATGCAATTAGCTTACCGAATACGACTTCGTTCACGTGGGTGTTTTAATTTTCGCGTTCTAATAAATATTAGCTAACTAAAGGAATAAAAGAGCTATTCAACTTTAATTAACTACGGTTTCTATGTCTGCATTGTTCTGAAGAAGTAGATCTCTGCCTAATATCTGTCTACAATAATACATTACAAAATTAGTTCAGAGAAATTTAAGAACCCTTTTTGAACAGCAGCTAAAATAAAATTATTTGGCACGTATTAGGAATATTTGATAGAAAAAATAGAATAAGAAATATTTTTTGCAGCGTTATAAAATGTTTTACGAGGTCCAGAAATATTTGGAATTAGCATACAATTTCTTTAATTTATTCCATATTTTTACTAAATGAAACATTTACTTCGTATACGTTCCTAAGATTTGCCACAATAAACCTATATGTTCGAATGATCACAGTATTACTTAGCACTATACTAGATGTCTATCAAAGATTAATGTATAGCTGTTATATTAGCTGAAACAAAGTAGCTTGTTGGGTAATGTTTTATCTACCAGATCAGTTTAATGTTACATTTTTTGTTTAAATAATAATCATAGGCCGTGTGCACATTGGAGATAATTTTCATAGAGTAATCAAAAATGACTATTGAACTTTTCTGGTTATTAAAACGGGGCCTAGCCAAGTAATAAAATATTGAAATATATATTTTTGTTAGGATTGGAATGGTATTCTTATTAGTTGGTAATATTAAGGAAAATTTTCACCGTCTTTAAACGTTCCCTTATCCTTAATCAAATAACCATGCTTACGAAAGTCATGTATTTGTAACTTGTTGGGTCACTCATAGTGGTGCGACCATTTATCTATAAACACATTAATACAAATAAATTACTTAAAGTTATATATGTATTTTATTTCTAAGAACTTAACCCTTCTGAAAAATACTGTGCCCACAGAACAGCTATCAAACTATCTATTAACCATTTTGTTAACTGAGGTCATCGGAATATAAAGACTTTTCTGACGAACAGGCAAGACGGCCCAGCTGATGGAAGGTGGTTACCGTCACGTATGGACGTTTGTAAACCAGGGGCAAAGCCAATGAGTTGCCAGCCTCTAGGACGAAATAGGGGGATGAGATAGAGGAGGATCAGACAGGAAGGATAAGGGGATGGTATGTGGGATAGGAATACGGGGATGGGCTAGTGGGACATCGGAACTCACGAAATACGATTAGCTCAAGGCTAACCGTTTCACGGCGATATCCTGTGTGAGCATGGTATCACACTGACGGAGCCAGCCCTAATAGCTGTAATCAAGATAGTTATTCCAGCTTAACTCTACCATGTATAAATTGGAATTGGGGAAATTATAGCACACAGAGCGAGCGAAACACCAAATTTTAATTCATTGAAACCCTTATAAAAAAGTATATTATATTTTCGCTCCAACTTTAGGTTAGCTAAAGCAGTTCTTCTGATTCACTATTATATTTACGGCTTGGCTACGACCTTATCGCTGTGAGCGACAGTAAAGAGCGACGCTTTGGGCAACAAAAAAGTAGGTAATAACCTGTCGTTTACAATATGCCAACATCCACGGCATTAATCAGAAAGTGGGCAGTGCCAGTACTTATCAAATGTTCAAATATTACAATCTGCACAACTTAATATTCACAATATTAGAAATAGGGCTTAATTGATACTGTTGTTATCTAGCGTCTCCTATAGAAATGTTTTATTTTCCTCTAATGACCTCTCTCTTTTGTCCGTATTTCGCATTGATTTGCATTAAAAAAAATAGGTTAGCCTACGCCAATTCTTTTTTTCAAGAAACAAAGTACCCGCAAAATGATAATTTCTATCTTAATATTTTTTTTATTGCCGGAGTTCAGCAGGCAGGCAGACGACCCATTTGATGCAAAGCAGTTACTATCGCCTATGAACATTTGCAACACCAAATGTGCTACAAATGCGCTGGAACCTGGTCACTAATGACGAAACACAACTCAAGGTTGTTATGGCGACATACTTTAAATCAGGGGTGGTAGCCAGTCCAGAAATTGGTGGTAGGGCATTTGCAATCCAGTCGGGCAAATGCCCTACCACCTGGCTGTGGGTTGTTTTGTCGCCTCTTACGACAGGCCGCCCGGCCGCAGGAAATTGTATACTTTCTCCGTTCCTGCACGGATAGCAATTGTAATAATCATTAACGTTTATAATAAAAATATTTTGAACGCATCTTAATTCTTATTATATTATACCAAGTAGCAACACTGAACCAATCGATGACAGCGACGGGATTTCGTACGTCGATGACGACATTTTGTTCAATTTTGTCAATAACTTGTGAAAATTTGCGAGAGATTATTAGTTTTTATTTAGTAAATAGTGTTAAATAAGCCGCAGAGATGGCGGACAACGAACAGAAAGCCATGCAGCTGATTGCAGAAGCGGAGAAAAAGCTGAGTTCATCGAAAACGTTTCTCGGATCACTTTTTGGGTGAGGACAATCAATTTCTCCGTTTATAGTTGATATTGGACTCATTATCCCAACACCACCGTTCAAATCAGGCTACGTGATTGTTATAGAATAGTTCTCTGTCCATTTATTCCCAATTGATATTTGAAAAACTTTCAATTTGCGGATATAAGATAATTGCATTACGCAGCTCTTTGTTTGCTAAAAATCTTAAATAAACTTCTAATAAGAACCTAATTTGCGACTTACAGTCATTACCTACATTATTTACGCCTCTCAATGACATGGACGTTGCTAGAGAATAATAAATGATCAAATTTTCCACTCAAATGCTGCTTTGAAAATACTCTTTTGAATGGTTTTATATTCACCTGCTTTAATTTAACTCCTCTCGAAGTTTCCGTAGTTGCTTTAATAAGTATAGCTTTTATATACTAGTATGAATAATATTCTTTTTCTAAATTATTCTCATTGAATCAGAACAATGAGTAAAGTGAAAGTTGGTGTTTTGTTCAACTTGTACAAAGAGGTAAATATTTGTACTTGTTAGTCATAGATGATTAAGTGTTATAAAGACTGTGTTACATATATCTTGCAAAAATTACAAGCTAGTAAAGTGTAACTTTTTTTTAAAGTTTCTAATTTGGAAAATATTTAAATAGTCAAACCATAAAATGGATTTTATTTTTCTTAATATTCATTAATGACTTTTGCCCCACAATTACTTTCAAATTCAAAATGTTTGCTGATGACTTCAAAATCTATAGAGCTATTAACTCCAACAAAAATATCAAAATCTTACAACATGACATAAATAACATTGATTAAGGATGTAAGCTAAACAACATGATTCTCAGTGCATCTAAATGTTTCCAAATTATGTTCACCCATAAAAGAGAGTCAATTGATGCAAAATACTTTATTGGTGGCACACCAGTCGAGGAAGTTTCTAGTACTCGAGATTTGGGAGTGATTGTTGACAAAAAGTTAGATTTTAGAGAACATATTGATTTTATCATCAAAAAAGGTTCTAGATTGGATGGTTTTGTTATTATAAGACAAATTAAACTTTTCAAAGAGCCTGAGATACCCATTATCCTATTTAATACATATGTCCGCAGTTTACTTGAGTATTGTAGCCCAGTTTGGAACCCATCTTATACTGCTCACGTACAGATTAGAAAAACTATATGCTAATAATCACTGCCATACTCTAAATAGTTATGATTCCAGATTGGAATACTACAAAGCAGTACCACTGCAGCTATGATGCCAAGACTGCTGATATGCTATTTCTTTATGAACTCTTATACAGCCAAATTGACAGGCCGAACTTCTCGACAAACTAAAATTTGCTGTACCATCAGCTGGATGCCATTTGCATAATCATACCACATTTGCTCTACCAGCATATCGCACTGTGTACTGTCAACACTCACCACTCTAGTCTTAGTACTGCCTACAATAATATCTGCCAGGAGCCCGATATTTTCAATCCATCGGATAAGCACATCAAGAAGTTTTACACTCTTTGTTAATTATTTATTAAACTTAATTATTTATTTATTTCTTTTCTTTTTTTTATTATTATGTATACAATATCTATATATAATGCATGCTGTGTTCGCATCAAGAAGGCCATTCAGCAACTATATTCTCTGTGTTCTAGGTTTGTTTAAAAGTATTTAGGCTGAGTTGGCCAGTTTGTGAACCTAAGTAAAAAAAAATTCTTAAAAATAGGTCCTTTAATGAATTCATCATTTAAAACCTAAAGTAAAAACATATATAAGTATACTGTCAGAATAATGCTATAGTTATTTGCCTATTTTACTTAAACAAGCTCATTGCTATCTTATTATCTAACTTGTATTTTGATTTAACCTTCAGCACTTAATTAATATTATATGTTATCTATTACATATAATAAAATTGTAGAAGCCAAATTTCTGTACAATGAAAAAAAATGCTAAAAACCAAGTCAGGGGGATGTAAGAAGTGAAATAGAACTAATTTAGACTTTTCAAATTTTTTTGTTTCTCTGTTTGTACCGGCTAATCGCCGAAAGGACTGGACCAATTTAAATGAAATTTTGTATGGTGGTAGTTTATATCCCTGGTCAACATATAGAATACTTTTGATTCCGTAGGACCCGAACCTGATAGAGTTCCCGTAGGATAGTTAAAAAAACTTTAATTACTTAAACAGCTTATTACACAACTTTAATTAAGTATTGATATTGCCAGTATCATCATCACACAATAAAACAATTTATACATTAAAAAACAATTAGGCTATATATCATTACACTAAGACCAATAGGAGCGGAGCACCAATGAAGAATGTTATGAAATTGGGAGGGTTTTTTAAACTATTCACATGGACGAAGTCGCGGGCAGAAGCTAGTTTATTAATAATAACAATGAAGGTACTACAGTGCAAGAGGTGTTCACCTTTGAGTAGGTTTTACATTGCAATGTTAAAACTTAACTGTAAGCCTCTGTTTGATTGTATATACACAAATGTATATACATTCTAATTATAAAGATATTTTCCTGGAGAGTTTATTACACTGCTTTTCTCCATAACAGTAACTAAAATTGCTTTAGAATTGGTGGTAGAATCATGACTTTCAATAAATAATGTCTAAGATTTCATTTTGAAATAAATACATACATTTTCAATATAAAAAAACTGTGAGTGCTCTTTAAATAACTAAATGGATGTGGTTCTCATGATTAGTATTGTTATACATAGGGGAGGTTTAATCAAATGCTGATTAAAAGGTCATAAAATTTATTCACAACACCTACAAAGACATATATATAACAAGTCTAAATGGCTACAATGTTATTCTCTAGAATTTTTATAATCCATAGACAATGGCTCATAAAAAGCGTAATCTATGAAACATTCTAGTTTGTTATTCGAAATATGCCAGCCTCCGATCTGAAACATGCCACTCTGCTATGTGGTGTAACAGTATTGTTACGAGTTACAGGACTCGAATTAAAAATGCCGTTGGCATTACTATAGAATTTATTGAAACTATACAAACACGTATAACACAGGTACAAATATAACTGGACGCAACCAGTACAAACTGCACGATTCAATAACACGCGCTAAGGCCGTCACTATATAGCTCATCGAATGTACACACGTATGCTCGTATCGTAATCGTCGCTTGACTGCCGGTCTCTCCGTTCGGACATTCCTTTATACTCAGCTTATAATATGTCACGACCGGGTAAACAATGGTTTCCAAGAATCACACCTGGCCACTGGCTACCATAAAGGATTACAATACACAATAGGTGGCTTTTCTAATTCGTGGAATTTTGGCTAAGTTGTAACAGTATTTAGAAAGCGTCTGTTTATACAGTGGCTCGTCAAAAGTAGAAGAGGCCGTGGACTGCTATCTCCGGGCCGCGAATCTGTTCAAAATGTCGAAGAAGTGGCCACAAGGGGGCCAAGCGTTCTGCCAAGCGGCCCAACTGCACCTCAAAGCGGGAAGCCGCCACGACGCCGCAACCAACTTTGTCGATGCATCAAACTGCTATAAGAAATGTGATCCTAATGGTAAGCTACCAACAGTCACACTAATCAAGATTAGTTTTATCTTTTTTGAAGTGAAAACTTTTTTAGGCACATTCTGCACTTTCGGGATGGGGAAAAAACACTGCACTCGCATGACTGTCACACTCAAATACAAAATTTTATTTTTATTGTTGGAGTACACTCACCTCACTGGAAATGGTTACCATCGTCTATAGACATTTGTAACGATACGGGTATTATCAAAGTGCTAGCTGCAAAGAAAATTCATAACACTTTAAAAAAAAAAACAATTTTAGTGTAGATGGTCCAATATTAGACTCTTGATTGCAACAGTAAGTATATAAACCTGCAGATAAAGTTCTACTTAGTTCTTTTTATTGTTCTATAGCTTTTTGTAGCAAAAAAATGAGTCCTTATACAATCATCATTCTGTTTGTCTGCATGTCACATTAATTTTTCTTAGAAATTACTGTTTGGTGTGAAAATACATGGAGTTTCACAGGAAAGTGTATCCTATATGTCGTTACACAATGTTAAAACTAAACGGTATTCTGCTAACAAGTCTATCTTTGTAAATATTTATTATAATCGAAAACTCACGAAATGAATGTTTAAAATGTTTGGTAGCTTTTCAATAGTCATTGGGGATGGGTCGAAATTCGTTTTACATTCGGTTTGACCGAATTTCGACAGATTGTGTCGAACTTCGGCATTTGGCCGAAATTGGGTACAAGAAAAAAGTAAAATACCTACTTGCACTATTTTGACTAAAATTAATAGAAGTTAGTTAGAATTTACTCATGGTAATTGTTTTTAGTTAGGAACATGTAAACCTTACTTGCAATGTGATGAAAATTAAATAAAATTAGTTCTTCCTAATTGAAGAGGCTTTGCCTAATTAAATAGACATTAAATTAAAACAAAAATGAAACAAACTTATTATTCCTCTAACAAGTAAGTAGTGTAACTGCTTAATTATAATTCGTAACTTGAATAAATTAAAAAAAGCACTTTTAAGATATATCAGCAATTACAACTTTAATTTTGATTGAAATCACTTTTTTACGAACTAAACATTAAGAGTTTAGTATTATAAAATCATGTTTTTTTTTCAATCAAAGGTCTAAAAATCTATACTTTTATCCACCTACTCGTATTCATAATTTACCAGAGGCAGAATATGGTGTTAAAACGCCAAAGACTCGGCGTTATCAAGTCACGACATCAACAAGTAACGACGTGTCGCTTTCGAGAGGGCGTGGCGAAATTAAAGTGAAGTTCAGCCAAAGTTCGTATTCGTTTCAAACCACATTCGGCCCATCCCTAGTATTCATTTCGGCTAACGCCATTTCTGCTTCTGCTGATTATAACACCAGTTTTATTCGACTGTTATTATCGCGACAATATCGAGAAGATATTGTGGATTTAGTAGAATACGAATTCTTTTCACTCTCGCAATGGAATCGTAATTTGAAATATATTCGCAACGGCAACATATTGTTACGACTTAGCCAAAGTTCCACGAAGCACAACAACAAATGCGAATGTACACTTGCGGCCATAAACCCCAAGTTTTATTACGCCCGCATTTGCACTTCTTTTCTTTTTGTATTTAATATTTGTAATTAGAAAAGCTGCCTATTGTGTATTATAATCTGTTCCGGTAAGCAGTGGCCAGGTGTGATTCCGGGAAATCGGGTGCACGCGATGAGGTAGACATATTGCACCGTGCAGTATAAAACAATGCCCGAACGGAGGGGTGGGGCAGTCAAGAGACGATTACGATACGAGCTATCTTTCCCCGCGATCTGGAAGGAAGCAGACGTCATCGGTATTCACAAGCCTGGAAAACCGGCTAATAAACCGTCCAGCTACCGCCCAATCAGCCTACTGAGCACACTCAGCAAGCTTTACGAGAGGGTCATCCTCTCTAGACTAAGAGATTTTGCCATCAGCAAACATCTACTACCCGATGAGCAGTTTGGATTCCGTGCCAGACACTCATGCGTCCAACAGGTGCACCGCATCACGGAGCACATACTATCCCACTTTGCCCATCGCCCTCGTCGCCCTATAGGAACAGCCGCACTGTTCCTTGACGTAGCTAAGGCCTTCGACAAGGTCTGGCATAACGGTTTGATTTACAAGCTGTACCAGTTCGGTGTACCAGACAGACTCGTGCTCATCTTGCGAGACTTCCTCCTAGGCCGTAGCTTCCGTTTTCGAGTGGAGGGAACACGCTCGTCCCTCACCCACTCACAGCCCGTGTACCACAGGGCTCGGCACTATCTCCACTACTCTTCACGCTGTACACCAGCGACATCCCAAAAACTCCAGATGTAGAGTTGGCCCTCTTCGCGGATGACACCGCACTCTATACATCAGATCACAACCGACAAATGGCTTGCGTCCGGCTACAGGTAGCTGTAACAGAGCTAGGCGAATGGTTTCGCAAATGGAGGATAGAGGTAAACCCGGAGAAAAGCGCAGCAATGTTCTTTTCCCCGGGCACGCTTCGCTCTCCCAAACGCGCTTGCCTTCGCTTAAAAGCCATCTCGCTCTACGAACAAGAGATCCCTGGGCAAAGTACACCAAATACCTGGGTGTCACCCTAGATCAGAACTTGCGCTTCAACGAGCATATCACTATAGTCCGGAATAGAGCGCGATTTGTGATGGGTCGTCTAGCACCCATGATAGATAAACGAAGCAAAATGTCCCTCAGACACAAGCTTACTCTATATAAAACATGCATCCGCCCGATCATGACATACGCGAGTGTGGTATTCGGCCATGCCAAGCCTGCCCTTTTAAAGAAACTGCAAATCTTTCAGAATAAATTCATGCGCAGAGCCGTCGGTGCTCCCCTCTATATGCGTAACATCGACATCCACCGCGATCTGGAGCTTCCCTCCATCAAAACTACATTACGTCGCTCTCGCGTAAGTATTTCGATCTAGCGCCGCACCATCGAAATCCCTTCGTCGTGTCCGCGTCCGATTATAAGCCTCGACGAAAGGCTCTCGTGCGACGACCGCGTAACATCCTCATGGACAAGGTCGACGATATCACAAAACGGCTGGCTCGGATCAGCCCGCCCGCGGTTAGGACGGCAGGCTGGTAGGCACCGACAGACAGACACAGACGGCGGCGTCGACGCCGCCAATCACGATCTCTCCACGTCCCCGCGAGGGACGCCAGGAGACACAGCCCCCCCATAGGATAGACTAGACGTGTTGCTGGGAAGTTTCTTTCGCCGTTTCTTCTCTCCCAGCCATAACACGTTGCGAAACGGCAGTAAGATAGTATAGGCCACCGCGAACCGCCGATCCCGGTCCGCCGGGATCCTTCCTCTCGGGCTTTATATTACACGTCGCTCGCTCTCAATTAGTGCATTGTGTCGCCTTATGGTGGGCATCATTAGATTCATCCCCTCTCATGGCAACAGTCCAGCCGAGGTGAAACTCCTAGGGCCCCCTCGAGCAAGTTGCCTCCCGGGCTCGAGCGCCTTCGCTTCGCAAAGGCACTCGCCCCGAAAACCCCGGTAAAGTTGTGAGGTCTTCGGACCAACAACATAAAGTCAAGTCCAATAAAAAAAAAAAAATAGACGTGTACATTCGATAAGCGATATAGTGACGGACTTTGCGCGTGTTATTTAATTGTGCATTACATGTGGACATATTGCATCCGGCTATATTTGTACCTATGTTATACGTGTTTTCATAGTTTTAATAAATCCTATAGTAATTCCAAACGGCATTTTAATTCGAGTCCCGTAACTCGTAACAATATTGAAATCAAGACAATGGCCCTAGGTACACAGGAGTGTGGGTTATCCCTAGTTAGTCAGATTTTAAAAACCATAACTATAAGATCCTTGTTCATCCAGAGGTTGCCTGGAAACGATTGCTTTAAGCAATAAGGCTGCTCATTGTACAACTACTTTCTAATTTTAAGTCTATTTTGTTCGGCGATGGCTCCTATGCTTTAATGTGCGTTGTATTTGCCAATTTCGGAGTGACCATATAAAAATGACAGGTGCTGGGTGATCAGAAATTAATTTATAATGACAACTTTGAGCGGTGGAGGACGTTTTCTGATGACAACAGAAAACATTTTTTTATATTTATTATTTGTATATAAAAATTTACGTAAAGTATTGTTACGAGCTATAGGACTCGAATTAAAAATGCCGTTGGAACTACTATAGAATTTATTAGAACTGTACAAACACGTATAAAACAAATACAGATAAAACTGGATGCAACCAGTTCACACTGCACGATTCAATGCAATTCGACACGCGCAAAGTCCGTCGTCTATATCGCTAATCGAGAGTACTACAAACGTCTTACTCGTTTCGTAGTCGTCGCTTGACTGCCCCACCCCTCCATTCGGGCATTGTCTTGTACTAACTATACAGTACAAAAAAAATCGGCCGCGCGCACTGAGTTTCCGAGAAATAGTAATTTTCACACCTGGTTATCTATTCCTGCGAACGGCCAACAAAGTCTAAAACAATAACAATAGGCAATTGTCTAATTGCAAATTTAAATACGAAGTAATAAAAAGAACTCCGAATGCGGGAGGGGCAATGAACGAGACGCGCAGCATTTCTTTGTCGGTATGTGACAATAGGTACGCAGGTGGTCCAACTTGTAACAGTATATATGAATTTAGAATGGAAAAGTTAACAGGTAACGGGCATTTACAGGGCGATTACAACTTGAAGGTCAAATATCATAAATATGAGTGGTCATTTTGGGACAATGAAAAAATATATGCTCCACTGTTCCTTCGTCTAGACTACTAATTTTAAGATATGAAAATGTGTTACTGTTTTATGTTGGTGTTAAATACAGAGTATTGTTGTTGTTATTTTGCATAGTGACTTTTTTTATTTTAATCCATATTAAGATGTTTTTCCAAAACCATAAAAATCGAGTATGCAAACACACTCCTATCGTGCCCTGTAATCCTTAAAGTATAGAAAATTCAAAGAGTTTAAAAAAATATATTATGTCAATGATAAATTTGGTTTAAATAAGATCTGTTAAGGAGTTTGAGAAGTCGCGGTGGCGTAATGGCTAGCGCACGCATCTCAAACTCAAAGGGCACCACTTAAGCAGTTTTCTGACCTAATGTGCCTGTGGGGGATATAGACGTATTAAGTACCCACCTCACATTTATTTGTTCGCCGTCTTGTCGGATGCACAACCAAAAGGAAACAACAGTTCGTAACCACTCTTGTATTATTACACTTAAATACAATATTAAATAATTGATAGAAGTATAATATTTATAATTTAGATGAAAACGAGTAAAGTTTTTTGGTATATGGTCGGTGGTTTGTGTTTTCTCTCTCTGTCAACTCGTAAAAAACTGCTAACTTCGTTGTTATATTATGTTTTTCGGTTGAGCCACTCGAGGCGCTGGTGCGCCTGCGCATTGGATCTGCGCATGCGCGAGGAGAGGTTGTTGCCCCCTTTATACGACACGACCGATGATGCCTTACGACCAACGATGTTTGATCTTAAGGTTGGGTCGTGTCGATATATACTTATATTTAATATTTATGGACTTACATATATATTTGTGTGTATATAATTGTGTGTATGTGAATAATGTATAATAAATATAATACTATATATATGGGTGAGTTTGTTCTTGAAAGTGAATGTATGTGTGTGTGTTATGTAATACACCCATATGCCTATTGTTACAATTACCACGCACTAACAACGATGAAGGAAAACGTGATGAAACCTGCACAAGGAGATAACCGCTGTGTCGAACCTGCCAAGCCCAAGACGGCTTGGCAGGTTCGCCAAGCCAAACGTGGCGGGTATAATGTCCGTTCCTCTATAGAGGGAGGCCCGAGCTTAACAGTTTACGGGCTGTTATTATAAGGAGTTTGAGAACTTAGAGACAGTTGTATTTTGGGTAAGCCTTTGGGCTTCTTTAACCAACTGACTAATACAGTGATTGTTTGTTTGTGAAGGAGGTTGCAATTTTTTTTATTTATTTCTTTTACGCGTATACATACAATAATGAAGCAAAGTTTCAAGTTACCACGGTATATTTGGATGGCATTATAATTTCACTCGCTCCAATTTGAACCATTATTAATAATGCATGACCGTTAATGAGTGGGTAAATTCATGAATAGTAAAAAGACTTCGATTGTGTAGCCTCAGTTGGTTTGTTGCGTTTTACGCCCATTTCAAAATGGCAGTAATATGTAGTTTTTACACTTTTGTATTAATAGTGGGGCCGCATCTAGGATAATGTTACCGATATGTTTAGGCCGCATCTGGGATAATGTTATGCGATCACTAATGACGTTAAACATTGACAGATCAATAACTATAAATGTGTTATTATCGCAATAAGATGCGACCGTCAATCCATAATTATATACTACCGTAACGTTAACGTGACGTTAGATATTTATTGATTACGTATGTATATACACTAATGTAGCTAATCATTAACGACGTTATTTTTAATGCTATATTCAAGACGCATTTAGCCACCAACACTAACATTATCGTAAATGGAGGCGGGATATTACAACGACACGCAGGGCGTTCCGTTAGTAGCTCACAACGCCCAGAATGCTCCGTTAGCCGTTCCACAAGGCGACCGCGGTCGTTGTGGTCGTGGCGAAAACGTCACCGATGACGTCATCATTTTCGATCACACAACGCTCACAACGACCCATGTCAAGAGGTGGGTCGAATAGCCGTTCCATTTGGGTTTACGATTGTAACGCCGGCAAGCAAGTGGAACGCGAAAAATCGTTATGAGTCCCCAATGGAACGTAGCCACGTTACAATGTAAGGAGAAATATTGAATGAACCAAAAAAAGAAGGAAAATGTCAAATAATAAAAAATAAACTAACTAAAGAGTTTGAGTCCAACAATCGGATTTCCTTCCGTTAATTTTTTTTTAATATCAAAAACAAAACTGCCCTCAATATTAACTAAAAATCAAAAATTAATATTTTCTACAACATCTTATAATAATAATAATAAATCTTCATTTGTCAATGGCATGGTACAATAGTAGATGTTATGCTCACATGCGTATCACATGTCATAACCTTAAGGATGTACAAATGTTACATTTTATCCAATACTAATTAAATAAAAAGCACTTGGCCTAAATTCAATACATTATTATACAATATAATAAATTAAGTTATACATTATAATTTTAAAAGTCAAACACATCTAATAGTTTTGTTGGACATGTCAAGTTATCTATACATATAATAAAACTGTAGAGGACGAATTTTTGTACAATGAAAAAAATGCTAAAAACCGAGTCAGGGGGATGTAAGAAGTGAAATAGAACTAATTTAGATTTTTTTAAATTTTATGTTTCTCTGCTTGTCTGTCTGTTTGTACCGGCTAATCTCCGAAACGACTGGACGGATTTAAATGCAATTTTGTATGGTGGTAGCTTATATCCCTGGTCAACATATAGGATACTTTTGATCCCGAAAAATCAAAGACTTTCCGTGGGATAGTTAAAAAACCGCAACACGCGGACGAAATCGCGGGCATCAGCTAGTCAATAATATTATTATTAACAATAAAAAATAAAATAGCCATAAAAAATGTATCTAAAATTCACAATAAATAAATTCTTTACCTACTAACCACATCATTTTGTTTAATAGCATTTATTTTTTGTGAAGTCTTGGTGGTTTGGTAGAATTTGGTTTAAATTGACTAGTACTCTGTTAGGGTTTCTAGTATTTTTGGGATAAATATCTTTTGATCTAGTAATTTGGCACATTCAAAATTCTTGAAGTTGGTGCAAAGTAAAATAAAAAAATATAGTCAAGGTGGCGAAGTCCGTTAGTGGGGGAATTCCATACACCTCTCGTTATTTCCGTGTTTGAAGAGCTGCACGACTGCAACAAATCGGTCAGTATTAAAAAGGTAAATAACTAGAGGTATACGAACTTACCCCACTGACGGATTTCCCCACCTTGAGTATACGATATTTTCTGTTGTTTTTTATGTTTTACTTGGAACAGACTTCCAAGATGTTGTAGAATATATTTATTTGTTTCTTTTTAGTTACTTTAGAAGGCGGTTTTGTTTTTTGTTAAAATAAATGTGTGCTGGGACACATAGTAGAAGTGAACCTTCAACGCACAAGTGGAAAAACGAATCGCAACGGACAAATGGAAAACGAATCGCAACGGACAAATGGAAAAACGAATCGCAACGGACAAATGGACAAACGACTGGCAACGGACAAGTGGCAAAACGAATCGCAATAAAATTTTAACTTGATATTTTACGGGCTGGTTTTCAAATTGGACAAGTACATTAACAATCTGCCCGTAAAACTTCAAGTCAAAATTTTATTGCAATTCGTTTTGCCACTTGTCCGTTGCGATTCGTTTTTCCACTTGCCCGTTGAAGTTTCATATCTACTATGTGTCTCAGCACACATTTCGATTTTTCGCAGGTTTACTGCAAATTGCGATTTGAATAGGTTAGGTACATTTTAATTAATGCATTTTTTATTTAAACATATTTTATTTTATCAAACAAAAACTGAATTCGATTCGGAACCAAAAAAATCCATAGTCTACTCTAAAATTATGCCGCTTCTCACCACGCGATATACCTTCTACCTTACTCCACGCGACCGTAACGCTTTTTCGTGACAGAAAAAATCCTAATACCGTCTAAATAGAAGTTACACTTCAAAAATATTTTCTACTTCTTAATTACGCAAATACTTGTTATAGCTTTAGAAACAAAAAATATATGAAACTTGTGTGCGTGTCTATAATGATATTCGAGGGTTGCTCTCGATTTCCTGGATCCACTCATCAGATCCTGATTTGGCGACAATGGGGCCACCTCGGAGTATGCTTCTTTTTTGCAATAAAAATTATTTGGTAATTGGTCTACTATTGACGAAGATAACGCGTAACAAACACATATATAAAAACGTTCTAAACAGTCGAATTGAACCTCCTCCTTTTGGAAGTCAGTTAAAAAGAAAAGCAACGGTCACAATAAGCTTTGAAGACAGTACGAGTGTTAAGAAGTCTTATGAACTCGTATCTTCAATATAATTTATAAATATAATATCTGTGTGATCTCTCGAGACATTTTCGTCTGCGGCGTCTCGTTTTATATACGTTTTGATGAAGGGTTGTTCGACTAATGTGTCAGATATCCTCGCGTAGTTAATCTCGTGGGATCAGCACACTCGTGCCTAAAATATTATATTACTTACTAGGACACGCTCGCGACTTCGTCCACGCTTGACTTGAAAGATCCGTGGGTTTTCTGGGATACAAACAGGAGAATGTAAACTATCATTTTTGTGAAGACTGTGTCGGAATAAGCTAATTTTTATGCACCCTAACAACTACAAACCGCTCCCAAGAAAATTCCCGCGGGATTTCCGACATAAAAAATATCGCACAATTTATTGCATAAAATTTGCTATCGATCAGTGAAAAAATCACAATATTTGATTGTTTTTTGATGTTGCCATTTTTAGTAAATCCCAGAAAAATTCCCGCGGGATTTCCAGGGTAAAAAGTAGCGCAGTTTTTAAGTCTAAGAATTTGCTGTCGATCTGCGAAAATCGCATCGAAATCGACCCAGTAGTTTTTATGTGAATCCCGAACAAACAGACAAGAAATCTAAAAAAAGGACATCGTTTTCTCCGTCGTTTATATAGTATAATCTGGTTGTATTTTTTTAATAGCTTCAATAGAATTTTACAATATTGTTACAACTTAGGCTCCGACAAAAACAAATTTCACGCACAGTCTGTAAAAGCACATTTTATTACCTGTCGGCATTTGAACTAATCCTTTTATGATCGTCTACTTTTGTTCACTTATTAATTGGCATACATTTCTAAGTTATTGTGGAGAACAGTCTATTGTTCTATTGTACTCGCTCATTAGCATCATTAGCCAGATGTAACGGATTAAGTACAAGCTGATTCTAGGAAATTATATCGACGATACGATACGGGCACAATTGCATTTGTGCAGTGTAAAACGATGGCCTGATTGAGAGAGGGAGGCAGTTGAGCGAGAACCACGATCAAGGCGTGACGTGTGTACAATCAGGAATCTAATAGTGACGGACTTTGCGCGTTTTATTGAATTACGACCTTCTGCATTATGTTTGGATTTGTTGTGTTCAGTTATATTTGTACCTGTGTTATACGTGTATGTATAGTTCTAATAAAGTCTATAATAATTCCAACGGCATTTTAATTCGAGTCCCGCAAATCGTAACAATATTATAAAATTCTATACATGCCCTGTGTGTAGTACATGTAGAAGAAAATTTGTATTAGGAATTATTTATTTTAGTATTTTGTATAGAATCACTGTAAAGTGACTGTTTTTTTGACCCTGACAAATCTTGTTCGTCAGGAACATCAGTTCTGACCAATAAAAAAAACTACTTTCCATCAGACGTGTAGCCTCTACTGATTTCCAAAAAAAACTTGTAATCATATTTTACACGTAATTATTATTGAAACTGTTTCACCATTCAAACACGTACAGTGGTATGCTAGTCAATTAAATCTTGGAAAATGTTCTCTGAAAAAAAGATTTTTAATCCGTACCGAGTACATAGATAGGCTGCATGCAGTACGTCTGGCTGGCATCGAGCCAAAAGTATTTGATCGTAGCTCTTATTGTGCTAGACATGTCTAACTTGGCGGTATATATGGTTATAGTAAGCACTTAGAAATGTCTAGGGTATAATAGTCAGTTCTTTGGTAATTACTCCAAGTTTAAACGGAAAGATGCATCTGATTGTTATGCAAAATATTTTTAAGATTTCGTACATATCCGTTTTAGTAAGAACGAACCTGTAGGTCTGTTCTATCACGCGGTCGTTTTGGGGTCAGTTTGGTCCACCCTTAAACCCTCAACATTTTGAATCAAAATTATAAAAAAATAATTTAAATGGTAATTAAACTAATTACAAAACTGCTGTTTTAATTTTATTCATTTCTTGATCTAAAATTGCAAAGTTTGTGATGTCACACTAAGGAAGGAGTCTCACGAAAGTGACCAATTGGCACAAGGACGGTGGAGGGGTCAAAAAAATCAGAAATTCGTATGAAGTAATTTGGGGATGGCCCCTAAACTTAAACTTGAATCATTAAATGTGATTGAATATTGTCGCCTCCTTGCAGTTCTGTACATTTCAACCACATTGATTCAATTTGGTTGGTCCATCTATTTCGCCAGGTGCTAGGGCATTTGTCCGCATGGATGGCTACCACCCCTGATCTAGAGTATGCCGCCATAACAACTTTGAGTTGTGTTCCAGCATCAGTAGCCAGGCTCCAGTTTGTCCTTCAAGGCCGGCAGCACGTTGGTAGGACCTTTGGTATTGCTGATGTCCATAGGCGATGGTAACCACTTTCGATCACAGTTGGGCCGTCAGCCTGTCTGCTGTGCACCAGTAAAAAAAAAAGTGTGCGTCGCGGGACCGCCTGTAAGAAAGAAGTGATAACTTAAACTAATCTAAGTTAAACTATTTAATATTGAAATTGTTTAACTTGAGAAAAGTTTATTACTTAAATTTTGTGTATATAGCGCGTGGGTTAGACTGAGAGAAAGGGAAGCCAGACAGACTGGCGCCGTAACGCGTTACGTAACGAAGCGGTTTACCCTCCCATAAGAAGTTATCACTTCAAAAACTATCAGCATTAGATGAAGAGGACGGTACATACACCACGCTTAACCGTTTATTATTTGCACAGACACTGTATTTGAATGGATAACCAGAATATATCGTAATAGGTTGTTAAATGAATATATTATCTCGTATGTCATGATTACACGATAAGTATGATGAAACGGCATAAATCCCAGTTATGTACCTATTTAACTTCACTTTCGTATCGTATACAACGTTATGTTATCTGATAAAGATTTTCTTACAAGTGTTCCTGAGTGTAAAATTTAATCTTACAGTAGCATTTGTTTTTTAATATTTTCAATATGCTTACATTCATATATACATAAAAACATATTAGACTGTGGCACAGAAACTTCATGGGTTTATTCATGCCACAGAGCGTCGTGTAGAATACTTTAGATTATGATACATAGTGAAATTTTAAAAATGATTTTATTCAAGTCCTTGCTTCATATTATATATAGTGCAATAACATTATTATCACATGTTTATTTCATTTTCAAATGAGAGAGAGAGAGAGAGAGCCATTACAGACAATACAGAAAAACTTGTAGCCTAAAAATATTCTAAATGTGCACAATGGGCGCTCTTTTCGCTAAGAAGCGATCTCTTCCGGAGAAACCGTGGCAGGAATAAAACAGATTCAATTTATCAAAGGTGGTATACATAAATATTAGACAATATGCAGTTACTTACATTCTATTTGATTCAATGATAAACATATGAGTATATAAAATATATGAATAAGAATTATACTTAATAGACACATTCAGTATAATTTTTATTAAAGTTACAGTGCAGGAACGCAAAAAGAATACTAATTCCTACGTAAGTGGCAACAAAACAACCCACAGCCAGGTGGTAGGGCATTTGCCCATCTGGATGGCTACCACCCCTGGTCTAGGGTATGCGGCCATAACAATTTTGAGTTGTGTTCTGGCATCAGTGGCCAGGTTCCAGTTTCTCCTTCAAGGGCGGCAGCACATTGGCAGGACCTCTCTTATTGCTAATGTCCATAGGCGACCTGTAACCACTTTCCATCATAGTTGGGCCGTCAGCGTGTCTGCTATGCTTCAGCAATAAAATAAAAAACATACATGTAGTGGAACACATACAAGCCAATAGATGGCGCTGTGCAATAATCGAGATCGTAAACCTTTCCCGAATAGTACAAAGAATATATACAAATTTCAACAATAACAGATGGGTCTAGGCCTGCGAGGAACAACACTAGCCTCGCTGGAAGATCTTCCTTTGAGACGGAGGAGCATTCCACCTCGCTCCTCCACTTAGTCGGGTCATCCCTTCATTGGTGACCCTCGACTAACGAACACGCAACCTTCACTTCAACAACTTTCTTTCTTTAATAATTTCATTCAACCTTCAATCAAGTAACTTCAACTGTCAATAACTTCAAGATCTCAAACTATTTTCAATCAAGTCTCAAAAATTAACTTCAAGATTTCACTTCAACCTCAAGCCTCCAACTCCATAGACAGAACTTCAATTCAACCTCGGCTTCAAGCACCATCATCAGTACCACACTCCCCGCATAACTCAAGACACTGAGTATATAAAAGGGCCTAGGCCTGCGAGGAACATGAGTAGCCTCGCTGAAAGATCATCCTTTGAGACGGAGGAGCATTCCATCTCGTTCCTCCAACCTATCCGGAGCACTCCATACATACACATAAATATACGTAAAAATATAAAAAATGTATTTACATTTATTTATAAAAAAAAAGCTGATGTCCGCCGGCAGTGGGCCCAAGCACCGGTGGTTAAGGCTCCAGAGACAGGAACCTGCTCACAATAAGGGCCGTATCCAACAGGGCTGCCTTCTGTATACGACCTTCCACCCAAATACCAAGCGAGAGCCTTTCAAGATGGCGGTCAAGGCTCTTCGATATTAGTCCATTCGGTGACACCACTATCGTTACTATGTGGAGTCCAAGTTCCACATTTTTACGAATATTATGTACTAACTCACAAATATAAATAATCAAATTTTATATTAATTGTCTTAAAATAATTGAAAGCTCCATTACCAAATTATATACTTAGCCCGCAAACGAACTCACGACTTCTGTGTTTTAATGGATAAGGTAGGCCAATGCTTAGACACACAGACACTCAGTTTAATTAACCCTATGAGGGCTCGCATCCTTTAAAAAGAACCATTTATCCGACACCATTATGGTCCGACTTTTGTCTAGGTTTCCTAGTAAAATAACCGCATGTAGTTCGTAACACAAATTAGTTTTCTTCTAAAATACAAAACTGTTACCCCATTTTTGTTATTAAGAACCAGCGATGTCCTAGATAACGTGAACGTGACAACGGGAACAAATTGTGTCACGTTAGTGTAAAAACATTCTATAAGTCGTGCGCAGAAGGTTTGCCTATGACAACCCTCCCCCCCGCCTCCCACAACCGCGACCCGCGGTCGTCTAGTTCTTAGTAGAGTTGGGTAGGACATGATTTTAAAATGAGTTTGTAAGACTAACATGACATTTTGTACTGAACCAGTACAATGTACCACTTCAAATGAGGCGAAGAGATTTGTATGGTTTCTACCGCGGCAGTACATTTAAAGCGATGAGGCCGGTGAGCGTCATTCTCTCATTTGTCTCGTACAAAACTTCTAGTTCGGAAATGTTCGTTAAGAATCGGATGTGATCGGCCTCGGTCACCTCATTTTACTAGTAGTCGTACATGTCATGTGGTCCTTCTTTGTCCTGTGAATATCCCAAAAGGCGTTATTGTACTGTTGTCCTCGTTCCGTCCTTCCTCTTACATTTGACCCGTGTGTAGTAGCGAGACAAAATTTTTGAAGTAGTACAAATTAAAATTTTGAGCCGTATCAGTACAAATCATTTTGTACGGAACAAATGTACTGCATTACACGTGCACTACTCATCATAGTTCTTAGTACTACTTAAACAAGCCCCGGTCCCAATCGTAGGAAGCGGGAGGGGCGACCATCAGCAAACCTACGTGCGACTTATATATGTTAAATGTAAAATTTTCATTTTAAATTTATTAAAAACATTGAATCCTTGAATTAAAACCTGGAATGTCGGTGACACAACCGTGCGTATCATGAACTTTTTAGGCACCCCCATGTTACGTGCCCACTGTTGGGCAATAGGAAAATTCCGAATGTTGCCACCGGTTACGTTTCGTCTGAAATATAATGAAGAATTGAACTGAAGTTTTTTTTACTTTTATTTTTTATTGTTTAGCTCATTTTACGAAAGAAAAGTCCCGACTTTCCAGGAGTGGGTCAGGTTGGATATTTAATTTGTCCTTTATACAGGACCAACGGTCGTAAATGCAACCCTGGAAATAAAGAAGCCTCAGGAAATAATATGAATAATAACAGGCCATAGATGTCCCAATGCTGGGCTCGGGCCTCCCATTATAGGGGAACGGACAGTATACCCGCCACGCTTGTCCAAGGCGGCTTGGCAGGTTTGACACATCGATTATCTCGATGTGCAGGTTTCATCACGATGTTTTCCTTCACCGCTGTTAGAACGTGGTAATTGTAACAATATGCACATTAGGTCAGAAAACTGCTCAAGTAGTGCATGCGTTCCTGCCAGGATCGAACCCGCGCCCTTTGAGTTTGGGACGCGTTCGCTAGCCATTACGCTACCACGACTTCTTAACTCAGGAAGTAAGATGTTATGTATTTAGTTACTAGCTGCGCTGTGTGTAACTTCGTCCGCGTGGTTTTTTTTGCGGAACCCTAAAGATGTGTAACCTAAGTTACTCCTTATAACATCAGCTGTCGACCAGTGAAAGTGTCATCCAAATTGGTTCAGCCGTTTCAGAGACTGGCCGAAACGTCCAGACAGACAGACAGACAAAAATTCTAAAAAATGGATTTTCGGAATGTCCTAGTCCGAATTATGCCCCCCGATTTTCTACTCATTTTTATTTTTACATTACAAACATGCACTTTAATTTTATTTATATCTATATAGATTAATATTTATATCGATTTCTGTTATAGAGGCCGTGTCTTGCCTTCTGAAAGCCATCGAGATCTACACAGACATGGGGCGATTCACCATCGCCGCGAAACACCATCAGGTAATTCAGTTCTTATTGGTTATTCTAGCTTTATTTTTTAATGCGAAGCTGGCGTACAGACAAACATTCTAGAAAGTGGTCACCGTCGCTTAAATACTTGCAACACCAGGGGGCCAATTCAGCTATTTCAATATCTTTGCGTTCTACTTTATTTATTTAGGATAATAAACAGATATACACTAAAGTTACATAAGAAAAAAAAAACAGTATAAAATAAGTGCTTATCGAAAACTACATTATCCACGAGTAGTGTACAATACATTAAAAGTAATATGACACACCCACACACAGAAACGCGAGCGCCCGCGCACGCACACATACATGCAAACAAACACACACAACAACACGCTTATATGAAGGGTACAGGCAAAGAACAGGGATTGTCACAAAAATTATTTTTTCTATATTCTATTTGAAAGCAAATCTTTGTCTATGGTAGTTTATTTCCCAATCACCAACTTTTATATAAAATTATTTGCCCATCAGTGAACTTAAATATAAAGACTTGATGTGTCTGATGCCATCTTGTACCAGCACAGGTGTTTTACGAATCATTAGAATATGACTTATGGTTCCAAAACTAAAAATGCTGATGACTGAATTGGACAGTCCTTGTTTTCTGTTCTTCCAAGATGGTTTTATTTAATTTTTGTTAAATTTTAATAATTAAAAAGTCCATCATAACTACACAGCTATATTAATTAAATAAACATTTAATTAGTTTTAAGTAAAAGTTACTGCATACGCCGATCTCAATAAAAAATATATACTTCTAAACTTTTAATTGCGTTTTTCTCAAAATCTGTTTATTAAGACATTACCTGTTACTTGCCTGTACCCTTCATATACATATCATATATGCGAGGGATAAAAATAACAGAAACAGAAAAAAAATGAAAAATGACAGAAAATTACAGTGCCTGATCTTTAATGGCGTTAATAACGTAATGATTAATTTTGTTATGTACCCTCTTATTTCTAAACGATACTGTACGAGCTACAGGACTCGAATTAAAAATGCCGTTGGAACTACTATAGAATTTATTAGAACTGTACAAACACGTATAAAACAAATACAAATAAAACTGGATGCAACCAGTTCACACTGCACGATTCAATGCAATTCGACACGCGTAAAGTCCGTCGTCTATATCGCTAATCGAGAGTACTACAAACATCTTACTCGTCTCGTAGTCGTCGCTTGACTGCCCGCCCCTCCATCCGGGCATCGTTTTATACTAACTACACAGTACAAAGAAATTGGCCGCGCACACTGAGTTTCTAAGAAATAGTAATTTGCGCACCTGCGACCGGCCACAAAGTCGACAACAATAACAATAAGGATTAGTTCGACGCTAATGATGGTTATAAAACAAGTAAAAAGACAATAGCATGTTTTTCTTAATTATAAATTCAAAACACAAAGAATTTCTTAATCCCCCGGAGGACAATAGACTGCCCTTACAATAGGCAGCTGTGCGCTTATCTTTGACGGCATGTAACAATATAATCGGTCATTTCCTTAATTGAATAATAATGTTATATTTTTATTTATCCTGTGATTAGCGCCTGTTTTGTATAGAGTAGTTCTCAATAATTTACCATAATTTTATGTAACAATATTTATCTCTAATATCATGTGGTAATTGTATAGATTATAATTCAAAGTTTCTCAATTGTATATAGAGGGTATTCACAATGTATTGAATGTGGCGTGAACACCCCCAATATGGTGCTTTTCAATGAGGGCTTAACAGATACTTAAAGGTTACCGTCGCCTATAGGCGATTACAACTAGAGATGTTGCGAATAGTGGTTTGGCCGAATACCGAATATTCGGCGTCGATCTCGGCCGAAGCGCCGAATATTCGGCTACCGAATGTTTTGTTAGTATTGAAGCAATAATTTGTGAAATTATCTTACGTTCTCGCGTATGATAGGTAGACATAATGTTTTAACGGCTTTAAGCGCGATTTTATTTTTTTAAATTATTTGATTCCGATTTAAACACTGGTTGAAACGTAGTTTAACTATAAATTTTTAATGGAAACATATATCATTTTGGGCATGTGCGGTTTTGTTTTCCAAGATTTGATTTGGTATTCGGCCGAATACCGAATGGCAGCCGAATATTCGTGGCATCTCTATTTGCAACACTAGGGGCTAAGCAAACGTTTTGCCAGCCTTTAGAATGATATAAAGGGATGGGGTAGAGGGGTTATGATAAGGCCTCTATCCTATTGATTCCGTCTGATAGCCTCTAGCCCCCTAGGAAGTGAGCCATCGGAACTAGAGAAGACTTCGGTGATATTAATTCATCGATATACTATTGTATGTGACAGAACATAGCGGAGTTGTATGAGACCGAATGCGTGGATCTTGCTCGAGCCATGCAGCATTACGAGCAGGCTGCAGACTACTTCCGCGGCGAGGAGTCCACGTCCTCTGCCAACAAGTGCATGCTCAAGCTGGCGCAGTACGCGGCCCAGCTCGAGCACTACGACAAGGCTATACAGATCTACGAGCAGGTCAGTGCAATTCAGTTGGCATCCTCTTTATTAATTCTGTTCAGGGTTTTCAGGGCCCCAGGTCTGTAAGTTTAATTAAAAAAAACCACGACTGTGCGAGTCAAGATTGATTAGACTGACAGATGGTCAACTATCTGTAGTCTCTAAAATTCACATTAATTAAATCAGTCTTGGTCAAATCGAGATTAATTTAATATTGAGCCGAGATGGTTTACAGACTACAAAACTAAAAAGTTACGATTCCAATTCGATTCGATTGGCAATTTGAGTTAAAGACATGGGAACCGGATCTAATTTTGAAATTGTATCCAATATTATGAATTTATTATTACTACTAGAGTTTTCCCCACGGCTGCGCCGCGTGAAAAACCCTAACCTAACTCTATCTTACAAATTTAAATTTGGTGTTTTTCTCTAAAATTTTACTGTTTCTTGTTACCAAATTCACTACAATAACAAAGATGCTACGTCCATATAGTCTACACAACTGCGCAGCGAAATATAGAGGCGAGTCGAAGCCAACCTGATTTGAAGTAATACAATGAACGAGATATTGTTTATGACAACGTAGGTATTTGTTGGCGAATTGAAAAAGGCGATTGCAGCGCCATCTTTTTTGATAATCCCTTTATTCCATGAAAACGACTTAATTTGTCGGGATAAAATGTATCCTAAGTGTTAACTCGGGTTATAAGCCAGCATTATGTCAAGTTTCAATCATATACATTCAGTAGTTCCCAAAAAAATGCAATCGCAGCATCATTTTATTCACTATTTTCGTTTATCCCACGGAAAACACGTCTTTTATCGGGATAAAAAGTATCCTAAGTTAAATCCGTTCAGTAGTTTTCACGTGATGCTCTAACAGACAGACAAAAATTCTAAAATTTGCATTTTCGACATTTTAGCCCCCCCTAATTTTTTCACATTTTTAAACGCATTGTACAAACTCGAACCATTTACAGATTCATAGTATAGATTTATTTTTATTTCTATAAATTTATTTCAAGACCTTATAGGTATTTATCTACGGGCCGCTTGCATAACGGTCGCCTAACTTTAAATAAAAATTAGTTAATCATATTAAACTGCCTAAATACGTTTTACACAAAACTTATTTAAGATGCCTTGCTTGCATAACGCGGTCTCCCATGTTATTTAGCTAAATGTATTCATGTCGTCGGTAAAACAGCCACATGTGTTCCGTTTCACGCTGCGATCCATTTTTCGAGCAAACACACGAAATTTAGCTTTAATGTTAGTTATTTCTTGCGTAAAAAGGGATGCTAGTTGGCCAATGTCAACTTGACATTTGAAATTTCGTTCGTTTGGTTAAATTTACTTCGGAATTTTTGGCGGCAACCTGAAGAATGATTTTTGCTATGCTGTTTTATTTTCAAATAATAAATACTGGTTAAAAGAGAACAATAGTTGTATAATATTGAATAACATAAAATTAATAATTAATTATTAGTAATTTATATTAATTCTGTATTTTAATGTGAAATAAGGTATACCTGGTATATCTACACAAATTACCAATCGCATTGTCACATATTCGACAGAATACAAAACAAGTGCAAGTACATCTTAAGAATTAAAATAATTAAGTATATCAGAAAATGTCGACCAAAGATATTTGAATTCTATAGTGTAGACGCTGTGCTAAATGAACTAGTTTCAGGTAAAATCCGAACATATCTGGCAGTTTTATTGTTCAAAACAGAATACAGTTCTTTTTTTTGTCCTTATATGCGTTTAGGGCATTTAAATACCCATTTTTGGGTGATTAACTTTGACAGTTCTTTAAACATATTTAGCGGCAAATTTTGCGTTGTGCAAGACGCTAATTGTATTTAAGGATGTTAAATGCGTTTTGTGTTTCTTAAATAAATTTAAGCAACGTTATGCAAGCGGCCCTTAAACTTATACCGGTTACACATTTTCATTGTAGCCGTTAAAATTAAGGCAACAATTTTTTGGTGGCGGTTGCTGCACTAGGCTCTGGGTGTGTATCTCGGCAGCCAACCCAATTTTATTGTAATTACTTAAATTAAATGGAGCTATCAGTGTTATTATGCCAGAAGTAAAATGACATCTAAATTGTCATCATTATTAGATACATTTTAGTGCTTGGCTCGAATTTTTACATCCCAGAGACAAAACTTAATACTTACCCCGAAAATATTTTGAACAGAAACCAAAAAAAAAATAGGGAAAATACCCAATCTGGAAACTTTGATTCTGTTGCAATATCTCATTTTTATGTCGTTTAATGTATATTAAATCCAAACTTTATGGCCGCTCTTAGTTATTAACAGGTTTTTTTATTGTTCAAGTACAGCCGGTAAACTTTCGGGCTGACAACCCACCTGGTGGAAAGTGGTTGCATTTACAACTTCAAAAGGTGTTGGCGACCTCGAATTGTTATGGCGGCATACATACTCTAGAGATGCCACGAATATTCGGCTACTATTCGGTATTCGGCTTAATACCGAATATCAAGTCGTGAAAAAATAAACGCACGCATTACTCAAAAATGTATATATATTTCAATAAAAAATTATCAACTACGCTTTAACAGTTTTAAAATCGATTTAAATTAATTTTTCTATTTAATCTAACGTTTCGGCCAGTTTTTTTTTTAAATGTCATAATGAAATAAAATAATGCAGTAACGCGCGAAATGCACACATCTTACGCCGAACATTTGGCGCTTTGGCCGAATTCGGCCAAATCGCAATTCAGTATAGAATAGAATACTTTATTGTTCAACTGTTTACATAAAGGTGGAATAAATAGAATGAAGAAGCAACTGTTGGGCCAATGAGAGCGTACAATAACATTTGTTACCTACATAATTACAATTAGTAATTGCTAGTAGTCGCCCGTGGTCGAAATTCGACCATAATAATCATTGTCAAAGACTATACTTCTATAATCACAGATTTCGCCAAGGCAACGCTGTTAATTTGACTTGTACAATAAACAAAAGAGTATATAATATATGCGGTTGTGTGTGTCAAATACATGGTAGTGTGTAATGTTTTTTTTTTATTGATTTAATGTATTTTTATGCATAATTAAAAAAAAAATTAGCATTCGTCGCTTCTTCTAAACTATAAGTGTGCCAAATTTCATACTCCTCCGTCCGCGCAATTTTCGTAAAAAGGGGTACAAAGTTTTTGCTTCACGTATTAATATATAATTATGTCATAGGTTAATTATTCACTACACTTTCATTAATTTTATAGAAGCATATTATTTTACCCCTATACTGGGAGGCCCTAGCCCAGCAGTGGGACGTTTATGGGCTGTTATTTTATTAATTATTTTATATTATTTTTACAGATTTTTATTATTGAATGTTAATAATACGTAATTTAATCATTTATAACATAATTTACACTACCTTAGTATGGTAGCCGTCCAAGCGCCCTGCCGTCTGAGCTAAAGTTTTCCCACATCGCTACCATGTGAATTTTTTTGAAAGTGTTTTATAAAATTTCTTCGAGGCTGGCAGCGCGTTGATGACATATCTGGTGTCGCAATCGTCCATAGCCGACGATAACCGCTTTCCATCAGGTGGGCCGTCAGTCCGTCTGCTATGCTCCAGCTATAATAAAAAAATGGCAGTTATAGAGACCGCAGATAGGTGTGAAAATTTAGAGCTTTTGGTATTAAAATTTGAAATTTCATGTTTGAATGAAAACACTACTTCAACAATGCACAGTATATACACATTGAACTTTTCCCTAAATCCATTCAATTTCACTTATAAGATATACACAGCACTAATGTTGCACAATAGTCAACTGTATAGCTACAGATATACTGCTATACGCATGTCGGTGACGCGAACGCACGAGATTTCATCTATCCGGAAAGCGTCTAACTCGCTCAGCACATGGCCGCTGCGCATGCGCCAATCATGTGCATGTCGGTGACGCGAAACCATACGAATTCCCCCTACCAAAAAGTGCCCAACGCGGCTAAAGAAGTCTTCACTACAAAAACTGATTATGAGTCGTTTCCTCTCCTCTTTCGCCAGGCCGCAGGAATCGGTACTGCATCTCTGTTCCTGCACGGATGCATGATTTATGTTTAGCGGTTTATTAAAGGTCTGTCTTTAGGAGTGCGCATGTTTTTTTGTTTTCGAATCAGATAGCGAAATCTTCATTGGACAACAGCCTGTT
Source organism: Dendrolimus houi (assembly GCA_039645545.1). Taxonomy (NCBI): domain Eukaryota; kingdom Metazoa; phylum Arthropoda; class Insecta; order Lepidoptera; family Lasiocampidae; genus Dendrolimus; species Dendrolimus houi. The sequence continues at coordinate 2,030,770 of CM077137.1, read as the reverse complement.
GAAGTACAGCGCTAAGGAGTACATGTTCCGCGCTGCCCTCTGCCACCTGTGCGTGGACATTCTGAACGCGCAGCACGCGCTCGAGAAGTACTGCGGCCTGTACCCAGCGTTCGCCGATACCAGGGAGTGCAAACTTGTTAAGGTATGTATCTTCTTTTAGGGTTCTGTTGCGTCACGTTACGGGGACTAACTTAGTGCTGCATTATTTAGCAACGTTAAAACATTGAACCGCCCACGAACGTGACAGAATATGTCGATTTATTTTTATTTTTGTGTCAGTATGTCAATGTCAAGGTGCTTGTTAAACTTGTAGTACTCTCTCAACTTGTCCGTAAAATGAAGAGCGTCGTTGTGTTTGCTCTGGTGTTGCCAATCTATGAATAATCATCAAATACATTTGAATATATCGCATTCATCTAAGATATATTATAATACTCGGGCTCCAACTGCGATAATGTCATAGTTATTGACTGTGATTAAATGAGTTTTATTTATAACGTTAAAAATAATGCTGTTAACGAATAAACAAATTAAAAAGTATCTTGCTAAAAAAGGAATACTACACTATTGAGGAATACTAAAATGACAAAACTTCATTTACATAGCAGCTCGCTCCCACCTCTTGTTCTATATTTTGTATAACGTTTTTATCTTGCCAAGCACGTAAGGAATTTATGGAGATATGTTGCAGTATAAAATTTTAGTACGTCATATCATTATTATAACTATAATAAGATTTTTCTTTCCATTTATTGTGTCTTTGTCTTACCGAGTATGCACTGTTTGCTACAACTCCATTAATTCTTCGAAAAGTAATTGTGTAACATATTTCTGTTTCAAATTTATTTAAAAGAGTTAATCAATTTTTAGACCACGTTGCGAACCGGTGTACATAGACTAGGAAGTAAAATTAAATTTTAACTTATATGTATGACCTTCAAGAAGTGTTCTTCAGTGGAACGTATTTTGAATAAAAAAAATTGAATTTGAATTTCCCCCACTCCCCAACAACACGACTAGCGAAAAATTGTTTTTCTTATTTATCTAGCTCAAACTTTTTCGCTCATCAAAGCCAGCACGGAGGAATTGATCACCCTTCGCCGATTTCATTACTATTGTCATAATGATCTTTATTTTATTCACACAGGAATTGATTGAACACCTCGAAGAGCAGAACGTTGACGCTTTCACCGAATCTGTCAAAACTTATGACAGTATATCCCGGTTGGACCAATGGTATACCACCATGTTGGTCCGCATCAAAAAGCAGATCAACGACAACCCCGATCTCCGTTGAGTCGTTTGAACGGCTCCCATTAACGTCGCCGTCGTTGGAGTGGCCGCTTGTTTTGATTTATTCATTAATCATTATTCCAAAAAAAAAAAAATTCATATAAGTGACTAAAAATTCGTCTCGAGGTATAAAACATGTTAAATGTACATTTTTTTTGCGAACGATGATCTCTATATTAAAATAAAGCTATCATTGTAGTCATTTCATCATTTACAGAATTACACATTTTTTATTTATTCATTTAATCAACAATGATTACAGTTTTACACTATACATTAAAAATGGGAAAAATTTAAAACAGCATGTAAGCCAATAATGGACCTGTTTACAAGCCAAATTATAATAAAGAGAATATTAAGTTAAAATTACATTAAAAGGCAAAGGAATTAATTAATATATTCATTACAGTAATTAAACAAGTTTCATTTTCATTTCCTGTACGTAACAATCGTGATTGCATAATAATTAACAATCTGTATATACATTTGAGACAGATATTTACTAAATCTCAATAAACTATTTGGCATATATCTCAATAGAGAATTCACTATTAATATCTACACGATTTGATATAAAACTTGTTAAACCATTTGTCATATACCATAGTAGGTTTAATCAAATATATTTCAGATCGTTATACATGCTTGGGATATTTCAATTAACTTGACATAAATATCATGAGGACATTTGGGATATACATATCTCATCAAACTATTTGGTTTGATGAGATATGTATATCCCAAATGGACTATTTTATATTTACCATCTGGTATATAACTCATCAAGTCGTTTAATGCTATGTATTCCAAATGGATATATCTCATTTCTAAATATAATATGTAGCATAAATATCATAACAGTCTATTTGGGATATATCTCCTTAATACTTATTATTTTAGGTAAGTTATAACTTGTTGAAATAAATGATTTTTTCAAAAGTCTACCAATTGTTTTCAGTACCTAATCATAGATTAATGGATAACGTGTTTGTAAATCGATTCGAATAATTATGTTATAGTAGAAAAGGGCCATCCACAGATAACGTCACACGAATTTCATGATTTTTTGTCCTTGTCACAGCTGGTCACATTCGTGAGACTCCTCCCTCCCTAGTGTGACATCACATATTTTGCAATTTTACATCAAGAAATTATCAAATTAAAACAGCAGGTCTGTTATTAGTCTTATTTCTTTCATTTCAATTACTTAAAAAAAATATATAAACCATGCTCATACAAATAGAATTGGAAATATTTTAATGTGTTTCGTAAATACTTAAAATTTCGTGATTTAAAATTTAAATATATTAGAATTTGGAATTTGACATCGCGGAATTTAGCACTCCCGCCCCTTGTCACACTCACATACTCCCCCCCTTAACGGGTGACGTAATTTAAGAATGGCCCCAAAGCAATACCTTTTTGCACTTAAAAAGTAACTTCCGAATCGTTAATATTGTAGAATAAATTAATGTTAAAGTAAACTGGTCTACATGATTATAATTAACTCTTAGCTCATTATCATACTGTTTACAACTTCACATCGTATCAAGTGTTACCAGGTTTTTTAAAAATGATTTATGGTAAAAATTAAGTAACAATTTACCCCCATTTATAAATGTTTAGCGCAAGCTGATTTTTATTTGACGCGTATGAAAATTTAGTAATAATTTGTATTTTTGAAAATATAATCAGAATTAAAAGTCAATATATGTTTAATGTAATTGTAATCATAGCCTCGTAGAGATCACCATCCTTTATTTAGTTTTAATTCAACGTGGCATTCAGATCCAATTATTAAATCGATCACAATGCATACATGCCCAATATCCTTTTTTTGAGAATAAGTCGATTTGACCTAGTATTTTAAATTCACCAGCCTCTGGTTGAGCGGGCTAAGTCTTTGCCGGTCGAACTCACTACAACAGGCTCCGGGTTTGATTCCTTGAATGGTAAATTTCGTAACCGAACTTCGTTATTTGCTCTGGTCTGGGTGTCTGGGATTGGCCCCAGAGTGATCCGTTCTATATTACCCATAACACAAGCGTAATTTGCTTAATTTGGAGATATATGATGTGCGTGTTTGTCTGCCAATTAAGAAATGTCAAAAAACCCCTGGTCTAGAGTATGCCGCCAGAACAACTTTGAGTTGTGTTCCGGAATTAGTGGTCAGGTTCCAGTCTCCATTTAGAGAGCGGCAGCACATTGGTAGCATGTGATTTTACGAATGTCCATAGGCGATGGTAACCGCTTTCTATCAGGTGGACCGCCTGCCTTTCTGCTGTACTCGTGCAATAACAAACGCCATCATTTACAACTTTTAAGATTTTCTAAAATATTGTTTAATATAGGGTTATTTCTGGCCTTAAGGCTCATATACTCTTCATAATTTTAAACCCTGCATTCTTACATTAAATATTAAAAAGACTCAACCAATTGGGGTGTGAATGACTATAAAAAAATATTCTTAAAAAAGGCATTTGGATCTTTACTTCAGAATACTAAATAAATCTTCGGTCTTACGAGGATAAATTACTATTATTGTCTATTACTTTATTGCCAGTACAAAAAAAATAGTGGTTCTTGGAATTGATTTTTATTCATAAAGTTGTTGAAGTTTAATATATTATTAATGCTCAAAATTTGATTTAATACACGTGTGCGACTCACGGACGGCGACATATCACACTATGATTATATTATTAAAGTATTTTTCTTTTTTAATCCTAACTGTAGAATATTTCATTATGCCTATTTCATTGTAATTAATAGGTACGGTTTGAACTTTGTATTGCGCCTTTGATCAAGTCTAAACTAGTTTAGACTCAGTAAACGTGCTGAGACAGTTCCCTAGCAGTTTTTTAAAGTGAAACTTCTATACAGCCGGGGGTATTTGGATTTTTTCTGTCACGCAAAAGTGTGGAGGGGGTAGATGGTATATCGCGTGGTGTGACGCGGCATAATTTTAGAGTAGACTATGGATGTATTTTGGTTGCGGAGCGAATTCAGTTCTTTGTTTGATAAAATAAAATATGTCTAAATAATAAATGCATTCATTAAAACGTACCTAACCTAACCAAATCATAATTTGCTGTATACCTGCGAAAAATCGAAATGTGTGCTGGGTGTGTGTGAAACTTAAACGGACAAGTGGCAAAACGAATCGCAACAAAATTTTAAGTTGAAGTTTTACGGGCAGGTTTTTAAATTGGACATGTACATTGATAATCTGCCCGTAAAACTTCAAGTTAAAATTTTGTTGCGATTCGTTTTGCCAGTTGTCCGTTGAAGTTTCACTTCTGCTGTGTCGAGCACACATTTCGATTCTTTTTCAGATTTCAATTTTTTTTTCTAAAAATAATCCCCTCAATTATCATTAACCCAAAGCACCTATACAGGTGAATTATTCAAGTAGACCGTCAGGGCCAATTGCTAAACTATGCTAAATGGCGAAAAACACTCTAAGGAGTCTCGAGGCTAATTTGACGAAAATTAATCATTAGATGTTTTAATAATCAATTACCCTTGTCAGGAATCGAATCGGCTGATTTTGAAAAATAAATACAGCCTGTATTACTATACCAAATCATCGTACTAGCTTATCAGGATAAATTTCTATGAAAGAATGTCAAATGACAAACTAAGGGAAAGGATTGTTTGTAAACAAAATATTTTATAATTTTCGTCTAATCAGATTTCAGATATAGCGACTGCCTTGCTTTGTAAACAGCCCTGTGCCGAGTGTGTAACTCAAAACTGTCATTCCGATCGAATTGCAATTATAACTTTTGGCTGTTTTGTTAGTCTGTAAACCATTCCGGCTCAATATTTAATCAATTTTGATTGGGCCGAGACTGATTTATGGCCGGTTACATATCTTACTATTCATTCACTTGCCCTACCATCGGTTGAATTTTGACAATACTTGTATGGAGCTTATGTCAAATTTTAACCGTTAATAAGGCAAATGATCGGTCGGTAAGATCCGGAAGGAGCCGGCCTTAATGTAAATTTTAAAGACTACCGATATTGACCATCTGTCACTCGAGTGAATCTCGACTCGCACTGGCATGGTTTCTTTTGCGAAAGTTACGGACTTGGGGAGAGGTTTTCATAATACGTAGTTTCCTCTTCTAACCTATATATTTGTTTTATTCCAGTCTACCTTAAAGATTAAACTACACTATAAAATAAAATAAAAGCTTAAATAATAAAAAGTAGTAAACATATAAAAATGTAGTCCAAATCGCTACCGGTGGGGAGCGTTCCCAAAACGCTGGACGCATTTCCCTGTTGTATGGTAACGCTGATCCGTTGCCCTAAATATATATAGGCCAGCCCTTTAGTCGATTATTGTTTCGTTTAGATTTGAACTCACATTATATCAATGTATGGTTGAAAATCATTCACTGTTTAATAGTAAATTATTCAGAATCGACTAAATGGTTGAAATTGAATTATTTTGATTTTTTCTAGTTTGTTTCTGGTCTGTGGTTAATTTTTATTCGTTGTTTTATGTAACACTAACAGCTAAATCGATGTGGACAGTGTTGGAGATATTAACCAACAAGATCAGAATAGAAAAATTAGGTTATATTATACCTTAAAACAGCTATAAGTTAGTTATTTTTATCTAAACTCAAAAGTACGAGAAAAGTGCTTGGGTCGGGTCTATGAACGTTACAAAAAGCTGGCAACATTACCTCGCTGTATTGCCATGTTAATATATATAAAGTACCTATTCGAGTCTTTATTACTATAATAGTAATGATCAAATTCGCAATACAAATGCATAGTTTTCAAGAAAATTAGATGATATTTTAGTTGTTAAGTGTCGAAGAATAAATCAGTGATGGTGTAAAATCTGGTTTAAAAAAATAATTAATCAAAAACTGTCTGATTGTTGTATGGTTATACGTATGGAAGAAGAAAGCTAAGAATGACAATGTAACTGCAGTAAATGTCCTAAATCTTACATTTATAGATGGCGCCACAAGTGTTGTAATTGTGTTCGATATACAGAAGCACCGCTTGCTTTACATTTAACAAAGTTTTATTATTAAAAAAATTGTATAGACAATCTTATTGAAAAATCAAACTTAGTCAAAAATTAAAGTCTAATGCTTATATCAGACGAGTCAACGAAATTGAATCAATATGGTTGAAAGAGACGAAACCGAAAGAACATGTCGTTTTCAATGACATTGAATGAGTCTAGTTTATGTTTATATAGATCACTTTGGTTAGTTCATTCATCCAAATTGAACCGTCTAATATCGGTCTAAGCTCTTTTTTCAATTTACCCAATTGAATTGAAGTTTTCATTGATTTTGTAAAAAAAATTACATTGGCTGACAATCTAGTAATATTTTAATGTATCAAAACGCAAGGCAAGAAAGGGAATACAAGATTTTTGCTGTTGCGTTTTGATATAGCCAAGAAAAACCACTAAGATGGAAGGTTATTATTTAAAACACATTATTTTCTAGACCATCTCAATTGGTTTTAATAACACTCTTTTCAATTAGATTCAAGTTTGACGGATTTGATTAATAAATCAGTTTAGTAATAAAATGTTGATGGACCGCTTTAATGTATCAAAACGCAGGTGAAGAAGACCACAAGTCTAAAAAGGTTTTCTTCTGTTGCCTTTTGTTATACGAAGAAAAAACACTAAGATTTCGATGAACACATTATGATATAATTTATATTATGACTAGCTGTGCCCGCGACGTCGTCCGCATGGAATTTATTTTCAAAACCCCCCGATTTTGAAACATTCTTTATTGGTGCTCCGCTCCTATTGGTCTTAGCGTGATGGTATATGGCCTATAGCTTTCCTCGATAAATGGACTATCTAACACTCAAAGAATATTCCAAATCAGACCAGTAGTTCCTGAGATTAGCGCGTTCAATCAAACAAACAAACACTCTTCAACTTTATATATTAGTATAAGATTATTCCTAGACCATCTTATACTTTGATTTTAATAAGATTGTTTTGAATTACATTCAAGTTTTGACTGATTTTTTTAAAGAAATCAGATTAACTGATGTTGTTTGAAAGTGTAGCAGTGTTTTTCTATATCAAAACGCAAGACACAAGATTTACAATACTACCTAGACTTGTGAGTTAAATTTTTATTTGACTATTGTCATTCTTAGCATTCTTTTATAATTATAAATTTACTTTCCAATGTTATTATTATTAAGTAAATTTATTTTAGTTTTTTCTGTAATATTTACTCTTTTTTATTATTATTATTTTATACGTTGAGGAACTATTTGAAATTTATAAGGATATGTAGTTAGTTATATTGTATTGTTATTATGGAAGCTATATTGAATTGATATTAAAATTACGCTCTAGCCGTAGAGGATGATTAAATAGAGAAGCCAAATGTGTATATGTTAGAAATCAAATAAGTCGATTTTTGTCAGTGCACATATCTAGTATATAAAGTATGACAGCTCTGTTACTCTCTAATGATGGATTCTACACTGTAAAATGCTTGTTTCTAATTTATATTTCTACCGGCTGTGCCCGCGACTTCGTCTGCGTGGAACATTTTTTCGCGGAACCTTAATAAAAAAAAGTAGCCAAGTTACTCCTTATGACCTCAGCTATCTGCCAGTGAAGGTCCCGTCAAAATCGGTCCAGCCGTTTTAGATATTAGCCGGAACATCTAGACAGAATAAAATTTCAAATATTGACTTTTGGATATAAGGTCCTTACATCCAAAAGTCAATATTTGAAATTTTATATATAATTTTAAATGCATTTAGTAAAAAGCTGTTACTTTGACATTACAAACAGACACTTTAATTTTATTTATCTGTATTTATGTATAGATACTCACTATTTTCATCACATCTATGGCTGGTTTCTATATCCTACTATTTATTGACTTGTTTTACTATGGGTTGAATTTTGACGTTACTCGTATGGAGCTTATGTCAAATTCTAACCGATAGTAAGAGTCTTCCTTATTAATCTATCATAGAAATATGATACTAGAAGTACGAGTCATTTTTATATGAAGAACCTATGACAGTATAATTACTACATGTGATTCATATTGTCTATGATCATAGTTCAGCGATCCTATTTGACAGCAAGCGTACAAATGTGATCATATCATCCGTCTAGCCTCAACAATGGCGTCAAAATGCAAGAATTTAGACTGCAATATCTTGTATATTTTGTTAGACTTTTTATTTTCCAATCTAAGTTCTTTGAGTAAGGTGTTATGCCCCCTTTCTCTGATTGCCTTTCTACCCAAATACGTCTTTTATTTTTGTTCTTTTTTTTACCGTTTATATCTTCTTTGTTAATACAATTAATAAAATTGCACACAACACGGTTAAATCATTATACGTCTTGATAAAGAATGACGTTTATATGATCGTAAGTGTAATATCTAAAAATGAAGAACAGCATCATATGAATATTATCATAGAATTTGACAGATATGAGATCATATTTATATGATAAATATATGATAGTGTAATCGGGGCTTAAGGCAAATGAACGGTCGGTAAGCTATAAAACAAGAATCCGTCGTTAAATGAGTTTATTTAAATTGAAGCCACTTAAACCCAACAAAATTGTTCTACAATAAGAAAATGGAGATTTCAAATAATAAGAACTTAATCATTGAATTTGTTTTTAAATTTAATGCGACTGGAGGTATAGGTGGAAATTATACAAGGATGGAATTAATTCCTGATTACACACACATATACTAACGTAAATAACAATAAGCAAATTACAAATGCTAATATCATTCAATTACAATACAATGATTTCAAAGTTACTACGCGGATGGTTTCTAGAAATTTCAAATAGTTTCCGAATTGTGTTTATTTATGTTCTTCATTGAAACACTTGGGTTCTTGATGTAATTCATTATCACTGTAGGGATTAAACGTTACATAGAAGTGAGATACCCAGATTCCGACCAACAACAGCTCTTGTAGTTAGTTCTTAGCAAGCAGGGCCGTCTTTACCCAGGCATGCAACCGGGCGCAGGGGCGTAAGGGGCGCAATCCGATTGACTACAAAAACAGTCATACATAAAAAACCTCATAATTTTTCAATATATATATAGGGCTGAATGTTTCAAATGGGCCTTCAGGGCCAAATCATAAACTATGTTAAATAGCGAAAAACACTCCAATGAGTCCCAAGGCCGATTATGACCAGAACTAAAGTTGTGTCATCAGATTTTTGAAAAATGCTGCCACTTTCAATCAAAACAGGATAAAACATAGCTACATCTTTGGAAAAAAAAGATAAAAGTTTTGTTTTTTTTAATAACTTAATTTTATTCACAATAAATTAATAATGCATATGAAAAACGAGCGTCTCTATAGAATCCCTGCTATCGCCCGAAAAATTTGTGGCGAACAATCCTCAAGGACGTTGGCGTTGCTACAAGCCTTAAGATAATCACTCTGACAATCCACTACTTGCTCACTACGTTGCCTGCGTGCAAGTCCCTAGTAGACTGCGCGTTGTCTTCGAGTGATTCACGTGTAGAGACCGTATGGTCATAGGTGAGTGAGTGATTCACCAATTGACAGCTGACGGCTAAGCCATAAACTTGTCGGTTGACAGTTTTGTTTTATATTCGACAACCATTAGTCAGTTGGCGAATTCGTTGAGAATTTAACTAGTTCACCAGCTGGCTAATGGTTGATGAATAAAACCGAAAACCGTCGACTGACAAGTTTACCGCTTCGCCATCGGCTGTTGGTTGGCGAGTCATTCACCAATTAACCAAATAGCCATCGGCATGTTTTTGGGCGGCTATTAAACTACCATTAGCAGGATGGCTTAAGTTTGTAAAATTCGGTTGGTTACCCATCGCTAGTCGTCGTCCACTCGTACGGTGCCGTATGAGATGAAATTTTTGCGTTGGGCCGTTGTATCGCTTTGCCGTGTGACGTTCTTTTTCACGATGCGTAGTCACACCGAAATATTTTGGCTTTGCCCTAAGTGTTTTATTTTTGCCAAAATATGACCTTAAAAGTGTTAATTAATTTTGAATGATATTTCTGCGTCATCCAGTAAAGACTTAAGTACAATTCGACGCATAAATAATTATAAATCTAATTTAAAGCGTCACAATGATTATGCGCTAATTTCTGAATAATAATTGTACTCGCAAGTGTTTCAATGTGCATACTTGTGTACTATTTATTTACGGTCTTATTCATAGAGCGTTAGAGTAAGTTTGAACGCTTGTTTATGGTTCTTAAAGAAGCGTTCGAACTTACTCTAACACTTCATGAATAAGACCGTTAGTATTTACTATATTTACTATTGTGCCCTCCTTATAAGTGACTTCTTGCGTAGAAGTGATAGTGTTGTTCCATCATCGTCATGTGGATCGCTTCTAGTCTGACCAGCGAATGGTACACAACCTTGTGGAAGTAAATTCAAAAATCATCAACTAACAACATAAAATAGAATCTCAAAACCCGATTAGATATTTTTCGATAAAAAAACTACACTTTATATTTATTGTCTATGAGACAAATTTATAAATACAGTTTTTGTTAAATTGTGTTTTTACGAATATAATTTAAGACAATTTATACCTTATTGACTAACTTGATAGTGTATCATAAGTTCACTTAGGGTTTTAAACAGCGCTTAATAGTGTATTTGATTGCAAAAATTGTTTCTGTGAAGTACCAAAATATTCTAAGAAAAAAATACTCACGTATTATCACGCCTGTGTCCCATAGGGGTAAGCAGAGATGAATTTCCACTTGCTACGATATTGACACGTCTTTGGGTTTATCTACATTCATTACTTTCCTTCATACATACACGTTTATTATAGGTGTTTAACATCTCGCACATGTCGCCATCACAACCTTGAGTTGTGTTCCGGCATTTGTGGCCAGGTTCCAGTCTCCCTTTAGTGAGCGGCGGTACATTGGTAGCACCTTTGGTGTTGCAAATGTCCATATGCGACGGTAACCGCCTTCCATCAGCCGTCTGCCTGTCTCTTGAACTCTTGCAAAAAAAAATATATTAGACTTCGACGCACTCTCAACGTTTGACATGTCTTCTAATAAGCATATTTTACTACCTTGTTACAGGATGCTTACGAATTCACATTACAATGGTGTGCCCAAACGCAGTAATATACTGACTCATGTCACTAGTTATTTGTGTACACATCTGCACCCACAATAGAAGTCTTACGACATTGTTGTAGCCAGAGAATCTTTCTTTTCTTTCTCTTTTTTTATTGCATGAGTTCAGCAGACAGGCAGACTGGCCATCCAATGGAATGGAAAGCGGTTACCATCGCCTATGAACATTAGTAACACCAAAGGCGCTACCAATGTGCTTTTGTTCTCTGAACGGAGACTGGCCACTTATGCCAGAACACAACTCAAGGTTGTTATGGCGGCATACTCTAGCCATCCTACCACCTGGCTGCGGTTTGTTTTGTCAGCTGTTGCAACAGGCCGCAGAAGTTATTCTTTCTCCGTTCCTGCACGGATAAAATTGCACGTCGTAATTATTTGGGGTCGGCACAATATGTATTTTCCTTCCATACTCATGGATACGTGACACCACATCACACATCATCATATCATCCGTCACACAATGCATCCGTTTTGTTTTTGGTCTACTTTTACATTTGTAACCATCAATCTTGTAGTTTAACAATTTTTATTTTTATTTTCTTCTTTCAGTCAAATGAATGAATCCCAGAAGTGTTTTTGAAAACTTTGAGATGTTATAGTCCAGGATCTACCGTCCAGTTTGGCTATTGATTACTATCAAGCTAATTTTCCGTGAGTAATGAGACGCCCCACTTTTTCTGTTACAAAATGTATGGTTTGATCAAAGAGTCTTCTTTAATCAAACCATAAATTTTGTAGGACAAATATTTTTTCGAATAATTCAGATAATTATCTTGAGATTTAACAAAAAACACTCAGTAATTTTTGAGAATTTGAGAATCATTAAATCGTCAGATTTTACCCCTGCTGCTCCTGTTAGCTACCACAATCGAAAATGTATGTAAGAGAAAATGTTGGGCGTCTCACCAAAATGAAGCTATTCACGGAAAATTAGCTTGATGTAATCAATAGCAAAAATGGACGGTGGATCTTGGACTATTATCATAATCTTATATTTTTAGTCATGATATACCGTAGTCTTGTTGACATAAAAGTTTCTAAGCGAGTTTTTGAAATTATATTTTACGTTGCCAGACTTTTTTTTATTTGAATTCATTTAGTTTTGTCACGACTTGAGTCCAAACCCCGCGTTAGCTTTCTACGCGATCTATAATTGAAAAGGGCCTATTCTCATTTAGTAATAAAATACGGTGTATTTTATGTATAAAACACTATTACCATTTCTTTGTTGTTGTAAATATTACCCTGTTTCGTTGTTAATAAATTTTATATTTTTAATTTCAATTTTTTATTTTTATTTTTATCTCTTTTGTCCTTTTTTGATAGTTTTATAAGATACTTCCTTGATATATGATAAGAGAAGATAGAGACTTATACGCAAAGCTTCGACGACACATTTGGAGTGCACGGCCAATCTAAACCTGTATTATTTATTATGAAAATCAAACAAACAAATCTCTGTAGCATCTGATGTAAGTAACTATGATTGTAACATATAAATGCAATATTCTTATATTTATTCAAATAAAAATAGCATTTATATTAACTCAATATCAAATGCATTTCTTGACAAAGTAAATTGTTTTAAATACTTTTATTTGTATAAAACATGTGACATTATAGGCGGAACATTCACCAATAACAAAGTACAGCAAGTTTTGTACCATTAGGACGCATGAATTAGAAGTGCTGGCACAGTAACCTCTGCTCTAATCACACTAATTTATAATGGAAAGTTATACACATTAAGTACAATAACAATTAATAGTCATTTATATTGTTAGGTTGAAAATGAAATACAATTTAACAACAATCATAATCATAGTCTTATATTAATGTTCTCTGTGATCATAGTCGATTAATATAAAACAACGGAATTCAACCACTCTTTAGCGGAGGACTTAGCCTTGGCGACTAAATTCGCCAAGAACTTGCCTTTCGACCTAGCAGAGGTCCAACTCTTGGCTCGAAAACTAAGACAAGTTGCAGAGTCTGATCAACCCTCCCTCCGGGATCAACTCGTGATCGAAATGGATCACGCGTACCTCCTCCAGGTACTTAGGTCGTTATAACTAAACAACCTAGTTAAATTATTGTTACCGGTAACAAATGGCGCATGTAGGTAGAAATAAACCACGCTCATTGACTCTGGCGACTTATAACGCCAACGGCCTTCGAAACCAGCGCGACTTGGTCCATGACTTCCTGGTTACCAATCAAGTAGATATACTACTAGTGCAGGAGACCTTCCTGAAACCGAGTGAAAGAGATCCAAAGATCTCTAACTATCGGGTCACTAGACATGACAGGATAGGCCGTGGTGGCGGCACCCTGATCTATTTCAGAAGATCTCTACACTGCATGCCTCTAGTCACCCCACCACTAGTAGGTATGGAGGTATCCGCCTGCAGACTAGCAATGACTGGCCACCAACCTCTAGTCATAGTCTCAGCATACCTCGCGTGCCAGAAAACCCTTATTAAGAAAGACCTAGAAGCCCTATTCAACTTAGGCCCAGCTGTTATAATAGCCGGAGATCTGAATTGTAAACACGAACAGTGGAATTGCAATACCACTAACCCCAATGGCAGAGCCCTAATAAAATTATCAGACAATCTTTTGTTTGATATAATAACTCCCATGACCCCACACGATACCCCCAACCGCGACTGGGGACCCCAAACACTCTCGACCTAGCATTACTGAGGGCGTAACTCTTCAGTTCCATTCGATCGAAACGATGGACGATATAGACTCGGACCATCGCCCGGTTATCCTCAAATTAGGACAACAGACGGACCAGACATCTGAAACTAGGACCTCTGTGGACTGGTTGAGACTTGGGGACCTCCTCAAGGCAACCGAATCACAAGACCTGACCGCATCCCGGACCACATGGAATCCCACCAAGACACGGAGACGGCGATCGAGGCCCTCACCAGCCACCTTCAATCCGCATTGCGGAACTCGTCCAGACAGGTGCCAGTGGAGAATGACCGCCACTTATGCCTGCCGGACGAAGTGAGGGTACTGCTGAGGGAAAAGAGAGCCGCCTCCAGAGCTCACGACAGATATCCCACCGAAGACAACAGAGTCCGACTCCGCCAACTAGAGCGCGAGGTCAAACTACGTATCCGGGAAGTCAGGGAACAACGTTGGGACAGAACGTTGAGAGATATCGAACCAACTCACCAGGCGTACTGGAAGCTGGCTAGAGCTCTCAAATCAGATACCCTCACTGTCATACCCGCGCTAGAAAGAGCCGACAACACCGAGGCGTTCGATGATGAGGAGAAAGCCGAATGCCTTGCTCAGAGTCTAGAGCTTCAATGCTCCCCCACTACACAAAACGTCGACCAGTCACACCTGACGGAGGTGGACTCCGAGGTTGAACGTAGATCCTCCTTACCAGCGGAAACCACACTCGACCCAGTCACGGTGGAAGAAGTGCAAGATCTGATCAAGTCCTCAAACCACGAAAGGCCCCAGGGATCGATGGCATTAACAATCGCGTGTTAAAACTCCTCCCCGGCCACTTGATTATAATCTTAGTGAGCATCTTCAATGCCGCCATAACAAACTGCTCTTTCCCCGCGATCTGGAAGGAAGCAGACGTCATCGGTATTCACAAGCCTGGAAAACCGGCTAATAAACCGTCCAGCTACCGCCCAATCAGCCTACTGAGCACACTCAGCAAGCTTTACGAGAGGGTCATCCTCTCTAGACTAAGAGATTTTGCCATCAGCAAACATCTACTACCCGATGAGCAGTTTGGATTCCGTGCCAGACACTCATGCGTCCAACAGGTGCACCGCATCACGGAGCACATACTATCCCACTTTGCCCATCGCCCTCGTCGCCCTATAGGAACAGCCGCACTGTTCCTTGACGTAGCTAAGGCCTTCGACAAGGTCTGGCATAACGGTTTGATTTACAAGCTGTACCAGTTCGGTGTACCAGACAGACTCGTGCTCATCTTGCGAGACTTCCTCCTAGGCCGTAGCTTCCGTTTTCGAGTGGAGGAACACGCTCGTCCCTTCACCCACTCACAGCCGGTGTACCACAGGGCTCGGCACTATCTCCACTACTCTTCACGCTGTACACCAGCGACATCCCAAAACTCCAGATGTAGAGTTGGCCCTCTTCGCGGATGACACCGCACTCTATACATCAGATCACAACCGACAAATGGCTTGCGTCCGGCTACAGGTAGCTGTAACAGAGCTAGGCGAATGGTTTCGCAAATGGAGGATAGAGGTAAACCCGGAGAAAAGCGCAGCAATGTTCTTTTCCCCGGGCACGCTTCGCTCTCCCAAACGCGCTTGCCTTCGCTTAAAAGCCATCTCGCTCTACGAACAAGAGATCCCTGGGCAAAGTACACCAAATACCTGGGTGTCACCCTAGATCAGAACTTGCGCTTCAACGAGCATATCACTATAGTCCGGAATAGAGCGCGATTTGTGATGGGTCGTCTAGCACCCATGATAGATAAACGAAGCAAAATGTCCCTCAGACACAAGCTTACTCTATATAAAACATGCATCCGCCCGATCATGACATACGCGAGTGTGGTATTCGGCCATGCCAAGCCTGCCCTTTTAAAGAAACTGCAAATCGTTCAGAATAAATTCATGCGCAGAGCCGTCGGTGCTCCCTCTATATGCGTAACGTCGACATCCACCGCGATCTGGAGCTTCCCTCCATCAAAAACTACATTACGTCGCTCTCGCGTAAGTATTTCGATCTAGCGCCGCACCATCGAAATCCCCTCGTCGTGTCCGCGTCCGATTATAAGCCTCGACGAAAGCTCTCGTGCGACGACCGCGTAACATCCTCATGGACAAGGTCGACGATATCACAAAACGGCTGGCTCGGATCAGCCCGCCCACGGTTAGGACGGCAGGCTGGCAGGCACCGACAGACAGACACAGACGGCGGCGTCGACGCCGCCAATTACGATCTCTCCACGTCCCCGCGAGGGACGCCAGGAGACACAGCCCCCCATAGGATAGACTAGGCGTGTTGCTGGGAAGTTTCTTTCGCCGTTTCTTCTCTCCCAGCCATAACACGTTGCGAAACGGCAGTAAGATAGTATAGGCCACCGCGAACCGCCGATCCCGGTCCGCCGGGATCCTTCCTCTCGGGCTTTATATTACCCGTCGCCCGCTCTCAATTAGTGCATTGTGCCGCCCTATGGTGGGCATCATTAGATTCATCCCCCTCTCATGGCAACAGTCCAGCCGAGGTGAAACTCCCTAGGGAGCCCCCTCGAGCAAGTTGCCTCCCGGGCTCGAGCGCCTTCGCTTCGCAAAGGCACTCGCCCCGAAAACCCCGGTAAAGTTGTGAGGTCTTCGGACCAACAACATAAAGTCAAGTCCAATAATAAAACGGAATTCAAAAATATGTAGATGTTAAATAAATAAAAAAATATAGATTTGAAAATGGAAAATATTTCTTTTTTTTAATAAAGAAGGAAGGTGACAGTAATTTCTCTTATTATTTAACACTTTGACCAAGAGAAGCTTCGCGTATAAGTTTGTATATTCCTTAAATAAGTTATCACACATAAGTCATGTGTTTTAATGTAATTATATAGTAATAACGGGACATATTGTACGGTGAATTATTAGTAATAAATTCGCCTTGTTTAATAAATAGGCTTAAACTTTTCCAATGGAATCAAGCGAGATGGCGTGCTACATTTGTTTTAGGTACCTAAATGTTTGACAATTACCAAATACAAAAATAAATAGACAACTACATAAGAGTCACAAATTATGAATCGTTATTTTTTATGTGAAATTCTCATGTATAGTGGAGACTCGATTATCCGGTCTTCAATTTAACGGATGCGCGATTATCCATATTGGCAACCGGAATCAAACTATCCTTCAGTTCAATCCACACG
The DNA here is from genome assembly GCA_039645545.1 of Dendrolimus houi. Taxonomy (NCBI): domain Eukaryota; kingdom Metazoa; phylum Arthropoda; class Insecta; order Lepidoptera; family Lasiocampidae; genus Dendrolimus; species Dendrolimus houi. The sequence continues at coordinate 2,013,396 of CM077137.1, read as the reverse complement.
TACACCGACACGTATGTTTAATCGGACGTACGGAAATGTACTTCTAATCTCTTACTAAACATAAATTTTGATCAATAAGTATCTTTGTTATATTGAATAAACACGTGTACGCCGACAAGGTGCAAAGTACATCTTTCATGCACGAATATCACTTTCATCATATTAGAATTGCATTGGACACGTACGACCCGGGACATTTGTCCCGTACAAAATCCATTTGTACTGATACGGTAAAAAATCTAAAAAAGTAACGCTTCAAATATTTTGTCGCGCTACTACTCGGTGTACTACTCGCGCATCATCGTAATACTTCCTCAAATGTAAGAGGAAGGACGGAAAGAGGCTTACGCTAAAATAGTACAATAACGCCTTTACGGATATTCACATAGGTGATCGAGGCCGAGTACATCCGATTCTTAACGAACATTTCCGAACTAGTTTTGAACGGGACAAATGGGGAATGACGCTCACCGGTCTCGTCGCTTCAAATGTACTCCCGCGGTACAAACCATACAAATCTCCTCGCCTCATTTGAAGTGGTACATTGTACTGTTTCAGTACAAAATGTCATGTTACTCTTACAAACTCATTGAAAAATCATGTACTGCCCAACACTACATCATATATGCAATTATCTGGATTTTTGATTATCCGAAGCCTTCGACAACAAAAGTCCGGTTAATCGAGTCCCCACTGTAATTGATACTTAAAATAAGATTTTAACTCGTACTTATTGACGCTTTGTATTGTAGTGGATCTTGTGTATTATATTACTTTCAAAATTATTGACATGATTGCGTAAGAGCAAAAAGGTAGGTACCCATCTATTTACAATGACTATGATGCTAATCTTGTCATAAGTTCAAAAGGCAGTTAAAAAATTACTAAACATAAAATATTCTTTTGTATCATTTCAATTCACTCTCAATGATTTTGAAAGTTATTCATAATATGTTTGGAAATTTTAGGCGTTATAGTTAAATGGTAAGGCGGTGGTTATGCTACTGTGATTTAGGGAGCCAGTCTCTAATTCAGACTGATGTGATAAGAAAAACAATCAATAGCTAGCCAAATATCTTCACATACCCACTGAATGGGATCCCTAAATCTAGTATAATAAGGGTTTATACTAGTGTTTAAGCTTTTCTTTTACCTGTAGCAGCGAGAGTTAGGGGTTAAATGATACCTTAGATGGCAGAGAGTAGTATTCACTGTCGAGTGCTGATGTGAACTCAAATTAACTAATTTATTTTGGAAACAGTAACTTTAAGTACAAATATTAACAAGTCGTACTGCTAGTACAATGTATAGCACAGTGTGTGAGAGGGACGGATGATGTGCGAGCGAAATAGAGCAACTATTAATATGTGCGCTCCCGCGTTACGCTAGGCAGTAGTTCGTTGTCCACTGCGATAACTAAACGTATGCAGCTCCCATATACCATTGGTAAAAAATTAACATCAAGAATGCAGGAAACGGCTGTAAATCGCGCTCTGCAGTTTGGTCAAACTTTACACGTTAGTTTGTCTTCTATCTGGGTGCACTTTATATCTGTAAGTTTCTCTAAGAAATATTCAAAAAGCTGTCGAAATGGAAGTAGCACGCCAGTAACAGTATAGGGATAAAATTCGCAATAAAAAGTAACCATAGCAAAGGCAGTTATGTATCGCATTGTATGGCACACCGATTATCGTTTATTATAAGGAAAATAAAATGTTATTACATAAAAAGTTACTTTAATTTGTCTACAAATCTATCATTAAACCTGTCCTTTTGTATGAATATAATGTCCTGTGAAGCGGCCTGTATGTGAGCGACACAAGCAAGAGCTGCGTGTCACGGAAATGAATGTTCTGCGGTGGGTGTCTGGAGTGACGCGTCAGGAACTCCGACATCCGTGCAGTCTTCATGTCCGTGACGTAGCGGACAAACTGCGAGAGAGTAGCTTATACTACTACGGCCACGTTTTTCGGTAACCAGCTAGTTACGTGGGGAGCCAAATGTCTAGCCATGTCGCCTCCGCCAGGTCCCCGTCGAAGGGGTACGCCCAAGAGATGCTCGCTTTACGCTGTGAAGGATAACATGTGTACCAATGGTCTCAATAAAAGGGATGCCGAAGACCGCGCGAAGTGGAGAAGAAATAGTAGGAAAGCGGACTCTGGGTGTGGAAGCCTACAGTCTGAACGCAATCGGGATTTAATACTCGGGTGATGGTGATGTAAAGCAAATAAAATGTTATTAAATTGTCAGGCTGACGAACCCACTTGGTGGAAAGTGGTTACCTTCGCCTATGGACATTTACAACACTAGAGGTATTGCCAGCTTCGAATGAGGAACTAGAATCTGGTCACTGGTATCAGAATACAATTCAAGGTTATTATGGCGGTATACTGATATTCTAGACACTTTCTGAGCGATTTCAGACATCCATCATGATCATCCTAGGATTAAATCCTGGTTGCGTTCCGGGCGTATGCCTCGAAGGCCGGGGTCCGCTTTCCAACGTTTTCTTGTCCACTTTGTGCAGTCTTCGACATTCCTAGTTGTGGCGCCATTGCTACGCATGTGATCTTTCACAACGTCTGGCTTGACGTCGTAAAGAATTTCATTAGAAGGATTTTCAGGCATTTCTTGGGCCTACTCCTTCGACCGGGACCTGGTGAAGACGGTATGGCTAGACATTTATTTTGTTCCCCACGTAACTAGTCGGTTTACATAAAACGTGGCCGTACCAACGTAGGGGAGATTCTTGCAGTTTTTTTCTTTTTATTACCTGAAGTAGGCAAACAGGCGGACGTCTGGAACACCAGTGGCGTTGCCCTGGCCTGTAAATTTTTTATAACGCCCTTCTTAAACGACCCCATGTCGTAGCGTAGAGGGACAACTTGGGTAGGAATGTCCCTCCAGATCATTGTTGTACGCGGAATAAACGTTCTAGAGAACCGTTGCGTAGTTGAGCGTAAGAGTTCTAGGAAATGGGGGTGAACATCCCGTCGTTGGCGAGCTTTGCGGTTGTAGAAGTGAGGCGTTGGCACCAGATCAAACAATTCCTCGGAACACTCCCCGTTATACAGGCGGTATAATACGCAGAGGGACGCGACGTCTCTCCGAAGCCTAAGCGGTTCTAAACCGCCTTTTAGTATGGGATCGTCGATCATACGAACGGTGCGACGTTGGATGGACTCAAAGGGGTTAGTCTGACAAACGGGTGCCCCAGCCCATAGATGTGAGCAGTACTCCATATGCGCTCTGACTTGCGCTTTGTAGAGTGCAAGTCGTTGCCACGGGGTGAAGTACTGCTTGGACCGGTTTAGCACACCAAGCTTTTTAGAGAAGTTTGGCCTTGCCTTCCAGATGACCCCGAAATTGTACGTCGTTTGTTATGTCGACCCTAAGGATCCCAATACCGTCAGAGATCGTGAGGGGTGTTCCTTGGAATTGTGGCGCATAGACAAATGGGGTTTTTTTGGCTGAGAATACGCAGATTTGTGTCTTCGTGGGGTTAAAATGGACAAGATTTTGTCGTCCCCATTCAGAGATTCGCTCCAAGGAGTTCTCTACTTCTGACACAAGTCTGACCCGACTCTCTTCTACCAGCGTCCGAGGGACATTGGCTCGACTGGTGTATCTGGCATCACCGGTGCTGTCATCCGCATGACAATGAATGCTATGCAGATTACAGTACCATAGCATGTGTAGCGGATATGAATTTATCCGCTATGTTACGGATATGAAAGCTGCCGCATATGCAACAGTTCCGACCATGATCCTTCCGTGATACGCCACATATCCCCCGCAACAGGTATATTCACTTCCGTGAGAAATTAAATCTGTATGACGTCACAATATCGTAAAGTATTGTTAAAAGAAAAACTACTTAGTATTAACTATGATTAGTATTTATTATGGTGGGAAAATAAGTTCACCATTTGATTAGGGGTTGTTGTGGACTGTATAGGTTGATTCAATATTGGAAGTGGAAGGAACTCACCGGATGCTGCTGCTCTTGGTTCTCTTCTTCTGCCTCAGGTCAGCACCAGGTCCGAAGAGCTTTTAACTTATTTATATATTGTCACTTCGCGAGACGTGCGCACAGTCTTGATTTTAGGGGCGGTTTTTTATAACGGCGGAGCGATTAAATTTAACCGTGTGGTGCGAACGACGTACTGAGACGGAACGGGGGGTGCCGCACTTGTCGTAGCGTTTTTATTACGTTTTCAAAATGGTGGAATATTCGCTTTGACGCGGCGAGAATAGGGACTGGCGGGGAGGTTTAATGGAATGGAAGGAATTCAAAAATAAAAATACTATAATTAATTACCATATGCCCCCCGCCTTAAAGGTACCCCTTTAAGAAATAAAGTAAAATAATAATAATAATAACAACAAAAAGTACAATACAGTAGCGATGGATAAATAATGAAAACAGAGTTGTGAGTGATATAAATCAATAATAAAAATAAAAAAAAAAAAAAAACGTAAATACATAAAATGTGTATACATAAGTATATATATATATATTTATAAATAAAAAATATGATAAACTGATGTAAATGTGAATATTATGTATACTCCATCTACTGCACAGGTAGTGGAGAAAGTTTAACGATAGGACGTTTGTAAGTTTTGCTTGAGGTTTTAACCTCGGCTACCCTAGCAACACCATCGTTACCGGGAAAAAGTTTAGTTATGATACCTAGGGGCCAATGAAGCGGTGGTGAATTCTCAACATTTATCAAAACTGCCATTCCTACAGCAGGAGAGTTAGATGAAGTATTCCATTTATTCCGCGTTTGCAAGCTATGAAGATATTCTAATTTAAAACGGTTCCAAAAAGATTGAACTAAAGCGTTCATTAGAGAAAAACGGTTTAAAAGATTGGTGTTATCTAAGTCAGTATTAGGAGAAGGAAGAAATGTTAACGGTGCTGTATGTAGAAAATGAGCGGGCGTTAAAGCAGATGGATCTGCTGGGTCAGTACTCAATAAACTGAGCGGTCGACTATTAAGTACTGCTTCAATTTGGTTAAGCACAGTATACATTTCTTCAAAAGTAAGAATTTGCTTTCCAATACAACGGAAAAGAAGTGATTTAACACTTTTAATATTTGACTCCCAGATCCCTCCAAAGTGACTTGCCAATGGGGGAATCATACTCCAGGTTATGCGATTTTTAGCCAGCTCATTTGTGAAATCTTTATAATATTGAGCACTGGCTAAAAATGAATAAAGTTCATTTAAGTATGCCTTAGCGGCCACGAAATTAGTGCCATTGTCACTATATATAAACTGACATGGCCCACGTCGCGATAGGAATCTACGAAAAGCATTGAGGAACGTAGCGGAGCTCAAGTCTGAAGCTAGTTCGAGGTGAACGGCTCGAGTTACTAAACAAATAAATATACATAAATATGCCTTTTGGCTCCGGACTCCGCGTTTCCTCGTCAAAGTAATATATAATGGTCCCGCGTTATCAATTCCCGTATGGGTAAAAGCCTTGATAGGTTCGTCCACCCGATAACGTGGCAGGTCTGCCATAATAGGAAATATTTGTTTAGGTTTAAATCTAAAACATTTGATACATAGGCGAATGCGTTTTTTGATTGCGCGTAAACCAGAACATATCCAAAATCGTTGTCGTATAATCGAAAGTAATAACTGTGGCCCCGCGTGACAGTTTTCCTTGTGATAAAAGTCAATAATAAGGTCTACAATATGATCTTTTTTAGGTAGTAAAATTGGGTGTTTATGTGAAAAATCTAAAGAAGAATTTTTAAGACGACCACCTACACGCAAAATATTATCAAGGATAAAAGGTGATAGACTTCTAATCGATGTTGAGCAATTATTACCCTTCTTTATATTATGAAGGTCAGGTTCAAAATAATATTGTTGTACAGTTTTTATTACAGCCAACTCCGCTGAATTCAAATCGTTTGTCGAAATAGTGTTATTAAGAGGCAAACGCTTTAAAAATCTGAGAACATAAACAGTAGATCTCAAAAATTTCATCCAGGATGAAAATTTAATTGACAATTGAAGAAGTGGATTATTTTCAGTACAATTTTTGGCTAAATGAATGACGGTTTTAGTTTCCGGTAAATCTTTATTTACGTTTAGGCTAAATTTCTTAATAGGCCACTCATTGACGGGACTAGAAGCCCATGGTGGGCCTGAAAGCCATAGATTGTTATTAATTATTTGACTTGGTCTTAAACCTCTAGATATAAAATCAGCAGGATTCTCTGCACCTGCTATGTGAAATAAATTATTAGTTGAAATTAAAGTTTGAAATTGTGATATACGATTGGCAACATAAGTATTAAATCGATGTGGCGAAGATGAAATCCAGCATAACGCAACTATTGAATCAGAAAATATATATACGTTATCAATAGGATGGCGGTTGGAAATAGAATCATAAACACTGCGAACTAACTTTGCTGATAAAACTAAAGAACTAAGCTCTAGTCGAGCTAAAGTTACAATCCTTGACGGAGACGACACGCGAGATTTGGAACTAACTAAAGAAACTATAGGTCTTTCGTTATCATTCTGGACATGTAAATAAATGACACACCCATATGCCTTTTCACTGGCATCGGAGAACACTAGCAACGAAATCCTAGAACTCCTTCTAATGCCTAGATGGCGAGGAAATCTTAATGTGGAAATTAGTGGTAATTCTGAAATGTATGTTTTCCACATATCAATAATCTGATTAGGCGGTGACTCATCCCAAGAAATTTTAAGTAGCCAAAGTTCTTTAATTAGCAGTTTAGCGAAAAGTATAACTGGACCTACGAGTCCTAAAACATCGTATAGTCTAGCTGTTACAGACAAAATAGTGCGTTTAGTACAATGGGGCGGTGGTTGCGAAATCACAAAATAAAATGTATCTGTTGATGGTAACCACCGTAAGCCCAATATTTTAAAGACGTCATCTATCTCAAATGAAATAGATTCTGAATGTCTGTGAGAAACAGGGATGTGTTGCAAAAATTCAAGTGAATTACTAGTCCACTTGACTAGGTCGAAACCACCTGACTTAAATAATTTAATTAATTGATTTGCTGTCTCTACTGCTTCCTCGAGAGAAGAAGCAGAGGATGCGATGTCATCCATATAAATATCTCTCTCTAAGATACTAGCTGCTAATGGAAATTTCCTTCCCTCAAGCCTGGCTAGCTCGCGAAGCGTGCGAAGAGCTAGAAAAGGTGAAGAGCGAAGTCCAAATGTAACCCGAGTGAACTCATAAGTTGCCAGCTTATTATCTGGAGAGAAACGGTATAAAATCCGTTGAAATTTGCGGTGTTCAGAGTGAACAAAAATACAAAGATACATTTGCTTAACGTCAGCAAGAAAAGCAATTGGAAATATTCGTACATTTAATAAAACATGAAAAATCTCTGTCTGTAAATTACAGCCAGAGTGCAAAATATCATTCAACGATAGGTTAGAATCGGTCGTAGCACTGCCATCGAGTACGATACGCAATCGCGTAGTAGCTTTATCCTCACGCACTACTGGGTGGTGAGGTAGGTAGAAGCCAGAAGACGAAATGTTATTTTCTGAAACTTCATTTAATATATTCTGAGAGATATAATCTCGAATGGCTTCATTATATTTTACATGAAGCTCTGGGTATCTAGCAAATCGCTTTTCTAAAAGCTCGAAACGGCGTTTAGCCGTAACATAAGAGTTACCTAATTTATCAGGGTTTTCCTTAAAAGGAAGAGAGACGGAGAATGACCCGTCGTTATTACGAGTAGTGGTTGAAGAATAAATATTCTCACACTCCTGTTCATCCGGACTTAAAAATGTCCTTTCTGGCAGTTCCTCAACTGCCCAGAACTTTTGTAATGTTCTATCTAACGGTTCACCGGTAAAACTACAAAAAGCGCGGGAAACTAGACTGTGTTGGTAATTGATAGGAGCATCACCCATAATGATATAACCTAACTTTGTGTTTAAAAAGGTTGGAATATTTTTATCGTTTATAATTTTACCGTGCAATAAAATATTGCAAAATACATTTACTCCTAATAACATATCAATAGGACCCGGTTTAAAGAAATCATCGTCAGCGAGCTTCAATTTATTGATTAAATGTGAAAAGGTAGACGTGTTTACTTGCACCTCAGGTAGCTGTGACGTAATTTTTCCGACAACTAAAGGCCTTATGTTATAAACCGGTTTGCTATTATGGCGCGATGTAAATCGCACGGCTGTAGTACCGTGGATTGTTTGCGAAGAACCACCGATTCCTTGTACTTCCTTAAAACGGTGCTCCTTAGAAACATATAATGACAAACGTTGACAACATTCTAAAGAAATATATTCACTTTGACTGCCTGAGTCTACTAAACATCTAAGTGAATGTAAGCGGTTATGGTTGTCAAACACATTTATTTTTGCGGTACCCAATAACGTAACCGTATTTGAGTTTAAAGGTAATTGTTGATCACGTGATACAGAACAAAACGAAGTATGATTCTGAATCACATTGGTTTGCGGAAGCGGGTTTGAATCGCTCGAGCACACGTGACTGTCACGTGACTGCGTCGCGGCGGTAAGTAAAGTGGTTGCTGAATCTCTGACAGAGTCAGCAGATAATTGATGACAATTCAAATTAGTTGAAATATTACATTGTTGTTTATCTTGCGTATTAAAATGTAAGAGAGAATGGTGTCTAGCTCCACAGTGATTACAATTATGAATTGACGTGCATGCCGAAGTTTTATGATTAGTGCTTAAGCAATTATGACAATACGATAGATTTTTCAAAAAACTATATCTATCCTTAGGAGTCTTTTTCATAAAGGATTGACATTGAAACAAATGTTTATGTGCTGACTGTTTGCACAAAATGCAATTAGAATGAGTATTTGATTTATTATCTACAACTAAAGATTTTGATGATTTCACTTTAGAACCACAATTAGTTCTAGACAAAACCCTAGTCTGTTCTTTCAAGAACTGTATCAGGTCATTGTAGTTGGGAATCTGTTCTTTCCGGTAAGTAATTTCAAAAAGCTTGACAGTTTCTTGATCAAGTTTTTGAAGTGCGAGATGTAAAATTATAAAATCCAATAAATCATTCAATTTTAATTGTTTAAGAGCGTCGACGGATGAATTAAAATTACTGAGAAAAGAATCTAAGCCGGCAGCACTATTATTATTTATGGGTTTGAAATCTAACATTTGATTGAGATATGTGCATGCTAATGAACGCGGATCATCATATTTTTGTATTAATGCATTCCAGATTAAGGAATAATTCTCTCCTGTTGCTGGCAACCCTGCGCATACAGAGGTTGCCTTATCACAAAGTCTTCCAATTAAATAAAATACCTTTTCACTATTGGATAAAGACGCGTTCTCATGTACCATACTTTTGAATTGGGCATAGAATAATGGCCATTTTTTGACATCGCCATTAAATGAAAGAAGATCAATGGGAGGAAGTTTTTGCTTTGGTTTGACAAAATTAGAAGTATTATGAGGAGTTTCTCGCGAAGATGTCTGATAGCGAGACATAACACATTTAACAAAACTATACAAATCTTCGAATGCTAACCAAACCTTGTAATCTATTTGATATTTGGGATTTAGTTCTAAACATAATGAATTAGAGTCATCCAATATTTGCTCAAATTTAGAATGAATTTCATCAATAGTAGAACACTTATGAAGAAAATCATCTGGGCTAATATCAGATGATTTAGCAAGATCATAAAGTTGTTGCATACGTTGAAAATAAACTTCCTGTTTAGCCTTAAGAACAGCCAGCTGGGGCTGATCCAGACATTCTTCATATTCTTCGTCGCACTTAGGCTTAGGCATGTTGAATTTAATTTAAACTCAAAAATAATAAAAATATTAAGTAAATAGCAAGAGATTGCCTACCCTTAACGGGTTATACGCGTGATGTTATATTAATCTTGTTTCGATGTAACAAAAATATATAAATCAAAAAATATAATAGTTGTAATGCGGGCTGTGTAAACGCTCCCTTATATGAGAGAACAGACGAAGTTATACTTAACAATGAATTTATATATATAAGAATATAAACTGCAGTTATAGTAGATAAATGATACGGAACAAAGTCCAATACCCGCCGTAAGTAATGATCACAAAACGTGAACGAAAAATATACCGTAGGTAGATTCAAAAATTATGCACTGTGCAACTACAACTCGCGACCAAAGATGATTCCAGTACCTCAATATTTATATGCGGCAAAATAGATGCAAATCACAACTAAAGGGAATAAATACCAAATGAAAAGAAATGCGGTGTAAATATGAACAATTCATCCAATTAATTGATAACTCATCCCACCGTAGTATCTTGCGGTTATAAAAGTAAAAGAGAAACGTTGCAATAATTGCAAACTATTTCCCGATATACGATGTTCTGACCAATGTAATTAGCATAAATTATAGGTTAAATATATAGCGGAAACGTATATAAAACGGATCCCAGGGTTCCGAGAGTACTCGGGAGCAAACCGGGATGAACGTTTATAAATGTATATAAGAGAATGGAATTATTAGTTGTGAAATACTATTAAATATATTAGAATAAGATGTTCATTAAATATATAATATATAAAAAGAGGTACCTTCAAGGTTATTGGCTCGATAATTATCGAAAAAATTGGGATAAAAATCCGGCTCGAAGGACCAGAAAATGGTGGGAAAATAAGTTCACCATTTGATTAGGGGTTGTTGTGGACTGTATAGGTTGATTCAATATTGGAAGTGGAAGGAACTCACCGGATGCTGCTGCTCTTGGTTCTCTTCTTCTGCCTCAGGTCAGCACCAGGTCCGAAGAGCTTTTAACTTATTTATATATTGTCACTTCGCGAGACGTGCGCACAGTCTTGATTTTAGGGGCGGTTTTTTATAACGGCGGAGCGATTAAATTTAAGCGTGTGGTGCGAACGACGTACTGAGACGGAACGGGGGGTGCCGCACTTGTCGTAGCGTTTTTATTACGTTTTCAAAATGGTGGAATATTCGCTTTGACGCGGCGAGAATAGGGACGGGCGGGGAGGTTTAATGGAATGGAAGGAATTCAAAAATAAAAATACTATAATTAATTACCAATTATATAGTTTTTCTGATACGAATATTATTAATAGGTCTTTTTGAGCCTTTATTTTTGTTCTTATGCTTGCCATATACATGCAAATTTCCCCCTTCTTGTCAATCAATTCATCCATCACTGTTTTATCCTTATTCTCAGTTTTGAGTTTTTCTCCAAACATCTTTATTAAGCGAGTCATAGCTTCGTTTGGATATTTTTGAAATATTTTTAAGTACTTTTGAAAAAAATACCGAATTTGCTTGTGATGAAGGTTGGCTGCATTCTCAAATATACTTGATTGACCCAATCTTGAAATACAGATACGACGCGTTCCCCCACTTCAACCTTACTGTTGACTGATATCGAGTGTTCTTCAGAAAACTGTAATGCTGGAAAAGGTGACAAATAAACATCGTAAGTTCCTTTGATATTATTATACTTTATACATAGCTTGACCAAACTTTTACTCTTTAGAAGCGGACTTCAGCGACAGTCAGTAGGAACGTGGCCAAGAAAGTATGCAACTATGTAAACATTACACTTTTCGTCTTTGAGGCAGTGGGAAACACTTTTCGTACACTACTGGGTCCTTTACTGGGATTAGACCAAAGAAATGAGAGTTATCCACTGAAGATCGCGCAGATAACAGAGTCAATTGCCGGCTTGTGTGGAGACTCAGCAAGGTACCCCTAAGGGTAACCCATGTGCTAATACTCCACTAAAATCCTCTTCCTCCCATGTACCTTGCGCTTATGGTAGGAATAGCGTGAGACTTGGAACGTAGTTATGCCCACACTAATCCTGCACATCAGTGCTTAAGAATGCCCCGGGAGAGGCAAGCTCACTTCGTCAACAGGAACACTTGTCTTAACATTGCTCCTGCTGCTGTCAATGTCCTACGCTTCTGTAGATATCTGTTTTTGGAGTTGAATTCAAAGGATCAGCAGCGCGAGGGTGATTACGTGCTTATCCACTGCTCCCGTGTTAACTTGTCACAGTGCGTTAAACGCGTGGACATTACCTACATCGTTGTACTGCGATAAATTTATAACATACACCATTTTCGACAACCCTCATCGTCTTCTATGGGTGAGGTTTCCAGAAGGCTGATTACGATATCTCGTTGGATCGTCGTATTGATCCGTTGTCAGGAGTAGGCACCGGTCTTCTTTCAGATTAAAAAAAAAAAAAATTAAAACTACATACCGCATATGGAAAGGTAAATCAAACCTAGCATTATTTTATTAGAAATTACGTATTCTTCAAAATTTTCAAAACGTTATTTTCAAAATTATTTGCTTCGCAATAGATTTTTATCCTTGGTAATAAAAAATTTAATTGCATATTGCATGCAATTAATTATTTTATGAAGTGTTAACTAATTAATTATTATATGCACCAAGAGCTGATAGTGCCTGTCGAAAAATTGTAGATCTTAAAGATCGTGGATTAATTAAAATACTTATATTTGTACATAAATTGAATCTAGTTTCTCAATAACTTGCTCTGCCCTACTAATTGCATTTGCAGTACCTAATTGACATTTTTGAGTTTTTCTAATTTTGCAGAAATGGTATCCCAAGGCGCTAATTTATACATACAGCCTGATTTTTTGTTTTGTTTTTTAACCGACTGCAAAAAGGAGGAGGTTCTCAACTTAATTGGCATTTTTTTTATGTATGCACACTGATTATGCTGAGATTTATGATCCGATTTACGTGATTCTTCTTTAGTTTGATGCGGAATAGTTGCCATTTGGTCCCCTAAACATTTAACATAGTTTGGCTCAGTTTTCATTTTATGAACATTTTTTTATGAATTATTTTTGTTCCCGTTTCTTGGGACCTATATTTTGTAAGGCGCGCGTCACCTTTCGTAGGCCTAGCCATAGCTAGACACTAAAAAGTAACAAATAAAAAAATACTTCGTTTAAAAAAAACCGACTTCAAAAACTAAAAAGTATAAAATAACTTATTTCTGAAGCTATTTGAGTATTTGCGTAATTAAAAGTAGAAAAAAAATATAATAAAAAAACGAAACCGAATTCAAAACTAACTTAAATGCCAAAAACATATTTTCTACAACAATTTGAAGTCGGTGCCCAGTAAAACATAAAATAACAACAAATTTGCAAAATGTAGTCATTTTCTTTTACTTTGCACCGGCTTTAAGTTGTTGTAGAAAATATTTATTTTTTGATCTAAGTTACTTTTGAAATCGGTTTCGTTTTTTGTTATATTTTTTTTATTTTCTACTGTTAATTACGCAAATACTGAAATAGCTTTAGAAATAAGTAATTGTATATTTGGCGAGCAATACAGTGTTGTCTATTCTATAAATAACGAAAGACATCAAAACTAAAATACACTATGCAGGAGATCACTGCCAACGGGGAGCGTGCCCAGAAGGCTGCCTGCATTGCCGCGCTGTATGGCAATACTTATTTGTTGTGCGAATTATGAGCCAGCTTTCTGATCACGGGTAGTATAAGTTATTTTATACTTTTTAGTTTTTGAAGTCGGTTTTTTTAGATACACTAAAAAATTATATAACATGGACATGTGCTTTAGATATTTAAAGATATGTTTATCACGTTTTTCTCGAAACCGCCATTTGCAAGTACTGCGTGTTCCATAAGGAGTGCAGAGATATGTGTATATGGAAATTATGTATATATGCACTGGTCTTGTAAACCAGGGTTCGAGAGTTCAAATCTCTCTGGGGGCAGTCTTCATAGCAATTTGCTTTTTGGAATTTTTTGTCTAATATTAATTACGAGAAAAATATAAAAACCTACAATAACTCATATTTATCACATTTCTTAACGGTAATTATCAAAATTTATAATTTGATATTAGTACTATAGGTATATATATAGTCAAGGTGGTGAAGCCCGTCAATGGGCTAAGTTCATACACCGCTCGTTTTTTAACTTTTTTAAACGGATTTTAACGCCAACTACAATTCGAAGACAGAATTCAATTAGGTCTTAGCTTCACTGACAGATTTGTTGTCGCAATTATTCAAACACCGAAATAATGAGAGCTGTATCGAGTTTCCCCACTGACGGACTTCGCCAACTTGACTATATATGGGTTGAACAAAAGGCGGCAACTTTCTACCAGGCAGAACGTTAGACCTAGGGGCTCTAATTTAAGTACGAGTAAAGTTATTTTTAACAATATTAAGATTAATTAAATTAAATTAAGATTTTTATAACATGAGTTCAGTTCAGTTCACGGCCCACCTGATGGAAAGCGGTTACCATCACCTATGGACATTTGTAACACCATAGATGTTGCCAACATGCTGCGGCTCTCTAAAGGGAGACGGAACCTGGCTACTAATGCCGGAACACAACCCAAGATTATTATGGTGGCATACTCTAGACCGGGGTGGTAGCCATCCAGACGGGCAAGTATTCTACCACCTGGCTGTGGATTATTTTGTCGCCTCTTACGACAGCCCGTCACAACACAGGAAATTGTATTCTTCGTACCTACACGGTCAAAATAAGATATTATAGTATATTGTATGCATTGTATTGCATGATTCTATCTTGAAACTGTTTGTCGTATCTGCTTCATGTGTCATATATTATGTTACTATCTGCTTTATGTGTTAGTATGTATTTATATCGTTAAGTAATATTTGAGTGTGTTATTACTTAAGTTAAGTATATACGATGGGTCAATGAGGCGGAGTCGGCACTGAAAATCAGCCCTATGCTGGAGGAAACTCCATCACAGCTTTGTGCTGAGTTGCCGACCTCACTTCTAGGAAATGTGGCGTACCACATATTAAATTTAACCATAGATATGTATGAATTATTTCTTCGTCCTTAAATTGTCGCATTCCTAGTAAATAAAACCAAAAATAAAACCGAAACCGACTATTCGACGACAAACTTCAGAGCCTTAATCATCGACGTAAAGTCGCTAGTTTGTCGGTATTCTATAGGATACACTTCGGGGAGTGTGCCACGGAATTATATGAATTGGTTCCTCCCTCACCATTTTACCACCGGACAAGCAGACGTACGCGCTCGCGCCACCGATATATGGTAGAAATACCAACAAACCGGACGAAACGCTATGTTTCCACTTTATCATACGCTCCGCTGAAGAGTGGAACTCTGTACCGTCGTCCGATATTCCTGAAGAATACAATCTAGGTGGCTTCAAGTCTCGCGTGAACAGGCATCTTCTAGGTACGCGTGCTCCACCTTAGACTGCATTTCCACCTGACATCAGGTGCAATATCAGTAAAACGCGAACAAATTCATTATAAAAAATCTTTCTTTATTTTCTATAACTTATTCTAAGGGTTTGTATTCAAATATCGACGAAATTGGCGTGGTAGAGCTATGCTGGAATCTTGATTACAGTTCTTTGAGCTATCCGTGTGATACCACGCTAACACAGAATATCGACTTCAAATGGTTAGTCCTGAGCTGATCGTATTTCGTGTGATGTGAGTGAGAGTTTTGATGGGCGACTGCCTCCTCCCTCCTCCCTCCTCCCATTTTCCCTATTCTATTCCTCTAGCCGCTAGCCCATAGGTCTCCAAAGTGGTCCATATGGACCCCTGGTACATATCGAACTTCAAGGAGTCCATGTCAGCGAAAAGAAAAGCTGCAAATAGGGATCCACAATATAAGTTCCACTTAAGCAAGTTGTGACGAAATTTTTAACCTTTATTGTATTTATATTGGATCCAACGCAAAAATAATTGTGAAATTAAGTTCAGAAATAAAACGTTATGGCTGAACGTATATAAAAAATTATATATTTACACAAAGAATTGAGAACCTCCCCTTTATTTAAAGGCGGATAACAAGATAGGGGGTCCACTGAATGCATTAAAAACTGAAAGGGTCTATGAAACAAAATAGTTTGGGGAACATTGTTCTAACCCAGCCCCTCTATCCCATTTCCTTTATTCTAGCCCTGCTATCCCATCCCCCTATTCCACACCCTTTTTCCTAGCGCTCCTATCCTGTCCCCTTTATCCTAGCCCCCCTATCCCATCTCCCTTATCCTAGCCCTCCTATCCCACCTCTCTCCTTCTCTTCTGTACTTAATTCTCTTAATATCTTCTAAATCATAGAACGTTCTGGACCACCACCGCTATCACTATACGTGGTCCGATATGCAATTAAAATATATTATAATAAAAAAAATATATATATATTATATACATATTAGGTGAATGCGATCTGGAATACGTCAAATGTCTTTTCAATGCTTATGTTAATAGTTCAGGAGGTCATAGGTTTCTCGTTACTCTGTATACATGAATTTAAATGTATTTCCATATTACCACACGCATTGACATGGCAGTATCGTTTTGAAAGCGTTCCTGAATTGACTGGAATACATAACGATATTCCACGGTATCAGTAATATCAAATATTCTGTTAGAAAAGGGGTTATAGGTGATAAAGATTTCAATCCTTAAGGAAGTGTTGAAGATAAGATGTATCAAGAAAAAGAAGGTTCAAAGATCGAGAAAAACAAATTCGAGGCGTCCATCAGTGAACTGAAGAAGAAAACTTTCGTCACTCTTGCTGAAATTGAGACTTTTGGTACGTATAATAATCATAACAGCTCGTAATTGTCCCACTGCTGGGTTCGGGCTGCTCAATTTCTCAGAGGAACGGATAATATTATTTCTTTTTTTAAAGCACCAGATAAACACTTAGTCTACCCCAAGTTTTCATGCGTGCAGGAACGGAAAGAATACTAATTCCTGCGGCCGAGCAGCCTGTCGTAAGAGGCGACTAAACAACCCACAGTCAGGCGGTAGGGTATTTGCCCGACTGGATGGCTACCACCCCTGGTCTAGAGTATGCCGCCATAACAACCTTGAGTTGTGTTCCGGCATTAGTGGCCAGGGTCCAGCCTCCCTTCAGAGAGCAGCAGCGCATTTGTAGCACCTTTGGTGTTGCAAATGTCCATAGCCGATGATAAACGCTTTCCATCAAGTGGGCCGTCTGCCTGTCTGCTGAACTCGTGCAATAAAAAAAAAGTTAAGTAAATTATGCTTGTGTTGAGAGTAATATTATAAATAAAATGGAAACTACTATTAAAATAATATCTCTTTGTCAGTATATAATTTTTTCCATTAACCATATTTTTAGCTTTTTTTTTACATTGTCTCAACGGCAGTTCTTTGATCGATCGAGGTACTACTTTAAATATTCGTATGCACAACGCGTAAAAGTTTTTCATGTATAGATAGGGTTGTTCTTGAGACAAAATCAAATACTAATCTGTAATATCCCTATTTCTTGTACATATCTTTAGCTTTTTTTTAACGAATCTGTTAATTGCTACAAATATACATATCTAAAATATACAGACAAGGCAACGCTAAGACGTTAAGAGTTCCTGACATGGTAAATATCGTAAACGAACTTTTTGTTATTCACTATGGTCTGGGTGTCTGGCATAGGTCCCAGAGTGGCCCATTACATAAAAAATTCTACTTATGATCACAATATTAATCACTGAAACTTTAAATTAATTTATTGCATACAATGTGGTATCTTTCTTTTGACATTTGACACGTTTGAAATTCACTATAAATAAATAAATAAATAATTAAATCTGCAGACAACCACACACTGTATATCCCCAAATTAAGCAAGATACGCTTGTGTTATGGGTAGTATACAACGGACCACTCTGGGGCTGATCCCAGACACCCAGACCATAGTAAATAACGAAGAAAATACGTTTCCGAAATTTACTATACCAGGAATCGAACCCGAAGCCTCTGCATTGTAGTGAGGCAAGCCGGCAAAGGCTTAGCCCGCTCAATCACAGAGGCCGTCTATAAAACACTCCTGGGTAAATTCTTGTGGATTCCTAGAATATAGAAACCCACGCCATTTGAAAAAGAACCTAAGCTATCGTTCTAGTAAAATTGTATCGGTATCTATTAATTTTTATGCAATCTAAGAAATTTATACCATTTCCCGGAAATATTCCGCGGGATTCCCGGAACATTATCGAAGAATTAAAAAAATAATGTGACTAAGCTATTGTTTTAGTGTAAATTCTGTCGAAATAAGTGTTGCAAGACATCCACCACAGTAGTCATAAGAACCATAGAGTACATTGTTATCACATAGACAATTCTCAGAGATAATAATATTGTTACGAGCGCGAGACTCGAATTAAAATGCCGTTGGAATTACTATAGAATTTATTAGAACTATACAAACACGTATAAATATAACTAGACACTACTAGTATAAACTGCACGATTAAATAGCGCGCGCAAAGTTCGTCACTGTATTGCTTATCGAATGTAAGTCTTGCTCGTATCGTAATCCTCGCTTGACTGCCTCCCCCTCCGTTCGGGAATTCCTTTTATTATATACAAATACAATATGCCTCGACGCAAAATAATAACTTCTTAGAATTAGTTAGAAACATTTGCCTAATTATGCCCTCCGAACGGCCATAAACGAGTATAATAGGCTGCTCTTCACAACAACCATTAAATAAGTAAACAAAAGAGTACGACCATAAAAGCGCTTCTATGTAATTATCTCAAACACCGAGCGGATAATAAATGTGCTTTGTTTTCAATTATGCAGGTGGCCCAATTGTAACAAAATTTTTAGTCGATTCATTAGATAACTCGATTTATAGTTAGTGTTTATCGGTACCATAGATAATATATTTTAGTCGACTTATCAGATGATTCGAATTATAATTAAATTACCAGTCAGTTAATTTTATAAGCCCACTAAATTATCGTATAGATAATTTAGCGCATCGATAACTAATTGTTATAATTATTTTTGTGATCCTGGCAATACTATGGTGTAATTGCTATTTTTAGCAATGATATTTTTTGTAGTTGGTAGCATTTTCGTATAAAAAAAGCATGTAAACAATATTCATTGCTTACTGTCCAGTGTGAGGTGAGTGTGTGAACAATAAAAAAGGAGAAACCCGGCTCAAATATTTGGTACTTTCTTGCCCAAATCTCTCCTTGCTGTTACATAAGTTAATTTTTATACACCCTAACAAGTTTAAAACGCTCGGGAAAATTCCCGCTGGGTTTCCGTATAAAAAGTATCACAAATTTTATTTCGGAAAATTTACTATCGATCAGTAAAAATGTACCTGAATCAGATTTTTTCACCTTAGAACTTAGACACTTCAAACCGCTCCAAAAAAAATATCGCTGGATTCCCGGGATATGTGCGATTTCTCCACTGATCGATAGCAAATTTTATGTGATAAATCGTGTGATACTTCTTATCCCGGGAATTGACCCAGGGGCGGTTTGAAGTTGTTGGGGTACATAAGAATTAACTTATTCCCATACAGTTTTCACTAATACGAGAGCTTACGTTCTTTTTTAAATGTTCCGACACTTTTTGTTCCGAGAATTTCAAGTCAGGCGTGCACGAAGTCGCGGCCATAACCTAGTAATATATAGTTTTATGTATTTATTTCAATTTACTTTACTTAAAGTACCTCATTACTGATCATCTCTTTTTAATAAAATTGTCTTCATTATTCTTACTTGGCGAAGCGTAACTTGTATATGTATATATGGGTATGAAAATTTAGGAATAGTCCAATTACAGTAGATTTTCTGTCAAGTATTTTGTTATGATTAATAATTACTATATTATAAATTATGGAGTTTCTTCTTGAATTTCCTACCAATTTCTACAATTCAACAGGTGAGTGTTGTTGAAAAATTCTTCTATTGTGGTGTACACAGATAAAAGAATCATAACTAAGTCCTGGTCAGGGGCGTAGCTACAGGCGTATCAGCCATATCAATGACACTGGGCTAGGCTATAGGGGCCCTCAGGCTATAGGGGCCCCGACAGTGTGTAAGCACAAATTCCTAAAATGTTGTTCACAAACAGATTAATGACATTTTTAAGAATAACTGCTTTTTTTTAATAACGGAGATGAATTTTGGAAATTATTTACCATCGAGCAGCTGCCCCAGATATTTCATCTGGGGCTTAACGAGGATAGGGACACCTTGGACTATAACGGACAAGTCCGAAGGTGGATTCCGAAAACGCCTATAGAACATGAGGGCCTCCGTTTTCGCGGGGAGATCCTAAAGCCCCGTCTACCTATACGTTGGACCACGGTCGCCAATTCGCTATTGGCGAGGTCCACGGATTCCGCGTTTGACGCAGCACGTGGCGTGAAAGAAAGAAAGAAAGACTTTATTTGAAGAAATAACGACGTAATTACATTCTTTACACATTATGAGCATATTTTGAGAATTTGCACGCCGCATTTTCAGCAAACAAGGTTTGCACTCAGCATATTGATGTGCCGGAATTATATCCGACACAACGCTGATTTTCAGTGCAAAACTTCCTTTCGGCGTAAGAACAAAACGACTCAATTTTCTTAAATAATAATTAATAAAACTATTACTAATTGTGTAATATTTAATTAATAAATCAAATAAATAAATTTAAATAAAGTCAACATTAAAATACTTTCTTACTTTAAAATTAAAATAAATACCTAACCATATAGTAATTACTTAACTCTATTAGCTCATCCCTGTATGTATAGGGGTGAGTAGGGTAGGGTGTCGTCCGTAAAGCAGGTTAACCCTATCCCGGCCATGTTCCCGAAAGATCCATTCGTAACCAACGTTCCACAGAATCGACCCGAGGACCGACCCTTGTAGAACGTCGCACGCGACGCGTCTCCTACTTATCGCGTGACCAGTCTGACCAACCTTCCAAAGGGGGGAACTCTCGCGCCGACACTTGGCAAGTTAGCCACGTTACAAAGTCGCTCCGCGCTTTTAATGTTTTGTAGTTGGTTTTATCAATAAAATACATAATCACTATATATCACTGTAAGCGTGCTCGTAAAGTGAAGTGATAGGTGCAGAAATAATAAAAATCGGGTAATAAACGCCATAGTTGTTAGCAAACAGAACTTGTAAATTATAAATTGAATTATAACTGGCGGAAAGTTATCGATAACGTAGCTGTCACCAGATCCGTCATGACGAGACCTATTTGGGGACGAGAAAAAAGCGACCAAGGATATTGGTGCAAAAAAATAGACCCAAGAAATCGCAAAAAACTGGGATACTAAACTTCCCGCATAGTTTCGCACGAACGATAGATATACAACATATTGTTACATGCCGTTAAAGATAAACGCACAGCTGCCTGTCGTAAAGCGCAGTTCATTGTCTTTCTGGATTTAGGAATTCTTTTATTTACTTTGTAATTAAGAAAAACATGCTATTGTTTTATGCTATCATTAGTGTCGAACTAATCCTTACTGTTATTGTTTTCGACTTTGTTGGCCGTTCGCAGGTTTGCAAATTACATTTTCTTGGAAGAAGCCAGCCCATGCAATCGATTGTGTATTGTACAGTTTAGCGATATAGATGACGGACTTTGCGCGTGTCAAATTGCATTGAATCGTGCAGAGTGAACTGGTTGTGTTTGTACAGTTCAAATAAACTCTATAGTAATTCCAACGGCATTTATTTCAATTCGAGTCCTGTAGCTCGTAACAATATCTAGATACAACAACTGGCGCGTGACAAGGAGGAATAGGAGACACGGATCCCCGAACTTGAAAACTCAAAATTGAATGAGAAACCAAAAAGAGGTTCAAGATACCTGAGACGAGAGGTATATTTAAATTGGACGCGTACAATAAGTTGGCCAGAGTACATAGACGTATTCCGGACGATCGCCCCGCATCGAGTCATCGCGTCGCTCGTACCGCCAAGCAGTCAAGCAGTGCAGTGCATATCGCGTCGCACCGCGAGCCGTATACCCACGTCTAGACTCATAGATGTAAATCTAATTGGTTAAGCACCTGACGTAAATGTTTTATTAGCATTTACATATTACTAGTTAACTAATAATAATTTAATGTATATTCTTGCTTCATGTACATTTTAGTATAAGAATATTTATGGTATGGTTTGAATAATTTGACTATAGTATGTATGTATGGTTCGTATGCTAAATTATCTATTTAATACACTTTAATTTAGTTGGAAATCGTAGTTATAAAACAAGAACATCATTCGTTACACATAAACTAAGCAGAAAAAACACTGTGATATTAGAATAAGATAATTACTGTGATATTAGTTCGAATTCGGGATTTATTAGGATAGCTTAACACCTATCCTAATAAATAAGGAGACCAGGGTTAAATACACAATAATATAAGTAAGTAGTAATAAATAAGATTATTTATGATATTGGTAAACAGGTTAGTGCTAAGTGACAAGGATAATAATCCATTAACATACAACTGATTATAATAATTAAGCTAAATTATTAGTAAGCTGTATTGAGAAGATTTTAACCCGTAAAGGTACATTTCACATAACTTATTTGATAAGACTAATTATTTATTTTATATATCTTTATTTTAATTTAATTTAATACAGTAGTGGTAATAAATAGCAGAAATGAGCATAACGGGAAAGAACGTAAAACAGGTTAGTTTGACGTATAACAAAAAAGACCAGAAAGGATTTGAAGCCCATGACGCCATTGACCAGATTGATGGACCGTCTTCTGGGCCAAGCGACAATTGCTCGCCGTCTGCCAATACACTTTTCCAAACTGCGAAAGCACAGCATAAGCAGTCTGGAAACCTAAAGAATACCATTAAGGAGACGGTAATCAGTAGCCTCACTGGGCTTTATGTTATCACGCTACGTCAGAAAGAGACGATACAAGAACTTCGAACCCAACCTGAGAGGACCGCTTTCCATAAGGAATACGAAATTAGGAAAATTCAGATTGAGCAATCTAGTCAACTAGCTAGCTTGCTGACACATATTAGGAAATCGGGCGTAAGTGAAGTTGCTAAAACTACACTTGCGAAAGTAAGGGACCCGAGGAAGATTTTTTCTTATGACGTGCTCGACCAGCTGATGGACATAAAACAGACCAAAGTGGAGGACTGCAGAGGAATTAAAGTGGACGAATTGGCAATAGAAATGAAGAAGCTACGACAAGCCGCTGAAGAGATTGGTAAGCAGGTGGCGACTCTTAACGATGCGTCACCATCTTACGCAGAAGTCCTATCGAAGCCAAAATCTGGCCGCTTAACTACTTCATGGCTACCTAAGCCAAAACACTCCCTTATAGTTTCGTCCACAGTAGACAAAGATAGGAGCGAAGCAGTGCTCGGTAAAATGCGACAGGCGCTGGACGCCAGGACCTCCAGTGGCCTCAAGATCCAGAGAGTAAAGAAGATTAAGGATCTAAAGGTTGTCTTGAGCTGCGGTATAGAGATGAGCTCTCATCAAATGGAGTCAAAACTCAAAGCGGATCAGAGTCTGAAAGTGGAAGAGGCGAAAAATAAAGATCCCCTGGTGATAGTGAGGGACCTCCTCAGTTACAATACCGAGGAAGATATAATAACGTCCTTAAAATCCCAGAATGCAGAGTTATAGGCAGATATACCAGCCGCTGACTTCCGTGTAATGGAGAGGTACGGGAAAAGGGCTAGAAACTCATTGGAGTCCCATGTCATTCTCTCCAGGTATCACCTCAAATACACAAAAGAATGACGGAGGCAGGGTACCTGCACATAGATCTCCAGCATCCTGTCATGGAGGACCAGTCCCCTTTAAGGCAGTGTACTTATGCTTGGGGTATGGTCATGGCCGCAAGTACTGCAAAGAGTAGAAAGATAGCTGCAGTCATTGTCGAGGACCACACAGAAAGGCTACATGCCCCAAGTATGAGGCTGGCGAGATGCCTTCCTGTCGTAACTGCATGCAGGACAAGCATCATGCAAAAGCACACAATGCTTTCAGCGTTGAGTGTCCTGTACGAGATGTGACACAATAACCAGGGCTGGATTTGCTTATCTTTGTTAACGCTGCGGGCACTGATCAGAACGCTGCTGTCTCCTCAGTGATACAGAAACACTGTCGAATCGTACAAGCTAATCTGCAGCGGAAAAGGCTCGCCACTCAGGAACTCTTCCACGAAGCACAACGTATGGGAATTAGCTTTGCGTTGATCCAAGAGCCTTACGTTGGTGCAGTGGGTGAGCTTAAGCAATACTACGGAACCCGCGTAATTCAAAATTGGCCGTCGAACGCGAAACCAGTAAAGGCAGCCATCGTTGTATTTGACGAAAACATTGATATATTATCGAGCCCATCATTGTCGACGGAAAACATAGCGGCTGCCATATTAGGTACTATTAAATGGAAAATAGGGGTTGTGTCCATTTATTTTGAAAATACGGAGCCACTTGAACCATACCTACATAGGCTGAGTGAGGTCATTGGACATATGCAAACAGAACTAACTTTGTTAGGTGGCCACGTAAACGCATGGAGCATTTGGTGGGGTAGCCAGGTAGAGGACACGCAGGGCGAAGAACTTACGAGTTTCCTAGATGAGCAGAACTTAGAAGTAATGAATTTGGGAACCGAACCAACATTCGATACTATTAGGGGTGGGCGAAGACTTACTAGTAGTATAGACATAACTGTTTGTACAACTGCCTTGCAACCTTTCGTCCGCAATTGGAGAGTGGACGGTTCGGTTATCAGCTCAGATCACAGTGCTATAATGTTCGAGCTTGATCTAGAGAAGTCTCCCGAGGGAAATCGTAAGAGTACAACGCGCATCTATCATACTAAAAAGGCTGTCTGGGGTTGTTTCACCGAGATGATAAAAGCCTCCTTGACACAGCAAGAGACAACACCAGAGAGAATAAGGAGTATAAGTGATAAAGACGAGTTGGAAAAGGAAATAAAGAAATACATAGGGATAGTGAAAGAAGGCTGTGATGCAGCAATACCTTTTATAAAATAAAAGAAACATAAACACCTTCCTTGGTGGAATGGCGAACTGGATAGTTTGAAGAAGGATATGGCCCAAAAGCAGCGCAGAATCTCCTACGCCCACCCTCGACGCCGCCAAGCTATCGTGGAGGAGTACCTGGAAGCCAAACGAAAATATGAGAAGGAAGCTATGGCAGCGTCGACAAAAAGCTGGAAAGAGTTTTGTACACGTCAAGACAAAGAAAGCACGTGGGATGGGATTTACAAAGTAATCAGAGGCACGGCAAGGCGACAGGAAGACCAGCTCCTGGAAATCGATGGAGTTGTTCTGAGTCCAGCAGAGTCTGTCAATCTGTTGGTGTCAACATTCTTTCCTCCAGACTATCAGGGAGAGGAAAACACAAACCACGCCGACATTAGAAAAGAGGCGGTCACGATTGGTGACAGGCTTTCAGACGACATAGAGGACCTAATGTTTACGATGGCTGAGTTGATGTGGACTCTAAACAGCTTCAACCCTAAGGAGCCCCCCCGAAACGATGGTTTCACAGCAGCTATATGTTGGGCAATGATGGCGGCACCAGAGGTTTTCTTGTGCCTGGTCAACAAATATCTTGACTTGTCATGTTTCCCATCACCGTGGAAAGAGGCAACCGTCGTAGTACTAAGGAAACCAGGGCGTGCTGACTATGGGGTAGCGAAGTCGTATCGTCCAATAGGATAGTGAAGGAAACCTAAATGTAATGATAAACATCAAAGTAATGTTTCTACGAATTAAAAAACAACAAAAAGGATATCCGGAAGCATCATAGGCAATTACATGCAATGACCACTTGGATAGCTATTTATGGGGTTTTAAAGATACAAAGGCATCGAAAACAATAGAAGCCATAAACACTGTGCGTACTGTAGCCACCAACTTAGACCTCAGACAGTGGGCTAGCAATAAAAGTAGAAAGCAGAAATATTTAAGCAGGATCCGGCAAAAAAAGAAATGATGAGTGCAGTAAAGTTAGTATTGTTCTAATGGAACCCTTTGTTCCGGTCTTGAACAAAGGTAAGCGTTACATTCAAGAGTTATGGTGAGCAGGAAATAACTGGAACGAATATTTTGAAACGAAGCAATATGCGCTTGGGCAAGAATTCGCCGTAAGAAGCACATTGAAGAGCTTCAGCGGTGTTTGGAGATGGATCGCAGTACCTGCTTTCCCGTGCGAGCCTGAAGCAAAGTGGCTAACTAAGAGGTACGATTGGATCTGTCACATCGGAAAAATTACGTGGAAAGCAATTCACCGAACGGCAGACCACATTTGGAAGCGCTGGTTGAAAGAATATCTCTCAACCTTTAAGCCTCGCAGAAACGGCGAAGGCCTTGCAAAGATGTATATAGTACCCCATGGAAGAACAAGAGTTGTCGACGTTCAGGTAACTGACGGAATGATAAGAGGAATCACTTCGCGTATCGTCGTCCTGGTATCTGCTGCAGTGGCATCGTACCCGAGTTTAGAGTGCCTGACGGATCAGGCACTGGGGGGAGATTGTTAACGATGCCAAAATAGTTTATAGAAAGTTGTTTCCCACGAAGGCAATGCAGATGCTGAGATATGGAATAATTTATGACGTCCCCCGTAATGTCCTTCATTGTTTTATATTTTCGAGAATTTCGGTAATAGTTTAAAGTAACGTCCTTTGTAAGACCATTTGAGTCAAAGAAAGATGATCCTGACATCTGCCATTGCCATTGTACATATTTTAGAAAATAGTTTTGTAATTTATCTGCATGCTTTGTATTAATTTCGTGAGGAAACAATTTTTAGTTTATGGACAGGTTCGGATCTTCCGAGAAGGGTTGGGTCCAGGCCAGAGAAATCGTGGGAAGCTTCCGCAAGATCTTAGTTTTTTTAATGTATTTGTTCGTATAAGTAGTCGGTGATCTGCCAAAACAAGTCAGTGTATTAAAAGTGTTAGTCAGTGTCAGTTGGAGTGTAAAGTTAGAGTCAGAGTGTTAGTGTATTAGTGTATTAGAGAGTGAACTTAATAGTTGGCGGGTTAAAGTGTATAGTAGTGTCTGAACAAAGTGTATACGCTAGTTAGTGTATAGATATACCGATTACGTCTTTAATATAGCCAATGGTAATTTCATTGTAAATATAACTCAGTAGCGTTCCAATAAACGACGTGAACCGTAAGAGTGACTGGAGTATTATTTCCACCGGCATATCCCGCCAGCACCTCCTACAGGCTTCCACCGAAAGCCCTATCGGAGATCCGCTACAGCTCTTTATAACATAGTTGGTGTTTATAACCTTTGCGGCACTTTTTGTGCATGAATTTACACGCACTTGCCTTATTTAATTGAGTAATTTTATTTCATACTTAGGTGTGAGTGCAAATTCAGTCGAGTGTCAGAAAGCTCACCTTCGCTCCCTGAACGATCCCGAGAGCTTTTGGGGTGAAGTGGCCCAAGAGCTGGATTGGACAAAGCCCTGGGACCGCGTTTTGGACAACAGCAAGCCGCCATTTACGAAATGGTACGAATCCTTATATATACACTATTGAAGAATACTTAAATGACAAAAATTCATTTACATAGCAGCTCGCTCTAACATCTTATACTATATTTTGTATAACGTTATCTTGCCAAGCTTGTAAGGGATTTATGGAGATATAATATATTGCAGCATAACATTTTAGTACATCATGTTATTATTATAACTTTAATAATATTTTTCTTTCCTTTTATTGTGTCTTGGTCTTATTGAGTATGCACTGTTTGCTACAACTCCATTAATTCTGTAACATACTTCTGTATAAAACTTATTAAAAAAAGACAACTTGAGATATAAATAGAATAAGAAACTTTAAGAAAAACAATATTTAGCTAAACGTGTTGCTGGGGAGTTTGTTGCCGCTTATTTTCCTTAACAGCAATAACACGTTGCGAAGCGGTGTACATAGAATAGGAAGTAATATTAAATTTTAACTTCTATATACGACCTTCAAAAAGTGTTCTCCAGTGGAACTTATTTTGAATAAAAAACTTTGAATTTACATCTGTACAGATAAATAAAATTAAAATGTCTGTTCGTAATATGCATATACGGTACTTATATCAAATAAAATTAAAAAAATGTCTGTCTGTCTGGTTGTTCCGTCTATTGTCTGAAACGGCTGGACCGGTTTTGACGGGAGTTTCACTGGTAAATGTTATAAGGAGTAACTTAGGTTGCTTTTTATTTATTTTTCACAGCTAGTTAATGATATAAATGTGAAATTTGTATTAATTATAACTACGTTTTAACGGTTCTAAGTGCGACATTTATTTCATTTTTATTTTTATTCCGAAGTTTGGTATGATTGTTCCAGCGCGCACCAATTAATAAATTATATATCAAATTAAACCAATTTTTATGTGTATGGTGGAATAGTGTTGCCCATGTAAAAGTGGCCGCAAATAGTGGTTGCCACCTGTTAAAAATAAATTGGAGTGGAAGAGAGTTAACGCGCTACGTCCCTAGTTGGCGTAGCTCAGCGTAACGAGTTCCTGAGCAGCTTCCTTGCGTAGCGGTCACGAATGCGCTTCTCACGTCTATTTAAGACAATTTTCCGCGCTTTTGTACCCGGAAAAGCGATAAATTGTCAGTTCTGTGTACAGGTGATAGTGTACTAGTGTTTGTTCGATCGGATTTTGGCGCGGAAAGTAGTTTTGGCCGCTAAGTCCCATCTCTCTTTCCGCTTGTTAGAGTCGTGCGCAAAATCTGATGCGCGCGCTTTTGTAACGGTTTTTCGTGTGTGTACTGTTTTCGCGCGCCTGTCTGATCTCCTTCTGGGTAAGGACCTCCAGCAATGGATGGCCCAGGCACCCCGAAAGCCCCCAGGGAGTCGAGTGTCCCGCGTAAGCGGGATCACAGCGGCTCCAACAACGGCTGGGCGATGAAGGAGATAGGGGAGACGAGCGAGAAGAAAGCTTCTTTGGTTCGTCGCAACCGCAGCGCTGCGGAACCTCGTCTCGGGCGCCCGGGGCGAGCCGTTGTCACGGCTACCCGGCCGCCCGCTTCGATAGGGGTGCGTCGGCAGTGGTCGACCTCACCGATGCCGAGCCCCGCGATAAGGAGAGCGCGACGATGGGCCGCCTTCGGATCACGTCGCGCCTAGGGCCCCTGCCATGCGTGCCGCGTGCAAGAGCGCGGCACACTCGACCGTAAATAGGGAAATCGTGCTTGCCGCGAACTCAGCCGTGTCGCTGGCTGTGAGCGCGATAGTAGAAAACGTCTACATGGCGCCGTCGCCGCCTGCCTGGGCCTCAGCCGTGCACGTGGATGGTCGCTATGTAGACCATTTAGATATCGCGCCGTCGGGCAGTGTCCCGGAGTCACCGGAGTGCACACTCGACGACGCGATCCGGCATTTCTACGGGGTAGACGCAGGACAGGTCGCGTGTACGCCGCTCCTGGTTGAGCCGGCGTACACGGCGGCGACCATGCTGTCTTCTTTCCCTACTGGGATAGTCGCCGCCACCGCTACGTCCAGCTTTGTTGCTATGCTATGTTGGACGCCCGGCTTGCCGGGATTGAGGAGCGGCTGCCACCCGCCCCAATTCTTCGTCCGCCGCTCGCGGCGGACAGGAAAAAGGCTGCGGAGGCACAAACACTGCCTAAAGCGGTGGGAACCGCCGATGCCGCCCGCCAAGCCCCGAGGGAAGCAATTCCCCCGATACCGATGGAGGTGGTGGTGGCCCCCGTCGTCGGGATGGTGGACTCCCCACCAGCATCCCCCTCCCCCTCCACCCAAGAAGAAGGTGGAGGGGGGGTGAAGCAGAGGGCGAAGAAGCTGCGCCGAGCCGCAGCTCTCGCCGCCACTTCTGCTCCGGTGCCTAAGCCAGCCCCCAACCCTCGCCCCCATTCCGGAGGGGGGCGTGGTCCACGGTCATCTGAAGGAAGAAGGCTAGGGGAGCGGGAGCGGAAACACCCCGCCCCCCTCCCTCGGCGCAAGCACCGGCTCCATCGTCGGGGTGGAGATCGGTGCGCAAGCCACGAGCTACGAAGCCCGTGGTATTTCAGGAGCCGAGGTCGGCAGCAATTATTATCAAGTTGCTGCCGGAATCAGCCAAAAAGGGTATTGGCTACCGAGAGGTCTTTGCGAAGGCCGCCTCGGTGGTCAATATCACCGAATTAGGCCTCAGAGAGGGACAGAAAGTGACGCGGACCGCCCGGGACGCTCGACTCCTGGACATCCCCCCAGGACCCGAGAGTGCGACTAGGATGAACCGCGTCGCCGAGGCCCTTCGAGGGACGCTCCAAGGGATGGCCGAAGTCATCCGCCCCGTAAAGAGTGGGGAGCTTTACATCTCGGGGCTGGATGAGTAGGCCACGGTAGATGGGCTTCGTAGTGCCATCGCCAGCGTGGGCAACTGCCTGCGCGACGATGTCAAGGCGAGGCACATAGGCATAGGACCTGGGGGGATGGGCGCATCATACGTGATGTGTCCCGTCTCTGCAGCCAAAGCCATCGCCGAGCGGGGCCACCTTTTGGTGGGCTTCACCTCGGCGAAGGTGGAGGCTCTGGAAGCCAGGCCGATACGTTGTTACAGATGTTTCAAGGTCGGTCACGGCACCCAGACTTGCCCGGATTCGTGCCCGGGCCGGACTGGCTTGTGTCTCCGCTGTGGTGAGAGCGGACACAAGCAGCCGGACTGCACAGCCCGCGACCCCCACTGCGCCGTCTGCGCGGCGGGGGGCAAACGCGCTACCCACCAGACGTTGGCGAGGCACTGCAAGCCCCCATACGTCAAGGGTAAATTCGTCCACCCGAGGGCGAACAAACGATCGGTGAGTGAAAGGGGGGTACCAATGGACACCTAAATGCCCAGTACACCCCTAACTCTCTTCCAAGCCAACGTTAACCACTCCCCCGACGCTCAGGACTTGTGCCTGCAGGCGATGGCGGAGTGGCAAGCAAACTTGGCCGTAATAAGTGAACCTTATTACGTACCCTCAGCCAGGAACTGGGTGGGGGATCTCGACGATATGGTAGCCGTGGTCGCCAGAGCCGGGTCTGGCACACCGCTCACCAATCTCGAAAGAGGAAAGGGCTACGCGGTGGTGGAAAGCGGATGTTACGTCATTATAGGCGTGTACCTCTCGCGGAGCCGCCCTCTGGCGGAGTACGAGCTCGTCTTGGACTCCATCAGGGCAGCCGTCGGCAGACTAGCGCCAAGCACCAATCCTGGGGGAACGCGATCACCGATGTTAGGGGACGGGCGGTTGAAGACTGGGCGCTCCAATCCAACCTGTCCATTTTGAACCAGGGATCGCTCCAGACCTGCGTGCGTGCGCGGAGTGGATCGATCATCGACCTGTCATTCGCCACACATGCGGCCGCCCGCAGAGTGGTAGGATGGAGGGTGCTGGAGGAGGTGGAGACTTCGTCTGACCATTTGTACATCAGATTCGAGCTCTCCCCCTCGCCTAGCGCTAACCCTGTTCATGCCCCCACCCGGCTCCCGCGCTGGGCTCTTACCAAGCTCGACGCGGAGCAGGCCGAGGAGAGGGCAGTCATCGAATGCTGGACCTATCCAGCCGACCTGGGGAATCTGGAGGCGTAGGCTGAGCACATGCGCAAATCCCCCAAAAGGATTTGCGACGCTGCTATGCATCGAGCCAAACGACCGCCACCGCGTACATCGGTCCATTGGTGGACTGAGGAGCTGGCTGGATGGCGGAGGGCAGTCCGCAGAATCAGCCACAGGCTCAAACGCAGCAGAGCGCGTCGTCCTCCAGACTATGTTGAGGAGAATGGACTCGTGGGAGAGTTCAGAGAGGCCAGAAAGGCCCTTTCAATCGCAATCGCAAGTCGCCCTGGACCTGCTCCGGGGCAGGAAGACGGCTCTGGGACTCGACGGGGTTCCGGGTCAGCTCCTCTTCCTGGCCGCTAAACATCTACGCGGCCAGCTGCGGGAACTGTTCGATGCTAGTATTCGCGCAGGTCAGTTCCCGTCGCAATGGAAGGAGGGCCGATTATGACTGATTCCTAAGGGAGGGCTAATCTTCTTTGCGGATAACACCCTACTCACGGCACGCGCTGCGTCATTCGCGGAATCCGTGGACCTCGCCAACGCCGGGTTGGCGATCGTGGTCCGAAGAATAGGTAGGCTGGGCTTGAAGGTCTCCCCCGCGAAAACGGAGGCCATCATGTTCCATAGGCGGTTTCGTAATCCCCCTGCGGACTTGACCGTTACAGTCCAAGGGGTGGATATTCGTGTAGGTCCCCAGATGAAATATCTGGGGCTGATTCTCGATGGGCAATGGCTGTTTAAAGCGCACTTTGAGCAGCTAGTTCCCAAACTCGTGAGGGCCGCAGGCGCCCTCTCTCGGCTCCTTCCCAACGTGGGGGGACCGGGGGGAGCCGCCCTTTTGCGCTAGGATCGGCGGGGCGTAACTACGTTCTAAGTCTCATGCCTTTCCTACCATAAGCGCGGGGCACATGGGAGGAGGGTGGTTTTAGTGGAGTATTGAGTTCTTCAAGTCCAAGCCGGCGATTTGACTCTGGTGTGCCATTCGTGGTGACACCTGTCGTCGCTTTGGTTTAATACCTAGTAAAGGACCCGGTAGTGTGCGAAATGCATTTCCCCCGCCTCAAAATAAAAAGCGCAGCGTAACGCTATCGTAGCACACTATCTTTAACAGCTGGCAACCTCTATTTACAGCCACTTTTACATAAGCAATTCTATTCCACCATACACAGAAATAAATAGCTTTAATTTGATATATAATTTATTTTAAAAATAAGCGAATGAAATTTTTCCGAAAACATCAAACTATTATTTTAATTAAAAATTCTACCGGCCACATTTTTATAGGCAACCTAGCAAAAATGTATTTTCCATATATAATTTATATATCAAAATAGATTTTAATTAACACATGAACGTAGTAATCTTGCAGCCGAATCTTGATCTATTTATCATTTATCAAAACAAAGGCTGCGAGGGTTTCTCCTGCGCCACTTCCCCCTTACCCCTCCCTTTCCTACCTCTTCCCCCTCGCCGCCTCACGCGGGTGGTCTGCGCCTGTGAGGCGGCGACTGTGGCCAGCTGGGTGCCGGTTGACGGTGGGGCGTTCGCCTTTTGGCCGCCTCTTCTTCTTGTTGCCGTCTACCAACCCTCTTCCGCCACGGAAGCAGCTGGGGGAGGGGGCGCCGGACTGGCACTTGGAGGCGACAAAAGTGCCGCCGTCTCCAGGGACTCCTGCTGTGTGGGGAGCGGGGGGAACTCCTCCGCCAAGCGCCCAGAGATGAGCGAGGGGCTCGGCGGAGGGGTGGGCCTGGCGCGAGGAGTGGCGCTCGGCAATGGGGCCGGGCGGAACCGCTCCTCGATGGCTGCGAACCTGTTCTCCATGAGGAGAGTTAGCTGGCTCAGGTTCGCCGCCATCGCCGTCTCCAGATTTGTGTCTGGCGGTGGTGCCGGCGGCGTGACTTCTCGGAATGGAGGCTCCTCACTTCGCACCGGAGGTCAGCCAACTCCACCTCCATGCGGCTATTTGCCGCACGGAGCAGGGCGACCTCCTCGCTGGTTGTGCGAGTGAGGAACTCCTCCGAGGCCTCCTGAATGGAGGTTACCGCCTCCTTGAGTGCCTTTTGAAGGGTCCCCTTGAGACCCTTCGACACTTTGGCCACACCGGCCACCACCGTCAGTGAATCGGCTATCCGCCGCTGGAGGTCCTCCGCGCGGTTAGCGCGTTCCGCGCGAGATACGGGAGGGGCTTGGCCCGCGGGGAGAGTTCCGGTTCTGATCCTGGTCACCCTCGCGGTCGCCACCGATTGAGCCTTCTCCACGATCTCTTTTTCGCATTGGAGCGCAAGCTCCGCGCGTTGAGCCTCCACTAGCGCCTGCTTTGCGGCTGCTAGGACCACGTATTCCCCCATTGTGGGGGGACGTCCTCTACCCCGCTTGGCTTCCGGCGATTTGGCGGCTGCCGGGGCCTTAGACGGGGGCTTCAGTGGGGGCACTATCCCCTCTTCATCCGACGACGTCATGGGGGAGAGGTCGTAGAGAGCCAGGTACTGCCTTAACCGCTCATTGCGGGGGCAGCCTGGCTCTTGCTCTTTCCCTCCGACGCCTTAGCAGCCGGGGCATTTGATGGGGCCTGGGCAGGGGGGGCCCGTCTCATCCTCGGTCCCGGATGAAAAGGATGACTCTAACGTCATCTCCGCCCTTCTCGGGCTCAACGTCGTTTTGGGTTTTAATTTTTGAATTCTCCATACAGTTCCCACGAGTATAAAACGGTCTAACATGAAAAAACGTGGTGGTCCGTAGTAACGGCCGGGTCCCCCCCCCCCCGACCTCAAAGCCTCTCGCCCTGCGCCGCAGCTTAGGCATTAGGGGATTTTGATTGAGGTGCTCATCCTCTTGGGCTAGCCGGTAAAGGCCAGCCTCGCGGTCCCGTGTGGCCGCGAGACGTGACCACGACACCACACGGGATAACGCTCGACGGTAGCGCCCATTTCTGGGCCCGCCGCCACTGTCCACGTCATTGGGGCGCACGGGGCAGAACCGTGCGGCCCTCTTCTGGCAACGGCGCCAGCGGAGCAAGGTGCGTCGATGCTGGGCCGGTGCCCGCCGCTTCTCCATGAAGACCGGCGAAGCGGCGTTCTTCTAACGTCGGAAGGGAAGGGTGTTTGAGAAGGAAGAGGTTGGGAGGGAAAGGAAGAAATACAGGGATTTGGAGTGAATAGGTGGGACACGGAGTGAAGGGGGGATGTGACAGTGGCGGCTAGGGGCCCCGGGGACGCATCCCCTTGTACCGCTTCCTGGACGGAGGCGTGTCCAGGGCGGCACCCCCTGGAGGGAAAAGGAGGCACCTTAACACTTCGCTACATCTACGTGATACAGTCACTAACACTTTAATTATTACAGACGGAGCATGGAAATTATAAAACATTTGTTTTATTTTAATTTAATTTTGTTTTTAAATACAGTCTGCTATACCAGTGCTTTTCAATCTTTTTCAATACGCGACCCCTTTACAGGTAGAAAAATTTTGGCGACCCCCTTGCGATATAGACAGACAAAAAGTTAGTAATTTGAAAGACTACGTTTATGTTTTTCTCTATTTTATTACCTATATTCTTTATTAGGACTTATAACTCTACAAAAGGCTGCTGAGCGTAGGAAGTACCTAAGTACGTGGTATAAATTTAAATAGCCTTTTCCTTTCGCCAGCGACCCCGGAGCAAGGCTGTGTAACCCCCCTAGGGCTCGCGACCCACAGATTGAAAAACACTGCGCTATACTATACCCATTTTTATTCAGTCACTTAAACAAATAGCCTTGCAACCGATTTTATACATATTGTTACGAGTGTGGGACTCGAATTAAAATGTCGTTTGGAATTACTATAGAATTTATTTGAACTATACAAATACGTATAACATAGGTACAATTATAACCGGACGCAATAAGTCCACATGTAATGAACAATTAAATAACAGGCGCAAAGTCCGTCACTATATCACTTATCGAATACGTCTTGCTTTATCGTAATCCTCACTTGACTGCCCCACTCCTCCGTTCAGGTATTGTTTTATATTGTTCGGTGCAATATGTCTACTTCATCGCGTGCACCCGATTTCCCGGAATCACACCTGGCCGCCGCCTACCGAAACAGATTACAATACACAATAGGCGGCTCTTCTGATTACAAATATTAAATACAAAGAAAACAAAAGAAGTTCAAATGTAGGTGGTATTAAAACTTGGGGTTTATGAACGCAGGTGTTCATTCGCATCTGTTGTTGTGCTTCGTGGAATTTTGGCTAAGTCGTAACAATATTTTCGCTTGGCCGTGTTCAAAATGTTGTTTTTTTTTATTGCATGAGTTCAGTAGGCAGGCAGACGGCCCCGATCGAAAGTGATTACCATCGGTTATGGACGTTTTTAACACCAAAGGTGCTATCAATATGATACCGATCTCTAAAGGGAGACTGGAGCCTGGCCACTAATGCTGGAACGCAACTCATAGTGGTTACGGCGGCATACTCTAGACCAGGGATGGTAACGCTTACGAAAGACCGCCCGGCCACAAGAAATTGTGTTCTTTCTCCATTCCTGCACGGATGTATTAATATTTACGCAGGTGGGTGGGTGGAGAGATGTCGGTATGCTACAATGCTGTGGACCGTCACGTGGTCGGCGGGAAGGGGGAGCAAGTTGCATTGGTCCATGATTCCCCCATAACCGACACTGTTAAGAAGATCACCTATAACGAATTGAAGGACCAGGTACGTGATATTGTCGTCGACTAATCCCAGTCCCACTGCGGGACGTAAGCATCTGACAGGCAGACAAAGAAAACTGCGGTCGGGAAACCCCGTCAGGATTCTTAACGTTAAAACATAAAATATTTATTTGTTATTATCTATATATATATAATTCTTCTGTACGTGTGTTGACAGTGAACTCCTAAACGGCTGGACCGATTTTGATGATATTTGTTTTGTGTGTTTGAATGGGTCCCCGGATGGTTTAGATTCACAATTGGAACCGGTAGATGGCGCTGAGATCGGGTTCTAGAATCCTCCTAATCACCTGAAGCGATTTCGTTTTTGTGTGTTTGAGTGGGTTCCCGGGTGGTTTAGATTCACAATTAGAACCGGTAGGTGGCGCTGAGATCGGGTTCCAGAATTCTCATAATCACCTAGACCGTTTTTGGTGATTTTGTTTTTAAGTCATGAAACAAAGTCTTTTGGGAATTCAGAAAATATGGCGGTACGAAGTTCGAAGGGTCAGCTAGTTAAATATAAAATAGTAAATTATATAAAAACATGTGCACTTGCATGGCGACACTGCCCGAATGCGGCCGAAATAGGGCCGGCTATAAGATTTTCTAACTTCAGAACACCATATGTTGCCGTGTGTCAAGGACATGAATATGTTGTGTTAGACGTGTGTAGGCACGCGGATCGCGCTAGGAACTCTCGCATCCGCGGCAGTCTTTATATCCGTGATATAGCGAACAAACTGTAAGAATATCGTCTACTTGATATGGCCACGTTTTACGGAAACCGTGGGGAAATGTCTAATCATGCAATCTCCGCCAGGTGCGGTATTGCTGGTAAAGGGGACACTGAAGCGCAACAACTAGAAGTGATCGAGGGCGTCACCTCTGACGTCATATATATATTTGTGTGTGTTTGTGTCCGTGTGTAATATATTTGTATGATGTATTATAGAAAGGTCTGACTTGGAAAAGAACACCTAATATTAAAATTGCTGTTTAAGGTCCTGACTATGTTAGGGGTGAAGCCGGGCCTGGAGGGCTGTTATATAAAAAAAACCTCCGCCAGGTCCCGGCCGAAGGGATAGGCCCAATAAATGCAAACTTGACGTTGTAAGGCTGGGGCCACACTAACGGGAATCGTCAATGCCTATCAACGCGATAAATATTGCGTTCATTATTAACGCGATAAAGTGAGTGGCTAACTTGAGCAGTCAACGTGAATGCTCATTCTTGGTGATAAAATTAGCGCTAATGTTCTTTTAATTTCAAGCAAGATGGACGTTGACGGTGTTACTCTGTATTTGATGAGTGTAATTTTTTATTACGTGAATATATTTTACATTATTTTATTATAATTAGAATCATTTTGCGATGAACGCACGATTCTTGAAATTTTGTATCTCGGATCCCACAAACATAGCTCTGTTTGCAGAATCTCGATGAACGCAATTACTTTCCGGTTACTACTCCAAAATCATAGTACGTACTCCCGTCCCTCTCACGGTTCACGGTGCACACTGACATACGTAGTGTGGCCGCTTCAACGTATGAATTCTCGCGTTAATCTTTTTCATGTACCGCCGCTTGAGCTATTGCCAAACGTCATACGGCAATTCGAACGCCGTTGTCAAGTTATCGCGTTAAGTCGTGGCTACACCTACGTTAAATGTCCTCCGTTGCGATAATTAAAGGCAATTCCCGTTAGTGTGGCCCCAGCATAAAGGATAACATGCGTACCAATGATATCAATATTAGAGATGCCGCAGTCCGCGTGAAGGAGCGAAAAAATAAGAGGGGTTCGAGGCTCTGAACGCTAGGATGGAGATGATGATGTATGCCTACATTAGATAGTTTGTTCCTAGGTGTCTCGGCTAGCAGGAAAGTTAGCTTCTCTAGGAGTGACAAAGGGTTCCAGAGTCCTTATTTACATGCCCCTCATCCCAGAAGCTGTGATAGCAATGCTTGCTACCAATAGAATTGGAGCTATACATTCCGTTGTGTTTGGAGGTATGTACACGATTTTATAGTACAATTTTTTGTAGTATATTATACAATACGACAAAATAAAAATAATCGACAGATGAATTTGTACACACACATATATTCATGAATGCACGCACGTACATATACACATAGTATATCCTCAAGCTAAGCAAATTATTTATAGGTACTAAACTGGTGTTATGGGTATATAGTTTCTTACCACTTCTTCTCTTTAACTGCAATAACACGTTGCGAAGCGGTGTACATAATAGGAAGTAAAATTAAATTTTAAATTATATGTATGACCTTCAAAGTGTTGAATAAAAACTTTTATTTTTGAATTTGAATATAATGAATAACTTTGGGGCCGACCCCAGGCACCCAGATCATAGTAAAAAAGTAATGTTCGTTCAAGCCTATATTGGACTGTTATTTTTTCTTCTTTTAATTAGGATGAATCAACCAAAGTGTTCCATATCCATAAATTAACAATTCCATTCATATAAATACGACAAAGTAATTTTCTTAATTTTTTAAAGAAAATGTTCTTTTTCCGTACAATAATGTGAATAAATTGAGATACACAACACACAAAACTGCCAACGTGGAGCGTGCCCAGAAGGCTGGCTGCATTGCCACGCTGTATGGCAATACTTATTTGTTGTGCGAAACATGAGCCAGCCTTCTGATCACGGGTAGTGTCAAAGAGTTTCTTACATATATGGGAGCTGCATGCGTCTAGTCATCGCAGTGAACAAGGAACTACTGGCTAGCGCAACTTTTTTTTTTTATTGGACTTGACTTTATGTTGTTGGTCCGAAGACCTCACAACTTTACCGAGGTTTTCGGGCAACTTTACCGGGGGGCAACTTGCTCGAGGGGGTCCCTAGGGAGTTTCACCTCGGCTGGACTGTTGCCATGAGAGGGGGATGAATCTAATGATGCCCACCATAGGGCGACAAAATGCACTAATTGAGAGCGGGCGACGGGTAATATAAAGCCCGAGAGGAAGGATCCCGGCGGACCGGGATCGGCGGTTCGCGGTGGCCTATGCTATCTTACTGCCGTTTCGCAACGTGTTATGGCTGGGAGAGAAGAAACGACGAAAGAAACTTCCCAGCAACACGCCTAGTCTATCCTATGGGGGGGCTATGTCTCCTAGCGTCCCTCGCGGGGACGTGGAGAGATCGTGATTGGCGGCGTCGACGCCATCGTCTGTGTCTGTCTGTCGGTGCCTGCCAGCCTGCCGTCCTAACCGCGGGCGGGCTGATCCGGGCCAGCCGTTTTGTGGTAACGTCGACCTTGTCCGTGAGGATGTTACGCGGTCGTCGCACGAGAGCCCTTCGTCGAGGCTTATAATCGGACGCGGACACGACGAGGGGATTTCGATGGTGCGGCGCTAGATCGAAATACTTACGCGGAGCGACGTAATGTAGTTTTTGATGGAAGCTCCAGATCGCGGTGGATGTCGACGTTACGCATATAGAGGGGAGCACCGACGACTCTGCGCATGAATTTATTCTGAACGATTTGCAGTTTCTTTAAAAGGGCAGGCTTGGCATGGCCGAATACCACACTCGCGTATGTCATAATCGGGCGAATGACTTTAAAAGGATTT
Organism: Dendrolimus houi; assembly: GCA_039645545.1. NCBI lineage: Eukaryota > Metazoa > Arthropoda > Insecta > Lepidoptera > Lasiocampidae > Dendrolimus > Dendrolimus houi. Next base: position 1,973,611 of record CM077137.1, on the reverse strand, counting down.
TGTTTTGCCATACGAACGATGTTTCGGTCATCTCGGCTATCTTTTTATAAGACCAATTCTTCTTCTTGTAGATTTATCACAACTTTTATTTTTTCCCATTGTTTTTCATAAGAAGCAATCACTTTTAATCTTTTACAGCACTAAATGGCGCCAAAATTATACAAAGAGTAACAAATCGACTGAGTGTTCTCTATTTAAATTTGAATAAAGGTATAAACTATTTAGCGTTCTTAATTACGTGACCAGCCAGTAAATAGGAATACTATGGTTAGAAGTAGTGTAAAAAGTTTGTCTATTTATTTTTAGTTAATCATATCAATGAATACAGCGGTATTATGGAAAAGTTTTACGATATCGAGAGAAATAAAAAAATTGCATGCAATTAGTTTTGAGTCTTAGTTTGAAAAAAAATCTTCACTTTAAATCAGCGTTCTTAATTATATGACCACCACTATATATTAGTATAAGATATAATTTTAGGATGGCTTACAGAGTAATATCATATCAGTTATAGCAAAAGAAGTAGTACATAAAAGAATACTGATAATAAGCTTCCACCTATTGGTAACAACACATACACATACACGATTCCTAACGATATTATACTAGTAGTTAATAAGTTTCTGTCTTTGCAAAAAATTCTTAAGCCAGTGGTCGCTTGACCAAATTTATATTTACAGTCTAGGTTCAATTTTACTTCTGTTTTGTTGAAAGAATTTGAGCTTACTAAGAAAATGCCTTTTGTCTATAGTTGGTGGTCACTAAAGTGTGTCAAGCAACAATATCTAAGACCAGGCTGATTAGCCCGGTATAAAGATAAAGATATTTTTGAAATTAAGCCTGGACGATCAATATCGCCTCTAGCCAAATTCGTCAAAAAAGAGAGATATATATATATAATTTATATCCGATTAATTGTTTTAATGGTACTCCTAGGTTTTGCTGCACGAGAACTGAGGACTAGAATTGAACACGCTGAGCCAACCGTCATTATCGCAGCTAGCTGTGGGGTGGAGCCAAATAAAATTGTCAGGTGAAAAAAATATACGTGTGTGTGTGTATGTGTAGTGGAACACTTGCAAGTCAATAGATGGCGCTGTGCAATAATTGAGGTCGCAAACGATTCCCGACACGTACAAAGAATATATACATATTTCCAACAATAACAAATGGGCCTTTTTCTCTTTTTGATGTGCAGGGGAAACACATTTCATACCATGCTGTGTCCCTTTCGGCTATGGGGGTGGGAACGAACCGCGACGATAAGCGCCTCGCAGCGTGTACGTCAAGACTCTAGGCGGAACCAACTACTCCGCTTTACCTAAACCCGCGTCCCATACCCGGCGCTTGTGTGGAAGAACATGAGATGACTAGCGAACCTACACCCATTGTTTAGCCGTGCAACAAGCTTATGTCACCCCGGGATGCAGACTGACCCACTTCACCAACAGAGGTTGGACCCGTCGCATCCCCACAATGCCCCGCGATGGAATCATGGGAGGAGATTTTGCGCATACATGTGTCTCCGGAGGCCAATCTGACGACGGCGTCCGGGGAGCGCGTCCGCAGCTCTCTCCCTTACTCTCTTAGCGGCTTCCCTGCGGGACATTACTGTCTTGCAAAAGGAAGAAACCGCTGACTAGTGATCATCACTGTGGAGCATGGCCTCAATCAGTCTCCTCAGCGAATCGATCGGCCCTACGATGAATGCCACGAGTTCGAACCTCTGAGGTTACCATGTAGCGCATTCGTCCGGCGTGTGAAACGCAGTGTCTAGCGCGCCGCAGTCGCGGCAAAGAGGGGGAAAGCCCACGATCTGATGCAGATACTTATCGAAGCACCCGTGCCCGGTAAGTATCTGCGTAATCCTAAAGGTCAGAGTGCCGCATTTCCGCGCGACCCATCGCAGTAGGTAGGGACGAACCGCCAAACTAAACGTGAAGGGAATCCCGCGGGAAATTTTCTGAGTTTGAGTGAGTGTCTGTATGGTTTAGAACTTTAGATGTAGAATTTGATCCAGAAGGTGGTGCTACAATCGGGTTTCAGATTTTATACCTTGTTTTTCCTTACGAGATAAATATTTAAATCAAATTTTAGGCTATTGAAATATTACATTTTTTAGGCCTTAGCGTGCGTTTTTCAGAGGACGCAAATTGATAATAAATTAATAATGACATAGGAATGTGAAGAAAATGATAAATTATATGAATAAAAAATATATGATAGACAAATAAGCCTAATGGTTCGTATTCTTACGCGTATTCAAGAGAATCCGGTCAACTTCGGAGCGCTGTAAAACCCAGATAAATTAATGAAATGAAACAAATTTGTGGTGAAAACTATATATTAAAATACCCTCTATAAGAATGCTCTGATGTCATTTTATTGTAAAATTACCAGAAATAAGTTATAACGCCCAAAAGAAAATTTGATCAAAAATTTTCAGTTGTTTTTGTTTATAACTTTTTTATTTTCCATTTTATGGTAAAAAATATTAAGAATAAAGTTGTGGACAATTTAATTTGCTACAAATAATGTTTTGTAAAATTTTCTGTAGGGTTGCTAGTTTACGAGATATAGTGCGAAAACTTTATGTACCCCTTTTTCCTAGATGGCGGCCGGGGATGGCGACCCCACAAACTTGAACGTAAGCTTATACTAACCCCCCTACATATAAAAAAATAAAATTACGTCTTCTGAAAAACGCAACCCTAAATGTAACTTTTCAATGGCCTATTTATAATTACGAAAATTTATATTACTAATTTTAGGTATATCGTGTGTTTAGGTGGTTAATTTAAAACATTTCAGACAACAGAGAAATATTTTTGTAGTCAGCCTATTATAATACCTGAAGATTATAAGTAGAATAACGAGCCTAAGTCATTGAAGTTAATGGGGAGGGCCATACTGATGCCTTATCTGAGGTAGGAACCAACCTTACGATCACCTAAAGAATCGATTACGACTTTCGAGAGCTCTTTTTAGAGGCTCATGCCCCCAGGACCCCATGGTTCAAGTATTTCTGAACTCCTGAACAAAACACCCCACAGCCAGGTTGTAGGGTGTTCCGTAATATTAACACAATCAATTTTTCCGCGAATTTCATAACTTCCAATTTAGTATATTTAAAAACAAATGCATCGCCACCCCGTGTGAGCTATCGACGCCGATGCTGCCCCCACGAGGACAGTTAGTGCAACTTCCTACACCGCACGCGCCGCATCGACCTTCCTGTTTTTTCGTCCATTTTCAAGTGTTTTTCAAATATACAATTAGCTAATCCTCTAGCCAATCGAGAAATCGTGCCAGTGAATGTGAATTACAATCCACGATCGAAGGGTTCCTGCAGCACAGCTAGCAAGGTAAGTGGTTGTGCATTTGGCGTTTTCCAAATTCCGCATTCTAAACCGTACATAGGGTATTTGTCCGATTAGATGGCTACCACCCCTGGTTAGAGTATGCCGCCATTACAACCTTGAGTTCTGTTTGGGAATTAGTGGCCAGGCTCGAGTCTCCCTTTAGAGAGCAGCAGCGCATTTGTAGCACTTTTGGTGTCGCAAATGTTTATAGACGATGGTAACAGTTTTGCAGCAGGTGGACCGTCTGCCTGTCTCAGCTGAACTCATACAATTAAAAAAGCTCTTTTCTACTTAGTATATTTCATATACTTCGTTGTTACAGGTACAAAGATATCCTGGACGAAGCACTCTGTCAGAGCTCCCACCAGCCTCACAAGTGTATAATCTACCAACGCAGAAGAGTTTTAGAGTGTTCATTGGAAGAAGGAAGGGATATTTCCTGGGAAGACGCTTTGGAAGCTGATCCCGTAGACTGCGTTTCTGTAGAAGCCAATGAACCTTTGTACATTCTGTACACTTCAGGTTCGTATGGAACTCAACCACTTCTTAATGAAAATGAAATTGAATTGAAAGTCATGAGTCTACCACCGCTTCTAAAGCAATTTTAGTTACTGTTAAAGGAGAAGAAGCGGCAAGAAACTCCCCGGCAACAGGTCTAGCTAAAATTGCTTTTCTTCTTATTTATTTAGCTAAAACTCTTTTTTTTATACATTTTATGCAGAAATATGTTACCCAATACTTTTCGAAGAATTAGTGGAGTTGTAGCAAACAGTGCATATTCAGTAAGACAACGACACAATATTAAATGATATATTATTATAGTTATAATAATGACATGATGAACTAAAAATTTATACTGAAATATATCTCCATAAATTCCCTACATGCTCCGCAAGATAAAATCATTATTCAAAAAATAGTATAAGAGACGGGAGCGAGCTGCTATGTAAATGAAATTTTGTCATTTAAGTATTCTTCAATGGTGTAGTATCCCTTTTTAAGCAAGACACTTTTTAATTAGGTTTTAAATTTAGTGAAAGGCAGATCTAACATTTCATTTGGAATCTTAAAAGATGGCATTATTAGTCTATTACTAATACTATGCATGGTGTTGAAGTTGTGAATATTCTTATATGGTTTAAATGCACTCAAATTATTACCAATATGATTTATATTATTATAAATATATTGGCAGGCGACCGTCATAATATCGATTTCCTTAAAGCGTTCTTTAAGAGACTCCGGAAGGCCGAGGTAGCTTAAATAAAGTAGTCTAGTAGTCTTTTCGCCTATGTACTGCCTACCTCTTCTGACTATATATGCAACAGAACTAAGTTTTCCTGAGAGACTAGATATATGAGCGCCCCACTGGAGCTTCTGATCTAGGATAATGCCCTCAGAATTCAGTTGAATCTACCAGGTTTAGTGTCGTTAAGAGTAATATTAAAATCGTATTCTGTTATATTGGGTATAACAACCTTAACATATTTAGTTTTGTTCGGATTAAGTAGTAAATTATTTACGGTAATCCTCATAGATATTTGAGTCAAGGCTTTGTTTACGTTGTCAAAGTTCAGTTTATTTCTGTCAACTTTAAATGTAAGTGACGTACCATCAGCAAACAACACTACTTTACACATATCATCAATAAAATATGGAAAATCATTAATATATATCCAAAATAAGAAAGGACCTAGAATAGAGCCCTGGGGCACAACCAGACGTATACCATTTTCACGAAATTTGACATTGTTAATTTCTACACTCTGGAATCTGTTGCTTAAGTAAGGCGCCAATAGGTTGAGGAAATCGTCAAGAATACTATAATAATTGAGCTTTTTTACGAGGGTCGCGTGTTCAACGCAATCGAATGCCTTGGACAGGTCACAGGACACACCAAAGGCATTCTGTGACCTCTCCCAAACATCATAAATGTGTTTTAGGAGAGCAACTCCTGCATCAGTAGTTGATCGACCTTTGGTAAACCCGAACTGTTTAGCATGAAATAATTTATTAATATAAAAATGTGAAAGCAATTGGTTTAAAATGAATTTTTTAAACATTTTGCTTAAGATTGGCAAAATAGAAATTGGCCTAAAGTTAAAGGGGTCGTATTAGTAAGGAAATAATTTTGCTAACTTTCATTAAGTCAGAAAATATTCCTTTATCTACACATCTATTAAATATTTCTACTAATGATGATGCAATAATATCTATTATGTTATTTAATATTTCATCAAAGTCAGCTGTGTTTTTAATGTTTCATGATTTGAAAGTGTTAACAATATCATCTGTATGAAAATGAAATGAAATATTACATTCATCTATGCACTGTTTCATTAGCAGGTCAGCTTCCTGTGGCGATGATGATAAAGAGCTAGTTATTAAAGTTGGTACATCCCTAAAGTATTCGTTAAATGTTTGTGCGATTTTAAAGTTATCACTAATGGTGTTGTTGTCGATTACAACTTTAATTCCATCATCGCGACGTGTGCTTTTGCTAGAAGCATCATTTGACACTTCAAGTTGTTTTAATGATATTTGATGATTGTCTAATTTTATTACTATAATATAAATATTTAGCAGCGATGCAAATTCTATAGAGTACTTTTTTACGTAGTCAAGAAAATCTGAATTTTGATTAAATTGTTTTTGACTGTATAATTCATACAGTTTTATTTGACTTTTATATATACCTTTCGTAGCCCAATCACTAAACTTGAGTTTATTATGTCTGTTAATTGTTTAATTTTAAGTTGTTTACAAATTCAGCTTGTACCGAATGTCTTACCGAACGTCCGTCTTCGACGTTTACGTCGAAAAAATTATTATACAAGTTGTTTGGCTTTTCAAATCCTAATCTTCGACATCTTCTCGATGTCGTCGCTGCGGAATAATAGTAGAAAAAGTTTGGGAATACCATCAGCAGAAATGGCGTTAGCCGAAATAAATATTGAAAAGAAACCACAATTTTAAACGTTTACTATGCGAGTGTTCGCTTATAAACATTTACAAAGATAGAGTGGTGTACCACGAGCGGGCCATTGGAATTAATAAAACTATTATTGAGACGATAGGCGTCCGGCGATCTTGACGAGATTGTAATAGCAGACTTGAGCCTTCGGCAGGTGGCGCTGGAATCGGTTTTTAGATTTTTCCCTGTTAGTTTTTTATTTATTTTTCTTTCTCACAGGCACAACGGATGCACCGAAAGGTATCCAAAGACCTTGCGGTCACGCAGCCACCCTATGTTGGTCAATGAAAACAGTGTACGGTCTTAAACGGGGTGTGTGGTGGGCAGCCTCAGACCTGGGATGGGTGGTCGGCCATTCGTACATCTGTTACGGGCCGCTGTTGGCTGGAATCACTTCTATATTGTACGAGGGAAAACCCGACCGGACACCGGATCCAGGCCAGTATTTTCGGTGCGTTGCTTATAGAAGTGTTTATTATATAGTGTTACCAGCTATAGTCAACCTCTAGTGCTTACGTCTTTTTTACAGAGCAGGCGTTAATACAGGTTAGATTATATTAAATTTTTATGTTAGTGCTATTTTCCCCCGGAAGATTTACTTCATTTTATGTCGCAAACTATCGCATCTATAAACTATGTAAACGACAAAATTGACAAAAATGAAAAAAAAACAAATTGGACAAAATGGAAAAAATGGACGAAATAGACAAAAACGACAAAATCTCAAACCCTATTTTCCGGGATAACTTTTACATAAATCTATCCCATTATCCGGGATGAAAAGTATCCCTTCGCCACCTTCCGAATTTCAGCCAAATCGGTCCAATAGCCTTTCCGTAAAAGCATAACAAACAGAGAGACAAATATATTTTTATCCCGGAAACTATCCCATTTTTCGGGATAAAAAGTATTCTATGTTAATCCTCGACATCAAAAATATATATACTGAGTTTCAGCCAAATCGGTCCCGTAGTTTTTCCGTGAAAACGAAACAGACAGAGTTACTTACGCATTTATAATATTAATAGGAATGTATAAGGTTAGGGAAAAAGTTTCTTCGCTTTTTATATAAAAATTCAAAAGGTTTTTTTATAAAGTTTATTTACATTTGACTAAAGGTAGGTAGGTAGGTGCCATTTTGTTGGATAACTTTTTGCCATCTTGTAGGCAGGGACGTGATCCCATTGCTATAAAAATTTTGGGGCTTCTGATCAAAAAACGGCGACAAGTGGTTTTGCCAGTCCTCTCGTGATGTTAACCTGACACTGCCTAAGGAATTCTGCAGAGACCGAAACAGATGAAAATCTGAAGGTGCAAGGTCAGGACTATACGGCGGATGCATTAACACCTCCCAGCCAAACTCTCGTAATTTTTGCTGAGTGGCTAAAGATGTGTGAGGTCTAGCGTTATCATGGTGAAAAACCACACCCCTTCTGTTGATTAATTCCGGCCGCTTTCTCTCAACTTTTTGCTTAGATCTCATCAGTTGTTTGCAGTACAGTTCAGAATCGATGGTCCTGCCTGGCGGTAACAGCTCATAATAAATAATGCCCTTCCAATCCCACCATACACACAGCATCACCTTGTTGTGAGTTAACCCGGGTTTCGCCACAGTCTGTGAAGCCTGACCGGCCTTTGACCACGATCTTTTTCGCAAGTTCTTGTCGTATATGATCCACTTCTCATCATCAGTTATCAGCTTCTTCAAAAATGGTTCGGTTTCAGTACGTCGTAATAAAGAATCACAAATGAGTACCCGGTTCATTAGGTTTCTTTCAGTGAGCTCATGAGGCACCCAAATATCGAGCTTTTTTGTGTACCCAGCTTTTTTCAAATGCGCCAAAACCGTTTTGTGGTCAATTCCCAGTTCTCCAGCTACATCTTAACTACTAATATGCCGATCTTGCTCCACTTTTTCAAAAATGGCATCAATTTTGTCCGTAACAGGGCGACCAGAGCCAAGTGCATCTTTGATATCAAAATTTCCGGATTGAAAACGCTTAAACCAAATTTGCGCTACTCTCACAGATACTGCATTAGGTCCATAAACATCACAAATTTTTTCGCGGCTTGTGTTGCTTTTTTACATTTTTGTAGTAAAATTTTGAAATGTATCGAATTTCTTCATTAGATTCACTCATTTTAACAATAAGAAAAACAAATGAAAATCACACATTTTCCTAATTTGAATTTGGAATTGTCTTCTTTAAAATTAAAACTTTTTAATGATACCAAAACTAGCCAGATACAAATGGTGTAGCCAAAGAGATCTTATTACAAGTTCATACATACAATGTGCGAAAAGACTTTCCCCAACCTAATATGTCTCTGCAGACCAAGGGCCATAAAAATGGCCCAGACTTTTGGAAGGCTTGTATGGGGTCATGGGAAGGCCAACACGTAGAGGCCTCTTGAAATTTTTTAATCTAAATGTAGCGTGACACTAACCGGCGATTATCACTGTCTACACCATTATATAGTGTTATTATTATCACCATCGGCTGAGCGTTGATCCCCTGTCCTAGAGACTCTTTGCTCACGTACGCAACATCTCTCAAGAATGTGTATCTTGCGCACCATAGGGACTTGGAATGAGCTCCCGGCTGAGGTTTTCCCACAGCGCTGCGGTATGGAGTTCTTTAAAAAGAGTGTCATAAAAAATTTTCGAGGTCAGCAGCGCGTTGGTGATATCTCTGGTGTCGTAAACGACAATAGGAGACGGTAGCCGCTCTCCATCAGTTAGGCCGTTAGGGTGCCTGATCATTGAAGCGGAACGAGAACCAAAAGGATTGCATAAAAATAAAAATTGTATCGGTTAATATTTCTTGATTTATCCGCTCCGCAGCCTCTCCGTTTCAATGGACAAGCACCCTTAGCCTGTCTGCTGTACGATTTACAAAAAGTAAGGAAAATGGCAAACAGTCTGATCTTCTTTCTACAACATCTTGAAGTCGGTGCCAAGAAAGTCATAAAAACAACAACAAATGCACAAAATATAGTAATTTTTATATTTTACTTCGCACTGACATGAATATGTTCTAGAAAGAAGTCGGTTAAATATTATTTTTTTACTTTTTATTTGCGCGGGTACAAATAATACATTAAGTGCCTGTAGAAATTATATTACTGGCACGCGTATACAAGGTTTCTATTTCATTCTACGGTGTAGACGCTTGTCAACAAGGGTTCCTCTAGATTTCTTTGCGATCCAAAAATGACATCTTGACTTGTTGACCATGGGACCACCTCGGGAGTATACACTTAGGAATAAAGAAAAAAAATGAAAACTGGTCGACAATTAACGGTGCAAAGAAGTCGGTTAATAATTTTCTAGGGTTTCTTTCGAATTCCCTGGAAGCCAATCTTCAGACCCTGACTTGTTGACCATGGGAACACCTCGGGAGTATATGTTGTATAGTATATACACTTACGAATAAAGAAAAAAAATTAAATATTGATACACACCATTGACGGATCAATCGCGTAATACACATACAAAAAAAAACACACACAGAGCCGAATTGAGAAAAGGAGGACTTTTGGAAGTCGCTTAAAAACTGTTTGTGTGGTGTATGGTTGCCGGTTTGTGTAATGAAACTACTATTTGTGGCACATTGTGTATTGAAAAAGTTTACATTATAGAATACAAGCACTGCGAGTAATTTTTTCGAGCGTTGCATGATACCCATGGCAGGACTGTACTCGCGCGCTGACCGAAACAGACTATTCGACAGCGTTTAGCTGTCAGAGGAAGAGGGGCGCCGTAGGTGCGCGCGGGCGGCGAATAATGCGAAGGCGGCTTGCCACGATTACATCGCTTAGGCAGCCTGCTAGCCACTACATTTGTTTACGGAAACCGTATTTATACTTAGAACAACAATTGTTTTAAATATTCATTATTATTATTCAAAATGATTTACAACCTGTCTATAAAGTACAGTATTATACTCGCAGGTTAAATATGCGATTGTCTTAAGGTTATCTACGCCTTACGTCTCGTTTACCAGTTGGTTTTCAAATTCGAGCCTGTTCTGGAAGAACATCCTAAGCAATTTACATCTTTATCGCCATTTTATTGCAAGCGACTTTTGAACCTAAGTATATTTCTTGTTGCAAAAAGTCAATTGTGCTAAATAATTTGAACATTAATTTATACCAGGATTATAGAACAACATCGAGTTAACGCGCTCTTCACAATACCAACTGCGTTCAGAGTGCTCAAGAGAGCGGATCCTAGCGCCAAGTACTCAAGACGATATTGCATGAAGTCTCTGAAGACAGTCTTTATTGCTGGTGAACATTGCGACCAGGACACTAGGGTAAGTCTCTCATATAGACCCTAACAAGATTGACCCCATACTGGCTACTTTCGCTTCTTCACACTTCTTCGATTGGATCCACGATGGAAGATGCTTGACAATGGGGGTGATGGATTTTTGGCAAGTGTAGTGAGTTGATGAACTTATCAAATTGCGGCCGCCCTGAAAACTACTGAATTTGTGTGAAAGTGATTAATTGAGCTGGTTTCATGTGCAAGATATATAAGTTTGAAGCCAAATGCGGACATAGTGCTAGGACATGAGTTTGGGTGAGTGTATCTAATATCTGTACGTATTTATTATATTCAACAAACAATTCCACAACAACTGAAGGCAACAAAATTATACTATTATCTTCAGCGGTTTCGTGTTTACGGAATATCCGGGTTTTTTTTATAACTACTATCCGGTGTTTTTTTATAACCAGGATCCGCACACACATATTTTGGAGTGATAATAGCACTACTACTAATAGTAGTGTAGTAGTGGTAGTAGTAGTAGTAGTAGTAGTGATAGTAGCCAAATTGCTGTCAACCTTATCAGGGTCTACAACAACCAAAAACAATCAAACGATTCAATGATCAATGTAATTTTATGGCACCCTGATGACTTATTCGAGAAACCTAAAGATTCCACTGAACCCACTTCAGGTATCACTGACTTAAGCAACTATCGGTCAATAAATGTGTTTATTATGCTATCAACCTAAAAGCTACTTGGGATAATCATAAAGCTTTCTTTTCCTTATACCTTAGACAAATAACATGACATTTTGTTAATATTTGTTTGTTTATTCCAAGTTAGTTAGTGTCTTATTTTTTAAACTATATAGTGCTGTTCATAGGAGCCGCCTTGGCGGCTTCCAAAGATACCCATTTTAATCTCTCTCGTGCGTACATCAGGTATAAGTAAAGTATCTTCCTCATCATGTATGTATACGTCAATAGGCAGAAAGGCTAAACTTTCAAACAGTTTATGCATATAATAGATTTAGGTAGGTATAGTTGTCCAAAAACCTTTCTGTTATTAACTTTTATTTTACTATTTTCAATTAGCAATGGGCAGAGCGCGTTTTTCGTGTGCCAGTATTAAACCACTGGTGGCAGACCGAGTCGGGATCACCAATTACAGCACCATGTCTTGGGTATGGTGTTAAGGCAGTGCCACCACATTCCGCTGGATATCCCGTGCCAGGATACGACAGTAAGTATTGCCAAATGAAGTGGGAAAAACGATATGTTGCATATTAGCAACATTTATTGCTATGCGGACGACAGTGAAAACGATGTTTCGTAAACTGATTGCGCACACGCTCCTCGTGCAGAAATCAAAGAAAGCAGTTCTCGGAATGAGGTGAACGAAATCTCTACTGTTTCAACCTAAAAGACACAAAACTGCGCATTCACTGTTAAAAAAAAGCCCATTTCTTTTCAGTTTTCAGCCCCAGTTTTAGGGCTTAAAGATTTAAGAGAGCGTTGGGATGATTGGTGTTGACATATTGAACGAGATGTAATTTCGAAATCCGGGATCATTCGGAAAGAAAGCTTAAGCTATTTAACAGACTTAACTAATTCAGTCCTCAATTAGAGTACTTATTATTACAGATGATGACTTTGGCCGATTAGTCGATTGTAAAGAGGTCGACTAGTCGGCCAAGCCGATCACAGTTTCGGGGATTTCCGTGACGCTTCGTTTATAGTTGATTCGCGCGCAAGTCGCAACCGCTCAGTGTTGCCATGTCAAAAATAAGGACGACGATGATTCCATTAAAAAAATTAATGGATTTTTTTTTTCATTAAATAAAACAGTAGATTCTAAGAAATTACGGTAATTCTGCTAGGAATAATACGGTGTAAAATAGGGTGTACTAACAACAATTTTATCGCACAAATCGCTGTTTATTGGAAGAGCTACAATATTACCAATATTACTATGCTACCGAAAATTTGGATACTCAAGTAATAAAATTATTCAGGATCTGATACGAACATCTCCTCATTTTTGTAAATGTTCTGATTTAATGCTTGTAGCATTTCATCATCAGGCTTAAAGTGGACTGTTGGGATAGAAGATTCCCTTTTATCGAGCGGGTTACTAATTTGTTCCGTTTCTTCGTTTTTATGTGAACTTTACGTGACTTTGCTAAATATGCGCTCGCATTCCGCATGGGAGTGTGGCAAAGATAACATTCCGAGCATGAATGATGGAAGATGCTGAAAAATCTTTCTGTTTGTACTTGTAAAATTACTTGAAATGAAAACGTTTAATACTTCTCAAATTGGTTGCATTATATTGCCGCAATGCATGGGTAAATCCTCGAGCATAAACTAATCTATAATTAAAGGTGCGTTCTTACGATCACGTTGTCACGATGTTGCCAGGATATAATTGTTAATTTTAACCGATTATGGTTTAAAACATAAGAATAAACTTATTCTAATCAATAAACATTCGTTCTAAAAAGAACAGTTAAGGGGTGACTTTCAATATTTTTTATGTAAATATTCGTACCTTAATTACGGTGGATTTTGTCTCCGTTGCCGAGCTTTGACGGTAGGTGGTAAATTAGTGCTGATTACGGTGTATTTACCGTAATTACGGTGCACATGGCAGCACTGCAACCGCCACATGCGAGCGTGTCGGAACTATTTTGTTTATTTCGCATTATTTCTTGATTTTTGCTTTTGGACGGGTCAGGGCGGTGTTTTTGTGTAATAATAAAAATTATTTTAGTTTAAAGATAATACTGTTATTGTTCATTAAAGTGAAAGAGCTCAATTAAAATTTAATCATGTCAAAAAGAAAATCTCTTGTATGGATTCGATTACAAAGTATTAGTAAAGTATAGATTGCAAACTAAAAGTAAGAAGCCGGATAGTCGGCACTCTTTGCCGAATAGTGCCGAACAGTCGCCGACTACGAATACAAATATATGTACTCATAATATACTTTGGGAATCCCTAATTGTACATTAATTCTCACTCAGTATTCCATTTGCAGTTCGAACTCTAAATGAAGACGGCACGGAATGTCAGCCTGGTGAAGTGGGTAGACTAGTAGCGAAACTACCCTTGCCACCAGGTTTCTCCTCAACTTTATGGCAAGCTGATGAAAGATTCAAGGAAATCTACTTTGAGTCATATCCTGTAAGTATAGTCTTGACTGTTGTTGTAAATCTGAAATACTATTTTCGGCGATATACTACAAACTACAATAGCTATTGGGCCATCAGTTGTTGGTGGAAACTTGATTTCTCTCGCCATGACAGTACACAATAATATATTTTAATATGAAAAACAAGCATCTCTGGAAAGAGCTAGCTATTACTAGAAGACAGGCCAAATTCTTACAATGCTTTATTAATCAGGTTCAGAAGCATTATTTTTCTATTGTGTATACTTCCTATTATTACTATTTGTGTGTATATTGTCATATACATATATATACCTGTGTGTATATATATATATATATATATATATATATATATATATATATATAGTTATATCGTTTTTGTACTTATATGCAAAGTGTATACTTGTCATTATTTATAGACTGCACCACTGTCAGTTTCATAAATTTTAATCCCAGCTGGGGGTTGCCTGGAACAAATCGCTTTTTATCGATAAGGCCGCCCGTTGTACTATCTTTTATAATTTTCGACTTCTGTTTGTCTATGCTTTGGTATATGTACAGTAGATAGATAGATAGATAACACTTTATTGTACACCATTACAGAAAACTTACGAACTAGTATTATTCTAACTGCGTACAAAGGGCGGTCTTATTGCTAAAAAGCGATCTCTTCCAGACAACCCGTGGCAGGAATATTGCTGGTTAGGAATGGCGATGGTGGTATGCATAATTATTGTACGATTGCTTACTTTTTAATAATAAATATATAACTATACTATATATACAAATATACACATAAGTCTTATATACATATTCAAGATAAAGTGATAAAATGCAACTATTTAAACATAATAAATATATAGTTATATGCAATATAATACTAATTATATAAAATTACATATCATTATATTGTAGATAGAATTTCCTGACCATGTTCATAAATGTTATTAAAGATTTAGCTTGTCTGACAGCAACAGGCAATGAATTCCAAAGTTGGATAGCCTTGACCGTGAAGAGTCATTGAAAAACATTGTAAACAGTTACCTAACTACAAGCTGTCTTACAAATTGCAACTGGTGTTAAAAGTCTTCAAGTAAAATAGCTGTGACATACGGACAGAAAATACGGCCGAATAGATGTTCCCCTCGCCCTACCATATTTTCTCTATCCTATCTTCTATTTCTCTCTCCTATCTCATCCTAAAGCCTGGCAACGCGATGTCTTCGCCCCTGGTGTTTCAAAGGTCTATGCGACGACAAACACCTTCCACTAAGTGGGCCTTCTGGCTATTTACTAGCTTCGCTACAATTTTTTAAAAGAAATAAGGGTAGTATTTACACAGTTAGACTATAGTGACACCCGTATGGGGTGGAGGAGCGACATGGAATGCTCCCCCGTCTCAAAGGAAGATCTTCCGGCGAAGATATTGTTGTTCCTCGGAGGCCTATCTATTATTGTTGGAAATTTGTATATATTCTTTGTAGGCTTAGCAAATTGTTTGCGACCTCAATTATTGTACAGTGTCATCTATTGGCTTGTAAGTTTTCCACTACAAGACTATGGTAACTTAATATGTGTTTAAGCAATCATTTTGTTATTCAGGGATATTATGACACCCAAGATGCTGGTTGGATAAGTGCAGAAGGAGCGGTCTGGGTAGTAGCAAGGGCCGATGATGTCATCAACGTAGCCGGCCACAGACTATCAACCGCTGCTCTAGAAGATGTTGTGTTAAGACACGCCAGAGTTGCTGATGCGGTCGTTGTTGGAGCACCAGACCCAACAAAAGGGGATGTGCCTCTTTGCTTATACGTGATGAGACCTCCGCAAGATAGTAAGTTTAGTTTTATTGTAGACGAAGGCGAATATGAGGCTCTACTTCAATATGAACTTCTTCAAAAACGGCGTAAACAGCTATATTAAAGTTTTAATATGGTAAGAACGCATGGCTTTGGTGTTGCAGATGGCAATGGGCGACGGTAACAACTTGTTATAAAGTGGATCCGTTTACCAGTTAGCTTATAAGCAAATATAAAAAATCTTAGACCAATAATACCTAGAGAGATAGTTTCCTACAAAATTAAATTCAGAGTTGAAGTACAAAACCCATCGATCTCTGTATGAGCGCCATGCAATGTTGCAATCAACCTCTTTAAATAGTTTTACTTTTTTATATTTTGACACTGTCAACATACTTTTCCTTTTTTTTAACTTTTTACGCACTCTATATTTATCCTTGCATTGTACCGTATCGTTGTGTAATAAATATTAATATTATAAGAAAATTCTCGTATCACTTCATGTCCAAATTATAGTTTATACAGTTTACGTGCTCTCCACAGGCACAAATAATGTTGCAAGTAAATAGTCTTTCTAAAAAGTAGGGAATTGGAACTATTGGAGCTTGTTGCACTGAGACTTTGTCTTGCGGAATGACGAGAATGACGCGTCGACAAGCGATCTGAGGCGCCGTCCTATTGTCATCGCTCGCGCGATTGTTGCGATGCGATTTCATCGTACGATGAAACCGGTTTAGAATCGTGTTTTGGAGCGATGCGATCACACTCGAAATGGCTCTTAACAAAGATGCATAGTTTTTGCTATCGGGCAATATTTCTTTAATCGTAAATAACATTAAAAAAAGAAAATGTGGACGACATATATGTATAAAAATTATTGATACAATTATACTGTCTGATTCTGATTAAAAATATATTTTTTAAATTATTCTGATCCTTACCAGACCTTAACATGCTACTAAATAAACAAGGTAATTCTACCATATTTAAAATATAAATTACAACATAATTTTGGATAATCTACCGTATTTTAAAAAGAATTCTACCATCCTCTAGAATTCAGAGTTGGCAACACTGGATAGGACATTCAGTACTGATCAGTATGTTTGATCGGACGATCGTTCGATCAATACGATGCGTCGATGGTCGCGCGATGAAAACTAGACAATTTGATCGCATCGCATGATCGCGCGAGCGATGACAACAGGACGGCGCCTGAGTCTTTTTGGTTCTACTTAAAAGTGCTTCACTTTACTGGCACCTTCTTGACTTCTAACTATGTAAATAATATGATTCTTGTAAATTGATGTATTATATAGTAATTCGGTACGTAATATTAATAAAATATTTTAATAAAACTACATTTTAACGGTTTTAAGCGCGGTAATTTATTTGATTTTTATTATTCCGACGTTAATCCGCCTAATCTAATTTACCACCGCTTCGCAAGATGTTGTGGCTTGAAGAGAAGAAGCAGTGCAAGAAACTCTTCAGCAAACATGCCTAGCTCTAATAATTTTGTATTCCTCCCACCCATTTTAATCTATATATATAAAAGAAAGTCGTGTTAGTTACATCATTTATAACTGAAAAACGGCTGTACCGATTTGGCTGAAAATTGGTGGGAAGGTAGCTTAGAACCAGGAGACGGACATAGGATACTTTTTATCCCGACTTAACCGAATTTCATGAAATTTGTTTTGTGTGTTTGAATGGGTTCCCGGGTGGTTTAGATTCACAATTGGAACCGGTAGGTGGCGATGAGATCTTATTCTAGAATCCTCCTAATCACCTGGAGCGATTTTGGCGATTTGTTTTTGTGTGTTTCGAGCGGGTTCCCGGATGGTTTAGATTTGCAATTAGAACCGGTAGGTGGAGCTGAGATCGGGTTCTAGAATCCTCCTAATCACCTGGGGCGATTTTGGTGATTTTGTTTTTGTGTCATGAAAAAAAGTCTTTTAGGAATTCAGAAAATATGGCGGTACGAAGTTCGCCGGGTCAGCTAGTATTATATAAAATTATTAGAGCTAGGTATGTTTGATGATGAGTTTCTTGCGCCTCTTCTTCTCTTCAAGCCACAACATGTTGCTAAGCGGTGGTAAATTAGATTAGGCTCCCATAGAGTAAATAATAACCATAAACAAAATTAAAACTAAATACTTAAAATTAACAAGTTGGCGGTAAGCTAAATAAAACTTTAATAATACTCATTGACACTTGACATCGTTGACTTCCGTGATCACGGCTACTGAAATGTGGCCGAAACGTCGGAACAATAAAAATCAAATAAATTGCCGCGCTTAAAACCGTTAAAACGTAGTTCTAATGTATATACTAGTCGCAAAACTTAAGAAAATATTTTAAATACGTTAAGTACTATTTCTTATGTTTACTTACAGGCAATTTGGCAGACGATCCGCCTGATAGCAAGTCATTATCGTTATCCACATTTGCAATATTAATTAATCGTTAATAATCTTAGTTTTTTTTTAATAAAAAGAAGTACACTTTTCATTACTCAATAATATTAGGGTAAAACCGGGTAATGCCGGTCAGGCGATAATAACGGTCATTACAATTATTCCCATATTATTGCGTTTTCGCGGAGGCCCACGTACAAAGTATGTGGCTAGACTTTACCCCGGGCTGATGCACAGATCCCAGCACTACCCAGCCGACATATAGTATTAACGGACGGTATTTATTTTCGCGCATACTTGAAGTAAATGATCGAGGTCAAACAATAAGAGGTGAGTGTTTGTTATTTCACATTTCTTTCATTGTTACTTACAATTGTTGAAGCATGTTTATTAAGCATCCCAGGTGATACTAGATTTTGAATTTATTTCGACATGCAAGCAATGCCGGTCACAGTGATCGGTATTACGTCGAACTGAAATTAGTACACGGTTAGGCTTTTTGTTTATTTTGAAGTTTATTTATTGTTTCAGGATGTCCAAAACAAGAAGCCGTTGACGTTCAAAGGCGTTATGGATCCAAAACCAATTGCAGGGAGCTTTTAAACTAATGGACAAAGGGAATCCTGTTAGAAGAATCGCTTGGTCTAATGCCGTGCTATTTTCAGCGCTTCAAGGAAGATCACCCACAGCTAGATAGTCTTCGCAAGCGAACAAGAAGACAACATGGTTCTCTAAGTCAAGGTCCTGAGCAAGATATTTAATGGGATAAGATGAAGATGCTGAACACTGAAGGGCACTTGGATAATAAATATATAATCTGCGAGGATTGTGGGCTAAATAAGAAACTGTGGTATAAGTGTAGTGCTATGAAGTCTCTCGGCTACCGATTATGCCCAGGGTATGACTCTCCTAAAGGTTACATCTGCGATTTAAGCCTGAACAAAATTTGACCAACCTTATGACCGATATTACCTGCCATGGCGTTTCATATCGGTCAAAGTAGTTTTTTTTTAATGCTCATTATGCCAAATTTGTTTTAGTTATTGATCTCAATGAATGTGATTTATGGCCGGTTCCTTTATCTTTTCTATCTATCTATTAGAATAGATAGATTTATTCATTCAATTTCCCTACCATCGGTTGAATTTTGACATTAGATGTATGAAGCTTCTGTGGAATAATATATTTACATAATTTACAATTATAAAATTACAAATAATCGAATACAATAAAAGAAAACTTATTTGTATTGTATTCTACCCATAGTCCTCCCTCAAGACTATAAGTAGAATACTGAGACTAAATTACCTTATGTTAAATTTAAACCGATATTAAGGCAAATGAACGGCCGGTAAGATATAGGTACAGGGCCTTAAAAGAATAGTGAAAGTTTAAATAGGAAAATTATTAATAAAGAAATATTGTCAATTAGCTGAACTACGATTATTTTTCCTTAAGTGACCAGCAATATCCATCTTACCCTAATTACTACTATAATGATTGTGATTCTTTTAATAATCAAAACAGACAAATTGATTCTCACTAAGGTAAATATTGTTTTGTATCTAAAATATTATAATAATATAATATTATTTACATACAGAACCTATCTAAAATAAAACTAATACATATAAATAAAAAACAAAAAACCTAACAAATATATACACTAGCTGTGCCCGCGTCTTCACCCGCGTGGATTTTTTTTGCGGGACCCTAATTTTAAAGTAACTTAAGTTACTCCTTATAACATCAGCTATCTGCCAGTGAAAGTCCAGGCAAAATCAGTCCAGCCGTTTCCGAAATTAGCCGGAACATCCAAACATAGACATGAATTATAAAAATTACTTTCCCGGAATCTCCTCGAATCTCCAAATTATCCCCCCTGATTTTTTTCACATTTTTATTTTGACATTACAAACAGACACTCTATAAATAAATGAGACCCCTTGTATTACACATATTTCTTTGGGTTTTATGTATCGATTATTCAGGACCTTTTTTTACTGTCAACATACGGTAACTGTAAAAAAAGACACATTGGATCAGTAAGCTTTTCTGGCCAGGATTTAAACGATTTTAAGCCCATGTTATTGGATTAAGATGCTGATGCATTAGCCACTAGGCTACCACGACTTTTAAGACTAACCTATTAATGTTGTTTCAGATGAAGAAATTGTTGCAGAAAGCACTGTCACACAGGAATTGATTGCTCTAGTTCGCCATCTCATAGGTCCCATCGCTGCATTTAGAAAAGCAGTCGCAGTACCCGCACTACCAAGGACTAGATCTGGCAAAGCTCTCAGAGGAGCCATCACTAAGTTAGCAAGATCGCAATTAGTCAAACTTCCATCTAGCATTGAAGATCCTACAGTGTTCGGTGAAATCAAGTTGGCTTTGCAGAAGTTTGGATATGCTATTGATGCACCCGATCCTGAATATTAAGTGTGATACGCTGTAGATGGTTAGATATATCTAGTATTGGTTAATTATTGTTATTATTACAAAATATCAAGTAGGTATGTGTTAATATGTATTAATCTAAGGTTACAATTATTTTTACAATATTTTTAACGAAGTGTCTAGTCGTCCGCTAACCGGATGAATAATGGTCGTTCACTAACCGGACGACTGGCAAGATTCTATTTATAAGGCGTGTGCAATTTCTTTCAGTTCCTTGATCAGTTTCATCAGCATAATGTGCCGTATTCTAAGATCGCCGTGCCAAGAAATTATTATTTACTTCTATCTTGGTGGTTATCTGTCGACTAACTCCGTATAGGTTCACTGTAATATAGAACGAGGGACCTTAGGGTCAAAACACAAAACTGTGACGCGACGTCGCGTCGTAGAAGTCTACGAACTCGCACGATTTCTCGCTAGAATTGACGAATTGATTCTCATCGCGCATTCAAATTCTTCTTTATTTCCTTTTTTCAATGCCTTTTTATCAATAACGGGTGTGCGTATTTTTACACAAAATATGTTCATTACGGTCGAAGATCGTCGATGGAATGGTCAGCCGAACCAGGGAAGGAATGAAAACGCCTTGCCGCACGAAATGACGTCGCAGATTTCTGCGTTGCGAATCCGCATCACTACCAATTGAATGCTAAAGGAAGGTACATGGTATGGCACTCAGAACAATGTTATGTTCTAAGTGCTATTTAAAATTTGCTCTGAAACTAGAAATACAAACGAGAAAGTACTTTACGTAGTACTAGGACAAATACAGACACACCGCGTAGTAGTGTTTCAATGATACTTTTCAAATACCCTACCACCTGGCAAAACTTAGAGATTTAAGTACTATTAAATAGTAATTCATGTATATTGTAGTTAATAAAAAACTAGAATTTGCTCCGCGGCCACGCCGCGTGTCTAACCCTCGGCAGCAGCTTTATTTTACTTGCATAAAAACTTAATTCGAATGCTTATATAAATAGTATACCTAATAATAAGAAACTAAGTCCATATAGTCTACACAACTGCCCAATAAATCGTAGAGGCGAGTCGAGGCCAACCGGAATTTATTGTGAGTGAATTGAAGAAACACGATTGCAGCGCCATTTATTTTGTTAATCGGTCTATTATAAGCAAAGGACGTGAGTTATCGGGATAAAATGTGACCTAAGTGTTAACTCGGGATATAATCCAGCACTGTTTAGAGTTTCATTCATATACGTTTCTGCAGTTTCCAAAAAAGATATGATCGCAGCATCATCTCTTTCGCTATTTTCGTCTACCTTTCGGTAACGATGTCATTTATTGGGATAAAAAATATCCTAACAATTCGGGATATAAGCAAGCTCCGTTTCGAATTTCATTTAAATAAATTGAGTAGTTTTCACATGATGCTCTAACAGACAGACGGACAAAAAAAACAAAAAGTTGCATTTTTAGAATCTGCTGGTCCGAATTAACCTCTGATTTTTTTCAAATTTCTAAGCGCATTGTACAAACTCGAACCATTTGTAGATTTCTAATAGTATAGATATTTTCTAGTATAGAAAATAGAGAAATAGTGCCTATGAATCTTCGTTCGCGTTGCCATCATGTAAACAAAGAATAACTTAAATGTTTACAGATTACTTATTGAAAGCCATGCCTCTACTAACGCTTCCAAAGCAATTTTAGTTACTGTTAAAGGAGAAGAGATGGCGCTACAAACTCCCCAGCAACATATATTTATTTAATAATAATAATTATTAGTCTTTTTTTAAAATGTAGTTAATACCAAGGCTTAACAAAGTAATTTATATGAATGATTACTGAAAAAGCAGCTTGGTGGCAATTGTATTGTACCCCATTCGGTGTGGTCATTTAAAAAATCTTTCGTCCTGTAATAAGCCTTCTCGCACAAACGTTGCTTTCCTATTTTTTTTTAATTTGTTTATTGAAAGCTATTAAATGTTCCGAACTAGCACGCTTGGGTTTTATGGTTTTTTTTTAAATTCTCCTCGAACCATTTACACCTTTATTATAATAATGTATTATATTACAAGAGTTCAATTTAATTCAAAAGGTCAAATTATATACAGTTGTTTGGCAGCGTAGGGAAGTACAAAGCTTCCAATGTAAATTATATGTTAATGTTTGTCACAGGTATTGTATTATTGTAATATAATAGTTTTTAGTTAATTTATTAATTAAGTTAATATAGGTATTCTTATCTTGGTAGGCAGTTTGTGGGTGGGGTTTAGATATACGGCGTTATTATTTATTATGAACAGATCCGAACTTTTTTAATATACCTTAGCCTTCGTGGTTATTTTTTTTTATAACCACCCAAAGTCAATTTTATATCTCAAATAATAAATAAATGTGCCGTATAACAACTATACCGCATCCTAGTTTGTAGCAATATTAGTGTAAGTAATTAAATTTAATAAATTAATAAAAATGTTTTTTTTTCAAATCCTATTATCCTAATAATATTATTAAATTACCTTATACATCACTATTTACTAATTTACAAATAAATTATTATACGAGTATTGATTAGCAACAACCGACTTTTGTTGTACTTCTTGTATTCCATCCGAAGGTTATTATAATAATAACAGCCCATAGATGTCCCACTGCTGGGCTCGGGCCTCCCACTATACGGGAATGGACTTTATACCCGCCACGCTTGTACAAAAGGCGGCTTGGCAGGTTTGACACGTTGGTTACCTCGATGTGCAGGTGGTACCTAATTGTAATAATATGCACATTAAGTCAGAAAATTGCCTAAGCGGTGCATGCGTTCTAGCCAGAATTGGAATACGCGCCCTTTGATCATGGAACGCGTGCGTTAGCCTGTTGTCTGAAAGAAATTGCCATGGGCGATAAATCCGCCGATTGTACTTGAATATTAATATTTTTGTTATTATATAGCATTTTATTCAATAATATTAAAGAAAACTTATGTGTCAGCTCCAAAGCACGTCTGGAGTTTATTCCTTGAACATTAAAAAATATTAGCACGTATTGCAGTGACAGCGGCCGAACAAGCGAAGTTACAAGAAAAACATAAACTGTCAAATAACTACTTAGCTAATAGAAAATACACGTCTATTTAATAGTAATATATTAGTACTAGGATATGCCCGCGACTTCGTCCATGCTTGACTAAAAATTCCCGCGGGATTCCCGGACACAAAGTATCGCGCAGCACTTAAAAAAAGAATGTAAGCTATCGTTTTAGTGAAAACTGTGGGAATGAGCTAATTTTTATGTATCTGAACAACTTCTCCCAGGAAAATCTCTGCGGAATTCCCGGGATAGAAAAATACACATATTTTATCAGTCAGATAAATAAAAAATCACATTGGAAATCGATTTTCCTTTATCTAGTAAATTTAAACCATTCCCAGAAAAATCACCGCGGGATTCGCAGGATAAAAAGTAGAGCAGATTTTAAGTCTAATTTGCTGTTGATCAGCGAAAATACTAGGCCAATCAAGGTACAGATTGACGATTATCACTGCTAACGAGAGTGATAGTAATACTCAGATTTGTTAAATAAGCGCGTCCACATATCATTCACAAATAATGAAATATTAAAATATTTTTATTAAATGTATAAGTATATATTAAGTTAATTTTATTAGTACTTTTTAATATATAAATATCGATATTTTATGAACGATATGTCAACATTTAAAAATAGTGATATATCGTTTGTCATACTGAAGTAATACACCAACATTTTTGGATGTAAGTGTATCAACACACCACAGGCGCATGACCTATTTATTCCATCTCTACAAATTTTCAACTTTTAATTAAAATAATAGTGTAAGTTTTTGGCTGGAACTGAAGGATAATGTTCGGTTATATAAAAATTTGTAATATTACCTGTAATTAAAAATAAACAATGATTATGGGATAATGATAGATTTTGGGTAGTAATTATCCTTCGTGAGAAATGTTAAATTTTTTTGCAACTCCGTAGTTTGACGTCAGTCGAAGACTTACAATTTGGCTGAGCTAATTCTAAATTTAAGACCTTTTAATAATACACCTGTAATAATATACCTGATACAAGAAAAAAAATAATCACACTTGTGAGATTATGTAAGGTACAATTTTTACAGTTCAAAGTCTTGGGTTTTCACCATTGAAAGTTTTTTTAAGTACTTTGGGTGTTTAGTATTGAAAGCGTTGCAAAACCTGGGCGTTAGGAGGCTATACACATTTATTACATCAAACACGGCTGCTTGGACTAACTTCTTTTGCCTACCATTGTGGCGAATAAAACAACAACATCTTATAGATGTACTCACAAATGTTAATATAATACAATTGTCAAATGGATGTCATTTTTGTGACGCATTGTTAAAAATTTGGGATTCGCCCTGGGAAATGTAAAAATACGTTTATAAGATCAGTTTATATAATAAATTATTTTAGTGTGTAAATAAAAAGTCATATTTACATAAATTACAATATTAAAGAAATTACATGTCATTTTGTTATGTTTTAAGAAAGAGTGAAAGTATTTATCAACGTGTGAGAGAAACCGGCATAAAAAGGTTTGATACACTTGATTTATCATTATAATTTTATAATTGCAAGCTGGATTAATAGAATAAGCGCAGAAAATTAGACAAGATCGTGTGACGAAATGTACTGTCGCAAGAAATAACAGATTTTCCTCTATGAATAATGAATATTTTATAGTACAGTAAATACGAAAAATACGATTAAAATAGCTGATTTAAAGTTGATTTGGCCGCGACTTAACAATCTGATACACAAATTTTAAGTAGTGAGTGGGCGTACTGGGTAGGGGGGAGGTACCCCTAAGGTCCGGAGAACTTATTTTTTTTTTATTTTATAAACATAACATCACTTATTTTTGTTGTAAAATTGTGTCACTTGATAATAACAAACCGTGATTTGAGTTTATGAATGTACTCACAAATTGTTTATGAATGTACTTACGAATTACATATAACCGCCAAAACTTTTTATAACACTAAAACTGTTTTTAATGTAAAAATAAAGTTTTAAATTTGAGGCATAACTACAAAATTCATGCTAGACATAAAATTGATTGATTAAAAAGTGACAGTTTTTACTGTCACTTGTTTTTAATGGCTTGGCTAACAAGGTGTGATGATAAAAATAAATTAATCAATATGTCAATGATACATTCATCGATTTTTAATTAAGAAATTCGAAATCTTGAGTTTTAATTAATGTTTCATATAATTTTCGGAAATCAACATATTTCTATAAAAAGAAAATATTGACAAATATTTTGCAATTCTTATTGCCACAATTTTATTCCTTTTCAGTTAAGTGAATGTGCTTTTAAAGTTAATTAAATTATATAGGCACCATATTTTATTTAAATAGATAACCGAGCTGAGCGAGCGAAGCGAGCGCACCGCAGTAGCAGCTGGCGAGTGCTAGGACCGACTTTTAACCATTTACTATTTATTCAATACACAAGAACAGTCGGTTAGGTTAGGTTATATGCAGACTAAAGGGCAAGAGCCAAGCGAGCGAAGCAAGTGTGCCGTGGCAGTGGCTGGCGAGTGCCAGAACCCACTGGTTACCGTTTACTATTTATTTTATACACACAAACAGTATGATGCCTTAAAAGTCTCATATGAAACATTTCTTTTATTTTTCAATTTAGTGGACAACCAGCAAGTTGGTTTTAAATATGAAAATCAATCAATATATTAATGATATCAATTTTTAAATACATTGCTGAACAATTTTTTTTAATATAGGTTAAATATAAATTAATGCGATGAAGTAAAAAAAACATTGTATTTATTGGTCGCCATTTTGAATTGTTACTCTTGTATTGTATATGAATGTGTTCTATTGTGTTTTTTCTTTGTTTTTATTCAACTAAGCTGTTTTTTGGTTATTTTGGTTCCTTTTATGTTGATTACTGGCTTTTTTTTGAACTTTGAAAGGATTTTTCAACTTTGGACCTTATGATAGAATTGCAAAATTAGCAAAAAAATCAGTGAAAATGAGTGAGGTTATGTTTATTAAAAAAAATATTTATTTCAAGATCTCCGGACCTTAGGGGTTATAGTAAAGGTAAGTATGCCTCCCCCCTCCACACTTCACCACCCCACTATTTAAAATTCCTGTATTGGAATGCTATAGATTTACCTTTGATTTTCGTATTTCTTGAATACTTTTAATTTTCTAGACAAAAAAGTATTCAATGCCCATTTCTACTGTTGAATATACAAATATCTAAATAAATTTGCTTTTACAAATATGTGAAGGCTTGCTAAGGATATAAACATATTATTTGTTTAGTAGTGTGATAAGGGAATGTTGTGGATTGAAAGAAGATGTAATAACAAGAGTTGAAAAAGGTATGTTAAGGTGGTTTGGACATGTAGAGAGAATGGATAAAAGTAGAATCACAAAACAGGTGTATGACAGTATTGTGAATGGTAGGGTTGTTGCCGGTAGACTGAGACGAACACACCATGACCAAATATCAGAAGTGTTAAAGAGAGGTCAGGTAAAAAGCATTTCAAATAAAGGTGCATGTATGAAGAGGTTAATGAAAGTAGGTGAAGCGAAAGTTGTTTGTCAGGATCGTCGCAAGTGGAGATCCATAGTCTCTGCCCCATGGGAAACAGGCCTGATATTATGTATGTATGTATTTGTTTAGTGTATTAGCTGTGGTGTTCTTTTAAATAAGTTTTTATCTAATGTCCAGATACTATAGATTATGATAGTGTTATCATTAGGTAGGTAAATGTAAAGATAAAATCAATATTTATTCCGGGTGTGGTATAGATATAAGCCCGGGTTATTATAAGTAATGAAGGGGGGCAGGGAGGAAAACTTACCCCTACTGCAACTCCTATTTGGAGAACATTTATAGGTCTTGAGATATTAATGTTTCTGTAAATATAACCTCACTTATGTTTTTCACTAATATTGCAATTATATCATAGGTCCAAAGTTCAACAATCCTTTCAAATTATAAAAGAAAGCTAGTAATCAACAGAAACAGAACCAAAATAACCAAAAAACAGTGTATGTAAATGCAACAAAATTTTTGTAAGGCGTCATAACTGTTCGTGTGTATAAAATAAATAGTAAATGGTTACCAGTCGGTTCTGGACTAAAGCTAACCTAACCTAAATCACTGATGAAGTCACTGGCCGTGACCTGTCACCACTTATCATAGTAATATTGGTGAAAAAATAGGTGAGGTTCTGTTTACTAACTAAAATTAATATTTCAAGAATTCTGGACCATAAGGGTTGCAGAAAGGGTAAGTATACCTTCCCTCTAAACCCACTACTTAAAATTTGTATACCGGATATCTGAGTAGCAGCCTGTTTTTCATATAAGTTGAATTTGGGTGGTTACAAAAAAATAACCACAAAGGCTAAGGTGGGAGCTTTATGACAATAATATCTCTATGTTTATGACAGTGACATCTCCACATAGTTATCGAACCATAAAGAAAACAAAAACAACTGTATTTCATTATCATATTTTTTTATCGAGGTTTCATTATTTAAAGTTAAACTTTACTTTTAGACTCAAAATTAGTTTTAGTGATTATTTAGTGGTTAAAAACAGTTTTAGTAGTGTTATACAGTACATGAGTATATTTCTAAAGTTAAATCACACTTTATTATTGTCAAAATTACCAGATCATTGTTGTGAATTTTAAATTGCCATAATTAATTAAAAAACATTTTTTCGCCACTCAAAACCAGTTGTAGTTGTTATAAATAAGTCTTAAATATATTCCTAAACACATTCACCATTAAATTCATCCAGGCCTATATCTATACCCAACCCTTTTTTCCAATATTAAATAAGTTATTTCATATAACTGCCTAAATAAACTTAGTATCATCCAAAATTAATAATTAAAACAGTGATTTTGATATCTCCTAGGGCTCTGAATATATAAACAAAGTAGTGGACAGATTAATATTAGATATATTTATTCAGTATTTTAAGTATACATTTACACTTTGCCCTCTGGGGTGTTGTGGTTTAAAGTTTGGCTCAATTTGCTCAAACAAATGTAAAAGATTCAATTCCTGGTGCAGTAAATATTATGAACTTTTTTCATACACCCACCCGACTGAATGTTCTTGATGACTTTTGGATCCTATATTATTATAGTTTAAAATTTAGCATAATAATTAATTGGCATCAGTGTTTAGTATGGCAATCAAAGAGCATCTGAAGAACTTGTAATTTATCTAGAGAATTTAATTAAGTAATTATAAAATATTCCTTTTAATATAAGTTGTGGTACCCTTATGGTTAGAGCACACTTTGCAAACTTAAGAGGTGCGGTTTTGAATCCTAGCTGAAAAGCATGCACAACAATTACCACATGCTAATAACGGCGAAGGAAAACATTATGATGAAATCTGCACATTTAGATCAACCAATGTGTCAAACCTGCCAAGCCACCTTGGACAATCAAGGCAGGTATACTGTCCTGTATAGGGGGATCCTATAATAGGAGGCCTGAGCGCAGCAGTAGGTTGTTTATGGACTGTTGTTATTATTATTATTTTTAATATTCCTATGATTGTGAACCTAATTTTAGTAATAACATATGCATAACTATTAAGGAAAATGGTAAAATTAATTTTCTAATATACTAAAAATAGTCTATATTTTAATATTACCCTGAAGGAAACTGATAATATTATATGCCATTTCAGTTTCTAAATAATATGTATTTTTATTGAAAACATGCGGTCCCAGCAGACATTGTCCTGCCCTGAAAAATTAAAAATCTACGACTCAATTCTAGTGCCTCCTACTGGTTCCAATTGTTAATCTAAACCATTCAGGGACCCACTTAAACACACACAAAAAATATCATCAAACTCGGTAAAGTCATTCTCAAGTTATGTGAGTACATACATTTCTTTGTTCCATTTTAATATATGTACAAGATTTTTATTTATATAGAAGATGTTGCCTGGCGAGTAGTAAAACAAACCATTTTGAAACTTTGTTAGGGTTGCCATGCTAATTTGTTAGTGAATTGTAACCGTGTCATCAAGAAAACCCAACTGACCTTCATCGTTTTAGTTATATTCATCAATCCCATAGCTCCCCAAAGTGATCCACATGGACCACTGGGGGTCCATACAGACCCCTAGAGATCCAGCGAAATAAAATTTGGGGTCCACGAGTTGCAAATAGAGGTTCATGATAGTAAATTCCATTTAAGTAAGCTTGTTGTTCTGAAATTTATAACTTTCTATAAATGGTGTCCTTTTAAAACATTACACATAGTTTTTGGTGTCAATAAGTTGAGCTGCTAGTGGGAACCTGGGATATAAACTAGCTCTGTGTACAGTTTCATTTAAATCCTTTAAGTAGTTTTAACATGATGCTCTAACAAACAAACAAAAATTCTAAAAATTGTGTTTACTAAATCTGCTGGTATGAATTAGCTCTCATGAGTTATTTTTATTTTTTAAATTCATTTAACAAACTACTCTACACACTTATTTATTTATAAAGATGTTGTCCAAAATGTACCAGAAATAATAATACAATCATAATGTCAAAATTGTCAAACATATAAACATTCAAATATATTAGTAGTTTGGTTTCACAAAATATGCAATTAAAATTATCTAATTAATCACATCAGATGTGGAAAGCAGCCACTGATGTGAAAGTCCCAGCGCCGGACGATGCTGATGACGACTGGGAGACTGATCCTGATTTTGTTAATGATGTGACAGAGCATGAGCAGAGATGGGGACCTGGTGGGCGGAATGTAGAGGCTATTGAGTAAGTATTACGTACACACACATACATACTCACTCACAACATATATTTAAATGTTAAATCTACTGTATACTTAAATTATTTAAAAAATATAGTTAATTAATAAATTAATTTTATAGCTCATCTCACCTAACGATAATGTACAATAAAGAAAAAAAATTGAGAACATATCTCAACCGAATGTGCCCCAAAATACAGGCCTGTGCTAGTCTGGGGGCAAATTGTCAACTTATAGTCTCAAGTAATGTACCTATCATAAATATATTGTATATTTTATTGTAAACACATAACAATAAATGTTTGCAAAGAAAACTTTTCCCTATAGGTTTTTTCTTTTATTGCTGAATTATAAACTAAATCTATATAAAATTTTCTTTACTTATTTTAAGCCACTTGTCCCTGCTGTCCTACTCCATGTGACCCCTGCTACTAACCCTTATATCATCTTTAGAGATGCCATGAATATTTGGCTGATATTCAGGATTAGGCCACTTTTTTAGCTTTTACCAAATTGTACCGCATATACATATAGTACTCAAAATTGTACATATTTCCTTCAAAAGTTGATAGTTAAATTATGTTTTAACAGTGTTGAATGCGATTTTAATTAATTCTTATTTTGATATTACATAGTCGTTTAAATTATGTGTACCTATCATTTGCTAGAACGTAAGAAAATACTTCATATTCAGTAGCCGAATATTCGGCATTTCGGCCGAGAGCATAGCCGAATTTTCGATATTCGGCCAAACCACTATTCGAGGCATCTCTACTCATCTTCCTATCATCTTTGTTGTTATCTTCTTTTCCTCTTTCCATCCGTGGGTCGCCATTCTATCACCTAGTGGAAAGTGGTAAACATCGCATAGGCATTTACAACACCGGGGGGGATGCAAACATAATGTTCCTTAGGTTTTGATAGGGGCGATCATGGGACAGTAGGGAAGATGGGATATCAACAATGTATGGACAGTGAAAGGGACAAGGGAAAGTGGGCCACTGGAACTTTCACTCATCATACAAAACATGATCAATTATAAATATAAAAAAATTGTTGTCCATCCAAAGGTTGCCTGGAATAGATAGCTTTGAGCGATAAGGCCGCCCATTGTACTACCTTATAATCTTAAGACAAGAAAGTGTATTACTTTATTTTTATATTGGTGTACAATAATGAGAATTGTTATTGCTGTTGTTTGTTGTACTCTTTAAGAGCGTGATATCTCACCGATCCAGCCGATCCAAAGACCTTAAATCAACATATTAATTTAAACATGGCCCTACCGTCTAGTACATCAAGTACTAGACGTACGTCTTGTCTATGATATTATGACTATAGATTTTTGTATTGATAGTGATATTGATATTGTGTTAATACTAACAGAGTAGAAATTATTTCATTAGTTGATTATGACAAAATAATATAAACAGGAAATGACAGTTTATAATGTTATCATTGTCAATTGCATGGCATTGAACTTTTCAGCATTTGACCGCCATTGTATATATAACTCATACAATTTAGGAAAGAATATTAATTAAATACACAATATACTATATACTATACTTAAAACACCTTTGCTCCTTGCCAATAGTGAAATAGATACCTAAGTGATTACTGTATAGCAAGAAATCACTTCAAGTACATACAAATCTATAACATTATAAAATTGTAAAATGCTATGTGTGTACATTGAAGCTAATAAAAAAATAAAATTCACTACATAAATGATGGAGAACAGATGCATTTTTTTTGAGATTTCTTGTAATACTTTGTATTTTGTAACTTTGTTACGTCTCTTGTCATTAAGAATAATCTTACATTTATCTTTTTTCTGTAATATGTTTTATGAATTATTTTTATATCCTTATTTTTACTTATTGTTAATATTTTTGTACCTCTTGTATCTTTATTATTAATCTTATAAATGTTTCATGTGGACAACGTTCTTGGTTTCAATATTATTACCTGATCTTATTGTAACTGTTTATTTCGCATGTTATATTGTAGCTGTTTGTTGTTCCTTTAAATAATTAAAAAATACGTAAAGCTTGAAACACTATCGCAAGAAACTAAGACACTTGTGGTAGTGTTTCAACACGTCTGAAATTATTACCATTAAAATCAAATTCAAGTTTTTATTGAAATATAAGTTCCACTGGAGAGCCTTTTTTGAAGGTCAATACATGCATATAAGTTAAACCTTAATGGTCTTATTCATATTGAGTTAGAGTAAGTTTGTAGGCTTCTTTAAGGTTCTTATATATAAGTCCTACAAACTTATATGGATAAGACCTGTTAGTCTAATTCTTATTTTATGTACACCACTTCACAATGTGTTATCGCTATTTAAGTAGAAGAAGCGACAAGAACTTTTCAGCAACACATCTAGCTAAATATCTCTTACTTCACATTTATCTTGTACTAGCTAAAAATAGTCATAGATTAAACTTTCATCCCCTTTTTTTTACCCCCTTAGGAATCGAATTTTGAAAAACGCCGATGCACGCCTATATTTATTTATAACCAGAAGCTAGGTATATAAAATTTCGTTCTTCTTACCTTGAAAATGACAGATTTTCATACAAATTTTCATTCCTTTTCTTACCCCCTTAGGGGTCGAATTTCCAAAAACGCCGATACACATATACATTTATTTCTAACTAGAAGCAGGTATATAAAATTGAGTGCTTTTTATTTTAAAAATTACAGATTTTCATACAAACTTGTATCACCTTATTCCTCATAGGGGTTGAATTTTCAAAAAATATTTCTTGCGCACCTACAGTATAGAAAGAATCCGCATGGAAAGTTTCACGATCATAGGGCTGTGTGTTGTCGATATGTTAGTCGGTCGATCAGTGAGGCAAAGCAATTATATATGTGTAGATTAATTTATAATTTAGCAATAAATAATGTATGTTTATGTTATTTTAGTATGGCGAAGCTTCGTGAAGAAGTATTTGAAGCTGATAAATTGGCGAAGAAGAAGCAGTATGAGGCTGGACCTAAACCATCTTATGGGTATGTAGAAAAATATTTTAGAAAAAAAGAAAGGTAAAACATTTATTTGCTTTTCACAACAAATAGCGAGACTCATTGAAAAAATAAAATAAAATAAAATCAGTTATACTAAGTATATAGCAAAACAATATGTCACACGATGGTACCAAATAGGTGCAGCTAAGCAATTGCCAGGCAACCGGTGCCTCTGGCACTGGTTTTCAACTGCGCCTTTTGCTTGAAGAAGATTAATGAACACATGATGAAAAAACTGCTTTTACCAAGACCTGCAAAAAGGTGTTTTTTTTTTGTAATGTGAAGCTGGCCTACATGCACACGGCTCACCTAATGAAAAGTGATCACCGTTGGCTATAGCTGCAATACCAGGGGCGAAACGAACGCGTTGACAACCTTTAGGATAGGATAGAGCATTGTTTCTCAAAGTTTTTTTATGTCGCGACCCACGAAGAAAACAAAAAGTTACGTTTTTTTATTGCATGAGTTCAGCAGACTGAGATTGCGTGGTGGTATCACACTGGTCTAGCCGACCGCAAGAGCAGTAATTAAGATAATGACTCCAATATTACAATTTGACTTATATTCTGATAATGTATGGTAGTTTGATGACTAACACATCCGGTATCTTATACAATGTTGTGGGTTCCAATCCTGATTGGGCGCACCTCATGCTCGAGTGCTCCATGTGTGATCGACTCAGGTGCGGTCTCGAGACGGCCATGCGTGTTAAGATCACCGAGGAGACTATTTTTGATTTGATCTCGGATAAGGACTCGAGGCCGTACCTGGAGAGGTTCTGCATGCGGCTGGTCGAGGAGGCCGTAGAACGCATTAAGACGAGGTGATGGGTAGTTTCATCGTCCCTGCTGGAGAACACCGCATTAGAAAATATATATAAAATATTCTAAGTAAGATATTAGTTTTAAGTTAGCATAAGGTCTGACTTCATAATAATAAGAGTAGGATAAACAAATACCCTGACTATGTGGAACGCATGGCCGGCAACACGAACCATTTAAAAAAAAATCCTGATTGGGCAGCGTGTGCCAGATAAGCAATTTTCTGTTTTCGCTACTTGGCCAAGAAATTATAAAAGAATATAAGTGTCGTATCCGAATGTAGAATTTTATGTCAATGTCTCCAAACGTTTAATTCGCTCTCTACCAAAGACAATAGAAAGTTATCTATGCTCTCTCTTCTATCCGCCAGAACTTGTAAAACAGGTGAGCTCACGAAACATGAAATTAATTTATTATCTTTTTATACAACAATAAATAATGAATTATGTTTCAGTTATGGAGGTAAATTCGGTGTGCAGGCAGATCGAATGGACAAATCAGCTGTTGGACATGATTATGTGGGAAAAACGGAGAAACACGTTTCACAGAAAGATTATGCCCAAGGTGTTTCTAGTATTACTTACAATTTATATATTTCTATGTGGTCGAGTGATCTAAGCCTTTGCCCACTTAGCTTAGAAGGCAGACATCCTAGGTTCGATTCCCTGGCGTCTTAAATTTCTCAAAATCAGCTAATTTGATTCCGGACCAGGATAATTGATTTTGCAAAAACTAATTATACCACCTTAGTTTTCATTGGCCTCGACATTCCTTTCAGTGTATTTCGCTATATGTTATAGGATTGTTTCTCAACAATTTTTATGTCGCGACCCACGAAAAACCAAAGCTCTTGTGACTACTTCACTACAAAATTATGATAGATTTTATATTGTATATAGGTCTTATTTCTGAACAGACTGCGACCCCCGCAAGGGTCGCGATCCTCAGTTTGAGAAACGATGTCTTATACGAAACCTAAGTTATTGATAGTTTTGGATTTCATCATTCTTCCACATGAAAAATTCACTTTATATACTTCTAAATTAAGTAAGTTATGCGTATGTTGTGGGTAATATAATGGACAACTCTGAGATTATAGAATAGAATAGAATATACTTTATTGCATGCTACAAATTAAATTCACACATACCAATCGTAATGATAAGTACAATGAGCGGTCTTATCGCTGGGAGCGATTTCTACCAGACGACCGTTGGATGGACAGAAACTTTGTATGGATGAGGGTAGCTATGGAACAGATATAATACAGCGTAAACTCTATTTAACGACACTGAAGGGACTGTGCATTTTATGGCGTTATAGAGAGTTGTCGTTAAATGGAGAGAAGTCTGTTATTTTTGTCTGACGTCTTTTGCTGCACTAGTAATGTTGTTATATTTTTTTACTTATTTTATTCATATCTTGCGATATTGAGGCATCTTGGTGATAAAGGAAGTACTTAGAAATTTTGGTATGCAAGATGCTGACAGTCCAGTTTATTATGGGCTAGGATAATAAAAGAACGTACACAGCTGCGCAATGTTTACTACTTTTGGCAACTTAGAAGGTGCTTTTTATTACTTAATTGTTGTTGTTATTGAGAGTGGGTGTAATGCTATATAGAGTGTATAATTATATGGAAGACAAGCTAAACCAACGAAAGCCAAGTGATTTCGACGCTTAAGGGAGTTTGTCGTTAAATCGAGTGACGTTACATAGAGTTTACACTGTATATAATATACACGTAAATATAAATATTATCCCAGACCAGAGTAAACAATTCAAAGTTTATTTGAGAAATCTGTATGGTCTAGTTTTTAATTAATTTTATTTTAGTCCAAACTATTTATAATACCGTGTTCTAATAGGTTTTGGTGGTAAATACGGCGTACAAACAGACCGTATGGATAAGTCGGCTGTGGGCCACGACTATGTGGGCAAAGTGGACAAACACGTCTCTCAGACAGACTACGCTCAAGGTTTCGGCGGAAAGTACGGCGTACAGACGGACAGAGTCGATAAGGTATCATATGGATATGTATTTATTATAATTTTAAAGTAACAAAGTTTTTAACGGTTTTAAACGCGGTCATTTATTTGATTTTTATTATTCCGACGTTTCGGCCATTTTTCAGTGGCCGTGATCACGGAAGGCAAAGATGTCAAGTGTCAATGAGTTTTGTTAAAGTTTTATTTAGCCTAACGCCAACTTGTTCATTTTAATTATTTAGTTTTAATTTTGTTTATGATCATTATTTACTGTATGGGAGCCTAATCTAATTTACCACCGCTTCGCAACATGTTGTGGCTTGAAGAGAAGAAGCGGCGCAAGAAACTCTTCAGCAAAAATGCCTAGCTCTAATAATTTTATATAATATTAAAATGGGCAGAAGAAGAAATAAAAGAAAATATCAATCAAGTAGGTTTGTGTTCCGTTGCACGCAGAAAGAGCTCACAGTTTCTTGAGATCTGGCAGTTGGCGTTAAAACACAGTTTTATTATGTATGCAAGTCGCGCAAAGTATTTTATTGTTGATCTATTTACATTTATTTATTTGATTTACTAATTAAATATTACAAAAGTAGTTTTAGTTAAACAAAATTGGGACGTTTTGGTCTTACGCCAAAGGGAAGATTTGCACAGAAAATCAGCGTTGTGTCGGATATAATTCCGGCACAGCAATATGCTGAGTGCAAACCTTGTTCGTTGAAAATGCGGCATACAAATTCTCAAAATATGCTCTGTGTATAATATGTATAAGGAATTTAATTACGTCGCTATTTCTTCTAATAAAGTCTTTCTTTCTGTATGTTTATTAATTTTCTCACCAAATATCGTGTGAAAATAATTGCTTGCCGGCAAACTACTTTGCAGTGTGGCACAGAGAGCTTTGTTAAAAATTGTTATTATGTGAAAAGAAATAAATTGAAATAAAAATAGCTTTATACCAAAATAATAAGCTGAATTTAAATCCCATTGTCAACAGCAATGGGATTTAAATTCAGTCTTCAAAGAGACTGTAAAATGTAGAGAATATTATATTATTTTTTGCTTTATAATTACTCTTGAAGTAGATTTCTTTTTTGCTAGAAATTTTTTATTTACGTCATTATTCATATCAGTTATATAAGGTTTATAGGCTCGGTAAAAAGATGCAAAAAACGTGTTTTTATCGTTAAAATCAGTTTTTGTGTCTCTTTTACCGAGCCTATGAACCTCATGTAACTAATATGAATAAGGACATAAATACAAAATATGCTATATTAAAAAAAAGTAGTTACGTCGCTATTCCTTCAAATAAATGAATAAATTTCTTTCTTTTACATAATTAAGCTTATAACCTCGTCTAACTATTATGAATAAGAGGGAGTTAGAAAATAGTATTAATAGTATAGGATAGATTTTTAAAATTTTCATGTCCTTTTAGAGTGCAGCTGGGTGGGAGCATAAAGAGCAGATAGAGAAGCATCCCTCCCAGAAGGACTATGCCGTTGGTTTTGGGGGGAAGTTTGGTGTGCAGACGGACAGACAGGACGCTTCTGCTGTAGGGTGGGAGCACAGGGAGGATCTGCAGCATCATGACTCGCAGAAGGGTAAGCAAATCACCTATTAATTTGTTATGCTATCTATAATTTTCTATAAGTTGCAACAGGAAAATATAGGTGCTAGTTTTCATAAGAAGTTTTATTTATTCGTGTCACACAAGTAGTCATATATTCGATTTTTTTGACTATATACAGTATGAAATATCTTTATTAAGCCTTTTAAGAAAACAAAGGAAACAAATAGTACTACAAAAACAAAACAAAAAAGATATACAGGCTAAAACACTATACAGTAAGCGCAAAACTTAAATGCGCTTCGAGTGAAGTTAGTTCCGTGAGTTTGCGCAGGTCTAATCAAATGTAAATGCTTATTACACTTTACACACGATGTTGTGCGACAGTGATGGCAAGCCAGACCGTATAGTAGCAGAACGAGAGCGTAACACTTCTCTCTGCTCCATCTGTGAACCTTAGAATGTTCTATGCAATGATGCGTATGAATTTCAGGGACGCATTTAAGTGTTGCTCGTACTATACAAAATGACTTCTCTGACTCTCAAACTAGGTGTAATTAATTACCTGTAATATGAATCAATCAGACGTTCCTCACGCCTAAGCTATAATTAAAGAGTTATGTTTGTGTGTTTGTATGATCATGTATACATTATTTTTTCTTAGAAGATCAGTTTGGTGTTTCACATAAGCGATTTTTGTAATCAATACACTATTTAATCATGTTTAACTATCTATATAGTAACTTAAGGAACTACTAAAGATAGAAAATGTTTTAAATTGACCACCCAAACACACAATATAACTAAAATTTTATTCAAAAATGTATTCATATTGAGTTCGAGTAAGTTTGTAGCAAACTCAATAAGAATAAGACCGATAGAATTTAGAGTTTCTTCAGAGTTGCATTCGTTTAATGTGTGATTGTTATTCTTAAATAATATAGAAATCAAACTATACTCTGATTTTTAATTACGTGGACTAAAATGACAGCTGCAATTGTGAGTTGTTGATTCAACTCACTTACGAAAAGGGTCAATGGCAGCTGTCATTTTAGTCCAGGTAATTAAAAAGCATAGTATAGTTAATATTGATAGCATCATTTGTATGTTAGATTATGCTTTGGGATTCGGTGGCAAGTACGGCGTGCAGACAGACAGACAAGACGCGTCTGCAGTGGGCTGGGACCACCAGGAGAAGACAGCGGCACACGCCAGCCAAACCGACCACAAGAAGGCACGTATGCCTTTTTTTCCAAGTATTAATCGATATTGAAAGGTGGACCAAATATGGTTTAAATGAAGGAATTAATGAATATGCTTTATTGTGTTTTAAAAGATACAGTTAACAGAAATAACATTTTACAATACAATAGGCGGTCTTATGGTTATTAATGATTTTTTCCAAATAACCTTTGGACAGACCAGAAGTTTGATAAGAACAGAGGTATGTTGCATTATTCTTACTTTACCGAACAGTATCTTATAATAATAATAATTAGGGGTGTGCGAATATCGTTCGAATTTTTGAATTATTCGGAGTTCGACGAATAGTTCAAAAAAATCGAATAATTCGAACAATTTGTGAATTATCGAAATATCACTGGATTTTCTATTATTTCCAATTTGAATTTTACATCGTGTATCAAAATATTCTACTTACAAATAATATACTTTTTGATTAAAAATCAATTACCCGGAGAAAACGATTGCTCAATTTCAATATATGTTCATTTCTGTCAGTAACATAAAAAATCTAGACACTAATATTGGCAAGAGATCTTTTCAATTCATTTTGGTTTTTATAAATTTAAATGTCCGTTTGAAAAAATTCTATAAGAGAAAGGTTACACATGCAATATTTTAAAATACTGGAAAATTTCGCGAATAATTCGGAAAAAATTGGAATTATTTGAAATTTTTCGAATTATTCGATTCGAGTTTCAAATCGAATATTAATATTCGATTCGGAACGAATAATTCGTAGGTTCGAATTATTCGCACACCCGTAATAATAATATTAATATATATTTAAATGTTATTGTACATTATGTATATTTTTATATGTATCTATGTTATTGTATTTTATTTAGATATCTCTGTATGCATATGTATGTTATTATGTATGTATGTCTGTAAGTATATACTTATTTCACTTATTTATTTATTGCATTTTTACACAAATTTAGTTCGCTCGTAATTTAACTTAGAAAAAGCTATTATTAACCCTACATTTTAAGTACTTTTTTGTTTGTTTGTATTTTGTAATATGCGCTGTTCGTTTTTTTCAATAAATAAATAAAAATAAACTGACTCACTAGGCTTGTACGTATTCATACAAGTGAGTTCTTTCTAGTTCAATTCGATCATTGAAATAGAATCCTGGGAATCCCGCGGGAACTTTTCTGGGAATTATTTAAATTGACCAGATTAAAAAAATCGAGCTCCGATGCTTTTTTAAAAGATTAATAGCAAAATTTATGCAATATAATGCTGTGATACTTGTGTCCCGGGAATTTCAGGTCAAGCTTGGCCACAGTCGCGGGCATATCCTAGTATTAAAATATAATAGTCTGCTTCACTTACTTTTCGATACGGCTACACTTTGTTCTATTAGCGAATTATTGATGTGTTAATTTTGGTTTTCAGGGCTTCGGTGGGAAATTCGGCGTGGAAACGGACCGCGTGGACAAATCGGCTCGCGGCTTCGACGAAGTGGAGAAAGTCGGCACGAATTACACGAAACAGAAACCCGACATCGGCGGAGCCAAGCCGTCCTCCATCAGGGCCAAGTTCGAAAATATGGCTAAAGAGAAGGAACAGGTACCAAAATTGGCCACAACTTCTCTAGTTGAGTAGGTTATAGTAGATTGTTTTTTTTTGCACACAAACACACATATTGTATATCCTCAAATTAAGAAAGTTACGCTTGTGTTATGGGTAATATACAATGGACTACTAACTACATTGGGGCCGATTCCCAGACACCCAGACTATCCCTATTAATATTATAAATGCGAAAGTAACTCTGCCTGTCTGTTCCGTTTTCACGGAAAAACTGCTAGACCGGTTTGGCTGAAACTCTGTATATACATATATATTCGATGCTGAGGATGAACATAGAATACTTTTTATCCCGAAAAATGGGATAGATTTCGGGATAAAAATATATTTGGCTCTTTGTTTGTTATGCTTTTACGGCAAAAGTACTGGACCGATTTGGCTGAAAATCGGTGTATATGTAATTTTAATACTGAGGGTGGACAAGAGATACTTTTTATCCCGGATAATGGGATAGATTTGTGTAAAGGTTATCCCAAAAAGTAAGATAGGGTTTTTGTGATTTGTCATTTTCGTCATTTGGGTCATCTTTGTCCTTTTGTCCTTTTTGGCCCTTTTGTCCTTTTTGTCCTGTTTTGGTCTTTTTGTCCTTTTTGGCCTTGCCGGGAGATGGGATACTTTGCGATATAAAATGAAATTAATCTTCCGGGTGCCAATAGCACTCGCATAAACCTTTAGTACAATGTAACCTGTATTAACGACTGCCCTTTAAACAAGAGGCAGGCACTAGAGGTTGACCCGCGGCGCAGCCTGGGGTTCAACCAAAAAGTAGATTAAGTTGATTCAATGCACTTTTAAAGCCAATGAAAAATAAACGTTGACAGTCCCAAGTCTAATGAAGTACGAGGGAAAGTTCATTTTTTAAAAACTTTGCGACAAAAATCAATGCTAATAAACCGACACTAGTCACTATTTCACTACTTGTAACTCGTTGATTACTTTCACTACTTGTAACTCGTTGATTACTTTCACTAATTGTAACTCGTTCATTACTTTCACTACTTGTAACTTGTTGATTACTTTCACTAGTTGTAACTCGTTGATTACTTTCACTACTTGTAACTTGTTGAATACTTTCACTACTTGTAACTCGTTGATTACTTTCACTACTTGTACAAGTTGATTACTTTCACTACTTGTAACTTGATAATTACTTTCACTAATTGTAACTGGTTGATTACTTTCACTAGTTGTAACTCGTTGATTATTTTCACTACTTGTAACTTGTTGAATACTTTCACTACTTGTAACTCGTTGATTACTTTCACTACTTGTAACTCGTTGATTACTTTCATTGCTTGTAACTTGTTGACTACTTTCACTACTTGTAACTCGTTGATTACTTTCACTACTTGTAACTCGTAGATTACTTTCACTACTTGTAACTTGTGGATTACTTTCACTACTTGTAACTTGTTGACTACTTTCACTACTTGTAACTCGTTGATTACTTTCACTACTTGTAACTGGTTGATTACTTTCACTACTCGTAACTCGTTGATTATTTTCACTACTTGTAACTTGTTGAATACTTTCACTACTTGTAACTCGTTGATTACTTTCACTACTTGTAACTCGTTGATTACTTTCATTACTTGTAACTCGTTGATTACTTTCACTACTTGTAACTCGTAGATTACTTTCACTACTTGTAACTTGTTGATTACTTTCACTACTTGTAACTTGTTGATTACTTTCACTTCTTGTAACTCGTTGATTATTTTCAGTACTTGTAACTGGTTGATTACTTTCACTACTTGTAACTTGTTGATTACTTTCACTACTTATAACTCGTTGATTACTTTCACTAATTGTAACTGGTTGATTACTTTCACTAGTTGTAACTCGTTGATTATTTTCACTACTTGTAACTTGTTGAATACTTTCACTACTTGTAACTCGTTGATTACTTTCACTACTTGTAACTCGTTGATTACTTTCATTACTTGTAACTTGTTGCCTACTTTCACTACTTGTAACTCGTTGATTACTTTCACTACTTGTAACTGGTTGATTACTTTTACTACTCGTAACTTGTTGATTACTTTCACTACTTGTAACTCGTTGATTACTTTCACTAATTGTAACTGGTTGATTACTTTCACTAGTTGTAACTCGTTGATTATTTTCACTACTTGTAACTTGTTGAATCCTTTCACTACTTGTAACTCGTTGATTACTTTCACTATTTGTAACTCGTTGATTACTTTCATTATTTGTAACTTGTTGCCTACTTTCACTACTTGTAACTCGTTGATTACTTTCACTACTTGTAACTGGTTGATTACTTTTACTACTCGTAACTTGTTGATTACTTTCACTACTTATAACTCGTTGATTACTTTCACTACTTGTAACTCGTAGATTACTTTCACTACTTGTAACTTGTTGATTACTTTCACTACTTGTAACTTGTTGATTACTTTCACTTCTTGTAACTCGTTGATTATTTTCAGTACTTGTAACTGGTTGATCACTTTCACTACTTGTAACTTGTTGATTACTTTCACTACTTATAACTCGTTGATTACTTTCACTACTTGTAACGGGCGGAAACAAATAAAGCTCCTGTGAAAATATTCACCTATAAAAATATCGGACAGTGATTTTTCGCCGGTGAATTCACAGTGACAAAAAATTATAATTTCACTGTTATATCAATATATTTAAGTAGCGATACTTTCCATCACTAATAAGTATGCATTTATAATTTTCAGGAAGCGATGCAGTCAGTTCAAAGGATTAGGCAACAGAGAGACCAAATCGATAAAGATCTCTCACAAAAGGTGAATTGAACCGAAATTACACTGGTTTACTTCGATCTTTCAATTTCGATAGAAATCGAGTAAAAAATGAATGTAATTTTTATAAATACTTTTCATTGGTCACGTTTGAATTGCTTATTTAAATTGTTAATAAAGTCGCTGTTTTATATTTTTAAGTAGTTAAAGAAGTCACTTATTAGAAAAGTTGTGACAAATATTATTATTATTAGATTTTTCCTTCATTTGTATCCAAATTGGAAGACGAAAATGAACCGTTTTAACTTGTGATTGATTACTTTTTAGTTGTTCTTTTATCATGAAACAAGATTGCTAAAGTAATGTATAAGTCAAAGCCATCATATAAATAAATAAAATGATAATTTGATTTTAACTTGTATACTGCACTAGAAATTACAATTACCCTATAAAAATTCTACTAAAATCTCTTATGTTTGCTGTTGATCAGAGGACACTACAAGTCATACTTTTTTGAATTTTGAAAGTACCTACAGTTTTAGACTAACTTAATCACAAACTGAGTCTTAATGTGTTCTTGCAATTTTGTATTTATACAAAATTTCAAAACTGTTAGAAAATTATCATAAAACCATATTATGCGATATAAGTAGCTAAAAACTGATAATAAAGCTATTGTCTGTTATTTGTTCAAATATGGATTTTGGGTTCGAATTACATAAATATATGAACGAATCAGCCACCGCTGAAGACTACTAGTGGACACCTAACAGCATACACAAATTAGTTAGAAACTCTCTCTCTCCCTTCCCCTCCCCCTCACC
This sequence comes from Dendrolimus houi, assembly GCA_039645545.1. Classification (NCBI taxonomy): domain Eukaryota; kingdom Metazoa; phylum Arthropoda; class Insecta; order Lepidoptera; family Lasiocampidae; genus Dendrolimus; species Dendrolimus houi. The sequence continues at coordinate 1,929,515 of CM077137.1, read as the reverse complement.
CTCTCTTTATACAAATAATGAGCATAATATAATCTCGTCATGAAATATGAAAAAGATACCACATTTCTGTAATCTTACTAAGTGTATGCTGATAGATGTAAACAAGTAGTTTTGTATAGTTCATCAAGTACCTACCATTAGGAACCGGTTCCTTGTACTGTATGGCCGGTTCCTATATCTAACTGACCATTCATTTGTCTTACATCAGTTAAAATTTGACAAACTCCATATAAGTGGGCAAATGAATGAATAAATAGTAAGATGTAAGAACCGGCCATGAAAGAAACGTTTCACTAGACCTGTTCCGTGCAGGAACGGAGAATGAATACAATTTCCTGCATCCGAGCGGCCTGTCGTAAGAGGTCAAAAAAGCAACCCACAGCCAGGTGGTAGGGTATTTGCCCGTTTGGACGGCTACCATCCCTGGTCTAGGCCATAAGAACCTTGAGTTGTATTCCGGCATTAGTGGCCAGGTTCCAGTCTCCCTTTAGAGAGCGGCAGCACATTGGTAGCAGCTTAGGTATTACAAATGTCTATAGGCGACGGTAACGGCTTTCCATCAGGTCGGCCGTCTGCCTGTCTGCTGAACTCGTGCAATAAAAAAAGTATATATATCGTAAAACCATAAAAATATAAAACATAAACTATACTCTTTATCATGTCAAGTAATTTCAAATTGTTAAATGCTACAGATTCAGCAATCATAGTATTAATACAATGTTTTTCGTTTAAAAAAAAAAATTAACGCAGGAGAAGGACCGCCTGTCAAAACAGAAGGAGGAGTCACCCGAACCCGAACCGGCTCTGATCAAAACACAAGCAGACGAACAGACGGTCGAGCATACGACCAAACAGACGCAAGAACAGATTACGCCACAAGCGGAAGTAGTCAAAACAAGTCCACCGGTAGAAGATACAACGCCTGTGGAGGAAGTCAAGAAGGCTAATCTACCGGACGTCACTTTGGTCAGTGAACCCGAAGAGCACAAGGAAGAAGTAAGTGAAATTGGCATTTTAACTTTAACACTCTAGAAAGTTCTAAAACGAGATAAGATTTAACACACTTACAGAGAAATAAATAAATAATGAATAAACATGCCTAGCTCTAATAATTTCATATAATATTAAAATGGATGGGTGTCCTGAAGAGTTTCTTGCGCCGCTTCTTCTCTTCAAGCCGCAACATGTTGCGAAGCGGTGGTAAATTAGATTAGGCTCCCATAGAGTAAATAATGACCATAAACAAAATTAAAACTAAATAATTAAAATGAACAAATTGGCGGTAGGCTAAATAAAACTTTAACAATACTCATTGACACTTCACATCTTTGTCTTCCGTGATCAAGGCCACCGAAAAGTGGCCGAAACGTCGGAATAATAAAATCAAATAAATTACAGCGCTCAAAACCGTTAAAACGTAGTTTTATTATGTATACTAGTCGCGAAAACTTAAGACATATGTAACATGAATGTACCATATTTTTCTAGAAAGAAAATATTTGAAGAAATAGCGACGTAATTACATTGCTGACATGTATCTTAAAAATAAAAAAAACATATTTTGAGAATTTGCACGCGGCATTTTCAGCAAATAAGGTTTGCACGCAGCTTATTGCTGTGCCGACATAATATCCGACACAACGCTGGTTTTCAGTGCAATCCTTCCTTTTGGCGTGATACTAAATTGACTATTTAATTTGTATTAAGATAGACTGTTTAATTTGTAAATTATAATGTATACCTGCATAGAATAAACAGTATTTAAATTAAATGTTTTGTCAACTTTATGATTTAAATCCCTATTAATATTATAAATGCGAAAGTAACTCTGTCTGTCTGTCTGTCTGTCCGTCCGTCTGTCCGTCTGTCTGTTCCGTTTTCACGGGAAAACTACTGGACCGATTTGGCTGAAAATCACTATATAACATATATTTTCGATGCCGAGGATGAACATAGGATACTTAGCTGAAACTCGGTACATGTGTAATTTTAATACCGAGGGTGGCCAAGGGATACTTTTCATCCCGGATAATGGGATAGATTTATGTAAAGGTTATCCCAAAAAGTGGGATAGGTTCTTGTGATTTTGTCCATTTCATCCACTTGGTCCCGTTAGTCCCGTTGGTCCCGTAGGTCCCCTTGGTTCACTTGGTTCACTTTTGTCATTTTTGTCAAGTTTTGTCACTTAGACAGATAACGTAGTTTACAGATAGATGGGGAATGGTATAGTTTGCGATATAAAATGAAGTGAATCTTCTGGGGGGAAATACATAAAACATTAAATACAATGTAACCTGTACCGCCTGCTCTTGGTACAGGTTATATTGTATACAAAAGATACCCACTAGAGTTTGACACGCGGCGCGGTCGCGGGGTAAACAATAACTCTAGTAAATTTTATTTACTCTAGTAAAAAATATAACTCATACTTGTGTGCATATTGCGCATAACAACGTGTATCGAGTCATCTAATCGGATACAGCAATTGTCTACTATTGCCACGTCACTGACATGAAGCAACAATTCTCTTTGGTATAACCTGTAAATGTTTCATATGATATTTTACTGTATTCTCTCTCTCTTCAACTTTTTACAATAATTCTTTTACTGTACAAGGCCATTCGACTCTGGAATACGCTGCCTGTTACTGTTAGACAAGCTAAATCACTAACAATATTTAAGAACATGACAAAAATCACGACCTGCAACATAGTGATGTTTGATATTTTTACGTATATCTATGTATGTCGGCGCAAATACAACAATTAACGTATTACAAAAACAATAATAATTTATTTAATTACTATGAGATTATTGTAATGTGAAATTAACGTAAAACAACAAGATTTTATTGTAATTTCAATACTTAACCTAAAAATTTGTGATCACGTGCACGTGCGCTGACACGTGCACTGAGCCCTATAACAGGGAAGGGAGGGAACACGCTCGTCCCCCCACCCACTCACAGCCGGTGTACCACAGGGCTCGGCCCTGTCTCCACTACTCTTCACGCTGTACACCAGCGACATCCCAAAAACTCCAGATGTAGAGTTTGCCCTCTTCGCGGATGACACCGTACTCTATACATCAGATCACAACCGTCAAATGGCTTGCGTCCGGCTACAGGCAGCTGTAACAGAGCTAGGCGAATGGTTTCGCAAATGGAGGATAAAGATAAACCCGGAGAAAAGCGCAGCAATGTTCTTTTCCCCGGGCACGCTTCGCTCTCCCAAACGCGCTTGCCTTCGCTTAAAAGCCATCTCGCTCTACGAACAAGAGATCCCCTGGGCAAAGTACACCAAATACCTGGGTGTCACCCTAGATCAGAACTTGCGCTTCAACGAGCATATCACTATAGTCCGGAATAGAGCGCGATTTGTGATGGGTCGTCTAGCACCCATGATAGATAAACGAAGCAAAATGTCCCTCAGACACAAGCTTACTCTATATAAAACATGCATCCGCCCGATTATGACATACGCGAGTGTGGTATTCGGCCATGCCAAGCCTTCCCTTTTAAAGAAACTGCAAATCGTTCAGAATAAATTCATGCGCAGAGCCGTCGGTGCTCCCCTCTATATGCGTAACGTCGACATCCACCGCGATCTGGAGCTTCCCTCCATCAAAAACTACATTACGTCGCTCTCGCGTAAGTATTTCGATCTAGCGCCGCACCATCGAAATCCCCTCGTCGTGTCCGCGTCCGATTATAAGCCTCGACGAAAGGCTCTCGTGCGACGACCGCGTAACATCCTCACGGACAAGGTCGACGATATCACAAAACGGCTGGCTCGGATCAGCCCGCCCGCGGTTAGGACGGCAGGCTGGCAGGCACCGACAGACAGACACAGACGGCGGCGTCGACGCCGCAATCACGATCTCTCCACGTGATACGATAGACTAGGCGTGTTGCTGGGAAGTTTCTTTCGCCGTTTCTTCTCTCCCAACCATAACACGTTGCGAAACGGCAGTAAGATAGCATAGGCCACCGCGAACCGCCGATCCCGGTCTGCCGGGATCCTTCCTCTCGGGCTTTATATTACCCGTCGCCCTCTCTCAATTAGTGCATTGTGTCGCCCTATGGTGGGCATCATTAGATTCATCCCCCTCTCATGGCAACAGTCCAGCCGAGGTGAAACTCCCTAGGGAGCCCCCTCGAGCAAGTTGCCCCCCGGGCTCGAGCGCCTTCGCTTCGCAAAGGCACTCGCCCCGAAAACCCCGGTAAAGTTGTGATATCTTCGGACCAACAACATAAAGTCAAGTCCAATAAAAAAAAAACCTGGTCATTATTGTTCCGGTCGTCGAATGGGACGGACCTCTCTGGGAAGTCTATTGAAATAAACGATACCGAGTAATCTTGAAATGTTATTTCGAGGACTCAAATATGGGTCGTCACCAAGAAGCCAAATCGTGACGTCAGCATTCCTGACGTCCAATATCAGCACAGGGGTCCCTCCTCCGTCATGTTACATATACATAAGTATATATTTATGTATGTAATATTAATAGGTGTATTTATATATGTCTATTAAGTATAATTCTTACTTATATAATATTTTACATACTTATGTTTATTATTAAATAAAATATAGTAATGTAAGTAAATGCATATCGTATAATATGTATGTATATCACCTTTGACAAATTGAATCTGTTTTATTCCTGCCACGGGTTGTCTGGAAGAGATCGCTTCTTAGTGTTAAGCGTCCATTGTGCACATTTAGAATATTTTTAGGCTATAAGTTTTCTGTGTTTTCTGTAATGGTGTACCATAAAGTGTTATCTATCTACTTTCCCACAATATAAACTAAATATAAACAGATTCGTTTTACAGGTAAAGTTATCAGGTTGTGAGATTTGATGATTAAATTTTTCAGATAACCCGTCAACCGACCATAGTCGTTTCCCCTGTGGGATGGGAGGGTGAAATGGGCGCCGAGGAGGGATCGTTGGAGGAGGAGGAGGGATATACGGCGAGGGCGCTGTACGACTACCAGGCGGCGGCCCCCGACGAGATATCCTTCGACCCGGACGACATCATCACCAACATCGTCATGGTGAGTTGCACTCATCCACCCGTGGCCCCTAGTCGTCTTCTAGGATGAGAGAGAACAGTGAGATGCTTGGAGGAAGACGAGGGATATACGGTGAGGACGCTGTATCTAGAAAATTGTCCGCCATATTATAAGTCTTCTTCGACAGGTATAGCTTTATTACTTGAGTTTTAAAATGTTGAAAGATGATAAAGATTTTTTTTGTTTCTATTGTTACGAGTTGCAGGACTCGAATTAAAATGCCGTTGGAATTATTATAGAATTTATTAGAACTATAGAAACACGTATAACACAGGTACAAATATAACTGAATACAACCAGTCCAAACCTAATGCACGATTCAATAACACGCGCAAAGTCAGTCACTAAATAGATTGCCGAATGTACACAAGTCTTGCTTCGCTTGTGGTTATCGCTCGACTGCTGATCTCTCCATTGGGCCATTGCTTTATACTGCATCGATACAATATGGCTGCCCGACCGCGTAGACCGAATTTCTTAGAATCAGTTCGACACACCTGGCTAATGACCGCTATAAAAGATTACAATACACAATGGGCTGTTTCCTAATTACAAATTTTAAACACAAGGTAAACATAAGGTAAAAAAAAGAAGTCCAATTGCGGAAAGGTAATAAAGTGTGCTTTTGTGATATGCAGGTGTGAATTTACTTTTGTTGGCGTGTAGGTCGTAACACTATAAAATTTATTAATATTTCTATAATCTCTGTAACGCTTTTGATAATTCTATGTAATCTGTATTGGTATTTCTATAACCTACATTAATATTTCTATAATCCGTACTAGTATTTCTATAACCCATATTGATATTTCTATAATCAGTACTGGTATTTCTATAACCGTTATTAATATTTCTATAATCCGTACTGGTATTTCTATAACCCATATTGATATTTCTATAATCAGTACTGGTATTTCTATAACCGTTATTAATATTTCTATACTGGTAATAACCCATATTGATATTTCTATAATCAGTACTGGTATTTCTATAACCGTTATTAATATATAAATATTTCTATAACCATATTAATATTTCTGATATTCTCATAATTCTTGCTGGTGTTTTTGTGTTACAGATCGACGAAGGTTGGTGGCAAGGTCTATGTAAAGGCGCGTACGGATTATTCCCAGCGAACTACGTACAACTTCAAGACAAATAATCATGATTTGCAACATTCCTTTTCTGTGAGAATTTTAATGTATTATTTACGAAATTATATTTTTAAGTAAATGAAATTATTTTTGACAAGTCAAATGACTGTTTTTAATAATGCTAGTTAGTATGTTGATAGCTTCTTTCTGACTTTTAGATTTGTGTTTATTCAGTTATGTTTAATTAGCTTTCTACTATTGTTGATCTGCCATGGGAACTTACATTTTTTGGATTTTTGTTTAGTAATAGATAGTATTGACAATCAATATTAATTGTTATTATCATTATGCCTCTACTACACTTGGGACTATGTTAGTGTTGCCGACTATAACGAAGATGGTGCCAAAATTTAATGCGTTATTTGATATGCGAATGACGTTAAATATTGACAGAGAACTCATGTATATACACTAATGTATTTAATCATTAACGGCGTTAATTTTTAACGCTATAAGTAAGTCGCATTTGATAACAGCCACTAAGACTAATGCAGGTGGAGGCAGGGGCATTACAGAGATAGTTACAAAAATTAGAATTAAAATTACCTTTTTAACGGTTTTAAGTGCGGCATTTTATTTCATTTTAATTCCACATGAGGCTAGGCTTAATAATAACTTTGACATTACTCATTGACACTTGACATATTTGTGTTCTGTGAACACGGCGACTGAATAGTGGCCGTTATGTCGGAATATATATCAAACCAAATGCTGCGCTCAAAACCGTTAAAACGTAATTTAAACTACTAAATTATTTAAAATTTAAGAAAATACAATTGTAATTATTTTTTGTAAATAAAAATTGCATAGTAACACATAATTCTTGAAGTTCCCTCTTAAAATGGTAGATGACGACAAATATTTTTTGAAAGCGATTTTAATATATCTCGAAAATGGTTTTTGAACGCTTCAGAAATAGAGCTATTACCATGATTTTATTATAACGCTTACTTTGTGTATAGTTTTTGACCAAATTCAATGGTTGGTTAATATTAACACACAGAAGGCTGGGCAGTATCTTGAAAAATAAAAACTTTACTACACTGCCATCTGTAGTTTAATATGAGTAACCATAAAGATTGATGAGACAATGATTTTTATTATGTATTTGAATTTAAGTTAAAATGTATTATATTGTAAGATTTTTGAGAAATTAAAATATTTTATTACTTGCTATTTTTCTTCAAAGAATTATTTCTATTTGATAACTTATAAATTTGTGACGTATTTGAAATTAATTTTCTTGGTAACACTGTGCATGTTCTATATGTGGCAGTGTTGCCATATGTTTTTTTATTGAAATGACGTACTTATGAAATTGAATATGAATTCGATAACCTCATTGTTATTTAATATAAAATAAATATATAAAATATTTGCCTAACGCTAGATTGTAGGTAGAAAAGAAGTTCAAGATATTTTATTTTATTCTATCTTCTTCTAGAAGGTTAATGTAGCTCTGTATTTGAACTAAGTCTTTACTTGCATAGTTCACTGGAACATACAGGCCTTGGATTCGATTCCTGGCATGTTAAGTTCCGTCTAAAGCAAATGTAAAACGGGCTTTAGATTGGTAAATAATAAATCTTTATTCTAGCGGTTCATAAATTACCGCAGAAAGTAAATAGTGATTTTATATTTAAGTTTAAAAAAAATCGTCTTCCTCGTGACCTACCTCTATGTCATCCCATTGAATCATATTCCTATTTTATAATTTCAATACTTTAATTCGATAATTAGCTAATTCCTACATATTTTACAGTTTACAGACTACCAAACCGTCAAAAGTTACAATTCCAATTCGATTCGATTACCAATTCGAGTTACAGACTCGGTGCCCAAAGTCAAAAGTAATGTAATTAAAAAATAAAGCATGGCAACTCCAAATTATCATTATAAGTATAGTATATATATTATACAATACGTAAACAATCTTGATTTTCTCTGAATTCGGCATCTTTCTTCTGTTGCTTTTTTCGAATTTGGAAATCGGAACAATTTTTATTGCACAATCATGAACGGGTAGTACAGACCCATTTTTGTGAAAGTTTTTGGATATAATGGCGCGCGTCAGTGAGTGTGTCTCGCCCTTTATAATGTTATACCGTGTCCAACGATTTATTTTCTTTTTGTCGTTTGCACGCCCATCAAGTTTTTGTCATTTTTGATAGTAAATTTCACATGTCACAATCGTCATATTTCATTGTGCCAAGCGACGTAGTAGACGATTCTACGATTCATATAATGCATAGACATAACTATCGTCATCTTATCTAAATTTAATCGTAACTCATCCTTTTGAAATGAAAATATTTTAAATAAAAGAAAAACACAGCATTTATTTTGATTGAAAAAGTCATACTCTTGTTTTTATTTCACTTTTAAGTATAAACATGGATTATATGGCTTACTTATTACGTAACAGTATTTTTAGCAAATGATATGGGTGCACCAAATCGATTAAAATGTATTAACAAAAATACTCGATTTTTATGTATAAAATCGAATTGATAATGGTTTAGGGCATATATGGGCAACAACCGGCCCGCGAGACATTTTGAGAAAACTCACGGGAGTGATAGTGAGGCGGCAAACATCAAATCCTTTGATGATCGTCGCCTCACTCTTTGATAATCGCCGCCACTCGGCTTGCTCGATCGAATTCTTTGAGGTTTGCCGCCTCACGGGCGACACACCAAAAGATTTATTGCTTCTCAATTATTCTAAACTAGTTTATTTAAAAATATTATCCCTACTTTAAAATGCACTAAGTACTTTTAAACGCGGCCCGCGAACGTATTTGCACGCTAAAGTTTAGCCCTTAACATGTCAAAGGTTGCCCTACCTGGTTTCGAGCATCACAAACTGATCATTATCAATTCGTGATGACGATCATTGGATCGACCTGTCAAAAAGAAAGTAAATTGCTGGACAACCTGTAGTCATCTATAATAGATATAATACTACATCAGGTATTCAATGCCGATCTATGTTTTATATTAAACAATTTAATGATATAAATGAATAAATATTATTTTATACATACTTTTGTGTTTTATTATAATATTAATAACAGCCCATAAACATCCCATTAATGTTGGCCTCCTACTATAGGGGAACGAACAGTATACCTGCTACGTATGTCCAAGGCGGCTTGGTAGGTTTGACACATAGGTTATCTCGATGTGCAGGTTTCATCTCGATGTTTTCCTTCACCGTTGTTAGAACGTGGTAGTTGTAACAATATGTACAGGTCAGAAAACTGCCTAAGTGGTGCATGCGTTCCGGCCTGGGTTTGAACCCGCGCCTTTTGAGTTTGGGACGCGTACGCTAGCCGTTACGCTACCACATGTGGTTTTGATTCATATTTTTTAAAATTTCACGAATTTCATAAAAATTAGAAGTAGTTAGGACTTTAAATTTATGCCTGTAAGTTTGAAGAAAATGTTTTAAATAATAAGAAAGATTTTCTATAAAATCAAGAAGGAATTGTGGCGCCATCTGTAATTGGAGCGCGTGACACGAGTTACCTTTTGTACTCCCCGATTGTCATTGTTTAGTAGTCTTACACAAAAGGTGGAGCCTCATCTGCGATCATGTTACAGTTATAGGCCGTTTCACGCAGATATGGTTGGTGTCATGTTATTTGTGATGCGATATTGTTTTTAATTGTTAACGATGTTATATATTTATTTACTACTACTACAGTATAACGGAGTTCCTTAATGATAAGTTTTAAATATTGGTGATAAGTGTTTAAATATATTTATAATATTTGTACCATATTACTATCATTAGAAACATATCTAAATTTAAATTGTGTACCATTTAGTATTTTGTTAAATTTAAGGTTGTACATAATTATAAGATTGATTACATTAGTAATAATAATGTTACAAGTTGGGCTATCTGCATACCTATTGTCACATACCGACAAAAAATGTTGCGCACCGTGTTTATTGCCCCTCCCGCGTTCGGAGTTCTTTTTATTACTCCGTATTTATAATTGCCATTAGACAATAGCCTATTGTTATTGTTTTCGACTTTGTTGGCCGTTCGCAGGAATAGATAACCAAGTGTGCAAATTACTATTTCTCGGAAACTCAGTGCGCGCGGCTGATTTTTTTTGTACTGCATAGTTAGTATAAGGCAATGCCCGAATGGAGGGGTAGGGCAGTCAAGCGACGACTACGAGTCGAGTAAGACGTTTGTAGTACTTTCGATTAGCGATATAGACGACGGACTTTGCCCGTGTCGAATTGCATTGAATCGTGCAGTGTGAACTGGTTGCATCCAGCTTTATTTGTATTTGTTTTATACGTGTTTGTACAGTTCTAATAAATTCTATAGTAGTTCCAACGGCATTTTTAATTCGTGCCCTGTAGCTCGTAACAATAATTAAAACCAAATAAATATTGAAATAAGTATGTACCTATATAATATAAGTTTCAAGAAATTGTACGCCCAACCTACAAAAAAACATGTGATCAGTATAAAATAACAAGACCTATTTGCATAACCATGTTTTTATGCAATAAATTATTTGATTTGATTTGATTATTTATTAACTCACAAACATAGCTATCATTACAGTTGTCACCAATACGATAGCGTGGTACTGATAAATAACGTAAGTATGTTATATGGCTATATGTCCACCGGTATGGTTATTCGATAACGGCGTTATTTTTAACATTTGAACCCATGTAATATCGGACTTTTTTTCGTAAAATGAGGTTATCAATAAATAAATAAAAAATGTGCGTGCAGCTCATATGCAGTAAACGTGGAACTTTAGAGAATATACTCACAGATAATTCTCTAACTTTTAGTAAATATAATTACTTATAGTCTACACCCGTCAAAATATTATAATTCAAAATAAACTTCGCAAGTATCACTTTATCATTTTTTACTGTTTTAGTTTAGAAATATTATTATTAGTTTTATTTCTGTCCAAAATGGACCTATGTTTAATCACCGGTCTTATTGACTCGCTAATCTGTGCTGCATGATGTAAAACTCGTATCTCATTCTCTCGCAGGCTTAGTCCTATAGATTTATGTGTTTATCTCTTTTTATTGTCACTTTTTCGTTTCATTGAGTTCAGAGTCACAACAATTGTAAAGAAGTTTTACTTTAAAAAGTATTTATGAATAATTAAAACATACACTTTTCGATTGAATTGTTTATTATATTTCATGCCCAACAGTGGCCACGTAACATGAGGGTAGCAAAAAGTTAAACATACGGACGGCTGTGTCGCCAACATTCCAGGTTTTAAATAAAATGTATTCGGCCACAGTCAATACATATAACATTATCTCAGATGAAGCTCCAACTTAAAAGATCGATTTAAGCCACATTTCATAAAATTAAACAATACTCTATTATAAGTATAGATCCCATAATCCCATTTTTCAATAGACTAGCGCCATTTAAAGTCCCATTTTCATGTATCCAATCTTTATACGCCGACACACGCGTATAGAGCGTGGTCCTGTCAAAATTCTTCCCGCTTACAATTCCAACCAGCAGATCCCGGCCTTTCTCCCCGGGATCCAGGGTACCTCTACAAGCCAGGGGCCCCCCGGAATCACCTTCCCGAACGTCGGTGACCAAGGAATACGTACAGATGAATCCATCCATATCCATCTCCCATATATATCTGCACTGCGATCGTGTCATCAAAGATATTTTTGCCACTATGAGGACTGGCGATGATGCTTCGGTTAATCTGGAACCTGCATTAAAAAATCTGAATAGAAAGAAAGAAAGAAAAACATTGATCTGGTAAAAATAACTAAAAAGCTGACATTTGCTGAACTACACCCACTTGGTACACCTACACGAAAAATATTCTTTTGTAACGTAATAAATAACCTCTTTTTAACCGACACCAAAATAGGTCGATTCTCATAGGTATATATATAACCCAAGACGAATACGAAGGCACACATTATACGTCCCAGTTTAAAACCAACGTCAGGCACTATTATCTACCTATATATATTAATACGTGAAGCAAAAACTTTGTACCCCATTTTACGAAAATTGCGCGGACGGAGTAGTATGAAATTTCGCACACTTATAGTTTATATAGAGAAGTAGCGACGAATGTTAATATTTTTATTAAAAAAACATTACACACACTACCATGTATTTGACACACACACACGCATATATACTCTTGCGTAGCCTTGGCGAAATCTGTGATTATAGAAGTATAGTCTCTAACTTTAATTTTTATGGTCGAATTTCGAGCACGGGCGACCTTTAGTATATGTTATTACATTACAAAAGAATGTTTTTCGTGTAGGTGTTGCAAGTGGGTGTAGTTCAGCAAATGTCAGCTAAAAAAGTGCCTGACACTGGTTTTAAACTCACTCGTATTATAATGTGTGCTTTCATATTCATCTTAGGTTATCTTCTGACACATGCCTTTAGGGGATTTGTGCTATATCGCTATAACACGTACCATTATGAACTAGCTAAATGACAGCGCTTGTCGTAGAACGAACTAAAAGTGTAACACGCAAGACAATCATTTTGTTGGCGTTGCAAAATGTTCAAAGTACGATTCCATTGTGATAATGTAAATAATTCGTATTCTACTAAATCCATAATATCTTCTAAATATCGCCACGGCGGAATAATTGTAGAAAAAATTTCGGTTTTACCAATAACAGAGATGGCTTTAGCGGAAATGAATGTTAAAAAGCTACCAAAGATTTAAACACTTATTTCGCGAGTTTTCACTTATGAGTATTTATAAAGGTAGAATGGCATACCACGGGCACGCGTTTGGAATTAACAGAATACCGAAATCAGACAAACCTACGACTGAGACGATAGTGTCCGGTGATTTTGACAAGACAGTAATAGCAGAAATGAGCCCCTGTTGTGGACATAGCGAGGACCGTCTTTACCCGAGGATGCAAGGGGTGCTTTGTACCAGGGCGTAAAGATTAGGAGGCGCAAGCCTTAGATACTTACCTTGCATAATCTACCAGTTTTGAAAATGACTTAACATCATCTCAACTCGAACATCGAAACTGGACATTCTGTTAACTGTATTATTTAATATTGACATTAGGTTAATTAATTTTATTTTAATTTAAAATGACATGCAATAAATATATACAATTATGATGATTTAACATAATTTCGCATTATATATTTACATAGGTACATCTAAATACATGAAATTGTCATGTTGAATTAATAAATATTATGTAAGCTCAAGCTACGTGTAGGATCTTTGATTGAAACTACACACTTTATTTACTTGATTTATTTTATCCCTCTTCGATCGTGGGGTCCTGAGGCCATGAGCCTCTATCAAAATTTATCAAAACGACTTATTGACTCTTCAGGTGATCAGAGGGCTGGTGCTTACCTCGGGCAACGAATCAGTACCAGCCTTCTGGGCACCTTACCCATAGAAGACGGTGATCTAGGCTCAGTATTCTACTTATAGTCTTGAGGGACTATGAGTAGAATACAATACAAATAAGTTTTCTTTTATTGTATTCGATTATATGTAATTTTATAATTGTAAGTTATGTTATCCCTTGATATAGATGAACATGCTGAGTCGGGAGAATGAACGTACTTGCTTCGTACACTATGATTGGATGTTTATGTAATAATTTCAGGTATTTTCGGTATAAATATTTGGTATGCCTTTATAAGGCGAAAGATGTACCGAGCATATTTCACTTGTAACATCTTTAAAATCAATTTCATTGCATAAATAAATTTCAAAATAATCAAAATATTGGAAATTGACTATATTTTTTATATTGGAGCATGTGGGTTGCAGCAGGTTGATTTCTGCACCCCGGCGCTGATTATGGTTAATGACCAGTTTGGAGAGGCCTGCCCACTAGGGCGGGCCCACGCCAGCCGGGGTCGCGGAAGAAAAGCTCGCGCACATCCCGTGCCCCGGCACATGGCGTCAGGTGGCACCAAGGGGTTTTAGTGGGTATTCCGGCTCCTCTAGCCGGCGAGTCCCACACTCCCCCGCCGAAGTCTCCCCGGCGGGGGGTCCGCAAATGGATTTCCCCTTGTAAAAAAAATAGTTAATGACCAGTTCCCATATCTCGCCTAACATTCATTTGCACCTTACTATTGGTTAAAATTTGACATAAGCTGCATATAACTAATGTCAAAGTTCAGTTGATGGTAGGGCAGTATAGGAACCGATCATGAGACGGCCCTGAACCAGTAAAATAAATTTTAATTAGGTCACCTGTTTTGCCAAATCCAGCTGAAATGCAATCGCTTGTGTAGTCTACATCTACATTTTTGGTCGGCACTGACACATAATCAATCCAATCATTAAAATAAAAATGCTCATTAACAAAAACCAAGGCGATATCGTTGTCCGGAAAATCAAAATGGCCGTGAATAGCAACATTTTGAATTTCGCGCCATTGCGTGTATTTACGAGTATCTGTGTTGCCAGTGCTCCGAAGATCTTTACGAATGTTACCAGCTACGATGCGTAATTTTTCTGGATGTTTTGCATAATAGAATCCATTTACTTCAAAACAATGCGCTGCGGTTAGGACTTTGATGCTTGCAATGATACTTCCTCCACACAAATTTCTCCATAAAGTTATGTTGTAGGAAATCTGCCTGATTGGCTCTTTTATCGATACCAAATAAGGTATTTGGCCTATTCTTGCTTCTGATCCGTTTATAACAGTAGGTTTGACGTAATTTTTTGAATATTTCAATGACGTTATTATCCGTTTGTCTTGTGAAGACGTTGAAGGTCTAAATATTGCCAGAAAACTTACTAAAATCACTATAAACATGATTTTTTTATCAATATGGAAGTATTACAATATTTTTAACATATTAAAATATACAAAACGCATGTTTATTTTATTGTTCCGAAATGTCAGTTGTCACTGACATTTGTCAAATATAGAATGACGTAGGGCGCGCTCCTTCAGTATCTCACAACGTCTAAAAAGATCCGTCTGCCGTTCCACATGGCGACCACGGTCATGGTCGTGTCGAAAACGTCACTTTTTTTTATTTTATTTTTATAGTCAGTAGCAGGCAAACAGGCAGACGGCCCACCTGATGGAAAGTGGTTACCGTCGCCTATGAACGTTTGCAACACCAGGGGTGTCACCAACGCGTTGCCGACCTCTAAGAAATTTTATAACGCCCTTCTTAAACAACCCCATGTCATAGCGCAAAGGGAAAACCGCGGCGGGAAGTTCCCTCCAGATCATTGTTGTACGCGGAATAAATGTTCTAGAGAACCGTTGCGTAGATGAGCGTGGGAGCTCAAGGAAATGGGGATGAATATCCCGTCGCTGGCGAGCGGTGCGGTTGTAAAAGTGAGGTGTTGGCACCAGATCAAACGGTTCCTCGGAACACTCCCCGTTATACAGGCGGTAAAATACGCAGAGGGACGCAAAGTCTCTTCGAAGGCTAAGCGATTCTAAACCGCCTGTAAGTATGGGATCATCGACGATACGAACGGCGCGACGCTGGATGGAGTCGAGGGGGTCAGTCTGGTAAGCGGGTGCTCCGGCCCATAGATGTGAGCAGTACTCCATGTGCGGTCTGATTTGCGCTTTGTATAGCGCAAGTCGTTGCCGCGGAGTGAAGTACTGCTTGGACCGGTTTAGCACACCAAGCTTTTTAAAGGCAAGTTTAGCCTTGCCTGCCAGATGACCCCGAAACTGCACGTCGTTCGTTATGTCGACGCCAAGGATCCCGATACTATTGGAGATAGTTAGATGTGTTCCTTAGAACTGTGGCGCAGGGACAAATGGGGTCTTTTTGGCAGAAAATGCGCAGACCTGTGTCTTCGTGGGGTTAAACTGGACAAGATTTTGTCGTCCCCATTCAGAAACTCGCTCCAGGGAGTTCTCTACTTCAGACACAAGTCTAACCCGACTCTCTTCTACTAGCGTCCGAGGGACATTAGCGCGACTGGTGTATCTGGCGTCACCGGTACTATCCGCATAGCAATGAATGTTCTCTATAGACAACAAGTCATTGATATGCAGGATGAACAGTGTCGGTGATAACACGCAGCCTTGTGGCACACCAGCATTGATAGGCTTGGTAGATGAGCAGCAGCCGTCGACAGCGACTTTGATGCTGCGACCACCAAGAAAGCTGGATAGCCACTTGCAAAGCCCCTCGGGTATCCCGTATGATGGCAGCTTCGTGAGAAGAGCCCTATGCCAGAGTCGATCAAAGGCCTTAGCGATGTCAAGGCTAACTGCCAAAGCTTCTCCCTTGCTCTCAATGGCTTCTGCCCAACGGTGTGTTAGGTATACCAAGACTCACTAATGACATCATGATTTTCGTTCACGTAGCGCTCACAACGACCCATGTCAAGAAGTGGATCGAATAACCGTTCCACTTGAGTTTGCGATCGTGACTCTGGCAAGCAAGTGGACCGAGAAAATCGCGGTCATGAACGTGGTCGTTGTGAGTCTTGTGGAACGTAGCAATAAAAAAAGTCAATCAGATATTTTTTAAATATTGTTGGAATGGAATCTGTATTGATTTCACCAGGCAATATCAAATGAAGCCAAGCGGTCTTTGGAAAAGAGATAACGTCTTGTCATTATTGCATGATATTTTTTTATCACTTTTGCCGCGCCTTGCACTGTTCGCTATAATTATATTAATTCATCGAAAAGTAATTTTATAATATACAACATTTATGTATTTGTTAAAAGAAAAGTATGAAGTTAATGAAAGTTTAGCGACACGTATTGTTGAGGAGTTTCTTTCAGACTTAAACAGCGATAGTACGTTGTGAAGCAGTATCATATACACTGGAACAGGAAATAAATAGACTTAGTTTTTAATTTATTGCATAATAAAAACATTATATACTAGAATAAAAAAAACACTTTATTGTTCATCACATACACATAAAATAAACAATTTACAGTAGTCACATAAAACAGTAAAAGTAGGAGCAATGGGCGGCCTTAGAGCGATCTCTTCCAGACAACCCGGGCTTTGGGTTTTATGAACGGGAGATTCGCAACTCTATGACGGTGGTGTGCAAATTATATATGTATATAAATATCACACAATACATATACCTAAAATGAATAAAAAAATAGAGAATAAACAATAACACATATTAATATTATATATATATAATACTAATATATACATCTTATACTAATATATAAAGCTGAAGAGTTTGTTTGTTTGTTTGATTGAACGCGCTAATCTCAGGAACTGCTGGTCCGATTTGAAAAATTCAGTGTCAGATAGCCCATTTATCGAGGAAGGCTATAGGCTATATATCATCACGCTAAGACCAATAGGAGCGGAGCACCAATGAAGAATGTTTCAAAATCGGGGGGTTTTGAAAACAAATTTCCAAGCGGACGACGTCGCGGGCATAGCTAGTCATTAATATGTGTATAGTAACAGCAATAGCTATACAATATTAATAAGAGTATTAATACATAATATATTAATATTATATATACTAATATACGTAATATTTATATACAAATACACTAATGAGTAAACGTACATGTAATTATATAATTATTATATGATGAACATATTTTTTAAAACTATTGAAGGAAACTTAGCTTATATTATATTCCACCTATAATCCCTTAAGACTATAAATAGAATACTGAGCCTAGGTCATCGAAGTCAATGGGTAAGGTTCCTAGAAGGCTGGCTACATTACCTCCCTGGATCGCCATAATGATCCCTTGTCCTAGGTAGGAACCAGCCCTCTGATCTCCCGAAGAGTCAATAAGTCGTTTTGAAATATCTTTGTAGAGGCTCATGGTCTCAGGACTCCACGGTCCAATTATTTCATAGTTGAATAAGAAACTTGAATTTGAATATAGTTTGAGTTGTTACGATAAAATTTGGTACATGTAACTATAGTTTATGCAGCAAAGTCTCTGTGGTTGAGCGGGCTAAGTCTTAGCCGGCCGAACTCGCTGGAACGCAGAGGCTCCGGGTTCCATTCCTGGCATGGTAAATTTCGGGAATGAACTTTCCAATATTTAGTATGGTCTGGGTGAGTGGGATCGTCGCCAAAGTGGTCCGTTGTGTATTACCCATAACACAAGTGTCATTTGCTTAGTTTGGGGATACACAAGGACTCACAACGACCACGATTTTTCCCATTCCACTTGCTTGCCGGCGTTACAATCGTAAACCCAAGTGAAACGGTTATTCGACCCACCTATTGACGTGGGTCGTTGTGAGCGCTGTGTGATCGAAAATGACAACGTCATTAGTGACGTTTTCGTCACGATCACAACGACCGCGGTCGCCTTGTGGAACGACTAAAGTAGCATTTGGAGCGTTGTGAGCTACTAGTGGAACGCCCTGTTAGTGTTTGTTTGCTGGTTTAAAAAAAAGCCGCGTGGAAAACCATTCAAAACATACAAATTTCAATTTATCAAACGTCACTTATGAAGCTTCAACGGAAAGGTCCAAAATAAATTAAAAGCCTCTTTTTGAACGCATAAGGCTTCAATGACCTTGGTATGACACGAATCCCTATTTGTCGAGACAATATTTACAAAGATTAAAGGGAAATTGAGACAAACGACGGATAAAGAAGTTAATTAAGGGCTGTAGACCGCCCAGTTATTATAAATTAAAAGAGACTCAGAACACAACCTATTATATGTTTAGCGAAGGGAGAATATATTAACACCTTCATAGCGGCACTGATCTGTCAGCACTTTTCATTCTTGCGGTACGGGGCATTTTAGACCTTGTACTAAAACTACCATTGAGCCCCGTAACGTTTTAAATACTAAAAACTTTTATTGGCTTATATATATAAAATAATTTATGGATTTTTGTTACGTGTTGTGCGGTACTAGGACAAAGTAATCCCATATTAAGGTAGATATACGACGGAACTCTGGTTTCATTGCACATCTTAGATATATCTTCATCTTTTTTCTACACTGAACCAAATTGAAGTTACGCCCTTCGCAACACAGAGAATACTTTATTTATTGTTAGACTGTATACATAAAGGTGGATAAATAGAATGAAGAAGCAACAGTTGGTCCAATGAGAGCGTACAATAACATTCGTTACCTACATATTTACAATTAATAATTATGACATAGGTTAATTAATCACTACACTTTAATTAATTTACAAGCATATTATTTTTACAGAAGTCTATGTTTTTTTGCCGCACTGCAAGTGAGACAAGTTCGGGGCGACTTAGACCCTGTTTCGCAGTGAACGTGTTAAAAAGGTTAGCCGAGACTAAAATTATGAATTTTCACAACTTTTATGAGTACAGCTGTGTAACTTCATGACTAAAAAATTGAGAGGAAGAAGACTCCTGATTTTTTCTCCTCATTACATGTCCATACCACTTTAAGTATGGCCATGTAATGAGGAGGGAAAAATCACGTGAGAAAAAGAATTTTAAAAAGGAAGATTGACGGGTACAATTGTAAAGGTAGACCAAAAAAGGGATGGATGGTTTGTGTGAAGGATAACATGATGATTTGTGGCGTGATAGAGGACACATGACAAAATAGAGGAGTATGGAAGAATAATACATACTGTGCCGACCCCAAATAATTGTGAGAAGGTGAAAGAAAAAAAGAGAGTGCCGTGAAATTAGTAATTAGCGCACTCGCGTCCGAACCCAAAAACGGGCTCGCTTTCGATTCTTGGCCAGAAAGCATGTACCACATGGCAGCTTTTTCACCTAATATTCGTATTGTTACAATTACTAACGGTGAAGGAAAACATCGTGTTGTAATCTGAATATCGAGATAACCGATGTGTCACACTCACCAATTCGCCTTGAACAAGCATGGCGGTATACTATCCGTTCTGTTCCTTATAAATGAGAGGCCCGACCCTTATACTGGGAAGTTTATGGGCTGTTATTATTATGAGTATCGCGGTGTAAAAACAGAAACTGAATTACTTAAGTACAAAACAGTCGAGACCGCATCAAAATCGATACAGTAGTTTTAATATAGAATAATAAACAAATTACTATAAAACAATGGTTCTAAACTTGTCGTTTATTGTATTGTATACGTCATGTTTTGTAAAATAAGTTTAGTTAGTTTTAATATGTAGGTATTTTTAAATAATTTGAATCTTTCTCTGTGGCATATTAAGGGCCGTTTACATAAGGTTGCTTAAATTTATTTAAGAAACACAAAACGCATTTAACACCCTTAAATACAATTAGCGTCTTGCACAAATTTGCCGCTAAATATGTTTAAAGAACTGTCAATACGTTTTGTGTAAAATGTATTTAGGCAGTTTAATATGATTAATAAATTTTTATTTAAAGGAGATCGTTATGCTAGCGGCCCTAAGTCTTTATTAGCAGTGATCACTTTTCTATTATTAGAACTTAAGACCTCCTTACGACAGAAATGTTATTTCGTATGTCTCATATTGACACAAATAAAAGTCATTAGAAATGTCTCCGTATTATTTTGAGTTTTTGTGACAAAATTTTAATGAAAATTCTTCTAATATTTACAATTTTAATTCAAGCCGTGTTATCAGAAGACAATCGAGTGATTACTACTTTGAAATACTCAAAATATAGAGTAAAACCCACCATTGTTAATGGTGAACCTGCTTTGAAGGGACAGGTGCCTTATATCGTATCTATCAAACTATCAGCAAAGAGAGTTGGTAGCAGACACTTGTGGACTAACCTTTGCGGAGGTACTATCATTGGAGCTTCAAAAGTATTGACCGCAGCCCACTGTTTCGACGGTAACAGTTTCTTCTTTAAATACAACCCACATTTACTCCGCATTGTTGCTGGGAATAGAAGCAATACTATCATCCACAGTGGTAAAACGGAAACTAACGACCTCAGCCAATGGAGAAAAATTAAAAGACTGATACTCCATAGCGATTATAACTTTCCAACTCATGATATAGCTATAGTGTTCATTGATAAAGATTGGGTATATACACAGTTTGTTAATTATGTACCTGTAGCAAACAGTACAGCAGATTATGGTGATAAGAAATGCGTTTCCTCTGGCTATGGAAGAACTGGTTATAGAGCTAAAGACAAGCCGTCCAGTATTCTTTTAATAGCTCCAATCAATATCATACCTAGTTGGAAGTGTTCTCTTTTTTGGGGGATTAACATGGATTCCTTCATATGCACAGATTCTGCGTTAACTGATGTAGCTTTAGGTGATTCTGGAGGTCCTCTAGCGTGTCATGATAATTTATTAACTGATTTTGAAACTAAAGATTTATTAGTTGGTGTTGTCAGTGGAAAGAATTTTGATAGGACCACTT
Source organism: Dendrolimus houi (assembly GCA_039645545.1). NCBI lineage: Eukaryota > Metazoa > Arthropoda > Insecta > Lepidoptera > Lasiocampidae > Dendrolimus > Dendrolimus houi. The sequence goes on along the minus strand of CM077137.1, from coordinate 1,907,977 downwards.
TGTACACTAGAGTCTCTTATTACAACGACTGGATACAGAATGATCGTGGTGATAATTTTCTTGGCAATATATTCTTAATTATATGGATGGTTTTGTTATATTATATATTTTGTTTTACTTTTTGTCGTGTGTTGTTTGTATATTCTTCAATATCTATTTCAGTAAGAGTAAATGTTGCTGCAGTAACTTCTCTTGTTTTTCAGTTGTTGTGCACATTCTGTAAGATACCGTTTTTTGATGTAACTAAAAATGACAATCGACCACCTAAAAAGTAACTGTAACATCCCCGATATGACCTACCCTATCGCATCCATCTTAGCAAAAACTGAAACATCACGCATCTTCATGTCCGTTCGTCCGTCTATCCATCGCATGATATGTGTATATGAGGCCATCGGCTTGCGCTCTCAAGTTCCTGAGCCCGAGTGACCCTCATCCTTTGCACGCTCAGATAAAGACACGCCTAGATCAAAATAAATAATTACATTTTTACTAAGACTCTTTACTTTCTTTACCTTCTCCCAATTGTTTGGGTTCAGCATAGTATGTCCTTTCCTTCCATAGTCCTCTATTCTGATATACGTCCTCTGTCACACCACAAATCATCATGTCATCTTTAATATAATCGACCCATCTCTTTTTCGGTCTACTTTTACATTTGTAACCGTTAATCTTCCAGTTTAACATTCTTTTTGTGATTTCACCATTACATTCCTACAGCACCTTATATTCTTCCTCTCTATTTTTCAGTCTAGAAGTATAGGTAGTGTGGTGGGCTATAACAAAGCAAAATTACATATATAAGTACTAAAATTAAAATGGGACTAAATAAAATGAAACACCATTTTTTTCCTTACGTTCGAATCACAACATCTAGCGACCGTGACAGGATTCTCGAACCACTGCGTAATGCGGCAGATACCTTGAGTAAAATCGTCACTAGTAACTTCCTCTATTAGTCCTCTTATTAACCAGTCATCGAACACATCACTATAGGCCGTAAGGACCCGAAGGAGGCAAAATTATATTAAAATGGAACTAAATAAAATGAAAAACCATCTTTACCTTGCGTTCGAATCACAACGTCTAGCGACCGTGACAGGATTCTCGAACCACTGCGTAATGCGGCAGATACCTTGAGTAAAATCGTCACTAATAACTTCCTCTATTAGGCCGCTTATTAACCAGTCATCGAACACTTCATTATAGTCCGTAAGGACCCGAACGAGACAAAATTATATTAAAATGGGACTAAATAAAATGAAAAACCATCTTTTCCTTGCGTTCGAATCAGAACATCTGGCGACCGTGACAGGACCCTCGAACCACTGCGTGATGCGGTAGATAATGACCTTGAGTAAAGTCGTTACTAGTAACTTTCCCTATAATTCCGCTTATTAACCAGTCATCGAACACATCACTATAGGCCGTAAGGATCCGAACGAGGCAAAATTATATTAAAATGGGACTAAATAAAATGAAAAACCATCTTTTCCTTGCGTTCGAATCACAACATCTGGCGACCGTGACAGGACCCTCGAACCACTGCGTGATGCGGCAGATAATGACCTTGAGTAAAGTCGTTACTAGTAACTTTCTCTATAATTCCGCTTATTAACCAGTCATCGAACACATCACTATAGGCCGTAAGGACCCGAACGAGGCAAAAATGAAACACAATTTTTTTCTTACGTTCGAATCACAACAGGTAGGTTCCTATAATCCTCCAGAAACACAAAAAATAATTAACTGTTAAATACGATGTTGCACAGAGAGTTTATCTTTAGTGGAATTAAAAACTGAACACGGCAATTTGCATGGAAATTATCAATGTATTATTTTATGCAAAATATCTCTGTGGCTATAACAAAGGATTATTTTATTCTAATTTTGATTAAAGACGAACCGCGCATTATTATAAGGTAGCTTCGGATAGAAGGAAATTAGTAGGACTGTTTATATTGTTACAACTTAGGCTTCGACAAAGACACTCCACGTACAGTCTGTAAAAGCACATTTTATTACCTGTCGGCATTTGAAGTGATTGTAATCCTTTTATGATCGTCTTCTTTTTGTTTACTTATTTATTGGCATACGTTTCTAGTAATGTGGAGAACAGCCTATTGTTTTATTGTACTCGTTTACGGCCACTTGCAGGCATCATTAGCCAGGTGTTAAGGATTACGGATACGATATGGGCAAATTTGCACTTGTGCAGTATAAAACGATGGCCTGATGGAGAGAGGCGGTCAGTTGAACTACAACCACGACACGGTCGTGACGTGTGTACATTCAGGAATCTAATAGTAACGGACTTTGTGCGTCTTATTGAATTACGACCTTCTGCATTATGTTCGGATTTGTTGTGTTCGGTTATATTTGTAACTGTTATACGTGTTTGTATAGTTCGAATAAACTCTATAATAATTCTAACGGCATTTTAATTCGAGTCCCGCTAACTCGTAACAATATCTTAACACCCTGAAGCGTCTAAATTGGGTAAACGCGAGGCAAAGAGGTGACAAAACAATCCACAGCCAGGTAGTAGTATACTTGCCCGTCTGGATGGTGGTTACCACCCCTGGTCTAGAGTATGCCGCCATAGCAACCTTGAGTTGTGTTCCGGCATTATTGGTCAGGTTCCAGTATCCCTTAAGAGAGCAGCAGCGCATTTGTAGCACCTTTGGTGTTGCAAATGTCCATAGATGATGGTAACTACTTACCATCAGGTGGGCCGTCTGCCTGTCACCAGAACTCATGCAATAAAAAAAATTGAATGTGTCCCGTGTTTTGGGTAGCCATATATGCTGGAGCCGCACCTGCGATGTTGTTAAAGCTATTGACTGTGGCCAAATGCGTCTTATTTATAAGGTGGGGCCCCATTTGCGATGATTTTACACTTATAGGCCGTTTCAAGTAGATGCGGCGATGGGTGTAATGCGTTACCTGTGATGCGATATTGTTTTTAATTGATAATGACGTTAGATATTGAGAGTTTTTGGCGGGAACTGAAAGGAGATGTTGTGCTGTGCAGTTTTATTTTCTAAAAATATGTAACATTACTCTAAAATGAACAGTAGTTGTAGGATATTGATAGTTTTTGATTTTAGAGTAATGTTTTTTTAAGTTTTTGGGAGAAATGTGAACTGTATAGTCAAATGTGGCCTTTCGAGTTGTCACAAGAACTCCGTTGAATGGCGTCGGTTAATAACCTACAGTTCAGCTGAGCTATACGTAGGTTTAAGAAAATGAAGAAACTATATTGTAATCTAAGATCTGGCTTAAAGGCCTAGCTGCCAAGCCATAAACCTAAATAATAAAAAAATAACGTTAAATATTGACAGCTAACGTATGTGTACATACTGACGTAGGCTATTTGTTATTGGCATAATTTTTAAGTCTATAAATAAGACGCATTTGGCCACAGTCGATAACTGTATCGTTATCCCAGATGAGGCCCCAGCTTATGGGAAAACGGCACCCAATACACATTATTGATTTCTACATTCAAACACTTGATCACTGACCATTATTTTTGTCCATTAAATAAAACTAGTGGTCGCCCGTGGTCGAAATTCGACCATAATAATTAATCTCCAAAGACTATACTTCTATAATCATAGATTTCGCCAAGCCTACACTGTTAATTTAACTAACATTAAACAAAAGAGTATATTATGCGTGTGTGTGTCAAATACATGGTAGTGTGTGTAATGTAATGTTTATGCATAATTTTGAAAAAATAGCATTCTGTACTCCTTCTCTATATAAATTATAAGTGTGCGACATTTTCGTAAAAAGGGGTACAACGATTTGCTTCACGTATTAATATATATAGATTTGTTGCAGTAAATAAAATTATAATATTGTTCGCATGTAGGTATATGTAATTTATATTATTATAATCTATTTAATTATGTATATCTATAGTAGTTTTTTTTTCTTTAATTATTTTTGATTACGGTTGAATTCGTTTTAATTTAGTTAACCACCCAATGTTGTTTGGAAGAGATCGCTATAAGCGATGAAGCCGTCCATTGTTCTAATGGAAATGTAGTATTCATATTAAATTGTCTAGTTTTAAGTTATGATGAACAATAAAGAGTTTTCATTCATTCATTATTGGTCTTATTCATATCGAGTTAGAGTAAGTTTGTAGGCTTCTTGAAAAACCTTATAGACAGTTATAATAGTATATCTCTATTTTATAAGTCTAGTCAGCACTAAACTTATAAATAATCTGTCTAATAGGCAATATCAGCATATTAGACGGATTTTTGCTATTCAATGAAATTTAATCAATTTGGTTGAAAATCAAAGAACTAACAGGACACGACTGTGTTCAATGACAATGATCAAGATTACGTTTATAAGGATCACTTTGGTTGATACATTCAAATTGAAAGACAGAAAAGGACCGTTCAATTATAGTTTATAGTATTAGGTATAGTTTCCCCTTACTCGCATAAATCTAAAACATTCTAATGAAATTTTCTTCCAGTTAACCCCATGAGTGAACAAGATCGTATGTGATATATTAACATATTTATATTAAACTATGAATGATAATCTCATGTCATTTTATATGTATGACACACTTAAGCAAGTTTGTATGTATTTATTCAATCTATGTAAATTGTATTTTTGGCGTTTAGAAAGAGCAATAGGTAAAACAAGTATGTTATGTATGTACATAATTTTTTGAAGAAATTGTGTCCTAAATTCAATCAACATTATAATAAAAAATGTGTTTATAATGTGTTTGTGACATAGGAAAGGAAAGGAAATATTAGCCTTTGTTCGCTTCAGTCGCTTTAATGTATATTTTGCCAATTAATTCAGGTAAAAATCTGTTGGAAAGTGGTTACCATCGCCTATGGACATTTGCAGCACCAAAGGTGCTACAAACTCTCTCTTAAGGGATACTGGAAACTGGTCACTAATGCCGGAACACTACTCACGGTTGTTATGGTGGCATACTCTAGACCGGGGTTGATAGCCATCCAGACGGGCAAATACCTTACCACCAGGCTGTGAGTTGTATTGTCGCCTCTTACGACAGGCCGCACGGATAAGTAGCTGCGCCCGACATGCGTTGCAATGCCATGTAATAAAGTAAAAATAGAGAACAAACATACAAATAAGTATTTTTATTTATATAGATGTATTGCCGACCTTGTAATGGGGACTAGAATCTGGCCACTGATGTCATATCTATAAACACAACTCAAGGTTGTTATGGCGGCGTACTTCTAGTTCAGTGTTGGTAGTCAGGCAAATGCCTTACCACCAGTGACCCGATTCCGCAATAGCATGTAGTAATAAGTAGTAGTCGTCTCAATCGTATTCTGGTAATTCCAATGGCGTGCCACAGGCAAGCCACTCTACCTTTATAAATATTTATAAGCAAAATAAATGTTTAAAATGTCGGTAGCTATTCGATATTCATTTCGGCTGTCATGCCTGCTAGTGGTAGTAGTAATAGCAGCCCATAAATGTCCCACTGCTGGGCTCAGGCCTCCCACTGTAGGGGAACGGACAGTATACCCGCCACGCTTGTCCAAGGCGGCTGGCAGGTTTGACACATCGGTTATCTCGATGTGCAGGTTGCATCACGATGTTTCCTTCACCGTTATTAGCACGTGGTAATTGTAACAATATGCACATTGGGTCAGAAAGCTGCCTAAGTGGTGCATGCGTTCTGGCCAGAATCGAACCCGCGCCCTTTGAGTATGGGACGCGTACGCTAGCCGTTACGCTGCTAGTACTAATACCGGTATTTTATTCTATTCTATTCTATTCGCAGTCTACTGCTGGACGTAGGCCTGTCTTTATTACCTGATCTTATTATAACTTTTTATTTCGTATGTTATATTGTAGCTGTTTGTTGTTCCTTTCTTCTTCTTCTTCTTCTTCTTCAGCCAATCTCAGTCCACTGCTGGACGTAGGCCTCCCCAAGTACGCGCCACATATCCCGATCTCCCGTCTTCCTCATCCAGCCCCTGCCGGCGGTCTTACGCAGATCGTCAGTCCACCGGGCTGGCGGGCGTCCTACACTACGTTTGCCGAGACGTGGTCTCCACTCCAGGACTCGTTTACTCCATCGGCCGTCGGTCCTGCGACAGACGTGACCGGCCCACTGCCACTTCAACTTGCTAATTTTGCGAGCTATGTTGGTTACCTTCGTTCTCTTACGGATGTCCTCATTTCTGATTTTATCCATAAGAGAAACACCTAACATAGCTCGTTCCATAGCCCGTTGAGTGACTTTGAATTTGTGGACCAGTCCCACGGTCAGTGTCCATGTCTCGGCACCGTATGTCATGATGGGTAGGACGCACTGCTCGAAGACTTTCGTCTTCAAGCATTGCGGAATGGTCGACGAGAAGACCTGTCGAAATTTACCGAATGCTGCCCAGCCTAACTGGATCCTCCTATTGGCTTCCCTCTCGAGTTGTTCCTTTAACTAAACAAAATCTTAACGTTAAACTAAGTAAAAGTCCAAAGAAAACCCTTTAATCCATTCCTTACTCGCGTTTCCAGGAAAATTATAAGTAATATCAGCATCAAAGAATTTGTGATATCCTTTGACATGTCACATATTGGCATCAAATATCTGATGACACGAATGCGTATTACAGTGATGCTATCATCTACTAGATACGGCTGTTTTGAATTAATCTGACAAGTACGTAACAACCAGGGCCGTGTTTATTCGGAGGTGGCTCCCATTTTTAATTGCATGTAAACCGGCTACTACATTTGTAACACGAAAGGTGCTACCAATGTACTGCCGCTCTCAAAACTGGAACCTGGCCACTAATATCTAGACCAGGGGTAGTAGCCATCCAGACGGGCAAATACGCTACCACCTGGCTGTGGAGTGTTTTGTCGCTTCTTACGTCAGGCTACCCGGCTGCAGGAAATTGTATTCTTTCTCCGTTCCTGCATGGATAAAACGATTGACTTGAAATAATAAAAAAAAGTCATTGAAGAATATCATGATATTCAAGATTTGACTAATGATACTTAAATATACTACATCTATGTGCATCGCATTACGGGCTAGATTTTCATGTCAAATTTCATTCATATAACACCAGTAATTTTTATGAAAAATTATTGTGACATAAAGAAAGACCAATGCACAGGTGTTCCGTTTTTGCCAAGCCCTTAAAAATGAAATAATAATAATAATAAATAAATCGGCAGACAAACACACACACTGTATATCCACAAATTAAGCAAGTTACGCTTGTGTTATGGGTAAAATACAACGGACCATTTTGGGGCCGATCCCAGACACCCAGACCATAGTAAATAACGGAGAAAATACGTTCCCGAAATTTACTATACCAGGAATCGAACCCGGAGCCTCTGCGTTGCAGTGAGGTAAGCCGGCAAAGGCTTAGCCCTCTCAACCACAGAGGCCGTATAAATGAAACATAAGCATGCTTACTACTTTTATTGTTATAAGGAATGAATGAGTGAATCTTTGTAAAAATACACTACATACATTTGTTATTATACATAGGATGGTATCAAAGTCATATGTTCTCATTGTATCATAGAAATATTTGAGTACACGTCAATCTAAAACCGAAAACAAAAAATCACAACAATTCTAATATTATAAACTTAAATCAATTTATTCGTTATATTAAAATACAGAAATAAAACAATATCAAGAAAAATATTTTTTTTTTACGATAACCATTATTTTTAGCTCCAGCACTTAGCTTTTTAGTACTGTCATGAAGGCTCAACAGGTGTTTACAATTATAAAAACTACCTTCCGGCGGCTTTTAAGATTACAATTAAAAACCGCGTATCCAAACAATGAAAACATAAAACTAATTATTGTTTATAAATTATGCGATGAATTTAGAAGCCGAAGTATTAATCTGATGTCAAATAATACATACAAAATTAAAAGACTTTTTACGTTGTCCTTTGATAATTTGCAACGATTGTCATAACAGCAAACCAACACATATTCGCCTAAGAACCAATTGTTATTTTGATTGTTAATTTATTATTTGTTCATGACTAGCTTTGAATATTTAATTTTAGCGTTGAGAAGTTAGATTATCCGTTTTCTTACGTCATCTATTAGTTAATTCACACGCTCAACAACAAATAAAAATTAATAATGAAAATCTAGTGCCAGACCGCTAACAGTCCCGGCTGTTAGCGGTTTGGCACTTTCTCAAAAGACTGGTCGCATGCAATTGCCCGAGTATAGACCAAACTTTTGGTCAGTATCTTTAAGCTCTACCACCTTGATATTTTTCAGATAGTTTGTAGCGGTGAAGGTGTTTAAGATTGAAACAACCACTCACTATATTTTATACTTTATACACTTAAGTGTATAAGGCACAATGAAATGGTTGGCGTTACAGTGATACACTAAAATGCTTTTTGTAGCTGTTTTTTATCGCCTTCTCCTCCATTATAGGGTAAAATGGAGATTATTGTTTTTTCTTTTATTTTCTTTCTTTCTTTTTTATTCTTTCTTTCTTTTGAACAAAACTTAAAACTATTACATTTTCCTTGCTTCTATTACAGTCTTTATATCTATTTATTACTTATTATTTTACCTAAACGAACTGCATATTTCGTCTTATTTAATTACACATTTTCTTTTTGTTACTAGTTTAAGGACTTATAGGACGTAGCTTGGCGGCCATTACGTGCGACTCCTTTTTTTAGACCCGACCGCGCCCCGCAGGATCGTGTTCCTGTGCGAGTCGGGGTCGTGTCGTTTTTAAGGGCGAGTTGCGCTGACAACTTCAAAAGTTTATGGAACACATTTTTACCATTTTGGAAGTGAATATCTCGCCGTGTATTGACAAAGTAGAATTAAGGAATTAGTACTCCTTCTCCTTTCCTGGATTGATAAAATTAACCTATAAAATGGGTTTTACACAGGCGAGGTCACGAGAAATACGTTAATAAAATCCGAATATATATATATATATATACCGTATCATTTGATTAGTATATCGTTGGCAAATGGCATTTGACATACACCAAATACAGTCTACGAATACGCGTGAATTTTTCATTTACACGATTATGAAAATATGATCTGGCAGCGATTTGTTACACAGTCTGTAATTTTATTATTTGCACTATTTATAACTTGGTTTACGATTAAGTTATTAGTTATATTTTTCAGTTGGTTTTAGTTTAGTTGTTAGTTACATTTAAATAGGTATATTTTATTTACTTCAACATATTTTATGTAGACAATTACACTATCTCCGTACATATTATTTTTCACAAATAACACTTAACAAATTTTGTCAAAGGCAAAGCTGTACTTAATCAGTTCGAGAAACTATTAAGAAAGATTATTTCGCCTACTAAAAAACACTAGTGGTCGAAATTCGACCATAATTAATGTACATTATAAGTTTGGACATTATTAATTTTCTGTTGTCAAAGAGTATACTTCTATAATCACAGACTTCGCCAGGTCTACACTGTTAATTTGACTATAACAATAAACAAATGAGTATATATGCGTGTGTGTCAAATACATGGTAGTGCGTGTAATATTTTTTTTATTGATTTCATGTATTTTTTGTGCTTAATTAAATAAAAATATTAGCATTCTGCGCTCCTTCTCTATATAAAATAGAAATGTACGAAATTTCATTTCACTCATAACACACTCTGTAATAACAGTGGGGGTCCAGCAGTCCCTCCTTGTTTTTATACGAAATCTCAAATATAAATTTCAATAAGCCTCTTATTGCAAACTAGCTGTGGCCGCGACTTCTCCCGCGTGGTTATTTTTCACGGAACCCTAAAAAAGTAGCCTAACTTACTCCTCATAGCATTAGTTATCTGCCAATGAATGTCTCGTCAAAATTGGTCCAGCCGTTTCAGGGATTAGCCGGAATATCCAGACAGATAGACAAAAATTTTAAAAATTCATATTTTGATATAAGTGCCGTATATACTTTCATATGCATTTAGTAAACGGATGTTATTTTGAAATTACAAACAGAAACTTCAATTCTGTTTATCTGTATAGGTGTAAATATATGGCACTGAATGAGTCCTTGCAGTAAACCAATTTCTATGAAACACAATACCCTTCCTTAGCGGTCATTTTACTTAGGCAACATTTTGCTCACGGTGCTATGACCCAATTAATTCTGTATAAAATATACTTTCATATGAATTTAGTAAAAAGATGTTATTTTGACATTACAAACAAACACTTCAATTTTATTTATCTTATTACATTTACTTTTACAGTCATTTCATGTAAATTTCAAGAACAAAGGGCGGCCGTATCGCTTTAGGACGATGTCTTCCAGACAAACCGGGCTGTGGATTGTGTGCAGAGTCGAGAGTATATAGCGGTGGTGTGCAAAGTAAATACACGTAAATCTATAATAATTATAAAATTCTAAACATGCCGTATCTGTACATTGAAGCTATTTAAAAAAAAAAAAAAATTGTAATATCTCTTTTCTTTCACCATGTCCCAATTATTTGGGGTCGGCACAATATGTCTTCTCCTTCCACACTCCTCTACTCTGACATACATCTTCTGTCACACACTATATCATCATATCATCCTTCACACAATCCATCCATCTTTTTTTGGTCTACCTTTACATTTGTACCCATCTATCTTGAAGTTTAACATTCTGTTTGTCACGTGACTTTCATCCCTCGTCATTATATGCCCATACCAACTTAATCTTCTTCCTCTCAATTTTTCATTCACGGGTGCAACTTTCAAAGATACTTATGTACTCATATCTCATCTTATCCATTATTGTGACACCACACATCCATCTTAACATTTGCATCTCAGCTGAGTGGAGACGTTTGTGGTTTATCGCTTTAGTGGCCCAACATTCCGACCCATATAGCATGACTGGTCGTATGACAGATTTATATATTTGTTGTTTTAATTTCAGTGGCATTAGTTTGTCGCACGTCACACCAGTTACCTACCTCCACTTTAGCCATTCTACAAATGTAGCATGCCATAAAAAAATGTTAATACACTATATGAACGATAGAGAACACGATGAATTTTTTTCATAGCTTTCTTGACTGTTTATTCGGGATTCACGTAAAAACTACAGGGCCGAATTCGATGCGGTTTTCACTAATCAACAGTGAGTTCTTAGACTTAAAATCTGTGCTACTTTTTATCCCAAGAATCCCGTGGAAATTTTCCCGGGTGCATAAAAATTTGCTTATTCCGACACAGTTTTCACTAAAACGATGGCTTATATTCTTCTCTAATGCTGCGGTACTTTGTGTCCCGGGAATTCCGAGGGGATTTCAAGTCAAGTGGGGACGAAGTCGCAGGCATATCCTAATAGGATATATAAATATTACACAATACATATAATTAACACATATTAATATTATATGTATACATGTATATATTACATATATATTAGTATTATATGTATATATTACATATTAATATTATAAGAATACTTAAATGACAAAAATTCATTTACATAGCAGCTCGCTCTAACATCTTATACTATATTCTGTTTAATGTTATCTTGCCAAGCTTGTAAGGGATTTATGGAGATATATTGCAGCATAACATTTTAGTACGTCATGACATTATTATAACTTTCATAATATTTTTCTTTCCTTTTATTGTGTCTTGGTCTTATTGAGTATGCACTGTTTGCTACAACTCCATTAATTCTTCAAAAAGTAATTCTGTAACATACTTCTGTGTAAAACTTATAAAAAAAAGAGAACTTGAGATATAAATAGAATAAGAAATATAAAGAAAAACAATATTTAGCTAGACGTGTTGCTGGGGTGTTTCTTGCCGCTTCTTCTCCTTAACAGCAATAACACGTTGCGAAGCGGTATACATAGAATAGGAAGAAAAATTAAATTTTAACTTATATATTTATATGACCTACAAAAAGTGTTCTCCAGTGGAACTTGTTTTGAATAAAAAAACTTTGAATTTGAATTTGAATTTGTATACCTATACACTATTAATATGTATATAGTAATAGTAATAGCTATACAATATTACATCTCGGTGGTCTTCTTCCTCTTGGCCATTTGAGGCGGCGAGCAGGTTAGGGCTTTGAGGGAAACCTCTTTGCCCCGGCTTCTACTCGACAACTACCCGTCTGTGGCGGGGTTTACTGATTTTATTTTTATTGCAGCCTTGCGTAAATATCTGTAGTATATAACCTGAGTAACATCGTCTCAACTCCGTCACTAATAACGCTAAAAACGGCTTTATCGCTAAAAAGCGATCTCTTCCAGGCGACCCTTGGCCGGGATTTATGAATTTTTATTACTGGCGGTGGTGAAGTTTATAAATAATGATAAATGATAAGTATACACAATACATATAAGTACAAAAATAATATAAGTATATGTAGACCGTTCATTATCATCACTGTTATACTGTCCAGAGTGATATGTTGCCAATGTCACTGTCGCGGAGCGTTGTAGCTAAGGAAGCAGAGTGGCCGTGAGAAGGACGATATAACCTCTTCTTGAGCAGTGTTCCGCAAACTTTTTGTGTTCAAGGTATATCTAGGATAACAAAAACTTTTGGAGGTACACCACAAATATTTTTTTTAAAGTAAGCCAAACGAAACAAAACGCCTGGCTCGTGCGCTCGCGTGATTTACCTACATATTTTATGTGTAACTAAGTATCTTTCTGACCCTTACATTAATTACTAAAAAGAAATTTGACTGCCTCTGTGGTTGAGCGGACTTTGCCGGCTTACCGCAGAGGCTCCGGGTTCGATCCCTGGTATAGTAAATGTCGGAAACGCATTTTCTCCGTTATTTACTATGGTCTGGGTGTCTGGGATCGACCCCAGAATGGTCCGTTATATATTACCCATAACACAAGCGTAACTTGCTTAGTTTGGGGATATACAGTGTGCGTGTGTTTGTCTACCGATTTATTTATTTAAATTTATAACATAACCTTATTTTTCCGAGGCACACCAATTAATGACCACGGTACACCAGTGTGACGCGGTACATACTTTGCGGAACACGAGAATGGTCGCCAACGCACCAAGTATTCGACAAACTGCGATTCATTGCCTTTAATCAAAGTGAATTATAATGTAATCAGTGTTGATATCAAGACAGATGATTGTTATTTAAGCAATAGAACATTACATTACATTGGTAAAGATTACAAAAGAGGTTAATTTCATAAATATACCCACATACATCGTGCTATACTATGATGAATTCTCATGAATAAAGCCTAGATGAGCTTACACGGCTCTGACGAGCTTACATATGTATATATGTATGAATGTGTATGTTTAGGTATGTGTATATATAGACATATGGGTCACTATAGAAACGATGGAGAACACGATAGAATGAATGATTACAAATCTTATAGGTAATCTAATAGAATTATTTTTCCTGTCAATGCGAGGGTGTGTTGCATCACACGCAAACCTCATAGGTTTGTGGTGGAGCTTTATTACTATGTTATAATGTAAGATTATTATATATATATATATATATTATATATATATATATATATATATATATATATATATATATATATATACGCGCTTTGAGCGAGGCGTATGGTTTAGTTTGGCTTACTTTAAAAAAATTGTGGTGTACCTCCAAAAGTTTTTGTTTTCCTAGATGTACCTTAAACAGAAAAAGTTTGCGGAACACTGCTCAAGAAGAGGTTATATCGTCCTTCTCACGGCCACCCTGCTTCCTTAGCTACAACGCTCCGCGAGAGTGACATTGACAACATATCACTCTGGACAGTATGACAGTGATGTTTCAGTGAATCGTCTACATATATTTCTATTATTTTTGTACTTATATGTATTGTGTATACTTATCATTTATCATTATTTATAAACTGCACCTCCGTCAGTAATAAAATTCATAAATCCCTGCCAAGGGTTGCCTGGAAGAGATCGCTTTTTAGCGATAAGGCCGTCCGTTGTACTATCTCTTGTATTTTTCTATTTCTGTTTCTCTATGTTTTGGTGTACAATAAAGTGTTGTCTATCTATCTTTTGTTTGAGAGATCTTTGAGACCGTCAGATAGATTGCGACTTAGGACAGCGTTATATACTACAGATATTTACGCAAGATCGCTGTGTTCAGATTGATCTGAAATCAGCCTCTTCCCTCTTCTGGTATAAAAATAAAATCAGTAAAATGTTTATTCGTTAAATTTTAATAGGCGATTTATTTATTAGTGACGGAGTTGAGACGATGTTAGGTTAGGAAGGCTGAAATGGCTCCAAACCCCGCCACAGGCGGGTAGTTGTCGAGTAGAAGCCGGGGCAAAGAGATTTCCCTCAAGGCCCTAATTTATATATATTCGTTTTCGCTGGAATACTCATATTCTTTCACTCCTTTACAGTGTGTTGTTTATCCCCACAACTCCGTATTATCTCAAAGAACGCTTTGTATTCATCTCTTCTTCTCACAATTTATGACCTTCTACGAATGTTGGACTTTATACTCCCAAATATTATTCATCTTTTTACAATAATTCTTTTACTGTACAGGCTATTCGACTCTGGAATGAGTTACCTGTTACTGTTAGACAAGCTAAATCACTAAAAATATTTAAGAACATGACAAAAAAGCACTACCTGCAACATAGTGATGTTTGATATTTTTACGTATAGGTGTATATATATATATATATATATATATATATATATATATATATATATGTATATATATTTATGCATGTAATATCAGTAGGTGTATTTATATATGTCTATTAAGTATAAGTTTACTTATATAATATTTTACATACTTATATGTTTATAAATGTATAAAATATATGTAAGTAACCGTATATCCTCTAATATTTATGTATACCATCTTTGACCAATATAATCTGTTTTATTCCTTTCACGGGTTGCCTGGAAGAGATCGCTTCTTAGCGATAAGACCGCCCATTGTGCACATTTAGAACATTTTTAGGCTATAAGGTTTTCTGTAATGGTGTACAATAAAGTGCTATCTATCTATATATATATATACACATATGACATATGACAATACAAACATATATACATATAATAGGTACATAGAGTTCAAGCTAACAAGAATCAATCCATCCAAAGTACCATCCCTTGACAGTTAACTGTCACCCCGCTATGATAACGGTCGTAATAAATATGAAATAACAGCTACTTGACGAAAGGAAATAATGGATTTCATTTCATGCCAATCAATTAACATCCGTTAGATAAAGGTAACATTATAATCAACTTAATGGGTTTATGACAAGCTTTTATTGATAAGTAATTTAGACACTAGTGATAAAATATGATACTGATTTCCTGGCAAGGTGTAGGGAATTAACAATTTTATCATGCTTTATATTGTTACGAGTTGCAGGACTCGAATTAAAATGCCGTTGGAATTACTATAGAATTTATTAGAACTATACAAACACGTATAACACAGGTACAAATACAACTGAACACAATCAGTCCAAACGTAATGCGCGATTCAATAACACGCGCAAAGTCCGTCACTATATACATTATCGAATGTACACACGTCTTGTCTCGCTAGTGGTTATGGCTTGACTGTCGAATTCTCTATTGGGCCATTGCTTTAAATTGCACCGATACAATATGGCTGTTCGCCCGCGTAGATCGAATTTCTTAGAATCAGCTCGACACACCTGTCAAATGACTGCTATAAACGATTACAATACACAATGGGCTGTTTTTTAATCACAAAGTAAACAAAGGAAGACAGTCATAAATAGTTTCAATGTTATTAGCTCAAACGCTGGCGGGTAATAAATGTGCTTTGTTTACAAATTTGTAGGTGGCCCAAATTGTAACAATATTTTAAGACTTTTAAGGGTTTCAAGGAAATCCGTGTTGAGATGGACATAAATGTGTGATAATGTCATTTGTTGGTTTTTTAAATGTATTTCATTTACTAACTAAATATGACACAAGTAGAATTAATTTTATTAATTATTATTATTATGTAACAAAATTGAATCGTTTTGTTCTTACGCCATAAGGAAGGTTTGCATTGAAAATCAACGTTGTGTCAGATGTAATTCCGGCACAATACAAATTCTCAAAATATACTCTGGGTATAATTACGTATAAGGAATGTAATTACATATTACATCGCTATTTCTTCAAATAAAGTCTTTCTTACTTGTCAAAAGACGCGAAAAATATGCTTTTTAAAAGTTTTAAATTTTGTTTTAGGTGTGTTGCTTTTTGGAAATTAAAATTATTTTTCCTTTCCTTTTTTAGAATCCTTAGAATATACAATACTGGATAAAAAGACGAGCACAAATCTTAGGTTTCGGGAACTCGAGAATATTTGCGCATTTTCCTTCGCCTATAGACATTTGTAACACATGCGTGTTACAAATGTCTAGACGCGGTGCAATAAATGCGCTGCTGCTCTCTAAAGGGAGCTGGAGCCTGGCCACTAACGTCAGAGCACAACTCAAGGCTGTTACGGCAGCATACTCTAGACCAGGGGTGGTAGCCATCCAGACGGGCAAATACCCTACCACCTGGCTGTGGGTTGTTTTGGAAGTTGTATTCTTTCTTCGTTCTTCCAGGGAATAAATGTATGTACTGATTTGAATACAAATCTTTAAGGAAAATTGTATGATTTTTCAAAATCGTACTTACGGTATCAAACACGACAATATTTTACGAAAAAAATCTAACCTCAGTTACATATATAACTACCCCTATTCTTTACTTTTACGAATTCACTACGACATTGTATAACGGTGTAATATAGATTACATATGCTTAATCTTTATGAACCCTGTAGTTTTAATAAAAGGGCTGTAAAATAGAAAGACGGACAGACATAGATCGCTGGTTCAATTTTGGCTCGAAGGACCATACACCAGCTTAGCAATTATTACACTCTGCTAAAATTTAAGTTTTAAACATGATCCGGCTCGAAGGACCATGTTTGAAACTTATATTTTAGCAGACTATACTAAATCTTTAGCTGTGTATACGTGTCTATCTATATAATGGAAAATGCACTTCACTTGGACTATATTTTATATTAATTAAATATAATGTTTCACATCAACAGCTCAGTATTAACTGACAATATTAAGCGACACCACGTTCGATTATAAAATAAAGAGGCTTCCAAACAGCTAGTGTCTGTGTAGGTTTACTACAGACATTGCAATTTTATACGGCTTTCGTTTTGCCAAACCAACTAGGGAACCACAAAAAAGATCTTATCATTTTCAGTACAGCAGTGAGCGTCTATTAATTTCTAAACTTTCGACCAATGATAATGTCAACAGAGAACAGTTAATGTTATGCATTTAATATGCATAAGATATTTTGCTTTAACAAAACTTGTTTTCGGTATAAGCTTCTCAAAGTTTAAATAATACAGCACCCCCCATTGTAAAGTATACTATAATCTATGAGCTAAGTTTACCTCTAATGTTATAGCTGGTTGTGGCAGTCAAACGGCTGAATTTTCTCACAGAAGTTCTTCTTGCTCGCGGAGTGAAAGAATAATATGAGAAATGTGAACGGTTTCCCTTCGGTGGGTCGGTTTTAGATTTAAAAAAAGGGATCAATGATCAGAGAAGAATTCGAGAACCAAAGAAGTAGTGTTTTTAGAGTGTTTTCGTAACAATTTACTTATAAGAGAATGCACTTATAAGATTTAAGCTACAAAAAACAAAACAATACACGTGGACGGTACAAAGGCGTATATAATTCAGATATATTAATTGTAATTTTATACTTAATAATGAAGAATAGAATACATTGTCGTTAAAGATGTCGAGGTTAACTTCAGTTGTCTGTATTATTTATGTTAAAATTTACCATGGGTGTTTTTTTGTCATAGAATTTAAAAAATCAGCAATTCTAGAGGAAAGAAAGAACAAATACTTATTGTCGCAAAATAAAATGAACATTGACACACTACAATGAGACTGGTAACTCAGCGTTATACTGTGGCAGGCTGACACAGTGCTGATTTTCAGTACCAGCCTCCTTCCATCCGTCTAATAAGATTTAACCAAATAAATTAATGTTTACCATCATCAAGTCTAAATACAACCCTAAACAGGGGTTTAACTGATCTTCTTTATTAGGCTTACCACTTAATAAAACTTCCGACGTTTCGGCCACTTTTCAGGAATATCTTCGTCGGAATAAACATCGGAATAACAAAAATCAAATAAATTACCGCGCTTAAAACCGTTAAAACGTAGTTTCATTATGTATACAAATCCTGAAAACTTAAAAAAATGTTAGGCTTACGAGGCTGAGAGAATGAAATGAAAGTTTTTTTACGAAAAACGATGAGAAGCTCAAACCTACATTATTTATTTGTTTAGTTATTATCAGTTGCTTTTGTTAAACATGTATATGCAGGCGTTCTTAAAGAACGCTCTCAGCTAAAATTGCCAATAGCCATCGAAAACGATCCATAATACGTGCAACACGTAAACATAGAGCCCTGGAGGATGAACGGTTCATGGTATGGTGACACGAGTGTTGGCATTTATTACACTGAAACTAGGGGGCAGTGATTCCGCAAATGTCCACAAAACTTTATTTGAGAACCAATGTCTTTCTGTGAATATTCATTAAGCAATGTTTTCCACTTATGCACAAGATCAAACAGAGCTTTAATTAACTAGAACTTTGGACCTTTTAATACTAAATATAATTAAGTATACAATGAACTTAATAATCATTAGTAGCCAAAGAACAAAATTCTGGGCAATGTAAAAAACTTTTTTACGCGCTGGCATATGTACACTCGGGATATAGGTTTCGTGTCCAGTTTGATAAAAATCTGTTCAGTAGTTTTTACATGATATTCGAACAGATAGATGGATAAAAATCCTAAAAGTTGCATTTTTTGAATTTTCTGCTTCGTATTATTCCGTATTCTTTATGATTTTTTTTCAATTCATTGCAAAAACTCGATGTCCTCAAAAATTCATTATATTATAGACTATGAAATTATGTGTCCGTTTGTAATGTCAAAACAAAAATGTGAAAAAAATCAGGGGGAATAATGCGGACCAGGAGATTCCGAAAATGTAATTTCTAGAATTGTTAGCCGTCTGTCTGGATGTTCCGGTTAATCTCTGAAATGGCTGGGCCGATTTTGACGAGATTTTCACTGGCAAATAGCTGATGTTTTCAGGAGTAACTTGGCTATTTTTTTAGGGTTCCGCGAATAAATATTTAAACCATTTGTTCCAGCTAATCTCTGCAACGGCTGGGCCGATTTTGACGGGACTTATACTGGCAGATCGCTGGTGTTATAACGAGTAATTTAGGCTATTTTTAAAATTAGGGTTCTGCGAAAGAAATTCAACGCGGACGAAGTCGCGGCGCAGTTAATATTCATGATACATGAAATTTACTCAAAATTTTAGGATTTAGTTAGATAATTCTTTATTGTATCCCAAAGCGTAAAAAAACAGAAGTCGAAAAAGATAAAAGATAGTACAACGGGCGGCCTTATCGCTAAGAAGCGATCTCTTCCAGGCAACCCTTGGCAGGGATTGATAGAGTTTTAATACAGACGGTGGTCCAGTTAATAAATAATGACGAATGATAAAGAAACATAAACATAGTACATATGAGTCGCACTAATATAACAAAGAAAGCTTAGTTATGTTGTATTTTACCTATAATCCCTCAAAACCATAAGTAGAATACTGAGCCTAGGTCACCGTCTTGTATAGGTCAGTTGCACGAAACAAATCTGTTACCTCTTTTAATGTTATGTTCTCAAATAGAATTGTAATGGTCGATGGGTAAAGCGCGTGAAAGTAAGATTTATCGCCAACAAACGCTTTCGCTAAATTAGTTTCTCCATCTAAAAGCCACTGCGAAAATCTTATCGGATCAAACCTAATTTGGATGTCTGAAGTTTTAAGTCTATGTTATTGTGGGGATAGAGGGATATGTATACATTATGGCAGGCAATCGATGGATGCAAAGTAAAGAAAAAAAATGGAGTTATTAGCAACTTTTGAGGAAAGTACACAGGAAGAAATATTGTTCCAGTTTTATAAATGTACTAGTGGTCGCCTAATGGTCGAAATTCGACCATAATTAATTTAAGTTATAAGTTTGAACATTATTGGGGTTCTGTTGTCAAAGACTATCATACTTCTATAGTCACAGATTTCACCTAGGCTACGCAAGAGTATTGTTACGAGCTACAGGACTCGAATTAAAAATGCCGTTGGAACTACTATAGAGTTTATTAGAACTGTACAAACACGTATAAAATAAATACAAATAAATCTGGATGCGACTAGTTCATACTGCACGATTCAATGCAATTCGACACGCGTAAAGTTCGTCGTCTATATCGCTAATCGAGAGTACTACAAACGTCTTACTCGTAGTCGTCGCTTGACTGCCCACCCCTCCATTCGGGCATTGTCTTATACTCGCTACACAGTACAAATAAATTGGCCGCGCACACTGAGTTACCCAGAAATAGTAATTTGCACACCTGCGAACGGCCACAAAGTCGAAAACAATAACAATAAGGATTAGTTTGACGCTAATGATGGTTATAAAACAAGTAGAAAAACAATGGCATGTTTTTCTTAATTGCAAATTCAAAACACAAAGAATTCCTTAATCCGGGAGGAAGACAATAGACTGCGCTTACAACAGGCAGCTGTGCACTTGTCTTTGACGGCATGTAACAGTATATATGCGTGTGTGTCAAATATATGGTAGTGTGTGCAATGCTTTTTTTATTGATTTAATGTATTTTTTATGCATAATTTAAAAAGGACATTAGCAACTTCTTCGTCGCTTTTTCTGTATATAAACTATAAGTGCGCGAAATTTCATACTCCTCCGTCCACCCAATTTTCGTAAAAAGGGGTACAAAGATTTTGCATCACGTATTAATATGATACCGAATATAATTGATTTATTTTAGTTTTTTACTTTTATTTTCCTTTCCACAAAACATACCAATAAAGGGGAAAAAATTTTAACTATAGGTGGAAAAATCGGGAGCCCAAACTAGGAAAAACATTCTGTCATTATGGCACTCTTGACCTCACCTCCATCTTAAAAATATATTACTACATATATTACCGACACTAGTATTAGAGAGCGACAGCACATTCGGAGCACCTTTGGTGTTTCAAATGTCCTTAGGCGATGGTGACCGCTTTCCATCAGGTCTGTTTGACCGCTGTACCTTTAGCACCACCATCGTGGCTAGGTTCCAGTCTCCCTTTAGAGAGCGGCAGCACGTTGGGAGCACCTTTAATGTTACAAATGTCCATAGGCGATGGTGACCGCTTTCCATCTGGTCCGTTGGACCGTTGGATCGTCTGCCTGTCTGCTTAACTCACGCAATATTGAATTTGAATCAGGATAATGATTCCACCCTGGCTCTACCATGTCCAAAATATATGTTATTTTTCTACTGTTGATAAAGTAAATTAATCGGTAGTAAAATATAGAAACACGTCACAGACGGTAGAAAGTAGTCCTGAACTAGGAAGCACCCATAAAATTAGTAACTCGACCAAAAAGCCCATTAACACTAATACGCAAAACAAATGTATCCAAATGTTATTTTGATTGAATCACGCTGGGTTATGAATTGTTTTATGGTCTCACCTACACGGAAATATTGGGTTATTCATTCAACTATACAATAACCGTGGTTTTGTTCAGTATTTACACGTCTGAAAAAGTATTATTATAGCGAACCTGGTACACAGACAGACGGCTCACCTAATGGAAATTTGTTAGAAAAAAGAAAGAAAATCATTTTATTCAGGACAAATTACAGCAGATACAGTATAATTGCTAACATATTTAAAAAGTAAAGTAATATAATTTTGTCCCAAAAGGGGCATCAGTCTCAGTATAATGCCGGTCGGTTAAAACAAGCGCTGATCTTCCGCTGTGCCCTTAAGGTATCGTCACGGCAGACATGACATCATTGCAAAGCATAAAACTAGAATCTTAAAGTATATAGTGTATATATATATATATATATATATATATATATATATATATATATATATATATATATATATACACACCCACACACAAACACACACACACACACACACACACACACACACACACACACACACACACACATACACGATATCTAGAAATAGGGAAACTAATGATTGGGAATAAATATATTAGTGTTATAAATATGTATTTCAAAAATTAAAATAAATAAACTGATACGATGTTACAATTAAATTAAATACCGCTTGTATCATGTTTTAGGTCACGTTGCGAATGCTGGTGTTCTTTTAGAAATATCTTTAATTTAGTTCTGAACCCATTAAGATATAGCAAATTTCCAATGGGATATGGAATATTATTCCCGCTTATCCAGGTTACCATGGCCTATAAATGTTTGCCACATCAGATGTGACGACAATGTTGCCAGCCTTTAGGGTAGGATAGAGAAGTGGGATAAAAGGCATGGATATATTGGTCAGACAGGAGGCAGGGGATAGAAGAGTTGGGATAGGGAGGAGGAAAGAAGGGAGGGGTTAGGGAGAGGAGAAGTGGGGCATGGGAACTCTCACTCATTGTACGAAACACGACTATCTCAAGACTAGACGTTTCGCGCCGATATTCTGCGAGAGCGTGGTATCATACCGAGCGAGCCAAGATCAAGATCAATCAAGACAATGATTGTATCTGTTTTATAAGTATGTATTCATGATTTACAGTATTTGGCAAAGTAAATGTTTGTAAAGTCTTGTAACTTTTTTTAATATTGTAATAGCGGTTCCGACAGACTTCGGTCGTGCGCATGCGACTCACGGGTACCAACGTCAGTCCGGTGTCCGGATGCGAAGATATGCGCAAATCCTCCCATGATTCCGTCACAGGAGTCCGTCCACTTGCATGTGGGGATGCGGTGGAACCAAATCTCTTTCGGTGAAGTAATCTGCTTCCCGGGGTAATCTCAAGCCTTGATGCGCGGATGAACATGGATGTAACACGGCAGTTTCAGGTCAAGTAGTGTATTTGAGAACGACTGTACCAGAGTCCCATACAAGCCGTGCGGCGGTTAATCTCGCCGCGTAAGGTCTAGACCCCACAAAGGACCCGGTAGTGTACGAAATGTTTTCACTCTGTTTCAAAAAAAAAGGTGTCCACAATAAATAAAAATGTAGAACCTGATTCCAGCGCTACCTACCGGGTCTATTTGTGAATGTAAACCAAAATTCCATATCAGTATATCCGTGCAGGAACGGAGAAAGAATATAATTTCCTGCGGCCAGGCGACTTCTCGTAAGAGGCAGACAAAACAACCCACAGGCAGGTGGTAGATTTGCCCGTCTGGATGGCTACCACCGCTGGTCTAGAGTATGCCGCCATAACATCCCTGAGTTGTGTTCCGGCATTAGTGACCAGGTTCCAGTCTCCCTTAAGAGAGCAGCAGCGCATTTGTAGCACCTTTGGTGTTGCAAATGACCACAGGCGATCAAGTGGGCCCTCTGCTTGTCTACTGAACTTATGCAATAAAAAAAATCCCGGAAGCCACTTAAACAATATTTTTTACACCTTGGGTTAGATTATTAAAGTTTTAGTATGGATCTCTAATTCTTTCTAGTAATAAATATAACCTATATTAATCAGGGATAATGTAGCAAACTAATGATGAAAGAATTTTTAAAATAGGTCGAGTTGTTTTTGAGTTTATTCGTTACAAACGTACCAAAATACAAATCTTTCCTCTTCATAATATTAGTATAGACAGGCTCGCGTTTGACCGATATTGCGTATGATGTCAGGTGGAAATGCAGTCTAAGATGGAGCACGCTTACCTGGAAGATGTTCACGCAAGAACTAAAGACACCTAAATTGTATTTTTCAAGAAAGACAGACGTAGGTAAGTAATTCCACTCCTCAGTGGTGCGTATTATAAAAGTGAAAGCATAGCGCTTGATATGTATTTCTACAATTTATTATATTCTTAAGTTGTCGCGACTAGTATACTAGATTGAAAAAAATTCGAAATGCAATGCGATTTTTTTCACTGGTAGATAGAAAATTTGATGTTATAAAATATGTGATTTTTTATCCCGCGGGAGTTTTCCGGGAGCGGTTTTAAGTTGTTCGAGTGCATAAAAATTTGCTCATTCCGACACAGTTTCCACGAAAATGATAGCTTACATTCTTTATTTAAATGCTACGGTATTTTGTGTCCCACGAATCCCGCGGGAATTTTAAATCAAGCGTGGAAGTCGCGGCCATACCCTAGTAAATAAATAAAAACGAATGTCTTTATTTCAAACTGGAATCTTTTTTTATTTTTTATTGCAGGAGTTCAGCAGACAGGCAGACGGCCCACTTGATGGAAAGCGATTACCATCGCCTATGGACATTTGCAACACCAAAGGTGCTACAAATGCGCTGCTGCTCTCTTAAGGGAGACTGAAACCTGGTCACTAATGCCGGAACACAACTCAAGGTTGTTATGGCGACATACTTTAGACCAGGGGTGGTAGCCATCCAGTCGGGCAAATGCCCTACCACCTGGCAAAACTTTACAGATTACTTATTCAAATACTTATCCTTTAAATGCAATTAAAGGAGAAGATGAGGCTCAATAAACAACATATTATATTACGTATATACATTCGTAGTCTTTTTTAAATTTTATTTTGAACTAATACAAGGTTTAACATTGTAATTTGTATGAATAATTACTGAAAAAGCTTAGTAGCGATTGCATTATTCCTATTCGGTGCGGTCGTCTAAAAAATCTTTCGTCGTTTAATAAAAATCATCAACCAAAAATTTTTGCATCACCTTTAAAAAAATCAATTAAAAAGTCATTGAGGAAAATCGTTGTCCTTTCATGATCTTAGTAACATTACCCCAAGGAATTATGTATAGCGAAAAACATTTTCAATCATAATTAGTTACATAATATGATAGCCATCGTAATCTTTGTGTTTTAAGAAAAACTATTGTTCTTTATAATTTCAATAAAACAAATCTTTATTTTCGATGTTGTTTTTCACAGATAAATTTACAAACATGTTACATGGTATTTACTTAAATAATAACGATTTGTTTCAATAAGGCTCTATGTGCGTGTGTGGAGGTTCTGACTTGCATTAGGGCGGAAAGGGGCGGGGTGCTTGTAGGAGCCGCCCAAACCGTTTAAATACCGAGCCTGCTCGCTACGACGGCAGAAGCGTAGCAGCCTCCGTAGTAGTCGTAGCAAGTTCGTAGTCACATCGTAGCACAATGGCTTTTGGGTAAGTCGATTTGTTATTCATAATACCACAGAAGAAAATACTGTATTTTCCCATGTTAATGCTTTTGACTTTTTGGTTATTACTTCGGGGTAGTTATAAAATTATACAAAGTAGATTTAATGGTGTATATTTAACCCACTAAAGTCTGAACTCTTTTTAAAAACCTATATAAATACCATCACGCTTGTTTCGTATAGGAGTAGATTCGACCAGTAGAACTCCACTTCCTACTATTTGGACATACAACTTGTTAATCTTTTCACATATCTAGCACGTCTTTTTAGAATAATAAAGTAGATATACTTATGTAGATTTTTTTTAGTTAAACTAAGATAGCTTTGTTTTCGAGAAAATATCTCTTGAATTATAATCTGTAGAGATAAATGAAGTTGAAGTGTCTGTTTGTAATGTCAAAATAACAGCTTTTTACTAAATGCATATGAGAGTTACGGAACTTATTCAATTTTTTTTTGTCTATCTGCATGTTCCGGGTAATCTCTGAAACGGCTGGACAGATTTTGACGGAACTTTCACTGGTATAAGGAGTAACTTGGCTAGTTTTTTACTAGGTTTTTTTCTAGTTTTTAGTTCCGTGAAATAAAATATCACATGGACGATGTTGCGGGCACAGTCTAAAAATAATATTATGATATTGTTATTGAAAGTAATTTATCTGCTTAATTTTAATGTATACTGGACCAAAAACTCTTAATCAGTTATAATATTAGCAGCCCATAAATGTCCCACTGCTGGGCTCGGGCCTCCCACTATAGGGAAAAAAAAAAAAAGAGTCCCAATCACCGTCAGTTAGGAGCGTGCTAAGTCCCTGCCTGTGTTACCACAATGGGTATCCATTGTTGTAACGCAGGCATACAGGGCATATATACAGGCTAGCCTTTTGGTGACGAGAAAATTACAAAATTTACCCGAACTTCTCAAATATACAGATATACATTTGAGAAACGTATGTTTACCTTATTTACCTTCAAAAATGATCTTACTTTGAATAAAAACTTTTGAATCTTAAAATTTCATGTAATGGATCTTGTTCAAACTAATTTAAGTGAAAGTCATGCAAAAATATTTTATTTTTTAAATTTTCTCTCTATAATTTTTAATTTAAATCGCCTCCTCTTCTTTCGTAAGACAAGAAATTTATTATCCATTTTATAATATTTTACTCTCATATTTAATATATTCTTGTTAACTAACTTCAAGTTTTTATTACACACAGTTTTATTATAATCTCGCTGTCTAAGCTTTATTATTTTAAATAGATAATAAAGCTTAGAAAGTAAGATTATATTATATCTATGTTTTTATATACACTTTTCACTACTAGCTAACTTAAGACTATGCTATTTATTATAATCTATTTCACTTAACCCTATTGATCTATAAAGTTAAATGTGTTAATAAGGTTCTTATATTGTACTCTATAAATTAAAATACATACAGACACTCTTAATTTACCAGAGATTTTAATTAACTTCCCTTTTATACCATAATCAGAAAGAACTCTTACAAGTAGTGAACAAGTACTGCGTCAACGGTTCCTTTAGAGCTATTCATGAATTGCGATAATACTGTTGTATTATTAGAATTTTTTGTAACGCAATTTGAAATTCAATTAGAAATTCTAAATATTGTTACGACCGACAAAGACAAATTCACACCTGCATACCTGTTTTGCACAGTTTATTACTTTTCGGCATTTGGACTTCTTTTGTTTACTTTGTGTTTAAAATTTGTAATTAGAAAAACAGCCCATTGTGTATTATAATCTTTTATGGTAGTCATTAGCCAGGTGTGATTCTAAGAAATTCGGTCTGCGCAGTCCGGTACACATATTGCATTTCTGCAGCATAAAGCAAAGCCCCAATGGAGATATCGTCAGTCTAGCGATATCCACGAGCGAAGCAAGACGTGTGTACTCCATGCGGTAATCTATTTATTAACGGACTTTGCGCGTTTTATGGAATTACGACCTCGCATTACGTGTCGACTGGTTGTGTTCAGTTATATTTGTACCTGTGTTATGCGTGTTTGTATAGTTCTAATAAAATAAACTCTATAATAATTCCAACGGCATTTTAATTCGAGTCCTGCAACTCGTAACAATATGGAATAAATCTGCTTGATGCTGACGGGTATACGCTTTTCCAAATCCGGTTGGCAAGTTCAACACACCGGTTTTAATCTTGGTGAAATTCTTCATGAGCGTTTAGTATTTTTTTTTAAATAAATAATCGGCAACCAACCACGCGCACTCTACATCCTCAAGCTAAGCAAGTTACGCTTGTGTTATGAGATATATATTGGACCACTCTCGGGACACAGGCACCCAGACCACAGCAAGTACTAACCAGTGCGTTAAAGCCGCCAGTGCGCAATGAAGGCGTGTTGCCAGTATACACTATGTTCCATCTAAAAATAGGAAGCACCGATCCCAGCAGTGGGACGTATATGGACTGATATTATACACATGTCCTATATAAGTTAATCTAAACAAAATGCATTTTAACGACACAACAAATTATGGTTTATTTCTGTTTCAAAGTAGTTAAAAGTTACTTGAAAGTTTGCCATACATTGCAGTATTACATGTCCCGTAGGAAGAATATGTTAGCATTTTTATAACTACACAAAAAGTGTGATGAAATTAAAAAGGCTTTGGGATTATAAATATCTAGAGTGATTTTAAATACATATGTTATAGTCAAACATAGAAGCTCTGGCGCACCTAGGATTGACTAGTCAAACCTCAGGTCTGACATAAAGTCTTACTCAAAGTTCAAATAAATGACGTTTTTCTGCCTTTGACTAACGTTCTTTTGTCTAACCTAGGAGAAACTAATTTATATATACAGTCATTAAACATGTAAAAAGTGCAGTACGAATCGACGTTTGACCGAGTCTGCCTTAGTCGCTTCTAGGATCGACTAGGCAAAGCCCGAAACAGATTATTTTACGTTCGACGTTTGACTAAAAAGTTAGGTACTTCTCGGTTTGACTAAAAATACTTTAGTTAATTCCTTGGTCAAACCTAGGATAAACCAGTCATTCCGGGAAGTGACTGTATATCGAACTTTAACTATGACACATACATATTACGCTTGTTTCTCATAGCGGTAAGCAGAGACGATAGATCTTTATTTGTTACGATCTTGATATACACGTTTGCTTCATCTACTCTTGATAGATAGATAGATAACACTTTATTGTTCACCAAAATAAACAAATGCATAATTAATTATTAAACAATACTTCTTGGCAAAACAATAGGCGGCTTTATCGCTAAAAGCGATCTCTTCTAGGCAACCTAGCTTAATAGAAACTCTTTAACTAATCTGACGATGTAGGTGGAGTAGAAAAAAGATAAGACTGTACAATTTAAATATACATACTAACACCAATTTATAAGTTTAATATTATACATACATAGATCTTCTATCATATATCTTCAGTACTCAGATATGGTATTGTGTTATGAGATTTTTGTAGAATTTTTAAAATACAGAAAATGTGTTTCAGTGGCTATTTGTGGAGCATCGTATTCTGATAGCTGTATGACCTTATTTAAAAAGCTGTATTTTTGTAAAAAATACACTCTTATTTATTTAAATCAAAATATGAGGTGGAAGGTAGTAGAACCAGACATAAAGAGAAACTGTGTTTCCCATCAATTAAATTATCAATGTTGAAGAAAAACGCATATTGTATGGCAATAACAATATTTAATAAATTACCCACTAATATTAGCGGGCTACCATTTAAACGATACAAACCCTATATGACAACTTTTTTACTTAACAGGTTATACTATAGCGTAGACGAATATATTAAAGACAATACAATAAAATGTTTAAAAAAAAAATAACAATTCTTTTTTATTTTTTTGACATGTATATTTAACGAAATTAATTTGGAAACATTTGCTTCAAGACATTTAGTGAGTGTAAGTATTTGCACGTCATGTAAATGACCAAACATACTGGAAACTTTATATTATGTAATAATACCTATTCATGTACCTATGTTTTTGTAAATATTGATTGATTGATTGATCCAGACATATCTATAGAATACCAATATATACGTATATACGAAATAATCTAAATAAATATATTTATTAACATTATATATGACAGGCATTTTATATTAAGAACAGATAAATAAGTGAATGGTTAATATATTAGACATATTTATTTAAAAACAGATAGTACTTTCTAAGTGAGTTCCGAAATGTAAATAATGTCTTTGACAGTAAGAGGCTACGCATTCCAGAGTTTAACAGCCCGCACTGTAAAAGAGTTATCATAAAAGGATGAAGTGTGTGCAGGTGTCAGGATTCTACGACTATTTACTTTGATTAATCCCTTCATATATACACGTTTGTTATATGTGCTTCTTTGCCTATATGTTATAGTTTCAGAATGAACCATAAAAAAAATTATATTTTAAAAAAATATTCAAGAGCTTTTCATTCGTCCATCCATATTTGTATATACATATTCACTTACAGGCATACAAATACGTATGTGTTAAATTCTGAAAAAGTATTTTGCTGATCTTGAACACAATTTAGTTCTTGAATGAAATGTTTTTAGGAGACGCTTAAAACTAAACTAGAGCGGCTTTGTTTTACGTATTATTGAACACCTGTTGATTATAATCACAGCGTTGTAAGACTCGAGCCTAATTCAACAAGTGGTATTATGACAGACTATAAAAACGACATTTCCATTTTAATCATGAAAATTCTAGTATGACAGATCTTAAATGATCTTAAACGAGGATATATATTGTTACGAGCTACAGGACTCGAATTAAAAATGCCGTTGAACTACTATAGAATTTATTAGAACTGTACAAACACGTATAAAAAAATACAAATAAAACTAGATGCAAGCAGTTCACATTGCACGATTCAATGCAATTCGACACGCGTAAAGTCCGTCGTCTATATCGCTAATCGAGAGTACTACAAACATCTTACTCGTATCGTAGTCGTCGCTTGACTGCCCACCCTTCCATTCGGCCATTGTCTTATACTCACTACACAGTACAAAGAAATTGGCCGCGCGCACTGAGTTTCCGAGAAATAGTAATTTGCACAGTCGAAAACAATAACAATAAGGATTAGTTCGACGCTAATGAGGGTTATAAAACAAGTAGAAAAACAAAAGCATGTTTTTTTTATTACAAATTCAAAACACAAAAGAATTCCTAAATCGTTGGAAGACGATGAACTGCGATTAGGGCAGGCAGCTGTGCGCTTATCTTTGACGGCATGTAACAATATGAAAGATCGTTTCCTTAAAAATAAAGAGAACTGGTAACAAAATAAATAATAGATATAATTGACTTGCTAGCAGTGGCTAGATTGAGTTTTGGAAATATCCCAAAAACAGTCGTACTCGTAATACATATACCCCAAAATTATTTAGTAGAATACCCCAAAAATTTTAAACCTACATTCTCCCCTCAAATGTGCTGTGTACACAATGATGTACACAATAAAAATGAGAACCAAAGTGGTTAATACCTTTAAAAAAGTAAAGAAGTGCATATATCGCACCCTTAGAATTATAGATTCCTAATTAAAAATATCAAGTTATTCAATTTTGTACCTTATTTTTTATGTAACAGATATTTAAATCCAATGACTCAAAATTTTGATGTAGGTCTCTATAACTTATTATCAGAGTTACAATTACCAGACCAGGCTCCAGTCTCCCTTAAGAGAGCAGCAGCGCATTTGTAACACCTTTGGTGTTTGTATTTATACTTTTTTTAAGACTCTTTTAATAATCGACAGACAAACACACGTTGTATGTCCCCAAGGCAAATAAGTAATATCCAAGCAACGAACATCTCTGAGACCGGTTCCAGATACCCAGACCAGTAGTTAACAGAAGGTTCGTTTACCAAAATTTACAATACCTGCCTGCAATCGAACATAGAACCTCTGCGTTACATTGAGTTAGTCGAGATACGGTTTAGACCACTCACAAAAGACGCCGTAAATTCGGACAAAGTCGCGTGTAATCACTATTATTAGGATACATGCCAAAATCCATTACTGTATAATGCTGATGTTGGCAACCAAATTGAATCAATTTTGTTCAAAGGCACATAAAATTGAAAGAACATGACGAGCCACCAACATATTTATGCTGTACTACATCTAAAATTTTTGTTATGCTATCTTGCTGTAAACAGTTACAAAATATAAAAGAAAATTAAAGACATTAAACGATTCAATGTTTATATGTATCACTTTGGTTGATTCATCTAAATTGAACCGTCTAATATCGGTTTAACTACAATTTTCTATAACTCATTTGTCTAATGAAGCTCCGATATCAGCGATAAAAATAACAATAAACTCAACTTAAAAACATGTTCAAATTT
Source organism: Dendrolimus houi (assembly GCA_039645545.1). Classification (NCBI taxonomy): domain Eukaryota; kingdom Metazoa; phylum Arthropoda; class Insecta; order Lepidoptera; family Lasiocampidae; genus Dendrolimus; species Dendrolimus houi. Next base: position 1,876,261 of record CM077137.1, on the reverse strand, counting down.
CATGTTCAAGCTAAACAAAGCAGAGGTTAAGTAAATTGGCCCATTCCAACACCTCACGTAACATTTTAAGTTAAGCACTAGAAATTAGAAGTTACAAAGTCGTTTGAGAGCAAAATTGCTCGTTAAACGAACACCTATGGTTACACGCTACAATATATTTGATGAATTTGTATGTATGGTGCAATTTTACGTATTTTATGAGCCATGTTAGAAGTTTTGTATGGGAAACTTTGGCAACGTTCTATCTATCACACAGATTACACAAGTTACTTTGCCAGTCTAATACGGTAGCGGACAGCCAAATTAACTTATCTTACATTATCGCAGCATCGCAGCTTTTGTGAGTGCGTACAAACTTGTGACGTCATAGGTTTGTACAACTGAAGTGAGTCAAGTAAAGCATTAATTTTTAATTAAATCCCTATTAATATTATAAATGCGAAAGTAACTCTGTCTGTCTGTCTGTCTGTCTGTCCTTCTGTCCATCTGTCTGTCCCGTTTTCACGGAATAACTACTAGACCGATTTCGCTGAAACTATTCGATACCGAGGATGATGCCGAAAAATGCGATAGTTTCCGGGATAAAAATATATTTGTCTTCCTGTTTGTTATGCTTTTACGGAAAACTATTGGACAAATTTGGCTGAAATTCGGTATATATGTAATTTTAATATTGAGGGTGGCCAAAGGATTCTTTTTATCCCGGATAATTGGATAGATTTATGTAAAAGTTATCCCAAAAAGTGGGATAGGTTTTTTGTGATTTTGTCCATTGCATCCACTTGGTCCCGTTAGTCCCGTTGGCCCCATTGGTCGCCTTGGTCCCCTTGGTCCACTTGGTTCACTTTTGTCATTTTTGTCACTTAGACAGATAACGTAGTTTACAGATAGATGGGAATGGATAGTGTGCGATATAAAATGAAGTGAATCATTAAAGAGCAGACGGTACAGGTTATATTGTATACAAGAGATACGCACCATAGGTGGACCCGCGGCCCGCAGGGTAAACTCTAGTTATTTATAATTGAAGTTTATATTTTTTAATTAAATTATTTATATACGGCATTTAAAAGTTACATGTTAATTTAATCTCTTTTCTTGTATCTATACTACAACAGATGAGAAATAGCACAGATTTTATTTTACAAAATTTGCTATCAATTAATGAAAACATCGCATCGGATTCTAGAAATAAATTTTCAACACATCGCTTTAAACCATTCCCAAGATAATTTCCGCGGGATTCCCGGGATAAAACGTACCGCATAGGTATGTAATTTCTGTGTTAAGATTTTTCAACGATAAGCGTACACAAATACTCTGATTTTTTATGGTACTTCTATAATGGGTTGAGTTTGGAATAGATTTGGGAAAAATATATTCGTGGGTCGTGACGTCATGGGTTGAATTAGGAATAACCCGAATAAAATTGAAGTGTCTTGTTGCAATGTCAAAATAACAGCTTTTTACTAAATACATATGGAAGTACACAAATAAACAACATGCAGGCGAATTGAGAGTCTCCTCCTTTTTGAATTCGGTTAAAAATTACAATATGGCGTACGTATTTCCCCGATGATAAAACTTCAGATACTTGATACTCACCAATTTGTCGTATCATCCTTATAACCTGCCCCTTATGATGTATTCATAAAAAAATTGTAAGTCATTGAAAATAATCCACATGATACCCAAAGTGTAACACGGGTTGGATCAACGAAAGATTATTAAACTGTTTCTTTACTGAGCTGAGCTAATGATATTTCTTAAAAATTTAAATGTTACGAAATCATTTTGTTACAGCCCTAAGTAAAACAAATATAATTTCTTAGTTTTTATTACATTTTAGTCATAATATCATAAAAGTGGTTTCTAAAAAAGAAATTATTTAACTTTTGATGGGTTTCGTTTGACGTTACAATAACTCAATTTCCTAAATATCAAATTCCTAGAGTTTGTCGCCTTAAGGATGAATTATGCTAGACCGTGGCGAGCACGAGCCGTGCCCCGTACGAGGCACGGATTCAAAACTTCACGAAAATTTTATATGATGCAGTTCATGCCATACCGTGCGGCGTCCGCATCCCGGACGAGGCCCGGACGTGCCCCGACGACGCACGGATCTGCCCACGCCCTTTTCGACTTGTTGCAACATGAGCGGTCTTCCGTGGCATGTTCGAGCAATGAGCGATGAAAGTTTAGGGACCACATATTTTTGAGCCATAATGGACGATAAAATTTGAAAGTTATCCGTAGACATTCTAAAATATCCAAAGAATTTGTCTTCATCGTCTGGTAAATCTCTACATCGGGTAAAAAAATCTCCTTCATAACGGCGCTTTCTCCAAATAGGGTGGGTGCACGCCCTATTTTCTTACATTTCTTCTTGCTATTGATTTCCTCTTCTTCATCTATGTCAATGGCAATAGCTGCCATCTCCAGTAGCGAGCAATCCTTTATTTATTTTCCTTTATTTACTTGTGTTAAATCAATAAGAAGTCACAACACTACCCCCGTAACTAAGTCACCTCGGCGGTCTAATGCCTCGGCGCACACTCGGTGTAATATGAACATGTAGCCGTACGGGGCTCGGACACCGCTCCCGCCCGCCACGGACTGGTATAATTCATCCATTAATGTCCTATTTAGGATACCATATAAACGTGAAAGTTTGTTGTGTTTGTTTTTGCCTTTTACGGTCTGAAAAGATACAAATGCGCTAAGACTACCTAATTTTAGGTTTATAAAAAGCAAATAGAAGTCGAATTTAATGCAAACAAGTGAATCCACGATAATACCCATTCTAGTAAATATATAGGAAATATTGAGAATTAATCAAATCTACCAAGTACTTATTTGACACATAGATGGGACGTTCAATAAAAAACGATTGTGTTGCTTTTATTAAATATTTATTATTTAGTTAAATTTATCTTTAAGGTTTACCTCTAATTGATAAATGTTAATATTTTAAGAAGATTAATATCAAACATAATAATCGTTTTATTTTCTAATTGATTAATTACTATTATCAAAATTTTATTAATTTTTAGCAAACTACGAATAGACTTGGAATATGTCTTTTAAGCTTAAATTTCCTTTCTGAATAATTTATCAACCTAAGCTACTACTTACTGCTGTGATGACTATAGTATACTGTTATATTATCTTCAAATCGTAGTTCTCTCAAATCTAAAATATTTCCATATAAAACTTAAGGAGTAAGTCTGGTGATAGAAGATAATTAAGTATTTCAAAGCCAATGTCTTGGATACATCCACCCATCGCAACAATAGTTGCAGATCAAATTTACAAATAAGGTGGAAACTTCGAACCCTTTACACCTACTATTTCCAGTAACTGTGATTGGCATGTTTCGTAGTAGAAGGTTTAAAACTCACACATGTAATGGTTTATAGTTTATTAAGAAAATAAATAATTTTCAAAAATTTGTTTTACAGGCTTTTGTATATGGCTGGCATGGCTTTATATGTATTCAAAGTAGATATTATAAAGTAATTTTATTTATGATAAACGATATATATTATGAATGTAAGGACTAGTGACATGATTGATTTATAATAATATGTTATGATGTGACTACGTTTGACAGATTGAAAGAGTTACGTTTATTGCGAACAGTAAGTAGTTATTTATGTTACATTTTACAAACATCACAAACACCTATAGCCGATTCCTATATCTTAATATTCATTCACTTACCTTACCGTTGGTTGAATTTTAACATTACTTGCATGGAGCTTATGTCAAATTTCAACCGATAGTAAAGCAAATGAACGGTTGGCAAGATATAGGATGGGACCATTAATCGACTAATATTCAACAAAATATACAACATTTTTTTTGCGTCCTCAGATAATTTAGCTTTGCCGGCCAGTATTTTTTATTTAAATTCCAAATAATTTTTATTGCGTTCTCGTTTTAATTGAACGCCCCTCATATACGGCACGTGTTTTATATATAATAATATTAACCCGTGTCCCAGGACAGAAATGACACATCCGTGTCATTTGCAGAAAACATCGGCTGAATGAGATACGTTCGTAATTAACTGCACATTGAAATGGCAATATGTACAAATTAAATAAATTAATGGATAATTACGACCGATTTCCATTGTTCATAATAAAATTGTAGGGATTGGAAATTGGAATTGGAAAACTATTTATTCGATAAAAATACATTCATTTTTGACTTGGAATGGCACGATAATATGAGAGAGGAGGAAGAAGTAGAAGTCGAGACCCTGGGACCATGGGGGCCTGAGGCGCACAAGCTTCATCGAGACATAGCCAAACGCCTGATAGATGTCTCACGTGACCAAAAGACTGGATTATACCTCAGGCAACGCATCAGCGTTGTCATTCAGCGAGGCAATGTTGCCAGTCTTTTGGGTACGTTTCCAACTGACAGCGGTTTGGTACTAGATTTTATAGTTTAATTTATATATAATTTTGTTTATTTTTAACGTAATTATTATATTCTTTCTATATAGACTCATTCTGGTATATATGCTATATCCGTGCAGGAACGGAGAAAGAATACAATTTCCTGCGTTGTGGCGGCCTGTCGTAAGAGGCGACAAAACAACCCACAGCCAGGTGGTAGGGTATTTGCCCGACTGGATGGCTATCATCCCTGGTCTAGAGTATGCCGCCATAACAACCTTGAGTTGTATTCCGGCATTAGTGGCCAGGTTTTAGTGTCCCTTTAGAGCACAGCAGCGTATTTGAAGCACCTTGGTGTTGCGAATGTCCATATATAATATAATATCAGCCCATAAATGTCCCACTGCTGAGCTCGGGCCTCCCAATATAGGGGAACGGACAGTATACCCGCCACGCTTGTCCAAGGCGGCTTGGCTGGTTTGACACATCGGTTATCTCGATGTGCAGCATGCATCACGATGTTTTTCCTTCACCGTTGTTAGCACGTGGTAATTGTAACAATATGCATATTAGGTCGGAAAACTGCCTAAGTGGTGCATGCGTTCCGACCAGGATCGAACCCGCGCCCTTTGAGTTTGGGACGCGTGCGTTAGCCATTACGCTACCACGACTTGTCGAATGTTCTGTCCATAGGCGATGGTAACTGCTGTCCACCAGTGGGCCGTCTGCCTGTCTGCTAAACTCATGCAATGAATAAAAAAAACCTATACTATACTGGTTTCTGAATGTCTGGGATCGGCTCCAGAGTAGTCCGTTGTACATTACCCATAACACAAGCGTAACTTGCTTAATTTGGGAACATATGATGCGTGTGTTTGTCTCCCGATACTAAAATATATGTATAATTTGTATGGCTAGAAAACCTGTATTTCAATATAGAGATTGAATTAAAAGAAAATGTTTTAAGATATTAATACTTACTATAATTTTCTTTGATAGTTTGATATAACATAAAAACACAAAATTTTGTGTGTGTGCAGTATACACGCATTAGTAGTGAAACTTCAGAGAACATAATTATATCTACAACGCTTAGTAGACAAGAGTGAGGAGGCTACGAAAACTACTATACAAAAACTACTAAAATAACCAAAATGACGAAAATGGCATCACAAAAAAGCACCTAGGAATTTAGAGTCGCTTTCTCATTTCGCTTTTTCGTTTAATTGAGTTTCAATACACACCGATTCTAAAAAAGTTTCACTTCAAAAACAAGACTGAAAGGAACAAATCACATAAAAACAATATGTCCAATATGGCCGGTAAAGAACTCCGCAGGTCGCTCTCAATGTTAATTAAAAAAAAAAAAATATTTTCATATAATTCACGAGTGGAAATTAATCTAAGGTTGTTTCATGTGGGTATTCTAATTAGGCAATGAAAATAATAAACGAGCGAAGTGTGGTTATATGTATGTTTATATCTCGTTATGGCGCAGTCGTGTTTATGTCTCAGTGAAATTGTGTTTATTTCTGCTACTAAAATATTCTAAAAAGCTTAGTTCCCGTAAAGGAGACGGAGACGTTTGGGCCTAAGAAATGTGATGGGTTGAGATATGGTTTAAAAAAGCGTTATATTTTTCTATTACAATATGGAAAACATCAGCCGTGTAAATTATATTTAAAAAAATAAGATTATATATAAAGCAAGTTATTGATAATCGATTTCGTACCCCCCTTCCCCCCAAAATGGGGGGCCCAAGCCCAGCAGTGGGACATTTATGGGCTGTTATTATATAACGATTATCGTGCTATTTTTAAAATGTATCGTCTTTTATATTATACTAGAGGTCTCAGCAGACATTGTTCTGCCCTGAAAAAATAAAAATCTAGAACCCGATTCCAGCGCTACCTACCGGGTCTAATTGTGAATCTAAACCACCCCGGGACCTACTCAAACACACAAAATTTCATTCGATCCCGTAATTTTTGAGTTTATTCGTTACAAACATATAAAAATACAAATCTCTCATCTTTATAATATTAGTATAGATAGTGTAAAGTTGTGTGATCTTCGTTGAATAAATAAATTACTATAATCGATTTATATGAACGAATTTCTTATTAATAATATGAAAACATATTTAATAGTTTATTTATACGATTCATTTGTATGTAGGTCTTAATTTTTAACAAAATGCGACCCCCTGTAATAGCACAATCCTCACAGGGGTCACGACCCCAGGTTGAGAAACGATACTTTACACCAGGGATTCCCAAACTATTTTGGGTAAGGGACCCCATTTCCAAAATGAACTGATACCTCAACCCCCATTGCCAAATTATTTTAAAAATTCTATCTCTGGTTTTTTCGTATTGATACAAAATACTTACCAATTAAAAAAATTGCGGTTGGTTAAGTGAAAATACTTGATATCGTTTTCTCGTCAAAATTTAACAAAATAAATAGACATAAAAGTCATTAAATATTAAGTGTCATTAATAATTATTAATACAAATTGCGTAAAATTACTTACATAAGTAGGTAATTATTTTATGAAAAAAAACACATGGTTTCAAATGAGAACTTGTCTAAATTAATGGGGGTCGATTTTTAGACCTCGTCGATCTCCAAATTGAGTTTTCGTTTATGTGGACCCTTAGAAAACCGATTTCGACCCAGGGGGGTCGATATCGACCACTTTTTTTCTTTTTTTTATTGCTTGAGTTCAGCAGACAGGCAGACGGCCCACTTGATGGAAAGCGATTACCATCGCCTATGGATATTTGCAACAGGTGCTACAAATGCGTTGCTGCTCTCTTAAGGGAGACTGGAACCTGGTCACTAATGCCGGAATACAAATCAAGGTTGTTAAGGCGGCATACTCTAGACCAATGGTGGGAACCACTTTGGGAATCCCTGCTTTACGCGAACATATACCAACTAAAATCGAAACAAACTAAATTTATGATCACAGTATTATTTACGAGTGACGTAAAATGAAAAGTATATAGAACGGAAAAGCAATCTTGTTGAATTTCCTTAGGGAAAGAAAGCCTCTTTGATTGTTCCTGTGTAAATATTTCATACGATTTCTTTAACGATTTTAAGTTATATGAGAAATGGAGAGACAAGAAACTATCTTCGCACGCGGCTTCTCGTGCGAATTTTCCGGTTCCCGCGGGATTTCTAAAAGACGACCTGATACAGGAGATTTTTTTCTATAAATTAGGTACTTAGAAAGAAATATCTTATTAATATTACCATCTAATCTAAAAAGATTAATAAGTAATCTATACATATAATAAAACTGTAGAGGTCGAATTTCTGTACAATGAAAAACAAATGCTGAAAACAGAGTCAGGGGGATGTAAGAAGTGAAATAGAACTAATTTAGGTTTTTTTCTAAAATTTGTGTTTCTCCCTTTGTCTGTTTGTACCGGCTAATCTGCGAAACGACTGGACCGATTTAAATGAAATTTTGTATGGTGGAAGCTTATATCCCTGGTCAACATATAGGATACTTTTGATCCCGAAAACTTAAAGAGTTCCCGCGGGATAGATAGAAAGTTTCCACGCGGACGAAGTCGCGGGCAGAAGCTAGTTTAAATATAACCTAAATTAACTAAAAGTGTTCTTACTAATAAGTCTAGTAACAGTCTTCTTATTGTCTTTATTAAGGCGTTGACACTTTGTTTATGTGTTCTTTATTAATGGCTAGCACTTCCTCACAACACCAGCATGTAACAGATACACTCTACATTAGTATAAGTTTAGTATTAAAATTAGAATAAACGAATATAATAAGTTATTCGTAAGGTACACTACAACACACATATGATTGAACAAATGTCATGTCACACACAAAACAAAAGTGTAGTGTTATTTTTATACTACCCTTTTGTTTTTTTTTAACAATTCTACGGTCTCGAGTTCCGCACCCTTTTTTATAACTTAATTTTGAAGAAAGTTTTAAGTATATAAACTCGCTTCTTGGTAATGTTTGTTTTTGTGTGTGACATGACATTTGTTCAATCATGTGTGTTGTGGTGTACCTTACGAATACTGTGTCGAGTTTAATTTAAATCCGTTCAGTAGTTTTCACGTGATACTCTAACAGACAGACAGATAAAAATCCTAAAGGTTCCGAAGACCACGTTAGCACGTTGCTAGGCTATTTTACAAATATATAAGATCGGTCAGTCGAGGACTGAGCTAGTTGAGTTCCAACTGCGATCGAGGCGTTACCTAGTATACTTTCGGAGCGAGTATCTTATAACGACGGACTTTGCGCGATTTATGTGTTTACGATTTTCTACTCTGAGCTTTGGACTTGTTGTATTTGGTTGTACTTGTCAGAACTGTGAATTACGTGTGTGTACTTCTAAGAGACTTTGTGATAATTACAACAGCATTTTAAGTCACATCCCACAAATTCGTAACAGTACTTTAGAACGTGTATTTATTTTCCTGAACCCATATGTAATTATACCGCCATTACTACACTGCAAGAACAAGGAAAACCGCAAACATTACAAAGGAAATGAATTTCCCGATTTACTTCCCTCAGATGTAACTTTACAGAGATAGAGTAGAACGTGCTGTTTATAATGAAATTCACGCATTTGTAATATCATTCCTTATAATTGTTTCTTAAAGTATCGTATTAATATAATTGGATAGACTGCAGTAATTTTATTATTATGACTGTTCGACTGGTGCTATTATGATACTGATAGTCAAGACGCTGAGTGCGACAGTCCCAAAGAACTATAAAAATACATATGTTAGTACCAATATAAGTCCTTGGCACAACCATAAAGTAGCAATTCAAATTGATATACAAATACACATTGGTAACTTACATAGAAACAACACTAATATGTATTAATATCCATTAGAATATCACATCTATAATACCTAGTCTAGCCATAAATATTGTAGCAAAGAATTACTTTTTTTCTATTGCAAATAACATTTATTGGGGTTGTCTGGAAGAGATCGCTTTTTAGCGATAAGACCGCCCTTTGTACACAACTAGATATAATTTTAGTCTTTAAGTTCATTTTTATATTGGTGTATAATAAAGTGTTATCTATCTATCTATCTATTTATAAGTTTTACAGTGTATTAGTTTAATACATAAATATAAAACAATTTAAAATACAAAAAGCTTATTCGAAGTGATCTCCATTGGCTGCAATACAGTCCGTGGATTGTTTTAGGGACTCCAAGTTATCATGGCGTTTAGAGCAAGCCGTACTGTCTAAAACTGACCATAAATCATAATCCAGCGGATTAAGATCGGGACTAGACGATGGCCAGTCTTCAGTTCTGATGAAGTCTGAAACGTTCGTTTCCAACCAAGACTGCGTGGACCGAGCTTTATGACCCGGCGTCGAGTCTTGCTGGAAGTTCCATTCTTGCTTATTGAACATGGTGTTGTTAAGGGGCTTGACTACCTTCTCAAGAATGATATAATATACACTTGTGCCGATGTTTTGATATCTTTTTCAGAAAAATATGGCGCAGTCACTCCTTCATAGCTAACACCCCACCAAACCATTACTGAAAACGGATAATGCCCACGTTGCACTCTGTCGACTAATTGAGAAGCTTCCTTAGAGCTTTGAGCATAAATACGGTCATTTTGTTTGTTAAAGTGTTGCTCAATTGTAAAAATGTTGTCATCCGTAAACAAAATTTGTCTGTCACCTCCCTTTGCGTACCGCTTCAGTAGTTGTGATTTTACCACCCTATTCTTTTTTAAATTATGAGTTAAGAAATGACCAGCGGGTGAGTCTCTTATAGGCTGCAAATCCTAAGTCATCTTTTAAAATATGCGACATGGTTCTAGGCGATATCTTCATCTCCCGAGATAAAATCTTTTGCTTTCGGACAAGATTTCCTCGAATTCTTTCCCTCACTGCTTTGACCACCGTTTTCGTACGAACACTACGTGGACGGCCAGATCTTTTTCTGTCACAAACAGAGGAGGTCTCATTGTACCTATTAATGCCCGGTACACAAACATTTGACTAATACCAAGCGTATGGAGAGTTATAAAAATTGCATTTGGCTCCATCCCTCCTTTTTGTAATACAATCACCGCAATTCGGTTATCTTTATCGCCCCACTCCATTTTAATATCGCAAAATATTGTACAATGTATTGGCGCCAAAATGAGGAAACACAATGAACAATCATATAAAAATGACAGTTTCCAAATTCAAATGTGATTTGTTTCTTTTTAATTGTAACAGTATTTATGGCCAGGCTAGGTATATGAATATTTGTTATATTTATGGCCTCATATTGTAGACACGGGTTGGAGAATATCAGTTGTACATACATTTCTAAAACGACAAAACAAAAACGCCGAAGCTGTTAAGTGGACAATAATGTCAAATGTGATTTATATGTATGTGGTTAATTTTAATTATATTAAAAACAGTATTTTATAGAATAAATAGTGCCTTTAATAATATGGTTGCCACTTATGGCTTATTGTCATACATACTTATATTAACCAGGTGCTGACAGAGAATGCTTTAGCAAAGTGTAACGAGTATATTCTCCTAAAAAAAACTAAGGAGGCCCAACCCAGTAGTGGGAAGTTTATGGGCTAATATATTTACTTGTTTCAAATACAGCATCCAGTAAATTTCGTTTCGTTCGGAAATATGATTAGTAGTCTACCAGCGCACGCGGTTGACAGATGACATGCGGCCATTTTGAATGACGGTTATGCAAGAGCACGTCGTCTGTTCGTCTGGCCTAGTTAATTACATCCCACTAATTACTTGTTGAGCCACTAAAATTTGTGTACGCGAGTTGATTTCAGTTTTTGATTAAAATGGGGTCGCAAGCTGACGTTTTTTTTTTTTAAATTGTGTTAATTATGCTTCTATAGGTACTTTGGCAAAAATGCTACCCTTATGTAAACTGAGTATGAGATAAAATTTAGTAGGGATATCATTATATATAGAATTCTTCCGTTCGTGTGTAAGGATGGCACTGAACCCCTCCCAAACGATTGGACCAATTTTGATGAATTTTTATATGTGTTCAAGTGGGTCTTGGGAATTGGACTCGGTAGATGGCGCTGCAAACCGGTTTTAAATTTTGTTTGTTTAAGTAGTAATACATAAAGTTTTATTGTGACCGCCATTCCATATAGCCGAAAATTGAAAATGTATTTTCCTGTGTACATTGTCGTATATTGGGTATCGCTAGTCAGATCTCGAAAAATCATAATGATATTCCTTAATGAGGTTTTATTAAAAATCATAAACCTATGAACAAAAAATTGTCTTCAAATCGCTTTTGGTGAGAACGTTCTCGAAATACTGACCACGTTGCCACGTTCCCCAGATACAGGTTAACCATCTGGGTATGCGAGACCACAATCAGACACGCTGAGTGATCTCGATACAGCTGAAGAGCCTTAGCCAACATAGTCCCAGGGTTTCAACCCTGAAAGCCACTAATGTGTATTCTCCCTTACTAACTGACTCATCTTTGCGGCTTTTCAGGGCCTCCTGATCTACGGCAGCCGCCTTCAAATTTATTTAGGTCGAGATAATTAATTCCAAAGTTGTAAAATTGTTTCCCCCCTAACTTGTGAGCTATTATAATAAGTGATAAATTCTGAAAAAATAAACGTAGCAGAGCTTAAACAATAAAGTTAGCTTGAATAAGACCCATCACACATTACACACATACACAAACATGTACGTACACACAGGCACATCTCTAAATAATTATTTGTGTAATTATACTGTAAACAATAATTTCACGAATGGAATTGTACCCGTTAGGAAAGAGATGAAAAAAATACAGGTAGACCTAGTTAGGGTTTGAATCTATGAAGATTTGACGCAGTTTGAATTCTTGTATGTCAGTATTGCGATAAGATAAATAATATAATATAATTTTGTTACAAGTCCATTAATTCTTTGAAAATTCATTGTAATACTACTACTATATGTGACATAACGAATGACGTGCAGTTTTGGGGTCATCTGGAAGGCAAGGCTAAACTTGACTCCAAAAAGACGGCGGCAAAGACTTGTGCTGTACAAAGCGCAAATCAGACCGCATGTGGAGTACTGCTCACATCTATGGGCTGGAGCACCTGCTTACCAGACTGGCCCTCTCGACTCCAATCAGCGCCGCGTCGTTCGTATAGTTAACGATCCCATACTAACAGGCGGTTTAGAGCCGCTTAGCCTTCGGAGAGACTTTGCGTCCCTCTGCGTATTCTACCGCCTATATAACGGGGAGTGTTCCGAGGAACTGTTTGATCTAGTGCCAACGCCTCACTTTTACAACCGCACCGCTCGCCAGCGACGAGACATTCACCCCCATTTCCTTGAGATCCCACGCTCAACTACGCAACGGTTCTCTAGAACATTTATTCCGCGTACAACAATGATCTGGAGGGAACTTCCCGCCGCGGTTTTCACTTTGCACTATGACATTGGGTTCTTTAAGAAAGGCGTTATAAAATTTCTTGGAGGTCAGCAACGCATTGGCGACACCTCTGCTGTTGCAAGCATCCATAGGCGACTGTAACCACTTCCATCAGGTCTGCCTGTTTGCCTGCTTTAGACAATAAAAAAATGTATTTATATCAAAGACAAAATCAAATTTATAAATAATTATGATGAGATTTTTTTTAACTAGACATATTGCTGGGGAGTTTCTTGCCGCTTCTTCTTCTTTAAACATCAATAACATAAACATGTGTAGATTGAATAGAAAGTAGATTAAAAATTTTGACTTACATGCGTTCAAAAAGTGTTCCCAGTGGAACTTATTTTGAATAAGAACTTTTGAATTTGAATTTAGGGACCAATGTACAGTAGTTGAATGAAAATGTTGCCAATTTTCAAATTGATTGAGCACATGTTACCTTTACAAACTAAGTCTCATAACAGACTGTTCCATAGAAAATGATGTTCAACTATTTGACAATAAAGTTTAATATTACTTAGATCAAAGTTATTTAATTTTCTATCTTGTCTAAAAATATTGTTTAGACACGCAACACCTTTTTATATTTATTTATTGGTTTAAATATTTATTGTTTGTTATTGTTAATCTCAGCGTCTGTCATTGTCAACATTGCAATTTTCTTCTTTCACGTTTCTACATTTTACAAAGGTATAATTTATTAAAATGTTTGCTGTATTATTTCTTGTACTCCTGCAAGCAACGGTCCATTTTAAGGTGACAAATTTCACGGAAATTTCGTTTCGTAACTATACTTAATGTGAGTTATATTTACCCAATAAACGATTTAATTATTATTTTTTATAACTATTATAATAGTTTTTGACATATGAGGTATTTGCCAGGTGGTAGGGTATTTGCCCCTCTGGGTAGCTACCACCCCTGGTCTAGGGTATGCCGCCTTAACAACCTTGGATTGTATTCCGGAATTAGGAGACAGGTTCCAGTCTCCCTTTAGAGAGCAGCAGCGCATTTGTAGCAATGTCCATAGGCGATGGTAAACGCTTTCCACCAGTGGGTCGTTTGCCGGTTTGCTGAACTCATGCAATAAAAAAATACGATTAAATGCTTTACGGTTTCATAGCCAAATCATTGGTCTTTTTTTACTTCGGAACCCTTCATAGATCGTGGACTGTCACTCACTTGTCTTTATATTTAATTGTGTTCGAGTACTTAGGAGAACAATACATTGAAATGTACTTAGAAAAACATACCTTCCTAAAGTTCATCCATCTCAAAAAGCGACATTAATTCGTTGTAAATCTTGAGGGTAAAAGCTATTCGTTGAGTTCAGGATCTTTACAAATAAATACATATTTGTTATCTTTCTTGAAAAGGTTTAATTAACTTTTTGCGATTTGAAAACTCATTAAATATTTAATGTTGGTTTGAAGTAATTAATATCCATTTTTTTTAATTTATTTTGGGTATTAAAAGAACTAAAAAGTGTACTATAATTACATTCTTTTATTTCTAACTTTATTTAGGATTTAAATAAAAGTACTTTATTATAGCGGAGGTTCAGTTTGTTACATAAAATTAAAAGCAAGGATATACTAATGCCAAGGTCACTGACCGTGTTATATATTGTCAAGTTTGACGTTTACATACTATATGAAATTTTATTAATGTATACCATATTAGTAGAAGAAAGAAAGAAAAACATTTTATTGAGGACAAATTATAAAATGCAGTATGATTGCTAACAAGTTTAAAAACTAAGAGTAATATAATTTTGTCCCAAAAGGGGCATCAGTCTCAGCATAATGCTGGTCGGTTAAAACAAGCGCTGATCTTCCGCTGTGCCCTTAAGGTATCGTCACGGCAGACATTATATCATTGTAAAGCGTAGAACTAGAATCTTGAACTATATACATACACACATACATATATATATACACACACACATATATATATATATATATATATATATATATATATATATATTACATACATAGTACATACACAATAGGTAGAAATAGGGAAAAGGAATGCTTGGGAATAAATATATTAGTGTTATAAATACGTTCTTAAAAAAGTAAAAAAATAAACTGAATCGATATTACAATTAAATTAAATACCACTGGTATCATGTTTTAGTATAGTATACATACTCTATGCTATTAAAAAAAACTTTTTAATTATCCATAGTAAGTCATAAAAGATAATAAAACTACGTTTTAACGGTTTTAGGCGCGGTAATATATTTGATTTTTATTATTCCGACGTTTCGGCCACTTTTCAGTAGCCGTGATCACGGAAGACAAAGATGTCAAGTGTCAATGAGTATTGTTAAAGTTTTATTTAGCCTACCGCCAACTTAGAATTAGAACTTACATTAAAATAGTAGTAGTTTGTAAGTTTTCTTTAATGGTGTATAATAACGGTCTTATTCATATGAGTTAGAGTACGTTTGTAGGCTTCTTTAAGATTCTTAGAGAAGCTTACAAACTTGCACTAAGTCAATATGAATAAGATCGTATCAAGTTATCTAGCTAAATGGAAAGTTCTAATTAGATCCTTTATAACTTCACAAATTTCATGAAATTCAAAAGGAAATGTGGTGAATATGGTGTTTATTTCATTATTTAGCAAATCTCTCTCTCTCTCTCTCTCTCTCTCTCTCTCTCTCATTATTGTCCGTGAAATAAAGTCCAAAGTTTGCTTATACAAGATCGATTGACGTAATTATTGTCCCTCCTCGTCAAGCTTTACCCGTATTGTACCGTATACCAATTTAATTCGTGCGTGAGACAAACAGACGCTCCATCTATTCGCATTAGCAGGTATCGCTGTCGCAATATCGCGTCGCTTATTCCGAGGTAACGTACGTGATGTTGCCATGGCTTTGTCTAATGGTGCGTTCACATCTATTTAGTTTTTTTTTTCTTTAAATAAATCGGCAGGCTAACACTTATTTTATATATAGTCAAGGTGGCAAGTCCATCAGTGGAGGAAGTCCATACACCTCTCATTATTTTCCGTGTTTTAATAGTTACAACGACAACAAATCAGTCAATGGAGCTAAGACACCATTAAATTCTGTCTTCGAATTGTAGTTAAAAAACGAGTGGTGTATCAACTTACCCCATTGACGGACTTCGCCACCTTGACTATATCCTCAAGTAAGCAAGTTACGCTTGTATTATGGCTAATATACAACGGTCCCACTGCTGGGCTTGGGCCTCCTACTATAGGGGAACAGACAGTTTATACGCCACGCTTGTCCAAGGCGACTTGGTAGGTTTGACACGTCGGTTAGGAGTTTTTGGCGGGAACTGAAAGGAGATGTGCTGTGTGTAAAATAAATCTAAAATGAACAGTAAGTTGTAGGATATTGATAGTTTTTGAGTATTAATTATATGTTTTTGTGAGAAATGTGAACTGTATAATCAAATGTGGCCTGTCAAGTTCTCACAAGAACTCCGTTGAATGGCGTCAGTTGATAATCTACAGTTCAGCTTAACAAAACGAAGACACTATATTGTAATCTAAGATCTGGCTGAAAGGCCTAGCTGTCAAGCCATAAACCTAAATAAAACACATCGGTTATGAAGATGTGCAGGTTGCATCAAGATGATTTCCTTCACCGTTCTTAGCATGTGGTAATTGTAACAATATGCACATTAGGTCAGAAAACAGCCCAAGTGGTGCATGCGTTGCGACCAGGATCGAACCCGCGCCCTTTGGGTTTGGGACGTGTGCGCAGTCATAACGCTACGAAGATATATAAGATAGGTAGATAAATTTTAAAAATAAATAATTCAACATAAAAATTATTTGTTTAAATTTTAATGATTTACAATTAATTAAAGACGCTTTCATACATTCTTGGGCTCTTTTCTAACATTTAATTTTATTATGTTGGTATTATTTTATAATTGTAGTGGGTTTAGTTATTTTGCATGATAATCGTTTTCATCTATATATTAATACGTGAAGCAAAAACTTTGTACCCCTTTTTACGAAAATTGCGCGGATAGTCTTTGACAACAAATTTGACACACACGCATATATACTCTTTTGTTTATTATGGTGGCGACATCTGTGATTATAGAAGTATAGTCTTTGACAGCAAATTATTATGGTCGAATTTCGACCACGGGCGACCATTAGAATTATTAATTGTTGAAATTCATCCACAGAAATCGATAATTTATCTGTGATTTTATTTTTAAGATTTCTCGTCTTCCTGATAGAACTTAAGGCTGATGTTTACCATATTGTAATAGAAAAATATAACGCTTTTTTAAAGCCATACTTCGACTCATTATATTTCTTTGGCCCAAAAATCCCCGTTTCATTTTTTTTACTAAAACAGAACCATAATTAAACATCAAAAACATGTAAAAACATGCAAATTTTTAACACCTGCTAAAAGAAATTATAACGTTATTACTTTATCATGTAAATTGGTCCAGGATTAAGTTAGTGTAAAGATTTTGAATTTTGATGAATAATTTATTAATGAACTTTTATTAAACCTAAGTTAGAATTATTATTGCACTTAAAGACTATAAAGAACGATTAATCAAAAGTGTGTTTAAAAATAAGTAATTAATTATTTAAATAATATTTTCATAAGTTTTCGCGACTAGTATACATAATAA
Source organism: Dendrolimus houi (assembly GCA_039645545.1). Lineage (NCBI taxonomy): Eukaryota > Metazoa > Arthropoda > Insecta > Lepidoptera > Lasiocampidae > Dendrolimus > Dendrolimus houi. The sequence goes on along the minus strand of CM077137.1, from coordinate 1,858,725 downwards.
AACTACGTTTTAATGGTTTTAAGCGCGGTAATTTATTTGTTTTTAATTATTCCGACGTTGCGGCCACTTTTCAGTAGCCGTGATCACGGAAGACAAAGATGTCAAGTGTCAATGAGATGTGTATGTTTAACAATACTCATTGCCACTATATATATATATATATATATATATGTATATATATATGTATATATATATATATATATATATATATATAAAGTTTTCTTAAGGTTTCGCGACTAGTATATATAATAAAGTTTCTTAAGCCGCTTCTTCGCTTGAAGCCACAACATGTTGCGAAGCGGTGGTAAATTAGATTAGGCTCCCATAGAGTAAGTAATAACCATAAACAAAATTAAAAGTATATTATTAAAATGAACAAGTTGCCGGTAGGCTAAATAAAACTTTAACAATACTCATTGACCCTTGACATCTTTGTCTTCCGTGATCACGGCTACTGAAAAGTGGCCGAAACGATGGAATAATAAAAATCAAATAAATTACCACGCTTAAAACCGTTAAAACATAGTTTTATTATACATGTGTATAGTAAAAAATACGTAAATTTTTTTGGGCGTTTTTACAGAGCTACGTTTTATATATTTTGGTGACTTCATCCCTAATGACCCTAATATTTTTCCCTAGTATAATACCTACTAATTAAATTCTTTTGTCATACAACTGATTTATGTCCTGGCACAGTAAGTTTCACATTAAAATCCCAATAGAAGACGTTTGAACATATCTTTAATGAATCCTTTCAACTAAATCAGCCATAAAGTCACTTGTTTAAGCTAAAAGGCACTTTGCTGCAATTGACATATTTCATCTTTATTTATTTCATGATACACGTACCGAAATAAACTGTATATTTTACGAGTTAGAGCAGTAATTTCTTTGGCAAAGTTGATATAATTAATCCGACATAGAGTAATCGACTTTCTATCTAAAATCATAAAGTTGAAATTAATTATAGTGTATACAAAACATCGAAATTGTTTCAGGAACATTGCACTTTTACAAATGTCTTCATGCAGTTCTTACAATTAAATGTAGATTCTGTTTGAATTGTTTATGTCTGATTTTTGAGTGATATTCTATTTTTTAATTGGTAAATATAAGTTTGTAATCGTTTTAAGACTAGGGATGCACTGTATGACTATTTAGTGCACTTTAATAGAGCATTATGCGTGCCAATTTGCACGTACGCATTGTTTAGGGATGTGCTTCGATATATTTGTTAAATTCTTTTATTATAGGAAGATTATATGCAGAACCACTATTTTATACCACAGCAGGGATAGTTGTTTGTTGTCTAGGTGACGTGTATTTTGGACAGTTATGTTGACCTTTTTCTTTATTTGGAATTTATATCATTAGACACAGATTTGTAAATCTTCTTAAGTGTATTTACTTTAGAAGTAATGATGCAGAGGTAAAAACCAAATGTTTTCAGAGATGTCAAAAGGAGCATAATTTAAACTGCAAACGCCTGGTGTTTTCGTCTTCTTTCTAGCACCGCACCACTCGCCATCGTCTGAGCGTTCTTCCCCACTTCCTTAAAGCGCTTCGCTCTAGGACGTAACGGTTCTCTAGAACGTTTCTCTCGCGCACCGCGGGGATTTGGAATGAGCTCCTAGCTCCTAGCTCAGCATTTCCATCGCTACGATATGGAGTTTTACAAAAAGAGTCAAGAAATTTTTTCGACGCTAGCAGCGTATTGGTAACACTGCTTTCCATCAGATGGGCTGTCAGAATCTCTACTGTAGTTATGCAATAAAAATGTCTTAAAATATAGTGAAATGATGATGCGAGCGGGATAACCGGCAAGTTACCATGAATTGTAAGGCTTACGAGAATTATGAAATCATAAACTGGTTGCAGCAGCAATTCTAAAATAATATTTCCAATAGTTGACCTCCCGTAGTTAGTCAGTCATCTGAATCAGTTATCGATGTAAACAGCCCATCACAAACGAGGTCCACGCGATAAATTGACGCGCGGCCCGACCCAACCTCCAGTGATCTCGGGTACGCACACGCACGCGGATCTGCGTGATGTCATTCAACTTGTGATAAAACATCGATAACCAAAAATAGAAGTGCATGTGCATCACTATTGTATTAATTCCTTTTTTAAACGTGAAGAAAAAATGCTAAAGAATTTTCATGATATATGTTTATTATATTGGATTCTTATTTGGATTTGATGACGTGTTTATTGTAAGTACTTATTTTTATTGCGATCTAGAATTTTCCCTGCAGTTACACCGCGGGTCAAAGCCTACAAGTAGCTATATTTCACTTAAATAAAAAAATTAATTCGATTTTTGTATACTGCTATCGAAGCCGCGGTAAAAAGCTAGTATAGTGTTAGATTGAGATCCCATTCACCCAAGACTTACGTGATTTTAGGAAAGATGAAATTTTCAGTATCGGTAGTTACTAACATAAACTTGGAAAGGAATGGATACTTGCTAAGCTGAAAGCGGGGCCGTTTTTCAGGTAGCAGGTATCAAAGGTGGAAAATAACCATGCTAACTTACGTCAAAGTAGCAAGACTAGTTTTTACATATATCATATATGATATTGTTATAAACGAATATACAGTTGCCAGACACTTCCTGTGGGCCATAAATTTTGACAGACACTTAAAAAAAAATGGGAACTTACGTCATTTAAGGAAGGCTGAATTTTATATATATATTATCAAGTATAATATTTTAAAATATTTTCTAATAAACCAGACAAATCTGACGGACCAAACATCTTCCCATGGTCATTTTCCACCGTTAATAGCTGCTACCTGCAAAACAGCCCCGCTTTCAGCTTAGCGAGTATCCATTCCTTTCTAACTTTATATTAAACTACCGATCCTAAAAATTTCATCTTTCCTAAAATCACGTAAGTCTGGGGTGACTAGGATCTCTATCTATGTTACGACCGACAAAGACAAATTCACACCTGCATACCTGTTTTTTACACATTGTATTACTTTTCGGCATTTGGACTTCTTTTGTTTACTTTGTGTTTAAATTTGTGATTAGAAAAACAGCGCATTGTATATTGTAATCTTTTATGGTAGTCATTAGCCACGTGTGATTATAAGAAATTCGGTCCACGCGGTCATGTAGACATATTGCATTTGGGTAGCATAAAGCAAGGCCCCAATGGAGAGATCGTCAGTCTAGCGATAACCACGAGCGAAGCAAGACGTGTGTATCCCATGCAGTAATCTATTTAGTGACGGACTTTGCGCGTTTTATGGAATTACGATCTCGCGCATTACGTTTGGATTGGTTGTTATCAGTTGTATTTGTACCTGTGTTTATACGTGTTTGTATAGTTCTAATAAAATAAATTCTATAATAATTCCAACGGCATTTTAATTCGAGTCCTGCAACTCGTAACAATGTATAAATCTTCCTTGAAAAATTATCTGCTGCTGCTGCTATATTATTAAAAAAACTGGTTGAAAATCTGTTGCATGGTTAAGGAGTTAGCGGATATACAGACAGACGTGGAAAGCGACTTTGACTAGGAATCTTCAAATCACGAGTCATTAGGTATTTTCTAGGTAAGCGTGTTCCATCCTAGACCGCGTCGTCACTCAACATCAGGTGATACTGGTCAAACGCGAAGACAGGCTGCCAACTCACCCGATGGAAAGCGGTTACAGTGGCCTATGGATATTTGGAACATCAGTTTCCAATGCGCTATCAACGGCGTCGAAGAAGTTTTATCACACCTTTTTTGAAAAATATCGTAGAGCTATGAGAAAACAGCTGGGGGCGCATTCCAAATCCAATTTTTTGAGCTCGCCTTATTCAGTCCTGTCAATGTTTAACAATCTTCATAGATTTTTAATGTATATACTTCCAAAAATATTTTATGTTTGTTTATGAGCAAACGAGTACAAGGTCCTGATGGTAAGTCGCCTGTCCGCTAATGGAAATCAGCAACACCGATGCGTTGCCTACTTCGTTGACAAATTAAGATATCTGTTTACGCCCTTTTTGGAAGAACCCTAGGGAAAAAATATGATCCCACGCAAATAAAGTCACGGGCATAGCCAGTTTTATATTTGAAGTCTGTTAAATACAATAACCCCATGAAATATATAACTTTACAACACAAGGTATACCTTGTGTTGTATTAAAAACGTGACGTTGAAGGTTGGCTTCCGTTTATTGTTTCCGCGTCAATATTTCGTGTAATTTGGATGCCAGCTTCGCGAACATACGATGGTTGTAAACAATATATGAATATCTTATAAACTACAGTTACATACTCAGCTCAGTTTAGCCTTTTATCCTATCTTCTGTGTATCGTTTTACGTTGTTAAAAACTTTTGTGTTTCTTTCATACAAACTGTTAGGATTTGTGATTTATTAGTTACATTCATATAGTCTAGTCATTCGTCCATAGATGGCGTTGACCAGTATTGTACTGTGCTATGGTTTGATTTATAAGATGATTAATTTGCATGGTAATTTCCGTAAATTTGAGAAAATGTTTCTGTATAGCGGTTGAGTTAGAATATGAACATACACTTTCATCTGGTTTTTAACCCCTTCGGGTCTCGGGATCGAATTCCCAAACACGCCAATGCACTATACACTTGCCCGTTTATTTGTTACCAGAAACAGGTATGTTTCTTACATTGATAATGATGGATTTTCATAGAAACTTTCATGCCCTTTTTCGGCCTCTTAGGGTTGAATTTCCAAAAATCCTTCCTTAGTGCGCATCTACAATATAGAGAGAACCCGCATGGAATTTTTCACGATCCTAGCCCCAGCAGTTTGGGTTGTGCGTTGATATGTCAGTCAGTGAGACCAAGCAATTATAGGTATGGAGATATGTTGCACTGTCAATTTAAGTATGAATCATCATTATTACGACGATATATGTCTTTTCTGTGTTTGTTTTTTGTGCACTGTTTACTGTATATTTGTGTACATATAAAAAGGCGTGGTAGTGCTTTTTTCCATAATTACAATTCTATAACAAATACGTAGTCGTCCTGACAACGCCAACGAAGTTTTGCGACACATTATTATTTTTTTATATTAAAGTACATTAAAGTAAATCAATTGGCAGACAAATACACACATTGTATATTCCCATGCTATGTAAGTTATGCTTGTGTTGTGGGTAATACACAACGGACTACTCTGGGGCCGATCCCAGACACCCAAACCCACAGAACACTAGTACTCTCTAACGAAACCGAAACCACACTAAATAACGGAAAATTAGTTCCGTCATTAGCGTCATTTACCATGCCAGGAATGGAACCCGGAGCTTCTGTGTTGTAATGAGATCGGCCGGCAAAGACTTAGGCAGAGGATTTTTTTAAATAGGAACAGGTTCGCCCGACATTGCACCTGAAATCATATAGAAATGTAGTCTAAGATAGACACACGCTTATCTACAAGATACCAGGTTAACTTGAAACTTGAAGAGACCTAAAGACATGCCAAAATATAATAATTTTATTTAAAAAAATGGGTCAATTTCTCATGGATTCATAATAAAGAGAAGTGATACCGCATTATAAGCTTTAGTAAATGACATAAATAACACATTTTATCTTATTAAGCAATTTGTATGATATAACGCGACTCGTAATAATGCCAGGCCAATGTATTTCTGTAATGGATATCTTTTGTATGTAGATTATATATTTTATGCGTAATATTAAAGGCATGTTTGTACTGAAGGTATACTGTATTAAAGGAGTTTCGTTATGATAAAATAATAATAGTTATTATTATTATATGTAATAATAACACACTTAGAGAAGGCTCTCGCTCGACAAATGAGTGAAGGCCGGTTCTCCTGAACACGGTACGTATTGTGAGGAAGTTCCTGTCTCTGGAGCCCTAACCACCGATAGCCTCGACCCTAGGCCCCGGTGCTGACGGGCGTTATCGTTTTATATAATTTTTAATACATATATATATATATGTATGTATAAATATATATATGAAATAATAATAATAATTACCCGCAGGCTTTGTGGCGAAGCCTTAGGTGAGTAGCTACACCTCGGACCTGACTCCAGGGGCCAAGATAAGGCACGGAGTAGAGTCGCTAAAGCTAAGACTCAAGCTCCAAGAGTGGAAGTGATTAATGGCATAACGTCGGAAGTAGCTTCAGTGAACCTACAGCCCACCTCTAGACGCCCCTTAGCCACTCACACCCACGTTGCCCCTCGCCAATCTTGTACGGCAGTTTTAGGGACCCATGCAGTAAATGGCGAGTCACCTTCTGCCCATTTGTCCATGTTCCATGAACATTGTGACGGGCAGCCGCCATAGTCCCCGATCTGTAACTCCACTAGCAGCTTATCCCAATAGCCCGGTACCTTTTATTCTGTTCTCATTTACTACAATAGTCCTACAATGACTGGGGCTTGTCCTTGGGTGCATTATTATATGGTGTAGACAGGGGTAATCGCCGGTCAGTGTCACGCCACATTTACATTAAATCTGTCAAGGGACCTTTACGTGTTGGCCTTCCCATGGTCCCACGCAAGCCCTCCAAAAGTCCGGCCATTTTTGTGGCCCGTGGTCTTCAAAGACATACAATTGATTCAATTTGATTAATTTTTATTCCGTATAAATAACGTCGCTTCCGTGGGATGGACGAGCATAGTTTAAAAGATGGCGCTGCGGTCACTTCGTATTGAGGCCGCAGTTGCAATCTCTTATAAATAAATATCATGGCAACGCGAACGAAGTTTCACTGGCACTACTATTTTTTATTAAATAAGTTTAAGTACCCAATCAGGTAACTTGCTTAATTAACAGACGGGTATGTTAATGTGAATAGAAATCACTTGAAAAAAATATGTTTGTAATACTTTTTGTTATTTAAGTGTTTAATTTTATCTTATAGTGTAGTTTAATCTTTAAGGTAGACTAGTTCATAATTTTATTGTTGTTTAAGATTTCATTGTTCAATCTTGAAAACTACTAAACGTATTTTGATGAAATTTGACACTGATCTAGTTTAGTTTCCCATTGTTCACAAACTATACCTATAATAGATAATAAGTCAATAATGGAAGCTCTGTTTATTTCCAATCATTTTTAATCATTTTCAATTAATACTTATTGTGATCTACTTGTATTGTTGATTGATGGCTACTATTACATCTGAACTTTTATTTTGATAAGCGGCAATGATCGTACCAATAAATAATAGATAACATTTGGAATTTATTGTTGCCAGATGCACTTTAATTTATCTCTGAAACTAAACGACTGATAATGATATACTTCTTTGATAAAAATGGGTTTATTTGTTATTTTGTTTTTATTGAATGAATTCAGCAGACAGGCAGACGGCCCACTTGATAGAAAACGGTTAACATCGCATATGGACGTTTGCAACACCAAAGGCGTTACAAAGTTTTCTTTCTTAATTTTAATGTATAATCTGTACTGTTATCATACAGGCTAACTACACACAAGACTTGGAACCGATCTAAAAATAGCCGGTTTAATTCGGTTATAACCGGTTTTATACGGTTTTATTCGTTATAACCGGTTTTATTCGTTATAATCGGTTTTATTCGTTATAACCGGTTTTATAATAACCGAAGTAAAGTGTAACCGATAGTAATAGCAGAATTGGGCCCCAGTAATCAAGATAATGTTTCCAGCATGGCTCTAACACGTGTATATAAATCGAAAGAATTCAAAATCACATACAATACTTTAATCCGCTATCTCAATGTGTACTAATTCTATCATATCCACTTATATTTTTGTAAGAAATAAAAAGCTTGTTGCCAAGTCGTAAACTAAACACAAAGTTGCTATACTTTTTCCTGACATTCCTCGCAGTAAAGCAGGACCTGCCACGAATGACTTAACCTTAATGATCGCGCAATTTGGCGAATGCCAGCATCAAATTAAGGTATTTGACTTCAAAGAATCTCGTTTTTGTTTACTGCTGTTTGGGGAAACTGGTTCAGTGGGAACAGCTCTTTTTTTTAAGAATTTCGTCTGCAGTTCTACATAAATGTCTAAACTGTATAAACATAACTGTTAAAGAATTATTGCTAAATACAACAAATAATCTAAAACAATATAAGAAAACTTAACTTATATATGTATAAGGAATTTATGGAGATATGTTGCAGTACAAACTTTTACTACGTCTCGTCATTATTATAACAATAATAATATTCTTATTTCCTCTTACTGTGTCTTTCTCTTACTGGGTATGCACTGTTTGTTACAACTCCATTATCTCTTCGAAAAGTAATTCTGTAAAATACTTAATAGAATAAGAAATATAAAGAAAAACAATTTTTAGCTAGACGTGTTGCTGGGGAGTTTCTTACCGCTTCTTCTCCTTAACAGCAATAACACGTTGCGAACCGGTGCACATAGAATAGGAAGTAAAATTAAATTTTAACTTATATGTATGACCTTCAAAAAGTATTTTCCAGTGGAACGCATTTTGAATAAAAACTTTTGTAACACGGAAGTTTTACGCTTTAGCAGCAACCTCCATGTAAGTGAAGTGATAGTTCACGTGACGTCTTCTGACAGACTTCGCTCATGTCTGCGATAAATATAAGACGTTTTCTAGATATTAAAAAAATCTAAATATATCTTTAACACCATTTGCAGTTAATTGTGTTAGCGTAAAATATTTAAATTTTACGCAAATGATGTTAAAGATAAATTTGGATTTTTTTAATATCTAGAAAACGTCTTATATTTATCGCAGATATAAGCGAAGTCTGTCAGAAGACGTTTTCCATTGTCACGTAAACATTATATCTTCGTAAGCGTTGGTAGAGGTTGGTGCTGAAGAATGAAACCTCCGTGTTACACTTTTGAATTTGAATTTGTATTATTAGTAGGTATTGTAAGTCGTGGTAGCGTAATGGCTAGCGCACGCGTCCCAAAACTCAAAGGGCGCGGGTCGATCCTGGCCGGAACGCATGCGCCACTTAGTCAGTTTTCCGATGTAATGTGCATATTGTTACAATTACCACGTGCTAACAACGGTGAAAGAAAACATCGTGATGCAACCTGCACATCGAGATAACCGATGTGTCAAACCTGCCAAGCCGCCTTGGACAAGCGTGGCGGGTATACTGTCCGTTCCCCTATAGTGAGAGGCCCGAGCCCAGCAGTGGGACATTTATGGGCTGCTATATATATATATATATATATATTCTACCCATAGTCCGTCAAGACTATAAGTAGAATATTGAGCCTAGATCGCCGATCAGAAGGCTGGCTACGTTTCATCGCTGGATCGCCATATTCGTACTGATCCGTTGCACTGCCCGGGGTAGGCACCACTCACTTAAATACAATAATATCAACACATAAACTTCCTATTGCTGGGCTTGAATCTGCCCATATGTGAACGGCAAGGAAAGCGTGGTTTGGTGGGTTTCACTCATCTATTATCTCAATCTCCACATTAGGCATTAAGTCAGGAATACTGTCCAAGCGATGCAAGCATCCCGGTTAGAATTCGAACCCACTTAATTTTGCAAATGACAGTGTTAAAAAATAAGTGAAACTACTTTTTAACGGTTTTAAACGCGGTATTTTATTTAATTTTAATTTCAAGTGTCAATGAGTAATGTTGATTTTTATTTGGCCTACCGCCAACTTGTGATCACGGCTACTAAAAAGTGGCCGAAACGACGGAAAAAAACCGCTCTTGAACATTTGAAACGTATTTTTATCAACCAATATTCGTCTTTTTCAAATATGCTACAGTTTTTAATAATTAATTATGTGTTTTTGGTCTCTTGAAACATATAGCTTTAAATCTCTCAGCGAATATGGAATCACGAAATTGGTCTAACAAACGTTAAAAAACGAGATTTATAATAATTACTTTAATATCAAAGCAGCCCCTACAAAGTTTGCCTGGGTACTTAAGTGCGGATTTGAGGATATCCGCGTGTTTGTCCGCGGATTTAGGCTCGTTTATCCGATATAGGATATTATGAACAGGCTTATCTTTATTCTGTTTAATATTTGGCGTCATTTTAGTGGCTTTTTAACCGACTTTAAAAAAAAAGGAGTTTCTCAATCGATTATATGTGTTTCTTGTATGTTTGTTACGCGATTTCACTGTCAATTGCGGGTTGATTTTTAATTTTTTGATCTAATAGAGTATATTTCCGAGGTGGTACCATTGTTCACTGTCCGACTGAGGGGATCCCAGAGAAATACAGAGTAACCATCGAATAGTATAGGCATGTGCGTGTGTCGCAAAACACAAAGCCGCTAACAAGCCACCAGAAGCCACAGATGGCCACCTCAAGCCCGAGATGGCCACCGAACCCCAATGAATGGCCAACCAAGCCGTGGACGCCAACGCCGCAGATTGGCCCACGAGAGCTGCTGCGAAGCCATCGCCATGCGGAGAAGACTCCAGCAGCTCCAAACCCCGTTACCGGTGGGTAGTTGCCCACTGCGTTGCAGCTGGTAAAGAGGTAAAACCTCGAGGCCCCAACCTCCTCATTATGACAAAGAGGAAGAAGCCCCGAGAGAGTTCGTGTGTCATATATTTTTTCTAAAACTACTCAAATATTTGCGTATATAGAATAGTATATAGCAAAGAAGTTCTAACAAAACAGAAACCGACTTCAAGAGTAATTTAATATAACGTAACTAATAACCCAATTTATTTATTTTTATTCTACTAGCCCCTAAACTAGTTTGCACTGTATTATGGAGGCTAGTGTCCTCTCCCTTAATGTAAATCCAAAAACATCAAATACACTTAACACGACATGTAACGACATTTCTAAAAGAGTTTGTAAATGTGTGGGTGTTGTGAGTGTGTGTTTGTGTTTGGGAGGGTGTGTGTGTGTGTGACTGTTTGTGTGTTTGCCTATGCGTATAAGTTTTATTAATATCTTATATAATATTATATTATATGCCTATTTTCTGAAAAAAATTACATAATCGTAATCTATACTAATATTATAAAGAAGTAAAGTATGTGACGTTGTAGGGGGTAATCTCCGAAACAACTGAACCGATTTAAAAACTTCTTTCACTGTTGGCAAGCTACACTATCTCCGGTTGATATAGACTATATATTTTAAAAAAAAATAGGGATCCTTACTAAAACTCCAATAGTGTATCCCAAGGTGTAAAAAAATACCTAAAATCGCGTGCGCTGCGAAAACTATTGATGATAGAATTAAATAATATACTACGACTTTGCAGAGCACATCATTATTTATAAAAAGTGTCGCGACAGCATATGTATAACTATTATAGTTATGCCACAATAAGTGTTTATTTATTTTAAAAATGTAATTAAAACGCCGCCGCTAAAAAAGGCTCTTTATTTGTATCTTGGTATTCATCCTTATCGAAATAAATTTCATATTCAAGACTGCTTCAATACCTTTATACAACTTTTTGAATTATTCAATTCGGACATTCCATTCGAAAGATATCACGAGTTTAAAAATGTAAGTGTTAGAAAAAAGTTGCGTGGTCGCCGCGCACCCTAACCGGCTAGATAGGCTTATGCGATGTAGACGTCACTGGGGTACGTGCAGTACGGGAGGGGAAATATTTTGAATTCACTTAGTAGGTAATTAAACTCAACAAAAAATAAAGAGGTAAAGTTTGTGAGTTTGTGACGTTGTAGAGAGTAATCTCTGGATCTACTAAATCGATTTTGAAAATTCTTTCACCATTGGAAAGCTACATTATTCCTGAGTGACATATTTGATTGTGATTAATAATAAGTATTTTTTAATTATTTTCTTATGCCCAGCGAAGTGGTCACGGATCAACTAGTTTTATTATATAGCCATTTAAATATAAAACTTTTGGAATCACGATTTGATTTCTTTTCCAATTTTTTTTTATTTCGGGTCATTTATTTTACATGAAAGGGGCTGTAAAGTTGATATGTCCTTTGGCAAAACTAGTCCATACTTGTGGTATTGGGCATTTATCAATACATTTATGCGTAATTTCTAACTTAGGCACAGATTTCCTGTGATATAAGCGTTTCATATATAATTTTTTTCCTGATAAATAGGACTTTTGCCTTCTTCTCCTTAATGGGTTTCGCTTGCTACTAAACTTAATACGGGTATTTAACTTAGGCTTCCAGCTCATAATATAGTCTGTTAAACCAAACTAGAGTTTACTTATTACTTTGTTTATAGTTTATTTTAATTTTGTTTTCTATTCTTAATCTTGTTTCGGTCTTTTTAGTGCATCACTTTTAAATTTATCTTATAGTGTATTCTTTTAAGTCGGTTTTATTTTTTGTTAATGTTATGAGTAAATATTTTTTTATAGCCATTTCAACATAATAATGTAAACAAGTTAAAGGTACAAAGAAGGCAAAATTGTATAAAGAAAAGTGAACCTATGTAATCAGGTGGTTGCCAAGATCCTATACTTGAATCAAAACTGTGTTACAGTTAGCAATGGCAGCCACCCGACTGCAAGAAACTACTTGTATTAAATAGATAACACTTAATTGTACTTACATTAATATAAAAATGAACGTACAGAGGAAAACTATACCTAATTATGCACAAAGGACAGTCTTATCACTAAAAAGCGATCTCTTCAAGACATCCCCAGGAATGAATTAAGTTGATAATGGCGATGGTGGTATACTTAACATAGAAAACGAACTACTTACATTTTAATAGTAAATACATAAAGTGGAGATCGCTAGAGCTAAGAATCCAGGTCCAAAGGTGGAAATAACAAATGGCATAACGTCGGAAGTAGCTTTGGTGAACCTGCAGCCCACCTCTCTACACCCTTTTGCCACTTACACCCGTGTAGTCCCTGTCTTCTATGGCATTTTTAGGGGCTCATGCAGTGAGTAGCGAGTCACTGTCTGCCTATTTTTTCCATGTTCCTTGAACATTGCGGCGGGCAGACGCCATAGTCCCCATAGTACCCGATCTGTAACTCCATTAGCATTGTCATTGGGTGTATTTTTATATGGTGTAGACAGTGACAATCGCCGGTCCGTCTCACGCCACATTTAGATTAAATTTGTCAATGGTCCTCTACGTGTTGGCCTTCCTATATCCGTCCTTCCACGCAAGCTCTCCAAAAGTCCGGGTCATTTTTATGGCCCGTGAAATAAAATTCTGAATCCTAAACTAATAATAATGTAAGATATTAGAATTCAGATAAAATGAAACCAGTTTTAGACTTCATTGTAACATGTGTTATGTAACCGATTATACTAATAGTATTAGGTCTACGTAATTTCAAAAGCGGTACAAGGAAGCAGTAAACTTTCACATATAAAGAAACCATACATTCAAAGAAACCCAGATCATTGTATCGGATGAACGCAATATATCTCAAATAACACGTGTCTTACAGGAATGCTGTGGATTTCCAATAAGTTGAGGGCCGCGCTTTGAAATCCCCCAAAAGGAATTTCATTATGGGTTTTTACACTGAGGAAAGTTTTAGGTATCACCTTCATGGTTTGAGCTATGTCTTAGAAAGATGACGCATGTTTAAGATGGCAAGTTAAATTCGTGGTCGTTAAGATGACGCATTGTAAATATCATAGTTCTTTGTGATCAATGCAAAAATCTAATGACTCATATATTTAGGCAGGTGGTGGTTTACTGGGTCACGGTCTCGAGTTACTAACTTACCTTTTAAAACGGTGGGTTCAAACCTGGGGCCCAATTCTGCTATAATTATCTCGTCAAAATCGCCGGAGACTATCGTCTCAATTGTAGGTTTGCCGGATTTTTTATTGCTGAAGCACAGCAGTCAGGCTGACTATCCAACCGTGATGGAAAGTGGTTACCATCGTATTGTACCATTATACTTATATAGTGGTTACTATACGTTAGCAATACCAGAGGTGCTGCCTATGTGCTGCCGGCCTGGAGCCTGGCCCGAAACACAACTCTAGGTTGTTATCGCGACATAGGTATTCTAGAGCAGGGGTGGTAGCCATCCAAAGAGAAAAATACTCTACTTGACTATGGATTGTTTTGTCGTCTCTCACGGCCTCTCATTGTATTCTTTTTACGTTCCTGCACTTTTTTTGGTTTCACCATCATTTAAATTATTTTTTACGGAAGTTTTGTATGTGTGAAAACCTAATTAAGTTTTTATGTAAGTAGAAAAAGGATACAATATTTTTTAACTGTGTCGCTGAAGCGCGTCTAATAAAAAATATGCAAAATTGATTTTCGCTAACGTGAACCCCCTTAAGTTCAATATGGTTCCCTTGGGGTTTGGGGACAAATATATAGATATAAATGAAAGAAGAAAGAAAGAAAGACTTATTTAAGACAAAAATAATACAGAGTATTATCAAACAATAAAATAATAGAAACAGAATAAGTGCTAAAATTAGATCCAGTCTCAACATATTCTGACCAATTAAGACCAGCGCTGTTCTTCCGCCTGGGACCAGCGAGTGAAGTCACGAAGGACAATACAACACACATAATAATACATAATGTACAATGCAGTTAAATAATGATAAAACTATTACGTATTTAAAGACAACATGTCGTAAATTAATACATTTAAAAATACACATAAATATAATATATATAATCATTGTACCGATGCATGATCGGCACGGCACCGCAAAACAAAGTGAGAAGAGAATAAGTATATAAAATAAACAAATAATAATAAAATTAATGTAAATTAAAATTCAAATAGCACTAGTGTCTTGTCTAAATTTGGTGTACATTCAAAAATTTCTTTCTGGGATTACGCTTTTTGGCACTGCTGTTGGTGCTCACTAACAAATACTCGGTCATCGTCATATCAACAACACGAACCAAGTTTCGCTTGCACATACTAGTCCTAAATATGTCACAAACAGACATTCTTAATAACTACAGTTTTGATTAGTTTCATAATCATTTGTGTCCACAAATGCAATTCATTAATACACTACAAATAGTTTCATAACAGTACTCAAAAGCATTCCTTCGTGTTAAAGCGGTGGATTCGTTTCATATCACTCAACGTACTATTTCGAGAACAGAATCGTTCTAATTTTAATTCTATGGTTCTAACTTAGATTTGAAACGTTTATGCGACACGATAATCCATGCTTAGATTAATATACAATGTGTGTTTGTGTGTTCATGTAGTATTTTATCTATAATATCAGACGAACAGATAACGGCCTTATTCATATTGAGTTAGGCTAAGTTTCTAGGCTTCTTTAATAACCTTATAGAAGACTTGGTCTCACTGTATTTCACCTACATGATCATACAAATATGCCGCCTCTGCCAGGTCCCGGTCGTAGGGGAAGGCCCAAGAAATGCTGGCTTGACGTCGTGAAGGATGACATGCGTACCAATGGTCTCAAAACGTGGGATGCTGAAGACCGCGCGAAGTGGAGTAGAAAAAGTAGGAAAGCGGACCCTGGGCGTCGGAGTGAACGCTCCGCACGCAACCGGGATTTAACGCTCGGATGATGATGATCATACAAATATTTGAGTACACGTCAATCATAATAAAAATCATAAGAATTCTAACGCAATTCTACCAAACACGTCTAGATCAGCCGGTTCGGCGGCAGAAACAGCTGAAACACTCAAGCGGCGCAAATATGCAACCCTCAGTGAGAGTTATATGTTTATGCCGTTTGCTGTCGAGACGCTTGGTCCGTGGGGTCCTGAGGCCATGAGCCTCTACCAAAATTTACAGAAACGACTCATTGACTCTTCAAGTGATCAGAGGGCTGGTGTTTACCTCGGCCAACGGATCATTATGGCGATCCAGCGAGGAAACGTAGCCAGTCTTCTGGGCACCTTACCCATAGAAGAGGGTGATCTGAGCTCAGTATTCTACTTATAATCTTGAAGGACTATAGGTAGAATACAATACAAATAAGTTAAGTTTTCTTGCATTGTATTCGATTGTATATGTAAGTAACTATTGTCTGTAATCGGTTCAATTATATATTCATAGATATATACGCAATTCTACTAATTAATTATTTTGTTTTTTAATATTAGATAAATAAGTACATTTTAACTATAAACCTATAATCCCTTAAGACTATAAGTAGAATACTGAGCCTAGGTCATCGAAATCAGTGGGTAAGGTTCCTAAAAGGCTGGCTACGTTACCTCGCTGGATCGCCATACTGATCCATTGTTCGAGGTTATTTATAATTAATTATATATTAAATGTTGAAATAAAATAATGTCAACAAAATAAAATAAATCAGATGTCAGAGGCAAAAATATAAATATAACCATTTAAGGGCCATTTACACGGAGAGAGTTTCTTGCCTCGAAGATATGATTGTCTAAAGCAAGAAAAAAAATAATATCGTGCATATCACCGAGCTTTTTTGATAATGAGCATTTTTGATAACGCTCCAAACTTCAGACACTGTGACAATATAGTGTCAACAGCACTCTATGCTTCAAAGTCGTCTATCAGCCTTTTCAAGTGAGGTTCTAGCTCACTTGTTATCACATTCCCTTAGAGGTGGCTTTGCTTCCTGTGGTTTATCAAAAGCCCCTGTAAGCTTCCGTGAGAAGTAAGTACTAGCTGGTGTAGGTGTGAGAGTCTCTAATTGTGCCTTTTCTTTAATAATTGTTTAAGTTCCTGAATCGATATATTAAGCTGTCTTTTATCGTGTTATATATTAAGTATCTATACTAATATATAAAGCTGAAGAGTTTGTTTGTTTGAACGCGCTAATCTCAGGAATTACTGGTCTGATTTGAAAATTTCTTTCAGTGTTAGATAGCCCATTTATCGAGGAAGACTATATATCATCACGCTAAGACCAATAAGAGCGGAGCACCAATGAAGAATGTTTCAAAATGGGGGCGGGGGTTGATTGTGTTTAACCTACTTCTTTTTAACTATTCCACGCGGACGAAGTCGCGGGCAGAAGCTACTATTTTTATATATCGCGTGCGATATATACTTAACTCGCAGCTATGAACTTCTTATAAAGGGTTTCCAAAAGAATTCGTATGAAGTCAAGACTACGTTATATCATGTATAATATAACGTCGTTAGCCGTGTAATGTGAGAATGTTAGCACAAAGGGATTTTCCCCACAAGCGCCTTTTGCATCGTACATTATTTCTGTACTGAACATTAAGGGAGATGTAGTACAGTTTTTTGTTTTAAGATTACTTTTGGGTACCTACTATATTCTTAAAAATTATGATAGTAAAACAAACTTCATATCGACTATACATACATCTATTCCCCGGTAATCAGGTATTTGATAGTATAATTAAATAAGGCACTTTTTTAATGATCCTGCTGCAATTGAAGTGTTCCGAGGAGCTGAAATCCCTATACTTTTTATTACAAGTTTACTTGCATGCTCTACCCGGGCAGAACAGTGTTTGTATATATTTTACTTATCGGGTAGTTCGGGCAAGAACGGAGAAAGAATACAATTTGCGGTGGCCTGTCGTAAAAGGCGACAAAACAACCTATAGGATGGTTCACCAACCCTGGTCTAAAGTATGCCATCATAACAACATATGTCCATAGGCAATGGTAACCGCTTTCCATCAGATGGAATAAAAAAAAGTTATTGACTAAAAATATGAAATTATTTTAAAAGTTTATTTATTATAAAATACAATTAGCAAAACAAACAACAATATTTATACTTAACTACTAATTAAAGAACAAATCTGACATATCTTTAAAAATGTTAATTGTGGCAACTTTGAGATCAGTTCAGATAAATCAATAACAACGAAGTGATGACTACTCCTTTTGTAATTTTCTTCACATTTGATAAATGTCACAGCACAGTGACAAATTCATCTAGCACACCATTTACATCACTTTTTAGAGGATCGTTTTCTGGCAGGAATACAAGTGCAAAATTTTCTGACTCTTCCAATTCTTTCGTGTTATATTATTTTGTAGCAGTGAAAGGTGGAGGTTAAATGATACTTCAGATGGCAGATGAGTAGTATTCACAGTCCAGTGTAAACTGAAGTGAACTAATTATTTTGGAAACGCTAACCTTAAGTACAAATATTAACAAGTCGTACTGCTAGTACAAGATATAGAACAATGTGTAAGTGGGACGGATGATGTGCGAGCGAGATAGAGCAACTATTAATATGTGCGCTCCCGCGTTGCGCTAGTCAGTAGTTCGTTCTCCGCTGCGATGACTAGAAGTATCCAGCTGCCATAATTTATATAAGACACTTAATGAACATATATTTTGTTTTATTGATTAAGTAGTATCTCTTCTATGATTCCCAATAGTTACCCTTAGTATGCAATGTGATTAGAATCCATCAATATTGTTTTTAAAATGTGCGTTATTCAACATTACGAACGGTTCAGCACTATGCCGAATGTCACTTCATTTCGGCTGTTGTGTAATTAAAGTTACTTAAGAAACACTGTGAGCGTATTTAGTCGAACTATTGGCGCTGTGCTTTCGTCAGGTGCGTCACTAGCCTTATAGTAAGATACTTTAAGATAACTTTCCGTTATGTAGTCTGGTCTGGGTAACAGATCGGCTGTAGAGATATCTGTGGTATACCCATAACACAAGAATGTCTTGCTTATATAATATAATTAAATATCAGCCCATAAATGTCCCACTGCTAAGCTCGGGCCTCATATTATAGGGGGAACGCGTATACCTGCCACGCTTGTCCAAGGTGGCTTGGCAGGTTTGACACTTCGGTTATCTCGATGTGCAGGTGGCATCATGATGTTTTCCTTCACCGTTGTTAGCACGTGGTTATTGTAACAATATGCACATTAGATCAGAAAACTGGCTAAGTGCTAACTTTTGAGTTTGAGACACGCGCGCTAGCTATTACGCTACCACGAGTTGTGGAATGTCTTGCTTACCTTGGGAATACGATACGTGTGTTGTCTATTATAAAAAAAAACTGACGACTGAGTTTAACTTTCGTTCGTCTTTCACAGAGGAGAAACCTACCGCTTCGCTCTGGTGTGCGCTGTCCTCGCGTTATGCGCGTCCAGCGTACTCTCCGCGCCCGGGCAACTCTGCGCAGGTGCTGCGGAAGACGACCCCCGCGCTGCACGCTTCTGCCAAGCACTGAACACCTTCCTGGAACTATATGCTGAGGCTGCCGGAGAACAGGTTCCTGAATATCAAGGTTAAGAACAACTTCTTATGATCGTTAGATGTGTATATTTTTACCAGATATAAAAGCAGCCCAGCCTGTTTGCGAATCGGAAGCCGACAAGACGATCCAGCACTAACTACTGGAGTGCTGAATATACACTAACCCGGGAGTGATTTACAAATCACGATAGGTATACAGCTATCGGAAGCATCACTGTATGAGTTGAGAGCCGGAAAGACCAGAACACTTCCAGAAGTGTTTTACTTCTCCAGAGAGCTACTGCTTGAAGGTTGCAGGAGAGGTAATAAAACTTAACAGGAGAAGATGACGGGTCGCCTCGATACCACATAAAATAAGAATATACAGTTAAGATTGCTGTTATTTATTTTACTGTTGG
The DNA here is from genome assembly GCA_039645545.1 of Dendrolimus houi. NCBI lineage: Eukaryota > Metazoa > Arthropoda > Insecta > Lepidoptera > Lasiocampidae > Dendrolimus > Dendrolimus houi. The sequence continues at coordinate 1,839,221 of CM077137.1, read as the reverse complement.
CAAGGAAGCACAGAATAACTTTCGGACCCCGAGGTTCAACATGCACAAGACTGCCCTGGCTACAAGACGTAGTCCTTGAATAAATCAAGGGAGATGCCAGGCTTCCTACTCCTTTGAAAAGGAAGAACTTGACAAATATTTATCAAATTGTTAATCTCACAGCAGGCTTGAGGATGAGCGACTCCCTCAAAAATAAGGATAACCTAAAAGGCTTGATTATTTTTAGAAAGTATTTAAGTTATAATCTCTTCTTAATTGGATTTTTAGGGTTTTGTTTTCTACTGTTTCTCGACGTTTACCTACCGTACTTTCTCTACACGTGTATTAAAATACTTATATGTATCTTACAGCTCTGGTTCGCGACTACCCTCAACTGCTCGACACCGGGATGAAGCGCCAGGACGTCGTCCACTCTTTCCTCCGCTTCGGCCGCCGGCGCTGACGCGTCAACGCGACAAAGCGGTCACACCGCCCCCAAGCAACGATATCGAAAATGAACCGCAACAATGCTTATTAAATGTATAATTTAGTTAACATTATGTTATCTCGTCCAAATATTGTTAAATTAATAAAAGTTCCTTTAGGTATTCATTAGATTATTCTACGCATGTATTTCAACGAAATAAGTATGGTTTAAATAAATGCGTTGAAAAATATAACGTAATTCGTATTTATTAATATTGTAAGGTATCTTCAAAACTGCGATTTATAAAAAGAACATTCATAATCACTCGACCACTAGACGTTGATAGAAGCAGACGTCTATTCCTCTCTCTCCAAATTTAAATTAATGTAAGTGTAGATTTACTAATGTACTTATTGCTAAAGTATTAATAGTAAATAAGTAATATGTAATTAAACAATCTTGTTGTCAACATTTTTGTGAAATTTCATTTGATATGAATAAGACTATTTAATATTACAATGTTTTAAATAAATAAATACATATTTATGACTAGTTCTGTATTTTATTTTCTGTACCTACATTAAAACTAATTGGGCATGTTTATTTGTCTTTAGTTTATTTTTCGGAAATTTTCAATACATTTTAAAATTCTAATAATTTCTTTAGGTATTTTTCCCTTTTTTATTTAGTTTTAGTTTTTAATATAGTATAGTTTGTAAGTTGCTGTACTTACTTGAATAGGTCCATACTGGCATTACAATCTGTTTATACAGGAATATCTTATCAGGTACTGACAGCACAGAATATTTGCCGAGAAGCCAGAAGAAGAGTAAATTTATTTTGTAGCGTAAATCTAGCTCTTGACATTTCTTTTTGACATTGAATTTCTAGCATTGTAAAACTTCTGATGATTTTAAAGACAAATGTTTTTTGCTGGTTCTGAGAGGTACGGATTTTTCCCTTACGATATTAGAAATTTCAAGTATCTATATGATCAAATAATTTCAAGGAACAACGTAGTCGTTGATGTGGATGGTACAATAAAAATAATACCTCGTGACAGCGACTTTATTTAACCAATTAAACATAATTATTTAGGCAGCATTCTCGATGATCCAGTTGGTGTAGGAACTGATAAGCGTACAAATAATGGGGATTTCATTATTAGATTCTCTCCTCCCGTGGGACAAGAGACCAACCAATACGTTCTGGTAGTATATGGGATCTCCCATATCACGGGGGTCGTAGTCTCTGCCGGTTAGCATTGTGCGACCGATGCATATGTTGTTTTCGGTGACAGTTTTCTCGCCCAGGTATGTGGTGGCACAAGAATCTGGGTCTGTCACGAACAAGTCAAGTGAGTAAAGCTGAGCGCTGGAGACAATTCCGCCTTCCTGTAAAAAGAATTAGCGATTAATGATAAAGCACCATACGTGGAAGACCTCGTATTCGTAATAACTCTGTCTTACAAAGCATTGTAAGATAGTTGTTACGAATTTTTACTTTTTTTATTATTCAGTAGTTTTTACGTGATGCTCTGACAGACAGACAATTAAAAAAAATGTATTTTCGGAATCTCCTGGTCCGAATTATCCCCTGGGACTTTTTTCACGTTTTTAAATACATTGATTTGATTTTTTTTCTGGAAACGATTTTAAATGGCGAGATAAAAAAAAAAATTAACACCATATGGTTTTTTTAACAGATCGATAGCAAATTTTTTGTAATAAAATGTGTGATATTTTTTATCCCAGGAGTGTCCAGCCTGGATCGAGCAGCGCCGGGAGCTCGTCCTCGTCGCCCACACCGGATCTGACACCTCGCTCCCGGCCGTGTTACGCACCATGGTTGGGAGCCGCACGGGATGGGACGTCGTCTCCTCCTTCTGCGAGCACGTTATGTTTACGAAGGAGGAGGCGGAGCGGGAGCGTGAGCGTACGTCCTTGCTCCGCTCCCGCCAAAGGAGGACGCTACCGTAAGCGGGCGGCGCGGGTGGGGCCCTTGGTGTATAGGGGTTCTCACTTACCCGCACATGCCGTCGAGATGAGAGCGCGCGTGTTCCGCGCGCGCTTATCTCTCCTCCCGTGGGGCGCGTTACAATCCGCCCCACGCCGGATTTAACCATGACGTCGCCGGGGGGGTAGTTCCCCAGCATTTGAAGAGGCCCAGTGAGAGGGGCCCACGCCTGCCAGGGCACGCGGAGACGGGAAGCCCAAATACCCGTAGCCCTGGCATAAGGCGCAGGACTGAACACCCGGGGGTTTTAGTGGGTATCCCTAAATGGGGAGTGGCAATAGCGTGGCACCAGTTCTGACTGGGCACGCTAGTGCCAGCCCCGATCTGGCAAATCCCACACTCACACGGGTAGCGAACATCCCCCAGGCTTCTGTGCCTGTCGCGGCTTAGTCCTCAATCGGATTTCCCCTGGCCAAAAAAAAGCTTGTTTTCCATGCAATGATACACTCTATATAGAACTACACCCACTCTCAATAACGACAACAATTAAGTAATAAAAAATACCTTTTAAGTTGCCAAAATTAGTAAAAGCTGCGCAGCTGTGTACGTTTTTTTATCGCTTTATTATCCTAGCCTGTAATAATTTCGACGGTCGGCATCATGAATACCGAAATTTCTAAGTACTTCCTTTATCATCAAGATGCCTCAATATTGCAAGATATGAATAAAATAAGTATAAAAATACAACAAAATTACTGGTGCAGCTAAAGACGTCAGACAAAAATAACAGACTTCTTTCCATTTAAGGACAATTCTCTATAACGCCATAAAATGCACAGTCCTTTCAGTGTCGTTATATAGAGCTTAAACTCTGTGTGTGTGTGTGTGTGTGGGTGTACGTGCGCGTGTGTGCGTGCGTGTGTGTGCGCGTGTGTGCGTGTGTGTGTGTGCGCGTGAGTGCGCGCGTGCGTGCGTGCGTATTTGTGTGTATTTCTACGATAAATAACTTACAGCTGTGGTACCCCATCCAGCTAATTGAACGGGAAGACCAGTGGGTAGCATGATACCCTGGCCGAGTATAGCCGTTTGTTGTATAGTATCTCCCAAGGGTAATTGGGTGACAACTCTTACGACGCTGATGTCTGAATCGAACTCATAGTCAGGATGGTTATTGGCAGCAGCCACATCGGTGACGTAACCTCCACTAGAACGTATAGCAGTTCCGGCACGTATACGACGGTATTCAGTACTGCAAAACAAGAAACGTACAATAAATTGTTGAATAAACCCGGTAATACCGCGGAGCCCAAAACTTATAGACCGATACCTTGTCTTCCCGCCGCTTACAAGTTGCTTACGTCCATTTTGAAATCAACACAACACTTTATTGCTCACCAAATATACAATTTCAAAAATACACAATTACAATATTGTCATAGTAGAAACAATAGGCGGCCTTATCGCTTAAAGCTATCTCTTCCAGGCAACCTAACTTAAGGAATAGTTTAACCTAATGTGGCGATGTAGGTGGTGCAGATTATTAGGTATATCATAAACAAACATACTTAAACTACATATTTTATAAATCAAATACATACCAACATATTTATAACACATATAGGTATATATTAATTAGTCTGTAGTGTAAGAATTAGGCATAATTATTTAAGAAAAAGTAGTGTTTTTTAAATGCGTTCTTAAATGTAGGCGATCTTTTGGCCTCTCTGACAGTAAAAGGTAGCGCATTCCAAATTTTGACAGCCTGCACTGTAAAAGAGTTATCATAAAAGGATGAAGTGTGTTTAGGTGTAGTGAGTTTACTATACGTATGAGTGCGCAAATTGTGGGAAGTAGAAAGGCGAAGGAATTCAAAACGTTCCTTAAAGTAAGGAGGACTACTAGGAATAAATAATATGTTATAAAGTTGTGTGAGAGTGTGAGTATTCCGGCGAAAGCGAATAGGGAGGCACTTGAGTTTTTCACGAAATTTAGAAGCATGGTCATATTATCGCAAGCCAGATATGAACCTAATGCAAAAATTCTGAAGTCGCTCAAGTTTATTTAGCTGTTCTACGCTTAAGTGAAGATAGCAGGCGTCAGCATAATCTAAAATGGGTAGCAAGAGAGATTGTGCAAACATAATTTTGGTGGCAGTAGGCCGAAAATCTCTCAGCCTTTTCAGGGATCTAGAAGACAGAAAAACTCTCCGACTTAATTCGGAGAGGTGAAACTAAATTAGTGAAACATTTAGTTGATAATAAACTTCTGGCCAATACTCAAAATGGATGTAGGCGTGGGTAATAAAGAACTCCTCCTCCATAGACATGACTAGTAATCAACGAGTCCGCCGAAATTGGAAAAACCACTGCACAGCCTGGTTAAACAATAAAAAGGCATATTATGACTCAGTGCCGCATACATGGCTAATAGGGTACTGGGGTTATACAAAATTGGTGTGACTCTACGTATCTTCCTTGACGCATCTACGAGGGGACAATGGGGTAAATTTCCTAGTTCGGATGTACCTATAAAGATAGAGCGGGGGATCTTCCAGGGTGAGAGCCTGAGTCCATGTGTTAATGCTTGGCCTTGAATCCTTTGCTGGAGGGTTCAAAAACAAAAATTTGTGCTACCTATAGTTATATATATATGTATATATATATATACATTTTCTACTGTAATATCTAACTTTAGATGTGGCTTAAGTAATCTAAGACATTTAAAAATGGTTAAATCGTGTAATTTATTGCAAAAATTATGTTTGTAATCTACTAAAACGATCCCCTAAGAATAAACAGTGTATATCTATAGGTACCATGGCAGATAAACCCGAAATTGTACGTCGTTCTTTATATCGACCCCAAGGATCCCAATACTATTTGAGACCGTGAGGGGTGTTCCTTGGAATTGTGGCGCATTGATAAATGGGGTTTTTTTTTAATTTCACTATTAGAATGCTATGCAAATAGAGATACATAAATATATTTAAAGATAAACTTGACTAAAACAATTATAATATTGGGGAAAAAGTTTCTTCGCATTTTATATAAAAATTCAAACGGTTTTTTATAAAGTTTATTTATATTTGACTAAAGTAGGTAGGTGCCATTTTGTTGGATAACTTTTTGCCATCTTGTAGGTAGGGACATGATGCCATTGCTATAAAAATTTTGGGGCTTCTGATCAAAAAACTGCAACAAGTGGTTTTGGCAGTCCTCTCGTGATGTTAACCTGACACTGCCTAAAGAATTCTGCAGAGACCGAAACAGGTGAAAATCTGAAGGTACAAGGTCAGGACTATACGGCGAATGCATTAACACCTCCCATCCAAACTCTCGTAATTTTTGCTGAGTGGCTAAAGATGTGTGAGGTCTAGCGTTATCATGGTGAAAAACCACACCCCTTCTGTTGATTAATTCTGGCCGCTTTCTCTCAACTTTTTGCTTTAATCTCATCAGTTGTTCGCAGTACAGTTCAGAATCGATGGTCCTGCCTGACGGTAACAGCTCATTTTTTTTTTTTTTTTTTCATTTATTTGGACAAAAAAACAGTATTGTACAGAATTTAATATTATGAATCTTATACATAGGTAGTTATACTTAATACAACACCAACATCATTTGCCACATATTGAGAATTTGAAATTATACTAGCTACCGTAAGTAAAAACAAAACTGAGAAAAAAAAAACAATGTTTGGTATACAATATCTAAAATAGAACAAAAAAAAGGAAAAAGGAATAAGAAAAGAGGAAGAGAGGGAGACCTCACCAGAACGCATAGCCGGAGCCAAGATCACACCGAATGCCTGCGACCAGCCGCAAGGAGGACGCTAATTGCTAGAAATACTTGATATAATGGTTTACTTGGTTTTCAAATATTCAAGGATCATTTGTTTATAAGTGCTGGGCCTAGTTGTCGCTATATCTATTAAGTAGAAATTGTGATTATATGAGTGCACTAGCTGGTAAAGCGGAGATCGTTTGCCGGCGTTTGTTCGGCAACGCGTAGTCGCAAACAATCGGCAAGGGCCCCGGCAATGCGTCCTGGTATTCCTACCAGGACGCATGTTACAGGGTTCCCCGTAACACAATTTATTGATTATAGATGTATTGATTATGATCATAATGAATAATGCCCTTTCAATCCCACCATACACACAGCAACACCTTGTTGCGAGTTAATCCGGGTTCCGCCACAGTCTGTGAAGCCTGACTGGCCTTTGACCACGATCTTTTTCGCACTTTCTTGTCGTACGTGATCCACTTTTCATCACCAGTTATCAGCTTCTTCCAAAATGGTTCGGTTTCATTACGTCGTAATAAAGAATCACAAATGAGTACACAGTTCATTAGGTTTCTTTCAGTGAGCTCATGAGGCACCCAAATATCAAGCTTTTTTGTGTACCCAGCTTTTTTCAAATGCGCCAAAATCGTTTTGTGGTCAATTCCCAGTTCTCCAGATACATCGTAACTACTAATATGCCGATCTTGCTCCACTTTTTCAAAAATGGCATCAATTTTGTCCGTAATAGGGCAACCAGAACGACGTGCATCTTTGATATCAAAATTTCCGGATTGAAAACGCTTAAACCAAATTTGCGCTCCTCTCACAGATACTGCATTAGGTCCATAAACAGCAAAAATTTTTTCGCGGCTTGTGTTGCATTTTTACCTTTATTGTAGTAAAATTTTAAAATGTATCGAATTTCTTCATTAGATTTACTCATTTTAACAATAAGAAAAACAAATGAAAATCACACATTTTCCTATTTTGAATTTGGAATTGTCTTCTTTAAAATTAAAACTTTTTAATGATACCAAAACCAGCTAGATACAAATGGTATAGCCAAAGAGATCTTATTAGAAGTTCATATATACTATGTGTGAAAAGACTTTTTCACCAACCTAATATTTAGCTATAAGTAATGTAATAGGTACGTCATTTTCAGTCACGTTGTACTATTATTTTATGTATGTACTTAATATGTTTGTTTTTGTGCATCAATAAATTAAAAAAATAAACGGGAATTCCTATATGTAGAGATTTCACAGAGGAATGGAAAATAATATTGTTACAAGTTGGGCCAAATACAAGGGATGCACATCTGCCTGCCATAAAACCTGGTTTATTGCCCTTCCTGTATTCGGAGTTCTTTTGTTTAGACAATAGCCTATTTTTATTGTACTTGTTTATGGCCGTTCGCAGACATAATCCTGCAGGTGTGCAGAATTGTTTTCTGGGAATAGCGTCGATGGTGGCGCAGGTGTAATTCGTGGAAATCATTGTTTATACGGTCCTAAGCCGAGTATAAAGGGGTGTCCGAACGGAGAAATGGGCAGTCAAGCGACGACTACGATACGAGTAAGACATTTGTAGTACTCTCGATTAGCGATATAGACGACGGACTTTGCGCGTGTCAAATTGCATCGAATCATGCAGTGTGAACTGGTTGCATCCAGTTTTATTTGTATTTGTTTTATACCTGTTTGTACAGGTCTCATAAACTCTATAGTAATTCCAACGGCATTTATTTTAATTCGAGTCCTGTACCTCGTAACAATATTAACATTTCATACTTACGCTCCCAAGAAGCAGGAGGCAGTAGATAGGAGGTGCATCGAAGTTATGATAGTTGCGGCACATTGTTGTGTCCAGACAATACCGGTCAGACCAATCTCAACTTGAGCGATGCCGGGATAGTCGTAAATTGATGCTGGAGTACCGATTGTCTCAGCTTTACTGTAGGCTGGAAAATAATAAAATATATCTCATTGGTAGCGAAGTGTCGATTGCTGCTATCTGTTGACTGCTTTAAATAATTACCAATCCTTGGGAATACGTTTTGTAGACGACCCTTTGTCTATATTTTTATTTTTATTGGTGGAGTTCAGCATACATGCAGACGGCCCACTGATAAAAAGCGGTTACCATCGCCTATGGACATTTACAACATCAAAGGTGCTATAAATGCGCTGCTGCTCTCTTAAGGGAGACTGGAACCTGGTCACTAATGACGGAACACAACTCAACGTTGTTATGGCGACATACTTTAGACCTGGGGTGGTAGCCATCCAGTCGGGCAAATGCCCTACCACCTGACTGTGGGTTGTTTTGTCACCTGTTACGACAGGCCGCCCCAACGAAGGAAATTGTATTCTTTCTCCGTTCCTGCACGGATAGATTATATATAGTTCGAATTTAACTTTTATTACTGAAAATTACTAAACGCCTAAAGCTACAAGCGTATATTAAATCTCTCCCTTTTCTTTCTCCTTCTCCTAATTATTTAAAGAAAGAATTGTTTTATTTAGGACAAATAAACACTTTAACAATACTGAGAACAATAAAATAAAGGAATCAATATGTCCTAAAATTGGACCCAGACTCAGTGTAATGCTAGCCGCTAAGATCAGCGCTGTTCTTCCGTCCGGGACCAGCAGGTGGAGTCACGGAGGACAATACAACACAAATAATATAAAATCGATTTAGTTAAATAATTATTTTAACAAAATGGATTATTAGACAAATTTACACCAAAATAATAACTCGAATAAATTGACTGGGTGCTTGAAGGGGTGCCAACAATGGTATAGTTTATCCTATATAGTTTTAAATTATGGCAAGAGACCGGACGGAATGTCACTCGTCCCTTGGAAGATGGGCGGCCGCTAGTGAGGTATGCGACCTGTGTTGACACACTGGCCCCGTCAGATCTTCCAATGACCGAGTCAGGGGCTGGCAACACCGCCGCTTCAGCTGAAGACGTCAAACGGCGCAAATATAGGGCCTTAGGAAAAGGTTACATATTTGTGCCTTTGTCGGCAAAGAGTTTCTTTAAAGACATATGTAAGAAACTCTTTGACACTACCCGTGATCAGAAGGCTGGCTCATAATTCGCACAACAAATAAGTATTGCCATACATCGCGGCAATGCAGCCAGCCTTCTGGGCACCCTCCCCGTTGGCAGTGATCTCCTGCATAGTGTATTTTAGTTTTGATGTCGTCGCAGAATGCATTTTCTATGGCTACATCAAATAATAATAATAAACATATATACATAGATATATAAACATAGTGAGATACGTGAACAACAAAAACAAGTAAATGAAATAAATAGATCATTGTTAATATTATCATATATGGTACAAATGAGGATGGGTACAAATGTAAAGGTAGACAAAAAAGAGATGGATGGATTGTCTGAAGGATATGATGATTTGTGGTGTGACAGAAGATATATGTCAGAATGGAGGAGTGTGGAAGGAAAATACATATTGTGCCGTCCCCAAATAATTGAGAGAAGTTGAAAGAAAAATAATTGAAGTTATTTCATCCTGAGGTGTGTGAGCTAACATGTGTTAAGGTTTGGCTAGAACATCAAGGTATTATAATAGGTATTCATATAGTGAATAGTGGGTCGTGCATAAAACAATCCACCTCAATAAAGCAACTTTTTCGCAGGCTACATATATATGCAACTAGACAAATGTAAAAGCCTTTTTCCTTTTTCATACTCAGAAAGTACGTTTGAAGTTACCTGACCACAGGGATGACAACAATACTTTTCGTCCCTGGGATACGATTTTCGCTGTCATGTCCTAACTTTTTATACAACCACTGTTATAAATCGCGGCATAAAATTGTTATTTAAAAATATAATTAATTTTGTGACATGATTTTATACTTATAAATTACTTTTCACTGATTGATTAATATTTAATATACTGGTCGGCAAAAAAATATAAAAATTCACTCCTACTAACTATTGTGATTTTTTTTGTAATTTCGACACTTATCAATATAAAGATATAACGTACATTTTTTTATGTAATTGATGTTTCAAATTAAGCGTTTTTTTTGCTTTACATACAAAACGCATATTTCATTATTACATAATTAAATTAAAATCATCAAAATTATATGTCAAATTATTGATAAAGACATTCCAGTTACTAGGTTTCTCCATTCTCATGTATTCTATTGTAATTTCGTGGCGAATCAAATAACAAAAATTTGCAAGTAATAATTCTGAGCATTTACCGTTCGTATCGTTTCGCTACATGTAATATTGTATGTATCTTGCTAGAATCTTTCAGCACTTTCATAAGATATTGCTTAAAGATTTGCGTAAAAGAAAATTAAATCTACTGACATGGTGGTATTTTGGAGCATGATAAGAAAATAGTTTTGCACAAAAAATATTCAATTAGGAGGAAAATTTACAAAAAATATACGTGACAGCAAGAAACTAAAACCAGATTTAAATTCAGCATGTCAAATTCTACATATAGGTTTTTATCGAATTTTTATTTAAAGGAGGATTTAGTTGCCGGTCAGTGTTTACAGTGACAAAAAATTCCGGCTGGTAGACTGCCACAGAAAAAAAATTTGATTAACGTATCGCGAGGTATAAGTAACGTATTCAATGAGTTCCTCAGATTTAGATAAGGACTGAATAACTGGCTATGGTGGTTGGTGCGGGTGACAAAGGTAAAAAAATGTTGGAGGTAGAAGGAGGGCAAAATCCACAGCCCGGTAGAATGAAGCGGTACTCACCTGCGGATCTCCAGTCCTCGTTCCTTGACTCCTCAGCACGTCTTCAACTTTAGCGTTTGTTCGCCAACAACAGGAGCGGGTTTATAAGTAAAAAAACGTTCTATATTTGCACTCAATGCGCGTGCGATGCTCGCGTGACCGTTGACGTACTGGGCTGCCCGCCGGCACGAATCGTGGTTAGCCGACAGGTGGCACCGCCTGTCTCTATCCAACGTGTGGATTTGCGGATAGGAGAGGAGAGGTAGGAATATAAGGCGCCTAACCAGGCTGCATTAGAGAAGTAGTTTGTTTAACTTATCAGTTTTTATTTATTTTCCTTATATTTGTAATGAAAAGCAGAGTGTTAAATCTTGGGTCAAAGCGAGCTATTTAGGCACTCGAACTATTAACGCCCTCGCTACGTTCGTGCGCCAAACCACATCGTGCCTAAAATCACTTTCAACCCTTGTGTAGTAATCCACTATATAGAGCTTACCTGCTAGCAGCAAAACAGCCCAGACCAAGTAGGACGCCATTGTTCCGAACTCAATATCTCTATGAAGCAAAAATGAATATACAGAATTGCTTTTATACTTTTCAGTTCAGGTGCTCTTTATCTTTATCGTTAATTATCTTTTTACTATTTATTGCTCAATCAGCCCGCTATTCATAGATATATTATTATTTGACGGTTGATTCTTTTATTTCAGCATTTATTGGTTCAATTGCTGGCCCATATAAATATAACGTCATTTATGCTGGTATTAATTCCGAAAATAGGCAAGTGTATCGATATTTTTATATGTAACAGGCCAATTGAAAGATTACATTTCACATACACCTGTCGCTGAGGATATAATTATCTCCCCAGCAACAGTTGTTGAGACTCAAGGAAATGCTGTTGAACTTCATCTTATCCTTGAACAGTAAATGAAATCAATTTTATAAGTGACAATGAATAATGAATAATTGTGAAAACGTCATCGAAACTTAGTATAATAAATCAATAAACACATATATCATAAGCATAGAAACAATAGAAAGAGTAACTATTCAATCATTTGATAGCAACACATTTGGATATATAATCAAGGTGACATAATGAATGGGCCCAACCTGCCCCGGGTGACCTTAAAGCACCCCTTACAGTCACCCCGTTTCTCACAACTTCAACAACTCACTATTTCAAAGTCTTTGTATCATGTCCAAGTCCAAATTATACATAAATATCAAATCACACAAGGATATTTCCATAAATAAACATTAAAGATAACTCAGTTACTCAGTTTACTGTAGAGCGCAGCGCCTGGCGAATGGTACAACACTGCGTCTGCCTGGCCTCAAGCACCGCTTATAAACTATAAATTACATGAAAGTACCGTCAATATAATGTTCGCAATCTAAAATGTCCAGCAACTTGTTAATATCAGTTACAAATGCCACCAGAATATTGAATAAATATGACGGTATCGCATTTACGAGGGTGGTCTGAAAAGTTTCCTACCTCAACATGAAGATAGCAGCACTTGTAAATAAAAGCTAGTGAATTTCGTTGTTCATGACATTCGTTGTTGACAGTTACTCACGAAACTTTTAGCCATTTTGGACGCGCAGTTGTCATGTAACAGTCGTTTTAGTAAGTTGATGTGAGTGTTTTATGAATATCTGAAAAGATGTCCTGTATCTTTGTTAGATCGGAAATATTTCAGACCATCCTCGTACTAACTAATCCTTTATTCACTGTAACAGATCAACAAACATCTGCCTTATAATAGCTATTGTTTCGTGATACCCAACAAAATCTTTTAAATTATGAAATTATTATACGAGTAATTAGTACAACTGTAGCTTCATAATATCTCCTATAAATAATAATATTAAGGCAAGTACCTCGACTCCATGCTTGCCTTAGCCAGCCGGCACGGAGTGGAGGTCGCTAGAGCTAAGACTCAAGCTCCAGGGGTGGAAGTGATAAATGGCATCACGTCAGAAGTAGCTTCGGTGAACCTGCAGCCCACCTCTCTACCCTTAGCCACTCACACCCATGTTGCCCCTGTCTTCTATGGGATTTTTTGGGGCCCATGCAGGGAGTGGCGAGTCACTGTGTTCGGGCTATTGCTAGCCTAGTGGGCTTTATGTATAGGTAGCCTTCCTTGCTTGTCGGTCTTGGTGTCCCTAGCAACCTGCACAACGGAATGAAGTAGAGCGACTCACCAACGCTGCGCTGTCGAGGGTCCTTTGCCGGCCGGCTGGTCTCACATCATAAAGAACACGCATACGTCAGGTTTATCATCTGTCCTTTGTTATAACCGTGGTTGTCCACCGAAATTATGTACTGTCGCCGTATTTAGACACACGTCTGATCAAATGTCTTATTAACTCCTCCGTAATGATATGTACGTCTTTCTTTTTTTTTTTTGGCCAGGTGAAATCCTTTTGAGGACTAAGCCGCGACAGGCACAGAAGCCTGGGGGGATGTTTGCGACCCGATGTGAGAGTGTGGGATTCGCCAGATCGGGGGTGGCACTAGCGTGCCCGGTCAGAACCGGTGCCACGCTATTGCCACTCCCCAGTTAGGGATACCCACTAAAACCCCTGGGTGTTCCGTCCTGCGCCTTATGCCAGGGCTACGGGTAATTGGGACTCCCGGCTCCGCATGCCCTGGCAAGCGTGGGCCCCGCTCACTATGTACGTCTTTCCTAGTTCAAGGCCGCGGGAGGACAGGGACGGCGGCGCGCGCGCCTCCTGGTTATATCGATACAACCAAGTCCGAGAACAATGTTGCATGAACACACTGTCTGCCCATTTTTCTATGTTCCCCGAACATTGTGACGGGCAGACGCCATAGTCCCCATAGTCCCAGATCCCTAGTACCATTAGCAGTACATCGCAATAGCCCGGTACCTTTTGACCTCATTCCCTACTATAGTCCTACACTGACCGGGGATTGTCCTTGGGTGCATTATTATATCGTGTAGTCAGGAATAATCGCCGGTCAGTATCAAGATAGATGGGTACAAAAGTAAAGGTAGACCAAAAAATAAGATGGATGGATTTGGATGAAAATTCTTTGTCCTATTATGACCAATAAATATTTACTATATCATTTTATACCTTCCAACCGCCATTATTCAATAAAAGTTACTTAAATCCATTATAATTTATCGAGATTAGATAAAAAGAGATAATTTCCGTTATTAACATGGATTGTAAACATCGTATATTCATTCAATTATAGATTATAATAATTTACTAGAGTTTACCACGCGGTTACGCTGCCAATCAACCTCTAGTGCGTCCACTTCTTTAAAGAGCAGGCGTTCATACAGGTTACATTGTATAAAATTTTCTTATTTGTGCTTTTTGCCCCTGGAAGATTCATTTCATTTTATAGCGCAAAGTATCCCATTCCCTCGTCTATCTGTAAACTACATAAATTACGAAAAAGATAAATTGGACGAAATGGAAGAACTGGACGAAAAGGACGAAATGGACGAAATGAACGAAATGGATGAAATGGACAAAATGCACAATATAGTCAAAAATCACAAAAGTTATCCAACTTTTCGGGATAATATTTACATAAATCTATCCCAAAATCTATCTCTTCTTCTGAGATGAAAGTATCCTTTATCCATCCTAGATATTAAACTTACATACATATTGAATATCAACCAAATCGGCCCAATACCTTTTCTGTGAAAGCATAACAGCCAAAAAGAGAAATATACTTTTAGCCCAGAAACTATCCCATTTTTTGGGACAAAGAGAATCCTCGGCATCGAAATATAATTTATAATATTAATAGAGATAAAGAAATACACCGCTATCATTGCAGGAGGTCCTTTTACAGCGTAATGTTTGGAAGTAACTGTGAGTGCACTTGAAGTGTCATTATGAGTTGGGGGCCGGTCATGGAATCATGGACCCTGTTTTCGCCATAAGGACCTTTATGGAGAAACAGGACTAAGTATACACCTCTGTATTTTCTTTTTCTGGGTTTGCAGAAAGCTTTTGACTATGTTCCTCGTGTGATCTAGTGGGCGTTGAGTATGGGGTTATTTTTTTAGTTCTGTATGATATTGGACTAAGTGTCAAACAGCATCAAAGATGTGTGTGAGTAACCTGAGCAGTAGCTCTTGTATGTCGATGATATTGCGTTGACAGACCAGGAACGAGGACGCTTCGTGTGTAGTGTGAATGCGTGAAAGAGGTTATTCAAAAAGGGAGGTGTGAAATTTTTGGCGAAGAGTGAGTACGTGGCTTATAACAATTGGTACTGGGGTCTACTAACACAGAGATGAGAGCAGTTTTCCTAGTTGGGTGGAACTTTAACATTATGTCTCAAGGTCTCCTCTGGTTTTCGCTCTTCAATTCTCCCTGTCTTTGTCAGTATCTTCTCTCTCAAACCCTTTAGTGTCTACCACTGATCTTCCGCTTCTGAATTTCTTTTTGCTTTTGTCGCTTCTGTATCTTCAATTGAACGCCCTTCTCGTACTCAACTGAACTTCCCCGTTAGTCACGGCTTGCCCCGTTTATAATATATCTAGAAGACTCTTCTAGAACCTCGTAATTTCAAGGTTCTTTTCGTTAATCTGTTATTCACTATCTATCCATCTCGCCCCCGATCGCTTATTTTTTTACCTTAATCATCATCATCATTTCAGCCATCAGACGCATGACTAGCTCAGATGACTATGGTTTTTAACCTATGCCTATGCGCCTCGTGAAAAGTAATTTATGTGCTTAAAGTACTGGAGGTCTTAGTGCTCAAAGTTGCGTTAATGATGACTTGTGTGTTTGTCTGCGAAGTTTGAATTTGCCGCCCTCAGAATGGGCTACTCGGGTGGGGGGTGGGCCAAGTAAAATTTCAAACAATACATGTTGTTTGAAAAGTAAAATGAGTCAAATTTTAAAAGTTTGATGAAAAGGTATAATTTTAACTAGCTGTGGCGTGGATTTGTTTCGAGGAACCCTAAAAAAAGAGAAGCGTAAGTTAACATCAGCTACCTGCCAGGTAAAGTACCGTCAAAATCGGTCCAGCTGTTTCAGAGATTTGTCGGAACATACAAACAGGCAAACAGACAGACAAAAAGAATGATTTTTGTATATAAGTACCGTATATACTTTCATATGAATTTAGTAAAAAGCCGTTATTTTGACATTACAAACAGACACATTTTATTTCTCTATATAGATGTATAGATATTAGAAATTATTGTAGCATGTGTCCACACCCCTATTTTGGTCTTTATTTCGTTATTGTCACACATATAATTATCATCTATCTCTTTCTAAAAAGTACCTGTCCTCGTCTTTCCTTCGAGAATCTTCTACATTTTTCAGTCTTGAAACTAAGTTAGGTTGCGTTACCAGAAAGTTCTACCTTCGATCACCGCAATATATTTTCATGCAAAGGAAATGAATGTGTGATAAGCATGCATTGTTTTCATCGCAACTGACTTGGATTACTGTTATCATTTACGATTTCTTTAATCTTGAAAGCGGTGGATTAGCGTAGTTCAGAAGTGTTATATGTGATATCCATACTTATATGTACATAAATATGAGTGTAAGCATGTTTGTATATTTGTATTTTCTTCCGTACTATTTTGGCAATATTTTATTTATTGTCTACACCGCCACTCGCATGTTTTGATATTCTCCTTGGTTTAGGGGGTTGCCTGAAAGAGATCGTTTTAAGCGATAAGGCCGCTCTTCGTTCAACATTTATTGTATCTAGTTTTAAGAACGTAGTGTTAATTTTTGTAAACAATAAAGTGTTTTCTTTTATTCATTCTTCATCCATTCATTCAGTTGGCAATAACGAAACTCTTATCATCATAATTATCATAGTATATATTTTATAATATTGGGTCTCTACTTATGAAATTGCCGTTTTTTATTAATATATATTTTTCTATTCATCAAAGCAATCACCCATGCCTTCAATGCATCTTTGCCAACGTAGTGGCAGTTTTTTGATACCCCTCTCGAAGAAATCAGCTGGTCGGGAGGCAACAAATACTTCAAAGGTATTTTGTACTGCCTCTCGGGTATTGCACATTTTCCCGCTAAGAAGTTAACTCAAAATTCTGGAAAAAGTAAGAAGTCTGTAATCGCAAGGTCTGGTGAGTACGGTGGATGATGGAGAGCTTCCAACTCCCCAGCTCTTGTAACTTGGAGACCGTCTGCTGTGCATTATGAGGTCGCGCTTTGTCGTGCAGGGAGAAGTAGCGGAGACGAGCGATTGACTAAAGCTGATTGGATGGAGACGTGGCATGAAAGCTCATCCCGTCTGGTAAGAAGCTGTGATGAGTCACCAGTGCAAGACCACTAAACAGAGGCCATCACTTTTCAAGGAGTAAGATTTCGTTTAGGACATTGTCTAGGTAAGAAAGAAAGAAAATCTTTATTTGAAGAAATAGCAACGTAATTACATTCTTTATACATTATTATACAAAGAGCATAATTTGAGAATTTGTACGCCGTATTTTCAGCAACCAAGGTTTGCACTCAGCATATTGCTGTGCCGGAATTATATCCGACACAACGCTGAATTTCAGTGCAAGCCTTCCTTTTGGCGTAAGAATAAAACTAATTCTACTTATGTAATATTTAATTAGTAAAACAAATAAATAAATTTTAATAAAACTAACAATACAATACTTTGTTACTTCAAAAATTAAAATAAATACTCGTGTAACAACTTGTATCGTATCATCTATTCGAATACAATAGGTGCTGAACGAAGATCCAACCAACTTGCTGAGCGCTTGCGATTGTCAAATAGAATCCATTTTTCGTCGCAGGTAACAATGCGGTTCCAAATTCCTTCGTTTGTGTGCCTTTTGAGTAGTGCAAGGCACGTCTCGACGCGTACTTGGCGCTGGCGTGAGGCACCGATTTGTCAAGCTTTTTTACCTTGCCAATTCGACGAAAATGGACCAATATTTTCACGCTAACATCGAAATCTACTGCTAATTTAGCAGGCTCATTTTTCATGTCGAAATTTCCAGAACAGAAGCGGGTAAACCAATAACAGGTGATGCGTGCGTATGTAGTGTTCGCTCCGTCAACGTTGTTGGTGTTGCGTGCCGATTGTGCCGCGTTGCTGTCACGACGGTACTCATATTCCATAATTACTAGAATTTTTAAGGTATCCATGATGACGAAACAGATTCAAATGCCATGAAAACAAAACGCTTATCAATAAACAAATTAATAATTTTGAAAAAGGAATTCAATGTTTTTAAAATAAAATTAATTTGAAATTGGAATTCTTATTAAAAATTATTTTGATTTGAAATGGCCAGTATGGCAGAACGGTAATTTCGTAGGTAAGGCCTATTATTAATATATTATGGTGTATGTCTTCGAAGACCACGGGCCATAAAAATGGCCCGGACATTGGGAGAGCTTGCGTGGGGCCATGGGAAGGTCAACACGTACAGGTCTCAAAAGGAGGCCGCGGAACGAGATAGGGAGAGAGATGGAAGTGCGCATGCGTCTCGCGGGCGGCGACGTCAGTCAGGAGCCCGGAGGCGCAAGTATGCGCATGATGTCCCCCCCTGAAATACCGCTGCAGGGGCCCTCTAGCATCTAGGAAGCAGAGGAGTCTTCACCCCATTGACGAAGTGAGTTTACCTCTCCCGGGGCATTCTCAAGCACTTGTGCGCTAGGATCGGCGTGGGCGTAACTACGTTCTGTATCTCATGCCTTTCCTGCTCATAAGCGCGGGGCACATGGGAGGAGGGTGGTTTTAGTGGGGTATTAGCCCATGGGCATCTATGGGTTCGAGTCTCCACACAAGCCGGTCGATTATTGTTTTGATTGCCTCAGTGGAAAGCCTCCATGATAGACAACGGTCTAATCCCTAGCAAAGGACCCGGTATGTGCGAAATGCATTTCCACCGCCTGAAAAAAAAAAAGGTCAACACGTACAGGCCCGTTGACAAATTTAATGTAAATGTGGCGTGACATTGACCGGCGATTACCCCTGTCTACACCATATAATAATGCACCCAAGGATAAGCCCCGGCCATTGTAGGACATTGTAGGACATGAGATCAGAAAGTACCGGGCTATTGGGGTGAACTGCTAGTGGTACTAGGGGTCTGGGAATATGAGGACTATGGCGTCTGCCCGTCGCAATGCTCGGGGAACATGGAAAAATGGGCAGACGGTGACTCGCCACTCCCTGCATGGGCCCCAAAAAAATGCCATAGAAGACAGGAGCAACATGGGTGTGAGTGGTTAAGGGGTGTAGAGAGGTGGGCTGCAGGTTCACCGAAGCTACTTCTGACGTGATGCCATTTATCACTTCCACCCCTGGAGCTTGAGTCTTAGCTCTAGCGATCTCCACTTCGTATCAGCTGGCTAAGGCAAGCACGGAGGTGGGGGCCTTGCCTTGGCCCCTGGAGTCGGTTGCGAGGTGTCGCTACTCACCTAAGGCTTCGCCACAAAGCCTCCCTACGGGTTTTATATATATTTTGTATATATTATGTATTATTACCATTATTAATAATGTATATATTAGTATATATAATATTAATATTTGTGTTATTATTCATTGTATTTTCTTTTTTTTTTAATAATATGAGGCCCAGTGGGCCTGGATGTCTTCCCCTAACTTAATCAGATCATTGCATAACTATATTTTTTGTCTGCGTGTATATTGTACAATGTCATTATATTTTGGTTATTTCTAAATTTTGATATTTATAATTATTATTTCATCTACTATGTATATTGCTATATATTTATAATTATTTGTAATATCAGATATTAATTTATGGATAAAATTAGACATGAGGACATCCGTAAAAGAACGAAAGTAACCGACATAGCTCGCAAAATTAGCAAGTTGAAGTGGCAGTGGGCCGGTCACGTCTGTCGCTGGACCGATGGCCGATGAAGCAAACGAGTCCTGGAGTGGAGACCACCTCTCGGCAAACGTAGCGTTGGACGCCCGCCAGCTCGGTGGACTGATGACCTGCGCAAGGTCGCCGGCAGGGGCTGGGTGAGGAAGAGGGGCCGGGATATGTGGCGCGTACCTGGGGAGGCCTACGTCCAGCAGTGGACAGGGATTGGCTGAACAAGACGATGTTAATATAGGTTCTTTCATTCGGTTCTTATACATTTTAGTTATATGTATTGTGTAATATTTCTATTAGTTATACTAGTGGTCGCCGGTAGCCGAAATTCAACCATAATAATTAAAGACAAAGATTATACTTCTGTAATCACAGATTTCGCCAAGGTAACAATAAACAAAAGAGTGTATAGCCCTGTGTCAAATACATGGTAGTGTGTGTAATGTTTTTTGTTAATTGATTTAATGTATTTTTTATGCACGATTTAAACAAAATATTAGCATTCTTCGCTTCTTCTCTATATACTTAAACTATAAGTGTGCGAAATTTCGTAATCCTCCGTCCGCGCAATTTTCGTAAAAAGGGCTACAAATTTTTTGCTTCACGTATTAATATATAGATGTATTGTGTAATATTGTTACATGCCGTCAAAGATAAGCGCACAGCTGGCTGTCGTAAGCGCAGTTTATTGTCTTCCCGGATTTAGGAATTCTTTTGTGTTTTGAATTTGTAATTAAGAAATACATGCTATTGTTTTTTTACTTGTTTTATAACCATCATTAGCGTTGAACTAATCCTTATTATTATTGTTTTCAACTTTGTTAGCCTTTCGCAGGTGTGCAAATTATTATTATTTCTCGGAAACTCAGTACACGCGGCCAATTTTTTTGTACTGCTGTGTAGTTGGTATAAGACAATGCCCGAATGGAAGGGTGGGGCAGTCAAGCGACGACTACGAAACGAGTAAGACGGTTTCTAGTAGTCTCGATTAGCGATATAGATGACGGACTTTGCGCGTGTCGAATTGTACTGAATTGTGCAGTGTGAACTGGTTGCATCCAGTTTTATTTGTATTTGTTTTATACGTGTTTGTAGAGTTCTAATAAATTCTATAGTAGTTCCAACGGCATTTTTAATTCGAGTCCTGTAGCTCGTAACAATATTTATGTATCCTATTTGTATAGGTATGTATTTAATTTGAACACCACCGTCATACACATGCGATCTTCCGTTGATAAAATCCATAGCCCGGGTTGTCTGAAAAAGATCGCTCCAAAGCAATAAGGCCGCCCCTTGCACCTGCTTTGTGACTACTGTAAATTGTTTATTTAATGTGGTGTATGTTGAGAACAACAAAGAGTGTTCTATTTTCTATCTATCTATCTTTTGCTTCGTTCCTATATTTTATCAACCGTTCGTTTGTCATATTATCGGTTAAAATTTGGTCCAAGCTCCATACAAGTGATGTCAAAATTAAACCGATGGTAAAGCAACTGAATGAATAGTAATCTAATCTGTGTCACAGTAATTTATTTTTTTAATTCCCCGCTGTCTATATGTAAATTTATAAAACGCTATAGTGAAATCACGAAATAGTGAGGATTAAATCCAACGCAAAAAGAATTGTCGAAATCGGTGTAAAAACAAAACATTATGGCTTCCCTCTTTTTTCTGAAGTCGGTTAAAAGGAAGCGAATGATGACTTGTGGTGACATCTAGCTATAGAGATTTTATAAGTTCTTCAGAGATAGTAAATACACTTGTAAGTTTCCGCGATCAGTACACATAATTTTTCACGTTTTAACGGTTTTGAGCGCAGCATTTTATTTTTTTAAATTTTGACGGTTCATCTGCTTTTCAGTCATATCTTTGTCTACCGCGATCACGGCTACTGAAAAGTGGTCAAAACGTCGAATTAAAAATAAAATAACATATCGCGCTTAAAACAGTTAAAACGTACTTTCAGTCCTTCAGAGATACTCTTTTACTGTACGATAATTTTTTCCAGTATTATTTTATATTTTTCTTCGCCCTATTAACATGTTAACTACTAAGTATGGAGAGTAGAGATACAACTAACTTAATACATCATCAAAGAAGAGTCGAAATTATACGATAACACCCACTGATAACAAATTAAGGAAATTGGTTATCGTTTTACACCACATAATAAAATTATTTCTTGACCATGGCTGATAAAAAAAAGCTTTTTATCTTATCCACATTAGGTTATGAAATAAAACAACAAGTTAGCCTAGTGACATCTATTGGTACAAGTAAACTTTACACCGGTCTTCCGTGCTGAGAATAAAGAGTATTTTTGTGACTCATATTAGGAGCTCAGATGTAAAAAAATGTATTCTTCATAAGAGATGGCGCCTTACTAAGTAAAGCGGTAAGACGAATTTAGATATCTGTTAATGCTACAAAATATACATATGAATAAAATAATAAGATATCATTAATTTATAGCCCCCCGCAGGGGGCTTTGTGGCGAAGCCTTAGGTGAGTATCGACACCTCGGACCTGACTTCGGGGGCCAAGGCGAGGCCCCCGCCTCCGTGCCTGCCTTAACCAGCCGGCACGGAGTAGAGATCGCTAAGACTCAAGCTCTAGGGGTGGAAGTGATAAATGGCATCACGTCAGAAGTAGCTTCGGTGAACCTGCAGCCCTTTTAGGCATTTTTAGGATCCCATGCAGGGAGTGGCGAGTCACCGTCTACACATTTTTCCGTGTCGACGAGCATACGCCATAGTCCCCATATTCCCAGACCCCTAATACCACTAGCAGTTCACCCCAATAGCCGGGTATTTCTTGTTTTCATTTCCTACAATAGTCCTACACTGGCCAGGGCCTGTCCTTGGATGCATTATTATATGGTATAGACAGGGATAATCGCTGGTCAGTGTCACGCTACATTTACATCGAATTTGTCAAGGGGCCTCTACATGTTGGCTTCCCCATGGCACCACGCAAGCCTTCCAAAAGTCCGGGCCATTTTTATGGCCCGTGGTCTTGAGAGACATAGATGTGTTATAATATATAATAATAAAAATACATTTATGTATTTATTACTAAAATAAAAGTAGTCGTACTATGTATTATGTATAATAATAATAACAGTCCATAATTTTTGGCAATATGACCGCCCTTTGTAATTAGGTATATATTTTAACAATCTTATTGCTCGTATTCATATTGAATTAGAGTACGTTTGTAGGCTTCTTTGAGGTTCTTAAAGGCGCCTACAAACTTACTCTATACTATATTAATGTTATAAACAGGTGAAATTTGTGAGTTTGAATGTTCAGGGTAATCTCCGGTACTACTTATCTGATTTTGAAAACTCTTTCACCAGTACAAAGCTCTACATAGATTCTGATTAATGAATCAAAAAATTTAAATTAATATTAAACCCAGCGAAGTGGGTACGGAACGCCTGTCAAATATGTTACAGCAATAACGTTCCACACAATAATTGCGCACATCCTCGTATGGGGCACTATGAGTGCATTCTGCGTTTATGAATTAATTAAAAGTTAAAAAAGCTTAATTAAATTAAATTAAAGCTTAAACCTTAATACGCGTGTGTGTGTGCGTCGTTGCATGTGTATTTTTTAATGACGCCCATTGAACTGGGCACGGTTTAGGTAGTAGAGTATAAATTCATACGGGCGTCATTTTAGCAAATAGAGAATTGGTGACGCCAACTGTGATTATAGTACGTGACGAGATAGTTTTTACGTGATTCTCATCTTCCCTTCCTCCATGAAAACAACTTTTAAAATTCTATGTGTAAGCGTCATCGAAACTTCGCATAATAAATCACTAAACACATATATCGTAACCACAGAAATAATAGAAAGAATAACTATTCAATCATTTGATAGCAACACATTTGGATATATAACCAAGATGTCATGAAGAATGGGCCCATCCTGGCCCGATGACCTCCCGATTCACGTAAAAACTATTGAGCCGATTTTGATGCGGTTTTCGCTGATCGACAGTAAATTCTTAGACATATATTTTTTTAATGTTTATGGCTAGACAATTAGGCCTTTAAGCCAGGCGCCGTTGTATTGTAGGCTACAATCGACGCCATCCAACGGAGTTCTTGTGAAAACTCGAAAGGCGACATTTGGCTATACAGTTCACATTTCTCACAAAAACACATAATTACACTCAAAAACTATCAATATCCTACAACTATTGTTAATTTTAGAGTAATCTTACACATTTTTAGAAAATAAAACTGCACAGCACGGCTTCCTCTTTCAGTTCCCACCAAAAACTCCTTAGACATAAAATCTGCGCTACTTTTTATGCTGGGAATTTTTCTGGGAACAATTTAAAATGGCCAAGTTAAAAAAAATCGAATTCCAATGTGCTTTTTTCACTGATCGATAAAAAATTTGTATAATTAAATGTGTGATATTTTTTATCCCGGGAATCCCGCGGAAATTTTCCCGGGAGTGGTTTATACTTATTCGGGTTCATGAAAATTAGCTTATTCCGACACAGTTTTCTCTAAAACGATCGCTTACACTTTTAAATGTACTTTGTGTCCTGGGGATTCAGCAGGAATTTCAAGGCAAGCGTGAACAGAGTCGAAGTCATAGCCTAGTATTATATATATACAGCTAAAATAGCCTGGCAATAATACCCTGATAAAAAAACTGCGTGAAGAGAGTGAGATTAATAAAAAAAAAATCCATGCGGTCTTTGGTATCTTTTAATTTAGCGGGCAATTTATTATATACGTGGGATACTCAGAAAGTTTTGCGAAAATATAAAAAAAATTCTATAGGTAAATATTTTTTTATGAAATCTTTTCAAAGTACTCTCCATCAGCCTCTATACAAAGTTTCATGCGTCTAAACCAGTTTTCGAAACACTTTTTCCAGTCCGCCGCAGACACCTCGTTTACAGCTTGCTCGAACGCTGACAGCGCATCTTTCGGCGACGAAAATTGTATCCCTTTGAGATGATTTTTAATTTTCGGGAATAAAAAGAAGTCACACGGTGCCAGGTCAGGGCTGTAAGGAGGGTGACCCAGCAGTGTGACCGGCGTGCTGTCCAGGAAGACCCTCGTTTTGAGTCAGTATGGGCGGGCACGTTGTCGTGGTGGAGCAGTAGCCGGCGGAGCCCTGTGTTTGATCGCTTGTTGCTCACAACAGAGAAAACTTCTGCCAAGCATTTGGTACTACTATACCATTCAGCGTTATTGCTTCTTTGGTTCCGTAAATTGACACCAAGTAGCCAGTCAAAGTGAAAAAACTCGTAATTTAAATCTTCCCCCTCTTCTAGTTCGCTTCACTTTGGTAGGTGTTAATTCGTTTTGAAACACCCAAACCGTCGACTGGCGCTTCGTTTTTGGCTCGTATTGATAAAACCAGGACTCATCACCTGTAGTGATGTCGTAAACACACCGAGACGAGCCTGCTTCAAATTACTTTATCATGTCACGCACCATTCCACCTGGGCCTGCTTCTGAGCATCGGTGAGGTTGTGCGGCACCCAGCGTGAAAATATCCTCCTCACGCGAAGATGAATGTGTAGAATCTCGTGAAGGCTTCCCGACCCAATGTGCACTATGTGCTGAATCTCTTCATACGTAACTCGCCTATTGTCTTGTATTAAATTTTTCACTGCTAGCACATTTTCTTCCTAACAGTCGTCAAAGGGCAACCACTTCTTTCTTCGTCCCCCAAAGTTAGTCGACCGCGCTTGAATTCACTGTACCAACGATACACGGTTGCTTTAGAAGGGCCTTCATCCATGAATGCCATTTGAAGTCTATCGTACGTTTCGTCCGGTTTCAG
Source organism: Dendrolimus houi (assembly GCA_039645545.1). NCBI lineage: Eukaryota > Metazoa > Arthropoda > Insecta > Lepidoptera > Lasiocampidae > Dendrolimus > Dendrolimus houi. The sequence goes on along the minus strand of CM077137.1, from coordinate 1,813,621 downwards.
GCGACACTTGAAATCGTAAAAAATCATAGCGCGAAAATGTTCCCGGCGCCGATTCATTTTTCAATGAGACACGATAATTTAAATTAGCTCGCAAACAATGTAGAGGGATATTTTGAAATTGGAACGTACCTATTTTTAGTTATAAAAAATCATAATTTCAAAATAGATTATACCTGGCCAGTCTCTCATACATAAAAACTTTTTTTCGCAATACTTTCTGAGTGGCCTGGTATCTGAAATTATTGGCCATTGAATTTGAACTAAAACTATGCAATTCAAATTTCGAACTAGGTAGCATTAGTTTATTTTTATAGTTAGGTGTAATTGCACACAGAGTACATTGAATATTTGCAGTCTAGATTAAACCGCTGATTGTACTGTTTAAAATATTAACCTAAATATTTTATTCGCTTCGGTTCTACTTTGTTCTATTCTTTTCTAATTGAATCTATTTAACTTTCAGCTTGTACTTCTCTTGAATTACCCCTTATCAGAGTTCAACTATCCAAGTTGCGGCCAGTATGACGCTGAAAGTGATATTTCTGTAGTCCTTCTCGCATCAATATTGAACAACTGGGGTGTTGGCATCCAGCAAGGCACAATTATAAGCCAGGGTGTCTTAATCCCGGATAATAGTACTTCTGTAAGTCATATTTAAGTTTTTATCCCGACAAAGATTTATTATTGAATATGTTGTGATATATGTGTGGAGTTACACGGAAAGACCGCCTCAGGAACTCCAGCATCTGCGGCAGACTTCATATCGGTGACGTAGCAGTCAAACTGCAAGAGAATCGCTTACGCTGGTACGGTCACGTTCTACGGGTACCGGCTTATTATGTGGGGAACAAATATAAATAATAATAAATCGACAGACAAACACACACACTATATATCCTCAAATGAAGCAAGTACCAGGAACGAACCCGGAGCCTCTGCATTGCACGGAGGTAAGCCGGCAAAGGCCTAGCCCGCTTAACCACAGAGTCCGTCTAGCCATGCCGCCTCCGCCAGGCCCCAGTCAAAGGGATATTAGAAATTATTATGTATTTTATAGATAACAACAAACATTTCAGTTTTATTATTATAATATGGAGCAACATATGTTCGTGTGGCTTCTTATAACTTGTGATTTTATTATGCACATGTAAAACAGTAGTTCGGTCAAACGTAACTAGATGTCGCTGTAAGGGAATATAACTTGCTAATGTTTGAACTGTGTGTTATCTATTTTGTTTCAATAAATTTATTTAAAGTCAGAAGTTTACGCGGGCGAAGCCGCCTAATTTTAATTATATAAATGTGAAAGTGAGTTTAAAGAGTTTTTGCACGCTTCATACGCTCATACTTGGGCTGTCGAGGCGCATAACGCACTAAATCAAGAAATCTACTGAGGTCAAGAATTAGGAAATTAAATAGTACAGCAGTGGAACACCATGAGGTGGAAGAAAGTATTCATTTTTCTAGAATGGATATGTTTAATATTAATAATAGCGTTTGGCAAATTAGCAATGTATTAGAAAGAAAAAGTGTTTATTTACATACAAGAATACTAAATAACAATAATAATTTAAATTTCCATGTATTTTTTTTTATATTTTGTAGGGTAAAGGTGCCAAATATGAGATACCATTTTCATTTTTACGTATTTCTCGTAAAATATCAAAGCTAACAAAGTAATTTTAACTGATAATACTTAAAATTTAATGTATATTACAAATCTGTTAATAATTTAGCAATAGTGCTTTCCGTTTCTGTGTTATAAGTGATTTCGTGTGACTAGGGGTGGGAGGGGGTCCTAAATTTCGTGACGTCACATTTCAAAATCTAACACATTCAAGCTTTAAAACACAGAATTTGAACTATTCACGAAAATCTTCAATACATTTCAAATTTCTATCTGTATAAGCCTAGTGTTTAAATAATTTAAAAACAATTCAAATGGAAATAAAACTAATGACAGAACTGCTGTTTTAATTTAATAATTTCTTGATGTACAATTGTAAATATGGGATGTCACACTAGGGGGGGGTGGCGTCTCACGAATGTGACTAGCTGTGACAAAGGCGGGGAGGGGTCGAAAACTCATGAAATTCGTCTGACGTAACTTATGGATGGCCCCTTGAAATGTATGTATGGCAACCGTGACTACTTTCCATCACGTCAGCGGTCTGCTTGATTTTCCAGCCCCGCAGAAAAACTTATTAATCAAGGAAAAATTGTGGATACATAAATGAAATGTAATATTTGTACAATTTCTAGAAGTTTCAATCTATTGATTGAAACTTCTAGAAATTACAACAGACATTGTCGTCCTACTAATATTATAAACGCGACAGTTTGTAAGAATGTACGGATGTATGTTTGTTACTCTTTCACGCAAAAACTACTGAGTGGATTTTGATGAAACTTTACAATAACACATACATCAGAATAAAACATAGGCTATTATTTTTAAAATAAACCAGCTGCGCCCCGCGGTTCTACCCGCGTGGTGATTGCAAATCGTTATATTTTGGATAATTCACACTATATCTTTTTAAATTATGTGTTATTCTAACGTGTAAGCTATATTATTGTAAAGTTTCATCAAAATCCATTCAGCAGTTTTTGCGTGAAAGTGTAACAAACATATATACATCCATACATTCTTACAAACTTTCGCGTTTATAGTATTAGTAGGATAGTGTGAATTATCTAAAATATAACGATTTGCAATCACCACGCGGGTAAAACCGCGGGGCGCAGCTAGTAGTCAATAAAGGATTTCGGCAGTAGTTAATCCCTTTTATGTCTTTACAACACTATTAGAGACGGGTAATCGTATAAAAAGAATTTTAGGTATTACAATCGTTTCAGTTCAGATAAAATGGCCGCCCGTGTGGTGCTCGCACTCGCTTTGGTTGCAGGTAAATATTATATATTATATTGAGTATGCACTGTTTGCTACAATTCCATTAATTCTTCAAAAGTAATTCTGTAACATACTTCTGTATAAAACTTACAAAAAAAAGAACTTGAGATATAAATAGAATAAGAAATATAAAGAAAAACAATTTTTAGCTAGACGTGTTGCTGGGGAGTTTCTTACCGCTTCTTCTCCTTAACAGCAATAACACGTTGCGAACCGGTGTATATAGAATAGGAAGTAAAATTAAATTTTAACTTATATGTATGACCTTCAAAAAGTGTTTTCCAGTGGAACTTATTTTTAATAAAACATTTTAATTTTAATTTGAATATACTGTTTTTCTCGTGGTTTTATTCGCGTAAAATTCCCTGGATCTATTCCATCTTTGTGATCAAATTATCCTATGGTTAAACTAGTTATTAAAAGGATATAATATACAAAATTATACAATAATCATCCTACATACCTTAATTTCTTCATACTTTTCATCCGTGCAGGAACGGAGAAAGAATACAATTTCCTGCGGCCGGGCGGCTTGTCGTAAGAGGCCACAAAACAACCCACAGCCAGGTTGTAGGGCATTTGCCCGACTGGATGGCTACCACCGCTGGTCTAGAGTATGCCGCCATAACAACCTTGTGTTGTGTTCCGGTATTAGTGGCCAGGTTCCAGTCTCCTTTAAGAGAGCAGCAGCGCATTTGTAGCGCTTTTTGGTGTTGCAAATGTCCATAGGCGACGGTAACCACTTTCCATCAAGTGGGCCGTCTGGCTGTCTGCTGAACTCCTGCAACAAAAAAAAATAAAAAAATATATATTACTATACTAGCTCTTTTGCCGCGGCTTCGCTCGCGTTATTGTAAGTTTTAAAGACATAGTGTAGAAACGACCGCAGAGAGTATCACTGGCTCTCTCTGAAATACAAATCCATCCCACGGGAATCGTGCTTTTTTCCGGGATAACAATGCTAGGGAAGCGTACTCCATGTTCGACCGGATCATCGTCTAATATTAGGCGTGACCGTCGTAAAACGCGAAGCTATTTATTATAAAAAAAAAAGTACATGTGCTAATAAAGACTATAATCTATCTCTGTGCCAAATTTCATCCAGATCAGTTGAGCCGTTATGACGTGATCGAGAAACAAACATTCATCCAAACTTTCTCATTAATACCTGATGGAAAGCGGTTACGTCGTCTATGGACATTTACAACACTAGGGTTACCAAGCACTCTCAGAACCTTGGAGGATCGAAGGTCGAGTATAGCGGTTCTGTTATGAATATCCGTGAAGTAAAGGAGAAAAAGTACTAATTCCTGCGGCCGGACAACCGCCATAAGAAGCGACGAATAATTTTTATTCGATATAAGTTCCACTAGAGAACACTTTTGAAGGTCATACATGTAAGTCAAAATTTAAATCTACTACCTATTCTATGTACACCGCTTCGCAATTTGTTATCACTGTTTAAGGAGAAGAAGCGGAAAGAAACTCCCCAGCAACACGTCTAGCTAAAAAGAATTCTATTTATCTCTCCCAACCATTTCCAGCAGTGGCACGTTTATGGGCTGATGTTATTAAAAGCACAGATCTATTATTTTCAGGCGTCTCAGCCGGCACCTTCAACCAACGCATCGTCGGAGGTGAGCCAACTAGCATCGAGAACTACCCATCTATAGTGCAAGTGGACTTTCTTGGAGTCTTCAGTGGTGTTTGGGGCCAGTCGTGCGCAGCCAACATTTTGAACTCTCGCTACGTCCTCTCTGCTGCTCACTGCTTCGAAGGAATGTAAGAGATTTTTATTAAAAACATTTTTCATAGATATATAGCCCACGCAATAGGCGAGTGAAAGGACCACGGTACAAACCCCTATATTCGTGGCAGTCTTCATGTCCACATTTTTTTTATAGAGCTCGATTACAGCGGACCGGCAGACAGTCCACCTGATGGGATACGGTTACCGCTGCTACCCTCAAAAAAATTATAACACTCTTTTTAAAACACCCAATATCTTATCCGTGCAGGAACGGAAAAAGAATAAAATTTCCTGCGGCCCAGCGGCCTATTGTAAGAGCCGACAAAACCACCCACAGCCAGGTTGTAGGGCATTTGCCCGACTGGATGGCTACCACCGCTGGTCTAGAGTATGCCGCCATAACAACCTTGAGTTGTGTTCCGGCATTACTAGTTCCAGTCTGCCTTTAGAGAGCAGCAGCACATTGGTAGCACCTTCGGTGTTACAAATGTCCATAGGCGATGGTAACCGCTCACCATCAAGTGGGCCGTCTGCCTATCTGCTAAACTCATGCAATAAAAAAAGCAATATGGAAAAACCTCAGCTGTGAGCTCATACCAAGTACCCACGGAGCGCAAGGAAAACAGGAAAAAAGACGAAGGCAACATCTTGGACAGTTCTACGCAGATAAATAGTATGTCGTAATCATGTCCTATGAAATCTCACTAATTTATTTATAAATGTTTGTATTAGATTTATATTTGGATTAAAAAAATATGACCACATTTCTAAATATCGCAAAAAACTCAAGTGGCTGCCAATCTCACTTCGCCAGAATGCTCATCTTCTACATTTATTATATCGTACACTGTTTATACTCTACACTCCTCACCTTAAGGAATGTTTCAACTTCCTTCATACATCACACACCTTCGATTTGCGCTCCTCTAATAACCTCCTGTTAAAGGCACCTACACATTCTCCAACTCTAAATCCTTCGCTGTGTAGGCTGTTTGCCTTTGGAACTCTTTACCCGTAGGTGTCAGAAAAGCTAAATCACTTGCCATATTTAAAAAAATCTGTCAATAACCATTACCTTAGTTTATAATTAAATATATTTTTTTTCTATTCTTCCTTTTTTTATTTTTACTTCTTTTTAATTTAATTATACCTAGACATAAGTTGTTAAAAGTATCCTCTCAGTCAGGTTGCCTGGAAGAGATCGCTTTTAGCGGTAAGGCCGTCTTTTGTTTTGCCGTTAAATTATTGTAATTATTTATTCTGTACTTGTTTATTTGGTGAACAATAAAGTGTTTTCTATTCTATTATATTCTAGTTATTTAAGGAATAAATGTCTAGCCACACCGTCTGTACCAGGTCTCGATAAAAGCTAGGCAACGCCCAAGAAATGACGGGTTGACGGTTTGGGGAATGACAAGCATGTTATTGAATGAAAAATAATGTATGCATGTATGTATGTATGACCGCGCAATCTGGAGAAGGTAAACTAGGAACGTGGCCTCCTTGCTCCAAAACGGAGGTTCCAAGCAACCGTTATGTAACGTTAGAGTTGACACGTATGTTTATTTGAACAGTCTAGTTATAATCAACCAAATATGATTAAATTATATCCGTGTGATAAATGTTAGTTATCTATATAAAATATTTATGATCACTGCCGTGGTACTTATATTAGTAAGCTAGTTGGTAATATTCGTTAATTTTATTACCCTTGTAAAATAAAGCTGTTTATCTGTTAAAAATAAGTATAGTAGTAATGTCATTTTAATATTTGTTTGTTTTTAATTTGGTAGCCATTTTATTTTTCCGTTAGAGGCCATCTAAAAATCCCCGGTGTCACAGCTGATCACATTTGTGAAACTCCTCCCTCCCTAGTGTGATATCACATATTTTGCAATTTCACATTAAGAAATTATTAATCCATTTCAATTATTTTTTCTATAATTGAACACTATTCTCAGGTAGAGTTGGAAATATTTTGAAGTATTTCGTTAATAGTTCAAACCTTAAATATATTAGATCTTGAAATGTGACGTCACGAAATTTAGGATATTGTGCGTTGTGATATACTACAGAAACACGCCCTCGGTGTCACACTTACATATGGATGGTTATATGACGTTACATATGGATGGCCCCTTATAGTCTGATAGTCCGTTTCATATTATTCAGAGATTGCTGTAAGCAATATACGCAGTGAGTAAATGTAGTCTACCCTTAATTTGCTCATTCAAAATGTTTCTGGCGCTTGACCTCTTTTGTATTTCGTTGTCACGGCTATTAAAATATGGTCGAAATGTCGAATTAACCCCCCCCGCGCTTCAGACAGTCAAAACGGTAGTTTAGTTGATTTAAATTAGTTGTAAGTTATAAAATATTTATATTGATTTTTCTTGTATTTATTTTTACTAGTAGTCGTCGTAATATTTTGTTATCAAAGACTATGCGATCTGTACTTCTATAATAACAGATTTCGCCAAGACTACACTGTTGACTTGAACAATAAACAAAAGAGTATATATGCATGTATGTGTCAAATACATGGTGGTGTCTGTAATGTTTTTTTTATTGTTTGAATGTATTTGTTCTGCATAATTAAAAACAAAATAATAGCATTCGTCGCTTCTTCTCTATATAAACTATATGTGTGCGAAATTTCATACACCTCCGTCCGCGCAATTTTCGTAAAAAGGGGTACAAAGTTTTTGTTGTGTTTCTGCTTCACGTATTAATATATAGATATAAAAATTAGAAAGATGGAAGTTTTACCAAATAAATATCTCACTTCAGTGTGTTAATAAATGTCTGTCCTTCTCGAATGTAATGCAGGTTATTCTTTTTTCATTTCAGTATCTACTCTCCATCATACCGTCGTATTAGGGCTGGTTCTACCAACCGTAACATCGGAGGTATATTAGCCTACGTAACTCAAGAGTACAATCATCCTACATACGGCCTCAATAGGTTCGATGGTGATATATCTGTGGTCCTGCTTGCCACTGCCCTGACTTACAACCCAGTGATTCAGCCTGGTACAATTATTGCCCAAAATGCTCAGCTCCCTGACAATGTGCCTGTGGTCCATGCTGGATGGGGCGCTACTTCTGTAAGTAGATATATGTTGGTTGCCTTTTTATTAGGCCCGTAGCAATTTTTGTGTTTACTCTTTATATGTTTTACAGTCATTTAGCTCGGAAATCACTGCGTTTAAAATAATAATAGCCCATAAACATCCCACTGCTAGACTAGAGTCTCCCGTTTATAGGGGAATGGACGGCATACACCCATGCTTGTTTAAGGCGAAATAGCGGTTATGAGACATCTTTATCACGATGTTTTCCTTCACTTGTTTGATTAATGATATGAGAGAGAGACTTGGGCACTGACGGCAGGATTGGTCCACAAGTTCCAAGTCGCTCAGCGGGCTATGAAGCGAGGTGTTTCTCTTATGGATAAAATTAGAAATGAGCATAGCCGTAAGAGAACCAAGGTAACCGACATAGCTCGCAAAATTAGCAAGTTGAAGTGGCAGTGAGCCGGTCACATCTACCGCAGGACCGATGGCCGATGGAGCAGACGAGTCCTGGAGTGGAGACCGCGTCTCGATAAACGTAGTGCCGGACGCCCTCCGACCCGATGGATCGACGAACTTTACAAGGTCGCCGGTAGGCGCTGGATGAGGAAGTCAGAGGACAGGGATGAGTGGCGCCGACTTGGGGAGGCGTACATTTTTAAGGGTTTCCAAATAATGTACCTAAAACAGTGAAAATTCCTTGGCTTCTCCAAAATTCTTCTGCATGGTACGACACGAGCTTGGCCGATTTTTCAGTAGGGTAATCAAATACATCACTTACTACAAAAACGTAGTAACGTGGTCTTAGTAACAATGGGATTAATTAGGGTTAAGTTTTCATTAATACATTAGTACCGATTTTTTTTTCTTATCCGCATCGATTGTCATCGACGGGGTGTTCATTCCCATTTCCTGGAGCTCCCGCATGCAAGGTACCCTAGAAGGTTTGTTCTTCATACGACAATGATGTGGAGGAAACTTCCCGCCGGAGGTTTCCTCTGCGCTACGACATGAGGCTGCTAAAGAAGGCAGTTATAAAATCTCTTAGAGGCCGGCAATGCGTTGGCAACGCCCATAGGCGCTGGTAATCACCTTCCATCAAGTGAGCCGTTTGCTTGTTTGGCTGTGTGAGGCAATAAAAAAATGAAGCTATAGACAATTAAGTTGTTTTTTTTTTTTCTTAACAGCAAGGCGGCCCTGCTTCCTCGGTTCTCCTTGACGTCACCATCTATACTGTCAACAACGACCTCTGCAGGGAACGTTACCAGACTCTTCCCAATCCTATAATCGTCACTCCTAACATGATCTGCGCTGGTATTCTCGACGTCGGTGGCAAGGACGCCTGTCAGGGCGACTCTGGAGGACCCCTGTACTTTGGAGACATTATCATCGGAGTCGTCTCCTGGGGCCATGGCTGTGCTAACGAGACCTTCCCTGGAGTCAGCACAGCTGTATCTTCTTACACTGATTGGATTGTGGCTACTGCTTCATAAATCTTTCATATATCGTTCCTTTAGAATCATAGCTTGTTAAAGCCTCTCGGCACCCGACAAACACCACCATCTACGGGTGGACGCTTTGTTGTCAACGAGTGAACCTCGCATGGTCAAAGAGTGAATATTGCGTAAATCAAAAATTGCTGAATAGTTTGTCAACGATTGGTACTAGGTCTGTCTATACGGGCAGCGGGTTGTCACCGAGTGGTTCAGTAGCCGTCTGCGCGTCGACAGCTTTCAAGTGAGGCGATCCGGTGCTGGTTGGGTGCTGGATGTCACTGATGAGCTATGATCTTTAAAGATAGATAGACAATTCATTTTTCACCAAAATAGACAATTACAAAACTTTACAATAACTTTTGGCAATATAGTAGACGACTTTATTGATAAAAGCGATCTCTTAACAGGCAACCTAACTTAATCGGCTAAAATTCCCACATAGGCCGAACTAAGAAAAATATTTTTTAAGAGTATGAGAGTATTAAAAGAGTAGAAAGTATTTATTAAATGCACATGTATTATAAATATATTCTAGAGCAGCATTTCTCAAACTGTGGGTCACGAAGGAATGTTGGTAGGGCCCTGAAAAACAGAACGATAGATAGATACATCGATCTATCTGAATCGAATAACTCATACCTATGTATTATTCAGCTATAATTAACTAATATAATTTAAATACTGAAATGAATACGATATTTAAATTCATTGTGATTAAAACTAAAATTGAAGTTGAATCAATTTATCTATTTTGTTTAATCACTACTATCAATCACTATTTATAAATGCCTTCACGAACAAGCATCATTGTAACAATTTGCTCAAAAACAGAATTAAATTAAAATAAACATTAAATGAAATCTATGAAACCACAGGTATAGTGACACAAAATAGGAAATTAATACATATCTCTCTCGCTGGAATATTGTATTTCATTAAGCATTAAAATGTATGATTGTAACTAAACATTTTTTCTTATTTAAACATTCCTTCATTCATATGATTATGCCCCTTTTTGCTTCACGATAGCCAAGAAGTGAGACCCAGATTTAGAAGCTTGTGTTAAGTGGGTCGCGTCCAACAACTTTGGGGACCACTGTCCTGCAAGTAGCTAAATTGGTAACTGATTTAAATGCACAAATGTATTGCTAAAATAGTTTATACTATATTTTAAGCTACGTTTTCGTATTTTCAAATGTTTATATACATATTAATATTAATCACTTTATATTTTCAAAAACAATGTACATCTTTTTAATTTCCACCGACTTCAAATATTATAGAAAAAAAATTAGTTTACTTCTGGCGTCGGTTTCTTTTCATTTTTTTTCTCAAAAAAGTATTTTACAATAAATAAAACGACATAACGAGAGAAGACACGTGCTGCTATCAAGTCATGTAAGATTTAAGAACTTTTCAATTTAAATTCCTATGACTATGATTCTAACGACTTATTTTCCATGCTTCAAATGCAGTAACTACGATTACCGACGCAGGAGGACTCAAAAAAAAAACAATTTACTTATATATATATATATATTTAATATTTTACCAGAAGTTGTGGTAGCATAAAGGCTAACGCACGCGTCCCTGACTCAAAGGGCGTGGGTTCGATCCTGGTCGGAACGCATAGACCACTTAGGCAGTTTTCTGACCTAATTTGTATATTGTGACAATTACTTCGTGCTAACAACGGTGAATAAAACATCGTGATGCAACCTGCACATCGAGATAACCGATGTGTCAGACCTGCCAAGCCGCGTTGGACAAGCGTGGCGGGTATCGGCGGGTAGCGGGTACTGTCCGACCCCCCCTATAATAGGAGGCCCGAGCCCAGCAGTGGGACATTTTATGGGCTGTTATTATAAATTTAATATTAAAAGTTAAAATTAAATATATACTACTGGTTGATTCGATGTGAGAATCTAGCATAGCGTCTTCGAGCCATGGCTCGTGCGTTATTTTCTTGAGCCTCGTGCTGCGAAGTCAGCATTCATCTATTTATTTATTTATTTAATTTGTTTGGAAAACATACAATAATTAATATTCTTAAATATAAAACACAAAATTAATACATATATCAATCAAGTTTCCACTAAAAAAATATTTATATAATAAAAATAAAAATTGGCTCAAACAGTTAATTACAAAAAATTTATTACGAAAATTACATAAAATGTTTATTTAATTTAAATGAGGTCAATATTGAACAAAAACAAAAAACATACGACCACAATAATTAATAATAAAATAGAAGTAAAAAAAGGATAGTATAAAAAAGTTTAAGCTTGTAAATTACAATATTTTTGAAGTGATAACTTCTTATGGGAGGATAAACCGCTTCGTTGCGTAACGCGTTACGGCGTCAGTCTGTCTGGCTTCCCTTTCTCTCACGCATACGGCAGTGGTAGGCAAGCTCCTCCTCTCACTCTACCCCACGCGCTATATATAAACTACTTAAAATTTAAGTAATAACCTACGCTTTACTCAAGTTAAACAATTTCAATATTGAATAATTCAACTTAGATTAGTTTAAGTTATCACTTCTGTCAGGCGGCCTGAGACGCACAGGTTTTTTAAATCTAGATTTGGTAGTATGTCTTGACGACCGTGTAGTCTTCGTCAGCGTAAGTCATACTACCAATAGGTATAACACAGTAGTGTAGTACAATACAAAGCTGAATTAAATAACATGAAATGTTATTTCTGGACCAATCCGCGAATCGCACGTATTCTAAAAATGGTCCGTTATGTCGACCTGCGTACGCGCATCTATTTACGCGCACTGATTCAGTATGCATTGCCCCTTATAAATAGACTCCAACGACTCACCGATGACCAATTTACTAATAATAGATTAATATCTCGTGTCGTTTCAGTATGAAATATTAGGTTGGGGAAAAAGTTTCTTCGCATTTTATATAAAAATTCTAAAGGTTTTTTTTATAAAGTTTATTTACATTTAACTAAAGTATGTAGGTGCCATTTTGTTGGATAACTTTTTGCCATCTTGTAGGTAGGGACGTGATCCCATTGCTATAAAAATTTTGGGGCTTCTGATCAAAAACCTGCGACAAGTGGTTTTGGCAGTCCTCTCGTGATGTTAACCTGACACTGCCTAAGGAATTCTACAGAGACCGAAGCAGGTGAAAATCTGAAGGTGCAAGGTCAGGACTATACGGCGAATGCATTACCACTTCCCAGCCAAACTCTCGTAATTTTTGCTGAGTGACTAAAGATGTGTGAGGTCTAGCGTTATCATGGTGAAAAACCACACCCCCGTCTGTTGATTAATTCCGGCCGCTTTCTCTCAACTTTTTGCTTTAATCTCATCAGTTGTTCGCAGCACAGTTCACAATCGATGGTCCTGCCTGGCGGTAACAGCTCATAATGAATAATGCCCTTCCAATCCCACCATACACACAGCATCACCTTGTTGCGAGTTAACGCGGGCTTCGCCACAGTCTGTGAAGCCTAACCGGCCTTTGACCACGATCTTTTTCGCACGTTCATGTCGTACGTGATCCACTCCAGTTATCAGCTTTTTCAAAAATGGTTCGGTTTCATTACGTCGTAATAAAGAATCACAAATGAGTACACGGTTCATTAGGTTTCTTTCAGTGAACTCATGAGGCACCCAAATATCGAGCATTTTTGTGTACCCAGCTTTTTTCAAATAGGCCAAAATCGTTTTTTGGTCAATTCCCAGTTCTCCAGCTACATCGTAACTACTAATATGCCGATCTTGCTCCACTTTTTCAAAAATGGTATCAATTTTGTCCGTAACAAGGCGACCAGAGCGACGTGCATCTTTGATATCAAAATTTCGGGATTGAAAACGCTTAAACCAAATTTGCGCTACTCTCACAGATACTGCATTAGGTCCATAAACATCACAAATTTTTTCGCGGCTTGTGTTGCATTTTTACCTTTTTTGTAGTAAAATTTTAAAATGTATCGAATTTCTTCATTAGATTCACTCATTTTAACAATAAGAAAAGCAAATGAAAATCACACATTTTCCTAATTTGAATTTGGAATTGTCTTCTTTAAGTTTAAAACTTTTTAATGATACCAAAACCAGCCAGATACAAATGGTATAGCCAAAGAGATCTTATTACAAGTTCATACATACTATATGCGAAAAGACTTTTTCCCCAACCTATTATTTAATTGTCATTACTAGCATCAGGCTTAGTTTAGTTTTCGCGACTATCGAAACACGTAGACCTTACCATGCCCAAAAATAAAATAAAAGTTTAGAATCTAATTTCAGCGCCACCTACCAGATCCAATTGTAAATCTGAACCATCTCAGGACTATAACACTCGCAAAAAATATAATCAAAATCTTGGTGGCGCTGGAATCTGATTCCATGGTTACGAATTTTTTTGGGTGTCTTGGAGTGTGGTACCTGGATAGTTTAGACTCACAATTGGACCTGGTAGGTGGCATTGCAGGAGTTTTGGGGGCGGTTTTGATAAGAACTAAAGCGGTTTGATTAAATATTTAAAAGTCAATATAAGCGTGCGTGACGTGAGCTGTCAATTGCGGAAGAAGGCGGAGTTCCAAACTTAATTTTTTGTCTGTGATTTTTCGGGATATATTCATAACTAGCACTCTCGGCAGACGATGTCCTGCCCTGAAAAAATAAAAATCTATAACTCGATTCCGACGCCACCTACCGGGTTTAATTGTAAATCTAAACCACCCACTCAAACACACATAAAAAATCAAAATCTGAGAACCCGATTCCAGCACCAAGTATTTTGTTTAGATTCATGGGTTACATTACTGAAGTTTTGGTAGGGATCTATAATTTTATGTAGTAATAAATATAACCTATATCATTCAGGGATAATGTACTATTCTAATGATGAAAGAGTTTTTGAAATCGGTCCGTTCGGTAGTTTTTGAGTTATTTCGTTACAAACATACAAAAATACAAATCTTTCCTTCTTTAAGTAATATTATAATAGATAATTCTGTTATTCAGGGTGAAGACAAATCCAACAAATCAAAGATTATAAAAATCGGTCCAGCCGTTCTGAATTATAAATGGTGTAAATAACACGACTTTATTTAATAATAGGTTAAATAATATCAAAAATCACGCAAATATGTATATTCGTTATATATGTACATATTTTATCAACACGTTTGCTGGAGTATTTATACCACAAATTTATTTGAAGACCAAGCATATGAAAGCAATACAAGTGCCATGAAAGATGGCCGGTGTTGTATTATTTACGATCATTAATATTGCAGGTAGCTATAGAATTCGGTCACGCCTGTCCCGGAGGTATGTGTTTGAAGATCATAAGCGCATGTGCATTCCATGGGGATAATACTAAAACATTCCAGGCACTTGATAATTCTGTTTTAGTTTTTGCAATAACGCATTGTGGCGAACGATGGTAGAACGATCTAGCAACGTAAGTTGGTTTCTATGCTGGAAGTACACTCTCCCCCGAGTGCTCTCGCCATGTCTCACCGGGGGCACTCGCGCGAGAGTTAGAGTGACGAGTGCGACCATGTAGAATCTCGTTTATTCAGTAAAAATTGCGAACGTCGAGGACTAATGCCGGAACACAACTCAAGGTTGTTATGGGGGCATATTCTAGACTAGGTATGGTAGCCATGGAGACGGGAAAATACCCTACCACCTGACTGTGGATTAGTTTTTCGCCTCTAACGACAGGCCGGTCGGCCGCAGGAAATTGTATTCTTTCTCCGTTCCTGCACGGATAGGCGTGGTATCACTGGTGGTATGGTGGTGGTCAGTATTAAAAATCTAACAATGCCTGCCAAGGTTTGCCTGAAAGAAATCTTTAGCGATAAGGCCGCTCGTTGTACTACCTCTTGCGATTTTTCTGCTTCTCTGTGATTGTGAGACCGATCGAACCAGCCAAAGCTGCAATCAACATAAAAATACCAACATGACTCTACCACATCCATTGTTGTTACTCTTTGTCAGTTCATAGTTGACCACTGTGTTACCTGATGGTAAGTGATAACGCGATCTAAGATGCAGCATTTTTATCTAGACTATATTCAGGTACTGGTGATTTGAAGATACCAAAAGTGTATCTAGAAATACAGATGGTTTTACCATACTTTTTACACACCTGTTTGTTACAGTAGTTTTCCAGTAATTCTTTATAACACTTTATACTAGTTTTTACCGCTAAATCGCTCTTCGTAAAGCTTCTGTCTTATTGTAATAATAGAGCGATGAAAAATAATAAATTAAAAACGATTAAGTTGCGTAATTGACGTCCTTGTCATAATTTTTATGTAAATGCATTCTCCCAGCGTCAAAAAAAACAGTAAATAAAAAATAAAGAAAGAAAGAAAATATTTCACCTAAATAAACCCATCTAGCGAAGGTCGAACAAACCAGGAGAGCTACATATTATAATCGCGTTGTCGTTATGTTGGTTATCTATTTCTTTAATGAATGTAATGGTGGTGCCAATAATGTACGATCAAAGCGCCATCTTTTCGGTTACGTTCGTCTATCCCTCAGGAACACTACATTTTTCCGTATAAAAGAAATGAAACTTTTGAACTTTTTATAAATGACAACATGTATATTCTCGTGACGATCTGTTGCATAGTTAAGGCTTGAAAGCGTCACAAACAAACACACAGTTGGAGTTATTATAATAAGTTAGGATTAAGAAAAATATTTCACCCAATGATCTAAATGTATATCTATACTAATTTATACTAATATTATAAAGAGGAAATTTTTGTATTTTGCTATTTGTAACGAAATACCTCAAAAACTAGTAGGCCGATTTCAAAAAATTTTTCACCATTAGAATGCTATACTATCCTTGCATAATATACGCTATATTTTTTACTAGAAAATATTAGGGATCCCTACTAAAACTTCAATAATGTAACCCACAAATCTAAACAAAATACATGGCCCTGGAATTGGGTTCTACATTTTTATTTTTTCGGGGCAGAACAACGTCTGCCGGTATATCATAAAAACATACTCAACACTGACAAGTTCACACTATTCTAAGCGCACATGCATCTCATAGACCTGGCCCTAATTAATAGAATAGAAAATGTATGGGAATGACATATTGTTACGCTAAATATTATGTGGTTCCGATATATTTTCATTTTATTCGTTTAGCGCTAATGCCACTTGTCTACAGGGCATGAGTTCGCTTATCGCTTGCATTCAGACCGCAGCCTCAAGCCGTGGCGCCACTGCGTGACCCGTTCTATTTGTGCGTATGTGCCTGCACTCAATCAACCGAATGTGCAATTTAATTACTTCTGACGACCGCTTGAAGCTTGCAATGACCTATTATTGAGTTATGGGTTTATTTACTCCGATACGACCAAAGAGAAAAACTAATTAATGGTTTGGAATAATTGTTCTAGAATGCGACTTGATTTATCAATAATGGCAGTGTTGTATTTAACAACAACAACTTAAATTCAAATAATAATGTGCACATTGTTACAATTATCACGTGCTAAGCGGAACGGAAGAAAAACATCATGATGAAACCTGCACAACGAGATAACCGATGTGTCAAACCTGCCAAGCCGCCTTGGACAAGCGTGGTGGTTATACTGTCCGCTCCGCAATAGGTGGAGGCCCGAGCTCAGCAGCGGATCGTTTATGGGCTGTTATTATATATTTATATAGTTATAAACTTGGCAAACAAACAGACAGGCCACCTAGTGAAAAATGGCTACCGTCGCCAATAGACATTTGCAAGGGGAAATACAGCATTTATGATAGGATAGCAGGGATAGGATAGGGGGATGAGATAGAAGGATCCCTCGGACCCCCCCCCCCCTCCCAACCGCCAAGTTGGCGATCGGAACTCCAATCATCGTACGAAACACGATTAGCCAAAGGCTATAACGTATCTCGTTCTCTCGCAGGCTTAGTCCTATAGATTTATGTGTGTCTCATTTTAGTGTCGCTTTTTCGTTTCATCGAGTTTTAAATCACAACGATTCTAAAGAAGTTTCACATCAATTGCCAGGTCGTAGAGTATTCGCCCGTCTGGATGGCTACCACACCTGGTCTAGAGTATGCCGCCATACCAACCTTGAGTTGTGTTCCGGCCATTAGTGACCAGGTTCCAGTCTGCCTTTTTAGAGAGCGGCAGCACGTTCGTAGCTCCTTTCGTGTTGTAAATGTCCATAGACGATGGCAACCGCTTTCGATCAAGTGGGCCGTCTGCCTGTCTGCTGAACTCATGCAATAAAAAATAAAATAAAAGATATTTTCGGAATCTACAGGTCAAAATTACACAAGTTAAAATACCCTTACATTTGTTTCTCATTTTAAATTCATTGCAACAAGCGCGAAACCTGTACAAGTGTAAAGATGTTATAGATTACCTACAACACAACTATAGTATAGTAGAACTTCTTTAAGTCGATCTCGATAAGTCGAAAACCTCCCAAAATCGAAAAAATTGTGTTCCCTTTCCTTCAAGCCCCTAAACCTTGGTTGCTCGAAATCTGAACCCTCTATAAGTCGAAATAATTAGTCAGTCCATAGGAAACAATACACACACACAATAAGCAAATTCAGAACTCATTTCCTTCTATAACTCAAAAAAATTAATTTGTCCTCTATAACTCGAACATGCAATATTTGAAAAATGTTTTTCACCTCCATAATTAGTAGGTTTTTTTTTATTTCACCCCTCTAACTCAAAATCAGTTAGAATAAATCTTAACCTCTTCCAGTCGAAATCCTCTATAAGTCAAAAACTCTATAATTCAAATTTTTGAAGTCTTCTTTCAAGTTCGACTTGCAGAGGTTTTACTGTATAATTATACTTAGGCCGTTTTCTAAAGCCACAATTGGCATCTATCAAAGTGATTTTAGTAGTTACGTGAAATATCGATGATAATACGATTTAAAGTTGGAATCGATATAAGAAGTCACACATTACGGAATCGATTAAAATAAAATGGTTTAATATTTTAAATATTATATTTTATGTTTCAAACCTTGCTTTTTTTTAAAATGTAAAAAAATGCAAACTTAATTACGAATTATGTTTAAACCTTTCAATTAATTGTATATTAATCTCTAAGTCAGGTCACTTTTTAAGAAAAAAAAAGGTGTTGACAAACATAGCCTTGTCATGTGTTACATTTCTAAAGAAATAAGCTAATTATGTTTTTATAATTTGAAATAAATTATTTTGATACTATTACAAAGTTAGTTCGTCAGTATTTATCTGAAACTTCAAATGGAGATTCCTAGTACGGTTCAACTATAGCAAGGCAAATTAAATATCAAGACTTGTATATAATAAAATACACGTTTTTATACAAGTAGTGATCACAACTTACATGAAATCTTTATTAGGTTTAGGTATATCATGAGTGAAGGCGCGGGAAAAAGCTAGTATATACACAGACCTTCCCTGAATAATTATCGTCTAATTGATGGTAAAAATCGCTTGAAAATCCATTGCGTGGTTTAGAAAAAGTTAGCGGATATACAGACAGACGCGGAAAGCGACTTTATTTTATACTATGTAAAGAAAGTATCATATTTAATTATGAAATAACGACCCTAATGACGCCATTCGCACCAAAATCAGTTCAACAGTTTACAAGTTAGATGGAACAAAAATATTTAAACAAATGCAAACATGAATTAAATACTTAATTTATTTGTTTATAAAGAATGTCATCAGCCCTATTTATAACCGTAGACTCGTTAATTAAAACCCCATAAACTCATTACACCGGTACACTAGTCCGCTGACACAGATCTGTCCGTGTGCGGCTCGTTTGAACTAACCACATAAAGACAGCCGCCAGTATAAGTATGTGTTATGGAGTGTAATCAGTATCTTGTGTGATTTACTTATAAAGTACACTCGTAAAGAAAATATATTGCTAAATAAATTCTCTAGGAAAGGCTTGGAAACCGTTAAAAAAACGAAACGGTTACAATCTAAGCACATAGAAAGTATTCATTTCGGTTTTGTTCTTACTTTAAGCTCAACGGTTTACCCGCGGCTTCACCCCGTGAAAAACCCGGGTAATATGTTACATACATCAAAACTAAATTAGGTTTTTTATATATATAAACCTTTTTATATATATTAAACCTAAAACTTTACTATTTCTTGTTCAATTCACTACAATATCAAAGAAACTAAGTCCATATAGTCTGAACAGCTGCCCAGCAAAACCTAGAGATTAGTCGAAGCCAACCTGATTTGAAGTATTACAATGAATAACTTGTTTCCCGTGATAAATTATTTATTAGTGAATTGAAAAAATGCGATTGCAGCTCCATATATTTAACAAATATGTCTATTTTATGGAAAGGACAATAAAAAATGATTTTTTAAAATTTTTGTCTGTCTGTCTATTTGTTACGGCTAATCTGTGAAACAGCTGGACAGATTTTGACGAGACTTTCACTGGCCGATAACTAATGTTATAAAGGGTAACTTTGCCTACTTTTATTTTTGAAAAATATTGAAAGGCCCACCAGCACGCCGTCGCCGCACCGGGAGGAAAATTAAATTAAATTCCTTAAGGACGAAGTCGCAGGTAACAGCTAGTTATGTAATAACTTTTAAAAAAATATTACATTATAGATAGATTAGCATCAATGGGTGGATATAAAAATTAAAACACTGTTGTGCGTTACTGTATAGATAGTATTTAGCAAGTAGCAAGGTCGTCGGCAGCATAGCTGTTTAATTGTTATTGGTTAGTGTTTAGCCTGACTTGGGTCTGCTATTTCTAGGATACGAGGTCATTTATGTGCTATCATCAATAGTAGGAATGACTATCTAAAATTAAATACTTAATCCTACATAACCAGATGGCACCACGGGTCATTCTTCTCTTGCTTTTTGATACTCGCTTCCAAACTTGTAAAAAGCGTTACGCCCCCCCCTCCCAATTCTAAATATTTGTATTAGGTAGCGGAAAGAATAATTCAGGGCGTTAGGGTTTAACAATACTTTTAATGAAAATCGGTTTCATAAAGACAATTAAGTACTTTTAGGATGTTTTCTTAAGAACTTCTCCTACGCGGTTTTTCCAATGCGTTAAAATATGGAGCTCTACAATATGAAACTTTATAATCTCTCCTTAACAGCAATAACACGTTGCGAAGCGGTATACATAGACTAGGAAGTAAAATTAAATTTTAACCTATATGTATGTATGACCTTCAAAAAGTGTTCTCCAATGGAACTTATTTTGAATAAAAACTTTTGAATTTGAATATATAATATGGACCTTTTAAAATTTGGAGGTCTACAATGCGAAGCTCTACAATGTGGAATTTTACAATATGGAGCTCCACAGAAAGAAGGTAAACAGGTGTTTGAATTCTCGACGAAGTACCCAGCTCTTCGGCTCCCTTGACGTTGCAAGTGTTCATGGGCGTGGTATATATAAATACTGTTTTATAGTTCTGTAGCCAAATTATGAAAACAGTGGACTTGAGTCCCTTATACGAAATATACGTGGAGTGAGACGCAATTGGTTAAAAAACTTCATCAAGACGAGTAACGCTCGCCAAGCGTGAATAGCAATGATGCGTTGACTATATATCTCTCGCTCAAAGGAGCGAGAGATATATATTCGGCTAGACTCGACTAAAGAGTCGAGTCTAGCCGAATTTACCCGAGCGAGCGTTACATGCCCGAGGGTGATGCGTAACGGCTCAGTCCCATTCAATTAGAGAATACAATCCCCGGATCCCGACCGTTTTCTGACCCCGAAATTCCCGGGACTGTACTTGGCTAATCTCGGGATTTTCGGGTTTGCCACAAACGGGTCTAGTTTGCACTCCGTTGTCCGTTGCGAGTTGACAATGGCCTTGCCTAGATTATATTAATAGCATTTATTACATATCGACAAAAAACAAACCTTTGATACGCGTACGATACGTACTACATAGGTACAGCTCTAATAATATCTTTGTTGTAGAAGTTAGGGGGGGGGGGGGATCACCCGGTCACCTCATATCACAAAATTCCTCCAACCAGTGTAGAACTTGAACGAGCGTTTTCAGCTGCTGCTTATGTTGGCAATAAACTATGAAGCAGGCTTGGTAGTCAAACCTTGGATGCATTGATATTTCTACGACTGTATTTTCGAAATTCTAAATAAGTCTTTTTGTCTCGTTATTTCTTACTAACAAAGTATAGTGTCTTTGTTTTGTCTTTTTTATTTTCTTACCATATTGTGATTTGTGTCGTGGACTCGTGGAATAAAATTAGAAAACATTTTTTATCCCAATTAGAAACCACATAATCTAATCCCGGGTTAGCCCCGGGATCCCGGGATTACGCATCAAGAACTCCGTAATCCCGGGATCGAAAAACATGCTCGGGATTGTATTATCTACATTCAATACACACAAAATAAAGTTCTCAGCGCGGTTAAAAAAGTTTTCACTTCAAAATTGGTTCTCGAAGCAAAAACCCTGGCTCGAGTGAGCTGGTAGCCAGGAATGCGGAGGTGCGTGGCGCCTCAGCGGCACGCGCCTTATTACCCATTTGCGTTAATTAAACGCACGCGGACCTCTGCCTCGTACTCCTTTCATATTTTGTAAGGAGCTTGTTTTGTAGAATGTAAATTGTACAAGGAATTACTTATTACACCGCGACCTTATCTATATATACTACGTATACTATATTATTAGTGTTATAAATGCGAAAATTTGTATGAATGTTTGTTGTTCAATCACGCCATAGCGGCTGAACCGGCACCTCGATATTTCCAGATTTTTCTACTTCATAATTTAAAAGTTAAAGTATGGACTTATGTTCCATGAATTTTGGAGCTAATAATTCGATAACTTTTGATTCCATAAAAAGTTATGAAGAAATATTGTTAAGATTTATTTTTGTTTATTTTAAGATGTGACTTCCTATAACGACTTTGTAAACTGAACAATATTTGCAAATCTTACGTTAGGGAACGTACCCACACTACGTGATTTTTTTTTTTACAATTATGACCTTCAGTGACCAAGTATATGCCTAAACCCTCTTCCCTATCTAGCTTTCACGTAGTAACTCATAAATATAGTTTTAAATAGAAATAAATAAAAACTTCATTCGAGGAAATAGCGACGTAATTACATTCCTTATACATTAGCATACACAGAGCATATTTTGAGAATTTGTACGCCGCATTTTCAACGAACAAGGTTTGCACTCAGCATATTGCTGTGCCGGAATTATATCCGACACAACGCTGAATTTCAGTGCAAACCTTCCTTTTGGCGTAAGACAATAACGAACCAATTTTGTTAATTAAATAATAATAATAATTAATAAAACTAATTCTACTTATATAATATTTACTTAGTAAAACAAATAAATTCATTTTAATAAAACCAACAATAAATACGTTTCTTCAAAATTAAAATTAAAATAAATACTCTTATCACAACATGTATCGAATCATTTATTCGAATACCTCCTGTGACCAAGCATGGTTCTTGAAGACGCTCCCGTCCTGAACGGGTCCCGTAGTATAGGTACGGTCCCTTACGTATATGGTGTCCGCTCATAATTATTATTTTGCGTATTGATTTCACTACATCGTTGTATAGCGGCAAATAATATGTCCATAGTCTTTATTCAATTTTACCCATACAAGATAAGAGGTTTCAGACAAAAGATAGATAGATAGATAGATAGAAGATAGAAAATCGTTTATTGTTCACCACATACACAAAGTCATTTCATTTACAGTCATTGCGTGTCAAGGCAGGAGCAAAGGGCGGCCTTATGGCTTTAGTGCGATCTCTTCCAGACAACCCGGGCTGTGGATAATGTGAAAGGAATCGAGAGTGTATGACGGTGGTGTGCAAATCAAATACATGTAATTAATAGATAGATATTACACAATACATATAATTAAGAGAAATAAAAAGAAAATAGACAATAAACATATTAATATTACATCTATACATACTACATACTGTTACGAGTTGTGGAACTCGAATTAAAATGCCGTTAGAATTATTATAGAGTTTATTAGAACTAGAAACACGTATAACACAGGTATAAATGTAACCGAACACAACAAATCCCAACATAATGCAGAAGGTCGTAATTCAATAAAACGTGCAAAGTCCGTCACTATTAGATTCCCGAATGTACACACGTCATGCCCGTATCATAGTTTTAGCTCAACTGACCCCTCTCTCTCAATCAGGCCGTCGTTTTATACTTCACAAATGCAACTGTGCCCGCCCGGCAAGATCGACACAATTTCCTAGAATTAACTTGTAATCGTAATCCGCAACACCTGGCTAATGCAGCCTGAAAGCGGCCGTAAACGAGTACAATAGAACAATAGGCTGTTCTCCACAATAACTAGAAACGTATGCCAATAATTAAGTGAACAAAAGAAGACGATCATAAAAGGATTACAATTAATTCAAATGCCGACAGGTAATAAAATGTGCTTTTACAGATTAGGAGTGGAATATGTTTTTTTCGGAGCCTAAGTTGTAACAATATTAATAAATAAAATTTAAGTGTCTGTTTGTAATGTCCAAATAACAGCTTTTTACTAACTGCATATGAAAGTATATACGGTACTTAGACCAATTTTTTTTAAATATTTGTCTATGTGTCTGGATGTTCCAGCTAATTTCTAAAACGGCTGGACAGATTTTGACGGGACTTTCACTGGCAGATAGCTGATGTTATAAGGAGTAACTTATACTTCTTTTATTTTAGAAAAAAAAACTTAAAGGCCCACCCGCACACCGCCACCGTCGCCACACCGGAAGGCAAATTAAATTAAATTCCACGCACGTGAAGTCGCGTCTAACAGCTAGTTAGTTGTAAATGAAGATAGACGTACAGATGGAGAGAAGTACCATGACGATTTCGTTAAAATTATTACCCTATTATATAACAGTCAATCTTATGTAACACTCACGTTATTAACTCTAAGCTTACTTTTTACGTCAGCTTTGTTTGTTTAAATGACAAGAATAATTCGACACTTTGGCACTGATTACTTTGTACATATCATGCATGTGTGTACAAGTTCAATAGCAAATTACATTGCATGTTATATAATTATTTTAAAATATTATAATTTATCAAAAAATTTAAATATTAAAACTAGTTGGATTTTTATAGGTAAACAGTTATTATGTTTTTCTATGACATTACAAATATGTAACACGAAATATATAAAAAAAAATTTTTTTTAATAATTTCGTTAGTACAAGTGTTTTCGTGGTATAATTTTATACAATCCAATTAATCTGTTAGACAGTCAGTGCTTTATAAATAAAATAGTTTATCTATAGAAACACATTTTAATGATATATTTATTACAGGCAACAATATAATAAGTTCAATAAACATTATTGCTTTGAGTTACTTAGCTTATATTATATGATGTGACGGGTATATCACATCTAAATCATAATATTAAAATAACGTGTTTTTCATACGCTTGTTAGCACTAAATTCGGTTCGCAACAGAAATCAAATACCAATTGACAAACCAAATTAAAAAAAAAAAACACTCAATATTTCCCTGTTCCTTCACAGCCTCACGCAATATACCCTGATCAATAAACCCAAAATCTACTTGGCAGCATCCGAAGAATTACTCGAGAAAAATACAGGGGAATCTGGATAAACAGGTGTAGAAACGTATGAAGAAGATCTATAAGGCATTACATCTGTATATTTAAAGACGTTCTGCAATAAATTTTGTTGCTCCATCAGTAAGTTGTTCAAATGCCTCATTTCTTGATCAATTTTCTTCAGATTAAATGTTGCTTGATCAATCTTCTCTTGCATACCACGTATTTCTATATTAAAATTGTGATTTGTAGTCTGTGATTCATTCTTTAATTTTGACGAAAACTTATTCTTATAAAGCACTTCTTTTACAGATTTGCCAGATTTAACTTTGTTCAGCTGTGCCAGTTCGTAAGCTGCCATCATTATATCTGTTGGGAGACGTTTTTCTCTAGGATTCAATGGTTTGACGCTCAGAATAACTTTACCAGCTTCTGGAGAAACTAGGGCGGTCCTATAAACATATTTATGAAGGCATTTTGGTAGTAATGCACTAAACATACCCATTTCAACGAATAGGATTAGCTTTGTTTGTCTCACTAATTTGGAGAGACCAGCAGTTTTACGAAGACCTTGGATATCGTGTACTGCGATACCAACAAGTAAGTTCATGAGAATAATAGTCACAAACATAAGGAATAAGATAAAAATAATTTGAGCGGATAATTCGAAAACTAATGGCGGGTCATCTAGCATCGGATCATTGATCAGAATATTCAGATTCAGCTCACCAGCCATCATGGATAAAGTAGAAATAAAACCCATTAGAGGATTTGAGAACATTTCCTCGTTAGGAAAGACAACGCAAAAGCAAATTGTGAAACCGAGAAGCAAACATACATAGGCTAGTAAAAGTTTTAAGAATTCTGTTAAGACTTTCTGGTACATTGCTACATAATCTCCAAACATTGGAAGTTGACCCATCATAAGCATGAGGTTTGTCCAAGCTCCAAGAACAGCATATCCACCCACATGATTTTGCCAACTGTAATCTTTATCAATGTTGTACAAAAAAAACACTGATATAAGAACAAACCATTCCATTAAGTTTTCAAATGTTGAAAAGTATTGATAAACACTGGAATATCCAGTGATACCAGTGAATTTTCTTATGATTTCAAACGATGTAATAGCAATTAGTACCCACCGTTCAAATTCGATAGGATTATCTTTCAATATAGCACCCAAATTAGATTGTGGCTGACACAATTCGTTCGGCACACCATATTTCTTTGAATATTTGCCTTTACATGTTTTCACTACAGCCGTTAATACGTAAATTGATAGAAAAGATACAAATAAGAAAGTAAATATTAGTCGAGCTAAATAGAACTTACGAATTTTTCTCCACTTCATAAATAAAAATGCAGAACACAATGGATGGAGCAAGATATCTTTCTGCCCTTCATCAATTAAACTGTTTAAGTATGTTATTTCACGCGGATATGAAAACTTTAATAATCTGCCAAAATCGAACTCTATTTGAACCTCTTCGTTACCTTCTATAGAAGAGCGGCTGAGAGATATGCCACAATCCAAATTATGTTTTAAAATAGCCAAAGATTTTGGTGTCTTTCTTGCGATTACACTTAGTGCCGTATGCCCTTTTTTTGATTTCGATGTAACATCTGCACTGAGGAATATAAGAGTTTCTACACACTGTGTTAAACCATCCATTGCAGCAAGATGTAAAGCTGAATACCCATATTCGTCTTTTTTGTTGACTTGTGCTCCCCAACTTACAAGCATATCGATTATGTCACAGGCTCGTTCGGAACGACAGATGGCAGCGTGTAGCGGAGTCCTTTTGTCATAGTCTTCAGCATTGGGATCAGCGCTACCATCTCTAAGAAGAACTTCAACACATTCGAGGCTTGAACATCTAGCTGCTAGATGAAGCGCTGTGAATCCTCTGTAATTTTTAGTATTTGCTTTCGCACCTTCAGATAAAAGTAGTTCAACACATTCAGCGAAGCCTCTCGCAGCAGCCAAGTGTAATGCTGTTGATTCTTTGTCTCTTTGCTTTGTCACGCCATTGATACTTATTTTTGTTTCTTTGAGTAAATATGATAAGCATCTCTGCGAACCCAATTCAGCGGCTAGATGTAAAGCGTTTAATCCACCAGAAGTAGCATAAGCCGGATCTACACCTCGTTCGATAAAAACCTCCATACATTCCACAGCATCAGTTCTTACAGCACAATGAACAAGGTTATCCTCACAGCCCGCTCGTTGTACAACTGCATGTAAAGAGGCTCCGTTGGCAATCAATATTTCAGCGACTTCGAGAGAGTTTCCAAATGCAGCACAATGTAGAGGAGCGAAATATTTAGGGGCAAAATCAATGTCAGCACCACGGGATAGAAGAAAAACAACGGCTCTTCCAGCACCACTAAAAGCAGCCAGATGTAAAGCGGTCAAACCAGATGGTTCAGAACAATGAATATCAGCACCAGCTTCTAATATAACAGGTAATAACTCATCGCGCGTTAAAAATGCAGCCCATAACAATGATAAGTTGACAACAACTTCCGGCGCTGAACTGATATGTGCCACAATATTTTCCGCTGTAATCAATCCGCATTCCACATCATCGAAGAATCTTGCTGCTCCTAGGGTCAGCGCTCTTTCACAGATAAATCTTCTGACCATTTCCTCGGTAAGTCTGGCTTCTGGATCTGGGGCGAGGATGTCGAAACTGTGATACATGTTAGGCGCATCTTCAGCAGGAGGTGAAGGGCCGACGAAGAGATATTCTTTCGCTTTGCCCGGTTCACGAGCGGTTTCCAATAAATCGATATTTCTGACATGTCTATAGCTGTTGAGTGGAAACTCTTCAGGTTCTCGGTGTCTAGATCTTATACTGTTACTCGTGCGTGACCTTGTGGGCGTTTGCAAAGGTGACGGCCACCCCATTTCGCGGTACCCGAAGTTGTCCATAGTGAAAACACGACTGAGTGTCGACATGTATAAGGCTTGTTATCTTATCATTGTTTGAAGGAGGCTGAGACAACTGAGATGTATTTGACGTAGTGATTAATTAAGCTATTTATATTGCTGCGCATAATTAGAAAGGAATATTATTTCGGTTACAACGATCATAATTACGCGGTTTTCTTCAAGTGTGCTTTCAGTGTTACTTTACATGAGCTCCGTGCAGGAACGGAAGAAGAATACTAATTCCTGCGGCTGGGCGGCCTGTCGTAAGCGGCGATAAAATAACCCACAGCCAGGTGGCAGGGAATTTGCTAGATTGGATGACTACCACCCCTGGTCTAGAGTATGTTGCCATAACAACTTTGAGTCATGTTCCAGGTTCCAGTTTCCCCTTCGAGCCCGGCAGCACGTTGGCGGCATCTCTGGTGTTACTAATCTCCATAGGCGATGGTAGCCATTTTCTATCACAGTTGAGTCGTCAGTTGTCTGCTGTGCTTAGCAATAAAAAAAGTAATTATAAATTGTTAATCAATATTTTCTTTTTTTTTGTTTTAGTTAACATTTGTCTGAATTAAATGGAGTTGACATTATTTATAGAATTACTAGGATATGCCTGCGAATTCGTCCACGCTTGACGTGAAATTCCCGCAGGACTACCAGGAGGCGAAGTATCGCAGCTTTTAAAAAAAGAATGTAAGCTCTCGTTTTAGTGGAAATTAGTGCAAATAAGCAAATTTTCACGCATCTGAACAACTTCAAACCGCTCCCGGGAAAATTTCGGGATTCCCGGGATAAAAATATCACACATTTAATTACATTAAATTTGCTACCGATCAGTGAAAAAATCACTTGGAATTGTTTTTTTTAATCTAGCCATTTTAAATCATTCCCAGAAAAAATTCCCGCAGGATTCCCAAGATAAAAAGTAGCGCAGAGTATATAAGTCTAAGAATTATCTGTCGATCAGCAAAAACCGTATCGAAATTGGCCCAGTAGTTTTTACATGAATCACGAAGACAAACAGACAAAACGACAAACGGACAAGAAATCTAAAAAAATGCATCAAGTGCTCCATCGTTTATAAAGTCTTCTTCAGTTGTTTTTTTTTAATAGCTTTACACGGCATCTTTAGAATTTTATAACACCACCTTTTTTACGAAAATTGCGCGGACGGAGGAGTATGACATTTCGCACACTTATGGTTTATATATAGAATGATAGTAGAATCCTAATATTTGTTAAAATTTTGGATAAAAGATAAATTAAATCAATAAAAAAACATTACACACACTGCCGTGTATTTGACACACACGCATATATACTCTTGCGTAGCCTGGGCGAAATCTGTGATTATAGAAGTATATATAGTCTTTGACAACAGAACCTTAATAATGTTCAAACTTATAACTTAACTTAATTATGGTCGAATTACGACCACCGCGCGACCACTAGTTATTATAGATAGACTATATGATAAATCATAACTTAAAATCTCGGATTTGCAAGTTAGTCTTATAATTTCGGAAAGATTTTTAGATCCCAAGAGTATAAGAAGGCAGTCGTTACTGTTAAACAATGGTTAATTGCAACTTCCTTCTTGTTTCAACTGCGTATATTTATTTAAAATAAATTACACAATATTTTTTACTAAGTTATTCATAATAATTACACCTCAACCAAGATAAACAAACATTCATTCATTTTTCTGTATCTTAATATCAAACAATTACATCGTTTATCTAAACTTTTCACAGATTATACAATTTACTTAATTTTGTAAAGAATCTTATGATTGTGACGTCATTACTTTATTGTTTTTTGAGTTAATCAATTTGTGTTGTTCTTATTATTTTTAAAGTAATATTAGTTATTTGCCTTTGCAGTACCTTTTAACAATGCTCTCAATTACTAAAATGTAATTAACTATCTAGATTATAGTATAGAGAGGTTGAAGTTTGTGAGTTTGTTTATAGGAAGTAATCCCTTGAACTATTGAACCGATTTTGAAAGTTCTTTCATCAGTAGAAAGCTACATTATTTCTGAGTGCCATAGGATATATTTGATTATGTTTAATAATATTTTTAAATTTTCTAATGACGCCCAGAGAAGTGAATCAGAGTCAGATAGTCTCTAATATAATAAATCTGTTGGAGGATATAAAAATGAGAAATAAAATCAAAAGAGGGCTAATTCGAACAAGCAAATTCCGAAAATGTAGCTTTTTAATTTGTTCGTCTGTACATTAGAGCATCACGTGAAAACTACTGAACAGATTTAAATGACACTCGACACAGAGCTAGCTATTATCCCGGATCAACGCTTAGGATACTATATATACCGATAAATGATGTTGTTCTGGGGGATAGATGGCGTTGTTTTACGGATAAAGTTTAATAGAACTGAAAGCAGTTAAACTCCATAAATCTGAGAGAGATTTGTGACGTGGCATAACAAACTCAATCTTAATCAATTTAGTTATAGACAAATATAATATTTTTTTTAACAAAAACAAGACCGACTTCATACTAAAAATAAATTAAGCTATTTTTAAAAAGGTTTTTAAATACAAGATTTTGAGATCCTGGGTATCGCGTAGCAGCAGAGTGCTAGCCAAGACAAGTAAAACGAGCCCAAACACGACGGGTCTATCTTGTTTAGTACAGGAGTCCCTATGGCCACCTTCCGACTCCATCATCAGATCAGCTCCATGGTACCATATTATTTCATTGTCACGCGATATACATATACGTGCAATATTTCAGCTCAATCGGAAACCGGGAAGTTGGTCAAATTTAACTTGCAAGATTCCACC
This sequence comes from Dendrolimus houi, assembly GCA_039645545.1. Taxonomy (NCBI): domain Eukaryota; kingdom Metazoa; phylum Arthropoda; class Insecta; order Lepidoptera; family Lasiocampidae; genus Dendrolimus; species Dendrolimus houi. The sequence goes on along the minus strand of CM077137.1, from coordinate 1,783,021 downwards.
CGAACTTACATACATACATCCATTGCAAGTTAAATAAGAGCTTGTAAAAAATAAATATTTAACCGACTATTTTCTACAACATCTTGAAGTCGGTGCCAGGTAAAAATAAAAATAACAACAAATTGGCAAAATATAGTAATTTTTATATTCTATTTCGCACCGACTACAAGATGTTGTAGAAAGAAGTTTGTTTAATATTTATTTTTTGTTTTTGTCAAAAAATGTTTTTTTTTTTAATTTAGTTACGCAAATACTTGAATAGCTTTATAAATAATATATTAGGTGCCTGTAGAAATTGTAGTTCTGGCACGCGTAAACAAGATTGCTATCTCACTCTTCGGTGTAGGCGTTCGTCACCAAGGGTTGCTTTTGATTTCCCTGGGATCCACTCATCGAATCTTGACTTAGTGACCATAGGACCACCTCGGGAGTATACACTTACGAATAAAGAAAACAAAATGAAATTGCTCGACAATTGACGGAGATATCGTGTAACAAACAAGTCGATTAACAACTTTCGAAGGATTCTTTCGATTTTCCTGGGAACCACCTATCAGATCTTGACTTGATGACTTTGGGACCATTTAGGGAGTATAAACTTTCGAATAAAAAAACCAATTTGAAAATCGGTTCACAATTGACAGAGAAATCGGGTAACGAACATACAAAAGAAAACATAGAGACAATGAGAACCTCGTCCTTCTTTTTGAAGTGGATTAAAAATAATGGTTAAGCTTTGTTAATCTTTAGCGGTGTTTAATTATTATTTGCATGCCTGCAAGGGCAAAAACATGTGTGAAACATAAAATAACATACTCACATCTAATGTTTTTATTGACCATGTTTTTGGGTAAATAAATTATTTGATATGATCTGATTTGATATGATTTGATTTGATTTGCGTACTTTTGGCGCTGCCTTTGCAATTTACTAACAAATACGTCGACGTCATGAAAACGCGAAGGAAGTTTCGTTGGTATAGCGCTTCATAACAAATGGGCGTACAGACAAAAGTGTAGTTTTACACAAGGAACAAAATTGTAAATAAAACAAAACTAATTGATTGTATAAGGCTGAAATTTGGAATACCCTTATTTTTAACATTTGCATGCTGGTAAGACTTTATAAATTGCATCATGCATAGTTTTTAGTAAACAACAAAAAAATGCATTTTTGCGTATACGCCTATATGTTATGAAGCCCTCGATATGTAATCTATATATATATAATGAAAATAGCCTTCGTTTGAGGCTCAATCACGCCTAAACCACTGATCGTATCGACATGAAACTACCACCATTCGATGCGAAATTTTTCCTAGATGGTTTATGGCTATTTATTTTTCGAATTCTGACGTTCCTTCATTTTTTTTATTGCTGTTTTACTTTCATGAACATTTATCCCGCTAATAAGAACAAAAGATAAGCGTTTTCTCTTGATTCTTTTGTTTTCATGGATTTCAACGGAGTTTACTAAACGGATTATGTTCTTTTACATTCAGCTAAGAATCTACTTACAAACTTCCACGCATCCACCCACCAACTCCCACGCACCCCTGCACACCCACTCTCATTTTTTGATAAAAATAAAATGCCGTATCTATGATCGAGTATCACTTGAGAACGGCTGGACCGATTGGGTTAATTTTTTTTTTGTTGTCTTCAGAATTGTCAGGAGAAGGTTTATATGTAAGAAAATTTTAAAAAAGTCTGCTAATACGTTAAATTTTCGATGATAATCGAAGTATTCCAATTTCTATAGTTACTCATCACGAAATCTCGGGAACTATAGGACTTAGAAATGTGAAACTTGGTAGGAATATTACTTTCGTTATGTAGAGGTCAACTAAAAACGGATTTTAAGAAATTCATCCCCAAAAGGGGATTGCGGGGGTGTTAACAATGAACAATTCCCGTTTTTAAACTATAGCTCCTATAAATTCCAAATTTGGTAGGAATCTTCTGTAAGAGATGTAGAAATAGTCTATGAACGAATTTTACGGTAGCTCACCCCACAGGGGGTTGCGGGGGTGGTTTAACAATGAAAATGTTTATTTTTTAAGCCGTAGCTCCTACAGACTCCAAATTTAGCTAGAGTCGTCTATATGTGATGCAGAAATGATTTAAGAGCGGATTTTACAACAAGCCACCGCCGAAAAAGATTGCGGTAGTGGGTGTTAAAATGTGAAATTTCTATTTCCAAACTGTAACCTCTACAGACTCTAAATTTGGCAGTAACCTTTTATTTGTCATGCAGAAATCATCTCAAATAGGATTTTACGAAATTCTATTTCCAATAGGGATTGCGCCCCCTAATACAACCACACGTCCTGATTGAAAACCTAATCACGTGGGAGGCGGACACACGAATGAGAAATTAGTGGCGTGGCTAACGTGGCTCTGGAAACCCATCAAAAATGGAGCTACGATCTAAACGTAAACGTATAGGACCGCTGCCCGGGGGCGATCGCCGGGGCACACCTGGAGCTGACGCTGGGTGTTTCAGCATGCGAATTGTCAGCGGTGAGGAGTTGAACAGGCGGGCTCCCATCGACAAAGATGCTACAGCCGAAATCAATGACGATGGTGATAGTTTAACAATCAGAACAAACACTCCAATAGAACCATATAGCCCAAGTACTGTATCGTACACACCCTCCAGATCATCTTCACCTTCCGTACCATCGTCACCCCAAACACTCTCTTTTAACCCAGATCCACCCATACCAGTCTTGAATGTTGAACGGGACCACCAAGGCTGGGAAATCACGAGTACGCATGAAATGGAGCAAAGATGTGAATACATTTATCATGCGTACTTATTTTCACATAACCAAATTAGAGACCGACATGACCACATATAGGCAACAATTACATCAACTTTTTTCCCAACAATATCCGGAAGTAACCGTTTCAGAACAAAGAATATCAGACCAGCGGAGAGTTATAGTACGAAATAAACTTCTCTCTCAAGAAATACTAGACCAACTGAGAGAAGAAGTCCGCTTACAGTTACAAGAAGAATCTGAAGATAATATAGGCTCTAATACTATGACATTATTACAAGACGCAGACGAAAATACTATACAAGAACAACCACAATCTTACACTCAATCTCCAATTTTAAAATCCCACCCACTCCATCAATCGCAAGCATACACACGGACATCACATACATCCTCACAAACTGAAAATTTAACCTTTATGTTAGAAAATAATATTGAGACCTTAGTCATCGCAGATCAGAATTTAACAACCAGCACCTATACCCAAGAAATATATGACAAATTTACAACAACCCTGACACAATACTCTGGTATGGACCCAGCCGGTCGACCAAAACTCCCTAAACTCAGATACAGCCCTAATCTTGAATACATGTAGAATAGTTAGAAAATTCTTGCAGATAGACGAAAACGAAATTGCCCCTCATAATAAAATACCGTCAACATAAATTTTCCTCACTAGACGCTGCATTCACTTGGTTTAAGCCCGTGGATGTGGTTCAAACTAGCCAAAGTGCTAAGAAAAGATTACCTTTCCAAAATAATAATAATAATAATTAAAAAAAGGTTAAATAAATCTATGTCATTCGCCTGGCAAAGTAATCCGTTTAATTCGATGAGATAGAGTGAATATGTACATTACATGTTGATATAGAAGACATAACGTTTACTAATACTTAGTTATACGTTTATAATGTTCGTTGCAACGATAAACATGAAGTTAATAAATAAACAACAAAAAAAATTGAATGGTTACTAGGTTCATTGTTTTTTGCTATTAAAAAAAAATAAGCAAATAAACATTTAGAGCATTCATCTGTCATCAACGCTACTATCAACATCAACTTCATGAATTTTCAACGGCCACTATTTTTCCGGCAAGGGCGTCGTTATGAGTATGTCTTTTTTATAATTTTTAATTGAATTTAAAATATTTTTTATTTATTTTATAAATTATTGTTTTTTTTTTTTCAGATTCACTGGGTACGTTCAGGAGCTTTTCGGGTACCGTGAATTACTCTTTACCGACAATTTTCCATTTGGTATCCGTGATCGGTCTGGGGATCATGTTATAATGATTGTCGATAATCAACATGAGCTTGAGTCGATTATCGAAAAGGTTGTGGTTAAACGTACTCTCTGCTCACCGTATTGGTCCGCAGTGGTTATACGTTTAACCATTTCCATTAAAACATTTTATGATATTTCTTTTTCAAATATCATATCGCGTTACAGATGCCATCTGATCAAAATGACTCGCCGTTTGAATGTAGAGTTTTTAGTTTCAACTTCGTTATGTTAACGAGTATGTTTTACGTCCCGGCAAACTCAACTTGCGAGCGACGAGTCGTCGAATGTGAGATGGAGGAAGATTAATACTCATTTCTCCATGAATCGGACCATTTCTATTTACTAATTTCTCCATTTATTCTTTGTTTTGTTGTTCATCAACATTTATTTTTATTATAATAATAATTTATTATATCAATAAATTTTATTTTAAGTGAATTTGACTCTTCTTTGAAAAATATTTTAAATTTCAGAAAAAAAATAAAAATTAACAAAAAAAGCAAAAAAAATATGAATAAAAAAAAAACAAAAATTATGAATAAAATTTAATTTATTTCTTTTGAAAATTCGCCCAGCGAAGCGGGCGGGGACGGCTAGTTTACTAATAATTTTAAAGGTAAACACAGTACCTATCTATGTAGGTACAAAAACAGAGCTGACAGGACGTCAACCTCTTTACAACCGTTGTTACACGTTGTCGTTGTTGTTGCTAAATAAATATTGAAATAAGGCCTTACACGGACACCTCGTGTGATTTTATCTATATAAGTATAAGTAATTAATACACATGTACATATATTCACGTGATAACGTAAAATTTAATTAATATTCTTAGAAATTAATTCGAGTGTAAATTTCAATGTATTAATTAGTCAATAAGCGAAATTGATTCAGTAATTCTGACATGAATGTTGACACTAGATAAATTTTAAATTATACATGACTAGATGGCGCTGCGGGACACTCTTCACAATGTGTTTTTTTTATTTAAATCAATAGTTGGCTAATATACATATGATTATACTGCAGAGTGCCCCGTATAGGGTGGAGGTAAGCGTGAGGCATATTTATGCTAACAGTCAATAATAACAGATATTCACAGACAACAGATAACATTTGTTATTTCTAGAACACAATACCTGTTCCCCCGATAACAGGCACATAACAAATCAAAAATAAACATTAGCTACCTAACCGTTCTGTCAATTATTATTTTTCTCTCGTTCTATCTAAGCAAATAATAATTAAGCTAAAAAGAGATGCACCTATTATTCATATCAGTGTCTCATTTACACTTCAAGGACTTATACGGGCAAGAACGATACGCACCTAATATTTATAAAGTAACAGAATATAAAGCATTTAAGATGCCCACACATTACGGGACGCGTCTGGAAACAATGTGTACGCCCAGAATCGGACGCGGCTTTTATGTTGCCAACTTTCTTTAGAAAAAACATGCTATTTGAGCTCTTTATTTATTTGGGATACTGAGTAAATGCAAAGCCCCTATAAGTGATAAAAAATATAGGTCCATTCATATCCCAGTTATAACAGGTTATATTATCCGTGCAGGAACGGAGAAAGAATACAATTTCCTGCGGCCTTTTTTTTATGGCCAGGGGAATACCGTTTGAGGACTAAGCCGCGACAAGCACAGAAGCCTGTTTCGCGACCTATGTGAGTGTGTGGGATTCGCCAGATCGGGGGTGGCACTAGCGTGCCCGGTCAGATCCGGTGCCACGCTATTGCCAGTCCCCAGTTAGGGATACCCACTAAAACCCCTGGGTGTTCCGTTCTGCGCCTTATGCCAGGGCTACGGGAATGGGATTCCCAGCTCCGCTGTGCCCTAGCAGGCATGGGCCATGCTTACGAGGACTCTTCCAAGGCCAGGGGACTACACCCCCCCCCCCCCCCAAGCGACGTCCGTGTCTAGTCTAGGGAGGAAAAATGAGCGCGCGCGGAACACTCGCGCTCTCATATCGACGGCATGTGCGGGTGAGTAAGAAGCCCTATTCCCCAAGGGGCCCCACCACCGCCGCCCGCTTACGGTGGTCGAAGATCAAATTCCGACTCCCGGCGTCGGCGCGTCCTCCTTTGGCGGGAGCAGAGCAAAGACGTCTGCTCACGCTCACCCTCCGCCTCCTCCTTCGCAAACATGACGTGCTCGGAGAAGGAGGAGACGGCGTCCCATCCAAGGTGGCTCCCGACCATGGTGCGAACCACGGTTGGGAGCGAAAGGTCCAGTCCGGTGAAGGCGACGAGGTTTCGGCGCTGCTCCGTCCATGCGGGGCATTTCTGCAGTGTGTACAGCGCTGTATCCTCGTCGCCTGTGTCGTAACGATGGCACCCTGACGTTGGCTCGCGGCCGAGGCGACACAGGTACCTCCCGAAGCAGCCGTGCCCTGAGAGGACCTGCGTCAGCCGAAACGTCAGGGTGCCGTGTGTTCGTCCGACCCATTCTGGCAGAATGGACCTCACCGCCTCGATAGTGGCGGAGCCCGCGCTGGGGCATCTGAAGCGATCTTCTCATACTCCCAGAGCGACCTGGCGGAGCTCTGACTGGCACGCCTTGATTTCGCGAGGCACGGGTCTGATGCCCCTGGCCAGGACCTCTTTGTGCCACGTGTACAGTGACACCAGGACCCTGGCTGGCCGGGCGGCCTGTCGTAAGAGGCAACTAAACAACCCACCCAGGTAGCAGGGTATTGGCCCGATTGGATGGCTACCACCCCTGCTCTAGAGTATGCCGCCATAACAACCTTGATTTGTGTACCAGCATTAGTGACCAGGTTTCAGTCTCACTTAAGATAGCAGCAGCGCATTTGTAGCACCTTGTTGTAAATAGGCGATGATAACCGCTTTCCATCAAGTGGGCCGTTTGTCTGTCTGTTGAACTCATGCAATAAAAAAAACAGGTTTCACTGTATAATATTAAATATGGACCAATATGTATGTGTTTGGTTAATTTCATTTAAACGAATGTTAATAGTATTTGTCTAAAGAAAGTCATTGGACAACCATTAATCGCAGATGGTTGCTCTACTGGAGAATCGATCTGACGAGCGTGAACTGACACTGCCGGTTTGCTGTTAGGTAATATGATATATCGAAGAATCTTACGGAGAAATTTCTCTGTAAATTTTCCAAGTCGCTCTTTAATTATAGACTGTAGGGCGTTATTTATTTTAAGCACAAAACAGATTACAATAATTAAAACTTAAACAATAACCCACCCCACACCTCTGTCAATGTCGGGATAGGGTGGACCGCTTGGGACACCATGGACTATCCTACAGCAGAAGCGCCGGTAGAATTTCCCAACATGCGGCACTCAACGATATCATCCGCCGGGCTCTTGTCACTGCCGGGGTACCTTCCATTTTGGAACCAAACGGCTTGTGCTGCGACGATGGCAGGAGATCGGATGGTATGACGCTGATTCCCTGGAAGATGGGCCGTGCCTTAGTGTGGAATGCTACTTGCGTTGACACTCTGGCGGCGTCCCAACTTTCAAGTACGTGCACTACTGCCGGTTCTGCTGCAGCCGAACAGGACGCCCTCAAGCGCCGCGAATATGCCGCCATTGGAAATAGTTACACATATGCGGTATTTGGGATCCTAACGCTCTAAAGGATTACCATGACGTAGCCAAACAATTAGTAGACGTCACACGCGATCAGAAGGATGGCGTCTATTTTGCTCAAAGATTAAGCGTTGCTACACAACATGGCAATGCCGCCAGCCTGTTGGTAACGTTCCCGGTAAGTGACAATAGTTTGGGACTAATAACTTATCTTTAGGTATTTTCCCTTTTTTATTTAGTTTTAATTTTTAAATAACAATAACAATGTAAATACAAGGCCAGATTATAATCCAAACTATGTGCCACTTAGAAGAACGACAAAATGGATATTATAAAGAAAGTTGTTCATAGTTCATGTTACAAATAATATAACAAAAGTGAGTAAGAAATCGACAATAGATATTAACAGCGTTTTACCAGCCAAAAAGCGTTTTTCATTGATTGCTCAGCCAATATTTACACACTTTATAGAGGTGAAGAAACAATGTTAATCTTGATCATACTTCTGATGTAACCCCTGTACTCAAAACGTGTTCTTCAATATTTAATATTGTTATTACTGTTAAACGTACATCGTTAAAATTAATAAAAGTAAAATATAATATTATAAGAAATATAATTATAGTTATTTTATTCGGTTACTTAGCGAATTTGGAAGTAATGATTTATTTTACTATAAATGACTTCGAGAACATCGCTTGCCGGTCCCAATGTATGCAATTTATCAATATGCCCGAGGGCTTCGTGCTGAGTACATGCGTCGCTTTGCTGGAGCTTGCTATTCGAAATTAAATATTAAATAAATGAAGGGGCAATAATAACCAGAATTTCAAAACCAGCGATCCTCACTTATTTGGCGTATACGGTATAGAGGTCTAGTCTAAATCACAGATTTCCAACAACAGGATTCGCACCCGACAAGCTTCACTTCCTCTAATTATTTTTTTTATCTTTATATCAAAGTTGATAAAATGTAGAGGTTCTCTTCTTAAATAATTTTATAAAATGCATTAAAAATAATTTTCTATATTTTTATATTTCATTTTATCTGGACTTTTATACTATTTACAATAAAACATATTTAAATAAGTCTTAACGATATCATTAAAATATTTTTCGGTCAAATTATTAACTTCTCATACTAGCTTCATAAATTTTAAAATAGTTTCATAAATAAAAACTGATTTCCATTTTTGATTGGTTCAAAAGCACCATCTATGTTTCTCAATAGAATATTAGAATATTAGAATATTAGAATATTAGAGTGATCAAACAATACCAAAAATTCATCATAACAGAAAATATTACCATGGCGAATAAAGTTATCACTAGTACGAATAAGGGAAAAGTGGTGGTTTCGGTTCTATTTTTTTTTAACTTTTATTCAGCTCTATTATGTTTCTGAGAGAATTTTTGGCATTTATTCATAAACTTAAATTTACTACAATTAAAAGTATCACTGTTCGCGTTTAATTTGGTGAGTTCATTATAAAGGCGACACATTCGAACCAATGGATTGAAATAAGAAGTATTATTACGACACACTTGAAGAGAAAAAACTGTTGGTTTTCTACATCGATAATTGGTATTGATGTTAAGTAAAGACATTAAATAGGATGAATTAATACGTCCATGTAAAATTTTGTGAAGAGAGACAAGGTCTGAAATGCTTCTACGATTTTCTAGGGATGACAGAAAGTAATGAAGAGATCAGACAACGCTAGCACTCATACACACCTTGGCCGGTTCCTATATTTTACCAAGCGTTCGTTTCCCTCACTATCGGTTAAAACTTGACATGAGCTCCAGATAAGTAACATCAAAATTCAACCGATGCGATTTCCTGCGTTGGGGCGGCCTGCGTAAGGCGTGAGAAGCGACAAAACAATCCACAGCCAAGTGGTAGGGTATTTGCCCGTCTGGATGGCTACGACCCCTGGTCTAGAGTATGCCGCCATAACAACCATGTTGCGGCATTAGTGGTCAGGTTCTAGCCTCCGTTTAAAGAGCGGCAGCACATTGGTAGCACCTTTGATACAAATGTCCATAGGCGATGGTAACAGCTTTCTATCATCTGTCTGCTAAACTCTGACTGCGGCTAGACACATACTGCGTATGAGGCGTTAGGCGTTAGTTATTTATTGTCACTTTATATTACCAAAAGTGTTTGCGTACTTTCCACTGTATATTGTATAGAATAGAATAGAATATACTTTATTCTACAATAAAGTTACTGAAACAATATACAAAAATAGCTTAGAATTAGGTACAAATGGCGGTCTTACCGTTGACAGCGATCTCTTCCAGACAACCTTGGGATGGAGAGAGAAATATGGCACAAAAGCTACGGCAGGGCTTGCTGCACAATATTTTTAAAAATGTTACATATTGTTACGAGTTTGCGGGACTCGAATTAAAATGCCGTTAGAATTATTATAGAGTTTATTAGAACTATACAAACACTTATAAAACAGGTACAAATGTAACCGAACACATCAAATCCAAAACTAATGCAGAAGTTCGTAATTCAATAAAACGCGAAATGTGCGTCAATATTAGATTCCCAAATGTACACACGTCACGCCTTGATCGTAGTTGTTGCTCAGCTGACCCCCTCTCTCAATCAGGCCAACGTTTTATACTGCACAAATGCAAATGTGCCCGCCCGGCAACGTCGACATAATTTCATAAAATTAGCTTATAATCCGCAACACCTGGCTAGTGATGCAGCCTGTGAGCGGCCGTAGACAAGTATAATAGAATAGGCTATTCTCCACAATAACTAGAAACGTATGTCAATAGATAAGTAAACAAAAGAAGACGATCGTAAAAGGATTACAATGATTTCAAATGCCGACAGGTAATAAAATGTGCTTTTACAGATTAGGAGTGGAATTTGTGTTTGTTGGAGCCTAAGTTGTAACACTATTATATATTAATGTTAGTATATAAATATACATATAGATGTATATAGACATAATTAAATACACAAATCATAGTAATATAAAATATACATACACACATACACGTAAGAGATCATTAAATTATGTGAGCAAACATACAGACAAAAAATAAAAAGTGGTACATGTACGATTCGGAGCCCCATACTGATCACTTGAATGGAAAATATCTTTCAAAACAATTGTAAGGACACGCCATTTCCGCTAGTTTACTAATTACTATAAGTCGTGGTAGCGTAATGGCTAGCGCACGCGTCCCAAACTCAAAGAGCGCGGGTTCGATCCTGGCCGGAACGCATGCACCACTTAGGCAGTTTTCTGACCTCATGTGCATATTGTTACAATTACCACGTGCTAATAACGGTGAAGGAAAACATCGTGATGCAACCTGCACATCGAGATAACCGATGTGTCAAACCTGCCAAGACGCCTTGGACAAGCGTGGTGGGTATACTGTCCGTTCCCCTATAGCGGGAGGCCCGAGCCCAGCAGTGGGACATTTATGAGCTGCTATTATTATTATATTATATACTAATTACTTACCTAATGTAAATCATTTTCTGGGATTAATATTGTTACGAGCTACAGGACTCGAATTAAAAATGCCGTTGGAACTACTATACAATTTATTAGAACTGTACAAACACGTATAAAACAAATACAAATAAAACTGGATACAACCAGTTTACACTGCACGATTCAATACAATTCGATACGCGCAAAGTCTGTCGTCTATATCGCTAATCGAGAGTACTCGAAAACGTCTTACTCGTTTCGTAGTTGTCGCTAGACTGCCCGCCCCTGCTCGATTCGGGCATCGTTTTATACTAACTACATAGTACAAAGAAATTGGCGGCGCACACTGAGTTCCTAAGAAATATTAATTTGCACACCTGCGAACGTCCACAAAGTCGAAAACAATAACAATAAGGATTAGTTCGACGCTAATGATGGTTATAAAACAAGTATAAAAATAATAGCATGTTTTTTCTAAATTACAAATTCAAAAGACAAAAGAGTTCCTTAATCCGAGAAGACAATATAAACTGCGCTTACAAAAGGCAGCTGTGCGCTTATCCTTGACGGCATGTAACAATATAGTCAAGTTGTCAACAGAAGCAAAATAACAATGATTTTTTTAATTGTTAATATACAAGCGAATGAATGTACAAAATTACAAGAATTTTGAAACTTGAAAAGTTCAAAAACCAAAATGTTTATTTAAAGAAACGGTTAATTATATTTACGTTACCCACATACGTGACGAGTTTAAAAATATGCTTAACCTCGACACCAGTCAAAGTTTCAGAATGGATCATTACAGCATCAAGCTATTATCAATTTTCTTGATGTTTTTTAATTCTTCCAGTGTTATTTTTTTTTCTTATGGGTTTCAAATTTCTTTTAATCGTTTACTAAAATATATTAAATGATAGAACTTTTCCCCGTTCACGATAATTTAACGCTCAGGGTTACCAAGAATCAAAAATATTAACACCTAAAATTAGAGTCAAAACATCTAAAATCGCGATAATTACTAGAAAATGATAATAAGTGATCTTAATTTTCAGAATTTGTTAACCCTGCGCTTCAAGTTATCGTGGAAGGAGAATAGAATAAAAAGATACATAGAACCCAAAGAATCATACCTAAGTTTATGAACCTCAGTATTTTCAAGTGTAAGAAAGAATTAGCTCTGTTTATTAATGGGTTTGCATGCGTTCAAATAGAATATTAAGCAACTATGTGGTCTGAGAGGAAGCACACTTAATGGTAGGATTTAAAACAAATTGTTGTCAATTATAAACTAAACACTGTAGTTAGGAGCGCAATTGGCAGGCTGTGACGAATGTAATCGAAACAATATTTCGAGTATTAACATGCAACAGCAGCAGTCTTTCTTCCATAACAAGATATAGACATTCAAGAGGATAAATATGTCACATATAGTAATAATAATAGCAAAACTTAAGCGTTACAATGCTGAATTGAAGCCTCGTCATTTAAAGGATCAGACAGTCTACACCACTTATACAACGAAGATTGGGGGTTCATATTTCGATATCTACTAGGTTTCCTCGCTGTGTTTACTTTACCTTTAGTACGTGGTAATTGTAACAGTTTGCATATTACGCCAAAAAAGCATCTAAGCTATGCGTGGATGCAGATTCCGTACCCACGTCATTGGAATGACGTAGTAATAATACCTTAACAACTGAACTTCCACGAGCACACACATACATAATATACAAAAATATTTTTGTAAAAAATTTACGTCAATCCTAAAACAAAAAGGGATATTATGTTTATTTGTACTGACATCATCTTGATTGTATAAACGTTCTAACACAAGCAAACAAAGCGAGCCAGATGTGATGTGTCTCGGACAAAGGTGTACAGACAAACAAACAGACGCTGTATCTCGCCCCTTTGTATGTATAAAGGGATCATTTCAACTGAATGTTGATGATTGGACTTCCTTTATGGCCAGGAAAATTATAAACATCAAAAACCGTATTCTTTATTTGTACATTGTGGGGATTTATATAAGTTGTGTGATGCATCGATGATAGTTACCCCACTGGATAGTGGTGAACTGGTGAAGCACCACCGGCGAGAGCCCACGGGTCAATCGCCCGATAGGGGAGTACAAAATAAGACGACGAGTTGTTGTACTCTTACAGTATATTAATTTCTTTATTGTTCGTATTGTTACGAGTTGGGCCACCTGCGTACCTATTGTTACATACCGACAAAGAAATGCTGCGCATCTTGTCTATGGCCCCTCCCGCATTCGGAGTTCTTTTTATTACTTCCTATTTAAAAATTGCAATTAGACAATAGCCTATTGTTATTTTTTTCGACTTTGTTGGCCGTTCGAAGGAATAGATAACCAGGTGTGCAAATTACTATTTCTCGGAAATTCAGTGCGCGCGGCCGTTTTTTTGTACTGTATTGTTAGTTTAAAACAATGCGCGAATGGAGGGGTGGCGCAGTCAAGCGACGAGTACGTTACGAGTAAGACGTTTGTAGTACTCTCGATTAGCTATATAGACGACGGACTTTGCGCGTGTCGAATTGCATTGAACCGTGCAGTGTGAACTGGTTGCATCCAGTTTTATTTGTATTTGTTTTATACGTGTTTGTACAGTTCTAATAAATTCTATAGTAGTTCCAACGGCATTTTTAATTCGAGTCCTGTAGCTCGTAACAGTAATTTAACTTAGACTATATATACAGAAACCTTATCGTTTACGTGATGTGCACACCAGTATTCTAATCAATGCTAAATATTATATTTACACGTTTATGAGTTTGGACATTTTTGATGGTTTAGATTAGACAAATGCCCAATCTTATGGACAGTTCTAACAGCGATATCATATATATGTATTTACATAGCATCACGTTCATAGATTAACCATAGTCTTTAACTGTGCTAAATTATACATCAATAAATTGGTGGATGAAAAGTGACGCAACGCAATAATCGAGAAATTAAAATATTGGTAATTTACTACACAAATTATTTTTATGTAGGTAGTTATTTATTTAGCCAGCAAGCTTTCTTTCATACAAGTTACATTCTAGGCGCAATTCGGCGACTCGGTTGCAAAATATTGTTCTTTACTACTACTTACTTTGAAACTTAATTATATTTTTCATATAAATAAACCAAATAAATATATTTAACTGATAATGAAAATCGCTCTAAAATCCGCTGTGTTTTAGGAGTTAGCAGATATACAGACAGACACGGAAAGCGACATTATTTTACCTAAAACTTTACAGTTTCTTGTTAATTTCACTACAATAAAAAGAAACCAAGTCCATATAGTCTTGAAGAGAGTGCCCCGTATAGGGTGGAGGAGCGAGATGGAATGCTTCTCCGTCTCAAAGGAAGATCTTCCAGCGAGACTATCGTTATTCCTCGCAGGCCTAGGCCCATCTATTATTGTTGGAAATTTGTATATATTCTTTGTACGTATCGGGAATCGTTTGCGACCTCAGTTATTGTACAGTGCCATCTATTGGCTTGTAAGTGTTCCACTACATTCTGGACAACTGCCTAGCAAAACATACAGATCTCTGATTGGTCGAGAGGGACCACTACTCTAAATAGATGTGTAGAAAATATCTACCTACAGACATAAAATTCAGATTCACAAAACGATTCCGCAAAAATGGCCATTGCAAACAAGACTTTAAATTTCCAGAAACCTCTCGAAACAATATTGTATAAACAACGAACGGAAACGACGAGGGTTTATGATAAATGCGACTTATTAAATATGTCTGATTTTGACTTAAACATTATTTGGTTTATAACAAACATAACAAATGTTATCTTCCTTATGATGCTTGTCATTGTATCTGATTACTACATGCTGCTTGTATTTTACGCATAAGCTTAGACATTTTGCTTAATAAGCGCAATTTCGGCCGCATATGGAGTGAATGCTAAAATTAAGAACTAATCTCCTTTTTTATACTGTTACGAGTCGAGAGACTCGAATTAAAATGCCGTTGGAATTATTATAGAGTTTATTAGAACTATACAAACACGTATAACACAGGTACAAATATTACCAAACGTAATAAGTCCAAACGTAATGCAGAAGATCGTAATTCGTGCAACATTGCAACATGTCTGCCTGACCGCGTGGACCGAATTTCTTAGAATCACACCTGGCTAATGACTACCATAAAAGATTACAATACACAGTGTGCTGTTTTTCTAATCACAAATTTTAAACACAAAACAAACAAAAGAAGTTCAAATGCTGAAAATTTCTACAGGTATGCAGGTGTGAATTTAAACCTGACAATCTTTTGTCCGGCTTAACAAGATTTTCTTGACCGGACATCTGAAAACTTACACAACCGCTTACCAGATTAACATCTCGACTCCATCCAGCGTCGAGCAGTTCGTATAGTCAACGATCCCATACTAATAGGCAGCTTAGAATCGCTTAGCCTTCGGAGAGACTTGTGTCTCATCATCTCATTAACATTCTAGCGCCTCTGTAACGGGTAGTGTTGCGAGGAATTTTTTGATCTGGTACCAACTACTTATTTTTACAACCGCACCGCTCGCCATCGACGGGATTTTCGCCCCCATTTCCTGGAGCTCCCACGCTCAATTACGCACCGTCCGCTTCTGAAGAGTCAGGTCGACATAAAGTGCCAATCAATTTGTGAATAGAGAATTGCCAGCTTATTAATGAATGCATTAAAATTGTTGCAAGAAATGCGGTTTGACCTTATTAATGCAAATTTAAACATTTTATTACCAATTACTTGACATTAATACAACTTATAATACATATGTTATAGTCAAAGGTCGATATGCAGTCTTTTCTCGGAATTACTGGTTTATCCTTGGTTTGACCAAGGCCTTTCGACAAAACCCGAAATAAATTCCAATTTTGGCTTTTACTAAAATATTTTTAGTCATAGAAGTAGCTAACTTTTTAGTCAAACGTCGAACGTAAAATAATCTGTTTCGGGCTTTGCCTAGCTGATTCTAGAAGCGTCTAAGGCAGACTCGGTCTAATGTCGACTCGTGCTGCACTTGTTACATGTTTAATGACTGTATCAAAAATTCGTTAGTCAAAATCAGAAAAACCACATTTATTTGGACTTTTTAATTTTTTTTATTTCGAGGACTTTTGGACAGGCATCCATATCAGTCCGTGAAGACAAAACCTTACATGCACATAAAAAAATAATAATAAATAAATAAGGATAAAATAATAGTGATTTTGCATGTTCATACATGTAAAATTACTGATTTTATGCTTTTAACAATAAAGTCTAAAACTAACTTTGTTTTAACAGACAAGGGGTCGGCCAAAAGGAACGAAAAGCTCCAAAGTCCAACGAGTCTAAGCACAAGTCTCGCCTTAGTCGCTGTCTCTCAGTGTTATTTTTGGTGCATTCTAAAAGAATATGATATATCCTGTCTTTTATTACACGTCTCACAATTTGGGCTGTTTGTCTGTTTCATATTTGGACTTTGACTAAGACTTTATGTCAGACCTGAGGTTTGACTAGTCAAAGCTAGGAGTGCCCGAGCTTTGATGTTTGACTATAACACATACATAATATTACCATACTTCAAGCTATTACTATTCAGATTTGAATGGAGTCTAAAAATGTTTACAACAGTTTACGACATAAAAATTGGAATAACAAATCCAAGTGCGTGTTTGATCATCAATATTGAAAAGGTCCGAGCAGGCACCGAACGTCCATTGTTTTCAATTTTAGTTATGACACTCTAAAATAGTCACATTAACCAAAAAATTTCAAAAATTGCTTAAAGGACAGTATTTTCTTGAGTATTCGCGACTAGTACCTAAAAAGTGGCCGAAACGTTTGAATAGAAATCAAATAAAATACCACGCTTAAAACCGTTAAAACATAACTTTATTATACTTTTTGGAGCTGCATGCATCCAGTCATCGCAGCGGACAACGGACAACTGAGCAACTGGGTTGGCTAGGGCAACGCGGGAGGGCCCCAATTAATAGTTGCTCTATCTCGCTCGCACACTATCTGTCCCACTCATGCATTGTGCTATGTATTGCACTAGCTGTACGAGTTCACTTCAGTTCTCATCAGCACGCGACAGTGAATACTACTCTCTGTCATCTGAAGTATTATTTAACCTACCCCTCGCTGCTACATACTAAACAAATTTTCGAAAAAAATTGTACTAAATATATTAATGGTGTATAGAAGAGAATGTTAAAAGAATATGTTTTTGTATATATTTTTTTATTTTTTATACTCATCTGGTTGTCTTCCTAACATCTATAGAATCCGAAAATATGAAATTGTATAATTCAAGCTATCATCTAACCTCATTTATAAACGATACGGTAGAAGGATTCTAGTCTAGATAAATCTCAAAGCAATCTATCAATTTGAAGGCAATGATTAAAATAATCCCTTCATTTCCCTTAGAGCATCCGATAACTGCCCACCTATTGCAAAGAAAAGACAACAGAAGGATTATTCCATACAAGATGCTGAAAAAGGCTTTCTCAATTGATATTAGCATCACAGCTTGTCCTAATTCAGAAAGAACGTTGTTTTTTTTTTTTTTTTTTTTTTATAGCCCTGAGTCTCTCCATCATGTGGTAGGACGGAGATTTCGTTACTTTATTTATTATACTGTCTATAGGTTTAGTGTTATGTTTAATGTAAAATATATTATATACATAAATATATTACGTTATAGTTGTTTTTTCTGATATATATTTAATATTTTTATATGTGTGAACAGTCGCGTTTCCTCACCCAGGTCGGAACCCCCACCTCGATTTGTGTTTGAGATGATTCTTCCGCCCCAGGGGAGATGATCAACCGCTCACACATATATTTCCCTAATGTGTTAACTATCAGATACTATTTTATTTATATGTACATATACTATAGTTATAATTTCTATGTTCTTGGTGAGGTTTGGGATTGGTAGGGATCTTTTATTTACTTTATTGTTTATAACTTATTACTATTACAATTTTTATTTACTTATCTAATACATTTGTTATGCTTACATATTCTATCCATTATTTGTATTAATTTCGTTTAAACCAAATTTTTACTTACATATATATTTATGCATATTCTCATAACACTATTTATCCAATACAAAACTAGTTTTTCTTATTTGTTTGTTTCTTTGCATTTGTTACATCGTGTGGTTTGCCTATAGATTTTTATTCTAAATTTTCTATTTTATGATTTGACGCATAGTGTACAAGAGTATTTCTTCAAGTTGTATTCTTACAGATCATGACCTATTTTTATGTTACATATATATTTATTTTGGTTTGCTTGTTATTAGACGCTGTTGAACTATATATACAATTATATATACACAGTGTCTTATATTACTGTTATCTTATGCTATTATATTATTTTGCTTATTCTATTTAACCGCTCAATATATATTTTTGTTACATTATGTTTTTTACTGTTTCAGGTCACGTCAAAGCCGGGTACCTGAGAGATCATTTCCCAACAGGAGCGCCTAATCCATTACTAGACCAGTTCGCTGCGTGGGATCGTGTTCCAGGTGAGTATGTTTTGTTCTTATGTGTGTGTAGATTGAGAGCGTGCATGATGTGTGTGCGAGTGTGTAATGTATGTATTTATATGTTTATATGAGATGTATGCATGTGTGTTTGAATGTGTGTGTTTGAGTGAAAGAACGTTGTTATAGATGGAAAGACAGATAGATGTCGATATGAAGATCTTCATTTGAACATCGTCCGCGTCAATGACCTTTTTTTTGCCAGGGGAAATCCGTTTGAGGACTAAGCCGCGAAAGGTACAGAAGCCTGGGGCGATGTTCGCGACCCGATGTGAGAGTGTGAGATTCGCCAGATCGGGGTGGCACTAGGGTGCCCGGTCAGAACCGGTGCCACGCCATTGCCACTCCCCAGTTAGGGATACCCACTAAAACCCCTGGGTGTTCCGTCCTGCGCCTTATGCCAGGGCTACGGGAATGGGATTCCCAGCTCCGCTGTGCCCTGGCAGGCGTGGGCCGTGCTCACTTGGCTGCTTTCAATGCCGAGGGACTACCCCCGGCGACGTCGTGGTCCAGTCCAGCGTGGGGCGGTTTGTAACGCGCCCCACGGGAGGAGAAATGAGCGCGCGCGGAATACTCGCGCTCTCATCTCGAGGCATGTGCGGGTGAGTGAGAATCCCTATACCCCAAGGGGCCCCACCCGTGCCGCCCGCTTATGGTGGCCGAAGGTCGAGGTCCGACCTCCGGCGTCGGCGCGTCCTCCTTTGGCGGGAGCGGAGCAAGGACGTACGCTCACGCTCCCGCGCCGCCTCCTCCTTTGCAAACATAACGTGCTCGCAAAAGGAGGAGACGGCGTCCCATCCGGTGGGCGTCAATGACCTGCACATTGACGCCGACGATGTTATTTTAACTATATTCTTTGGTGATGTTTTTGTGTCATCAATTTATTAATACGTATTCTTATTCATCTTATAAATAAAAACCAATGTTTGTATGTTTGTCTTCGATGCGCTCCTAAACCATTAATCAGATTAATATGAAATTTTGGTAGGGCATTCTGAGGACGCCAGAAAGAGGGTTTCTAGCTCAAAAAAATCTATATAAGTAAAAATCAATGTTTATGTTTGTCCTCTATCCGTTCCTAACCCATTGATCAGATTGTGATGAAACTTTGCTAGGGTGTTTCGACGACTCCCGCGAGAGTTTCTGGCCCAAAAAAATAAATAAATATAATTCTTCTGTTCGTGTGTACGTCACTGATCTCCTCCTAAACGGTAGGATCGATTTTAATATTTTCTTTTTGTATGTGTTCAAGTGGATTTGAGAATGGTTTAAATTAACGATTGGTCCCGGTAGGTAGCGCTGCAATCGGGTTTTAGATTTTTATTTTTTATGGGCAGGGCAACGTCTGCCATGTACAGCTAGTATGTAATAATTTTGTAAAAAATATATGAAGTTACAAGGTTCTGCAGTTCGACGACGATATGGAGAATAAGTATGAATAAATTTCTAACAGTATCATGACCAGAATACAGCTACTTAATAATTTTGACACAAGTCAAATATATAGAATAAAATGGAAGACCCTACACTAAAAAAGAATACGAGTGAGAGAGGAGAGAAGAAGAGTTTTACTAAGCCCGAGCTGGAGGAGCATGCGCAATCGAACCGACTGCACTTCTGATTTTCTTATTTTTGCTTAGGGTCTTCCAATCCTTGTCTGCTGTTTCTGATATGTCATCAGCCCACCGTTTTACTGGTCTTCCCACTTTGCGTTTTCCCATTGGATTATTATTGTAATAAAGCACCTAAATAAATATTGTATCTGAGACCTGGCTGTTTCACACTATAAGTCGGTGATGGCATTGCGCCTGTTCGGCCACTTCGTACCAAGTAAACCTTCTTGTTTATCTACGGCCATAAATTCCATCGATTGGATTAATTAAAATATGTGAGGACAGGTGCTCCTTGGCCGGTACCTATTAATCAATTTGATGGGATAGTTAAAAGGATTACAGTCTATAGTTAGGTTTTCTAGATCTACTGGCATATGCCCGCGACTTCGTCCACGCTTGACTTGAAATTCCCGCCCGATTCCCGGGACAAACTATCGTAGCATTTAAAACAAGAATGTAAGCTATCGTTTTAGTGGAATAAGCTAATTTTTATGTATCCGAACAACTTCAAACCGCTCCCGGGCCTGCGCTAATATTATTAACCGAATTGAGTCGACGTCTCTTCCCTCTTCGAAATCCCTCGGGAGGTTGAAAAACTTCCTGCCCATAGCCACCAAAGTTAAGCTTGCAGAGTCCTTACTACTCCCCATTCTTGATTATGCTGACGCCAGCTATATTGATTTGACTCAAGAGCAACTTAATAAACTTGAGCTCCTCTAAAATTTTTGTATAAAGTTCATATTTGGATTACGCAAATATGTACTCATATTCTTTCACTCCTTTACAGTGTGTTGTTTATCCCCACAACCCCGTATTATCTCAAAGAACGCTTTGAATTCATCTCTTCTTCTCACAATTTACGACCTTCTACGAATGTTGGACTTTATACTCCCAAATATTATTCATCTTTTTACAATAATTCTTTCACGGTACAGGCTATTCGACTCTGGAATGAGCTACCTGTTACTGTTAGACAAGCTAAATCACTCACAATATTTAAGAACATGACAAAAAAGTACTACCTGCAACATAGTGATGTTTGATATTTTTACGTATAATTATGTATATATATATATACATAAATATATATGTATATATTTATGCATCTAATGTCAGTAGGTGTATTTATATATGTCTATTAAGTATAATTTTACTTATATAATATTTAACATACTTATATGTTTATAAATGAATAAAATATATGTAAATAGCTGCTAATCCTCTAATATTTATGTATACCACATTTAACCAATATTATCTGTTTTATTCCTGTCACGGGTTGTCTGGAAGAGATCGCTTCTTAGCGATAAGACCGCCCATGCGCACATTTAGAATATTTTTAGGCTATAAGGTTTTCTGTTATGGTGTACAATAAAGTGTTATCTATCTATCTATCTATCTATTTCCTGTCCAGGGATCACCAATTCAGACACTTCAATACATTGGCGTTGCGAAGATATTCAAAATACGATTCCATTGCGATAATGTCAAAAATTCATATTATCTTCTTGATATCGTAGAGGCGGAACAATAGTAGAAAAAGCAGTACAACTAACTGCAGTAGCGTCAGCCGAAAAGAATACTGACGCTACCAAAAATGTAAATATTTATTTCGCGAGTTTTTGATTATAAATATTTATAAAGATAGAATGACTTGCCACAGGCACGCCATTGGCATGAACAAATTCAAATTCAAGTTTTTATTCAAAATAAGTTCCACTGGAGACCACTTTTTGATGGTCATAGATATAATTTAAAATTTAATTTTACTTCCTATTCTATGTATAGGTAGACAGCTTCGCAACGTGTTATTGCTGTTAAGGAGAAGAAGCGGCAAGAAACTCCCCAGCAACACGTCTAGCTAAAAATTATTTTTCTTTGTATTTCTTATTCTATTGTCTATTGAGTTGTAGCAAACAGTACATACTCAATAAGACAAAGACACAATAGAAGGAAAGAAAAATATTATTATACTTATAATAATGAAATGACGTACTAAAATTTTATGCTGCAACATATCTCAATAAATTCCTTCCAAGCTTAGCAAGATAAAAAAAAACAGAAACTAATTTTAAAAACAGAATACCGAAATCAGGTAATTAATTCTACTATTGAGACGATGCTATCCGGCGATTTTGGCGTAATAGCAGAATTGGGCCAAAAATAATGTATTTTCGGCCTCTGTGGTTGAGTGGACTAAGTCCTTTGCCGTCCTAACGCACTGGACTAACGTCTCGGGTTCGATTCTCAGCGTAAAAAATTAATTAAACAGACTTTCCATTATTTATGGTCTGGGTGTCTCGGATAAGCCACAGAGTCGATCCGTTAAATATCAAACATAACACAAGCGTAAGTTTCTTAGTTTGTATATTAGTAATGTGTGTTTGGCTGCTTATGTTTTATTAATAATAGATCTTAAGTATAGTGCGTAGTATAGTTTACCACTTTCCCTGGACTAGTGTGGATGTAGAATTTTAAAAAAACAATCGATTGTAAACTTGCTAGCAATCAAGGGAACAAGCCACAACGCATTGTTGCCGTGAACCCGAGCTGTGTTATTCGTTCAGTTAACTTGATTGGGTACAATAAAATAGCTATTGTTAGTAGCACGTGCCTTTCGTGGAGTTTATAAGGAATGGAATTAAAGTCTAAGACCTCGAACACACTGATTAAGGGCCTAATTACACTATCATATTGTGACGGATACGCGTAGCGGAATTTCTTCCCCTTAAGAAAAGAGTACGTAGTCTTCGCCTTAACAATAACACAATACAATGTTGCATATACAAAGTAACCCAAAAGAGCAGGATAGAAATATAGGGCCAGACAAATGTCCTAACGAGACAGATATACTCGAGAAGAAACTTGAATAAACTCGTATTAAGTAACAAAGACGGGAATATTTATTGGACAAGGATAGACATATAGTTGAATGACGTAATAGGATTTCATTTAGTGTGTCGACCGGATATATAAGCGCGACAATCTGCGCACGGCATCAGTCAAAAAGAGTCACGAAAAGGAGCTCGGAAGGAGTACCGAAGCGAAAGAAAGAAGAAGAGGACGGCCCAACTGAGTGGAAGGGGAGCCTCGGAGGCAAGTACCGTTCTACGCGCTGGGGCTGCAGCGGGTCGTCGACGGTTCGACGGGCAGATGAAAAGGACCCTGGTACGAGTTTCGGAAGCGGAGCACTATGGATGCGCCGAGGCTACGCAAGGGGTTATCGGGAGTGGCGCAGAAGGCGATGTGGCTCGGTAACTCTTTGGAGAACATCGGGCATCCTCCGAGTGTCGCATCGGTGAGGGATTGGCCATGCGCGAAAGTGGAGTCGTACTTGCCAAGGAAGAAGCCTTGTCGTTGTGGAAGCATCCGATGATATGATCATATTTGTACGCTTGCTGTCAAATAGGATGCCTTAACTATGATCATATAGAATATGAATCATATGTAGATATTACACTATCTCACTCATACTCATACTTCTATGATCATATTTCTATGATAGTCTAATATGGCCCTAAGAAACAAGCACGCGACAACGTTTTCCTAAACTACTTGTTATGAGCTACAGGACTCGAATTAAAAATGCCGTTGGAACTACTATAGAATTTATTAGAACTGTACAAATTCGTATGAAGACAAATACAAATAAAACTGGATGCAACCAGTTCACCCTGCACGATTTAATACAATTCGACCGCGCAACGTCCGTCGTTTATATCGCTAATCGAGAGTACTAGAAAACGTCTTACTCGCTTCGTAGTCGTCGCTGGACTGCCACCCGCCCCTCCATTCGGGCATCGTCTTATACTAACTACACAGTACAAAGAAATTGGAGGCGTACACTGAGTTTCTAAGAAATATTCGTTTACACACATGCGAACGTCCACTAAGTCGAAAACAATAACAATAGGGATTAGTTCGATACTAATAATGGTTATAAAACAAGTAAAAAGACAATAGCATGTTTTTCTTAACTACAAATTCAAAAGACAAAAGAGTTCCTTAATCCGGGAGAACAATAAGCTGCGCTTACAATAGGCTGTGCGGCTTATCTTTGACGGCATGTAACATACTTAAAAAAAATTTGACGTGTCTTTGGGACACCATGTTGGAACGAAATTATTGAAGACATGGAAAAGTATGAAAGCAACTGTAAGTATAAATATATAAACAAACAAATTGTACCAAAATAAATAGTAAAAACTCGAAATTAAACTAACTCGAAGTTAAAAACATAAAGCCAAATTGAGAACCTCCTCTTTTTGGAAGTCGGTTAAAAATAGTAAATTACATGAAAAATGTACACGTGAGCGGCGACAGCGCCCAAATACGGCCGAATAACAGCGGCGGTTACAAGACCTACCATTTTCAAAAAAGCGTATATTACGCTAATGACACGACACGACACTATTTTAGATCTTATTTCATCGCATTAAAGTAGGAAATTGTGTAATAATAAACAGCGGTCAGTACTTTCATTTCGGTTTTACACTTTTTTTTATTTAAGTCCCATCCGCCGAGTAACATGCGTTAAGGAACTTTGTTCCAAAAATAGTTTGATTAGCATGATATGCTATCATTAATGTCACGTCCATCTATTTTATTGATTATTTCTTTTATTGTACCTTCTCCTAATTATATGGGTTCGACATAATATGTTTTTTCCTTCCATCTTCCTCTATTCTGACATAAATAATCATTCCATCCTTCACACAATCCATTAATCTCTTTTTTGGTCTATCTTTACCTTTGTACCCATCAATCTTGCAATTTAACATTATTTTTGTCATATGACCTTCCACCCTCCTCTTTACATGCCCATGCCACCTTAATCTTCTTTCTCTCAATTTTTCAGTCACGGTACAGCTTTCAAAGATCCCCTTATCTACTCATGTTATTTATTGAATAATAACTATTGAATCATTATGTTAATACGTGAAGCAAAAATTTTGTACCCCTTTTTACGAAAATTGCGCGGACTGAGGAGTATGAAACGCACACTTATAGTTTATGTAGAGAAGGAGTGCAGAATGCTAATATTTTTTTAAAATTATGCATAAAAAATACATTTAATCAATAAAAAAATCATTATACACACTATCATGTATTTGACACACACACACGGATATATACTTTTTTGTTTATTGTTAAAATCAAAAGTGTATATATAGCCTTGGCGAAATCTAAGTACAGTCTATATTCTAGTAGTATAGTCTCGAAGTATAGTCTTGGACAACAGAATCTTAATAATGTTTAAAATTATAATTTAAATTAATTATTATGGTCGAATTTCGACCACTGAGCGACCACTACTAATAATTAATGTCGGTCTGTGCTGTGCTTTAACAATAAAAAAATAAATAAAATGATTTCTCGAGCTGTCATAAGAACTCCGTTGATTTGTGTCTGTCAAAAAACCTACAATTTGGCTGAGCTATATTGAATTGTTAATATATCAGACGAAGCTGGATAAACTAAGTTTCTTTGTCTACCGCTGTGGCGAAATGTTGCACTACATTATGCTAGGTTTGTAGATACATTCCAAAGTGTTAATGGTTGTAAAAGTGAGACAATTATGTATAAAAAAATACACAGTGAAACCGATCTGTCTGGGAATTTGTATAAAAACTTACAATTGACAAACGCATGCGACTAATTTCGCACTATTGTTTCACATCGTTACAAGTATGATGTAAATTTCCAAACGTTTATTTCTGTTTGGGTTAGGTAATTGGTTGTACGAGAGAAACAAGATATTGTGCCACCAAGTATTGTCCAAAAAGCACCATATGAATTTGGTTGACTTTATAAATACAACAAAAGAAAACAACTCTGTTATGTTATATTACTGAACCTAGGTCACCGTCTTCTATGGGTAAGGTGCTCAGAAGGCCGGCTACGTTACCTGGTTTGAATAATTCCTATCCGATTATTTTGAAATCAAAGACAGGCAATTTCATTAACATTTCTCTTTTCTTACACCTTATCTCAATCACCCAATCCCTTGGGGTCGACACAATATGTCTTTACCTTCTATACTCCTTCACGCTGACTTACTTCCGCTATCACATCAAAAAATTCATGATGTCATTCTTCACACAGTCCATTTATCCCTTATTTTGTTCTACATCAGTTATTTTTATTGATATATGAACTTTTATTCCTACATACGTACGTACTCGTAAATTTTTTACTTTTGAAGTTTTATGGATTATAAAAGCATTAAAAATTAAGCCCATTAAAATAGCATTAATCTAACTGGTTTAATTGTTCTACTTTTTTTCTAATACACTAACTATAATTTGAGTGTTTAGTCTGCTTTTACTATGGAAAAAAGACATCTATCTATATATTAATACGTGAAGCAAAAACTTTGTACCCCTTTTTACGAAAATTGCGCGGACGGAGGAGTATGAAATTTCGCACACTTATAGTTTATATAGAGAAGGAGTCCAGAATGCTAATATTTTTTTAAATTATGCATAAAAATACATTAATATTGTATAGTAGAGATCAATAGTGTCAAATACATTACCATGTATTTGACACACACGCATATATACTCTTTTGTTTATTGTTCAAGTGAACAGTGTAGTCTTGGCGAAATCTGTGATTATAGAAGTATATATAGTCTTTGACAGCAAAACCATAAGGTCGAATTCGACCAATGGGCGACCACTAGTGTAGATAAAAATACATACATCACAAAGTAAGACGAGTCTTTCTAAGTAAAGCTGCTACACTTTTGTAAGGCTACGATTAAATGCAGCAAAGATATCAACAGGCGTTTCGATTTTATTAATTAAACTATTTTATAACAAAAGGAGACGAAAACATGTTAAAAAACTTAACTACATATAATCAAAACCACCGCGTGCTTCTAAGCCAGTTACATATTTAGAACCTTGAGTAAACAACTTTTTATATATCTCCTGATCTGTTGCATTACCATTCCAAATAACTTCGGTCAGTGTTTTGATTTCTTCCAGAATGTACGGAGTTAGATTGCTTTTAAGCGTATCTAGTACATAATCAACAAACAGTATGACAATTCTTTGAATATCACTTCTTTGTTTCATCTTCCACGCTTCTAGTCCGTTAATTACCAAGTTGAAATTCAGCTCGACTATTTCAAAACCATCTGAATCAAAAACACGATCAAATATATCTATTATTATTTTAACTGCCTTTGCTTTTATATTAAAAATTGTCACTTCAGTATCGATCGATTTGTGTCTTTTAATTATAATAGATCGTAGATATAACAATAAATTTCTCAAGTTTACAGGTTCATTTACCAATGTGTTAATTTTATCCACAACTTCTTTGTAAATACATGTATGTATCATATTTTCAATAAAAGCATATTTAGCTTCGAGTACTTTTTTTACAGTTATAAAAAGTTGTTTGAAGTCTGTGAGGTTTGTCTTTATTATTACAACCATTAAATCACCAAAGAAATCAGAAAAAGCAGGGTACGGTCGGCATATAATAAATTTGTTGCATATGTACCAAAAATTGTCTTTCTTCTCACTTACAACATCCTTGTGCATCTTGTCTGATACTTCTTTCATATTTTTAACGTATCTAACTTTATATGAACTGGTTATTACAGCAAGCAAATCCTTGAGTGCACTATGTAATAATTTATTCGATGTTTCAATGAGATCAATAACCATAAATTCTCGATCTATCACATTTGTAAGATTTCTTTGTAATGTTTCATTTACATAATTAAAAATCTCTGCATTTAATTTTCTTGATGCTTTTTCACTATACAAATTCAGATTCGCTTTTATGCCCAATTTATCATTAATAGTTTTGTCTAGTGCTTTTAATCTTTCATATCCATTTTGCTGAAGATAAATTGCAACAGCGTATAATTTATCTTTGTTAATAACAGGCAGAGCTGGTTCTCTAATTTTTTCAGACCTTCGATAATCAACGCTTATGAAATTTTTATCCTTCATTTCTTTTTGTACACTGTGATATTCTTGAACATCTTTGTTAAGGCTTTCCAAAAAATCATCACCCATTCGAATAACGCCTTCCAATTCTATATCGAAGGTGAGGCATAATTGTGCTATGGTAAAAACAATACAGTTATTTAGTTTAAAATATTAAAATTACTTTGATCCGTGCAGGAACGGAGAAAGAACACTAATTCCTGCGGTCGGATAGCCTATAGTAAAAGGCGACAAAACAACCCACAGCGACGTGCGAAGGCATTTGACCATCTTGATGGCAACCTAACCTATCAACCTAGCGTTGTGTTCCGGCATCAGTGACCACGTTCCAGTTTCCTCGTTGACTTCACCTCTGGTGCTGCACACGTCTACAGGAGACGGTAACCA
The DNA here is from genome assembly GCA_039645545.1 of Dendrolimus houi. NCBI lineage: Eukaryota > Metazoa > Arthropoda > Insecta > Lepidoptera > Lasiocampidae > Dendrolimus > Dendrolimus houi. Next base: position 1,754,323 of record CM077137.1, on the reverse strand, counting down.
CTTTCATCCATATCGACAACCATTTCCATCAGGTGGGCCGTCTGACTGCTACCTTCAGGTAATAAACATGTTGTTGTTTGTTTGTTACTTCTTCACGATCTAGGGAATATACCGATTTTCTATAAACTTAGTATTTTTTTTACTTTCAATAGCGGAAATGATCATGGGATAAATTTTATGCCCGAAAATAGATATTTATCGCGGTGTGAAGGTTCGATATTACGTGAGCAAAGCCGCTATGTAGATTACCTTGAGGCGGCTTATTTTCTGACTGTAAAGGGTAAATACATATCAAAAATTTGAAATAATTAGCATCTACTAGAAATTTATAAGTATGTTAGTTAGTTAAATAGCTTAAGGAATATGTTCCAAATTATTAACATCCGTGAAAGAACGGAGCAAGAATACTAAATACTACTGCCGAGTGGCCTGTCGTAAGACGATACAAAACAACCCTCAGCCAGGCTCCTCTGATCTGGAGTATGCCGCCATAATAACCTTAAAATGTTTTTTGCAAGTGCTCATAGGGTGGAGGATGGTAAGCATTTTTTATTAGGTAGGGGCCGTCAGCCTGTCTGCTGTATTCCAGCATTTTAAAAACATCATAAGAAACTTACCACACAATATTAAAACGCAAATTATTTTCATCTTGTTAAACATGTAGGTACACGTACGCTTGGTGTGTTTTATAACTGTTAAGCTATTATCATAAAATCGGATATAAAATGAAATTTCAGGTGTTTAATATGTTTTTTATAGCATGGAAAAAGGATATGTTAATTTCGAAATTAAATACACACATCAATAGATGGCACTATATTGTTCACTAGCTTCTGCCCGCGACCTCGGCCGCGTGGAAAGCTTTTTAACTATCCCACGGGAACTCTTTAATTTTTCGAGATCAAAAGTATTCTATATGTTGACCAGGGATATAAGCTACCAGCATACAAAATTTCGTTTAAATCGGTCCAGTCGCTTCGGAGATTAGCCGGTACAAACAGACAGACAGAGAAACAAAAAATTTGAAAAAAATCTAAATTTCTATTTCACTTCTTACGTCCCCGTGACTCGGTTTTTAGCATTTTTTTTCATTGTACAGAAATTTGGCCTCTACAATTTTATTATATGTATGTATAGACTACAAGAAACCATTATAAAAGTGTACAGTTGGTAAAACTCCTAAGCGGCATTAGTGGCATCACGAGCACTACGTTTTCTTAATACTCGTTCTAGGTCATTCAATTTTGGTTACATCACAGATTAATGAGTAATGTTTTTTTATTTACTGTTATTGTTACCTGTTGTTAAGACATTTTTTTTAAGATATAAAATTTAAGGCTAATATTGCCGCAAAAGGTCGAGAATGGAGTGCAAACGAAACAACTTTTCGTTGGTAATTACAAAAGAAAAAAATTAATTAATTACGATAAAAATACATCACGAATCTACACGATATGAGACATAGCGTGGTTTTTTTTCGTAATTTGTCTATAGAATTAAATAGAAAACATTTTATTGTTCACCAAATAAACAAGTACAGAATAAATAATTACAATAATTTAACGGCAAAACAAAAGGCGGCCTTATCGCTTAAAGCGATCTCTTCCAGGCAACCTGACTGAGAGGATACTTTTAACAACTTATGTCTAGGTATAATTAAATTAAAAAGAAGTAAAAATTCAAAAAGGAAGAACAGCACAATGTGGATAGTAAACAGCTAAGTTAAGAAGAATAGAAAAAAAAATTATAAACTAAGGTAATGGTTTTTGAAAGATTTTTTAAATATGGCAACTGATTTAGCTTTTCTGACATCTACGGGTAAAGAGTTCCAAAGGCAAACAGCCTGCACAGCAAAGGATTTGGAGTAAAATGTTGAAGAATGTGCAGGTGCCTTTAACAGGAGGTTATTAGAGGAGCCCAAATCGAAGGTGTGTGATGTAGGAAGGAAGTTGAAACATTCCTATAGTTACTTTTAATTAAGAAAAAAAATCACCAAATAACCTCCAAATTATTCATATTAAACCATTTTAATCCTACATTTTATTATCAAGACAGGATGAGAAAAATATGTACATATTTATAAAAGGTAGGTAAATGATTTTATTTTATAACCTTTTATAGAATTTACTTTATTTTGTTTACAATAAAATAATAATGCGTCTGAAAAATGACCGCTGCTATGGAACCTCCGGTATCGCCCGAAGAATTAGTACCGAAAAGTCCTCAAGCACGTTGGCATTGCTATAAGCCTTAACCTGGTTGCGGATACGAGAGTTTCACCCAGTTACAAAACTTTCATAAAACCTTACACCATTTTTTTTTTCATGCGAGTGAAATGCATTTCGCACATACCGGGTCCTTTGCTAGGGATTAGACCGTTGTTGATCATGGAGGCTTTCCACTGAGGCAATCCAAAAAATAATCAACCGGCTTGTGTGGAGACTCGACTAATCAATACCCCACTAAAACCACCCTCCTCCCATGTGCCCCGCGCTTATGGTAGGAAAGGCGTGAGATACAGAACGTAGTTACGCCCACACCGAATACACCGGGAGAGGCAAACTCACTTCGTCAACAGGGGTGAAGACTCCTCTGCTCCCTAGATGCTAGAGGGCCCCTGCAGCGATATTTCAGGGAGGGAGGGAGGTCATGCGCATACCTGCGCCTCCGGGCTCTCGACTGACGTCGGCGCCCGCGAGACGCATGCGCACTACCATCTCTCTCCTTATCTCGTTCCGCGGCCTCCTTATGAGACACTACCGTCTCGCAGAAATTGGCCGCACCCACCCACCAATCGTCGCTGTGCAGCATGGCTTGCACCAGATCGCCCAGCGATTCGATCGGTCCTACAAGTGTCTCGAGTTCAAACCTCTGAGGTGCCCATGCTGCGCACTCGACTAGCGTGTGTAACGCCGTGTCTAGTGCGCCACATTGGCGGCACTGGGGCGAAGGCAAGCAGCCCGCAATCTGACACAGATACTTATCAAAGCAACCATGCCCGGTAAGTATCTGTGTCATTCTGAAGGTCAGAGTCCCGCGTTTCCGCGAGAGCAATCGCAACAGCTGCGGTCGAACCGCTTCCACCGTGTCAATGCCAGCAACAGGGTTTTCCAACTCTACTGACCAAGATTGGATCATGGCTGCGGTTCCTCGCGTCCTGATCACCTGGAGTTCGGCCTGGCCATAGACCAGGCCACGGGCGAGGGCATCCTGTAGGGAGCGCCGAACTTTGGCAATCACGTCCACCTGGAGAGGCCAGGGCGGATCGCCCGCCAAGAGTGTCGACGCCGTCCACGACACTGTACGGTATCCTCGGATAGTCCTCACCGCCAGGACCCGTTGTGCGCGGCACAACAAAGGCCTATTGTGGCGGTGAAGTGCAGTGGACCATACGGGTGCACCGTACAGGGCCATACTCCTAAGGATGCCCATGTAGAGTTTCCTAGTCGTCGTCCCCGGTCCCCCCACGTTGGGAAGAAGCCGAGAGAGGGCGCCTGCGGACCTCACGAGCTTGGGAACTAACTGCTCAAAGTGTGCTTTAAACAGCCATTTCCCATCGAGAATTAGCCCCAGATATTTCATCTGGGGGCCTACACGAATGTCCACCCCTTGGACTGTAACGGACAAGTCCGCGGGGGGATTACGAAACCGCCTATGGAACATGATGGCCTCCGTTTTCGCGGGGGAGACCTTCAAGCCCAGCTTACCTATTCTTTGGACCACGATCGCCAACCCGGCGTTGGCGAGGTCCACGGATTCCGCGAATGACGCAGCGCGTGCCGTGAGTAGGGTGTCATCCGCAAAGCAGATTAGCCCTATTCCGGGTAGGACCGGAACCCGAAGGATCCAGTCATAACCGACGTTCGAAAGAACCGGCGCGAGGACTGATCCCTGTGGGACGCCGCACGTGACGCGTCGCCGACCTATCGCGCGATTCTCGGACTCGCCGCCCTCCCAAAGGATGTACCTGTCCTGGAGGTACGCGCCCAACAGCCTCGTGAGGTACGGGGGAAGTCCGTGTGCACGAAGCCCCTCTCTGATCGTCTCGTGAGGGAGGCTGTTAAAGGCGTTCGCTATTTCTAGCGAAACAGCCAGAACAGTATCCTTTGCTTGGACTGCGTCGTCCGTTACAGATCGCAGTGTCTCGAAGGCGTCCAACGTGGAGCGTCTCCGCCGAAACCCGAACTGCGCCTGTGCTAGCCCCGGCTCCACAGTATTGAGATGCTTAACGAGGCGTTCCGCTAAGATCTTCTCAAAGACCTTGGCGACCTCATTAAGCAACACTATGGGCCTGTAGGCGGACGGGTCGTTGGGAGGACGGCCTCCCTTGGGAATCAGGCATAATCGGCCCTCTTTCCATTGCGACGGGAACTGACCTGCGCGAATACAGGCATCGAACAGTTCCCGCAGCTGGCCGCGTAGGTGTTTGGCGGCCAGGAAGAGGAGCCGACCCGGAACCCCGTCGGGTCCCGGAGCCGTCTTCCTGCCCCGGAGCCGGTCCAGGGCGACGTCTAACTCTTCCTCGGTGATGGAGTGAGGTTCCACCTACCATACATTAATGGTCTAAGAGTCTAGGCAACCTGAATAGGTGAATAAATAAAATACTGAACAAAATTCACCCTAATCTGGTTAGACGACAAGATGTCGCTAGCTTGCACTAAACCATTATTCAAATGGCAACACCAAAACGTTGTACAATTTATATTTTAATAGAGTGGTAACACCAAAATAAAAAGTCTTCTTGAAAACGCATCGGGGTTGACATTTTTCTAACCACCTAAAATCCAGATAAATCAAATTAAACGCCGAAACAAGCTTCCTAAATAATTAAACAAAAAATCTGCATATACACAGGTGCCAAAAGGCGTATTTAGACATATATAAATACATGTTTTGTTTAAAATAGCAATAAAGACATTATTTCAACTTGCAGACTGAGATATTAATGTCTAGCAACAGACAGGAATGTTGTTTGAAGCAGTTCTAATGGATGTAGGTATGATTTGTATGATCACACTTATGTTTTATTGTTTTGGATCGAGATAATTAGATACATGTGGCTAAAATAAATATATTTCTTTAAATATAGCGTTGCATTATTTTTGCAATAGGGCTCAAATTCATGTTCAAAGGCGAAGGAATGAAAAGGGAGTGCGCGCGGGCATCTTGGACAGACACACATTGGTCTGTCTTTCGTCGCGACTTGCAGCTACTGTGCCTACGTGTTTCTTGCTTATGTACCTAATATTTATTGTATGTACGATGCAAATGATAAACATTAAACATATCTAACTTAACCATCGTTAGTGCATAAAAGTTATCGTCCATAGTCTTTCACTCTGCGTCCGCAATTGGGACAGGTCCAATGCGCTTGTCTATTTCCAATGTTTGGGCACAAAGTTGGTATTAAAGCCAATGTGTGGCGCAGTAGTTTGGTTCAATATTCGCCATTTCAATTTGGAGTGAAACTTGGACGTAAAGTTGAATTCAATGTGTGGCCGCGGCTTTAGATGAACAGTCCGCTTGTTTGCCAAATTCGTGATAAGAAAAATGTAAGAAGAACGAAATGATTACTAACACTCGCTGAACGAACATAAACTCCAGCGGTTTCTTCGCTGTAAGGAAATGCATTTTGTTTATATTAAATGAACTTTACCTATCGATTCCTGAAATACCTCAGACATGCTGAAAACACCTAATATATTGTGCAACATATGAGTTTCGTCGAATACGTAAGTTCTGTACTGATGACAGCAAGATGCTTAACCTAGTATACGGTTTACGTTTTTGGGGTTTAAGTTAAGAGAGACTTTCTTCTCCTTTCATAAAAAGATTCTAGCAAAAAAAAGAAACCAACTTCAAGAGTTGCTAAAAATCAATTTTTTTTACAACATCTTGAAGTTAGTGCCTAGTAAAATTTGCTGAAACAACAAGATACTGAAAGATATAATAATTTTCATATTTTACTTCGCACAAAATTCAAGACGTAAATTTTTATTATTTTTTGCATTATATGAAACTATTATGTAGTTGTACTAAATCCCACTCAAAAATAATGTTCAAGATCTGTTCAGAAACAAAAAAGTTATGGCTGAAAAACCGTAAAAACGACACATGTTCTGTCTGATTTTAATTAATTTTTTGCTATATCTTCGGAACCCAAAATTCAATAGGAACACAATTTACATGGAACCATATTGAAGCTGTACTGAATCTAACGCAAAAAAATCATTAAAATCGGCTCAGGGACAAAAAGGTTATGGTTGAATATACATAAAGAAAATATTTACGCGATGCATTAAGAACCTCCTTGTCCTTCTGAAGTCTGATAAAAAGTACAAAAGACATGGCAGCTTAGTGGTTTATAACTTAAATGGCGCCGATTCGACTCCCGGCTAAAAAATATGCATCACTTAGGCAGTTTTGTGACCTATAATATGCATATTATTACAATTACCAAGTGCTGACGATGAAGGAAATCATCGTGTTGTAACTTGCATATCGAGATAACCGATGTATCAGATTCAACAAACGATTTAAATAAGCGTGATGGGTACTGTTCCTTTTTTTTAAATTTGGAACTGAATGGACACGACGGTATTCAATGTGATTGAATGACTTAAGTTTATGTTTATATCGAGCACTTTGGTTAATTCTTTCGACTAGAAACAAACTTAAATCGTCCAATACTGGCTTCAACTGATTACCATTCGCTAAAGCTCTTAAATTAGCCCATATTTTATGATCTGCATAAATTAGACCCAATTAGTCATCTCGGCGTAATATGACTGTAAGACCGCATAAGCGAGACTGAAGGATTTAGCCTTTAATGGAGTCGACTTTGTTAAGACTTGATTTATAAAAGCATTTAAATTTGAGGAATGCAGGGATGGACCAAGTTTTTGTCCGTGCAGGAACGGAGAAAGAATACAATTTCCTGCGGCCTGGCGGCCTGTCGTAAGAGGCGACGAAACAACCCACAGCCAGGTGGTAGGGTATTTGCCCGACTGGATGGCTATCACCCTTGGTCTAAAGTATGTCGCCATAACAACCTTGAGTTGTGTTCCGGCATTAGTGACCAGGTTCCAGTCTCCTTTAAGAGAGCATCAGCGCATTTGTAGCACCTTTGGTGTTGCAAATGTCCATAGGCGATGGTAACCGCTTTCCATCAAGTGGGCCGTCTGCCTGTCTGCTGAACTCCTGCAATAAAAAAAATGTTAGGTGTTTTGGAGAAAATTTTCATAAGACGAAATAAATTAAGGATCTATTGTTTTTCCCTTTGACTAGGTTTAAGGACACAGAATAAGTATTCTTATAATATCTTTAAATAAATATATCTTCCAGTTAAGCGTGTGTTCTCACTATTAACTTATTTTTTTCACAGAATATTCCAATTTATAGTTCGAAAACTATTTTTTATGACTTTAAAAGCTAATTATTATATTACAAAGTTACGCTACCTATTTAATTTATTAAGTCATTAGTGAACGTGGTTATATTTTTCAGAATCTGGTCAACTGTACTCGACACGACTGGATATAAATTTTCAAACCTCAGTAAAATGTATTGCGACTACCGTCGATTATTAGTTGTTTCATGGCTTTACTACACCATTATATAGCGCCATATAGATTACACTTCCTCTCGAATTTGATTAATATATATACCGACTCGCTGTGCTCGCGACTTCGTCCGCGTGGATATTTTTTCGCGGAACCCTAATTTTAACAGTAACCTAAGTTACTCCTTATAACATGAGCTATCTGCCAGTGAAAGTTCCATCAAAATCGGTCCAGCCGTTACAGAGATCAGTCGGAGCATTGATTTTTTGATATAAGTACCGTATATGTCTACTTCCATACGCATTTGGTAAAAAGCTGTTATTTTGATAGACAAATAGACACTTCAATTTTATTTATTTGTATAGATTAGTGTCTGCAAAGACAAACATGGACATGACAAAAAATACGGGTTCTGTTTTTGCCAAAACCGATAAAGAAATGTTCAAATCGCCTTCTTTTATACCTTGGACCATACGCACTGAAGTACATAAATCAGGTGCAGTTATTTCAATGCATTCGCTTAATACGACATTGAGATCTCGCTATACCGTGCTGATGTGCTAAGCCTTTAATGGACCTCACTACAGTCGATTTAATCTTACATTTCAGTGTATTATATATGTATTAATTAATTTAATTTAACGCCGCCTTCAGAGTGATTTAATGAATGTTTACATAAAACAGTTATAAATAATTTATTAATTTTATTAGGATTCCGTTGCCATTTTGGTAAAAACAGAACCGCTATGTTTTTGTCACATTTAAGTAGTAGTAACAGCCCATAAACATCCCACCGCTGGGCTCGGGCCTCCCACTATAGGGGAACGGACAGAACCCGCTATGCTTTTTCAAGGCGGCTTGGAAAGTTTCACACATCGGCTCGATGTGCAGGTGTCATCACGACGTTCTCCTTCACCGTTGTTAGCACGTGGTACTTGTAACAATGGGCACATTAGGTCAGAAAACTGCCTGAGTGATGCATGAGTTCCGGCCAGGTTTCGAACCCGTGCCCTTTGAGGAGTTTGTGACGCCTGCTTTAGCCATTACGCTCGTCATGTGTGTGTCTGTAAGTACCTACTAAGTAGTGTGTATGGTGCTACACAATGATATAAAAGTACGAAACAATTGAAAATTAGGGATTTGTAGTACTTGTATTACTCGCAGGGGGCCGCTGCATACGGAGGTAGCAATGGACCTCCCCCTCTGCTGATGAAGTGGTACACTTTCCACCTGGGTGTACCGCGCCTGCACACGAGGGCGTCACGGTGCAGTGCCGCTGTTCTAGATCCCGTGGCGTCTTAGTTTTAATGGGTAGTTTGGTCGGATTCCGTCCCCATGGGCGGGATCCGATTCCCCCGAGAGTTCCACACGCACTCGTGCATGCGGCACTACGGTGTCCCCCGTATCCATGGCCTGAATGTGCGCTCTGCTAAATCGATCCATAGCTTCAACATACTTGTGAGGGGAGCACTATCTAACTGTACAATATGTATTATTTGTTGTGTACGTCTATGTACGTATATATCAATGTATGTGTGTATATATTTTTTTTTCTTCTTTTTATACTTTCTTTTCACTTTGTATTTTATTTGCTTCAGTGTCTGTGTATGTCACTTGAATGGCCGTAGCGGAAGATCAGCGCTGGTTAATTTAACCAGCAACATGCTGAGCTAGGACCAATTTAGAGCTACACTTGCTTCGTTTTTTTTATTTACTGCATGTTACATTGCTACATTTATTTATTTATACTCGTGTATTGTATTCTCATTTGTGTTGTAGTTCTAAATAAATTATTTTTTCTTTCTTCTTTCTTTCTTATATGTATATATATATATTTTATATGGTTATATATTTATCTTTCATTACTATTATCACACTTATTAGTATATTATATTATATACATATACTAGCCGTACCCGGCAGACGCTGTCCTGCCTTTAAAAAATAAAAATCTAGAACCCTATTACAGCGTCATCTACCGGGACCAAATGTTAATCTAAACTCGAATCAACTTGATCAGAGTAGAAAATTATTAAAGTACTTATATCGCTATTAAAAAATAGGGGTTGGTGGTAGAAGGATGAAAATTTAGGGTTGTATATATTTTTCAATGCTAAATCATAATAAAATATAAATAAGAAATTTTGTAAAAAAAATTAAAAAATATATTTAGGGGTGGGTCACCCTTATCATTTAGGGGTATGAAAAGTAGATGTTGTCCGATTCTCAGACCTACCCGATATGCACACAAAATTTCCTAGAAATCGGTTCAGCCGTTTCGGAGGAGTTTGGTAACTAACACCGTGACAGGAGAATTTTATATATTAGATTATCACTACTACCTACTAGAATCTTAAGCTGCACGCCAACTAATTATTGTGAATAAGATCCTTGTCCATCCAAAGGTTGCCTGGAAGAGATTGCTTTAAGCAATAATGCCACCCATTGTACTACTACCTTCTAATTTTAAGATATGAAAATGTATTCCTGTTTTTATGTTGGTATACAATAAAGAGTACTGTTGTTGTTAAATGGTGTCTTAGCTTTACTCACCGAGTTGTTGTCGTCGTAGCTATACAAACACGGAAATTACGAGAGATATACGGAGTTCCCCCACTGACGGCCTCCCCCATTTTGACTATACTTGTAACTGAGATTAGAAAAATTTCAATGTCCATAGGCGGTGGGACGTATCATTGCAGTAAGATCTCGAAAAATTTTAACGATGTTATTTTTCTTACTTAAATCAATAGATGGTCAGATATCATCTCCACAATTACTAAACATTGCGTGTTCGCTCTCTAACTGTGGGGTGGAAAATGTTGGAAAATGTTGGAAAAAGCAATGGATATCGTTGAGTTTAAACAATACTCGCAAGGGACAAAATCCGTGAGATTTTCAAGTAATTAAATTTGAAATATCCTCCAAGTGATCTAAATGTCACTTAAGGATACCATTCTCGTAGTTAACATATGTACATATATGTAAATTTATTTATTACAACCCAGATTATTGGACCAGTAGTATGACTTCTTTACTACTCGATCACGTTCAAGTTAACGCAATTTTGTATGGGAATGACTTAGCGCCATCTCATGATCGTGAAGGGAAACATAAATCGCGCCATGCAAAATTGCGTTAACTTGAACATTGTCGAGTAGTAAAAAACTCGCACCAAGTACTCAGACGCGATTCCGAGAGCCATTAAGCAACCACTTTTTTTTATAGCATATAGTACACAGTACAGCAGACAAACCGACGGTCCACTTGATGGATAGTGGTTACCATCGTCTATGGATATTGCAACACCAAAGGTTCTATCGATGAGCTGTCGGCCTTGAAGGGGGGAACTGCCAGAACTCCACCGAAAGTGGTTATGGCGGCATACTTTTGTTGGTTACCCAGACTAGCAAACGCCCTATTACTTGGTTGTGATTTGTTTTGTTACTTCTTACGATACCCTTCTTTCTCCGCTCATGCACTGTCTTTTCCAATATCAAAAGCTTTTTTTCCAAATAACTTCCAATGGAGAATATTTTTTGAATGTCATATATCAAAGTTAAAATTTTCGCTTCGCAACATGTAACTATTTAAGAAGAAGCCGTCAGAAACTGCTTAGCAACACGTCAAATAAACCCGTTCATTTCACTTTTATTTATTTTTTATTTATTTATAATATAACTAGGTTATACGTACATACATATACAATTCTTTTTCAAAGAATTAATGGAGTTACAGCAACTGTTAAGCGCTAATCAAACTATTAGACGCGTCTGTAAGTCGCGTCCATAAACACGGTCGTCTTGGACGCGGCTTCAATGTTGCCACCTCTCATTAGAGAAAACGTACATCTTGACTGACGTGTATTTAAATGTTATCGAAGAAAATACAAGTATATTTAATAATGTAATTTACATTTTATGTTCTTATTGTATGTTTAGAGGTTTACTTCGAAATACATCTCAGTCTAGCGCTATTTAGCAATTGACATAGCGCGGTTTCTTTAACGAGAGTAGGTAACACTGAAAAAATCTCTATCAAATGTCCGATGGCCGTACCCCAAAATATGTTTGGCGCTTTCTATACAGATAAATAAAATTGAAGTGTCTGTTTGTTTGTAATGTCAAAATGAATGATTCCGAAAACGCGATTCTCAGAATTTTTGTCTGTCTGTCGGTCTGGATGTTCCGGCCAATCTTTAAAATGTCTGGAGCTATTTTGACGGGACTTTCACGGGCAGATAGCTGATGTTATAAGGAGTAACTTACAATACTTTTTAAGTTAGGGTTCCGCGAAAAATATCCACGCGGACGAAGTCGCGGATACGATTATATACAAATACTAGCTGTACCCCGCGGTTTCAGCCGCGTGGTAATGCAAAATCGTTATATTTTGGATAATTCACACTATATCTTTATAAATTATAGTCTATGTGTTACTCTGATGTGTAAGCTATATTATTGTAAAGTTTCATCAATATCCATTCAGTAGTTTTTGCGTGAAAGCGTAACAAACTTACATCCATATATTCTTACAAGTTTTCGCGTTTATAATATTAGTAGGATAAAGGGATTTTGTTAATCTATACTCGCATATGGGCCCCTAAATCAGTTCAAAAAGTAAATGTGGGTAGACGGTTGTGACCTTGGTCGTCATGCGATCGTGTCAGCTTGCATTGATGTTTTTGCAGCGTGGGTGGACAGGGTTGTGGTGTATTTTTGGTTTATTTGTTTAGCGTTCGACGTGACTCATGTTCATAAGGAACTAATTTTGCCAGCAGCTTCACTCGCGTTAATATAGACTTTGGCAATCGTAATAATAATAACAGCCCGTTACCCGTGTAGGAACCGAGAAAGAACACAATTTCCTGCGTTGAGGCCTGTTACAAGAGCCGACATAACACCCCACAGCCAGGTGGTAGGATATTTATCCGCCTGGATTATTAGCCAGGTTCTAGTCTTCATTTCGAGACCGGCAGCACATTGGTAGCACTTTTGGTGTTCCAAAAGTCCATAGGCGATGGTAACCGCTTTCCATCGGGTGGGCCGTCTGCCTGTCTGCTGAACTCAAGCAATAAAAAAGGCCATAAATGTCCCACAGCTAGGCTCGAGCCTCACATTTTTTATAGTGGAACGGACAATATACATATACCCGCTATGATTGTCCCAGGCGGATTGGCGGGTTTGACACATCGATAATCGCGATGTGAAGGTTTCATCACGATGTGTTCCTTCACCGTTAACACTTGGTAATAATAACAATACGCACATTAGATCACAGGGCTTGTCGTTTTCATAGATTCATATAACGAACATGACAAATATCAACATAAACTGGTACTTCGTGCTACTTCTTACAATTACCAGTATATGTAGACATGTGCCAATTTCACAAAGGGATTTTTTAAAGGCGATCGCTTAAAGGTGTGTGCATATTATAAGTCGCGACTGACGGACGTGGCTGAGGGGCTTGGCTTACAAAGTATGTGGATAAGAAAAGTCCATTGAAATGTGTACATTAGAAGTCGTAAGTCGCGGACGTGACCTTGAGCTTTTGGACGTCCGAAAGCAATCTGGAGAGTGGGTTACGGTTCTGCCGTGTACAATGTTCGTCGTGTCCGTCAGCCGCGGCTTTAGGCCTTCAGAAAACTGCCTAAACAGTGCATGCTTTTCGGACAGGATTCGAACCCACGTATTGAGATTGGGATGCATGCGCTAACCACTAAGCTACCGCGACTTGCAATCAATTGACTACAATTACATAACTATACTACAACTGTTTGTAGAACATTCGTCTAAAAGTTATTTTTGGTATGTAAATTTTCACGATGATCGGTTGAGTAGTTTAGCTGTGAAAGTGTAACCAACAAGGAAATTCAAATTAGCAATTGTAATTGTAGTGGAACACTTACAAGCCAATAGATGGCGCTGTACAATAATTGAGGTCGCAAACGTTTCCCGAAACATACAAAGAATATATATACTTTCCAACAGTAATAGAAGGGCCTGAGCCTAACATACACTGACATAACACTAGCCTCACTGGAAGATCTTCCTTTGAGACGGAGGAGCATTCCATCTCGCTTCTCCAACCTATACGGAGCACCCCTTCATAACATTAAAAGTATTCATTAGATACGGGTCAGTGACTAGCAAGCGGCCCGCGAAACCGCTAATATCATTATATTAATATTCAAGATATTAACAGCAATGTAGGCATCATAAAACGCTATAAACATGCGGGCTGTCAACACGGGTAAGCAATAAAATGCAATCATAAATAATTCTAAAATAACATTAATAATTTATTTCCATACTAGCTGTGGTCATTACTTCGTTCGCGCGAAACTTACACTTAAGAGCGCTTTCAAACCAGCGTTTGTTTTTGCCCATATACATACACTCGTTTCAACATACGCGCTTACACTTGCGTTTTATTTTACACCTGAAAGAGCAGAACGCGCCTACACAAGATTATTCCAAACCTGCAGTGCCGAGTATTAGTAGTTCAGTAGCAATATGGGCGCAAATGCGCGCTTTAAAAAAGCCGAATGGGATGCATATGTCATCGTCAAATTGTAAATACCGTTAGATTATAATCTACCTTCCGAGATTGTAAACTGTCGAAATATTGTGAACCGTAACATACTGCTTTCAATTTAATGCATTATTTTTCGGTACATCTATCCACGTGAAATCGTCAAATTGTAAAACGGCAAGCGATGGAACGTCGCGCGCTGATTGGTCTGTTTTACGATAAGTCGTTCTGTATCCATAGAGTTAGAAATAAAACACAGGTGTCAATCAAATAAACTTAATGCATTCCAAAAATTGTGACATTGAGACTTCAAGAGTAAATAAAAATTAAAATTTTCTACATCTAGAATTCGGTGCCAAGTAAAAAATAAAAATTACTATATACAGTCTACTCTCGATAATTTGAATGTCTTGATAATTTAAAAAAAAATTCCGCTCCTTTAAAAAATACTCGATAAATGGAATAAAATCAATGTTAATTGGTCCCTTCGGTAATTTGAAGTTGAAGGAATATTATCTTGCTCGCAAACATGCGATAATTTGAAGCCCAGGCTTTCCTATTCTCTATAATTTGAAGCGTTTATCATACACATACCTGTCGTTTGTTTACATACATGTACAGACCTGTCAATTCTTTACATAAATGAGATATGAGTAAGTTCGCATTCCGGTCTTCTTTCAAACGCTAATGAGTCATGTTAATGTTTGATTTGTGCTATTAAAATGAATCCAAGAAAGAACAAATGTCTTTCCATAAGTTCCATAAGTAAACGCTTGTTATTTTGAACTCTTGACAATTTGAAATTTATCTCTGGTCCCTTGAGTTTTAAATTATCGAGGTCGACGGTACATTGTTACAACAACATAATATTACAAATATAATATTTTCTTTATGTTTTACTTGGAAGTCGGTTACTGATTACGTTATAAAAGACAGACAGGCGGACATGAAGTAAATTCTAACAAAAAAAAACTCAAATTAATATTTGCATAAAACATGGTTTAAAGGGTGTTATATCCGTTATGATTGATTAAACTTAGTACACGTGTTTTAGCCAGATTGGTGTGCAAATTTAGCTCCTACAAATAATTTTACCTTAAACAAAATCTCAATGTGCAAAACTGATTACAACACGATATGTTTCAAATAAAGTCAAAAACAAAATGGAACAAAGAAAGTTTATTTGCCAAATGCGACACAAACAAAAAACGACTAAAACTAGTAAAAAAAATATTTTTGGAGTTATTGCCGCAATTCGACAAATTCGACTTACGAAATACTTTGTCACAGCACTGAGACCCGAATAAAAAGTATAATTATTTAATTTAGTCGTGATAACAAATAATCGATAAAATTTAAAATATAAAAAATCATTTATTTATTAAAAAAAAAAACCAACAGGCATATTAGAATAATACAAACAAACAAAAAGTACTTAAAATGTAGGGCTAATACGAGGTTTTTCTATAAAGTTAAATTACGAACAAACGAGCGAACTAAATTTGTGTAAAAATTCTAAAAGTACAATAAATATATACATAAGTTAATAAGTGAAAGAAATATATACCTACACATATACATACATACATAATAACAGATACATATACATACAGAGATATCTAAATATCTAAATAAAATACATTGTTAGATACATGTAAAAATACACATAATATACAATAACATTTAAATATAAAATAATTTAATTAATATTAATTAAACATATTACTTAAATATTTTTTTTTTTTTTACTAGCTGATGCCCGCGACTTGGTCCGCGTGGTGCGGTTTTTAAACTACCCCACGGGAACTGTTTAATTTTTCGGGATCAAAGTCTCCCATATGTTGACAAGAGATATAAGCTACCACCATACAAAATTTCATTTAAATCGGTCCAGTTGTTTCGGAGATTACAAAGACAAAAAGAGAAACAAAAAATTGGAAAAAAAAATAATTTACTTATATTTCAATTCTTACATCCCCCTGACTCGGTATTTAGCATTTTTTTTCATTGTACAGAAATTCGACCTCTACAGTTTTATTATATGTATATAGATATGATGTGGTATTTGTTCCAATAAATTATTTGAGGATTGAACTTTTGAATATGAGTAACGAAACAAGTCAATATCACTAAATATATAAAGAATTCAATAAATAAAAACATACATAATAAAAAAATCTAGTACGAACAGTGTTTTCATATACATACATTATCATGATAAATGTTGTTCGAAGTTCCCGCCAAATACTTAATGCGCGTCTTTTGTTCATTCCGGTTCGAGCACTTTCTGGAACATTCCACAACCTACGAGTCTCCTTGATCCGGTCAGCTATTTATTATTTAACATTAATCTAATGTCGGAATGGATTATTCGCCGTTCTCCTTGCAAGGTGATCGGCTGACGTTAGGTGGGGTATGCAATTTATACATAATATAGTCTGGCCATAGATACTTGTTGCCATAAGGAACCATATAGCAAGGCTTGCCAGTTTTCGTCCGATCAGCCCGAAAACGTCAGTAAAATTTTAGATAGAAGAAAGAAATAACAAAAAAGTAATTAAAACTAAATATTATTGTTACGAGTTACGGGACTCGAATTAAAATGCCGTTTGGAATTACTATAGGATTTATTGTAACTATACAAACACGTATAACATAGGTACAAATATAACTGGACACAACCAGTACAAACTGCACGAATTAACAACGCGCGCAAAGTCCGTGACTATATCGCTCATCGAATGTACACACGTCTTGCTCGTATCGTAATCGACGCTTGACTGCCTCACCCCTCCGTTTGGGCATTGTTTTATACTAACTTTTACGATACAACAATCGACCGCGTGGAGTGGATCTTCCAAGAACTACACTTGGCTAACGACCATCTTAAAGGATTACAATACACAATAGGCGGCTTTTCTAATTACAAATTTTAAACACAAAGTAAACAAAAGAACTCCAAATGCGGGCGGGTAATAAACTGTGCTTTATGGCCGGCAGGTGTGCATTCACATTTATCGGCGTGCTACGTGGAATTTTGGCTAAGTTGTAACATTATATAGCCTTTGACTTATGCTTACTTACGACGTCATAAGTAGGTATTCGCGTATAAGATCTATGAGTCTATGTCGGTCTGTAAATTTATCAAATCAAATCAAATAATATTTTATTAAGTTTTCGCGACTAGTATACGTAATAAAATTACGTTTTAACGGTTTAAACGCGGTGATTTATTTGATTTTTATTATTCCGACGGTTCCGCCACTTTTCAGTAGCCGTGATCACGGAAGACAAAGATGTGTCAATGAGTATTGTTAAAGTTTTATTTAGCCTACCGCCAACTTGTTCACTTTAATTATTTAGTTTTAATTTTGTTTATGGTCATTATTTACTCTATGGGAGCCTAATCTAATTTACCACCGCTTCGCAACATATTGTGGCTTGAAGAGAAGAAGCAGCGCAAGAAACTCTTCAGCAAACATGCCTAGCTCTGGTATTTGATATAATATTAAAATGGGTGGGAGGAAAAATAAAATAAATTATCAATCAAGTTGGTTCGTGTTCCGGTGCACGCAGAAGAGCTCACAGTGTCCTGAGGTCTGGCAGTTGGTTTTTGCTGGGTTTGGGTCTTGATAGTTTTGATGATCGGGTCCCAAACAGGTGGTACTTGCCAACCGTCTTCTCTATTGAAATTTGGGTGTTATTTTTTATTTCAATAGCCTCACGCGTCATTCTAGGTATTAAACGATTCTAGATAGATAGATTAATAATGATATTTCAAAGTAACGATGACAAAATGGTATTTGAACGCCCACTCTTTTACATGAACATTGTTTTTAATTTTATTGTGATATGTGTCAACTACCCTATTGTTTAAATATTTTTTTGCATTTTTATTCCTTATCGACGTACAAGCCTTATTTATTACATATGTTTTTGTGTTTAATGAATCAGGTTTTTTTTGTATAAAATTTTTTGTGTTTTTTATTTATACGTCGTCTTTTTTGTCGTCAATAAATAGTTTTCTTTCTTTCTCTTTTTAGGCATTTAGTGACATAATGTCTATAATTTAAATTGGAATAACTGCAATTGTATAATTGTAGTCGGGGAACAATTTTGTGACAAAATAGCATTATATAATATAATAATAATAATAGCTCTCTAGACACGGCCCGTATTGTGAGGAGATTCCTATGCCTGGAGCCTTAACCACCGGTAGCCTGGACCCTAGGCCCCCAGGCTGGACTGCCGGCGGAGATAAGTTTTTTTTTATATAAATTAATATACATATTTTATAACATATTTATAAGAAAAATGTAAAAAACTTGAAAATAAAATATATATGTAAAAAATAATTATTTCATTTAAGTCAGATTTGCGTCCATAATTTATGTTAGTTACACAAAAGACTTAAAAACTAATTGTTAGTAAAATAAAGAGAAGTAAAAGTAACACACTTATTTGGCGGCTCGGTTTGACGTAGACCTGTAATAGTTACTATATTGAATTTGAAGAGTTTCAGTCTTTATAATTAAAAATATATATATTTAAAACAAAACTAAGCCAATATTAGAGTGATCAATTTGGATGAAGCAACCAAAGTGATTCATGTAAACTTAAATTTGAGGCTTTCAAGGTTATTTAATCTCACCGTGTCTTCTCAGTCATACCGCCTTTCAACCAAATTGAATATCGGTTGATCCGTTTAATAACAGCTTTAATACAAATTATATATCTAGTATCTGTATAGATTGATCTATGTTCGAACGTTAATACGTGTTGCACTGCAAAGGAAACAAATGCGTCTAGCTCATTCCGAAATGCGTGTGGAGCTAAAATTAAATTTTATTTTATATAATGAATGCACAAAGAATATTTTGATTACACGTAGGTTACATAATGATATATAGTACAACATATTTTTGTTTACCTAACTTAAAAGACAATCTGGCAATGTAGCGGCTCCATAAACTTAATATTTATTGTTGTTTCATTATTTGTTGTATATTATTGCTGTAAACTAAATAACAGGGCTTGTAATATTAGTATGCGTAATACTTAGAATTGTTAGAAGGTGTAAGTATAAAAGGAAGCTAGTGCTGTTTATAGCTAAGATAAATTATCGAAGGTATTTATTTTGCAGTCATGTGTGTTGACAGCTGGGCTCGTGGAACTGGAACCGATGCTCGGCAGGGTAAATTTCATAAAAGTTTTCAGTATTCGCTGGTTTTGTTCTTACTGGGGTCGGATCCATAATTGGCCGTATATATTACATATAACATAAGTTTAATTTGCTTAAATTGGAAACTAACAATCTGTGTTTGCCTGTCTACAGACTTCAAATATGATATGAGCGCTTATGGATTGGTAAAAAGTGGCTGCACCATATTCCCTTTCTCATATAATAGTTTTTCATACAAAATTAGATGGCCGTGCCCACACCGCGAATATTTCAGTGCATATTTTTCCGCAAAGTTTAACATATGGGACTGGTGTTTAAATATAAGATTTGAGCTTGCTACATATTCGAAGCGCGCTAGGCCTTCTGCAACTAGTCTTGGAGTGGCCATATTTGGCAAGTACTTATACTTAAATATGGCACTGGAACGCATAAGTTCAAATTCAAACCCAAATTCAAATCATTTTAATTCTGAATAAGTTCGACTGGAGAACACTTTTTGAAGGTCATACATATAAATTAAAATTCAATTTTAATTCTTATTCAATTTTAGTTAAGGAGAAAGAAGAAGCGGCAAGAAACTCCCCAGCAACACATCTAGCTAAAAATTGATTTTCTTTATATTTCTTATCCTATTTATATCTCACGTTCTCTTTTATTATAAATTTTGTACAGCAGTATGTTACAGAATTACTTTGCGAAGAAATAATGGAGTTGAAGCAAACAGTGCATGCTCAGTAAGACAAAGACACAAGATGAGGAAAGAAGAATATTATTGTTGTTATAATAATGATGAGATGTACTAAAAGTATAACATGCGTAGAATACGAAACTAATTAACATTAGGTGGTGTGTGTATGACATTACAGCATTTTCAATACAATAGAGATGTGCATACTGTCCTTTACATTCAGGTTGTAATATCTCTATATTAGATAATTTAATCAAAATAGATCCAACCTAATTTTTGAACACTCAATTCCTCAGTGGGAGATTGAGCGCACTGCATCGCTGGTGACGTTTCCTTTTCGCTTCGGTGAACTGTGATTCGGTCAGTCCGCCGCGCGGTGTCGCGAGAAGTACATGTATGAAGGCGTCTTTTTCGCCGCTCGTCAAATCAAACCTTGCGTTAAATACCAAAATAACAATTGACAAACTCTAAATAACACTAAAAACTTGTGCTTGTAAACTGTACAGTGTTTTAAAGTATTAAATACTGTGTTTCTGTGTTGTTAAGTGACATAATATCATAGAAACAGTAATCTTCTAAGCATCTACGTTTACGAGATACATTCGTGTGAGTATTTTTGGTTATTTTAACTGTACTTTCTATGGTTTGCTTTGCCGGCGGTAGTATGCATAAATATCGTCGCAAAATTGTTCAATAGCGTCATTAACGACCTGTTATAATAGTAACATCCCCCCTACACGGACAACTGCTGAGCTGGGTCTCCCCAAGTTTGGAGGAATACACGGTATATCTGCAACATGAGTTATCTCGATGGGCAGGTTCCATCACTATATTTTTCTGTACTATCAGCACGTGGTAATCGTAAAAGCATAGCTAAGGAAAATTGCCTAAGCGGTACGTGCTTCCCGGCCAAGATCTAAACTCATATCATTGGAATGAGATTCCGCTACGTTAGTCATTATAGGCCAATCTCCTGAGCGCATCATTGTCCGCAACCACGTTTTTTTAAACTCGCGCTAGAACATTATAGCTGGCTACAATGTCACTGATTGTTCTGTAGCGCTCATTATTATTTTCAACAAGGCACTTGAAACAGAAAAATCTTAGGAAGACATGGAATTTAAAAGACCTGGTTGCGGCCAATGATGCGCGCAGGAGATTCATCCTACCATGGCTATAATTATTTAAGGTATTACCATGATTAGACTAGATTAAGGGTTTAGAACTATTAAGGTATCTTCAAATACTACTGACAGGCGGGGTCTAGGTATACGTTACTATTCATTCATCTGCCAGATTCGTTAAAATTGGACATAAACTCCATACAAGAAGAATTTACTGTGAATGGTAAGATAAAACCATTATCAGTGAGTTACCTATAGAAAGTCGGCTTGAATTTGGCATCAAATTTATAAAAAAATAAACAGTTACCCTAATACTTTGTAATGGTGTAAAATAAAGAGTAATCTATATAAGGCTGTGCACGCACTACTACTTCGCAGCCATTTTATTCCACAAAATCTGTAAATCCCATAGAAGCGTGCGCGCCACGGAATTGATTCTGCACCGGATTTATTTATTTATTTGATTTACCAACAATTACTTGCACTGATACTAAGGATGTACATAGCTTTATAAAAAGAAACATGGCAAATGCAGTAATTACTTATTTGCAAACACTAAATGCAATTTGAGATTTTGTAGATTAGTAATCTTATCTTATATATAAAAATGAAGAGTTTGTTTGTTTGTTTGAACGCGCTAATCTCAGGAACTACTGGTCTGATTTGAAAAATTCTTTCAGTGTTAGTTAGCCCATTTATCGAGGAAGGCTATAGGCTATATATATCATCACGCTAAGACCAATAGGAGCGGAGCACCAATGAAGAAGGTTTCAAAATCGGGGGTTTTGAAAACAAATTCCACGCGGACGACGTCGCGAGCACAGCTAGTATCACTATAAAGGTTTATTAGTTTGGCACCAAGAAGGTTGTGATGTAAAGGCGGACACAGGGGTGTAATAGGTGTTCGAGAACATCTCCGGTACTTTAAAGCTAAAGCTATTAAACAAATCGCGACAGTCAATTGTTCCATTAAATAGTTGAAACAAAAATTGCGTATCTAAAATATC
The DNA here is from genome assembly GCA_039645545.1 of Dendrolimus houi. NCBI lineage: Eukaryota > Metazoa > Arthropoda > Insecta > Lepidoptera > Lasiocampidae > Dendrolimus > Dendrolimus houi. Next base: position 1,732,223 of record CM077137.1, on the reverse strand, counting down.
CCTGCGTTTGTTCAATGAAAATATTTTAAAAATGCAGCAGCCTTATATGAGAATGATTTTTGCGCCCTTCCTATGCTGTGTGCAAGATGCCAAAGAATTTTTTTCTATATTCTCTCTAGCCTCAAGGAGTGTGTTGCGTAATGAGAAATATAAATTGGTCTTTGCTTATATATCTGATTATTCATCTCTTAACCTTATTGTTAGTAGACAATTCATTTAAACTTTAACCTCTAGTAAGGTAAATCAAGGTATAGTAAGATACAAGAACTTCCTGCTAATCACCATCATTTAAAGGACGAATCTCCCGAACACATCATTGTCCGCAACCACGTTTTTATAAAGTCATATCTTCTTGAGAATTTTTCGATCCAAGTGGATTCTTGACAACAATTTTGAGTGAGCATTAATCAGTGATATATATCTATATGTCAAAAAAATTTATGATTTAGCACGAGTTTTAAAAATACGTTGTATTTTAATTTACTAGTGGTCGCCCGTGGTCGAAATTCGACCATAATAATTAATATCAAAGACTATACGAGTACTTCTATAATCACAGATTTCGTCAAGGCCACACTGTTAATTTGACTTTAACAATAAACAAAAGAGTTGCGTGTGTGTGTGTCAAATACGTGGTAGTGTGTGTAATGTATTTTTTATGCATAATTTTAAAAAAATATTAGCATTCTGCACTCCTTCTCTATATAAACTATAAGTGTGCGAAATTTCATACTCCTCCGTCCGCGCAATTTTCGTAAAAAGGGGTACAAAGTTTTTGCTTCACGTGTTAATACTCGTATATATAGATTTGGACAAAAAAAAAAAACAGTATTGTACCGAAGTAGTGTAACTAGTCTTCTAGTTGCGGACAATGATGCGCTCAGAAGATTCAACGAGTAACACGGGTTATGTTTGCGCTAAATCCCAACTGCTTCCCATTATATTTATTACGTATTTTAGTTCATAATTTAGTTTTGTTTGTAGTTCATTTGCATATTGTTTAATATATGTGTATTCTCATTACTATTATGATTAATATAAAAGATTGTATTTTTCAATTGTATGGATCGAGTTTTAATTTAATTTATTTATTAAGGAAATTCCGTGTAATTATAATTAGCATAATTTAAGTGATTCCGTAATTAATTTGACGTCTGTACGTCGGTAGGTATTTGTAAAATCGTCTTACAAGGTTTATCAAGTCAATTTTGTGTTTATTATGAAAGCGTTGAAAATTATAATTATGTTTAAGCAACAATTAAAAGTGAGAAATGAAAACACTTTCTGAGAAACGAATGGTATAATTGCAGTATTATGTAAAATCTAGAGCGTTTTAGTTTAATAAGAGCTATTGTGTATTTTGAAAAACTTTTTATATTATGTCCCTTTTATTAGTTAGAAAATGTTTATAGGCACGTTAAAAGTGTTATACATTTTTTTTTAATATAAAAACATAAAGCAGACTTGGGGTCCTGGTTTGGAGTGAAAGCATGCATTATTAATATTGTATATATCTTTCTAATATATAAAATTCTCGTGTCGCGGTGTTTGTTACCAAAATCCTTCGAAACGGCTGAACCGATTTGTATGAAACTTTGTGTGCATATCGCGTAGGTCTGAGAATCGGCCAAGATCTATTTTTCATAACCCTAAATGATAAGGGTGACCCACCCTATATTTTTTTGGTAATTTTTTTATTTTGATTTCTTTATGATTCGGCATTAAAAAATATATACAACCCAAAATTTTCAACCTTCTACCACTAACCATTATTTTTTAATAGCGATATTAGTATTTGAATAATTTTCTACAGGGATGATTTAGATTCAAATTTGAACCAGTAGATGGCGCTGCAACCGGGTACCAGAATTTAGGTGTTTTATTTGTTGTATGTGTTCAAGTTTGTCCCGAAATGGTTTAATAAATTAACGATTGGACCCAGTAGGTAGCGCCGCGATACTCCTAAACAGTGGGCCTGATTTTGATGAAATTGTTTGTTTGTTCAAGTGGATTTGAGAATAGTTTAGATTAACATTCGGTCCCGGTAGATGGCGCTGGAATCGGGTTCTAGATTTTTATTTTTTAAAGGCAGGACAACGTCTACCGGGTACAGCTAGTTATATTAATATATTGTGTTGTTGCTATACACATATTAATCTATCTATCTATATATATATATATATATATATATAATTCTTCTGTACGTGTGTTCACAGTGAACTCCTCCTAAACGGTTAGACCGATTTTGGTGATATTTGTTTTGTGTGTTTGAATAGGTCCCCGGATGGTTTAGATTCAAAATTGGAACCGGTAGGTGGCGCTGAGATCGGGTTCTAGAATCCTCCTAATCACCTGGAGCGATTTTGTTTTTGTGTGTTTGAGTGGGTTCCTGGATGGTTTAGATTCACAATTAGAACCGGTAGGTGGCGCTGAGATCGGGTTCTAGAATTCTCCTAATCACCTAGACCGATTTTGGTGATTTTGTTTTTATGTCATGAAACAAAGTCTTTTAGGAATTCAGAAAATATGGCGGTACGAAGTTCGCTGGGTCAATATAATATTAATATGTGTTATTGTCTACTTTCTTTTTATTGCTCTTAATTATATGTATTGTGTAATATCTATGTATCCTATTAATTACATGTATTTGGTATGCACACCACAGTCATACACTCTCGATTCCCTTCACACAATCCACAGTTTGCAAGAGATCGCTTTAAAGCGATAAGGCCGCCCTTTGTTCCTGCCTTGACACGAAATGACTGTAAATGACTTTATGTGTATGTTTTTTTTTTATTGCATGAGTTCAGCAGAAAGGCAGACGGCCCATTTGATGGAAAGCGGTTACGCCTATGGACATTTGCAACATCAAAGTACTACAAATGCTGCTGCTCTCTTAAGGGACACTGGAACCTGGTCACTGATGCCGGAACACAACTCAAGATTGTTATGGCGACATACTTTAGACCAGGGGTGATAGCCATCCGGTCGGCAAATACCCTACCACCTGGCAAAAGTGTGTATGTGTAAATGTGGTGAACAATAAAGTATTTTCTATCTATCTGTCTATTAATATACTGTTAGGTGTAGGGCATAGCACAAAGTTCCACTTTATTTTGATACTACTTATGGAATTTTTCTCAAGTCAAATTTACTTTAAAATTTGACTTGAGAAATAATCGGTGTACATACATTAAAAAAAACACCAATCAAATTGAGAACCTCCTCCTTTTCGAAGTCGGTTAAAGACTCCAAATCGCTGCCGACGGGGAGCGTGCCCAAAATGCTGGCCGCATTTCCGCGTTGGATGGCAATGCTGATTCGTTGCCCTAGGTGCAAGCCAGCCTCGCCTCGTGAGACAGAGGCGTGCCGGTCGGAGCTCCGCCAGGTAGCCGTGGGGGTATGGGAAGATCGCCTCAGACGCCCCAGTGCGGGCCCCGCCACCATGAGGCGGTGAGGCCCGTCCTGCACGAATGGCTCGGACGAAGTCATGGCACCCTGACGTTCAGGCTGACACAGGTCCTCACGGGGCATGGTTGCTTCGGGAGGTAACTGTGTCGCCTCGGCCGCGAGGCCTCGTCAGGGTGCCACCACTGTGACACGGGCGGCGAGGACACGGCGCTGCACACACTCCAGGAGTGTCCAGCCTGGACGGAGCAGCGCCGGGAGCTCGTCGCCCACACCGGATTTGACACCTCGCTCCCCGCCGGGGTACGCACCATGGTCGGGAGCTCCACCGGATGGGACGCCGTCTCCTCCTTCTGCGAGCAAGTCATGTTTGCGAAGGAGGAGGCGGAGCGGGAGCGTGAGCGTATTTCCCTGCTCTACTCCCGCCAGAGGAGGACGCGTCGACGCGAGAGGTCGGATGGTGACCTTCGGCCGCCGTAAGCGGGCGGCGTGGGTGGGGCCCCTTGGGGTATAGGGGTTCTCACTCACCCGCACATGCCGTCGAGATGAGAGCGCGAGTGTTCCGCGCGCGCTCATCTCTCTTCCCGTGGGGCGCGTTACAGACCGCTCCACGCTTGGAAAAGACCTAGTCGTGGCCAGGGGCGTAGTCCCCTGGCATTGGAAGAGGCCTAGTGAGCGAGGCCCACGCCTGCCAGGGCATGCGGAGTTGGGAATCCCGCATTCCCGTAGCCCTGGCATACGACGCAGGACGGAACACCCAGGGGTTTTAGTGGGTATCCCTAACTGGGGAGTGGCAATAGCGTGGCACCGGTTCTGACCGGGCACGCTAATGCCACCCCCGATCTGGCGAATCCCACACTCTCACATCGGGTCGCGAACATCCCCCCAGGCTCCTGTGCCTGTCGCGGCTTAGTCCTCAAACGGATTACCCCTGGCCAAAAAAAAAAAAAGGTGCAAGCCAGCCTCTAAGTATTGATACAAGTTGCGTCCCATACTAGGGGGCGTCCCATCTTCCATGGCATAAACGACATTCCGTCTAGTCTCTTACCATTAGGGTTGCCAACTATTTTTGAGAAAAATAACGTATTATATTTTTTAAGTAGGGAAAAAATAAAGTATTTGGAAGAAAAAAAAGTATTTTTCAAAATTGTATTTATTTCTTCTCTTGAATTAACTATTTTTATGTATTTCTAGCTCACACTAACAGGTTTTCATTATCCTTAAATTTTTGGAAGCTATCTTTACATATCCAATTAAAATTTAAATAAACAAACGATTCATTTTTTATTAAATTTATAGATGGCCTATTCCTTTCTTCCCGCCATTTTAGATTCATTACTGAATAAACTCTTTCAGTGAAAGCTGGATCGATTATAGTTCTGTAATTATCCATATAAGTATTTCATTTTACGCATCAGAGTAAATATTGGCAATAAAGTATTTTCATGCAAAAGTATAAAGTATATTAACCATAAATAAAGTAGGAGACGTTATTATAAAGTATGGTTGGCAACCCTACTTACCATGGTCGAATTGATTTTACTCGACTTTAATTATGTATATGTATTTTTCAGGACATACAATTTTAATGTTTTTATATAAGATACACATATAAAGTGGATACAGTTTTTCGACCAATTTGACTAGATTAACAATCGAATTGTGTAGTGTGAATGGAAATATGAAATCCAAGTTGATTGGTTGGTCGGGACCGCTCGATTTGATCATGTTCAATCAAATCGGATGGTGTGGACGCTAGTTGGTCAATTTTTAACCGACTTCAAAAAGGAGGAGGTTCTCAATTTGATTGGTTTCTTTTTCGTTTTATGTATGAACACCGATTACGCTGACATTTATGATCCGATTAACGTGATTCTTCTTGAGTTTGATGCAGAATAGTCGCCATTTGGTCCCCTAACAATTTAACATACTTTGGCCCAGTAGTTTCCATTTTATGAACATTTTTTGACGTAGTCGTCCGTACGGCGGCGTCCAGAGCGGATAGCGTTCATTCATCCTTAATACGAATCTGCTAAACTGATCGCTTTAGGCCCTAAGGTTTCAATCCCCTTAGAGGACGGCAACGCCCCTGATGTTGTAAATGTAACTACTTACCATGCCTGTACGGCTGCTTCAGGCAATGAAAAAAATGTATTTATTACTCAGGCAACATTGCAGAACATATAACTTACACCGTTTCCTGTTAGTAATGTTTTTCATTTAGCGTCTTTATTTTTGTTACTTCTACATTGTTGATTTTGCTGATTATTATTATGGCAATTATTTATTTTCGTAATACGTACGTTAACTACTAATCCATACAAATCAAAGTAACAGCATTTACTAAATGTATATGAGAGTATATGCAATACTTATATCAAAAAATCAATTTTTAGGATGTTTGTCTGTCTGTCTGTTTGTTCCGGCTAATCTCTGAAACGGCTGGACCGATTTGGACGGGACTTGCACTGGCAGATAGCTGATGTTATAAGGAGTGTCTTAGGCTACTTTTAAAATTAGGGTTCCGCGAAAAAAATTCGACGCGGACAAAGACGCCAACAGCTAGTTAAATGTAAATTATAACCTATTTATAATAACAGATTGGGGAAAAAGATTTAATCCATTATTTTTACGTGAACTTCAAGGCCTTATTTAACACGTTTCGGATTAAATATACACCATTTTGTGCTATAATTTGTTGCCATTTTAAACTTAGCTTAATAATAAAATGAAATAAAAATAAACCTAATGGGGTTTAAAAGGCACTGTAGTGCCTCGAGTATGTTTCTTGAGGCTAGATTGAACACGTTTTGCGCTATTCGGAGAAGTCCATTGCAATTTTCTTGACCAGGGTTGGGAGGTGTAGAAACAGTATAATTGCGGCCATTGCTAGCAGGCTACACCAAACAAAAATTATTGGGACTGGTTGCAGATCGTTGCATAGAATGAAAGAAAGAAGAAAGAAATGCTCCAATTTTTTTTATTGCATGAGTTCAGCAGACAGGCAGACGGCCCACACGGTGGAAAGCGTTTACCATCGCCTATGGACATTTGCAACACCAAAGGTGCTACAAATGCGCTGCTGCTCTCTTAAGGGAGACTAGAACCTAGCCACTAATGCCGGAACACAGCTCAAGGTTGTTATGACGGCGTGCTCTAAACCAGGGGTGGTAGCCATCCAGCCGGGCAAACACCTTACCATCTGGCTGTGCTTTGTTTTGTCGCCTCTTACGACAGGCCACCCGGCCGCAGGAAATTGTATTCTTTCTCCGTTCCTGCACGGATGAATAAAGGACTGACCGACTGACTGACTAACTGATGGATATTTATTCATTTTCATTTTTTGACGTTAATTTAATAAGAACATTGTATAAAATTTGTTGTAATTATGGACCTTTGTGTCTGAAATAAATAAATAATTATTATTATAAAGCCTCTCTCATAGAAGTCATATTCCAAATCAACAATTTAAGATCATTTTTATCTCGATAAATAAAAATAAAAAAAATCGGCAGACAAACACACACACTGTATATCCCCACGTTAAGCAAGTTACGCTTGTGTTATGGGTAATATACAACGGACCACTCTGGGGCCGATCCCAGACACCCAGACCATAGTAAATAACGGAGAAAATACTTTTCCGAAATTTACTATACCAGGAATCGAACCCGGAGCCTCTGCGTTGCAGTGAGGTAAGCCGGCAAAGGCTTAGCCCGCTCAACCACAGAGGCCGTCAAATAATGATGTTTTCTTAGTATAGACGAATACACTTAGACAGGATAATAAATAAATGGGACAAAAGGCTTGCAGATAGTCGCTAAGGTATTTTTTTAGAATTACCTCGGTTTGTTATATTATCTTGGTTTTATTGATGCTATGCAAACCGCAATCTTGTTGGTAATCGGTTTTTTAGATCACCTCACGAAATTCGCGATGTGCAAAAAAAGCGACAACTACTAAATTCGCCTTGACACAACTGTTAAGGACTGAGTATATTTATATGCATCGGTTCGTTCAAAATCATTAAATATCGTACTCTAATATTACGCAAAAACTGAATCATTTAAACTTAGAAGGCAATCTCAATGTCAGCACAAATTGAGCGGTTTTATTCCCTTTATAGTGTTGATTGTTCTATTATTTAATACGAGAATTAAAATATGAAAACAGATTTAATCAAACAGCATTCTATGATGCACAAAACACTTTTATGAATAACTGTTTTTTTAGAATGAAGAAAATTCAACAAGATAAATATAAAGAATGCATAAAATCTAAAATTTAACTAAGATAGGCTCTCATTGCGATTAGCCAACTCAATAATTTTAAGATTTTTCATTACCTGAAACATTGCTTATAATTTTTTTTATTAACTTTAATTGATATCATACCATTATTATTATGATTCTATTGACTAAAACTAGTTTCACAGTTTAATTAAATATCTTAAAAATGCCATCTAATTTTGAAATTGAATCTATCGATCAATTTACATACAAAATTAAAACGCCCTCCTCTGTTGATAGCTATAATCAATGGTCGCAGAGGCTGAATGACCTAAAGTTATAGGTAAGATTCGGTGTAAAATAAGCACTTATAAGATGTGTCTATTTTATTATTTTTATAATTCCTAAACATAGTCAAGTAACTTTTAGTGATATGCAGTATCCTCTGGCCTATCATATTCATGATTTTAGTTACATTAACCCTACTATCTCATTGATAATCTTATACTAATATATAAAACTGAAGAGTTTGTTTGTTTGATTAAACACGCTAATCTCAGGAACTACTGGTCCGATTTGAAAAATTCTTCCAGTGTTAGATAGCTCATTTATCGAGGAAGGCTATATATCATCACGCTAAGAGCAATAGGAGCGGAGCACTAATGAAGAATATTTCAAAATCAGGGGGTTTTGGAAACAAATTCCACGCGAACTACGGCGCGGGCACAGCTATTAATTAATAATTGTGATAATAATCTCTATATATTTTGTCTATTTTGTCTTTTTGAATTTCATTCAAGTCTAAAAATATTCTACACTAATCCAAATAGAAATAATAGTAAACAGTAGATATCCTTTCCTAGTTTTTTTAAAATTCCAATTCATTTATGTTCTTATATCTTTCTCTTTTCGTTTCGGTTCTCTAAATACTCTTAATGCTATAATTATATGTCCCTTACACCTCTAATGTTAATTTTGTTTTTGTATACATAATTTTAAGTTACAAATAGAGGTTTACACTATTGTTACGAGCTACAGGACTCGAATTAAAAATGGCGTTGGAACTACTATAGAATTTATTAGAACTGTACAAATACGTATAAAACAAATACAAATAAAACTGGATGCAACCAGTTCACACTGCATGATACAATACAATTGGATACGCGTAAAGTCCATCATCTATATCACTAATCGAGAGTACTAGAGAACGTCTTACTCGTTTCGTAGTCGTCGCTTGACTGCCCCCGCCCCTCCATTCGGGCATCGTCTTATACTAACTACACAGTACAAAGAAATTGAAGGCGCACACTGAGTTTCTAAGAAATATTAATTTGCACATCTGCGAACGTCGAAAGCAATAAAAATAAGGATTAGTTCGACGCTAATGATGGTTATAAAACAAGTAGAAAAACAATAGCAAACTACAAATTCAAAACACAAAGGATTCCCTAATCCGGGAGGACAATAAGCTGCGCTTACAATAGACTGTGCGGCTTATCTTTGGCGGCATGTAACACTATTTTAATCTAAAGATCTGTATTGTTAAGATTGTAATTTGTTGTGTGTCCTAATATATGAAAAAATAACTAAATTTGTGACTGTTTATAAATGAGTTTCTTATTGCGAAGCTGGCAAATAGGCGTTTGCAAGACCAAGGGCGAAACTAACGCACTGCCAGCCATTAGAATGAATTAGAGGGGGGAATTACGAAGAATCTTATAAAGGAGATGGGATAAGAGGAGAGATGTACCATTTGAGACGATTAAATTTAAAGGTTCCTTAATAAAATCTCGCCAACTCTATCGGCAGTTGCACAACCGTAAATCTGCAATGTTAATTTCTGTTACCATTCTTGGTTGAAGACTCATAAATTAACTTTTGTTTAACAGTGTCAGATGGGCAGTTATATAAGATTATTTCTTAATCTAAATTAATACGGATATTTTCAGTTATTTTTAAACAATGTTTTACTGACAATGATTTGTGGGTTTGGGGTTGGTAGTTCACGAGAAATATTAAATTGTTAGATTTAATAGACGTCCTCTGTGGTTGAGTGAGCTAAGCCTTAGCGGGTCGACATCACTGCAGCGCAAAAGGCGTCTGATTCGATTCCTGGCATGGTAAATTTCGTAAACGAACTTTCCGTTATTTACTATGGTCTGGGTATCTGGGATTGGCCACAGAGTGGTGGTGGTTTTCTATATCTCACTATCCTGTTATTTGAATCACTACCGGTTAAAATTTGAGAAACTCTATTCAAGTAATATCATTGTTCTATAAATGGTAAGGTAAAAGTATCAGTACAACGGAAGCGGTGAAGTGCGCAGGATATATTTAGGTACACAAGTATAGGTGCACACAGTCGTCTTCATCATCCCGCGTCCAATGGAGCGGGAGCTGCTACGACTGGAGGAGGGTTTGGATGGAAAAGGAGGGATACTTAGGACGTGAAGGGGCTGTGATAGGGAGAATGTGAAGGAAGGTAATAAAGGAGAAAAGATAGAAACAAGGAGAGGTGGGACACCACTGCCACGGAACGAAGGGAGTTTGACAGTGAGGCTGGGGCCTCGGGTTCGCTTACCCGAATGCACTGCACACTGAATGCAATAGACGGACGAATGTCCAGCAGGAGGCACCCCCTGGAGGGAAGGTAGACGCAGCATGGTAAGAAATAGTATAGTAAAAACCTGGCATATATTATTCGATGGAAATTAGTGGTTGGAAAAGTATAGTAGTTTTGGATGTCACTGTCATCAAATTGAAGATATATATATTAATAATACAGAGAGAGTAAAGTTTAAGAGATACAAAGAGATTTGGTAGGCGTGTGAAAAGATTTCTTAAGAAGATAATAAAGTTCCATGGACAAAGCCATAACTTTCATAAATTAATGATATTAATTTAATGAAGTACGATGGTATTATGTATTTAGGAGTATCTATATATTCATACGAGAAGCCAAAACTTTGTACCCCTTTTTACGAAAATTGCGCGGACGGAGGAGTATGAAATTTCGCACATTTATAGTTTATATAGAGAAGAAGCGACGAAAGCTATTTTTTTTTTAAAATTATGTGTAAAAAAATACATTAAATTAATAAAAAAAACATTACACACACTACCATGTATTTAACACACGCACGCATATATACTCTTTTGTTTATTGTTAAAGTTAAATTAACAGTGTAGCCTTGGCGAAATCTGTGATTATAGAAGAATTATCTATATATCTATACATACATATAATAAAATTGTAGAGGTCGATATTCTGAACAATGAAAAAAAAAAAAAAAAAATACCGAGTCAGGGGGATGTAAGAAGTGGAATAGATAGTTTATAGATTTAGATTTTTTTCAATTTTTTTGTTTTTCCTTTTGTCTGTTTATCTGTTTGTCTGTCTGTTTGTACCGGCTAATCTCCGAAACGACTGGACCGATTTAAATGAAATTTTGTATAGTGAAAGCTTTTATCCCTGGTCAACATATAGAATACTTTTGATCCCGAAAAATTAAAGAGTTCCCGTGGGATAACTTTAACAATAAATTATCATGGTCGAATTTCGACCACGGGCGAACACTAATCATAATAATTAGCATAGGAGACTTAACCTATATAAAACCTGGAACAATTTTTTTTATTGCATGAATTCAGCAGCCAGGCAGACGACCCACCTGATGAAAAGCGGTTACCATCGCCTATGGACATTTGCGACATCAAAGGTGCTACAATGCGCTGCTGCTCTCTTAAGGGAGACTGGAACCTGGCCACTAATACAGGCACACAACACAAAGTTGTTATGGCGGCATACTCTAAACCAGGGCTGATAGCCACCCAAACGGGCAAATACCCATTACCACCTGGTTGGTTATGGGCTGTTTTGTCTCCTCTTACGACAAGCTGCCCGGCCGCAGGAAATTGTATTTTTCCCCGTTACTGCGCGGATATCACGGATTTATAACTCTGGGGCCGTGGGGGCCTGGAGCTCATCACCTCTCTTGAGACCTCTCAACGCGTCTAATTGAGGTCTCGCGTGACCAAAAGGCAGACTTGCATCTAGGGCAACGCATCGGCATTGCCATCCAACGCAGAAATGCGGCCAGCATTTTGGGCACGCTCCCCGCCGACAGCGATTTGGACTCAATTTTTCTCTTATAGATTTATGTTATTTTGTAAGTATGGTTTTATGTATAGTACAGCTTAGATTATTTCTTTTAATATCTAATATATACTAAAAGTGAAAAAAATTAAAAATTAGGTTTATTGAAAAATATATATATTTATAGAAGATATAATTTTTAAATCGCTACTCAGCACCATTGTGCGGCTGCCTTCAGGGGGAGTTTTCGTTACGCTGCATCGAAGTGCTGGTATAACATACCGCCGCCGATAACGAACCTGCAGTCTGTCTTTGGGTTCCGAACTTAAAAAAATCTTATTTGACCACCAAATTCGCCAGAGAGACCTTAAATACGACACAAGTATTTTATAGTATTATAATATGTTGATTAGTACGCTCTAACAAACAATTACGAATTTATTATTTCTGTCTTATTCGTCACTTCTATCCGTTTTTTTTATAACAATATTTATGTACACTACTAATTGCATAATTTTATAAGTAATGTTTATTGTTTTTTTAATTTGCTTTGTGGAGCTAAGCCGTGACATCATTTAGAGGTACTTGCGGAAGATCAGCACTGGTTGCGAAACTAACATTGTGCTGAACAAGATCCTTTCTAGGACATCGCATTTAATTGTAAGACATATTATCATGTAAGACTTTTGTATATTATCCTAAATAAATATTTTTTATTTTTCTTCTTTTTTTAAATAACTAAATTATATTGTATTCTACCCATAATCCCTTAAGACTAAGAAGTAGAAGATTAAGCCTAGTCTACCACCTTCTATGGGTAGGGCCCAGAAGGTTGGCTGCGTTACCTCGCTGGATTATCATTCTGATACGTTGTCGGAGATAGATACTATCTACTAACATGAAGAGTCGATTACGTATTTTTAGAGCTCTTTTTCCAGGCTAATAACCTCAAGATCTCACGATCCAAGCTTCTTAACAACAATCGGCAGTCTGTAAATTGTTTTAGCGCTTATTGATATAGAAATTGTAATTCACGATTTTATCTTATCTCAAAAATACCTATCGAAACTGACAGTCAAGTATTTAACGAAGTATTTTAATTAGGTATTTTTCCGAGTCGTTTAATTGAAAGAATGTCGCAGACTCCGAACTAACAATGGAAGTGAGCTGGTATGGTTATAATTATTTGCTCAAGGTAAACTTCGTCATTTGTATTGTCGTTCTGATCATTATGAGGCATAAAGTGTACTATGCGCACGATCTACAGATTGGGTTTTTTATTGCTATTTAGGGAAATATATTATGTTTAGGGTACTTTTTTAGACACAAAAATCTTGTTGATCTATAAATTTTGCTTACTCGTTTGTTTACCTACTACGTCTATGAATATTTGAAAATACTACTGGTCGCCTAGTGGTCGAAATTCGACCATAATTAATTGAAATTGTAAGTTTGAACATTATTAAGGTTCTGTTGTCAAAGACTATACTTCTATAATCACTGATTTCGCCAAGGCTGCACTGTTAATTTGACTTTAAAAACAAACAAAAGAGTATATATGCGTGTGTGTCAAATACATGGTAGTGTGTGTAATGATTTTTTTTATAGATTTAATGTATTTTTTATGCATAATTTAAAAAAATATTAGCATTCTGCACTACTACTTAAACTACTAGCTGATGCCCGCGACTTCGTCCGCGTGGTGCGGTTTTTTAACTATCCCTCGGGAACTCTTTAATTTTTCGGGATCAAAAGTATCCTATGTGTTGACCAGTTATATAAGCTACCACCATACAAAATTTCATCTAAATCGGTCCAGTCGTTTCGGAGATTAACCGGTATAAATAGACAGACAAACAGAGAAACATAAAAATAAAAAAAATATCTAAATTAGTTCTATTTCACTTCTTACCCCCCTGACTCGGTTTTTAGCATTATTTTTTCACTATAAAGAAGTTCGACCTCTACAGTTTTATTATATGTATATAGATAAGTGTGCGAGATTTCATACTCCTCCGTCCGCGCAATTTTCGTAAAAAAGGGGTACAAAGTTTTTGCTTCACGTATTAATATAATGATAAAGGGATTTATTAAAAAATCATCCCTCTCTCTTCAATTAATCAATCAATCAATTATTTGCTCAAAAACATGGCGTATACATAGATGATATGTTGCTTATTGATATAATCAACACAATACTCATTTTTGCCTATAGAATAGATTCATTTCCATAATAATCATTTATTTATATATTTTTATTAATTTTTTATGGCTTTTATATATTATATAAGTGATTGCAATTTATCATGCATGTATTCGTCTACTGAATAATACGCTTCATCTATAAAAAGACCTCTCAGTTTATTTTTAAATGTACTAATAGTTTAGTCGTTTTTAAATCATTTGACAATTTAGCTCTTAACTCTTGGTTTAGCGTTTGACATTCTTTCACAGAAATTAATCTTTACCAGTTACACCTTGATTTGATATGTTTATTTTTACAAAATAAGTAAATGCGATTAGTAAAGGGATTTTGAAAAATTTAACGATACCACTTTATTTTTCGCCAATATCATCTTTGAGACTCCTTTGCGTGTTTTCCGCTATTTCGTATAATTTAAGACTAGCTGTGCCCCGCGGTTTCATCCGCGTGGTATTGGAAAATCGTTATATTTTGATCTGTATAAATTATAGCCTATGTGTTATTCTGATGTGTAATCTATATTACTGTAAAGTTTCATCAAAATCCATTCAGTAGTTTTTGCGTGAAAGACTAACAAACATACATACAAACTTTCGCGTTTATAATATTAGTAGGATTTGGTCCTGAAGGCCCACTTGAAAAATTCACTATGTGTATATTGATTTTGTATTTTTATAATGTAAGATAAGATATACTAAAATAACTTGCACAAAAGGTTTGATAATGTGACGGATTTTTAAATCAGTTTTAGGGTTAGTTTTGCACACCATGACCAAAGTAGAATATAACTTCAAATAACATTATAACAATTTCTGTACTACATTCTGTCAAAATAAAGATTATTATGATTCCATGTTTGTCTCAAGACCACGGGCCATAAAAATGGCCCGGACATTTAGACGGCTTGCGTGGGGCCATGGGAAGGTCAACACGTAGAGGCCCCTTGACAAATTTAATGTAAATGTGGCGTGACACTGACCGGCGATTACCCCTGTCTACACCATATAAAAATGCACCCAAGGACAAGCCCCAGTCAGTGTAGGACTATTGCAGGAAAAGAGAACAAAAGGTACCAGGCTATTGGGATGAACTGTTAGTGGAACTATGGATCTGGGCTATGGGGATGGCGTCTGCCCGTAGCAATGTTCGGGGAACATGGAAAAATGGGCAGACGATGACTCGCCACTCCCTTTTTTTTAGCCAGGGGAAATCCGATTAAGGACCATAATCCGGGACAAGCACAGAAGCTTGGGGGGATAGTTCGCGACCTGTGAGTGGGATTCGCCAGGTCGGGTGGCACTAGCATGCCCAGTCAGAACTGGTGCCATGCTATTGTCACTCGCCAGTTAGGGATACCCACTAAAACCCCTGGGTGTTCCGTCCTGCGCCTTATACCAGGGCTGTGGGTATATAACCTAGCCTCTCCGCAGCCCTGGCAGGCGTGTCGCCACTTTATCCGTGCAAGAACGGAGAAAGATACAATTTCCTGCGGCCAGGCGGCCTTTTATATGAGGCGACAAAACAACCCACAGCCAGGTGGTAGGGCATTTGCCCGACTGGATGGCTACCACCCCCGGTCTAAATCGCCATAACAACCTTGAGTTGTGTTCCGGCCTTAGTGGCCAGGTTCCAGTCTCCTTTAAGAGTGCAGCAGCGCATTTGTAGCACCTTTGGTGTTGCAAATGTCCATAGGCGATGGTAACCGCTTTCCATCAAGTGGGCCGTCTGCCTGTCTGCTGAACTCCTGCAATAAAAATAAAAAAATTAAAAATCCCTTATTGAACCTTAAAAAAATGCTGTACAATATTGGTGAGGGCAACATTTTTTTTTAATGTTTACTTATAGGCAAACTGACAGCGGATCCACTTCATTGCAAGTGGCCGCCGTCGCCCATGGACATCTGCAACACTAAGGGAGCCGATGCGTTGCCTACCGCGTTGAGACTTTAAATATCTGTTTACGACCTTTTTGAAGAGCCCCATATTGTAGCGCTCTGAGAAAACCGCCGGAGGGAGCTCATTTTAATAATAATTATAATCACTCCAACATGGGATTATTAGGATTATTTCAAATAACATAGCAATACTATATATAGACAATACAATACAAGAAAACTTAATTTATTCGTATTATATTCTACTCATAGTACCTCAATATTATAAGTAGAATACTGAGCCCAGATCATCGTCTTCTATGGGTACGGTGCCCAGAAGGCTGGCTACGTTTCCTCGCTGGATCGCCAAACTGATCTGTTGACCGAGGTAAGCGCCAGCCCTCTGATCACGTGAAGAGTCCAATGAGTCGTTTCGATAAATTTTGGTAGAGGCTTATGGCCTCAGGACCCCACGGGTCCAAGCGTCTCGACAGCAAACGGTACAAATATATAACTCTGACTGAGGGTTGCATCCTTGCGCCGCTCGAGTGATTCGGCTGTTTCCGCCGCTCTACCGGCTGATCTAGACGTGTTTGGTAAATGGGATGCGGCCAACGTATCTACGCAAGTCGCATCACACCTACCATCGTTTATTACGATTATTATTAAAAATATTGACATATCTTAATTATTGTAAGTTTCCCAAATAATTAAATAAAATAAAATTATGTTCTCAATTATAATTGACACACATAAATGGGAGAAAGTACTGTAATTTTCAACAATCAATCACAAATGTTTTGAAACAATAAACAAATCACTTTATGGGTCGAAATATGCATATCAAATTGGGTATCTTTAAATAAATAGACCCTAACATGACTTATGGCTTCCGATATAACCCATAAATAACTGATGACGTATGGGCGTATGTGTCCAACACGGAATACCGATGGCTTTCACTTAAAAATGTCACATTATTACATACAATTAAATGCAAATTTCATGTTCTTTACAGTTTTACGAATGGACCTCGATCAGTTTTATCGAATCATTGTTTATTCTTTTTGAAGTAATTTATTTAAAATATTAAACTACTAAAAATAAAACTATCCTATACTTAAATAAAACTAACTTAAAAATATATACACAATAGTAAAAAAAAAGCCTATACTAAAGCCCGTCCAGCCCCACCAGACCACTGTCGCTGGGCAGTGTACCTAGAAGGCTGGCAGCATTACCTCGCTGGATACAGAGGCTAATCCTTTGTGCGAGGTAAGCTCCAGCCTTCCGGTCTCTTATTGTATCGACCAGACGTTTTTTAATATTATGAAATAATTTGTGGATACTTGGCCCCCATGGGCCCAAATCGCTCAAATATGTAATCTGTTCCAAGAGTTGCATATTTGCGCCGTATTATTCTTATTATAATTATGTATCTTCTTTTTGTAATCAATATTGTTACAACTTAGCCAAAATTCCACGAAGCACGCCGACAAAAGTAAAGACACACCTGCCGGCCATAAAGCACAGTTTATTACAGTTTTATTACCTGCCCGCAATTGGACCTCTTTTGTTTACTTTGTGTTTAAAATTTGTAATTAGAAAAGCCGCCTATTGTGTATTGTAATCCTTTATGATGGTCGTTAGCCAGGAGTGATTCGTGGAAATCATTGTTTACGCGGTCGAGACGTTGTATAAAACAATGCCCGAACGGAGGGGTGAGGCAGTCAAGCGACGATTACGATCAAAGCAAGACGTGTACATTCGATAAGCGATATAATGACGGACTTTGCGCGTGTTATTTAATTGTGCATTACATTTGCACTTATTGCGTCCAGTTATATTTGTACCTGTGTTATACGTGTTTGTATAGTTCTAATAAATTCTATAGTAATTCCAAACGGCATTTTAATTCGAATCCCGTAACTCGTAACAATATATTCGATGAGAAAATATCGAATCGTTATCCCTATGGCGCCGCAAATAAATAAGCGTGCGTTTAACTTAAAAAAATTCTGGTGCCCTGGTTTTGGGAACCCAAGTGTGTGTAGTAAGATTGTGCTTTGGTCGGCCGTTGCGTGAAGTAGGGTATGTTTTTAGATTGGTCAAGATGTGTCACAGAAACAGCGAAAATGGCTATATATTTAATAACTTTACATAACTATGAATTTTTAAACTATTTATTTAGAGTCTCACTGAGTCCCCCAAATATGGAACAAGTATCTATCACAAATTTATCGGCAAAATCTTGGGCCTAACAATAAAAGGAGATGGCAGCTGGAGGGTCCGAACCAACTCCGAAATAGAAGACCTCATGGCCGAGCCCAACATAATTGAGGAGATAAAATCTCACCGACTCCGCTGGCTCGGTCATGTAGAACGGATAGAGGAGGATCGGGGAGTGAAGAAAGCATACTTGGGGCGAACATTCGGTCGTCGTCCGTTTGGTCGTCTCAAGTATCGCTGGAAGGATAGAGTGGAAGCTGACCTGACCGCACTACAAGCCCACAACTGGCAAGACACTGCACAAGACAGAGGAAAGTGGCGTGCTCTCGTTTCGGAGGCCAAGACTCACTTTGGGCTGCTGAGCCAACGGAGTTAGTTAGTTATCAAAAATTTATTTATTTGGGATTGAAAGGGATATAGGATCAGCCGAATCACATATTAGCTGTTTGATAAATACTATTAAAAATAAAATAAATTAATAAATCGGCAGACAAACACACTGTATATCCCCAAATTAAGCAAGTTACGCTTGTTATGGGTAATATACAACGGACCACTCTGGGGCCGATCCCACACACCCAGACCATAGTAACGAATAGTTTTCTAGGTCCCGGCATTATAACAGTAACAGAAATTGCTATCAAAAATAAAACAAAAAGTTAAAACTGGTTAATAATTAGTGAAAACTAAAAGTAATTAATGAAACTATTTCAAACTGACACCTAAACTAGGCAAAGCTCGTGTTAGTTCCTCTCTTTTTAATCATCATCAACAATAGCAAGAACAAGACTGTGGTAACTATTACTCATAGTGTCGTAAAATCGTCACTATAACCGATATCTTTTTAAAGAACTATTATCAGTGTCCAATCAGCTGTCACAACTTACCTCTTCCAGTAACACCATACATATTCAATCATACATTCCGTGTTACAAATGAAAATTTCTCAGAACCGATGGTGTGTATCGGGACAATTAACAAAGCGCCTAATCGTCTACACACTATAGATCACTTTCCTTTGACAAGTACTACTTGATGAAAGAAAAAAGTGACCGCAATACATTGACGATTAATCTCAAAGAGTGCTGCTGAACGATGCATTATATGTATTCTAGATAGTTCGTTCTATATGGGCCTTATTTTTTACGAGTGGAAACCTGATTGAGGACCATCAGCCGCGCGTGAGGGGCCTCTAGACAGCACTAGAGGTGCTATTGCCACAACACATTTAGGTATATCCACTAAAACCCCTCGGCATTCCGTTCTTCGCCCTAAATGTCAGGGCCACGAATATACGGACTAACCCCTCTGCCTGCCCTCGCAGGCGGTGGTCCTACGGCCTCTTCCACTGCCGGGGAACTACTTATGTTTTTGTAATGCGCCCCATGTGAGGAGAGATTAGCGCGCGCGGTATACGTCGCGCCGCCATCTTGACGGTATAACGGCGGGTGAGAACCCTTTTCCCAGGGAACTTGTATATGGCCTATGACAACTTAAGAGCTACTGCATCTTCAAGGTAAGAATGTATCTTCATGGGGGCTACCTACATGCAGTTCACAATCTTGCTTGCGTTACCACATTTCTGAAGATATAAATTTTGATTACTGAAGATAAGAATTTCAACATCTATTGTTGTTGAAGTGGGCATTACTCATCATCTATCTATTGATAGATAGATAACTCTTTATTGTACGCCAAAGAATAAATAAACAGAAATAGAAAAACACAAGAGATAGTACAACGGGCGGCCTTATTGCTAAAAAGCGATCTCTTCTACGCAACTCTTGACAGGGATTGATAGATTTTTATTGCGGACGGTGGTGCAATAATATTAATAACTCTTTAAAGCTATTAATTGGACGTTTGACATTTCTTTACAGAAATTAATCTTTACAAATCATACTTTGATTTTTAATTACCTGGACTAAAATGACAGCTGCGACCTTTTCTTATGCTGCAATCGTGGAGCAGTGTTATAGTATGTATGGCTCATTAATAAGTAAGTTGTGCGAGTTATTATTTCTGAACTATTTATTTCTGAATAATCATTTTCAGAACCTGAGCCTGTTACACTTATTACGAACCTTCCTGTCACAGCATCGACAATATGCTCCACACTTAGAACATATAAAAAAAAAAGTTACAATGCAGCTGTCACTTTAGTCCAGCTAATTAAAAATCTGAGTAAATTCTATAGGATTCAATTCAGTGTTGAGTTGAATCAATAACTCACACAACTCACTTAGGAATAAGCCATACTACAATACTATCTCCACGATTGGAACATAAGGAACGGTCGATCGCAGCTGTCATTTTAGTCCAAGTAATAAACAATCAGATTATACGCCATACGTTGGTGTAATAACACACGTACGTTGGTGGTTAGTCGTACACAGCTATGGTTTCTCGTATTTCAAAATCAGCTGATTCGATTCCTGACTATGGTTTTAGTTTTCGTCAAAATAGGCCCCGAGAGTCCTTTGAGTAATCGCTTATCTTACTTTACCGATTTAGCCATGGAGGCCCACTTGAAAAATTCCTTGTATATATAATTCTTCAGTACGTATACCACTAAACTTCTCTTAAACCACTGGACCGATTTTGATGAAATTTTTTATGTCTTTGAGTGGTCCCTGGAAGGTTTAGATTCACAATTGGATCCGGCAAATGGCAATGGAATGGGTGTCTGAATTTTCTAAAATTTTCATGTATTTCAGTGGGTCCATGGTTGGTTTAAATTCACAATTGGACCTGGTATGTGGCGCTGGAATCGGGTTCTATAATTTTCTCACGACAGGACAAGGTCTGCTTGGCTCGTTAGTAGCTATATAAAGTAAGACAAAGTAAACATCTACCGGTCATAGAGTCAAGATATCCATAGACGAGGAATTTCCCTGTAATTCCGTCTCTATGGCTCGAAGATTACAAAATTACCTCCACAATCACACAGTGTATGTTGTCACAAATCATAATTTCCATAATATACCAGTAACCGACGTATTAAATCCATTATACACGGCTAATCGTTACACGGAACTAGCTAGGCTGGTTCTTAACGTCGACTTTATCAAAACCAGTATTGGATTGTGAAGAAAGTGTTAAAAAATATCACGGTGAAATGATTAATGAACTGGTGAAAGCTATGTTTATTGTATGCTAAACCTATGACAGGATCGATTCTTAACTTGCTCCGTCAATAGGGTAGTTGACACGTATCATAATACATATAGTATCTGAAACAATGTTCATATAAAAGAGCGGGTTTACATACCATGATCGCTTCAAAAAAGCTTGGAGTGCTGGACAGGGCCAAGCGGTACTTCACACCGGGATATAGGCTTTTATTATGATATATAAAGATCAAGTATTGTTTCCAATCTCTGGTTTTGGGACACCTCAGTAGTAGCTGTTCCTACTTCACTCCTTGCAGCGCTGAGTGGTCCGGATTGTCGACGATTCTGACCTTACAGACGGTTTACAATTTTTAACTCTGAGAAGAGAAGTTGGCGCTCTAAGCGTGTTCTACCATCTGTACAATGGGGAGTATTCTGATGAGCTATTGGATTTGGTGCCTACGTCGCCATTTTAACATCGCTACACGTCACTACTCGCCAGCGAATTGGATTTCATCTACACTTCCTCGACACATTAATGTCATGCACTATACGTGGCGAACGCTCCTTTATGCCATACGTGAGCAAGCTATAGAATGAACTCCCGCGGTTCTCCCAAAGTGCCACAATATGGGTCTCTTCAAAAAGGGCGTAAACAGATATTTAGGGTGTCAACGAGGTAGGCAACGCATCGGCTCCCTTGGTGTTGCAGATGTCCATGGGCGACGGTAACCACCTCAAGTCAAGCCGTTTGCCAGTTTTTCTACAAGTAAAAATTAACTTCAAATCTTCTTCTATTTCACCTTCTCCCAATTATTTGGGGTCGACACAATATGTTTTCTTTCCATCTTCCTCTATTCTGGCATAAATCCTCATGTCATCCTTCACACAATCCATTCATCTCTTTTTTCGTTTACCTTTAAATTTGTACCCATCAATCTTGCAGTTTAATCCCTCTCATTACATGCCCATACTGCCTTAATCTTCTTCCTCTCAATTTTACAGTCACGAGTGCGACTTTCAAAGATTATGTACTCATTTCTGACCTTATCCATTCTTGTAACACCACACATCCATCTCAACATTCTCATCTCAGCTGACTGGAGACGTTTGTGGTCTATCACTATAGTGGCCCAACATTCAGACCTTTATAACATGACCGGTCGTAATAGAATGAAAAAAAAAATGGTATAGTTCCCCTACATGATGTTAGGTTTTACTCACATCATGACTACCAATATACAATAGGTACATATTATGTACTACGTTCGTCTACAGATTTATATGATTGCAATTAAGGAAATACCAGAAATCATAAACGCAATATATTACATGTTGTAATAGGTATAAAAGTGGGTACATAGAAACCACTGTTTCCCACAATGTAACTCAAAGATGAACAATAGCTGTAAACAACACTGTTACCACACGGCTCCACTGTTAATTTTAGGCCTTAATGCGTTTATTATGACGCCATCAGTAATGCGGTTTGTTAAGAAAATTGCCAAAGAAATGTACTGCAAAACACACACACACATTTGTTGCTTGAGATAAGTAACCAGCCCTCTGATGACCTGAGGAATTAGGATGAGGACACGTGTTATAATAAATCCTGGCACTATTTGCATACATTCTTACAAACTTTCGCGTTTATAATATTAGTAGGATAAAGAACGGTCGGTAAGATATAGAAACCGGTGCTAAGAGGTGGGCACTGAAAATCAGTCCCGTGGCAGAGTATCTTCCGACATAGAACAATATACTGATTGCTAACCTTATTTTTCAAATTACGGCATACCAAGTCCATAAATGTTTTAACTCCGGCCCAAAGAATATGCATTATTATCAATTAACATTGTACATCAAACCGTGACTTACAGCGCTCTTCACATGTTTGGACTAATTTTCTCAAGCATCATACCGATACGCTTGTCAGCTCAAGTCGACAAATAACACGATAATAATCGTGAAATATTATAATCAAAGTTTATTACACTAGAATGATTACAATTACAATAATAAATACAGCACAGTAATACACAGAAATATTAGGACAACTCCAAGAGTTGCGTCCACGCTTGTCAGGTGTCGAGCCGCAATTTGCCCTCAAAGAATACTGCTATTATCGGACAGTAACTATTGACCACAACATATTATGTGCTCCTTGTCCAACAGAGCTTTCGCTCTCTTCAACGAGTGTAGAATGTCCTGTCTAGGCGATTTCACCTCCTTTTATATTGTCGAACCAATAACACAGCGTTCACCCTTTAGGCAATCTGGTAAACTGAAACTTATTACAAAGGTTATTAAAAATCCTAAAAACATTTATACAGTGCTCAACAATATAAACATCGCCATATAAATACAACCCGGTTTTAATTAAATTAAAACACCACTAATAAAATCAAATGCAGGTACTTTAAGAAAAACATAAGTACCCTCAATTTAAAGTCACAGTATGTTCTTAGCACGGTAAATACAGTTTCAATCTATTAAATACCTTCATATTACCTATGTACACTACGCTCAGCAGCACCATATCTTTTTTTTTTAAGAGGGGAAACCCGATTGAGGTGCATCAGCCGTGCGATTGTGGAAAGTCGCGGCCAGTGTGTGGGTTTCGCCAGGTCGGGCTGGCACTAGCACCTCTAGCCAGAAGTGGAAGTGCTATTGCCACACCACAGTTAGAGATACCCACTAAAACCCCTCAGTATTCCGTGCTTCGCCCTTAATGCCAGGGCCTCGGGGCCTAGTCCTTCCACTGGAGCACCATGTCATCTGCGCGAACACGAACGAAATTTCCATGACATTACTAGTCTTTACTAGAAGAAACACACCAGGACACACATTGTGTTTTTATAATAACTCTTTCACCGTCCAAGCTGTGCTTCTCTGGAGTGCGTTACCTATTGCTAGAGTACAAGCCAAATTCTTCCTGTGCTTTAAAAATCAAGTTCAGAAGCATTGCTTTTCTATGGTGTATAATAATAGTCACTAAAGTTATTATATCAGTATATGCATGTTTGTATTGTCATATGTATATATAAGTGTGTGTATATGTACGTGTAATTGTGTATATACATCTAATATATTAGGTTGGGGAAAAAGTTTCTTCGCATTTTATATAAAAATTCAAAAGGTTTTTTTTTATAAAGTTTATTTACATTTGACTAAAGTATGTAGGTGCCATTTTGTTGGATAACTTTTTGTCATCTTGTAGGTAGGGACGTGATCTCACTTCTTTAAAAAATTTGGGGCTTCTGATCAAAAAACTGCGACAAGTGGTATTGGCAGTCCTCTCGTGATGTTAACCTGACACTGCCCAAGGAATTCTGCAGGGACCGAAACAGGTGAAAATCTGGAAGTGCAAGGTCAGGACTATACGGCGGATGCATTAACACCTCCCAGTTCAAACTCTCATAATTTTTGCTGAGTGGCTAAAGATGTGTGAGATCTAGCGTTATCATGGTGAAAAACCACCCCCCCTTCTGTTGATTAATTCCGGCCGCTTTCTCTCAACTTTTTGCTTTAATCTCATCAGTTGTTCGCAGTACAGTTCAGAATCGATGGTCCTGCCTGGCGGTAACAGCTCATAATGAATAATGCCCTTCCAATCCCACCATACACCCAGCATCACCTTGTTGCGAGTTAACCCGGGTTACGCCACAGTCTGTGAAGCCTGACCGGCCTTTGACCACAATCTTTTTCGCAAGTTCTTGTTGTACGTGATCCACTTTTCATCACCAGTTATCAGCTTCTTCAAAAATGATTCGGTTTCATTACGTCGTAATAAAGAATCACAAATGAGTACACGGTTCATTCGGTTTCTTTCAGTGAGCTCATGAGGCACCCAAATATCGAGCTTTTTTGTGTACCCAGCTTTTCTCAAATGCGCCAAAATCGTTTTGTGGTCAATTCCCAGTTCTCCAACTACATCGTAACTACTAATATGCCGATCTTGCTCCACTCTTTCAAAAATGGCATCAATTTTGTCCATAACAGGGCGACCAGAGCGACGTCCATCTTTGATATCAAAATTTCCGGATTGAAAACGCTTAAACCAAATTTGAGCTACTCTCACAGATACTGCTTTAGGTCCATAAACATCACAATTTTTTTCGCGGCTTGTGTTGCATTTTTACCTTTTTTGTAGTAAATTTTTTAAATGTATCGAATTTCTTCATTAGATTCTCTCATTTCAACAATAAGAAAACAAATGAAAATCACACATTTTCTTAATTTGAATTTGGAATTGTCTTCTTTAAAATTAAAACTTTTAATGATACCAAAACCAGCCAGATACAAATGGTATATACCAAAGATATCTTATTACAAGTTCGTACATACTATATGCGAAAAGACTTTTCCTCAACCTATTATATCGCTAATCGAGAGTACTACAAACGTCTTTCTCGTATCGTAGTCGTCGCTTGAATGCCCATCTCTTCGTTCGGACACCCCCTTTATACTCAGCTTAGGACCGTGTAATTAATGATTTTCACGAATTACACCTGCGCCACCAATTTGACTAAAGTAAGTCAAATGTAAACAAACTTTATAAAAAAACCTTTTGAATTTTTATTTAAAATGCGAAGAAACTTTTTCCCCAACCTAATAGACGACGGACTTTGCGCGTGTCAAATTGCATTGAATCGTGCACTGTGAACTGGTTGCATCCAGTTTTATTTGTATTTGTTTTATACGTGTTTGTACAGTTCTAATTAACACTATAGTAATTCCAACGGCATTTATTTTAATTCAAGTCCTGTAGCTCGTAACAATATCATAATGTTAAGTTTCATTATAATCGGTGCATATAATTACGTGTAGAGAAAAACAAACAAACTTTCACATTGCTACATATGTTATAAGAATAAGGACTAATATTGTTTAGAAAGGACTTACCCAGTGGGCGTATCCGTAACTCTCAAAAGAGCAATACCCTTGGAAACTTTTATACAAATGGGTTATTTCGCAGAATTACCAAATTGGTATTATCGCTTATACGTTTTTTAATTTCAAAATGGATTTAGTCATTCAGGTTTTGCGGTGAATGAGTAATCTGAATGTTGTATTAAATTTAGCAATTTCGTAATTCGCTTATTCATACATTATTTGCGGTTTTTTGAACTAAAAGTTTTAGAACTGGTACAGTCAAATTAACTGAGACATAATCTTTTCTTAAGTTTTTGCAACTTGTATCTTATAGTAATGTTACGAGTTGCAGGACTCGAATTAAAAATACCTTTGGAATTATTATAGTGTTTATTAGAACTATACAAACACGTATAACACAGGTACAAATATAACCGAACGCAACAAGTCCAAACGTAATGCAGAAGATCGTAATTCAATAATACGCGCAAAGTCCGTCACTAAATAGATTACCAAATGTACATAAGTCTCGCTTCGCTCGTGGTTCTCTCTCGACTGCCTCGTCCCTCAATCGAGGCGTGGCTTTATACTGCATGGATGCAATATGTCTGCCCGGTCGCGTGGACCGAATTTCCTAGAATCAGTTTGTTCTTTAAATCCGACACACCTGGCTAATGACTGCCATAAAAGATTACAATACACAGTGGGTTGTTTTCTAATCACAAATTTTAAACACGAATTAACAAAAGTCCAAATGCCGAAAGGCAATAAAATGTGTTTCTACAGGTATGCAGGTGTGAATTTGTCTTTGTCGGCGTCTAGGTCGTAATACTAATATATAAATGGGCTATCTAACACTGAAAGAATTTTTCAAATCGGACCAGTAGTTCCTGAGATTAGCGCGTTCAAGCAAACAAACAAACTCTTCAGCTTTATATATTAGTATAAGATAATATTAGAATTTATTGTAACACGTGACCGCATCCCTATAAATAGTGGCAACTGGGCCCAGCACTTATAAGCAAATGATCCTTGAATGTTTGAAAAACAAGTAAACCATTATATCAAGTATTTCTGACAATTAGCGTCCTCCTTGCGGCTGGTCGCAGGCAATCGGTGTGGTCTTGGCTCCGGTTCTGCGTTCTAGTGAGCTGTTCCTGCCCTCTCCTTTTCTTTTTCTACTTCTTTTTTGTTATTGTATACCAACCTTTTTTTCTTTCTCTTTTGTTTTTACTTACGGTAGCTAGTATGTTTTCAATTATTCAATATGTGGCGAGTGAAATGTTAGATCTGCCTTTCACTAAATTCAAAACCAAATTAAAAAGTATCTTGCTAAAAAAGGGATACTACACTATTGAAGAATACTTAATTGACAAAAATTCATTTACATAGCAGCTCTCTCTAACATCTTATACTATATTTTGTATAACGTTATCTTGCCAAGCTTGTAAGGGATTTATGGAGATATATTGCAGCATAACATTTTAGTACGTCATGTCATTATTATAACTTTAATAATATTTTTCTTTCCTTTTATTGTGTCTTGGTCTTATTGAGTATGCACTGTTTGCTAAAACTCCATTAATTCTTGAAAAAGTAATTCTGTAACATACTTCTGTATAAAACTTATTAAAAAAAGAGAACTTGAGATATAAATTGAATAAGAAACAAAGAAAAACAATATTTAGCTAGACGTGTTGCTGGGGAGTTTCTTGCCGCTTCTTCTCCTTAACAGCAATAACACGTTGCGAAGCGGTGTACATAGAATAAGACGTAAAATTAAATTTTAACTTTATATGTATCTGACCTTCAAAAAGTGTTCTCCAGTGGAACTTATTTTGAATAAAAAACTTTGAATTTGAATTTGAATGATGTTGGTGTTGTATTAATTGAAACTACTTATGTGTAAGATTCAAAATACTAAATTCTGTACAATACTGTTTTTTTGTCCAAATAAAAAATACAATTAATATTGTTACGAGTTACAAGACTCGAGTTAAAATGCTGTTGAAATTACTTTAGAATTTATTACAACTATACAAACACGTATAACACAGGTATAAATATAACTGAACACAATCAGTCCAAACGTAATGCGCGATTCAATAATACGCGCAAAGTCCGTCACTATATAGATTATCGAATGTACACACGTCTTGTCTCGCTAGTGGTTATCGCATGACTGCTGACCTCTCCATTGGGGCATTGCTTTATCCAGCACGATGCAATATGTCTACCTGGCAAGCGTCGACGCAATTTCCCAGAAATCATAATCCGCACACCTGCGTAATTATGCCTGCGAACGGCCATAAACGAGTACAATAGGCTGCTCTCCACAACAACCAACAAATAAGTAAACATAAGAAGACGGCCATAAAAGCGTTTCAATGTTGTTAGTTCAAAACGCCGACGGGTAACAAATGTGCTTTGTTTACAGATATGCAGGTGGCCCAAATTGTAACAATATTAAAGTAGGAAAATTAATCCTAGAATTAAGGAGAAGAAGTCTGTCAGGAAGAAACGTTCCCAAGACTCGGGATCGCGTTGCCTAGATTAATGGCATTTTGTGAGTTGAAAATACGAATTCTCGTCGCCAATTTATTGTGTATGAAATAAAAAGACAGGTAATTGATTAATATCTTCTATATTTTAATTCTTTCTTAGGACACCCGTTACAAATTTTGGCAGAAAGAAAAGAGAGCATAGATTACCTTTTTTGTCTTTGGTAGAGAGTGAATTAAATGTTTGGATACATTGACACTAAATTCATCGTTCGGATACGACAATATTCTATAACTGATTTAACGTTTCCACGTCTGATGAGTAAATGGCGTAGTGAATCAGGCCTCAGGTTGACGAGGAACAAACAAACATGCGGACAAACAAAACGCCCACCCTATCCGGCCCTTTGTACGCGCCTGCGCACGTGGGAACCATTGCACTTGGGTATAGGACTAAAGTTGTCGGCACGTAAGAGTCGGCACGACACAGTATCCTATTTACCTAGGACATGATTAAATAAGTTGGTTAATAAATCTGCCACGTCTGTCTGTACATAACAGGCGTTTTACTGAAAATTAATAATATACAAATTTCAAAACTAGTAAGCCCGACAAACGTTGCCCTGCCCTGAAAAAATAAAAATCTACGACGCGATTGCAACGCCATCTACCGGGTCCAATTGTGAATCTGAATCATCCAGGGACCCACTCAAACACACACACAAAATATCATCAAAATCAGTCCAGCCGTTTTTGAGTTTTAGCAAGACTAACGAGCAGCAACTGATTTGATTTAAAAGTGAAAAAATAGACATACTTATCGAAAATAATTGATTTGAGTCACAATATTATTGATAATGCTGATATTGGACGAATCAACCAAAGCGAATCAATGCGGTTGAACGGCACAGAA
This sequence comes from Dendrolimus houi, assembly GCA_039645545.1. Taxonomy (NCBI): domain Eukaryota; kingdom Metazoa; phylum Arthropoda; class Insecta; order Lepidoptera; family Lasiocampidae; genus Dendrolimus; species Dendrolimus houi. Next base: position 1,702,780 of record CM077137.1, on the reverse strand, counting down.
CTTAGATTGAACGACGATATTCAATAACATCGAATAATTCAAGTTTACATTCGTGTGAATCACATTGGTAATTCATCCAAGTTGAAAGCCAGAAATTAACTTTCTTATGTACCTGAAGTACAGCAGACAGGCTGACGACCTATGAACTTTTCTGACACCAGATATGTCACCAACGCGCTCCCGGCCTCGGAAGAAATTTTAAAATTAATTAATTATTAAGATTGAAATTTTGTGACACTCCTTTTTAGAAGCCCAATATCGTAGCGCTATGTGAAAACCTTAGCTGGGAGCGTATTCCAAATCCCCACGGTGCGCAAGAGCATAGTTGCGTTCATGAACGAAGCCGCTCAAGGAAGTGAGAAAGATTTTAATATTTTAATTCTTTAAGAATTTAAAGAAAAAAAATTCTGACATACCTACATAATAAATTAAAATATACTTTATTACATAACATTAAGATAGAATTCCAGAAGCTTAGGTACATAAAACACTAGGCGCTCTTACCTCTATATATATGTACTAGCTGTGCCCGCAACGTCGTCCGCGTGGAATTTGTTTTCAAAACCCCCCGATTTTGAAACATTCTCCGCTCGTATTGGTCTTACCGTGATGATATATAGCCTATAGCCTTCCTCCATAAATAAGCTATCTAAGACTGAAAGAATTTTGCTAATTGAGATTAGCAAATCAGACTATATTAATATCCTTATATTATCTGCTGCCACGGGTTGTCTGGAAGAGTTCAATCAAACAAACTAACTATTCAGCTTTATATATTAATATCTATATTATATATATAATAATCATAGTAAACGTGAATTACGAATTACGTAAATATGGGAAAGATAAAGATGTAATAATTGACTTGCGCCCGAGGTAATAATCCTTCACGAGCCCGTTTAACGTCTGAAGAGATTGCGCACACTTAATGTATAATTACTAAAATTAATTTGGAAACATTAGTATAGGGTTATATCATCAAGACATTTAGTTATTGAAAGCGTTTGGACGTCATGTAAATGACAAAACATGCTGGAAACTTTATATTATGTATAATACCTATTCATGTACCATTTTCGGATATGAAGATTGATTGATTGATTGAACCAGCCCAACCGATGGCGAGCGATTCGGTGGTAGAACGAAGACAAAGGCACCATTATGAATAGTTCCCCGTTATACAGTCGGTAGAATACGCACTGACGCGAAATCTGACCTCTCGGTGGTGTTCTTCCTCTTCACCATTTGAGGCGGCGAGGAGGTTGAGGCCTCGAGGAAAACCTTTTGCCCCGGCTTCTACTTACGGGCAACTAAGAATCGGTAGCGGGGTTTAGAGCAGTTGGAGCCTTCCCTCGTAAAGGTGGTCCCTCAACGCCATCTGGCGTGTCTTAGGCCGTCTCAACTGTCTATATCGGCTTTAGACGCCCTTCGTAAACTTCCGTACCCAAATTATAAAAAGGTGAAACGCAGCATCAACTGTCCACTACGGAAATCGTCACTGTGTGGCCGGTTTTGTACAAAAAACTTGCCCAAATTACATATAACGGTATTACCGTATTGTGAATCGCCATTAAACCTACATCTTCACAAAATAACTTCCTTAATTTATTAATCGCTTCCGGAGTGTAGTTTATTTTAAACTGGATTCCCGTTTCATTCACCGATGTATGTTTACGCGTTCGGGCGCCAGGTGTGGCTAAAAATAGTGATGAACAGTAACATCCTGTAAACACGAGCTTAGAACACGCTAGGTTGTTTTATGTTACGTTATTTCGTGTTACATGTGTCGTGTGTACACAATTGGAAAAAGTGTAAATGAGAACAAAATGGATAATTGGGTGGATGAGAGTCAAGTCAATTGAGACACTTTCTATCATCGTCTTACAAAACATTAGACCCCATAGATTTTGTACGGACATACTTGTAACGTCCTTTGTAGGTACAAGTAAAAGCGTCAAATAGCGCATTAGTTATTTATTGTTTATACAGTATTCAAAATTATTTCTTTATTGTACACAATATTATAAATAAAACAAAGAGTAAACAGGGCTAAGTAGATATAATTTTATATAATAAAAAAACAACTGGAATAGACTATGTAAACGATGGAAACACGGTGCATTTTTTTTAGATTTCTTGTCTGTTTGTTCGGGATTCAGGTAAAAACTATTGGGCCGATTTCGATGCGATTCTCGCTTGTTGACAGCAAATTCTTAGATTTAAAATCTGCGCTTTTCTTTATTCTGGGAATGCCGCGGGAATTTTCTTGAGAGCGGTTCGAAGTTCTTCGGGTGCATAAAAATTAGCCTATTCCGAAACAGTTTTCACTAAAACGATAGCCTACATTATTTTTTTAAATGCTGCGGTACTTTATGCCTCGGCACTCCCGCGGGAATTTCAATCCAAGTTACGTTATATGGATGTATAACCATTCAGTACTATTTGAAATTCGCAAGTATTTTAACGAAAACCCAGCTTAAAGGCCTTCGTTACCAGGCCATAAGATTCACAGAGACCAATCTACTACTTTTGGTATTTTTGGCGAGAACTTGGACGATTATATTTTGCTGTGTTCTATTTTCAAAAAAAAATACTTAAATTATTATTATTGGTTAAAAAATGACAGTTGGAAGAAATTATTTGTCTTTAAGCCAAAATTTAGTGTTTATTTTGAAAATTTCAACTTATTAAGAATTATTACATTTTGATTAAAATATATTAAGATGTGCTATTTCGAGCTGCTAGAAGAACTGTGCAACCTTACTATTGTGCAGGTTATGACACTTTGACAGTTGTTTACTTAGGTTAAGAGTATACTTAGTTGGTGTGGTTCTGTTTAGTAAATCTACTATTTCGATTAAAAACAAAATTGATGGATGCTTAACACTAATGGATTTTCCGGTTTTTGTTGTCTGTTTCTTTACATTACATGTATATACATTGTCTGTAACAGATTCATTGCAGTATTGGTAGTCTGAAATCTTATAGGAGGTCGAATCTTTCAAGAGTTCAGACTATAACTCTTAATAGTCTCAACTATTACGAGGGGCCATCTAAATTCTCTATCTCGCTCAAGCACTATCACAGTTTCGAACATAAAATTAATACGCTTAGAACCCGAGTAGGTGCCATTAAAGTGAAGCACTTTGAAGTAGGACCAAAAAGACTCAGTTCGCTTGCCGACGCGTAGGTCCCGTCAGTCCACAAGACTTATAAGAGTTCAGACTATAACTCTTAACAGTCTCGACTATTATAAGGGGCCATCTAAATTCGCTATCTCGCTCAAGCACTATCACAGTTTCGAACATAGAATTAATACGCTTAGAATCCGAATAGGTGCCAGTAAAGTGAAGCACTTTTAAGTAGGACCCAAAAATCTCAGTTCGCTTGTCGACGCGTTGGTCCCGTCAGTCCACAAGACAAAGCTTCAGTGTGACGAGCTCCAATAGTTCCAATTCCCTATTTTCTAGAAATACTCTATTTACTTGCAACATTATTTGCAGTGCCTTTGTGTGCGTATCAGCGAAAATATTTACATGGCGCTCACGCATACATCGATTGTTTATATGCTTCAATTCTGAATGTAATTTTGTAGGAAACTATCTCTCTAGGTATTATTACTCTAAGGTTTTGAAGGTATAAATTGAGAGAAGTTCGTTACGGCGTTTTCTATGAATCTCTAAAATTATAAGAAAATGAGAGCCTTGCATCAAAATCACTGTAGTGGCTTTAAGAGTTGTCTACGACAAGGTGTCGAGGTGGCATAAAACCAACATTTTAGTGGGAACACTAAATAATGTTCCGCAAATTAGATTTCTTTGACTAGTAACACCAAAAGGGTCACGCAAATTGTAATATAAGCATGGCAATACCGAATAAAGTCTTCTTGAATACGCATCCGTGTAGACAATTTCTCTGAACCAAACAAGCAAACCAAAAAAGAGTATTTAATAAGATCCCAAGAGTCTTGAAAGAAGTTAAATATATAGCTGGTTAATCGAACATTGTATTTATGACATAAATCATTTTTTGAATTATAAAAATGTTAAAACCTAGGTGCCGACAAAGACAAATTCACACCTACACCACTGTAGAAATATATTTTATTACCTTTTCGGCATTTGGACTTCTTTTGTTTATTTTGTGTTTAAAATTTGTGATAAAAAAACAGCTCATTGTGTATTGTAATCTTTTACGGCCTATTGTTGTATTGTGATCACTGCCAGATGTCTCGGATATAAAAGTACAAACTGATTCTAAGAAATTCGGTCCACGCGGTCGGACAGACATATTGCATCTGTGCAGTATAAAGCAATGCCCCAATGGAGAGATCAGCCAGTCGAGCGATAACCATGAGCGAAGCAAGACTTGTGTACATTCGGTAATCTATTTAGTGACGCGACTTTGTGCGTGTATTTGAATTACGATCTTCTGCATTACGTTTGCACTTATTACGTTCGGTTCTATTTGTACCTGTGTTATACGTATTGGTGTAGTTCTAATAAACTCTATAATAATTCCAACGGCATTTTAATTCGAATCCTGCAACTCGTAACAATAAATTTTAATTCCACCTTCTGAGGGTTTGTCCGCGTCTCCATTTGCATTCACTAGGGAACCATTGTAGGACTCTTTCGTTCCATCTTCTATCCTCTATTCTAGCTACGTGGCCTGTCTGCTCTAGTCTTGGTATTGTCCTCAATACATCAATGATTTTGGTCTTTCTGCGTATTTTATCGCTGTTTATTTTCTCTTTTAGTCTAGTCTTTAGACGTGCAGGCATGGAGAAAGAATACTATTTCCTGCAGCCAGGTGGTAGGGTATTCTTCGACTGTATGGCTACCACCCCTGGTCTAGAATTGGCCGCCATAATAACCTTGAGTCGTGGTTCGGTATCAGTGGCCAGGTTTCAGTCTCCCTTTAGAGACCGATAGTACATTGATAGCATGGTAACTGCTTTCCATGAGGTGGGCGGTCTGTCTGTCTGCTGAACTCATGCAATAACAAAGGCTCTGACGTGTAACATGCTCCTCTGTGCTACTTTTTGGGACGGTCTTAATTTTCTTTTCATTTCTAGGGTAGGAGGCATATTTCTATAAAATTTCAAAGGAGTTTTTTAAAATGGCTCAACTACAGGAATAGTATATTGACATATTGCGACAGATGTCGAATATGAGACAGTACAGTATATATAGTAGGCCTCTGTGGTTGAGCGGGCTAAGTCTTAGTCGGCCGAACTCGCTGGAATACAGAGGCTCCGGGTTTGATTCCTGGCATTGTAAATTTTGGAAACGAACTTTCTGTTATTCAATATAGTCTGGGTGTTTGAGAGCGGTCCCAGAGTGGTCCATTGTATATTACCCATAATACAAGCCTAACTTGCTTAGCTCGGGCTTAGACATATATATATATCCTGCTCGAAGGACCAAAAAACTGTAAGAAATACCAAACCCAACGAGCGCAATAATGACACTGATTTTATTACCGAATATATACGAATATAAATGTATTGTTTAGTATTAAGGCGCAGTTGTTTATTTGTAAAATTCTGACTATTGTACATACTTTGTACAATATATGTGTTTGTCAGGTTAGGAATCAGATTAAATCATTTCTCTAATTCCCTTATTCTAAGCAACATAACCGTGTCGCATTCTGAACGCACTATCCTCATTCCTTACGTGATTACCGTCAGCCATGCCAAGCTCCACAATGCTGGGCTGACTCATCGACCAACTCGCAGCGTTTATAATTAGTCGTCGATGCAGTGGGCTGGGATTTTGAATGTTGCAAAGGTCGAGATTGTACCGTCCCGGAACTGCGGTAATGACGAAGGAGGTACGCAAAAAATCTATAAGCACATATCGCTTCTTTGCTTCAATAATGAGCAGTAATGTTGAAAAATAAACTTTTGAAAAGTCTTTTTAAACTTCAAAACACTCGGTGTCTTTTAAAATACGTTGTAGGTTGATAGAAAAAAAGTTTCGATGGAATTATTTTTTGAAGGTCTAAAGAAACTCTTAACTTTAAACTTTCAAGATAATACATTATTGAAGCAATGAGGTGATATAATTACCGGGGTAACAAAACTAAATAACTAAATAAAATGAACATGTCGATAAAAATTTAATTTTTTGTTTTCGCCTTTTATTTATCTTATACTTATATATGTATACTATGAATGTGTTTATATCTTTCTTTTGTTTCACCTTCTCCCAAATGTCCCCTATTTTATCCGTGCAGGAACGGAGAAAGAATACTATTTCTTGCGGCCATGCAGCCTGTCGTCAGAGACGACAAAACAACCCGCAGGCAGGTGGTAGAGTATTTGCCCGTCAGGATAGTTACCACCCCTGGTCTAGGGTATATCGCCATTACCTTAAGTTACGACATTAGTGGCTAGGTTTTTTTTTTTAAATACCGGGGTTCTCCGTCATGGGGTAGGACAGAGATTATCTTCACTATGTCTATTATACTATCTATTGGTTGGGTGTGTTGGATTGTGTAGGATAATATTATATACTTACATATACTACTTATAAGTGTTTTGATAATATATATTTAATACTATTATATACATGAGCGACCGCGTTTCCTCGCCCGAGTCAAAACCCCCAACTCGGTTTGCGTTTGAGCTGGTTGTTTTAACCCAGGGGAGATGATCAGCCACTCACATATATATTTCCCTACTTTCAGTCTCTACTAATATTACAATATTTATACATACTTATATTATTTATATATATACTTGGTGGGATAGTGGCTAGGTCCCAGTCTTCCTTTAGAGAGCAGCAGCACATTTGGTGTTACAAATGTCCATAAGCGATGGTAACCGCTTTCTACCAGGAAAGCCGTCTGCCGGCTGAGCTCATGTCATAAAAAAATATTTTTTGGCGTCGCCACAATATGTCTTTTCCCTCCCTAGACCTCTATTCTGACATGCGTCCTCTGTCACACCCCAAAACATCATGTCATCCTTCAAAAAATCCATCCATCTCTTTTTTGGTCTACCTTTACCTTTGTTTGTATATATAGTTTAAGATACTTGAAGGGAAGATTCAGCGCAGGTCTCAACAGACCAGCATTATACTAAGACTGGTGCCTTTTTAGGGCAAGTATATTTTACATTCGTTTTAAATTTGCCCAAATGGGCAATTCAACTTGTTTGCGAGTGATTGTCCAGAGCACATCATTGGCGGCAACCAGACTTTTTAAATAGATCCTTCAAGTTTAATCACAATTAACTGATTAGCGCTCAATATTGTTATTAACAAAGGACTTGAAAGGGAAGGATTTTTAAAAAATCTGTTTTGGGAGAATGAAGCGCGCTGTTGGGCGCGGGAGATTCACTCAAACGTTTCAACAGCAAACAGCACAAACAAGGAACTCTCATTGAAGGTTGCATATTTGCGCCGCTTGAGTGATTCAGCTGTTTCCGCCGCCGAACCAGCCGATCGAGCCTTATTTGGTAAACGGGATGCGCCTAACGAGTCTACGCAGGTCGCATCCCATACCAAATGGTTGCCAAATCTCCACGGAAAAGCTACGATTATTCTTCCACGCGTTTTCCAGTAAATTCTTTATTGAATTCCTGTCAATATCCAAGATTTGTAAAAGTTAAATCTTTTATATGTGTATATATATATTTCTTTTGTTCGTGTGGTATGTTGCTGAACTCTTGCTAAACGGTTGCATCGATTTTAATGAATTTATGTGTGAGCAAGTGGATTCGAGAATGGTTTAGATTCACAATTAGACCCGGTAGGTGGCGCTGGAATCGGGTTCCAGAATTTTGACGAAGTTTTTTGTTTTGATTTGAGTGAGTCCGTTGGCAGTTTAAATCCACAATTGCACCCAGTCGGTGGCGCAGCAATCGGGACCTAGATCTTTGTTTATCGGAGCAGGACAATGTCTGCCGGACCCGCTAGTAGACCAATTATTTAAAAAAAAACTAATTTTATATCTTACTTTAGGCCTATTTCACAAGGGCTCCCACCTTTGCGAAAATGTCTTTAGAAACCTAAAAGCACAACAACAATTATTTTTGCGATAGATACTTTGACAGCTAGTAATTAATAAACGGTCTAAATATGGAATGTAGTTAAATAAACTAGGTATTCGGAGTATAAACAGACCAATCAAACGACCTTGCCATTATAGCATGCCTCTCACTCAAGATTATACAAATGATTTCAACTTATCCATGGTATGTGTTGGCTTAAATACCTAACTTAAGCTTAGAACAGACAAAAACCGCGAAGGTTTATTTTTTGTTACTATTTATAATGTGATTATCAGTGAAAGTCATCTTCAGAGGCCATACATCAATTACGTCACACGTCAGGAAGGGGGGGTTTCCTAAATTTCGTGACGTCACATCCAAAAAATCGAATATATTTAAGGTAATTACGGAACTGCTGTTTTAATTTAACTAGTGGTCGCCCGTGGTCGAAATTCGACCATAATAATTAATTTAAATTATATGTTTGAACATTATTAAGGTTCTGTTGTCAAAGACTATACTTCAATAATCACAGATTTCGCCAAGGCTACACTGTTAATTTGACTTGGACAATAAACAAAAGAGTATATATGCGTGTGTGTGTCAAATATAAGATAGTGTGTGTAATGATTTTTTTATTGATTTAATGTATTTTTTATGCATAATTAAAAAAAAAAAGCAATCGTCGCCTCTTCTCTATATAAACTATAAGTGTGCCAAATTTCGTACGCCTCCGTCCGCGCAATTTTCGTAAAAAGGGGTACAAAGTTTTTGCTTCACGTATTAATATATAGATAATTTCTTGTTGTAAAATTGCAAAATATGTGATATGACACAACGGAAGGAGAAGTCTCACGAATGTGACCAGTTGTGACAAGGACGAGGGAGGGGTCAAAAATCATCAAAATTCGTGTGACGTAATTTGTGGATGTATATCTTACATATTATATTGAGAATGTTAAGATGGATGTATGGTGTTACAAGAATGATCAAGATGAGTAACAAATATATGAAGGTAATTTGGACTTAATATTGACGTGAAGTCTTAGAAACTTACGAAAATATTGTTACAACTTAAGTTCCGACAAAAACAAAATCCACCTGCATATCTGTAAAAACACATTTTATTACCTGTCGGCATTTGAACTAATTGTAATTCTTTTATGATCGTCTTCTTTTATTTACCTATTTATTGGCATACGTTTTTAGAGAACAGCCCATTGTTTACTGTACTCGTTTATGGCCACTTGCGGCCGACTCATAAGCCAGGTGTTTCGGATTACGCCGACTACGATACGGGCCTATTTGCATTTGTGCAGTATAAAACGATGGCCTGCTGGAGAGAGACGGTAGTTGAGCGATAACAACGATCTAAGCGTGACGTGTGTACAATCGGAGATCTAGTAGTGACGGATTTTGTTGAATTACGACCCTCTGCATTATGTTTGCATTTATTGTAGTCGGTTATATTTGTACCTGTGTTATACGTGTTTGTATAGTTCTAATAAACTCTATAATAATTCCAACGGCATTTTAATTCGAGTCTCGCAAGTCGTATGAATATTTTACTCTAATCATAGGAGGAAATTAGGGGAGCGAAATCCAAAAATTACGTCATACTATTTCATGATTTGATTGATTTGAAAAGTCTTAGAATAAAAATATCAATACGGAATTAATCGTCTTTCTTATAATTCTAAGTTCCTGATAACTTTTCCTGTAATCCTGCTTCTAATAACTCTACACACGCCTTAATCATAACTTAGAATAATAACATACTCAATAGACCGACTATCTTAACTAGCACTTATATCTAACTTGACTGGTTTCCAACAGTAGTAGAACTTGTTGAAGTGTATTTAAGTTATTAGGTAAGTACTTAAGTTACGTCATTTGCTAGTTATTTAACCTGTCGCGCCCAAGTTTGTACCGTCAGAAAATTAATGCTATTTCACTTTATTAACTACAGATAGTTTATATTATTATGTAAGGACTACTTTGGCCCCTTCAGAAATATTTTTACAATAACTTTGTAACACGTATTTCTTTATTATCTACACAGTTAAATAAAATTGAAGTGTCTGTTTGTAATGTCAAAATAAATGCATATGAAAGTATATAAGGTACATATATCAAAAATCAAAATTTAAAATTTTGTCTTTGTCTGATGTTACGGCTAATCTCTGAAATGGCTGGACCGATTTTGACGGAACTTCCACTGGCAGATAGCTGAGGTTCTAAAGAGTAACTTAAGCTACTTTCTTCTAATTTCGCGAGCACAGCTAGTAAGAAATAAAAGCCTAAATATGAGTACGTGTCAACAACAGCCTTACATTGTCCTGTCAAAGGTTTATGTTGAAATCTAGAACATGCTACATATATTTCAGTGACAGATGACGTATTTCAGAATGGAGGAATATGGAAGGAATAGGCGTATTATGCCGACCCCAAATAGTTGGGAGAAAGTGAAAGAAAAGAGAAAGATAATTAGTACTACTAAAGGACTTATTTCAACAGTATGTATTTATTGGATTTTATGTTTGTAATAACAATCTTAAAATTTGTATATAATGTCAAGTTAATTGTGCGACGGCCTCTGTGGTTGGGGCTAAGCCTTTGTCGACCTACCTCACTGCAACGCAGAAGCTCCGGGTTCGATTGCTGGCGTGGTAAGTTTCGGAAAACGATTTTTCTCCATTATTTACTATAGTCTGGGATCAGCCCCAGAGTGGTCCGTTGTATATCACCCATAACACAAGCGTAACTATATTAATTTGGGGATACACTACAATATGTGTGTTCGTACTGCCGATTATTGTTAAATAGTTTATATAATAATGCGAAAAATTATTTCCATTAATCTCCTTTCGACCTTAAATTAATTGGATCGTGATACTATTAATTTTTTTTTCTATCTCTACGTTTCAGATCCCAGATAACAATAGTATGAGTTACAATAGTTTTTTTGCGTTCATTGAATTAATCGAATACAGCAGGGTTAGTATTACAATGCGTTAATTTGGGTTAACATTTCCGCGATCGATACAGAAACTGGTTTGTTAATTGCAAGCGTCCGTTTGTGACTTGATTCGTGTCATAAAAGTCATAGTATAATTATTATATTAATTTATAATCCAGGCTACGCTTTATAGATACTCTTAGGCCGCATACACATATTCTTTTAACGAGGGGTAATCTGATTGATCGAATGCGGGGGAAACGCAGCGGGGGCGTGTGGCTTTCGCCAGGTTGGGGTGGCATTAGCACCTCTATAGTGTTATTATCACCCAGGTCGGTTATACCCATTAAAATCTAATTCCAGGGCCACGGGTACATGGGCTTCGCCGCTCAGGAAGGTCTGGCGTTAGCCCATCGGTCTCAACTGTTGCTGAAAGTATCACAACCCAAGCGGCTTCCAACTCCCATTGCGTGGGGTGGTGTATAGGCCGCGTACACACAGGCTCAAAGACGGCGAACGATCGTTTGTTAGCGTTCCGACTTTATTCGTTTATCTCTTTTTCTGGATGAAAGGTACCCCATATCCCTGACAACGTGTATGCAAAATTTCGTAGTTAAGGCGTGAGAATGTCACAAACAAACTCTTTTTCGCTTTATAATATTAGTTAGGATTAAATCCTTGCCTGGCTTGAATAGATTCAGTACTAGAGTACGGCGTATGGTGTACCAATAGTTGCTTTATAAAGTGTTCCAAAAGTTTTAAATATTGCCTCGTACCGGCAAGGCTTGCAACCGCACGGCCTGAGATAAATCATCCCTAAGACTTGGCACGCACTGCGATTAAACGCGAGCGTTTTTAAACCGCCGAAAAATGTAACGTATAGCTATCAATACAAGCGGACGCATTGGGGATTTTTTCAGTGACTGATTTCAAAGTGGTTTTAAAACGCACGATTTTGTTGTGTCTCGTACTATTTATTGTATGGCGGCACACGCTCGGCGGGTAACCGCGTTCGGTTTATGACCGGGCAGAGAGATACGTCGAGGATAGTTGTTGTTTGCGATATGAATGTAAAGTGACTTTGTTATGTCTTCCTAGACAAAAACAACGCCAGTAGACTACTATAATAGATCTAATCAGGTTTTCTGTGTTTAAAACCACAACACACGCTGCTCGCCAGAAATCCATTGAAGGAATGAAGTAAAATTAAGCAAAAACGCCAACCGCTGTGCGTTTTTGGAGCAAAGTTAAAGTTAGAAAGAGCTAGATGAAAAAAGTGTTAAACCGAAATGAAAAATGGTGACCTCTGTATATGATTATACAATTTCAAACTTTAATACAATGAAATAAGATCTAAAATAAAATAATATCCATCAGTGTCATATGCGCTGTTTTGAAAATAGAAGGTCTAGTAATCGCCGTTGTTATTCGGCCGCATTTAGGCGCTGTCGCCGTTCACGTTCACATGTTTTTATATAATTTACTATATTTTAGTCGACTTCCAAAACGAGGAGGTTGTCAATTTGACTGTACGTTTTTAATTTAGAATTTTACAATATTTATTATATTTTGATACAATTTATTTGTTTAGGTATATCTATGTTTTTTTATACTTTTTGATGGTCTTTGATAGTTTTCGTTCTAACCAGGTGTCCCATAGACGACACCTCATTAGTTTTTTGTATGTGTTTTTGCGTATTCAGTTATTCCTTAACCGCTCGCGTTTAATCATAGTGCGTTCTATGCCTAACTCTAGAAATATCTAGTACCAACCACTTATAAATAGTAATACGGTAACACTAGTAACCGCGACGGTGTCTGATTACTCTAACAATTTTCGTCGGGTTTCTTTCAACACTTGATAAGGTCATTGCCTCTTAATTCTTGATACAATTATCCATCTTATCTGTTACGACTAAGGTTTAATTCAGCGTGAACGTTTGTTCTTACACATTTAACTAAAATTGGACCTTACGTGCTTGGAACAAAGTTGATATTGATTGAGGTTTATTTCGTTTATACTCAGAGTCTATTTAAGGTAAAAGTTAATAAAGATTATAGGAATAATCCCGTATTTGATGTTTTGAATTATAAAATGTGGAGCAGCTGAAGTATTTTATTTTATTTATATATATATATATATATATATATATATATATCTCTCTCACACACTTTCTGGCTGTCACATTTTGCAATAATTTGGGGGTAGGCACCATTATTGTCTTTTCCCTCCATACTTTTTATCCTAATATATATATCACCTGATTTTTCTTGGAGATAGATATGTATTTCAGTTTCCAGTATGAAATATATTTGTACATTGGTTATGGCCGGTTCCTATATCTTACTATTCATTCACTTGCCATTGGTAGAAATTAATTTGACATTATTTGTATAAAGCTTATGTTAAATTTTAACCAGTACTAAGGCAAGTGCACGCTTAGTAAGATAGGATTGCATAGTCGTATGTTTATATATAAAAAATCAGCAGTCAGTATGTTTGCAGCCACGAAACTCAATAGTAATCGATGAACTGACTTGAAATGACATAATATTGTATTTTAATAGAAAAGTGTTTTTATATAAGTTTTATACAAAAGTTCTCACGGAAACGGATATTGTACGCGTTTTACGTAGTGTAAATAGAAACGCAACCGAAATTTATTACTATGATGATGAAAATATCATTTTGTACGTATGTGTGCATTATATATAGGTGGTCCATCAAGAATTTATTGATTACTAGCGGCCCGGTGCGGTTTCACCCGCGCTCTGTCCCGCCCCTGTAGTATGTAGCGTCATATTATATAGCCTATGATACTCCCTGTTAACGTAGCTTTCCAAGAGTAAAACAATTTTTAAAATCGGTTTAGTAGATCCAGAGATTACCCACTACAACGTCACAAACTTTACCTCTTTGTAATATTAGTATAGAAGTATAGATTGTTGATTTCTATCAATCTACTTATCGCCGCAACTGCGATAGCTTAGTGGTTAGCGCACGCATCCCAAACTTAAAGGGCGCGGGCTCGAATCCTGGCTGGAAAGCAAGCACCACTTAGGCAGTTTTCTGACCTAATGTGCATATTGTTACAATTACCACGTGCTAACCGTGAAGGAAAACATCGTGACAACTTGCACATCGAGATAACCGATGTGGCAAACCCGCCAATCCGCCTTGGACAAGCGTGACAGGTATACTATCCGTTCCCTTTTAAAAATAGGAAGCCTGAGCCCAACAGTAGGACATTTACGGGCTGTTAGTATTAATATTTTAACCTATTTATTATAAAAAAAATCTGAACCTATCAAATAAGTGTTTTGCCAGCAGCAAATTACAATAGGGCCTTTCGTAAATTTTGTTAGTAATTAGTTAAATTGCGGTTACGACAGTATTGCCTCTAACTGATAGTTAAGATATTTTCTACTGTGCAACCGGCTCTTAACACGCTAGCGGCAATTCAAGTAGTTTCTAAATTAAGAGGATTCGGTCGATTCTCTATTTCAACTTGGTACAGCCGTGTGAGAACTATTTATCTTGATTACAGGGCCACGGGCGTGATACTACTCAAACACAGAATATCGACGTGAAACAGTCTTGAGCTCATATAACATGTAGATGTCATTTGAGCGCTGTACCTCATTCCATCTACTACCTCTTAAAGTTCGAAGAAATATTGTTGACATACGTGTTTTGCTAAATATTGCTCAGTCCAAAATTGACTGTGCGAGTCTCATAAAGAAACTACATTTGTATGTACTCCCAGGTCCTGTACGTCCTAGAAAGTTACTACACTCACCTTTGACTCGCACAGTTTCACGTCGCCATACATTCTTTATCAGAACAGTCAACGAATTCAATAAATTAAATAAGTTGGACGACCGCTTGTTGGGGACGCGACATGTGTATACACTAGCGCCGTCACATCTTCTAATGACTGAGTTAGAGGCTGGCAACACTGCTTCAAAAGCTGAAGCTCTCAAACGGCGCAGATATGGAACCTTAGGAAGGGGTTACATATTTGTGCCGTTGGAATTGAATCATTAGATCCGTGGGGTCCATCGGCAGAGAGTTTCTTCAAAGAGTTTTGCAAGAAACTCTTCGATGCCACCCGTGATCAGAAGGCTGGTTCATATTTCGCCCAACAAATAAGCATCGCCATACAGCGCGGCAATGCAGCCAGCCTTCTGGGCATGCTTCCATCTGGCTGCGATTTGTTACACAGTCTATATTAGCTTGTACTATTTATAACTTAGTTTAGTTTTTAATTGTATTTATTGTTACGAGCTACAGGATTCGAATTAAAAATGCCGTTGGAACTACTATAGAATTTATTAGAACTGTACAAACACGTATAAAACAAATACAAATAAAACTGGATGCAACCAGTTCACGCTGCACGATTCAATGCAATTCGACACGCCCAAAGTCCGTCGTCTATATCGCTTATCGAGAGTACTACAAACGTCTTACTCGTATCGTAGTCGTCGATGGCGGATGCATTAACACCTCCCAGCCAAACTCTCGTAATTTTTGCTGAGTGGCTAAAGATGTGTGAGATCTAGCGGTATCATGGTGAAAAACCACACCCCCTCTGTTGATTAATTCTGGCCGCTTTCTCTCAAGTTTTTGCTTTAATCTCATCAGTTGTTCGCAGTACAGTTCATAATCGACGGTCCTGCCTGGCGGTAACAGCTCATAATGAATAATGCCCTTCCAATCCCACCATACCCACAGCATCACCTTGTTGCGAGTTAACCCGGGTTTCGCCACAGTCTGTGAAGCCTGACCAGCCTTTGACCACGATCTTTTTTGCACGTTCTTGTCGTACGTGATCAACTTATCATTACCAGTTATCAGCTTCTTCAAAAATGGTTCGGTTTCATTACGTCGTAATAAAGAATCACAAATGAGTACACGGTTCATTAGGTTTCATTCAGTGAGCTCACGAGGCACCCAAATATCGAGCTTTATTGTGTACCCAGCTTTTTTCAAATGCGCCAAAACCGTTTTGTGGTCAATTCCCAGTTCTCCAGCTACATCGTAACTACTAATATGCCGATCTTGCTCCACTTTTTCAAAAATGGCATCAATTTGTCCGCAACAGGGCGACCAGAGAGTCGTGCATCTTTGATATCAAAATTTCTGGATTGAAAACGCTTAAACCAAATTTGCGCTACTCTCACAGATACTGCATTAGGTCCATAAACATCACAAATTTGTTCGCGGCTTATGTTGCATTTTTACCTTTTTTGTAGTAAAATTTTAAAATGTATCGAATTTCTTCATTAGATTCACTCATTTTAACAATAAGAAAAACAAATGAAAATCACACATTTTCCTAATTTGAATTTGGAATTGTCTTCTTTAAAATTAAAACTTTTTAATTATACCAAAACCCGCCAGAAACAAATGGTATAGCCAAAGAGATCTTATTACAAGTTCGTACATACTATATGCGAAAAGACTTTTTCCCCAACCTATTATATATAATTCTTCTGTACGTGGGTTGACAGTGAATTCCTCCTAAACGGCTGGACCGATTTTGATGATATTTGTTTTGTGTGTTTGAATGGGTCCCCGGATGGTTTAGATTCACAATTGGAACCGATAGGTGGCGCTGAGATTGGGTTCTAGAATCTTTCTAATCACTTGATATTGAATTACGACCTTCTGCGTTACGTTTGGACTCGTTGTGTTCGGTTATATTTGTACCTGTGTTATACGTGTTTGTATAGTTCTAATAAACTCTATAATAATTCCAATGGCATTTTAATGCGAGTCCCGTAACTCGTAGCAATGCATATTATAACGCCTGTTTCCCATGGGGGTAGAGAGAGATTATGGATCTCCACTTGTGACGATCCTGATAAACAACTTTCACTACATCTACTTTTTCATTAATCTCTTCATACATGCACGTTTCATTGAGATGCTTTCTACCTGACTTCTCTTTAATACTTCTGATATTCGATCAGGGTGTGCTCGTCTCGGTCTACCGGCAGCAACTCTACCATTCCCAATACAGTCATACATCTGTTTTGTGATTTTACTTTTATCCATTCTCTCTACATCTCCAAACCACCTTAAAATTACTTTTTCAACTCTTGTTATTACATCTTCTTTTAATCCACAACGCTCCCTTATCACACTGTTCGTTGTCATATCATTTAAGCTAACCGCACATATACTTCTCGAAGCTCATTTCAACTGCATTTATCCTACTTTCATGCTTTTTCTGCCATACCCAACTTTCACTTGTTTTGTATACTCCTCTAATTCCATAACCTACTATATGACTCTTCTATCTCATTCCCCTATCCCGCCTAACAATATGGCTGCAGGATCCTTTTTATATTTTATTGCATGAGTTTAGCAGACAGTCAGACGGCCCACCTGATGGAAAGCGGTTAGTATCACCTATAGACATTTGTAACACCAATGCTACCAATGTGCTGCCGCTATCTAAAGGTGTACTAGAACTAACTATATAAAATAACTATAACTCAAGGTTATAGCGTGTATAGCGGCATACTCTAGACCAGCGATGGTAGACATCCAGACGGCCAAATAACCTACCACGTCGCTGTGTGTTGTTTTGTCGCAGGAAATTGTATTCTTTCTCCGTTCTTGCACGGATAACGGAGCTTGTTTGCAACACAGAAAGCTAGTGGTAATATAATTTACATTATGCAACGATATTTACGAAGTACCGACTATCAGGATAATATACGCTCTCGTTTGTATATAATGTGAGAATTTTAAAACAATAGTAGTTAAATCCGGAAGACACGGTTCATTGGTTTAATGACCATAGATTTTGTAATGACCAATGTAATCGGAGCTGTAGGACTGTTTTATAGTGTTGCCACTAGAATTATTATAAATTGAAATAAAAGGCCAAGTGTGTATCAGTCCATGGACACTAAAGTGTTCCGTAGAAGTGACCAAAGTCCACCGGCTTTCTTGCATAACCCTAAAATTGTTTACTTGAAAATACCTTCTTCTTCTTCAGCCAATCTTAGTCCACTGCTGGACGTAGGCCTCCCCAAGTACGCGCCACATATCCCGGTCTCCCGTCTTCCTCATCCAGCCCCTGCCGGCGATCTTACGTAGGTTGTCAGTCCATCGGGCTGGCTACGTTTGCCGAGACGTGGTCTCCACTCCAGGACTCGTTTGCTCCATCGGCCATCGGTCCTGCGACAGACGTGACCGGCCCACTGCCACTTCAACTTGCTAATTTTGCGAGCTATGTCGGTTACCTTTGTTCTCTTACGGATGTCCTCATTTCTGATTTTATCCATAACAGAAACACCTAACACAGCTCGCTCCATAACCCGAACGACTTTGAATTTGTGTACCAGTCCCACTGTCAGTGTCCGTGAAAATATCGTATATCTCAAAAACTAATAATAATAATTAGGCAGACAAACACTTTGCACAGTGTAGTAAAAAGGTAATAACAAGCTTTTTTATAAGGCCACTGTTGACCCAAAAATGGGGTGCAAAAAAAGCAACTTTTCGTTGGTTTAGTGATCAATAATTTACCTACGATATGAGACGTAACGTGATTTATATATAGTTATTTTAAGTTAAAAAAAATCACCAATTCACCTACAAATTATTGACATGAAACCATTTTGCTCCTTCAATTTTTATCAAAACAATATAAACGAATATCTGCATCTTAATAAAAGAGACATGAATTATTTAGTTTTATATATTTTTTTAAATAGTACATTATTTTATTGAAAATAAAATAATAATGTATCTGAAATTGACCGTGTCTAAGGAATTCCCGCCGTCGCCCGTAATATTAGTACCGAAAAATCCTCAAGGATATTGACGTTACTCAAGCCATAAAGCATACTTGCCAGGGCCCTAATCTGTAACTTAAAAAAACCATGCCAGTGCGAGTCAAGATTCATTCGACTGACAGACAGGTGGTGAAATATCTGTAATCTCTAAAACTCATATTATTAAATCAGTTTCAATCAAATTAACATTGATTCAATATTGAGCCGAGATGATTACAGACTATCAAAACAATTAAAAGTTAGGGATTGATTCCAGATTGTCGAAATTCTCCAGGTTGGGAACGGGTGGACATGACGACTGTATAAGGGTTTGTTATTGTCAAAATGGCTACAGAACCCCAAAAATATATCAGTAAGGTTGTTAATTGTTTTGTTGTCAACCATGTTATAAAATATATAACATGGTTGCTGACTCGACCCACGCGAGTCAGTCATTTCCGAGACGTGATCACTTTTTAACACGTGGGAACATCTACCATGTTCATATAGACCACGTATAATACGGTAGTTGACAGCCAATTGAGACACTATTTATCGTTTCAAAAAACGCCAAAGCAACAATTTGTATGGGAATAGCAAATTATGATGACGTCATGGCTTAGAGGTGTCAAATTGCGTATTAATTATTGTTTAAACCGATGTTAAAATTATTCTTATCATGATATTTTAAAAGGCAAGATAGACTGTTTCATGCAGCTGTGGCCATGGGTGTAACGCGTTCGTTATGCGTTATGCGATATTTTAATTGTTAATGACGTTAAATATAGACAAATGACGTATGTATATAAAGGTATGTTATAGTCAAACATTGAAGCTCTGGCGCTCCTAGGTTTGACTAGTCAAACCTCAGGTCTGATATAAAGTCTTAGTCAAAGTCCAAATAAATGACGTTTTTCTGCCTTTGACTAACGAATGTTTTGTCTAACCTAGAAGATACTAATTTATACAGTCATTAAACATGTAACAAGTGCAGTACGAATCAACGTTTGACCAAGTCTGCCTTATGCCCATAAGGCAGACTTGGTTTCTGAGGTTACCAGTTATGATTTTAATAACAATTGATTCCATAAAGTTATGTAATAAACTTAGGAAGGTTTGCACTGAAAATCAGCGTTATGTCAGATATAATTCCGGCACAGCAATATGCTGAGTACAAACCTTGTTCGCTGAAAATGCGGCGTACAAATTCTCAAAATATGTTCTGTGTATAATAATGTATAACGAATGTAATTACAAGTAAAAGATATGGAATGGATAAACGCCTAAAACGCAATTTTATAAGTTATTGAACCGGTAGCCCTAACGAGCAGATAAACTACAGTCAAAAGTGCCTCAGAAATCAGGCACTAGTCGCTTCTAGGATAGACTAGTTTTTCGGTTTTGTTCAACATTGACCTAACCTAATGTAAATTAAATAGACATTTTATGTATTTTTTGTATAATTCTATTTTTTTTGTAATTAACTATTTGAGCCAACTTTTTTTATATAAATTATTTTTTAGTGGAAACTTGATTGAAATGTGTATTAATTTTGTGTTTTATATTTAAGAATATTAATTATTGTATGTTTCCCAAAAAAAAAACAAAAAAAAAGACTAGGCAACGCCCGAAACAGATTATTTTACGTTCGTCGTTTGACTAAAAAGTTAGATACTCCTAGGTTTGACTAAAAATACTTTAGTCAAAGGCCGAAATTGGAATTTATTTCGGGTTTTGTCGAAAGGCCTTGGTCAAACCAAGGATAAACCACTAATTCCGGGAAGAGACTGCATACTGCACTGTCTCCCTTAAGAGAGCAGCAGCTTATTTGTAGCACCTTCGGTGTTGCAAATGTCCATAGGCGATGGTAACCGCTTTCCATCGAGTGAGCCGTCTGCCCGTCTGCTGAACTCATGCAATAAAAAAAATATATCGAACTTTGACTTCAATGTATATGTAAACACTAATGTGGCTATTCGTTAACGGCGTTTTTTAATCTATAAATAAGACTCATTCGGCCACAGTCAACAATTTTTACATTATAGCAGGTGCGGCTCTAAGATATTAGCCTGATGTTAGTATGGCAATTTTGGAAATTTCACCAATTCCATGAATTTCTTTTGCTAGAACTACATGACATCCAGACAAATCATCATAAAATACATTTTGGTGTTTAGCTCGAATTTTTATATCGTAGATACAAAGATAACACCTACCCCAAAATGATTTAGATCCCAAACAATAGTATCATTTTTGGGAACAAGTCCCCAATCTGAATGCCCTGCCAAATATTACAGGTAACTTAACAAAAGCAAATTTCAAAATGCTCAAAAAAGTACAAGAGACTCGTAACAAAAGTACAAAAGGGAAGTTTACGACGTCCTTGGCGTCAACAAAAATTGTGAAACAAAGGTTTTCATATCCCACGAAAACAGCTGTTAAACACGTATCCCAAACATGAATTAATTCATTCAAAATTGTACTATAACGCCTTTTGCATAAGGTCTAATTACGTCTGGTAGCGTTTTATTTCTACAGCGTAACAATATATCTGACTTTGAATCTTATGTGTACTGACACAGAGTTTATTTGAAAGTGTCTTTAGATGTTATAGGATTTAGAGATTTTGAGTTTTGGCTTGTTATTTTTAAGGTATGTTTTCGTTTGAGTAGGGGTTTAGGTAATAGAAAAGGGGAGCAGACGGGTGTCTGGGATTTGAATTAACGTCAGATGAACTTCGGGGGGAAGCCGCTGGGTTTGTTTTGCAGCTAAAATATTTAGAGTATTATGGCTTTTAAAATATGAGGATTACAGACCGTACTTAGATATTATTTATAAAGATAACTCCAAGCACGAAGGTAATAACCTTCGCAGGATCCAATGTACCATGGATAGGGATCCAAATATCGCTTAAGAAAATATCAATATTTATAAACGATATATCGATATTTTTTCAATATATTGAGTAGGTATCGGTAGGCCACGTACACATCATGATATCAGAAGTGTTAATACGAGGTCAGGTAAAAAGCATATCAAATAAACGTGCATATATGGAGAGGTTAATGAAAGTAGATGAAGCGAAAGTTGTTTGTCAGCATCGTCGCAAGTGGAGATTTATAGTCTCTGCCTACCCCCACGAGAATCAGGCGTTATAATATGTATGTATATAATATAAAAAAATATATAAGGCAATATTGAATTCACTCGGATTTGGCAGCGCTGTACTGACTTCAAATCAATTTACACGATTCCAGTATAAAATCAAAACTGGCTTCCATCGAATTTGAAGTCAGAAGCTGGACCAATCTATAATAAAACTACGTTTTAACGATTTTAAGCGCGGTAATTTATGTGATTTTTATGATTCCGACGTTTCGGCCACTTTTCAGTAGCCGTGATCACGGAAATCAAAGATATCGAGTGTCAATGAGTATTATTAAAATTTTATTTAGCCTACCGCCAACTTATTCATTTAAATTATTTAATTATAATTTTGTTTATGGTTATAATTTACTCTATGGGAGCCTACACTAATTTACCACCGCTTAGCAACATTTTGTGGCTTGAAGAGAAGAAGCGGCGCAGGAAACTCTTCAGCAAACATGCCTAGCTCTAATAATTTTATATAATATTAAAATGGGTGGGAGGTAAAAATAAAAGGCAATTATCAATCAAGTTGATTTGTGTTCCGATGCATAAATTACCGCGCTTAAAACCGTTAAAACGTATTTTTATTATGTATACTAGTCGCGAAAACTTAAGAAAATATTATGTGGACCAATCTAATTTAGTCTTAAGTTAAAAATGTAACGTATTTGCATTTGCTCCAAATGACTGTTTGAAAATACAAATCCTAAAAACTGGATTTACTTGTTTTAAAATAAAATAAAATACAAATTTGCATAGGCCTTGTCGTGACAGTATACTTATTTACGACTTTCCTGTTGAGATATGGCAAATAACATTGTCATTTCTCGTCATACGTAATTCCATAGCTCCGTTATTATGGAACTTGTCGTGCATAACTTACAGACTCTTGTACTATATTCTTGATTGCATTGTCAAATAGCATCCTTAAGCGTATGAATATAAGGTCCAAAATAAAATATTCTAAAATATCCCGGCAATGCAGTTCGCAATTTGCTATTTTTAATGTGATTGATAACTTCTATGTGTATGTTCTTAAGGTTCAAATTAATATTTATTAAATACATGGGAATTTGCTTCTAAGGAGTGTTATTTTACCAAATTAAATACATATATTTTTGCTGTTTATGAAATATGTCAATATGAAAGTTTGGGATAATTTGATTTTCGAATTGCTGTTTGAACGATGTCAAAAGACTTACATGTACATAATTTGTTTATTAATACGCAAGCCTTTTTCAACCTTATCTATATCGACTCATGGTTTAACTTAGCTTATATATTGAACATGTTTATATTAGTTATGGATATATAGTTACTTTATTCTCGACCTTAACGTATGGTAACAATACATTCACAGTATTCGTAGTTTAGTACAGAAAATACATGGTTTTACCAGATGTAAAGATTTCTCCTAATATGTTTAGGTGCCGTGCACTCTCTATGATTGGACAGATTTGTTTGACAGATTGACGTCAAAAACGTATGTTTCTATACTGGAATGCTCAAGAATGACAACGAACACGGTGTTTTTGCACTGCGTCGGACGTTAGGCAAGGCGTTCCTCTTTAGCTTAATAATCTATACACAATAGTTTAAAACTGCATATGTATATATATAATGTTACCGCCGAGCTACCTGCCGTTCTAGAACCGAACGGCCTGTACCGCAATGATGGCAAGAGACCTGATGGTGCCTTGGAAGATGGACGCCTCTTAGTATGGGACGCGTCTTGCGTTGATACTTTGGCAGCGTCCCATCTTCCAGCTACCAGCATGTCTACCGGTAGAGCAGCTGTACAACAGGAGGCCGTAAAACGTTGCAAATACTCAGCCATCGAAAATGGCTACATATTTCCGGCTTTTGGGGTCGAGACCCTGGGAGGGGTCCTGAGGCGCACAAGCTTTATCGAGACAGCCAAACGCCAGGTAGACGTCTCACGTGACCAAAAGACTACTAGAATACGGCCAGTGTCTTGGGCACGTTTCCGACCGACAGCGGTCTAGTACTAGATTTTATATTTTAATTTTAGTTTGTATACATAGTTTAGTTGTATTGTTTTTTGAGTTAGTTTAGTATAAACTATTTATGAAATAAAGATGACACAGTTTACTTATAAAAAACTTAATTAAATACGCTAACTTAAAAAATTAAACAAATTTAATTAAAGACTATGTACAGAGGGAAGCGTGCTCAGAAGGCCAGCGTGGCAGCTGGATGGGAATACTAATTCGCTGTACCAAGTATAAGTAAACCAGCCTTCTGGCAAGGTGCTGTCCACAAACTACGTCACACTAATTTCACGATTTTTTGCTTCCTCCCCCGTCCTTGTCACAGCTGGTCACATTCGTGATACTCCCCCTCTCTAGTGTGACATCACATATTTCGCAATTTTATGTCAAGAAATTATTCAATTAAAACACCAGTCCCGTAAATAGTTTTATTTCCATTTAAATTAAATTTGAACAATTTAAACACTATGGTCATGTAAATAGAGTTGCAAATATTCTGAAGTTTTTCGTTAATAGTTCACATATCGTGTTTTCTTGTTATATAATAAAGTATGTTAGATTTTGAAATATATATATAATAATAGCGGCCCACTATAGGGGAACGGACAGTATACCCGCCACGTTTGTCCAAGGCGGTTTGACACATCGGTTATCTCGATGTGCAGGTTGCATCACGATGTTTTCCTTCACCGTTATTAGCACGTGGTAATTGTAACAATATGCATATTAGGTCAGAAAACTGCCTAAGTGGTGCATGCGTTCCGGCCAGGATTGAACCCGCGCCCTTTGAGTTTGGGACGCGTGCGTTAGCCATTACGCTACTACGACTTTTGAAACATGACGTCATGAAATTTAGGACCCCCTCTTACCATTTGTCACATAATGCCACATTTCGTCGACCCCCTCCCCCCATTAACGCGGACGTAATTTATAAATGGCCCCAAATCGGTGGCATCAAAAATTTTCCTAAAAATTTCTTTGTAGAAATTCTTTATAAACTGCATTCTTTATTATATATATTATACGGAATATAATAATGTATCAATTTTTCATGAAATAAAGATACAAGTGCCTAATTTAAGTCACGTTTTCTCACAATAAAAATATTTATTTTGTATCTCTGTCAAGAATGCAGTCATATACCCGGCAACACTGGCATACAACAAGCAAGTCTTCGCAGAATGCATAATGACAATATCTTGGTGTTGCATTACGAATGCATGGTTTGCATGGTCTTTTTAAAAGTCCTTTGTATCGAAGCGTCGTCAGTTGAGGTTATGAATATTTAAATTATTGTCTTTTTTTCGTAACGCTAAATGTGACAATAGATAGCGTGTTTGCAATGTTAAGAGATATAAAGTTCGTTGAGCACTTGTAAAAAGAGGTTTAGGAAAGTTAATAATATTTTGCCTGATTGCTTTTTATTACTTGAAGCAGGAAAACAGGTCCACCTGATGGAAACTGTCTACTATTGCCTCTAGACGTTGCCAACGCATCGCTGGCTGCTAAGAAAATTTATTACGTTCTTAAACAACTCCCATGTTGTAGCGCAGAGGGAAAACCTTGGTGGGAAGTTTGCTTCCAGGCACTGTAGACAAGTAGCATTAGCGCTAAACGAATAGAATGAAATGTATGGGATTTACATAATACTTAGCGTAAAGGTATGTCATTTACGCAGGACAAACGTTCTAGAGAAACCAATGCGCAGTTGAGCGTGGTAGCACAAGGAAATGGGGGTGGACATTGAATGCCTCGTTGATGGTGAGTGATGCAGTTGTAAAAATGAGTCGTTGGCACCAGATCATACAATTCCTCGGAACCCTCCCCGTTGTACAGACGGTATATAATACGCAGAGAGACGCAGGCCCTTCGAAATTTAAGCGATTCTAATCAGCCTTAGTATGGGATTACCGACAATTCGAAATGGCTAACGCTAGAGTTCTCTGTAGAGACGTTTTTGTTATGTTTTTTTTTAATATGCTTACATTCATATACATAAAAATAAATTCGACTGTGGCACAGAAACCTCATAGGTTTATTCGAGTCGTGTAAAAGACATTAAGTTATGATAAATTGTGACATTTTATAAAAGAATTTACACAATATTAACGTTATATCAAAAATAGGAGCAGAGGCAAAGAATTGTTATAATAGTCATTCAAATGTTTACTTTTGATTTGTTAATAATAAGCGAAGTTATCATCATTCTAGTACTTATATGGTTCTGATTTAATCCCAGGTCTGCACATGTGAGCTTAATGGTCCACTTTGGGAATCAATATATAATCTTTTCAGATGATATTTGGTCGATTTATGGTTAGTTTTGTACATTAATTGCCCGTCCTCGGGGAGATCATTTACAATGAACGATGTCATGTATTCATCGAGCTTTGTCCCTTACATGTTACATATCTCTTTATCCCTGTTAATAATAGGTTGGGGAAAAAGTCTTTTCGCATATAGTATGTATGAACTTGTAATAAGATCTCTTTGGCTATACCATTTGTATCTGGCTGGTTTTGGTATCATTAAAAAGTTTTAATTTTAAAGAAGACTATTCCAAATTCAAATTAGGAAAATGGGTGAGTTTCATTTGTTTTTCTTATTGTTAAAATGAGTGAATCTAATGAAGAAATTCGATACATTTTAAAATTTTACTACAAAAAAGGTAAAAATGCAACACAAGCCGCGAAAAAAATTTGTAATGTTTATGGACCTATGCAGTATCTGTGAGAGTAGCGCAAATTTGGTTTAAGCGTTTTCAATCCAGAAATTTTGCTATCAAAGATGCACGTCGCTCTGGTCGCCCTGATACGGACAAAATTGATGCCATTTTTGAAAAAGTTGAGCAAGATATTGGATATTAGTAGTTATGATGTAGATGGAGAACTAAGAATTGACCACAAAACAGTTTTGATGTATTTGAAAAAAGCTCGATATTTGGGTGCCTCATGAGCTCACTGTGATTCTTTATTACGACGTAATGAAACCGAACCATTTTTGAAGAAGCTGATAACTGGTGATGAAAAGTGGATCACGTACGATAAGAACGTGCAAAAAAGATCGTGGTCAAAGGCCGGTCAGGCTTCACAGACTGTGGCGAAACCCGGGTTAACTCGCAACAAGGTGATGCTGTGTGTATGGCATTATTCATTATGAACTGTTACCGCCAGGCAGGACCATCGATTCTGATCGATTCATAACAACTGATGAGATTAAAGCAAAAAGTTGAGAGAAAGCGGCCGGAACTAATCAACAGAAGGGGTGTGGTTTTTCACCATAATAACGCTAGACCTCACACATCTTTAGCCACTCAGCAAAAATTACGAGAGTTTGGCTGGGAGGTGTTAATGCATCCGCCGTATAGTCCTGGCCTTGCACCTTCAGATTTTCACCTGTTTCGGTCTCTGCAGAATTCCTTATGCAGTGTCAGGTAACCTGACACTGCACGAGAAGACTGCCAAAACCACTGTCGCAGTTTTTTAATCAGAAGCCCCAAAATTCTTATAGCAATGAGATCACGTCCCTACCTACAAGATGGCAAAAAGTTATCCAACAAAATGGCACCTACATACTTTAGTCAAATGTAAATAAACTTTATAAAAAAACATTTTGAATTTTTATATAAAATGCGAAGAAACTTTTTCCCCAACCTAATATTATAAATGCGAAAGTAACTCAGTCTGTCTGACTGTTCCGTTTTCACTGAAAAACTACTGGACCTATTTGGATGGGATAGTTTTCGGGATAAAAATATATTTGTCTTTCTGTTTGTTATACTTTTACGGAAAAACTACTGGACCGATTTAGTTATATTTAATTTTAATACCGAGGGTGTACAAGGGATACCTTTTATCCTGGATAATGGGATAGATTTATTGAAAGGTTATGCCAAAAAGTGGGATAGGTTTTTTGTGATTTTCCATTTTGGTCATCTTTATCCTATTTGTCCGATTTGCCCGATTTGTACGATTTGTCCGATTTGTACGATTTGTCCGAGTTGTCCGAGTTGTCCGAGTTGACCGATTTGCCCGATTTGTTCTTTTTGTCATTATTGTCATTTATGTAGTTTTCATAGACCGGAGATAGATAAATATAGCTAGGACCGTTTGAAATAAAGGATAAAAGTTTGGAAGAGACCAATCCCTTCTCAAGTGTATAGATATAAAAATTCATCGTCTATAAAAAAGCCATAGTAACTCGATATGTCTTTCCGTTAAGCTTTCATGGAAAATTACTAGGAATACTGGATCGGTTTTGCTGTAATTATGTTTAAATGTAGTTTTAATATCGAAAATGGACATAAATACATTACATGCCGCGAGCTGGGATAGTTTGCGATATAAAATGAAATTAATCTTCCGAGTGCAGTTAGAGTTAGAGCCTTCCTGGAACCACTATCTTGATTACAGCTTTTACGGCCGGCACGATCGGTGTGATTACCATACTCTTACAGAATATCGGCGTGCAACGGCTAGCCTTGAGCTACTCGTGTTTCGTGCAATGAATGAGAGTTTCGATGGACAATTTCTCCTCCTAGAGAGAGGGAGAAGTTATTAGCTATCCCATCCCCTATTTCAATCCCAATGTTATAAACGCCTATAGGCGAAGATAATCACTTTCCATGCCATGCCATTATTGTTATTTTTGTTTAATATTAATGTTTATAATATGTCCTTTTGATACTCGGCTTCAAAGCCTTGAGCATCGCCGAAGGGTAGCAGGTCTGCCCGTTTTCTATCGGATACACTTTAAAGACTGTGATATGGCCTTCACAACCTGGTTCCCCCACCCCCTTTCTATCTATACCATTGGTTAGAACTAAATGTTTTGCTTCCACCTCTCTTTTACGCACCGCTGTCGAATGGAACAATTTGCCGGAATCTGTGTTCCCTGATTGTAAACCCTGTAAACCTATGGTCTTCAAGTCACTACTCTATTATAATTTTTACATTATTTTCTTGAGAAGGGAGTTGTCACTGCAACACAGTTTTATACTTTTGCAGTGCAATTATAATAAATATAATAATAGCCGCTCATAAATGTCCCACTGCTGGGCTCGGGCTGCCCACTGTTGGGGAGTGGACAGTATACCCTGCTCTAGGATCGGCGTGGGCGTAACTACGTTCTAAGTCTCATGCCTTTCCTACCATAAGCGCGGGGCACATGGGAGGAGGGTGGTTTTAGTGGGGTATTAGCCCTTGGGCATTTGTCCATCGGTTCGAGTCTCCCACACAAGCCGGTCGGTTACTGTTTGGATTGCCCTCAGTGGAATGCCTCCATGATCGACAACGGTCTAATCCCTAGCAAAGGACCCGGTATGTGCGAAATGCATTTCCCTCGCCTGAAAAAAAACCGACAGTATACCCGCCACGCTTTCTGGCGGCGGTGTGGCAGCTTTGACACATCAGTTATCTCGATGTGTAGGTTTCATCACGATGTTTACTTTCGCCGTTGTTAGCACGTGGTAATTGTAACAATATGCACATTAGGTCAGAAAACTGCCAAAGTGGTGCATGCGTTCCGGCCAGGATTCGAATCCGCGCCCTGTCAGTTTGGGACGCATGCGCTAGCCATACGCTAACACGACTCATGCAAGTTTGCTATTATGTAAACATGTGTTGCTTTGTAATAAAACTACGTTTTAACGGTTTTAAGCGCGGTAATTAATTTGATTTTTATTATTCCAAAATTAATTATTATATAGATATTCAAAAATTCAAATAAATTACCGCGCTTAAAACCGTAAAACGTAGTTTTATTATGTATTCAAGTCGCGAAAACTTAAGAAAATATTATGTGTTGCTTTAGTTAAGTAATCTAAATATATATAATTGAAATTCACGTATATAGTGACTCATCGCGATATCTCAGGAACTATAATACTGTTACAATTGGGCCACCTGCATAATTGAAACGAAGCACATTTATTATCCGCTCGGTGTTTGAGATAATTACATAGAAGCGCTTTTATTATCGTCCTCTTTTGTTTCTTCTTATTTATTGGTTGTTGTGATGAGCAGCCTATTTATTGTACTCGTTTTTGGCCGTTCGCAGGCATAATTAGGCAGGTGTTTCGAACTAATTCAAAGAAGTTATTGTTTTGCGTCGAGGCATATTGTATTTGTATAGAATAAAAGAAATGCCCGAACGGAGGGGGAGGCAGTCAAGCTACGATTACGATACGAGCAAGACGTGTGTACATTCGATTAGCTATATAGTGACGGACTTTGCGCGTGTTATTTAATTGTGCATTACATGTGTACTTATTGCGTCCGGTTATATTTTTACCTATGTTATACGTGTTTGTATAGTTCTAATAAATTCTATAGTAATTCCAAATGGCATTTTAATTCGAGTCCCTCGTAACAATACATATAAACTCGATTTGACGGCACGCAAAGCGGGTGGGTATCAGCGAGTATATAATAAATATATTATGTATGTCTTTAAAGACCACGTGCCATAAAAATGGCCCGGACTTTTGGAGGGCTTGCATGGAGCCATGACAAGGCCAACACGTAGAGGCCCCTTGACAAATTTAATGTAAATGTGGCGTGAGACTGACCGGCGATTTTCCCTGTATCCATATAATAATGCACCCAAGGACAAGCCCCGGCCAGTGTAGGACTATTGCGTGAAGTGAGAACAAAAAGTACCGGGCTATTGGAGTGAACTGCTAGTGGTACTAGGGGTTTGGAAATATGGAGATATGGCGTCTGCCCATCGCAGTGTTCGGGGAACATGGAAAATGGGTAGACCGTGGCTCGCCACTCTCTGCATGGGTCCCAAAAATGCCGTAGAAAACAGGGGCAACATGGGTATGAGTGGGTAAGAGGTGAAGAGAGGTGGGCTGCAGGTTCATTGAAGCTACTTCCGACCCTATAAAATTTATCACCTCCACCCCTGAAGTTTGAGTCTTAGCTAATAAATATATTATTATTATTATATTTATATTCACAATAAAAAAATAAAATTGAAAAAAAAACTTCACTTCCCTTGCTTAGAGTACTTTCCAAAATATAGTGATTTTTGTTTTACTTCGCACCGACTTCAAGATGTTTTGGATAATATATATTAAAAATAAGATATTCTAGTTAAAAATAGCTTTAGAAATAAGTTATTTTAAACTTTTTAGTTTTTGAAGTCGGTTTTTTAAATGAAGTTTTTTTTATTTGTTCCTTTTTAGTGTCTAGCTATAAGTAGGCATATGAAAGGTGCCGCGCGCCTTAAAAAATATAGGTCCCAAGAAACAGGACCGGAAAAAATGTTCAGAAAATGAAAACTACTGGACCAAACTATGTTAAATTTTTAGGGGACCAAATGGCGACTATTCCGCATCAAACTAAAGAAGAATCACGTAAATCGGATCATAAACCTTAGCGTAATCGGTGTACACACATAAAAAAAACATACCAATAAATTGACAACCTCCTCCTTTATGAAGTCGGTTAAAAAGACAAAATATACCTAGATTAAAAAACTGTGGGCGTTGCTACTAAGTGTAATATTAATTCCATATTTCGCAAAAGTTCTATCATGCAAAATTCGAAAGTATTTTTTTTTTAAATAATGTCGTGTTATGTGTTTGCGTCTAAGAGGTATTTATCAGTGTCGATTACTCAATCGAACGGCGTGACCTTTACACGATCGTTTTTCGGTCAATTCTCTTTCTGAATTGGCAAATTGTCAAGTGTAAAAGATCTATTACATTGGCCAAACTGATATTTTTAAAACTGTTTTTTTTGGCGGAAGAAAATTGTTTTTTTGAAGACTGGAGTGCGTCTCATAATAAAAGTTCCGCGGGAAAAAATTTAAATAATTAAACAGATCAGCCCAGCCACGCTGTTTTGTTGTTTATATTGTTACGACCGACAAAGACCAATGCACACCTGCAGTTTATTACCTTTTAGGAATTTGGACTTTTGTTTACCTTATGTTTAAATTTGTAATTAGAAAACAGCCTGTTGTGTATTTTACTCGTTTATGGCCGCTTGCAGGCATAATTAGGCAGGTGTGCAGATTACTAATTCTGAGAAATTCGATCTACGCGGGCAGGCAGCCATATTGTAGCCGTGCAGTATATAGCAATGGCCCAATGGGGAGATCGGCACTCTAGCGATGGTCACCAGCGAGACAAGACGTGTGTACATTCGATAAGCTACTATATAAGGACGGACTTTGCGCATGTTATTGAATCGTGTATTACGTTTGTACTGGTTGTGTCCAGTTATATTTTTACCTGTATTATACGTGTTTGTATAGTTCTAATAAATACTATAGTAATACCAACCGTATTTTAATTCGAGTCTCGCACTCGTAACAATATTATTTTTATTAAACTCGCGAAAGATATTTAATATTTTTGATAGCTTTTTAATATTTATTTCGGCTAATGCCATCATTCTACCGCGAAGATATCGATAAGATATTGTGGATTTAGTAGAATACGATTATTTGACACTATTGCAATGGAATCGTACTTTGAATATTTTCGCAACACCAAGATGTTGAAATGGCAGAATTGGGCCCCAAATATTGCAAGTTTGACAACTATCTATCTATATAAATAAATTCAATTGAAGTGTCTGTTTGTAATGTCAAATATCTATGTTTGTGATATTTTTAACTTACGGGACGTGACCTTACTCTGCCATAACACAGTTTTAAACTAGTACGGGGAGTAATGATTGTCGCTTAATGTTAAATTAAGCACTATTGTATATTGTACTTGTACTATGTTTAAAGTTTATAAAAATAATTATTGTTTATACATATTGTATAAGAAGATATCCTACAGTATCTCCATACATTTAAGATCAAAATAATACAAGTAAAAGATATTAACCAAAAAATGGATACTTAACTAGGAAAAGAAAAGGAACAGGATTTATAGTAAACTCTACTCATTACAATTATTATCCAATCTATATTATTTCAACAATGGGACACTTCTGATGTGGAAACTACAAATAAGATTGTAACACTAAAACCCAAGTGAAGAAAATTATTTTTATTTATTTTTTATTGCAGTAGTCCAGCAGACAGGCCGACGGCCCACTTGGTGGAAAGTGGTTACCGTCGCCTATGGACATTTGCAACACCAAAGGTGCTACAAAATGCGCTGCTGCTCTCTTTAAGGAGACTGGAACCTGGTCACTGATGCCCGAACACAACACAAAGTTGTTATGGCGGCACACTCTAGATATAGGCGATGGTAACCACTTTCCATCAAGTGGGCCGTCTGCCTGTCTGCTGAACTCCTGCAATATAAAAAAAATCATATGAAAGTATAATTAATTATACGGCACTTCTATCAAAAAATCAATTTTTAATTTTGTTTTCTGCCCGTCTGTTTATTCCGGCTAATCCCTGAAATGGCAGAACCGATTTTGACGGGACTCTCACTGGCAGATAGCTGATGTTTTAAGAAGTAACGCTGGCATTTTTTTATTACAGTTCTGCGAAAAAAAATCCATGCGAACCAAGTCGCGGGCACAAGTTGCTCTTACGATAGTTAGTATATTTTCAAGTTATTCAATATGTGGCAAATTATGTTGGTGTTGTATTAATTGAAACTACCTATGTATAAGACTCATAATACTAAATTATGTACATTAACCGTGTTCTTGGCCAAATGAATTTAAAGAAAAAAACTGGAGCTATTCCCAGACGCTCTACCCATATGAACAACAAAAACTTCGTTTACGAAATTTACCATATCAGAAATCGAACCTGGACTAACTTTTAATACCACAGTACATATAACAAAACACTTTTAAAAACAATAGTTACATAATAGAGTTCGCTTTAGAGTGCAGTACAGAACCGCACCATCCGGCGTCAAATCTGAGCCGGATGAAATAATAGACACCGGATATTGAATATATTGAATAGAACCGTAAAACGGATGTACAATTGATAGGTTATTAGGTTATGATTACTTATGATGTGACAGCAATCGACTAAAATCGATTGACGTACTATGAATTGGCCAGTTGGAGTGCTGCGCCTATTACGCGCAAGCGCATCGTCGGAAGCAGTCTCAAAATCTTCCCAGGTTAAAGTACCGTTACATTTGAGACGGAAATTAATAAAATTCAATCAAAATCGATTACATTTAGGGACCATCCACATATTATGTCACACGAATTTC
The DNA here is from genome assembly GCA_039645545.1 of Dendrolimus houi. Taxonomy (NCBI): domain Eukaryota; kingdom Metazoa; phylum Arthropoda; class Insecta; order Lepidoptera; family Lasiocampidae; genus Dendrolimus; species Dendrolimus houi. The sequence continues at coordinate 1,668,704 of CM077137.1, read as the reverse complement.
ATGATTTTTGACTTCTCCCCCTTTCTTGTCACAGCTGGTCACATTCGTGAGACTCCTCCCTGGTGTGACGTCACATGTTTTGCAATTTTACATCAAGAAATTATGAAATTAAAACAGCAGTTCCGTAATTAGTTTTATTTTCAATTAAATTATTTTTTAATAATTTAAACACTGCTCAATATAGATGGATATTTTGCAGTTTTTCGTTACTAGTTCAAATTTCGTGTTTTAAAGCCTAAATATTGTTACGAGTGCGGGACTCGAATTAAAATGCCGTTGGAATTGAACAAACACGTATGACATATGTACAAATATAACCGGACGCAATAAGTCCTTATGTAATGCACAATTAAATAACACGCGCAAAGTCCGTCACTATATCGCTTATCGAATGTACACGTCTTGCTTTGATCGTAATCGTCGCTTGACTGCCGACCTCTCCGTTCGGGCATCCCTTTATACTCAGCTTACAATAGGTCACGGCCGTGTAAACAATGGATTCTTAGAACCACACCTGGCCACTGCCTACCAGAGAGGTTTACAATACAAAATAGGCGACTTTTCTAATTACAAATATTAAACACAAAGAAAACAAAAGAAGTGCAAATGCGGGCAGGTAATAAACTTGGGTTTTATGGCCGGCAGGTGCGCATTCACATTTGTCGGCTTGCTTCGTGGAATTTTGGCTAAGTCGTAACACTATATTAGATTTAGAATTGTGACGTCAGAAAATTAGTATTTATTAGAATTCGCATTTCCTACAATAGTCCCTTATTGTAGGAAATGCGAACAAAAGATACCGCTATTTGGGTGAACTGCTAGTGGAACTCGGGATCTGAGATTATGGGGACTATGGCGTCTATGGCAAACGGTGACTCGCCACTCTGCATGGGCCCCTGAAAACACCAAGATTGGCGAGGGGCAACATCGGTGTGAGTGGCTAAGGGGCGTCGAGAGGTGGGCTGCAGTTTCACCGAAGCTACTTCTGACGTGATGCCATTTATCACTTCCACCCCTGGAGCTTGAGTCTTAGCTCTAGCGATCTCCACTTCGTACCAGCTGGCTAAGGCAAGCACGGAGGTGGGGGCCTTGCCTTGACCCCTGGAGTCGGTTGCGAGGTGTCGCTACTCATCTAAGGCTTCGCCACAAAGCCCCCCTGCGGGTTATTATTATTAATTGAATCTCCTCTTTTTTTAGTCAGTTAAAAGTAAATATTCAGAGTGAGAAAAAACTCACCGAAATTTTATATTCTATAGACATTTCGCCTATAGTACTTAAGAGTAATTACTGAAAAATAATTACAGGCATTACAAAAAGCTCAAAATAAGGAACTATAGAAATGTTTAAACTGTAACAATAAACCTTTTTTACTGCCGTGAAAAAATCTGGACACAAGAAAACATCGTAGTATTTTGAGAAATAAATATGTCTGCTACAAACACACTGACATGTAACCACAGTATCGCAAAAAAATAAGGAGGTAAGCAGGTTCAATGCCACTTCAAGGCCGTTTCGTTTTGGCAACAACAAGAGCCAGTTATTTACCCCACTGAAGTGTTGGTACTGTTTTATTTTAGTTTTAAGATTTAATTTTGGAATTCATTAAGGCCTGTCTTCACTGGGCAATAATTAAAGATAAAAATTACATGTCTTAAAAGCGCTTTATGATATCGAGCCTTTTATGGAAGAAGATCGTAAGCGACATATAGAATTTTACAAGACATCTTCTACAAAACGAGCCTTTACCACCATTTTATCGTAAACGACATTTGGACATAAGTATATTTTTTGTTCAAAAAGGTTTGTTTAGCCTTAAAGGTTAAAGTTTGTTTAGTTTAGGTAGTTTGATTAGCCCCTACTGAATCAAAAACTGAAAGTCTTAGAACAAAATAATAGTGTAAAGTACCTTTTGCAACAAAAAATATAGGTGCAAATGTCGCTTACAATAAATCGGCGGTAAAGGCTCGATAAATTGTTTTTTAATACATTACTCATAGATCTCTATTTTTAATCTATATGCCTGTACAAATAAACAAAATTGAAGTGTAAATGTATATGAAACTATTTATATCAAAAAATCAATTATTATTTTTTTGTCTCTGTTCTGGCTAATCTGAAACGGCCGGACCGATTTTGACGGGATATAGCTGATTTTAAAGAGTAACTTAGGCTACTTTTAAAATAGGGTTCCACGAAAAAAATCCACGCGGACGAAATCGCGGGTAAAATATAGTATGTTCATAATTCTCCTATTATCGCAGACGAGGATCTTTCTATTAGGATCCACATTATTTTAGCTGCATGTTACGATAAAAAAGAAAAATACATAAATTCTGTAGCCTTACGTTGTTTTTCCACCATGACCTCATTCCGAGTAGCAGTTTTTGAGAATGCCACTTGAATTAACTTTTATTCTGTCTGTTTGTTATACTATCACGTGAACGTAGCTAAGCCAAGACGCTGGGAGACATCTCTGGTGTTGCAAACGTTCATAGGCGACGGTAACCACTTTCCATCAGGTAGGCCGTCAGCCTGTCTGCTGTACTCCAGCTATAAAAAAATATAGAAGACGTTCCAAAAATCGCGCGGCCGCATTTTTGCATGGCACCGCAAAGGAAGTTTAGCTGGCACTAGTACTAAATTGCAAATACTACACTTACTACTTTTATCCGTGCAAGAACATAGATAGAATACAATTTCCTGCGGCCGAGCGGCCTGTCGTTAGAGCCTTCTGGATGGCTACCATTCCTGGTCGAGAGTATACCGCCATAACCTTAAATTGTGTTTCGGCATTGAGTGGCCCGGTTCCAGCCTACCTTTAGAGAGCAGCAGTACATTGGTAGCAGCACCTTTGGTGTTATAAGTATCTATAGTTATATATGCAATTTATGGACATATGCCATCATGTCATTATTATAACTATAATAATATTTTTCTCTCCTTTTATTGTGTCTTTGTCATATGAGTATGCACTGTTTGATACAACTCCATAAATTCTTCAAAAAGTAATTCTGTATAAAACTTATAAAAAAAAGAACTTGAGATATAAATAGAATTAGAAATATAAAGAAAAACATTTTTTTAGCTAGACGTGTTGCTGGGGTGTTTTTCTCGCTTCTTCTTCTCCTTAACAACAATAACACGTTGCGAAGCGGTGTACATAGAATAGGAACTAAAATTAAATTTTAACTTATATGTATGACCTTCAAAAAGTGTTTTCCAGTGGAACTTATTTTGAATAAAAACTTTTTAATTTTATTTTGAATATAGGCGATGCAACCGCTTTCCATTAGGTGGGCCGTCTGCCTGTCTGCTGAATTTATGAACAAAAAGAGAAATACTCCAGTTAGCACAAGTCCTTATTCTATTTTCGTATACAAACACTGAAGAGTATTCCAAAATATAAAACGAAAAGCTTTAGTGAAAAACTTTTGTTTGTAAAGTGCCTATACCGTTTGTAAATTACCTTTTTCTTGCTTTTATGTGGTGCTTTTGTATTGTGTATTGATGGGATATTTCAGTCTTAACCAAATTCGAAGTTTTGCGAAATTTAAAATTGGTTAAAAATATTTTAAGTAAGTTTATATTGATTTGTTTCTACAGCTTTGGATATTAACCGATTTTTATGAAATTTGCTTTTAATATAACTTCGTTTTAACGGTTTTAAGCGCGCTATTTTATTTGATTTTTATTCTTACGTTTCGGGCACTTTCCAGTAGCCGTGATCACGGAAGACAAAGATGTCAAGTGTCACTGAGTAATGTTAAAGTTATTTTTTTTATTCGAAGCTGGTAGACAGACAGACGGACCTCCTCATGGAAAGTGGATAATGGGATAAAGGTTTTGTCTGTTTGATACAGGAGCAATGGAACAGGGGAAGAGGGAAGTGGCCCATCGGAACTCTCATTCACCGCATGAAACAGGATTAGCTCAAGGCTAACCGTTTCACGCCGATATCCTGTGAGAGCGTGGTATCACGCATGATAATGATTCTAGCATGGTTCCATCACGTCCATTGCTTATGTGTAATCTGAAGGTAAAAAGGCTTCCGTCTTGAGGTTCTTTAGGAATATGTCTACCTTGGACAAAAATCCAGGTAGGTAGGCACAACTTCGAGGAGAACTCCAATAGCAGGATCCAGTCAAGTCGGGTAGCATTCGGTAAACTTCTTCATGTCTTCTCGTCGAGCATTCGTGACGAAAGTCTTCGAGCAATGCGTCCTACCCATATGGTGCTGAGACGTGGTCACTGACGGTGTGACTGGTCTATAAATTTCTATGGAGCTATCTTAGGTTCTTCTTTTATGAATAGAATCAGAAATGAGGATATCCGAGATAAGAGAACCAAGTTAACCAACATAGCTCACAGAATTAGCAACTTGACGTGACAGTAGGCCGGTCACCTCTGTCGCAGGACCGATGGGCGATGGAGCAAACGTTTCCTAGTGTGGAGACCGCGTCTTGGTAACATAGGTGTAGGACGCCCTCCAACCCGGCGGACCGACGACCTGCGTAAGGTCACCGGTAGGGGCTGGGTGAGGAAGGCGGGAAGAACAAGATATGTGACGCAGTTGGAGGCGTACATCCAGCAGTGGACATTAATGGTCTAAAGAGGAAGGTAACCAACGCGGAACCGACGGCAACCACCGTGCCAAGAGCCCGTCTATGTATTTATTTGCCTAAGCTTAGAGCGGGTTTTTTCAGAATTTTCTTATGGAGTATAGAAAATTCTCGCATTACAAAATCTACTTGTATTTCGCTTTAGTCGATTAATAAACAAACAATTTTGTTTTTAATATTTATTATACAGCCAAATCAACAGGTGTAGTTTATTTAGTTCTAACGATATATTGTTTTATGATGACCATGAAGCTCGGTGGCCAATAAAATGTATTATAATTAATCTAATTTGATTTCTGTTCATTATAAATTAAAGTGACATCCGTTGTCAGCATTAAAGCAGTGTAGCATTCCCAAATGACTTACAACTACCATTTCAATATTCAATAAGGTATTATTTTTTTAATTCTAATAAAACTTCACGATAGGGTTGTCCTAAATGGAGGAAGACTTCCGTTTACATAAGGTTTTAAGATATTAATTAACAGTGCTGGATTTACGTACAGATCCGTACTTGCGGACCTAGGACGGCATAATTTTAGGGGCGAAAAAAATTTCGGGACGCCATTTCAAAGTCAAAAAATCTAAGAATAGTTCAAATTCAAAAATTCATTTGGATTACATAAGCGCTCGTGTAAACAGCACCGTCGACACGCCGACACCGTACTGCTAATTTGTTTATCGCTGTGTATATGCAAAAGTGCTCTGTCTTCCCATACAGTTTGACGGCGCAGCGGCTGTGGCGGCGCAGTGGCGGTATATTTTACACACGCGCTAAGAGGTTTCGTTTCTGCTAAAATGTCTACGGCATGGTAAATAGGGCTTCATTTCAAACGGGGCCTAGGAAGGCAGCCAGCCCAAATCCGCCCCTGCTAATAAAATTGAAGTGTCACAAACAACACTGTGACCGTACTAATGAGACGAAAGATGTAGTTCTAATTCCCGCCACGCACAAGTGACGTCATTTGCAAATGTGCGACATTTTCATATTAGAAACGTTATTAGAAATGTTTGTTTCATTACCTATTGTACTGTGTTACAAGTTGTCACCACAGTAGTCATGAGAACCATAGTGTATATTAATATGACATAGACAATCGTCATAGATAATATTTTTTAGTCTATTTATCAGATGATTCGATTTATAATTAAATTACTATTTTCTACCGGTTAGTTAATTTTATAAGCCCACTAAATCATCATCTAAATAATTTAGTGCATCAGTAACTAGTTATTATAATTGTTTTTATGATCCTGGCAACACTATGATGTAATTGCTATTTTTAGCAATGATGCAATGTTATTGTTTTGTAGGGTAGCATTTTCGTATAAAAGGCGTAGTGGCGTGTAGACGGTGTTCTTTGCTTGCTGTGCTGTGTGAATATTCACATCAAAGGCTGAACAACAAAGGGGAAACCCTGTCCAAATAGTTAATATTTAGTACTTTCTTACCCAAATCTCTCTTTGCATTTTACAACTGTTTTCTCACAAATGTGTCGTAAAACGTTGTATGACACACGTGCGCTTCACGGTTTTTACAAACTCGTGACTATGGTAAGTCCTGGGATTCTTCTCGGGGTTACATTCGTCTACTCGTTCGTAAAAACCCAACTTACTCACTAGTCTAGTAGTACAATATCTCACGATTTCCAGGAGTTGAAAAGAAAAAACTTTTATGTGCCAACCCTAGACAATTTAGTCACGCATATCGCGACTTGTTTTACGGTACGATTTTTTACTATTCTCAGTCAGTGAATTTAATTAATTAAAAAACGCTTACAGGGTGTTAATTGTGAACGTCGAGAGGATCCGGCTGGCAACGGTATCATAGATTAATTACTTTGTTTACGTTTGAAAAAGTTTTATTGCATGAGTTCAGCAGACAGGCAAAAGGCCTGATGGAAAGCGGCTACCATTGCCTATGGACATTTGCAACACCAAAGGCGTTACGAAGCGCTGCTGCACTTTTAATGAAGACGGAAACTAGGCAACTAATACCGGAACATAACTCAAGGTTGTTATGGCGGCATACACTAGACCAGGGGTGGTAGCCATCCAAATGGGCAAATACCCTACCACCTGGCTGTGGATTGTTTTGTCCGCACGGATTGCTTTCCTCTATCGAGTTCGTTGATCAACAGTAAATTAGGAAACAACCGGGATTTAAAGTTATAGAGATGATTTTATTTACAGTTTGACAAACATAAAATAAACGTCATACTTTCACGCAGCCATCAATTTGCAGTAATTTTCATCGCTATTTGGTTAATCTTTGCTTATTAGGGAGCATCTATATTTGTCCGCTGCCTCCTCAGTCATTAGCATACGACGGTAAAGGAAGTTTGTAATGACGACAATCTAGGTTATAGATACAAAAAAGTAAAAACACGTTCATCTTTAATCAGAAGAGATATTGTAACTAATTTTGTTTTCGAATCTAATGAAATGTATGTTCTAATATATATTTGTACCTACCTTGTTTTTGATAAGATTTCGAATAAAATAGGGGAGCAGACTCTTAAATCAAACACTTTTATAAATTACAAAACTTCGCAATGTCGCATAGATTTTGCACGAACGTACCTACTTATAATATGAAAAGTAGGTACAGGAAAAAGGAATCAAATAGCACATTAATGATTGTTTGAAAAGTAATTATTTCTTTTTCTGTTATAATGTTTTGAAAGTAAGATGATTAGATGTTGTTTTAGCGCCTGTTCTTTTATATTTAAAAATATTAGAATTTATTATAACACGTTTGTGTCCTATTTTCGTTAATTTATGTATTAAGACTTATTTTAAAATCATTTTTTTAATTTAATACCTAACTACAGATTCTAAAATCGTGTGCGTTATATACCAAGATGATCTTAGAAGGAAAAGCAAAGTATATAAGTTTGTATAGGTTCGTCGTATAAAACTTTAATCTCAACTTTCGCAGTTGTGCATCATATTTGCCACACGCTCTCCACTGTAACGTACTTATACAACAAATTTTGTGCCGCTCTTATTTAGCAGCTGATACCTGCATTATAGACATTTTTTTATATTAAACCAGGTACTGCGCAGCCACTTTCGACAGGTCAAAAAGTATAATATAGTATACACGTATGTAGATCAGATACTTCAGACAGCAAATGTCAGTCAGTTTTGCGGCTTCTCCAGGAAATCAACGCCCACGCGATGGTGGCCAACGTAAGCTGACCCATAACACAGCATTAAAAGCAGCTTAGCGGTATTTGACTAATATGATTAAGATTATTTGACTATTAAACTCTAAAAAGGTATTAAACCTATTATGTTAATTGGTGGACATAAAAGGAAGTTGAAGAAAGTTACAATTTTTTATATATTGTTTTTATTACATTTATCGAGAGCTACCGAACTTTTATCAATTTTAATTATGTATTTATGCTAAAATATCCCATATCATATATCTATTTTGATGCGATGGCTCGATGAAATTAAGTTTCTTAGATATTTGGTTGTTCTTTATTCACAAGCTGACATGTGAACTGGTTTGATTGTTTAATATACACACTTAAGAAACATCGGGTAACAAACCTAGGGGGAAAATCCTGCTTTTCCAGTTTTCAACCGGTATCCCGGGAATCATCAAATCCAAAAACATCAGAAATTTGTTTAAGACAATCCAAGCTCATCTACTATTCATACAAAGTTTATAGTTTATAAATAAACAAATTTCTTTCGAGTACAGTAAGCACTTGAATACCACTTGATCTAGGATTGTCTTAAAGTATTTTTTGATGTTTTGAAATTGATAAATTAGTATCAGATTTTCAAGATTTTAAATGTGAAGTGACTTTGGATGTTTGTTTTTTTCCTTTTTCATAATCTTAGGATTTAACTTATTTACATGACATTTAATATAATCATATCTATTTATTTTTAATTAAATGGTGACGACTGATGACTTGACGTGTGATACGGATTCAAATATTATTCAAGGGAATTTAAATTAACCAATTACTGTTATCAAAATTTTAATATTTGTGTACTTTCGTTGTAACAAAAGTACAAGTACCCTGTAGGGTATGAATATGAGATTCGTTTTATCCCAAAAATAGGAAAATTTCTGTAAGTCGGATTCAATATATACGCAAGCGATGTTGAGTAGAGATCTGTAATATTAAATAAAAGTTTATTAAAAATTAATAATTCAAAACGCCCATCATTAGGCTACTTGAGTACTAATTAATACTAATATTGGCGTATCAACTTAAAAGACACACACACACATATATATAGGGCGAGATCCAGCGAATAACACAATAATAATCTGAAATATTATAATCAAAGTTTATTACACTAGAATTATTACATTTACAATATTAAATACAGCACAATAATACACAGAAATACTAGGACAACTCCAAGAGTTGCATCCACGCTTGTCAGGCGATTTCACCTCCTTTTATATTGTCGAACCAACAACACAGTGTTCACCTTTTAGCAATCTTGTAAACTGAAACTTATTACAAAGGTTATTAAAAATCCTAAAAATATTTATAGAGTACTCAACAATATAAACCTCACCATATAAATACAACCCAGTTTTTATTAAGCTAAAACTCTACTTAATAAAATCAAGTGCAGGTATTTTAAGAAAAACATAAGTATCCTCAATTTAAAGTCACAGTATGTTCTTAGCAGGGCAAAACACATAGTTTCAATTTATTAAATACCTTCATATTACCTATCACGGCCATACCGACCTCCCATATCAGATATTACGTTGCGAAATTTTTACAATTGTATCGCAACTGCGACATACACATATATATATATAAACGCGTGCTATGATACAGTACATCCTATTACTTTCTAATGAATGTAAACAGTCCTTAACTAGTCACAGCATCAGGATTGTCATTAAGATTATGGTCACTCGTCAGTAACTTTTTTAAATGACTGCTTTCACTTTCCAAAGTAATCGATCAAGATTTCAATAAGAGCATTGTCAAATATTTTGATAGTGCAAAGATAAAAAATATAGGTATAAAAGATTAACGAGATGTTTGAAATGTTTTGAAATTGAAAATGTTTAATGGATTTGATTTCACTGGTAATCTGGAAGTGGTCAACCGAAAAATTCGTTATAGAAGAATATTACATGAAGCAATTTTCAAGAATTTTATTCAGTATGGTGTGTACCTAAATCTTTATTGCATAAATACACTCTATGCAGACAAAGATAGTGACGTTGTGGAATTATTATGGCAAACGATGTCATTTTTGTAACTATGTAGAGCTGGTGTTATAGATATATATTATCTATTCAATCTAAAGAAATGTTTTGTGTATGTATATATATATATACATATATATATATATATAGGTAATATATAAAGCTGAAGAGTTTGTTTGTTTGCTTGAACGCGCTAATCTCAGGAACTAGTGGTCCGATTTGAAAATTTCTTTCAGTGTTAGATAGCCCATTTATCGAGGAAGGCTATAGGCTATATATCATCACGCTACGACCGATAGGAGCAAAGCACCAATGAAGAATGTTTCAAAATCGGGGGTTTTTTTTTACTATTCCACGCGAACGAAGTCGCGGGCAGAAGCTAGTATATATATATTAGAACTTTGAATAAAGCCCAGTCGGCTTATAGCTGGTTCCTATATCTTACCGACCGTTCATTTGCCTTAATATCGGTTAAAATTGGACATAAGCTTCATATCAGTAATGTCAAAATTCAAACAGTGGTATGGTAAGTAATTGAATAGTAAAATACAGATTTTACGTATAAAGTAAATGCGTATCTGTGTGTGTGCAGGAACGGAGAATGAATACAATTTTCTGCGGCCGGGTGGCCTGTCGTAAGAGGTGACAAAAAAACCCACAGCCAGGTGATAGGATATTTGCCCGACTGGATGGCTACCATCCCTGGTCTAAAGCATGCCGCCACAACAACCTTGAGTTGTGTCCCGCTATAAGTGGCCAGGTTCCAGTCTCACCTTTAGAGTGAGGCAGCACATTGGTAGTACCTTTGGTGTTGCAAATGTCCATAGGCGACGGTAACCGCTTTACATCAGGTGGGCCGTCTGCCTGTCTGCAGAACTCATGCAATAAAAAAAAACGCTCGCAACTGATCATTCAGTCAGACACGAATACTATCACAATGTGCAGGGACACGTGTAACCACGAATAAAGTGCGCTTCCATGGTTAATTGCAAGAACCAGGCCTTTACCTACAATAAACACCTATCTGTGTGTGCGTGAGACCAAAAGCGGGAATGATTAAAAGAAAGAAAGACTTTATTTGAAGAAATAGCGACGTAATTACATTCCTTATACATTTTTATATACAGATTGATGATTGGATGGCACGTTCGTAACTGATCGTTCCGTCAGACACGCACTTTATCGCAATGTGCATGTTACTGCATGTACTCGTTTAACTCAAGGCTCGTTCTCATATCTAACCACCGGTTAATTTACCTTTTTTAAAAGTTCTACCGATTTTAAAGTAAATGAATGACTAGTAAGATATAGGAACCGGCCATTAGTGATATATTTATTAATTTTAATTTATTTTTATAAAGTACATTATATCCATAAATTTAAAGCCCGAACAATACAGAATAAATTATACATCTAAACCAAAAATTGATTTATGATTTAGAAGAAAAAAAACAGCATTGCACGATATACTAAGAAAAATAAAACTTTTAAAAACCAGAGTACTGGTTCATTGAACTTTTAAATTGAATGAGCTTATTTTATCCCAAATGTTTAGATAGTTCAGCTTTATCATAAACGTGAACTCTGGAACCTGTTTAAGGCTCAAAACAAACATCGCGTGTATCGTAAAAAACCGCGAATTGTTCATTGACCTGAAACAGTTCCATTTTTATGTTCTATTATATTATACAATTAGAATATTAGATCTTTTATGTTTGCTTCGTTGGGTGCCACTAATGGTGGCGATACACCATGCTGCTTATCGTACAATCGGCATGACGCTACCGATTGGATCAAGTAAAACTGAAGAAACAGTTTGTCTTAAATGTATTTACACACAGAAATGCAATACGTGTAATATAAAATTGTATATCTAAAGCATGAATATACAATTATAGTTAAAAAATACACACACACACAAACACATACACAAAACGTACAGCACATTTCACGGCAATGAGACTTTCAGAACTCAGAATTATGCTGCGACAAGAGTTGACGCAACGCTGGTTTTCAGTTCCAGCATTTATTTAGCAAAAAGCGATGCTTTAGGAGGTTTTCTACCTAGTTATTAATTAATTACTGATTATTTATTTGTGCTTAACCAACAAAACCCGGCGTATTTTTAATTAAACAACATTCTGTTTACATGTTTACGTCGATATTAGTTCTTTGGGTTTTGAACAGATGGCGTTAGTAGTAACAGTCCAGTTAATATTAGGTTGGGGAAAAAGTTTCTTCGCATTTTATATAAAAATTCAAATGGTTTTTTTTAAAGTTTATTTACATTTGACTAAAGTATGTAGGTGCCATTTTGTTGGATAACTTTTTGCCATCTTGTAGGTAGGGTCGTGATCCCATTGCTATAAAAATTTTGGGGCTTCTGATCAAAAAACTGCGACAAGTGGTTTTGGAAGTCCTCTCGTGATGTTAACCTGACACTGCCTAAGGAATTCTGCAGAGACCGAAACTGGTGAAAATTTGAAGGTGCAAACGGCGGATGCATTAACATCTCCCAGCCAAACTCTCGTAATTTTTGCTGAGTGGCTAAAGATGTGTGAGGTCTAGCGTTATCGTGGTGAAAAACCACACCCCTTCTGTTGATTAATTCCGGCCGCTTTCTCTCAACTTTTTGCTTTAATCTCATCAGTTGTTCGCAGTACAGTTCAGAATCGATGGTCCTGCCTGGCGGTAAAAGCTCATAATGAATAATGCCCTTCCAATCCCACCATACACACAGCATCACCTTGTTGCGAGTTAACCCGGGTTTCGCCACAGTCTGTGAAGCCTGACCGGCCTTTGACCACGATCTTTTTCTCACGTTCTTGTCGTACGCGATCCACTTTTCATCACCAGTTATCAGCTTTTTCAAAAATGGTTCGGTTTCATTACGTCGTAATAAAGAATCACAAATGAGTACAATGTTCATTAGGTTTCTTTCAGTGAGCTCATAAGGCACCCAAATATCGAGCTATTTTTGTGTACTCAGCTTTTTTCAAATGCGCCAAAACCGTTTTGTGGTCAATTCCCAGTTCTCCAGCTACATCGTAACTACTAATATGCCGATCTTGCTCCACTTTTTCAAAAATGGCATCAATTTTGTCCGTGACAGGGCGACCAGAGAGACGTGCGTCTTTGATATCAAAATTTCCGGATTGAAAACGCTTAAACCAGATTTGCGCTACTCTCACAGATACTGCATTAGGTCCATAAACATCACAAATTTTTATCGCGGCTTGTGTTGCATTTTTACCTTTTTTGTAGTAAAATTTTAAAATATATCGAATTTCTTCATTAGATTCACTCATTTTAACAATAAGAAAAACAAATGAAAACACACATTTTCCTAATTTGAATTTGGAATTGTCTTCTTTAAAATTAAAACTTTTTAATGATACCAAAATCAGCCAGATACAAATGGTATAGACAAAGAGATCTTATTACAAGTTCATACATACTATATGCGAAAAGACTTTTTCCCCAACCTATTATTACACATGTCTTATTGGTTTTATAATTTGTATAAAATAATATTTTTATCAGTTTATCAGTCATATAGTTTGATAAATATTTTGGCGCAAACTACTAGGGGCGTGTTCTTCTTATAACTCACAACGCTCAAAATGCTCCTTCAGGCGTTCCACGTAACGACAACGGTCGCGACCGCTATGATCGTCGCGAAAACGGCGCTAATGATGTCATAATTATCGATCACGCAGCGCTTACAATGACCAATGTCAAGAGGTGGTTCTAATTGGACGTTGAGCACAAAGCATTAATTTTCTTTATCGATACGTCAACAAAGGCTCGTTCTCAAATTAACCACAGAGCAAGCTGTGACATTTGTGTATTATAGTCATTAATGACATCAACACTCCATAATCCGTGCCACTTTAGTTTATTTATTATTGTAACGCTCGCAAACAAGTGAACGAGAAAAATCGCGGTCGCGAGCGTTGTCGTTGTGTGCGCCAAGAGGAACGTAGCCAATATCTATGATCAGTATTTAAAATACATATGTAAGACGATTTATACTTAAATTTATGTTGACATAAATGGTGACAATTGCCGTTAAAAGTTAATTAAGCAGCTTAACAACGCCAATCAAAGCAATTGAGGATTCTGCCAAAAACATATTAAGAGAATGTAAACCCATTCGAAGAGGTAATCATTTGTTATTTGTAAACAATTGAATTTGAAATCAACATTAACAGGCTCCTGTGGCAAATTTGTCTATTTTTTTATTGCAGGAGTTCAGCAGACAGGCAGACGGCCCACTTGATGGAAAGCGGTTACCATCGCCTATGGACATTTGCAACGCCAAAGGTGCTACAAATGCGCTGGAACCTGGTCATTAATGACGAAACACAACTCAAGGTTGTTATGACGGCATACTCTAGACCAGGGGTGGTAGCCATCCAGTCGGGAAAATGCCCTACCACCTGTCTGTGGGTTGTTTTGTCGTCTCTTACGACAGGACGTCCGGCCGCAGGAAATTGTAGTCTTTCTCCGTTCCTACACGGATTATCTGCTCTAATAAAGAGGAAACCCTATGTCTTGTCTTCTTTATGTAACAGTTGTTTTTCTCGTGTTCGGGCTTCATCTACTATAGTCTTATAGTTATTGGCGGTGGTTAAATGCGTCTTGTTTATAGCGTTAAAAATAACGTCATTAACGGATAGCTACGTAGTTGTAACGTACTGTCATTAACAATTAATAACAACATCGCTTCACTAATAACGCATTAAAGCCATCGCTACATCTGCGTGAGACGGTTAATAACAATTAAATTATTCCAAATGGAGCAGTAGCATCAGAAGTCTACAGAAGTGAAATTTAGCAGGAAAGTATAGTCTATATGGCGATATGATGTCAGCCATACCTGGTACATAAGTGAGAGGTGTTTTTTCTATTCAACTAAATGTGACTGCGACTTTGTCCGCGTGTAATTTTTTTCGCAGAACTCTAAAAAATAAGTCTGAAGAAGTAGTCAAAGTTACTCCTTATAAAATCAGCTATCTGCTAGTGAAAGTCCCGTCAAAGTCGGTCAAGCCGTTTTAGAGATTAGCGGGAACATCCAGACAAACACACGAAAAAATTTAAAATAGATTTTGTGATTTAAGTACCGTATATATTTTCATATACCTTTAGTAAAAAGCTGTTATTTTGACATCACAAACGGACAATCAGAATTTGAAGAATTATGATGATGTTCTGTAACGAGTGTTTATTCAAGTCAATGGGTGGAGAGATTTAGCTTACAAAGATGTACATTGTGCTCCATCTAAATTTTATGGATAACCCATGTTATCCACAAAATTTAGACGGAGCACAATGTACATTTTCCTTTTTTAGATTTTTCCATAAAAATCGAAAGAAATGGCTGCTGTAGAGTTTGAAAATAGATAACTGTATTCTTACCACTTACCTTCTTCTATTCTAACAATATTTCTGCCACGGGTTGTCTGGAAAAGATCGCTTTTTAGCGATAAGACCGCCCTTTGTACACAATTAGAATAATACTAGTTCGTAAGTTTTCTGTAATGGTGTACATTAAAGTGTTATTCTATCTATCTAACTCTTTATTGTAGACCAATACAAAAATGAACTCATAACATTAATAACAGCCCATAAACGTCCCATTGCTGGGCTCGGACCTCCCACTACTGGGGAACGGACAGAATGCCCGCCACGCGTGTCCAAGGCGGCTTGGTAGGTTCGACACATCGGTTATCTCGAATGTGCAGATTTCATCACGATGTTTTCCTTCATCGTTGTTAGCACGTGGCAATTGTAACAATATGCACTCAGAAAATTTCCTATACTGTTTCCAAGCGTTTATTTTACTTTTAACGTTTGCACGTCTATCAAGTTACATATTTGTTGACGGTAAAGGCCACATGAAACAAATGTCATAATTGTCGTACTTTATTGTTGTGGGTGACGTAATAGTGATGTTCAGTGACACATGTAACACACACAAACTATTAAACAATCGACACTATACGTAAAATAAATCAAAAGTAATTGATTTGAAAATAAAAAATGTTCCACTTTAAAGAAAAATAATATAGCATTTATTATAAGTGTAGCAAAAGACATCAGACAAAAATAACAGACTTCTCTCCATTTAACGACAACTCTCTATAACGCCATAAAATGCACAGTCACTTCAGTGTCGTTATATATTATTTACACTGTAATTGCAAAAAATACTTTCAATGAAAATTGTTTTGAATATCCGTCAAGCAATTTTTGAGATATGAAGTGTTTTCAACAAAATACTGTTTTTAATACAAAAATAGTGGAGTTACCTCCTCCATAGAACATTCCAAACCTTGTGGACTACCAAGCACTTGTTCTGTTTTTATTAGTCTTAATTATGCAAATAGGCAGACCACTCTTAGCACCTTGGAGGTTGAAATGTACTATAAAGTGCGGTTTAAGAAACAAGCGACAATCACACTAAAAATAATTTCCACTAAACTAATATCCCAATGTGTAAATACCCTTAATATTTCCGCCACAACAAAAACGAGTTATCCCAAAGCGGTTTTATGCAAAATCATCTCATTAGAATTCCTCGGGCGGATATAAAAAGCCATCTTGCGAATTGCCGTTTTGAAATAGCCTGACTCACCGTGTAGGTGTTGTCGACACTTTAATAATAAATAAACATCTTTTAGTATTCCATTCTGTTTCTCGATTTTATTGAATTGATATTAATGAAGTATACAAATGCCAAATCGTTTGGAATTGTTTCAAGTTTGTTTTATTTTATATGCTAACCGAACAGTGAACAACCTTTTGTTTAACTCGTAATACTTGTGCCTGAACTCAAGCAATTCAAGGTAAAGTAATCACTGTAAGGAAAGAAATAATACACATACATATTATAATGCCTGGCTCCCATCGGTGTAGGCAGATATGATGGATTTCCAGTTGCTACGCTACATCTTTTGCTGTATCTACTTTCATTAATCTTTTCATACATACTCGTTTATTTAAAAAAAAGCACCTGTGTGCTTTGAAATGAAATGAAAACTCTTTACTGTTCACCATAACTTAAACCTAGATAATTTAATATGAATACGTTTCCATTAGAACAATGGGTGGCCTTATCGCTTATAGCGATCTCTTCCAGGCAACCCGGTGTCCAAGGAGACATTACAAGAAAAATTAATTAACATATGGTGGTATAACTAAATTAAAACTAATTCAATCTTAATTAAATATAATTAAAGAACAATATATATAATAGCTAGCTGATCCGGCGAACTTCGTACCGCCATATTTTCTGAATTCCCAAGACTTTGTTTCATGACATAAAAACAAAATCACCAAAATCTGTCCGGGTGATTAGGAGAATTCTAGAACCCGATCTCAGCGCCGCCTACCGGTTCCAAATGTGAATCTAAACTATCCGGGGACCCATTCAAACACACAAACAAATATCATCAAAATCGGTCAAGCCGTTTAGGAGAAGTTCACTGTCAACACACGTACAGAAGAATTATATATATATATATATATATATATATATATATATATATATATATATATATAATTCTATTTAATGCAACAAATTTTATTTAGTGGACAAATAATGGTCAGTGATCAAATGTTTGAATGTAGAAATGGATGTAGCTTGCTTGATTTTCAAGGGTAGGGTGTTCCACAGGCGAAGAGGCTGTACAGCAAAAGAATTTCCTATTTCTTTATACCTGCCGATTCTTCAAGACATCTTCGATTTGATCGTGAATAAGTACCACTACCAAGCACGCTACTGTCATACGTTTGTTTTGTCATTCTCCTTTCATCCATTCTCACTACATGTTCGAACCATCTTACTTTCTCAACTCTTGTTATTACATCTTTTTTCAATGTACACTGTTTCTTATCATATTGTTACAATTTGGGTCACCTGTATATCTGTAAACAAAGCACATTTATCACCCGTCGGCGTTTGAGCTAAGAACATTTATGACCGTTTCCTTTTGTTTCCTTATTTATTGGTTGTTGTGGAGAGCAGCCTCTTGTACTCGTTTATGGCCGTTCGCAGGCATAATTACGCGGGTGTGCGGATTACGACTTCTGGGAAATTGCGTCGACGCTTGCCAGGTAGACATATTACATAGTGCTGTAGAAACAAGACGTTTGTACATTCGATAATCTATATAGTGACGGACTTTGCGCGTGTTATTGACTTGCGCATTACGTTTGGACTGATTGTGTTCAGTTATTTTTGTACCTGTATTATACGTGTTTGTATAGTTCTAATAAATTCTATAGTAATTCCAACGGCAACAATATCATTCATCTTAACCTCAGGTATACTCGTCAAAGCTCTCATTTCAACTGTGTTTATTTATACTACTTTCCGCTTCTTCTGCCATACATTAGTGCTGGCACCAACACCCCCTGGTGGACAAAGAAAAAGAAACAATTAATTTGATAAGCGACACGACGAATAAAAATAGATCCAACAATGGCTAGAATAGCTATTGTTAGCCTAAGGTCGTGGTCAGTCGTATATTCTGAAAGCGGCGTGAGCACCAACGGAAGTTTCGCGCCACATCGGTGTCGTATGGACGTAATAGCGATGGTCATTTTCGAAGTCTTCTAAATTTGCGTAAATTCTTCCCATGCACTCTCTATTCTATGATTGGACAATTTGTTAATTGACGTCAAAAATGACACGTATGAACATCGGCATAATAAGTGTTTTAGAATTGATTAGGATACAAAAATATTGTAATACTTGCACCTTCTTAGAACACCTCGCCATCCCTCAAATTTTACATTATATGAAACTTAGCATATTGGCACAACCGAAAGCGGGTTTAAGTCATTCATAAACTATTTTAATTAAAGGATTAAGCATGACAAGAATTTAATACATTATTGTTGTTTGGATATTTCAGATAATAATTTATATAAGATATTGTATTGTATGTATGTATATTATACTCAAAGTTTTATATGCAATAAAATAAGCCGAACACAGTGTAAGTCTATCGCGTCTGCCAACATGAAAATAAAATGTAGTGAATACCGTTTATATACAATTGAGAGGTTTGAATTATAATCTGTACACAATTATCACATTACATAAAGGATAAATATTGTAACAAAATTATAGACAACTACTCTATACAAAACAGGCGCTAATTACCGAATAAATAAAATTATAACATTATTGTTCAATTAAGGAAATGGCCGATTGTATCGTTCAGAAATAAGAGGGTACATAACAAAATCAATTATTAACTTTAAAAAGAAACACGACAAGAACTATGCCTACTCAATAACTGTAACAATATATTTTGAGTTATATAATGTCAAAAAATGTCTTCAATCACCAGGTCATAGAAGCTTTCACAGTTAATTTACCATTTTACTACACCAAAATGCTTTCTAATAATTTCACAGCGTATACAGAACCACAAGATAATAAACAGTCCATACTATTCCGACGCTCTCTTTATAATATATAATAAGCTTCGTGGAACTGTTCTTAATTTAGCCACCAGGTTCTAAATTACTCTTAGCAAAGTGATATATAGCAGAAGTGATTATCATTTTTTGTCGAGCACACATAAATCTCGCATCCTCGTATCTTATTGTTGACACGTCAAAGACAGTTAAGTTCTACAACCTTTGCATATTATGTAGAGCATGTTTTTTAATTGGCATCCAATAGATGCCAATGGATTTATTCCTTCATCTTTTTTTATTGCTAAACTGGCTAGTTTAGCTCGTGGACAGTGGTTAGAGTCGCCTAAAGTCGTCCCGTGAAGCCAACGCGTTGCCAGCATTTAGGGTGAGATAGGGCCATGAGATAAAGGGTTCAGATAGGAGGAATGGGATAGAAAGGATGGGATATAGGATTTGTTTGTATATTTAATCACTGATTTCTCCAATGAAGTCTTAATCAGAGTCACTGGCACACTACACTTTATACACTCACAGATTCTATACAAGTATAAAAAAATCTTATAATTATTACGGTTTGTCTTATGCTTACTTAATCCTTATTAATATTATAAATGCGAAAGTAACTCTGTCTGTCCGTCTGTCCGTCTGTCTGTTACGTTATTACGGGAAAACTACTGGATTGATTTGGCTGAAATTTGGTATATATATATATTTTCGATGCCGAGGATGAACATAGGATACTTTTTATCCCGAAAAATGGGATAGTTTCCAGGATAAAAATATATTTTTCTCTCTGTTTATCCTTTTATGGAAAGACTATTGGACCGATTTAGCTGAAACTCGGTATATATGTAATTTTAATACTGAGGGTGGGATAGATTTGTGTAAAGGTTATCCCAAAAAGTGGGATAGGTTTTTATGATTTTGTCAATTTCAGGTTAGTCCCAAAAAGTCCCGTAGATCCCGTTGGTTTTATGATTTTGGTCAATTTCATCCCGTTAGTCCCGTTGGTCCCGTTGGTCCCCCGTAGGTCCCCTTGGTTCACTTGGTTCACTTTTGTCACTTAGACAGTTTTGTCACTTAGACAGATAACGTAGCTTACAGATAGATGGGGAATGGTATAGTTTGCGATATAAAATGAAGTGAATCTTCTATGGGCAAATACATAAAATATTAAATACAATGTAACCTGTACCGCCTGCACTTAAAGAAATTGCACTACAGGGCGATTGTACACAAGAAATTGCACTAGAGGGTAAACTCAAGTTTATACATATTTGCGGGGTAATTTCTTAATATATAATTACAAATTCGGATTATACGTGAAAAAAAATTTGTGAAAAAAAAATAGGAAAAAGAATTGGAAAAGATTGAAGCAGTTAGGGTAGGGAATAATATAATATAATAACAGCCCATACATGTCCCACTCTTGGGCTCGGGCCTCCCATTATAGGGGAACGGACAGTATACCCGCCACGCTTGTCCAAGGCGGTTTGGCAGGTTCGACACATCGGTTATATCGATGTGCAGGTTTTATCACGATGTTTTCCTTCACCGTTGTTAGCACGTGGTAATTCAATATGCACAATAGGTCAGAAAACTGCCAAAGTAGTGCATGCGTTTCGGCCAGGGTCGAATCCGCGAACTTTCAATGGCAGATAGCTGATGTTATAAGGAGTAGCTTAGGCTACTTTTAAAATTAGGCTTCGGCGAAAAAAATTCACGCGGACGAAGTAGCGGGCACAGCAAGTTATTATAATATATGAATAAATCATATAATCACAATGTTGATACTTTCAGGTATTCTTGGATGATTTTTCGTGACTTCATTGTAGGTCGTGACAGGATTGGGTGCTTTGATAGTGAAATGTCAAAGATTTTAAACTTTAAAGCTCTTTCCAAAGGTCCTGATAAACTGTCAAGAATGACAGAATCTGTCAAAATGTTGAGGTTGTTTCTATATCTATACATATAATAAAACTGTAGAGGTCGAATTTCTATACAATGAAAAAATAAATGCTAAAAACCGAGTCAGGGGAATGTAAGAAGTGAAATAGAATCAATATATATTTTTTCAAATTTTCTGTTTTTCTGTTTGTCTGTCTGTTTGTACCGGCTAATCTCCGAAACTACTGGATCGATTTAAATGAAATTTTGTATGGTGGTAGCTTATATCCATGGTCAACATATAGGATACTTTTGATCCCGAAAAATCAAAGAGTTCCCGTGGGATAGTTAAAAAACCGAACCACGCGGACGAAGTCGCGGGCATCAGCTAGTCTTATAATATAATATATAAGAAGTTTTTTTATAGAATGTTTCCTTCAACATTTTTCGATATTGTAAACTTCTAGATTACACTATGGGAAAACCTGTAATAAGCGTGTATGCATGAAGAGACTAATGTATGTAGATGAAGCAAATGATGTATGTCAAGAAGAAGTGGAAATCTATCGTCAAAAAGAACGCCAGAAAAGCATAGCCTGTGACACCCACAGGGGTCCTCCAGTATCTGGGGTGCCGAGGTACCAATCCCTGTTGACGAAGTGAGTTTACCTCTCCCGGGGTATTCTCAAGCTCCGATGCGCAGGATCAACGTGGGCGGGAGGAAGAGGGTTTTACTGGAGTTTTAGCACATGGGTTACCCTTAGGGGTACCTTGCCGAGTCTCCACACAAGCCGGCGATTGACTCTGTTATCTGCCCCATCTTTAGTGGATAACTCTTATTGCTTTGGTCTAATCCCAGTGAAGGACCCGGTAGTGTACGAAATGTATTTCCCCCGCTTCAAAAAAAGCCTGTGACACCGAACACACATAACTTGAGGACCTGTGTAATCGATGGAAAAAAACCTAAATGGATTGACAACAACTGTATTAATGGTAGCAAAGCCGCGGGCAAGGCTAGTTTAGATACAGTTAAACGTGTCACAATTGTTATAGTAACGCCATGGCTTTTGATATAATTAAACTAGAACCTTATCATATTCAGACCATCGTATGGTCACGTTTGTCCCACTGGCGTCGCAATTTATTTGATTGGAAATTATATTACTTGCATATACAACTAAAAAAGAAAGAAAGTAAAATATTTTATTAAGTTTTCGCGACCAATATACATAATAAAACTACGTTTTAACTGTTTTGAGCGCGGTAATTTATTTGATTTTTACTAAACCAACGTTTCGGTCACATTTCAGTAGCCGTGATCACGAAAGAACAAGATGTCAAGTCAAACAACACAACACAAACCGACTTGCTTATTTTTTTTTTTTGATAGGTATGTTTGCTGAAGAGTTTCCTGCGCCGCTTTTTCTCTTCAAGCCACAACATGTTGCGAAGCGGTGGTAAATTAGATTAGGCTCACATAGAGTAAATAATAACCATAAACAAAATTAAAACTAAATAATTAAAGTGAACAAGTTGGAGGTAGGCCAAATAAAACTTTAACAATACTCATTGACACATCTTTGTCTTCCGTGATCACGGCTACTGAAAAGTGGCGGAAACGTCGAAATAATAAAAATCAAATCAATTACCGCGCTTAAAAGCGTTAAAACGTAGTTTTATTAAGAAAGTAAATTATTTATTGTCGCAAATAAATGCCACACACATGAAATACAACGATTTTGAATTATAAACAGATACACTTTAAGAAATATGTACGTAAATAAAATTCCGGGAAGTGAGGCTGCAAACTCAGTATTATGCTGTGCCAGCGACTGACACAGCGTTGATTTTCAGTTCCAGCCTCCATCAAACCAAAATCGATCCGAACAAGTTACTAAATAATTACCTTAAAGCTCTACCGTGACGTCGCCAAACGTTTACTGGACGTCACACGCGACCAGAAGGCTGGCGTCTGTATTAGTCAAAAATTAAGCGTTGCCATACAACGTGGCAACGCCGTCAGCCTTTTGGGAACGTTCCCAATAAGTTACAGTGGTTTGGGACTAATATTTTATCTTTAGCAATTTTTCCCCTTTCTTTTGTTTTGTTTGTAATTTATTTTGTATTTTTAATTATAAGAAACTAGAGTTTACCTCTAGTGCGTACCTCTTGTTTAAAGAGCAGGCGGTACAGGTTACATTGTATTAAATTTTTATATATTTACCCCCGAAGATTCACTTCATTTTATATCTTTATATCGCAAACTATCCCATCCCCCGTCTATCTGCAAACTACATAAATGACAAAACTTGACAAAAATGACAAAATGGACCAACTGGACCATATGGACCAGATGAACCAAGTGGACGAAATGGGCGAAATCGCAAAACCTATCCTAGATTCCGGGATAACCTTTACATAAATCTATCCCATTATCCGGCATGAAAAGTCTCCCTGGGCCACCCTCGTTATTAAAATTACATACGTACCGAATTTCAGCCAAATCGTGTCCAATAGTCTTTCCATAAAAGAATAACAAACAGAGAGAAAAATATATTTTTATCCCGGAAACTATCCTATGTTCATCCTCGGGATCGAAAAATATATATATTGTTTTCAATTCTGCAGGTGGCCCAACTGTAACACTCAATATATATATATACTAAGTTTCAGCCAAATCGGTCCAGTAGTTTTTCCTAGAGAACGGAACAGACAGAGTTACTTTCGCATTTACGAGTATAATATTATTTACCCTCATAAATGTAATTTAAAACAGTGTTGAATTCTGATAACAATAACATTATATCACAAAAATGAGTTCGAAAACAACCAATAACTCACCAGATAGGAGATATGAGCATGGGAGGAGATTTTTTTTCGCCTCTTCCTCTTTCTTTCTTATGTTAAGAAAGAGGGTTCCTCTATATATTTGGATTTGGGATATGTGTTCTTAAATTCTTAATTTTTTATATTTTTTTCAAAACTTGCATTAATTCTCTTATATAGTATATCTTATCTTATACTAATATATAAAGCTGAAGAGTTTGTTTGTTTGATTGAACGCGCTAATCTCAGGAACTGCTGGTCTGATTTGAAAAATTCTTTCAGTGTTAGGTAGCCCATTTATCGAGGAAGGCTATATATCATCAAGCTAAGACCAATAGCAGCGGAGCACCAATGAAGAATGTTTCAAAATCGAGGGGTTATGAAAACAAATTCCACGCGGACGACGACGCGGGCACAGCTAGTATTATATATATATATATATGCAATTACAATTACATAAAACTTAATATATTAATAATGCAATTACATAAAACAGAATGGGAGGATTAGGATAGGGAAGATAGGAAAGAAGAGCTGGAGTGGAACATGAGAACTCTCACTCACCGTACGAAGCATGATATTACTTCAAGGCTATTCGTTTCAAGCTGATATTCTGTGAGAGCGTTGTATCACGCCATTGGAGGCGGCTCTAAGAGCGGTGATCGAGATAATGATCCCAGCACGGCACTACCACATCAGAAATAATAGCAATTATTCATAGAATATTTTAGTTCATTCATATGTTATTATTATCGATTTACGATTAAGAAATAAACATGTTTCGTGACAAACAAACATAAGTAAAGACATACTAACAGCGACATGCAGCCAATTCAGACATGCGTTGTTAAAAATTAATGGAGTTGGTTGCATTTCGACTTAATTGGGTTAATTCATGAGAGGTAGCGATATTTATATATAAAACTAGCTGTGTCCGCGACTTCGTTCATGTGGATTTTTTTTCGCGGAACCCTAAAAAGGATAAAAAATAGCCTAAGTTACTCCTTATGACATCAGCTGTCTGCCAGTAAAAGTACCGTCAAAATCGGTCCAGCCGTTTTAGAGATTAGCCGGAGTACCCAGACGGACAGATTGATCTTTTGTTATAAGTATATCCCATATGCATTTTTTTCATGAGTTGAGCAGACAGGCTGATGGCCCGCCCACCTGATGGAAAGCGGTCACCATCGCCTATGGACATTCGTAACACCAAAAGTGCTACCACTGTGCTACCGCTCTCTAAAGGAAGGCTGGAACCTGACCACTAACACTGGAACACAACTCTGGGTTGTTATGACGGCAATACTATAGACCAGGGGTGGTAGCCATCCAGACGGACAAATACCCTACCATCTGGCACTTATTCTATTCTATTTTTGGCGTTTTGGCTTCAACACTACTGACGCTGATTCGGCCAATGTCACAGTAATCTGGCACTTAGTAAAAAGCTGTTATTTTGACATTACAAACAGACACTTCAGTTTTATTTATTTGTATGTATAGACAGTCATTCTGTAAAGGAGTCGAGTTTGTACAATATGTACAATGAATTTACAAATAAGAAAAAATTATGAGTGTCTAATCACTTTTTGATAGAATATGCGCGGTACGAAAATGAAAGGAGATTACTGATGAACAAATAAAAATAAAATAAAATAGATATAGCCATAAATCAAAGTGTACTGTCAGAGCCTACTTTGGAAATAGTCAAAGATTTGTTAAATATTATTGCTCACCTGTAATCTAGATAGTTTTATTTTAGTGTTGCCTAATGGGATTGACATGTCCATGTGGACCAAAATACCGAAAGAGTGAAGAGAAAAAAAACTTACAATCTTTGTTTGTCTGTCTATTAGAGCAACACGTTAAAACTATTAAACGGATTTAAATGAAACTCAACACAGAGCTAGCCTCCCAGGTTAACTCATATGATACTTATATCTCGACAAATGACGTCATTCTCGTAAGTAAGACGAATATAGCGAATAATATGCCGCTACAGTCACGTCTTTACTAACAAATACTTCCTCGTCATGGCAGCGACGCGACTAAATTTCGATGGCACACACTAGTAATATAAGAATATTAAAGACAAATATTTAATTAAATGTAATGATTTTAAACGCGGTTTTTATTTGATTTTTATTCCGATGTTTGGGCCACTTTTCAGTAGCTTTCATTGTGGAAGACAAAGATGTTGTAGGTTGACCCGTTTAGGGTGGAGAGCGAGATGGAATGTTTCTCCGTCTTAAAGGAAGATCTTCCAGCGAGGCTAGTGTTGTTCCTCGCAGGCCTTAGCCCATCTATTATTGTTGATAAGTTTGTATATATTCTTTGTATGTTTGGGGAAACGTTTGTGACATCAATTATTGCACAGCGCCATCTATTGGCTTGTAAGTGTTCCACTACAATGTCAGGGGTCAATGAGTAATGTTAAAGTTTTTATTTAGTATTTTTAAACGTAGTTTTATTATGTGTGTGTACTGGTCGCGAAAACTTCATAAAATACTAGACAAATATTTAGTTACACCAGGAATCTGTGGTGGTTAATTTATGTTGTATGGTGCGTCTATATTGGTTATCCCGTTGGATAGGGTTAGTCAGCAAAACCGAGAGCCCATAGCTCAAACACCGCACGAGGTAAGCTCGACCTCTGGAAAGGGGAGTACAAAATAAGACGAGTTGTTATAATTCGATATATTTGCATAATTAAATGCTTAATTAACTTTAAACTTAAGGCTTCATATACAAAAATCTTAACTGCTACGTGATAATATTTAAAACCTATATCTTGAACATGTTCGTAGGATGCATCTTCAAAGGTTTTGTTCGTTTTCTGTTTTGGCAGATTTTATCACGTACATGGATCGTTCGAGGCTTTGGTGCTTGCTAATTATGTAGAAATAAATTAAGGCATGTACGTGACGCAACAAAATTAGAAGTAAACATTTGAATGATGATAACAATTCCTTACTTCTGCTCCTCTTTTTGATGTAATATTAATATTCTTTAAATACATTTAAAGAATATTAATATTACATATTAATATTCTTTAAATGTATACATACAACACGCAATGGAATATATAGTGTATATAATAATAATCCGAACGGCGGCGACGCGGCTCGCAACTCGTCACGTCTCGTTTCTCATGGGGGCGAAAAGCGGCCTGTGGAGAGCCGCTTAGCAACGATGAATGTTAGAGGAGGGATGGACAGTAAAATAGATGAAGTATGTCAGATGATGAATGAAAGAAAAATAGATTTATTATGTGTGAGTGAGACGAAGCGGAAAGGATGTGAAACCACTAAGTACGGTCAGTTTACGGCGTATTGGTCAGGAGTGAAAGCGACAGATAGAGGGAGTCAAGAAGTAGGCCTTATTCTCTCTGAAAGAATGGAAGAATGTGTGAAAGAGCATGAATGTGTTAGCCCAAGACTTGTATGGATTCGACTGAAAGTTGGCTTGACTCGGCTTTTTGTGGTTGGGGCATATGCACCATCAGACATGAGCTCGACTAACTCCTCCCGACAAACCATAGAGGAAAAGGACAAGTTTTGGGAATGTTTGAGAGGTGTGCTGCTTACATGTAAGCAGAACGAAAAATTAATTATGTTAGGTGATTTTAATGGCTGGGTAGGTTTAAAACGAGATGGTTATGAAAGGGTGCTAGGTACATACGGAGATGAAAGAATAAATATGAATGGTAACTGTTTGCTTGAGATATGCTTAGAATGGAATTTGTGCGTGACTAACACAATGTTCTGTCACAAGAATATTCATATGTACACGTGGGAAAACGTGAAAGGAAAAGTATGATTGATTTTGTAATAGTAGATGAAAGATTGAGGAAAAGCATTCTGGACACTAGATCATATCGGGGTACAGGAATCAATACAGATCACTTCTTAGTAGTATGCCGAATAAAAGATCTTTTCAAAACTTGGAGGCACCAACATTCCGATAAATCTAAATCTAATATACTAGAAAGAATAAAAGTTGAAAAGTTGCAAGAAGAAGAAATAAAAGAAGAGTATAAAGCAAAATTAGAAGAAAAATTTGTTAGGATGAATGATATGTGCGAGATAGAGGAGTTATGGATGTCCTTTAAAACCGAAGTTGTGAGTGTTGCGATTGATGTGTGTGGTGTAACTAAAAGAAAAACGGGTAAATGCGTGAAGAATATTTGGTGGGATAAGGAAGTACAAAGTGTAGTGAATGATAAAAAGAAAGCATGGAAGGATTGGTTAGCTTTAAGAGCTGACCTAAGACTGAAGAATACAAAAAAGGAAGATGTAAATTCGGCAAAAATTTTGTATAAAAGATGAATGAAATAGTTAAAATAACGGTCAAAAAGAAAAAGAATGAGCAAAAAGATGATTTGGATGAAAGAATCTCTGAAGATTTCCAGAGTAACATTAAATATTTCTGGAAATCTATAAAAAGAGCTAGAGGAAAGGTAGTACAGTCTGAGCTCAATGTAATTAGGGACAAGAATGGAAATATTGTGAAAGAAGAAAAACACATATTGAATCGCTGGAAAGAATATTTTGAAGGTTTGTTTGAAAAAGATATAGCGGATGTGAACAGTATGACTGATGAAAAGGACAATAGAAGACAATAGCGATAGTATAGTTATGGATGAAATTGTGAAAGCATTGAATAGTATGAAACTAGGAAAGGCTGCTGGGTATGATAGGATAACCGTAGAAATGCTAAAGGCTGGACAAGGTCTGATCGCAAGTCTTTTGTACCGCCTTTTAATATATGCTGGAAGAGGGCTGTGTACCAAAAGATTGGTGCAAAGCCGTTATTGTACCACTCTACAAAGGAAAAGGGTCACAACAGGATTGTAAAAATTTTCGAGGCATTAGCCTTCTTAGCGTTGTCGGGAAAATATATGCTAAAGTGTTGATTGAACGGGTATTAAAAGTAACAGAAGAGAAAGTATGGGATGTACAAGCGGGTTTTCGAAAGGAATGGGATGTGTGGACCAAATCTTTACTTTACGATGTATAAATGAAAAGTTTTTGGCCAAAGGTCAAAACGTGTATTGTGCATTTATAGACTTGGAAAAAGCTTATGATAGAATGATAAGAAGTGAACTGTGGTCGGCGCTAGCTAAGTATGGGATAACAGACAACCTGATACGATCACTGAAGTCCCTCTATAGTGATTCCAGTGCTTGTGTTAGGGTCAACGGCGCCTACACTGAATGGTTTAGCATTGAAAAGGGTGTTAGACAGGGTTGTGTAGCGTCGCCGTGGTTGTTCAACATATTCTTGGACAGTTGCTTGGACAATTTGAAAGAAAGTGAAAGTGGTTTGAGAATGAATGAGTTACTTATCAAATGTCTACTCTACGCCGATGATCAGGTTATACTTGCGTCATCGGAAACGGAGTTACAGGAGATGGTAACAATTATGAACGAGTCTTTTGAGAGAAAGGGTATGAAAATTAATGTGAATAAGACGAAAGTTATGGTGTTTGAAAGAGATGAAAGAATGACAAGTT
Source organism: Dendrolimus houi (assembly GCA_039645545.1). Classification (NCBI taxonomy): domain Eukaryota; kingdom Metazoa; phylum Arthropoda; class Insecta; order Lepidoptera; family Lasiocampidae; genus Dendrolimus; species Dendrolimus houi. The sequence continues at coordinate 1,639,211 of CM077137.1, read as the reverse complement.
GTAATATACAGATAGGAAATCAAAAGTTAGAGCAAGTCAGAGAATTTGTTTACTTAGGCTGCATGTTTACCAGAGACGGAAAGCATGAAAGGGATATTGAAAGGAGAGTTATGGCAGGTAATAAGGTGAATGGAGCGCTAAACTCTTTTATGAACAGCCAGAAGGTGTCTGTAAAGGCACGCTTGGCTGTCCATAAAGGGGTGTTGGTGCCAACCCTAATGTATGGCAGTGAAAGTTGGGTATGGCAGAAGAAGCATGAAAGTAGGATAAACGCAGTTGAAATGAGAGCTTTGAGAAGTATATGTGCGGTTAGCTTGAATGATATGATAACGAACAGTGTGATAAAGGAACGTTGTGGATTGAAAGAAGATGTAATAACAAGAGTTGAAAAAGGTATGTTAAGGTGGTTTGGACATGTAGAGAGAATGGATAAAAGTAGAATCACAAAACAGGTGTATGACAGTATTGTGAATGGTAGGGTTGTTGCCGGTAGACCGAGACGAACACACCATGACCAAATATCAGAAGTGTTAAAGAGAGGTCAGGTAAAAAGCATTTCAAATAAACGTGCATGTATGAAGAGGTTAATGAAAGTAGGTGAAGCGAAAGTTGTTTGTCAGGATCGTTGCAAGTGGAGATCCATAGTCTCTGCCTACCCCCATGGGAAACAGGCGTGATATTATGTTATGTTTTACATTTTCAAAATGGTACTATGTATCATTTTAAGTTTTTTACACGACTCTGCGGCACAAATAGATTTTTATGTATATGGAATGTAAGCATATTGGAATATAACCAAAATTAAGCTTTTTTAAAAAGGTTTTTAAATACAAGATTTTGATATCCTGGATATCATGTAGCAGCAGAGTGCTAGCCAGACAAGTAAAACGAGCCCAAACACGACGGGTTTATTGTTTATTACTTGTTTAGTACAAGAGTTCCTATGGTCACCTTCCGACTCCATCATCAGATCAGCTCCATGGTACCATATTATTGCATTGTCACGCGATATATATACGCTTGCAAAATTTCAGCTCAATCGGAAACCGGCAAGTTGGTCAAATTTAACTTGCAAGATTCCACCCGAACTTACATACATACATACATTGCAAGTTAAATGAAAGCTTGTAAAAAAAAAAACAATCAATTGAAAAATCGCTATATCCTATGACTTGGTATACCAGTATCCCTGCTACAATTTCGCGTAAGGAGGCCTTTGGGCCACTCGTGTCGCCCGATTCGTCACGCGGATTGACCTACTCTGTAGGCGCGTGCGCAGCGTCACTGCATTTTTTACAACCATTGTTAACGTACGTGTAAAACCGGTTTTACGGTTTTTTGGAGCGATTTTTAATTGCTTGTGTTTAATCGAATACGATGGTATCTGATCCTGGTGTTGGAGTAGAATTGAAGTTAAAAGAGTGTTGCATTTCTTCTGTCCTGACAATTATCCTAGCGACTATATTATGACGAAAATTCATAATCGATATTTATACTAAATTAGTGGGCCCGGCAGCCGGGCAGGCATTGTCCTGCCCTGAGGAAATAGAAATACCGAACCGATTCTAGCTTCACCTACCGGATTCAATTGTGAATCTAAGCCATCCCAGGACCCACTCAAACACACACAAAAATTTACATCAAAATCGGTCCTGTGGTTAAGAAGAGTTCTGTGACATTCAGAGGTATAGAAAAAGTATAAGTACAAAGATAGCGTCAATTTAGGTGACACTTAAATAAAGTTTTTTGTAAATTTATATCTCAACAATACATATATATGTAGCAAAAAAGAGTACATTTTATACCTATACTAGGTAGGACGTCCTTCAACCCTGAGAACCAACGACCTGTGCAAGGTCGCGAAATTCTGGTAGGGGTTGGATAACTTACTACATTCCATACCCCGTGGTGAGCCCCACGGAGGCCCGAGGCAATGTGCAATAGCATTCCCTGCAAAAATAAATTAAGTTGAGAATCAATTGTTTAGTTGATAAAGTTGAATTCTGTGTACATGGAATGATCAAAGGACTGCTTCCTATCTCCAACAACTGTTCAGTATGGTAATCCAGTCAGAGTTCAAGAAACCTTACCCATTTATATCGATGACCTACACTCAGTATTTTGCTTATAGTTATAAAGCATTATATGTAGAATACAATATTTACATATATATATATATATATATATATATATATATATATATATATATATATATATATATATATAATATTGGTTTAAGCAGGCAAACAGGCAGACGGTCCACCTAATGGAAAGTGGTTACCATCGCCTATGGACATTTGCAACACCAGGGGTGACGCCAACGCGTTGCCGACCTCTAGCAAATTTTATAACGCCCTTCTTAAAGAACCCCATGTCAGAGCAAAGGGAAAACCGCGGCGGGAAGTTCCCTCCAGATCATTGTTGTACGCGGAATAAAGGTTCTAGAGAACCGTTGCGTAGTTGAGCGTGGGAGCTTAAGGAAATGGGGGTGAATATTCCATTGCTGGCGAGCGGCGCGGTTGTAATATATAAGTATAGATATGTATTTTTATGGTATGTATATTAAATATATATCTATTTAATATATTTCATGTGTGTATATATAACATTTGTGTATTTATAACTAAAATGTAAGTAGTTGTACTGTAGTTTACGTATACCACCATCACCATTATCATCTCAATACATTTCTGGGGTTGTCTGGAAGAGATCGCTTTTTAGCAATAAGACCACCCTTTGTCCATAATTACGTATAGTTTTAATCTGTAAGTTCACTTTTTGTATTGGTGGACAATAAAGTGTTATCTGTCTATCTAAGTTAAGTTTTCTTTATTCTAATAATTTACAATTTATGTATATTTTCATGTAAATTTGGGGTACAGGATTCTGAACATGTGCATAATTTCTCAAAGAGAAGCGGATTAAACAATATAACCTGAAGTACTAGAAAAACCCAGCAGCAATTCCAGATAACACCGCCATCTGCTAATTGCGCCGGCGCATCTCCGGCTGGCGTTCCAAATCCGTCCGTCTGCATTAGACCAATTACGAGGCGACGCGGTTCAGCAAAAACTCTTGTACATGTGAACCAGCTATGTGAGCTAGTGGGTTGTGTATTACGCCGTACTTGATTTAATCCTATTAATATTATAAATGGGAAGACACAATCTTCTCATTTATAATATTGATGATTGATGGATATTCATAAACGTGCGTATATACGATACTGCCAAACACGTAACCACTACTCCGCCCTCGCGCTGGCTCCGCACTTTAGCTGTCAAGCGATTAGCGATGGGAGGGCGGACTATGTACGCTTATACATACAAATTCACAGAATATTACTGCAACAGCGGGGCGGCGGCAGCACGGTGGCGGCGTGTCGGCGATGCCATCTATCCAAGCGCTCAAGCTGTTTTGGGGAGTATTCAAATCAAACTTTCAGACGGACTGATAGACAAAGGACAATAGTCATTTATTAAGGAACATATAAATATAATAGAATATTATTTATTGCACACGATGTTATAAAGTAAATTGACACATACAATGATAAGTACAATGGGCGGTTTTATCGCTGGGAGTCATTTCTTCCAGACAACATTTAGATGGACAGAAACTTGGTTCGGAAGGGGATAGGTATGCGATAGATATAATATACTAATACACATAAATAAACCTAAACGAAAATAATATTGTGAAGTGAAACTTCTTTAAAATCGATGTGATTTGAAACTCGATGAAACTAAAAAGAGATAAACACATACTATAGGACTAGGCCTGCGAGAGAGTAAGATAGAATACATTATATTTAATCATTTAAGGACTGCTCAATGCTCATACAGATAGAGTTGGAAATGTTTTGAAGTGTTTCGTGTCACAAGATGTCCACCACAGTAGTCATGAGGACCATAGTGTATATTAATATGACATAGACAATCGTCATAGATAATATTTTTTATCTATTTATCAGATGATTCGATTTATAACTTAATTACCATTTTCTACCGGTTAGTTGATTTTATAAGCCCACTAAATTATCATCTAGATAATTTATTTCATCAGTAACTAATTATTATAATTTTTTTATGATCCTGGCAACACTATGATGTAATTACTATTTTTAGCAATGATCCAATGTTATTGTTTTATAGGGTAGCATTTTCGTATAAAAGGCGTAGTGGCGTGTAGACGGTGTTCATTGCTTACTATGCTGTGTGAATATTCACATCAAAGGCTGAACAATAAAGGGGAAACCCTGTCCAAATAGTTAATATTTGGTACTTTTTTACCCAAATCTCTCCTTGCATTTTACATTCGTTAATACTTCACATTTCGTGTTTTAAAGCTTAAATATATTATAAAGATGTAATATATGAAATGTGACGTCACGAAATTTAGAATCCCTCCCACCCCTGGTCACACTTTGTTTCACTTCTTCTGTGTGTGAATTGCACACACACACATTTTTATAATAGAAACTTTACTTAAACTAACTATATTAAAACTTATATGTTGTGTCGTGAAACAACACTATCCCAAGTATACGTATATATAAGCTGTTTATACATAAATTTTAGCACTTGTTTTAAAATCGCAGACAGACACTTCAATTTTATTGATTGGTATAGATTTAACAAAGGATTAAGTAAAATCTACCAGAGCATTTAAGTTATATATACATTTTCTCGAAATAATAGAATTGTACAATCATCCAATATATCCCGAATCTTTACAACTGATATACTTATTTGAAATTTGCTATTATACGCCTATTATTTGATACAATTGGATGTTTATAGAGAAATAGACTAAATTATATATGGATATTTTGTTACAGATAACAACACTGCAATAACAAGATTATTAAAGAACGGTAAGTGGAACGTTACCATTGGTTTTTGTATTACCGTGAAACGTGATCAGTGCTAGGTGATGAATACACGATAGTGCTATATCACGATTTTGCTACAAGGGTTCTTAGAGTAATAAAGAAGGACCGCTGACAGATATAATATCCTAGTAGAGGAAGGGTTAATGGCAGCTAAGCTTCGATTAAGGAATAATGGCGTTTGCCATAGGTTACGGCCGTGCGGCTGGGAGGAGGGACGCGAACCAACCCGTGGCCCTTCTCACCTCATGCGCGAGCCCACAGCCCGGACATGGGACGCAACGACGATCAGCCAGGGGACTTAGTAGGTATCCCCAACCGCGATGTGGCTATAACATTCTTGCGGGAGTGCTAGTGTCACCCTGACGAGGCGAATCCTACATACCCCACCGCGGCGGTTTGTCCACAAGCAAATCTCCCCGGATGAAAAAAAGGAGTAATAGCGTTGTAATGAAAGATCAAAAAATTATACAAATGGCGAAAAATAGGACTAATTCCTCCTTCTCCCGAGTGTCAAAGTATGAATAAATAAAAATAGTATTTTACGTACGCTATTTGTTAAGTCTATATAATTCTTTTGTGAGGTTTCTCCAATTATGGATTTAACCTCCTTCTTTTGCCATTCGATTTTGGTTTGGTTGATTCTTGTCCAGATTTTCCCCACACCTGACGTAATATCATCAATCTATTTTAAAATAGGCCTTCCATAACCGCTTTTGTAATCTCGGGAACACCAGAAGCGAATTCTCTGGTTCCATCTATGTTATCCTGGTCCTCATAACGTGACCTGTTTACTTCCATTTTAACTTTGCTGCCAATTGTACTACGTCGGCCAATTTTGTTTCTATAATCTATATTATTATAAAACTGTAAAGTGTAGTCTTTGTGTTTTAGATTTTTTGTGTCTGTCTGTTTGTTCGGGATTCACGTAAAAACTACTGGGCCGATTCCGATGCGGTTTTCGGTGATCAATAGCAAATTCGCAGACTTAAAATTACGATACTTTATATCTCGGGAATTCCACGGGAATATTCTTAGGGGCGGTTTAAAGTGGCTTGGTTGAAGAAGAAATTTCCCGGAAGTGGTTTCAAGTTGTTAGGACACATAAATTAGCCTATTCCGTCTAACGTGGACAGAATCTCGGGCGAATCCTAGTATATACTAAATCATTTTACGATTACTTATCTGTACAGGGTCTAAGTCTGTAAGCATACTTTGTGATAAGAATACATAACTGACCTGAGTCAAACGGCGGTCGATGGTCAACATTCTCGTCCTCAAATGGAAACAAACGTGTAACATAACGCCACTTATGACACTCATAGCATTCCCTCACAAACGCACATATGTCACGTATATAACGCATAATATCCTAGATTGTTATTTGCGGGGTCCAAGTTACAAGATTATATCGGAAAATGCTAAACCTCCCACCTAACTATTGTCATATTAGCCAGGTGGTAGGGTATTTGCCTGTCTGAGTGGCTCCCCTTCAGGGCCTGCAGCACTTTGGCAGCATCTTTGGTCTTACAAATATCCATAGGCGACGGTAACCACTTCCCATCTAGTGGGCTAACCGCCTTTCTGCAGTATGTACTCCACCATTAAAAAAAAACGAAACTTAACTTTTTGTACTCTCCATATTAGCTAAAAAGGGCTCCGGGTAGTTTTATATGTAAAAGTGACTATTGCCCAAATATCTTTTGGTGATCAGAAGCATACATAAAGTTTGGCGTAAGCTGCATTACGTATTGTAGCAATTGAACGATACTATGACGTATTGAATGGATCAAGCAGAACGCTTCGTTCAGTTCGTATAATCAGACTTCACAGCTAATAAATAATCTAGGTAATATTTCAAAAGTAGTTAAACAGTACATTCTACGCGCCAAGATACTGAAAACTATGAAATCCTAATTATTGTATTTACTATTATTTTAAATTATATATTAATTTGTATTTAGACATTAGTAGTTTCAAATTCAATTATTTTGTAAGTTACATATGTGGCAGGATACAGTGATACCTAAATTGTTATAATTATGGATATCATATTCAAACCTGTATACACAAAATAAATTACTTTGACTTTGACTACGGTGAGACTGGACTGGGTTTTGGTTAACGAATAATTGGCACCCAGTCCAGTTGCTAGTTTTCAGTCGTTTCCATCTTCTTTGTTTTATACCTAAAGAAAACACGTATTTAAATATAATTTAATATTAACTTGAATAATAAATTACATCTCTGTTAACCGCTCTAGAAATTCTTTGCATACAAATGTGCATTTTCATATTACAGTCCTGATTAAGGATAAGGTATGACAAATTACTCATAAACCCACAAGATCTAGCACAAGATTTTACTTGCATAGATTGTAGCCAGCTTAAGTGAAAGATGAAAGTGGCTTATCAGCAGTTAACAAGGTATTTCGTTTGATATCATTGATAAACGCTTCCACTTCAATCTGTCAGCTGAGAGGTGACGTAATTGAAATTGTTATGAAAACGCTCTATCAAATGTTAAGCAACATCAGATTATTTAAAAAAAAATATATATATGCCTTTCTTAAATTTCTTTGTATGTTTATTTATTTTGTCTTCGCAATTTTGAATATGAACCAATTATCGTGAAATTAGCTACTGTCATCGATATTTCCTTTCAATAACCTATTAAGTTATACACGTTTTTATTATGCAATAGTAAGTGAAGTGAAGACATGAAGACAGTAATAAAAGTTGAAACTTTTCCATAAGTATAGTGTTGTTTAGTTTTAAATTCAAAACTGAAATAGGCTTTGTTAGCAGCGGTATAGTTTATTTGAATTTACGACCTATCTAGATTGATTGAAGGCTGTTTGGTACCTGATTATATATCCGTGCAGGAACGGAGAAAGAATACAGTTTCTTGCAGTCAAGCGGCCTGTCGTCAGAGGTGACAAAACAAGTCACAGCCAGATGGTAGGGTATCTGCCCGTCTGAATGGCTACCTCCCCTGATCTAGAGTATACTACCATAACAACTTTGAGCTGTATTCCGGCATCAGTGGCCAAGTTACAGTCTCCCTTTAAAGTACGGCAGCACATTGGTATTAAAAATGTCCTTAGGCGATGAAAACCGCTTTCTATCTGGTGAGCCGTTAACTAAAAACGCTTACTTTTGCTACTCTTTTTTTAAGGCCGATTTTTCAATCGTCAGATAGAAGTTATCAGTCGAATAAATTACAACTTGATTAAATTCAAAAGTAAAATAATTCCAACTGTTTTATTCATAAAACTGTCATTTTTAATTTTCCTTGCTTGAAAATGTAACAAACAAATAGACTCAATCAGTGTGTATAAATGTTGTTTATATACATTGATATTGATGCCTGAAAAAATAATCTAACGTTTCCATTTTAATTATAAATGATTCGTATTAAAAAACGCTATCGCTTGTGACATGGCCTGCTCAGTGGCATACTGTATCGGGCGTGCGCTGGCCCACATACCCCGCACTAACGGTCAGCGCTACTGTAAGGCGACCTTTATTCGGCGGATCTACTTATTACAATAAACCCTAGTACTATCTAGACAACTGAAAGATACCGTGATTGGAACCCACTAACTAAACTGATCCACTCTTTCACTCCACTCAGCAATACAAAATAAAAACGAAATGCAGTGTAATAACGTCTGTCGTATGCCGTCGTAACCTAATATCAATTACTATTTAAATGACTCATTTTGACACTAGACAATATATGTAGATTTTATATTACAGTTATTAAGTAGCATAGTTGTTCTTGTCGTCTTTGTTTTCAAAGTTAATAATTGATTTTGTAATGTACCCTCTTTTTCTGAACGATACAATAGGCCATTTCAGTAATTGAATAGTAATGTTATATATTTATTTATTCTGTGATTAGCGCCTGTTATCTCGATGTGCAAGTTCCATCACATTGTTTTCCTTCACCGTTGTTAGCACGTGGTAATTGTAACAATACGCACATTAGGTCAGAAAACTGCCTAACTGGTGCATGCGTTCCTACCAGGATCAACCCGCGCCATTTGAGTTTGGGATGCGTTCGCTAGCCATTACGCTACCATGACTATATGGAATCTACAGATTACTTATTGAGAGTCGGAAGTCTACCGCCACTTCCAAAGTAACTTTGGAAATATCTTTGAACGTTTTTTATTACTGGAGTTTATATAGCAGACTGGCTAACTGGCGCTCTGATGATAAGTGGTTACCGATATGTCAATCCTGCCTTGGACAAACGTGGTGGGTATACTATTCCTTCCCTTATACTATATCGCCAAATATCACGCCGAATCGCTAAGATGCATTCTAGAGAGTACACTACGCCTGTTTTCGATGCATTGTTCGCCATCTGACATCACGTCTGCCTTTACAGCTCTCATTATCATTTGCAATGACAGACTGCATCGCATCTTATATGCTAATGTATGCATACATTGAGACAAACATGCCTTATGTATATTAGGTACAGCTATGTAAATATATCTTTATTTTACTATAACATTCGTTAAATAGTGAATTTATTGGTTTTCGTACAGGGAAACGGTTTTCAGTTAATATGAGCATAGAGTAAAAATATAATATATCATAATATGTAATTGTGGTGTCTACGATTGAATTCTCGCCATTACTTGTGTGTACACAATTTTTTAGATTTTTGGTTCTTTTGTAACTCTAATTTGTGGTCAAGCAAATTAGATCAAGCTCATCATTGTGGCAGTCGTTAAAAACAACGCTGAATGGTCTAAGAGGTCCGCGGACGAAGTTACAATTTACGATTTTAATATTAAGTTAAATAATAATATAATAATAATCGACAGACAAACACACATATTGTATATTACACACACTAAGCATGTTACTGTGTTATGCGTAGTATACAACGGACAACTCTGGTGTCGTCCCAGACTCCCAGACCATAGTAAATAACGGAAAGATCGTTTTACGAAATTTACCATACCAGAAATCAAACCTGGAGTTTCTGCGGTCCAGCGAGTTTGGTTGGCTAAGATTTAGCCTGCTCAAACATAGAGGCCGTCAAATAGAGAAATCTTTCTGTCAAATTGTATCCATACATCGAGCCTTTACCACCATTTTATCGTAAGCGACATTTGAACCTTAATATATTTTTTGTTGGTAAAGGTGCTTTAAACTATTATTTTGATTTAAGAGTTCAGCTTTTGATTCAGTAGGGTCTAATCTAACTAAAACTGAAAGTCTGAAAACAAAATAATTCTTTAAATATCTTTTGCAACGAAAAATGTAAGGTCTAATTGTCGCTTACGATAAAATGGCGGTAAAGGCTCGACATAATTATGTAAACCCAGCAGTGGCGTGGACTTCATTCTCGATTAATTCTCTTCAACTCGATTCCCCATAGCCTACCTTTAAGAAACCAGCGACTAGCGACCAAAAGGTCGAAAGCACCATGCATTGATTGGCGTTTACGCGTTTTGTTCAAATATATTGTTACTAGTGTCTCTATAAATTAAGTAGCAACCAAAAGGTCGAAAGGGCCATGAATTTATTAGCGGTTACGTTTTTTATTCGTGCATATATTATTATTGTATTTCTATCCCTTACGCTTGCCCGCTTTCCACACGTATTGGATGAAATAGCAACTCATAACCCGACAGGAACCGGGTTTTGTTTCAAAATATGTGCTAAGCTTGCAAAATTACAAATACAAATTGTAATAGAAAATACATCGCGAGTTAGAGGCTTTTTCAACAGCGGTGTAGTCGGAGCTTGCATCATACGGTATGAAAACGTAAGGTCCCCGTTTTTACCAAAATAATGAAACCTAATATAAAAAAATCAAATCACACCCGCTAATCGTCCATTAAGGTCTCTGAGTGTACTGGTTAAGGTAATAAAATAATCTTGACTAGCCCAGCTTAAGTATGACAATGAACTTCAATTGGCCGCTCGTAACGGTGCTGCGTGAATGTTAATTAGACAGATTACTTGATAATTTGATACATTGTGCGTTACTTATGGTGCGCATGCGCAGTGACCCACTGCTCTCGCGGTAGATCTATGGGCATTTAGACTGGAAGTGATCTTAATAGTCACGGGCACAGCCGGTTCCTGTATTTAAAGATACATTCATCATTCTCATTTTTCAGTAAACATTGGTCAATATAATAAAAAAATGTTACATTTTCAGCTATATTTATCCAATAGGTAAAAACTAAAAATAAACTAAGTTAGAAATTGTACAAGCTAATATAGACTGTGTAACAAATCGCAGCCAGATGGAAGCATGCCCAGAAGGCTGGCTGCATTGCCGCGCTGTATGGCGATGCTTATTTGTTGGGCGAAATATGAACCAGCCTTCTGATCACGGGTGGCATCGAAGAGTTTCTTGCAAATCTCTTTGAAGAAACTCTCTGCCGATGGACCCCACGGATCTAATGATTCAACTCCAAGCGGTACAAATATGTAACCCCTTCCTAAGGTTCCATATCTGCGCCGTTTGAGAGCTTCAGCTTTTGACGCAGCGTTGCCAGCCTCTAACTCAGTCATTGGAAGATGTGACGGCGCTAGAGTATACACATGTCGCGTCCCCAACAAGCGGTCGTCCCATCTTCCAAGGAATAAGTGACATATGTTACAAGATGTCCACCACAGTAGTCATGAGAACCATAGTGTATATTAATATGACATAGACAATCGTCATAGATAATATTTTTTGTCTATTTATCAGATGATTCGATTTATAATTAAATTACCATTTTCTACCGGCTAGTTAATTTTATAAGCCCACTAAATCATCATCTAAATAATTTAGTGCATCAGTAACTAATTATTATAATTGTTTTTATGATCCTGGCAACACTATGATATAATTGCTATTTTTAGCAAGGATGCAATGTTATTGTTTTGTAGGGTAGCATTTTCGTATAAAAGGCGTAATGGCGTGTAGACGGTGTTCATTGCTTACTGTGCTGTGTGAATATTCACATCAAAGGATGAACAATAAAGGGGAAACCCTGCCCAAATAGTTAATATTAGGTATATTTGGTACTTTCTTACCCAAATCTCTCCTTGCATTTTACATATACCACCCGGCCTCTTCCCATCGTCGCGTACCAAGCCATTCGGTTCTAATACGGCCGGTACGCCGACGCTGACAAGAGCCCGGCGGATGATGTCATTGAGGTTGGCATGGCGAGATCTTCGACCAACATTATGTAAACATGCTAACCATGGTGTCCATACGGGTCCACCGTACTCTCACACTGGCAACGATGGGGTACACAACATGGAGCCCCCAAGCGAAGGCTCGCAGCTAATCGAAAAGTAGAAAGTAAACAAGTTTCTAAACTTTAGTAAAGTAACGTTTATGCCAGAAGGCTTATTATGTGACGAAAGATCGTCTTCTACATTGTCATGTATCTACAGCACTAAATGGTAATTAAAAAAATTAAATCTCTGATTTCAGTATTTTTTTTATTGCATGAGTTCAGCAGACAGGCAGATGGCCCACATGATGTCACGCCGATACCATCGCCTATGGACACTTGTAACACCGAAGATCCTACCAATGTGCGGTCATTCTCTAAAGGGGGACTGGAACTTGTGTTGGTTATGGACCGGGAAATAATAAGGCACATACTGTAAATATTAGCAGAGTTTTATTTTAACATGCATATACGCGTAGCGGATATTTGATACCTAATAACAACCGACGCTAAGATGTTACTATATTATAATGTCACTTAAATATAGAACACGCCATTCAAAAAAGGTTCCTGTTGAAATGAGAGGTTTATTTCAACAACTTGGCCACTAATGGTTTGTTATGGCGGTATACTCTAGGGGTGGTAGCGATCAAGACTGGCAAATACCTTACCACCTGACTACGGGTTGGTTTGCAATCTCTTACGACAGGCCGCCCGGCCGCAGTAAATTGTATATTTCTCCTGCAAATATATAATTTTGATATTGTGCATGAAATTTTTTATTGAATTTATTTTAGTACAACATTGTTATAATTACCACGTGTTAACAACGGTGATGGAAAACATCATGATGCAACCTGCACATCGAGATAACCGACGTGTCACACACCTGCCAAGCGGCCTTGGACAAGCGTGACGAGCGTGGCGGGTATACTGTCCGCTCCCCTATAATGGGAGGCCCGAGCCCAGCAGTGGGACATTTGTGTGCTGTTATTATATATTTTATACAATACCAAGATTTACAAACGTTAAATAGATCTAAGGATAGGTAACAATTTTAGCTTTAAGAGAAGGCAATAAAATCAAAAAAGTGCAAACAGTTCAGTTATTTAACTTTGTTACGGCCGAGACATTATGAACATTCACAACGTTATATTCTATCATTTGTACCACATCTTAATTTACGGAACGCGTGACAAACATACACAGTGACCTTGCTCTGTTCGCAGTATTGAACAATACTGCTATATATCAAGCGAATAGTTTCTATTAATGTTGTATAAAGCTATTAATGTTGGCCATATATAATTTTTAATTGTAGCATATTATTGTTCTTTTGATAGCCTCTATAGTGTAGTGGTTTGAAGGTTGACTTCGTAACTTACGAGTACTCGTGTTCAATCCTGTTGCATCTATACCTTAAATCCCGGTTGCATCTTAAACACGTACTTTACAGCCCAAAATTCATAAATACATTCAAATAGGTATAGACTAATAACAGCAATAAATAATTCAATCCATTAACATTAGAATCCGCAACATGGCGCCACATTAAACGGTATATTTGACGTCGTTTCCTTTAATCTAAAGACTAAAGACCCAGATTCTTAAGTGGTGCGAATCTATTTCTCCACATTAGTATATAGGTCACATTGAAATACAGTACGCAGACTCGATTTCGCTGTCTTTGGCTTTTTATACGACTACCAAGGAAGGGTAATGTTTTTCGCACGTGTCTTGTATGTTTGTTCGCTTACTTTACTCTTCCAAACGGCTTGATGGATTTTGACAGTTAAGGTATTGTTATACTCGTCTTAAAAACCCAAGTGTCCTTAGATAGGTGTTTGAAAAAGAAATAGAAACATATGTGTGCAGTTCACACGCAGTAGAAGTGAAACTTCATAGAATATACTCACAGATAATTGTTCTCTAACATATATATAAAAACACATTTTATTACCTGCCGGCGATTGAGCTAGTAACATAGTAGTTCTTTTATGGTTGTCTTTTTTGTTTACTTATTTATTGGTTATTGTGGAGAGTGGCCTATTGTACTCGTTTATGGCTGTTTGCAGGCATGTTACAACTTAAGTTTCAACAATGGAGAGAAAACAAAATCCACCTGCATATATATGAAAAACACATTTTATTACCTGTCGGCGATTGAGCTAGTAACATAGTAGTTCGGTTTTTTATGGTTTTCGCGCGTCTTCAGGGCCTCCAGTAATGGACGGCCCAGTACCCTGAAGGCCCCCAGGGAGCCGAGTGTTACTTATTTATTGGTTATTGTCACGGGAAAGTGGCCTATTGTACTCGTTTATGGCTGTTTGCAGGCATAATTACGCAGGTGTGCAGACATTACGATTTCTAAGAAATTTGATCTACGCGGGCGGCTCAGGCAGCCATATTGTGTCGGTGCAGTATATACCGCGAATGGCCCAATGATGAGAGATCGACAGTCCAGTGATAACCACTAGCGAAACAAGACGTGTCCGCACCGAAGGGGGGAAAGGGTCGCAAGGCCAGGAAGGCCACTGCTGCCAAATTCGTTAATCTCGGCCCTGGGGAGCTCGCGGTCCCCAGAACGGTTCCGGCTACCGCCGCTGTGGCGGAGCCGGTTCCTACACCAACCGCTGCGCACACCGGTGTGGATTATGATATGCTCACGCATATCATCGCCCGCACGGTGGGCGCGATGTTGACGCTCGGCTTGCCGGGATTGAGGAGCGGCTGCCGCCCGCGCCATTTCTTTTCTTCGCCCGCCGCTTGCGGCGGACAGGAAAAAGGCCGCGGAGACACAACCGCTGCCTAAACGGCGGGAGCTGCCGCCGCCGCCCGCCGGCCCGGGGAAGTAATTCCCCCGGTACCGATGGAGGTGGTGGTAGCCCCCGTCGTAGGGGTGGCGGACTCCCCACCGCCACCCTCCCCAAGAAGAAGGTGAAGAGGGGGAGTAAAGCAGAGGGCGAAGAAGCTGCGCCGAGCCGCAGCCTCGCCGCCGCCTCTGCTCCGGCGCCTAAGCCTGGGCCACCGGCCCCTGCCGGCCCCCAGACTCATGGCTAAACCCGCGGCCGCGACACCGGCCGTCGCGGCACCCGCCGTCGCGGCACGTGCCGTCGCGGCACCTGCCGTCGCGCCACCATCGGCTGCGGTGGTTCCCCTGCCCCCGCCCCCGTTCCGGAGGGGGCGTGGTCCACGGTCGTCCGAAGGAAGAAGGGCAGGGAGCGGGGCGGAAACGCCCCGCCCCTCCCTCGGCGCAAGCACCGGCTTCGCCATCGGGGCGGAAACCGGCGCGCAAGCCACGGGCTACGAAGCCCGTGGTATTTCAGGAGCCGAGATCGGCAGCAATTATCATTAAGTTGCTGCCGGAATCGGCCAAAACGGTATTGGCTACCGGGAGGTCTTCGCGAAGGCCGCCTCGGTGGTCAATATCACCGAGCTAGGCCTCAGAGAGGGGCTGAAAGTGACGCGGACCGCCCGGGACGCTCGACTCCTGACTTCCCCCAGGACCCGAGAGCGCGACTAGGGCGAACCGCGTCGCCGAGGCCCTTCGAGGGGCGCTCAAGGGATGGCCGAAGTCATCCGCCCCGTAAAGCGTGGGGAGCTTTACGTCTCAGGGCTGGATGAGTCGGCCACAGTAGATGGGCTTCGCAGTGCCATCGCCAGCGTGGGCAACTGCCTGCGCGCGACGATGTTAAGGCGAGGCACATCGGCATAGGACCTGGGGGATGGGCGCATCATACGTGATGTGCCCCGTCTCTGCAGCCAAAGCCATCGCCGAGCGGGGCCACCTTCTGGTGGGCTTCACCTCGGCGAAGGTGGAGGCTCTGGAAGCCCGGCCCATACGTTGTTACCGTTGTTTCAACGTCGGCCACGGCACCCAGACTTGCCCGGACTCGTGCCCGGACCGGACCGGCTTGTGTCTCCGCTGCGGTA
The DNA here is from genome assembly GCA_039645545.1 of Dendrolimus houi. Classification (NCBI taxonomy): domain Eukaryota; kingdom Metazoa; phylum Arthropoda; class Insecta; order Lepidoptera; family Lasiocampidae; genus Dendrolimus; species Dendrolimus houi. The sequence continues at coordinate 1,623,177 of CM077137.1, read as the reverse complement.
AGAGCGGACACAAGCAGCCGGACTGCACAGCCCGCGACCCCACTGCGCCGCCGTCTGCGCGGCGGGGGCAAACGCGCTACCCACCCGACGTTGGCGAGGCACCGCCAGCCCCCATACGTCAAGGGTAAATTCGTCCACCCGAGGGCGAATAAACGACCGGCGAGTGGAAGGGGGTACCTATGGACACCTAAATGCCCAGTACACCCTTAACACTCTTCCAAGTTATCGTTAACCACTCCCCCGACGCCCAGGACTTGTGCCTGCAGGCGATGGCGGAGTGGCAAGCAAACTTGGCCGTAATAAGCGAACCTTATTACGTACCCCAGCCAGGAACTGGGTGGGGATCTCGATGATGTGGTGGCCGTGGTCGCCAGAGCCGGATCTGGCACACCGCTCACCAGTCTCGAAAGAGGAAAGGGCTACGCGGTGGCGGAAAGCGGAGGTTACGTCATCATAGGCGTGTACTCACGCGCAGCCGCCCCCTGGCGGAGTACGAGCTCGCCTTGACTCCATTAGGGCAGCCGTCGGCAGACTAGCGCCGAAGACGATATTCGTCCTAGGCGACTTCAATGCCAAGCACCAATCCTGGGGAAACGCGATTACCGATGTTAGGGGACGGACGGTTGAAGACTGGGCGCTTCAATCCAACCTGTCCATCCTGAACCAGGGTCGGTCCAGACCTGCGTACGTGCGCGGGGTGGATCGATCATCGACTTGTCATTCGCCACACATGCGGCCGCCCGCAGAGTGGTAGGATGGAGAGTGCTGGAGGAGGTGGAGACTCTGTCTGATCACTTGTACATCAGATTCGAGCTCTCCCCTCGCCTAGCGCTAACCCTGTTCAGGGCCCCTCCCGGCTCCCGCGCTGGGCTCTTACCAAGCTCGACGCGGAGCAGGCCGAGGAGAGGGCCATCATCGAATGCTGGACCTACCCAGCCGACCTGGGGAATCTGGAGGCGCAGGCTGAGCACATGCGCAAATCCCTCAAAGGATTTGCGACGCTGCTATGCCTCGAGCCAAACGACCGCCGCCGCGTACATCGGTCCACTGGTGGACTGAGGAGCTGGCTGAACTGCGGAGGGCAGTCCGCAGAATCAGCCACAGGCTCAAACGCAGCAGAGCGCGTCGTCCTCCAGACTATGTTGAGGAGAATGGACTCGTGGGGAGTTCAGAGAGGCCAGAAAGGCCCTTTCGATCGCAATTTTGCGAGCGAAAGCCCGGGCTCGGGAGGAGCTCCTCGAGACACTGGACCGGGACCCTTGGGGCGTCCGTACCGTGCGGCCCGCAACACGTTGCGGCCCTGCACCTCCACGGCTACGGAAACGCTCGAACCCGAGGTCCTCCGGTCGGTTATCGATGGGCTCTTCCCGGATCCGGGGATCTTCACTCCCCGATATGGGTCCAATCATTCTCGACACCTCGGAGGTGGAGCCTCACCCATCACCGAGGAAGAGTTAGACGTCGCCCTGACCGGCTCCGGGGCAGGAAGACGGCTCCGGGACCCGACGGGGTTCCGGGTCGGCTCCTCTTCCTGGCTGCCAAACACCTACGCGGCCAGCTGCGGGAACTGTTCGATGCCTGTATTCGCGCAGGCCAGTTCCCGTCGCAATGGAAGGAGGGCCGATTATGCCTGATTCCCAAGGGAGGCCGTCCTCCCAACGATCCGTCCGCCTACAGGCCCATAGTGTTGCTTTTAACGAGGTCGCCAAGGTCTTCGAGAAGATCTTAGCGGAACGCCTCGTTAAGCATCTCGATACTGTGGAGCCGGGGCCAGCACAGACGCAGTTCGGGTTTCGGCGGAGGCGCTCCACGTTGGACGCCTTCGAGACACTGCGATCTGTAACGGACGACGCAGTCCAAGCAAAGGATACTGTCCTGGCAGTTTCGCTAGACATAGCGAACGCCTTTAACAGCCTCCCACACGAGACGATCAGGAGGGGCTTCGTGCACACGGAGTCCCCCCGTACCTCACGAGGCTGTTGGGCGCGTACCTCCAGGACAGATACATCCTTTGGGAGGGCGGCGAGTCCGAGAATCGCGCGATAGGTCGGCGACGCGTCGCGTGCGGCGTCCCACAGGGATCGGTCCTCGGGCCGGTTCTTTGGAACGTCGGTTATGACTGGATCCTTCGGGTTCCGGTCCTGCCCGGAATAGGGCTAATCTGCTTTGCGGATGACACCCTACTCACGGCACGCGCTGCGTCATTCGCGGAATCCGTGGACCTTGCCAACGCCGGGCTGGCGATCGTGGTCCGAAGAATAGGTAGGCTGGGCTTGAAGGTCTCCCCGCGAAAACGGAGGCCATCATGTTCCATAGGCGGTTTCGTAACCCCCGCGGACTTGTCCGTTACAGTCCAAGGGTGGACATTCGTGTAGGCCCCAGATGAAATATCTGGGGCTAATTCTTGATGGGAAATGGCTGTTCAAAGCGCACTTTGAGCAGCTAGTTCCCAAGCTCGTGAGGTCCGCAGGCGCCCTCTCTCGGCTTCTTCCCAACGTGGGGGGACCGGGGGGGACGACTAGGAAACTCTACATGGGCATCCTTAGGAGTATGGCCCTGTACGGTGCACCCGTATGGTCCACTGCACTTCACCGCCATAATAGGACTTTGTTGTGCCGCGCACAACGGGTCCTGGCGGTGAGGACCATCCGAGGATACCGTACAGTGTCGTGGACGGCGTCGACACTTTGGCAGGCGATCCGCCCTGGCCTCTCCAGGCGGACGTGATAGCCAAAGTTCGGCGCTCCCGACAGGATGCCTCGCCCGTGGCCTGGTCTATGGCCAGGCCGAACTCCAGGTGATCAGGACGCGGGAAACCGCGGCCATGATCCAAGCTTGGTCAGTAGAGTTGGAAAACCCTGTTGCTGGCATTGACACGGTGGAGGCGGTTCGACCGCAGTTGTTGCGATGGCTCTCGCGGAAACGCGGGACCCTGACTTCAGAATGACACAGATACTTACCGGGCACGGCTGCTTCGATAAGTATCTGTGTCAGATTGCGGGCTGCTTGCCTTCACCCCAATGCCGCCAATGTGGCGCGCTAGACACGGCGTTACACACGCTAGTCGAGTGCGCAGCATGGGCACCTCAGAGGTTTGAACTCGAGACACTTGTAGGACCGATCGAATCGCTGGGCGATCTGGTGCAAGCCATGCTGCACAGCGACGATTGGTGGGTGGGTGCGGCCAATTTCTGCGAGGCGGTAGTGTCTCATAAGGAGGCCGCGGAACGAGATAGGGAGAGAGATGGTAGTGCGCATGCGTCTCGCGGGCGCCGACGTCAGTTGGGAGCCCGGAGGCGCAGGTATGCGCATGACCTCCTCCCTGAAATACCGCTGCAGGGGCCCTCTAGCATCTAGGGAGCAGAGGAGTCTTCACCCCTGTTGACGAAGTGAGTTTGCCTCTCCCGGGGCATTCTCAAGCACTTGTGCGCTAGGATCGGTGTGGGCGTAACTACGTTCTGTATCTACGCCTTTTTAAGCGCGGGGCACATGGGAGGAGGGTGGTTTTAGTGGGGTATTGATTGTCGAGTTCCACACAAGCCGGTTGATTATTGTTTGGATTTCAGTGGAAACCTGATCAACAACGGTTAGCAAAGGATATGTGCGAAATGCATTTCCCCGCCTTATAGTACTAGTTGTGTTCAGTTATATTTGTACCTGTGTTATACGTGTTTGTATAGTTCTAAATAAACTCTATAGTAATGCTAACGGCATCTTAATTAGAGTCCCGCACTCGTAACAATATGACAAGCAGCGGGAAGGATTCTAAATTTCGTGTCGTCACATTTCATATATATATTTAAGCTTTCAAACACGAAATTTGAAGTATCCACGAAAAACTACAAAACATTTCCAACTCTATCTGTATTATTAGCAGTGTTTAAATTATTAAATATAATATATTCTATCTCATTCTCTCGCAGGCTTAGTCCTATAGATTTAGGTTTATCTCTTATTAGTGTCGCTTTTTTGTTTCACCGAGTTACAAATCACAACGATTGTAAAGAAGTTTCACTTCATTAATAAATCTTTTGCGGGTGTCAAGTTTTGTACAATGGATTTAGTAATTTGAAAAAAGTCAGGGGAGCTAATTCCGACCAGCAGATTTCGAAAATGCAAAATTTAGAATTTTTGTCTTTTAGAGCATCACATGAAAACTACTAAACGAATTTAATCTTGACACAGAGCTCGCTTACATTCTTGGTTAACACTTAGGATAGTATTTATCGACATAAAGGATTTCCTTCCGTGAGATAGACCAATACAGAAAAATCCAACTATTAATTTATACAGTGGAAAATCTTAAATAAATTCAATTTCTAGAGCTTCAAAAATGCTTTCAATGGATATCAGTTTAAATAATTCTGGAGATATAGGTTATTTTTATTAAATGCTTTCAAGCCAAATAACAAGACTAAACAACGTTCATCATCTATGGAACCCTTCATTGTGCGTGAACTGCTACACATGTCCTCCTTTTTTATTTTTTAAAATTAATATATTCATTGCAATCTGAAATACTTCAATCAACATCAGCATTAAAATAATGATAAACTCATTACCACAAGTTCAAGACAAAAGATCACGAAAACATCTGAAAATAGAAGCAGCAGTCGGCTCCATTAAAGTATCGTATCTCAGCTAGCCTGGAGCCGAACGTATTCAGCAGTCAAAATAAACTTTCAAGGGCATTGCACCTGAAGGCAACGGGAAATGTGTGCGGTCGCGTACACTGCGAACAAATATTATACACTATAGTTCGTTCGCGTTAAGAATGCAAGTGAGTCATCGTTGTTCGCCGGCCTAGCCCCGCCCCCTAACCAATCAAATCTTTTCAAATTACAAGGTCAAGTTCACAGTGACCAATTAAAGGCATAGCTTCGAACGCGACGGTTGTGTCCTGTAATTGAGTTAACAGGTTTATATTAAAAAAAATGAATACCTCACCAATTCGTAAAAATAAAAGTGGTTCGGTAATTCATAGTGGAGAGAGAAAAGTAATTTACAATATTTTTAAGTATTTTAAACAGTATGATTTAAATGTAACTGTGGAAATCATAGTACAAAAAACGGGAAATGCATGAAATTTTGTATATATTCTTTGTATGTATTGAATCATTTGTGACCTCAATTATAGCACAGTGCCATCTATTGGCGTGTAAGTGTTCTACTACAGGTAACAATCTTCCATCAGGTGGGCTGTAAACTTCTCTGTTGTACTCTGATAATTTATGATTAAAAAAAACAGAAATAAATGGTACAAAAATTGACTTCTGGCAATATGAATCGTCAGAGGCTTAAAAAAAAGTTACGATTTAATAATTTATCATTCTTTAAAAGCTACTTACAAGTATAATTTTTTAATCACTTTAATTATGAAGTATCTCATTAAAGTGAAAATGTACTGCAAAACACGTTTACGTTTTTACCTGTATATAATTTTAGTAACTGCAGACGTTGTCCGGCCCTGAAAAAATAAAAATCTATATCCCGATTTCAGCGCCACCTACCGGGTCTAATTGTGTATGTAAACCATCCTCGGACCTACTCAAACATATTTTTTTTACAAATTGGGGTACATTCTTGAAGTTTTAGTAGGGATCCCTATTTTTTTTTTCTATTAATAAATATAGCTTATATTAATCTGGAATAATGTAGCATTCTAAAGGTAAAAGAATTTTTTAAATCGGTCCAGTAGTTTTTGAGTTTATTCGTTACAAACATACAAATCTTTCCTCTTTATAATATTAGTATAGATACAAATTAATTTAAAAAATTCAATATTTTATTCGGACAATCGGATCAGTATGGCAAACCAACGAGGAAACGTAGCCAGCTTTCTAGGCACATTACCCATAGAAGACGGTGATCTAGGCTCAGTATTCTACTTATAGTCTTTCTTGAGGGACTACAATATAAATAAATTATGTTTCCTTTTATTATACTAGTTCATAAAGTCATTGTAAAATTTATTTAATTAATATAGGCAGTTATCTATTACCATAATCGTGATAAACGACTATTAAGAACTGTAATTGATCCAGACTTAAGTGATGATAATAAATGATCTCCAGTCCTAAATATGACACGAGACATAAAATCTGCAGATGCAATTGGAATGACGCCATGCCATGACATTGACGTCGAAAATAATTATGTTCCAAAATAGCCCGCGCAAAAAGTTCGTCGCCCACCAAGCCCCAAATACAAATTTGCTCGTCATGTTTATTGGATGGGTACTCCAATTTCTCTCCGACCGATCGGTATAAAACGTGTGAAATATCTAATACTTTATTAGAAAACACCTCAACGCCGTCCATTAGACGTTCTGATATCGGCACCCCGTTCAATATTTCTAAATTGAAACTACACCAGACCCTCTCATATCCCATATCTTTCCCATTAATTTATATAGAGAATTGCAGATAGCCGATGCCCGCTATTTGGGTTAGACGAATATTTACCCTCGCTCCGCTATTTCGGTCCTTCGAGCCGGATACAACAAATATTTAGTTCACGCACTTTTTAAGTGAAATATGGGCAGTTTAAAAAAAAACTCATATAAATTAACGTGTAATTTAAAGTGTTAAAGTTCAGTAAACTCCTAAACTGATCTATTAACACCACCCACAGTTGTTGCAGTATTCTTTGTTTCCGTTAAAAGCGTCCTAAACGTCTTAATTTGTTTAACTGTACCAGAATGAAGTGGTTTCGCGATTTTTTTGTGCCAGCTTTACAGATAATGGTAATTTAACGACTTCTGTGGTTGAGTGGTCTAACAACCATCCGGTACGCGACAAACACCGACTTCCACGAATGGACGCGGCGTTATCAATCAGTGAGTCTCGCACACCTAGGATACTTTTTATCCTGATAAATGACGTTGTTTACATGGGATAGATGAATGTAGTAAAAAGGTTGTTACTGCGGTCACGGCCATTTGGTACAGTCATTGCAATTCACTAACAAATACGTCGTTATGGCAACGCGAATGAAGTTTCGCTGGCACGTGTTAGTTAAAAAACATTGTACTTCTTAATTTTTTAGATTTAAGTGTTGCTTAATTTAAGGGGGTCCTAACGCTATAGAGCTTTATCGAGACGGCGTCGAACGTTTGGTAGACCTTTCGCGCGACCACAAGGCCGGCGTCGTGGTAACGCCGGCAGCCTTTAGCGAACGTTCCCGATAAGTGACAGTGGTAGGACCAATATTTTATCTATAATTAGACCCCCTTTTATTTAGTTCTAGCGTTTAATATAGCTTAATCTGTAATTTATTTTTATGTCTATATTGTACTTTAAAGTGAAAAGTATATATGTTATAGGCAAAGATCCATATGCAGTCTCTAACCGGAATTGAGGTTTATCCTAGGTTTGACCAACGCCTTTCGACAAAACCCGAAATAAATTCCAGTTTCGGCCTTTGACTAAAGTATTTTTAGAGAAACCTAGAAGTATCTAACTTTTTAGTCAAACGTTGAACGTAAATTAATCTGTTTTAGGCTTTGCCTAGTCGATCTTAGAAGCTACTAAGGCAGATTCGGTCAAACGTAGATTCGTACTGCACTTGTTACATGTTTAATGACTGTATAAATTAGTCTCTCCTAGGTTCATTTATTTGAAATTTGACTAAGACTTTATGTCAGATCTGAGATTTAAAATTTAAAAAAATACGGGATCTAAAAAAGTTTGTATAAACTTTAAGTGTAACTTAATATTCTATAGTAACGTGAAGCGCTGTAATTGACAGTGATTAACTCTGCACTTCAAGCTGTGACAGATGGCCTAAGTAAGGTCAATAACACGGTACATGACTGAGGCGTAAGGTCCAGGCTAAAGGTCTGCCCTCTCTTCCACCAGTGGCGGCATACATCGATTTATTACCGTGAAATGGCAAAGACTTATTGCCAACAATAAGGATGCGGACACATATTACAATAAACCCTAACATTATTTACTTACTTAGCACGTGTCATTTTTTATATTTGAGTTTATGGCTTGGCAGCTAGGCCTTTGTGCCAGATCTTAGATTATAAAGTTCCTTCATTTTCTTAAGTCTACGTATAATAAATAAAATATAATAAGAACAGCCCATAAACGTCCCATTGCTAGGCTCGGGCCTCCACTACTCTTGTCTAAGGCGCCCTGGCAGGTTTGACACATCGATTATCTCGATGTGCAGGTTTCATCACGATGTTTTCCTTCATGTGGTGCATGTATTCCGGCCAGGATCGAACCCGCGCCTTTAAGGTTGGGACGTATACGCTACCACGATTACGTACGTACGTCTATAGCTCAGCTGAATTATAGGATTTTTTATTTATTAGGCAATGCAGGAGTTCAGCAGACAGGCAGACGGCCCACTTGATGGAAAGCGGTTATCATCGCCTATGGACATTTACAACACCAAACGTGCTACAAATGCGCTGCTGCTCTCTTAAGGGAGACTGGAACCTGACACAACTCTTGTTATGGCGGCATACTCTAGACCAGGGGTGGTAGCCATCCAGTCGGGTAAATACCCTACCACCTGGCTGTGGGTTGTTTTGTCGCCTCTTACGACAGGCCGCCCGGCCGCAGGAAATTGTATTCTATCTCTGTTCCTGCACGGATGAAAAGGTTATCAAATGAGGCCACTCAACGGAGTTCTTGTGACAACTCAAAAGGCCACATGTGATTACACAATTCACATTGCTCACAAAAACTCATAATTACTACTCATAAAAATATCAACAGCCTACAACGATGAATATGTTGCGATGGATATGTGGAGTGCTGCGGAAAGACCGCGTCAGGAACTCCCATACCCGCGGCAGTCTTCATGCCCGTAAGATAGCAGATCAACTGCAAGAATGTCGCTTACGCTAGGACCGCCGCGATTTACGGACTTTTATGTAGACGTAATATTAATTACAGACTTAATGACCGAACTCTAAAATACCTTTTTTAATATATTGTTACGACCGACAAAGTCCAATGCACACCTGCAGTTTATTGCCTTTTCGACATTTGGACTTCTTTTGTTTACCTTATGTTTAAAATTTGTAATTAGAAAACGGCCTATTGTGTATTGTACTCGTTTATGGCCGTTCGCGGGCATAATTACGCAGGTGTGCGGGTTACGTTTTTGGGAAATTGCGTCGACGCGCTTGCCAGTTAGACATATTGCATCGGTGCATTATAAAGTAATGTCCCAATGTGGAGATCGGCAGTCTAGCGATGGTCACAAGCGAGACAAGACGTGTGTACATTCGATAATCTATATAGTGATGGACTTTGCGCGTGTTATTGAATCATGTATTACGTTTGTATTGGTTGTGTCCAGTTATATTTGTACCTGTGTTATACGTGTTTGTATAGATCCAATAAATTCTATAGTAATTCCAAACGGCATTTTAATTCGAGTCCCGTAACTCGTAACAATATCATAATAAAATACTTTTAATGTTTGTTTGAACAATAATTAATTTGCTATTATTTCGCCTAATTTATGATGTCATAACTTGCTATTCTCGTACTATTAATTCTACCCAGGCATCTTCGTCATTGATTAGATTAAAAACATATCTCATTTGATTTTATTGCACTACCCTATTAATAAAAATGCGGTAACATTTTTCGCCATACATTTCTATTGCACACAACCCAATGTTCTACTTTAACTCTGCTGCCATTATGATTGCCTAAAAGGTGACTTACGCAATGCTGTAGCGACCTTGTGTATTTTTGTGTATGGCTTAGTTGTAACAATGAACATAGCACGTAGTATTGTGGTCACATCTATAAAGAACGTGGAAATTGAATGCTCACTACAGTAGCTCAATGAGAATAGTAAAGTCATTGATTTCAGTCTATAAATACTGTTGATATGCCGCTCAAACTAAAGGCTCAGATGTATAGATCTGTAATACGGCCAGTTATATGGTTACAAATGTTGGGCCAATAAAATGGTAGACCAAAAACATCTTCGCTCAGGTGAAGTGAGAATCTTGTGATCAATGTGTGGGTATTAAAAGAATGGATAAGGTAAAAACTTGTAATTGTACTTAACAAAGGGGCAGGATGAGTGTTTGGTGAAAAATTGCGAAGAAGAAGATTAAGGTGGAAATGTGACAAATAGTAGATTGTAACACGAGAGGTGAAAGTGATCTATTTAGGTATGGGATGGTTTGGCGCACAAGCCTAGCTAATAGTTCGAGTGCCTAAATAGGCCTTTCACCCGAGGTTAACACTTTGCTTTTCATTTCGAATATGAGGAAAGTAAATAAAAACTGATTAGTTAAACAAACAATTACTTCTCTAGTCGTTAAATCTAAATCCGATGAACTCATTAATACGTCACATATGAATCGTCAAGTAAGTTTGTTTTTCTGTAGCATTCTACCAGACTTTTTGTCACTAAAGATAGTAAATATTTAGCCCAAATTTATGTAAATTATGTAATAATTTAGTGAAAAGTAATTTATAAGAATAAAATGATATTACAAAGTTGTTGATATTTTTTTATTCAAATTCAAAAGTTTTTATTCAAAATAAGTTCCGCTGGAGAACACTTTTTGAAGGACATGCATGTAGGTTAAAATTTAATTTTTCTTCCTATTCTATGTACGCCGCTTCGCAACGTGTTACTGCTGTTAAGGAGAAGAATATTGTTTTTCTTTATATTTCTTATTCTATTAATATCTCTTTTTCTTTAAAATAAATTTGATACAGAAGTATGTTACAGAATTATTATGTATTACAATTTATGCCGCAATTTAACAGTGGCTGTAAAACAGTTAGGGCATGAGTCACATATATTATCTATGGTTCGCATTGTTATTAAATTTTTTGACAGCAGGGAAAATCGTTTCGCTGGGCCGAACATACTTTCAGAATATGAGGAATGAAAAAGTCTTTTAAACTGCAAGATCGATGGATACATGTAATGGTAGACCAGAAAAGAGATGGACAGATTGAGCGAAGAATGGTATGGTCATTTATGATATGGCAGTGGATGTATGACGTATGCCAGAATAGAGGAGTATGAGTGAAAAAGTCATATTGTGCCGAACCCAAATGACAGGGATGAGGTGAAAAAAAGGGTGAGTCTTACCTATTGCGGCCACCCCTAATTTTTAATTGTTTCACGACTTTGCTACACCAATGTGTATAGACCACAATTTTCTTCAAAAATTTCATCCATATAGACCTAATAGTTTTTTTAGAAAAATGACTGACATACAAAGTCAAGGAGACAGATGAAAAAACCTACAAACGAAAAGATAAAAGTTGCGTTTTTGTTAGTACAACTAATGGCCGGTTTCTATATCTTACCGACTGTTCATTTGCTCTACCATCGGTTAAAATTAAAAAGCTCCATACAAGTGATGTCAAAATTCATGGACAGTTAAGATATAGGAACCGGCCATAAGGTACTCTTAAAGTCTCAAAGAAAACGCAAATTGAAAGTATAGCATATTTAGTCTCTACAAATAACTCCGTTCCCAATAAGCAATAAATCAATTGAGTTGCTGAAAATAATTAATATTGTTCCTAATTGGAGTAGATTGAATGAAGCGAGGTCGTTTGTATTAATTACGTGCAAAAACTTGCCTTGATTGAGTTGATTAATGGAATAGTTTTATATTTGTCGTCCAAACTCATATTAATCAAGGTACACGTAAATTAACTTCGAGACGTTAAATTAAAAAATATAGTTTATGTTTAACTAAGAAATTGATTTGTAAACGAAAATCGATTTGTTATTTTTGTATTATTTCAATTGTAATGTTAATTATAATGAGTTTAGTTATTTTGAAAAAAAATAATCGTGTGGTGTAAGTGTTTTCATCATTATATTAATACGTGAAGCAAAAACTTTGTACCCCTTTTTACGAAAATTGCGCGGACGGAGGTGTATGAAATTTCGCACACTTATAGTTTACATAGAGAAGAAGCGACGAATGCTAATTTTTTTAAATTATGCAAAAAAATACACTGAATCAATAAGAAAACACTACACACACACGCGCGTATAATATATACTCTTTTGTTTATTGTTCATGTCAAATTAACAGTGTATCTTGGCGAAATCTGTGATTATAGAAGTATAGTCTTTGATATTAATTATTATGGTCGAAATTCGTACAACTAGTAAAAATAAATCACTTTTGCCAAAAGTCATAAAAACACATTCATGTGTGCTCACTTTTAATAAAGGACAGTTTACTTTCAATTCAACCAGAAACAACTGTTGACACCATTTTTCCGCCACTACAAATAGCATTAAGTGTCACAAATATAGCTTTTCAATATTATGTCTCAAGATAGAAAGTTCTAGACTAGAAAGTTGACACTCGATATGGGATATCGGTTATTGAGCTGGGAATAATCTTGTAACTTGCGGTTTGACTATGCACTAGGACTTGATATAGGTTTCACTCGAGCTAATTTGACGTTACGGTTTTTTTTATATATATGATGGAAAGCGGTTACCGTCGCCTATGGACATTTGCAACACTTGAGGCATTTGTTGACTGCCTTGAAGAAATTTCATGACACCCTTTTTGAAAAACACCATATAATGTTTTGTTAATTGCTGAAGTGTAATAATAGACTGTCAGCATGTCCTATAGCACCACCACTAGAGATGTTACGAACGCACTGCCTGCTTGGAATTGTTTTATGACCGGCAGTTTAAGTAACACCATCTATATCAAACAGGCAGTGAGTTGAATTCTCATACAATAAACCTCGAGCTTTGGAATGAGCTTCTAGCAAAGGTTTTCAGAGCACACCTTATGTGGTTTTAAAAAAAAGGATTAATTAACTTTCATGCGACGGTAACCACTATCCATCAGTTGGGGGCAATCAGCCTGCCTGGTGTACTCCACGGCTATAATAATATATAATTCTGTATAAAACTTATTAAAAAAAGGAGAACTTGAGATATAAATAGAATACGAAACAATTTTTAGCTAATCGGGGTCTAAACTTTTTTTTTTACTGCAAATCAACATCCAAGTAATATAAGTTTAGTTATATTTATAGTATAATCATTTAATTAACATTAATACCGATTTACAGAAAACTAAGCCCAGCAGAGAGACAAAAATGACTGATATCGGTATAACGAATTTACCTTCCGACGTAGTTTGTGCGTTCCCACAAATATTTACAAATCTGCTATTGTCAACGTCTATTAATTATCAAAAATTGTTTGTTTCGTATTGTCAACAATCATCAAATAAATAACAGTAGGTTAATAGATAATATACTAAGTATGACAAACATACTGTAAAAACATCACTCTGAATAGCTAGCAAACCCTTATGCATAATAGGTATACGAGGTTTATAGGCTCTTAATTTTTTTATAAATATGTACATATTAGTCATAATGACAGTCTGGATGTGATTGTTTTGTAGGTGAGTTATTGATAAAGTTCGTAACATACGGCTTCAACGAGTAATAAGTTGAGCCAGCAAGTCCAAGGATCAGCATCCAAATTATTCTCTGTAACAACAAGTGAGAGAGAGAGAGAGAGAGATAACATTTTATTGCACACCAAAATATACAATTACAAAAACAGACCATATTTACAATATTTTTCTAGGCAATACAACAGGCGGCCTTATCGCTCAAAGCGATCTCTTCCAGAAAACCTAAATGAAAAAAAAATTGAATCAGGCGATATAGGTGGTGCAGGAAAAAGGCAATAGATACATAAATACTCAAACTAGTTTAAGAAATGAATATACAAATACATACATATATACATAGTCATATATATTAAATAATACATAAGTTATTATAATAAATGTGATTTTTTTTAAATCGGCAGTCAAACACGTACGTTGTATATCCTCAAGCTAAGCAAGTTTTGCTCGTGTTATGGGTAATATATAACGGACTCTGGGGCCGATCCAATACACCCAGACCATAGTAAATAACGGAACACTCATTTACGAAACTTACCATGCCAGGAAAGGATTCCGGCACCTTTGCATTCCGGTGCGCTAAGCCGGCAAAGGCTTAGTAGAAGCCGTCACATACAATATATACAAATAGTATATATTCCAGTACTGGTGTTCGCAAAGGACAAGTCTAAGCAATGAAATTTACCAAAATCTCAAAATATTGAAACTTGAGTGTTTGTACCATTCATATTCATAATAATTTGAGTGCCTATAAACAATATAAGGATATTCTCAAACTTCAACACCAGGCATAGTAATAGACTGATATAGGCATCTTTTAGATTGTTAAAAATATTGTTCGCATTCTTGGGGGTTGGTATACGCTTCTTCAATAAGATTCCGAATGAAATGTTAGATCTGCCTTTCACTAAATTTAAAACCAAATTAAAAAGTATCTTGCTAAAAAAGTGATACTACACTATTGAAGAATACGTAAATGACAAACAATTATTGAGTGAGATATGTTGCAGTATAAAATTTTAGTACGTCATGTCATTATTATAACAGTTACGAGCTACAGGACTCGAATTAAAAATGCCGTTGGAACTACTATAGAATTTATTAGTACTGTACAAACACGTATAAAACAAATACAAATAAAACTGGATGCAACCAGTTCACACTGCACGATTCAGTGCAATTCGACACGCGCAAAGTCCGTCGTTTATATCGTTAATCGAGAGTACTCCAGACGTCTTACTCGTCTCGTAGTCGTCGCTTGACTGCTCCACCCCTCCATTCGGACATTGTTTTATACTAACTATACAGTACAAAAAAAATTGGCCGTGCGCACTGAGTTTCCGAGAAATAGTAATTTGTACACCTGGTTATCTATTCCTGCGAACGGCCAACAAAGCCGAAAACAATAACAATAGGCTATTGTATAATTGCAAATTTAAATACGAAGTAATAAAAAGAACTCCGAATGTGGAGGGGCAATAAACGAGATGCGCAGCATTTCTTTATCGGTATGTGACAATAGGTATGCAGGTGGCCCAACTTGTAATATAACTATAATAATATTTCTCTTTCCTTTTATTGTGTTTGTCTTTCTTAGTGTACACTCTTTGCTACAATTCCATTAATTCTTCGAAAAGTAATTGTTAACATATTTCTGTATATAATTTATTTAAAAAAAAAAAGTTTGAGCTAGCTATTTAGCTAAACGTGTTGTTGGGGAGTTTGTTGCCGCTTCTTCTCCTTAACAGCAATAACACGTTGCGAAGCGGTGTACATAGAATAGGAAGTAAAATTAAATTTTAACTTATATATATGACCTTCAAAATGTGTTAACTTATTTTGAATATTATAGGTTAATTGTGCCAATAATAATAAAGTTTGTATGTCTGTCTGTTTCAGGTACGTTGACCTCCTTAATTCGACGATAAGAACCGTAAGATCATTGTTTATATAACAATCTTTGTGTTTTGATAGAAAATGAAATGTTGTTATGTCGACATAAGCAAATTTTAAATCACGAAAATTGTGGATAGTTTGTTAGTGTTGTTTCACGAAACTCGAGGGGTTAAATAGCCAATTTCATAGTTCTGTATTACAAATGTGACAAGTTTACCAAAAATTTTATACTCTGTCTTACACCTACCAGTATATCTAAACATGTGTTAATTTCATTAAGCGATTCTCTAATAGCGACCGCTTTAGGCCCTCTGGACATTCTTCTTTAACATTTGCATACGCAAGTAGTTAGTTGACTTGCGAAAGTGGCCAGCTTAATCCTTATCATAGTTAGGACAGTAATTTTCCAGTTAAGTAATAAGTTGTCTATTAAGTAGATCTATCCAAACGATGATAAGGACTTATTCGCAAGTTAACTATAGTAAGTACTTAAATAATGCAAATGTAAGTCAGGCTTAAGCTACTATGCTGATATAAAACTAACGTATCAAATAATAAGTCTGTATAAAAGAAAAAAGAGGAAAAAAGTAATAACATTATTTTTAAACAAGCTTTTATTTAAAGCTCTAAAAATGATAAATTAACCCATCAATTTATTATATTAAATAATTTATATGATGAATGAATGAATGAATGAATGAAAACTACGTTCTTAAAACTAGGTACAGTAAATGTTGAACAAAGGGCGGCCTTATCGCTTAAAGCGATCTCTTCCAGGCAACCCCTAAACTAAGGAAAATATTAAGACAACAGTGGCGGTGAAGACAATCAATAATATGAAACATTCTAAGAATAAATGAATAATATACTTTGTATACTGTATATAAAATCAGCAGCATGTTTTAGACTTGTGAGGACCAAAGATATTTAGTAACCATCAGTTTAAAAGAGAATATGGATTTAGCTAGTCTGATGTTGAGTGGCAGTGAGTTCCATAAACAGACAGCCTGTGCCGTCAAAGAGTTATCAATTATAGTAAGAGTTACAATTTATATGATATACGTGTTGGCATCCTAAAACATATGGCATCTAATATGTATTTATAGGGTATATCATGAAATTATAGTTGTAGTAATTACCTATATAATTATGCCATGATTTAATAGATTATATGGAATATGTAAGTACGACTAGTAGTAATATACGACTAGACTTTACCCTGCGGCTTCGCCGCGGGTCACATCACCTATAGTGCTTATTACCTCTTGTTTAAAGGGCAGGCGTTAATACAGGTTACATTGTATAAAATGTTTATGTTAGTGCTATTTGCCTCCGGAAGATTCACTTTATTTTATATGGCAAACTATCCCATCCCCAGACTATTTGCAAAATACATAAATGACAAAACTTGTCAAAAAAGACAAAATGGACTAAATGAAGGAAATGGACAAAATAGACAAAAATGACAAAATCACAAAACCTATCCTAGTTTCCGGGATAACCTTTACATAAGTCTATCACAAAATCTATTCCATTGTCCAGGATGAAAAGTATGCCTTGTCCACTCTCGGTATTAAAATTACATATATGGTATACCAAATTTCAGCCAAATCGGTCAAATAGTTTTTTCGGAAAAGCAGAACAAAAAAATAGACAAATATATTTTTATCCTGGAAACTATCCCATTTTTCGGGATAAAAAGTATACTATGTTCATCCTCGGCATTGAAAATATTTTATATATATACCGAGCTTCAGCGAAAACGGTCCCTTAGTTTTTACGTGAAAACGGAACAGACAGACAGAGTTACTTTCGCATTTATAATATTAATAGGGATGTCTAACTTTGACAATTGTGAATATGAATAGTTGTATTTTTATGAAAACCTTGTTCCCGCAAACATTGGCCGTATACGGCCAATGTTTGCGGGTTTGCGCCATCTTTATAAAGATGGCGTCACTTGAGATGCCGACCGTTTACGGAAATCGGTGGGTTTTAGCGCAAAAATATAAATACAGTTAGTTTTATATGCTGTCTATTTTCTTTCACCAAATCCCAATTATTTGGGGTCGGCGCAATATGTCATTTCCTTCCACACTCTTCTATTCTGACATACATCTTCTGTCACACCACAAATCATCATATTGTTACAATTTGGGCCAACTGCATATTTGTAAACACAGCACATTTATTACCTGCCGGTGTTTAAGCTAATAACATAGTAGTTCTTTTATGATTGTCTTCTTTTGTTTACTTATTTATTGGTTTATGGCTACTATTGTACTCGTTTATGGCTGTTTGCAGGCATAATTAGGCAGGTGTGTGGATTACGATTTCTGGGAAATTGCGCCGACGCTTGGCGGGCAGATATATTTGCATTTGTGCCATATGAAACAATGACCCGATTGAGGAAGAGCAGTCGAGCGATAACCAGCCGCGAGACAAGACTTGTGTACATTCGATAATCTATTTAGTGACGGACTTTGCGCGTGTTATTGAATCGTGCATTACGTTTAGACTGATTGCGTTCAGTTATATTTGTACCTGTGTTATACGTGTTTGTATAGTTCTAATAAATTCTATAGTAATTTTAATGGCATTTTAATTCGAGTCCTGCAACTCGTAACAATATCATCCTTCACACAATCCATCCATCTCTTTTTGGCTCTACCTTTACATTTGTATCCATCCATCTTCTAGTTTAAAATCCTTTTTTTCACACGACTTTCGTCCCTCGCCATTAATAGGCCCATACACACCTTGATCTTCTTCCTCTCAATTTTTCAGTCACGGGTGCAACTTCCATAGATCCTTTTATTTACTCATTTCTCACCTTATCCATTCTTGTAACACCACACATGTATCTCAACATTTAACAGCTTTCTAATATTCATATTAAGTAATATTAGTACAAAAATATAATATGAAATAACATAGTTTTTCACAAAGTAATAACATTAAAATTAATTTGTATAATTAACAATCTTTATATGAATTTTATACACTTTTATGTATTTTACATACGTATTGGTTAATTTTCGGAAGAAATTCCGCGTGTTCGTTTATTCTTACAAATTAATTCGGAAACGCGTTAAATACGTAATTAAATTATGAAAACGAGGTTGAGAATTTGCATTTTAAATTAGTTACGTCGGGTTTACAAAATTTTCTTCTATGTTCTGTTTTTCCTATTTTACTTAATGAAAATAGACGGTTCTCTCTATCAATTTGATAGACATGAGCTATCGGCTTGCTTTAGCCGGCTTCACGCTGATAGCTCGGGGCTCGTTCTAGCATTTTTCTTCGCCTTAGGCATTATTAGTATACTAAAACTATATAACGGAGTTTTTGGCGGGAACTGAAAGAGGACGTGGTGCTGTGCAGATTTATTTTCTAAAAATGTGTAGAATTACTCTAAAATGAACCATAGTTGTAGGATATTGATAGTTTTAGAGTAGAAATTATGTGTTTTGTGAAGAATGTGAACTGTATAGTCAAATGTGGCCTTTCGAGTTGCAATGTAACTGCGCCTGGCTTAAAGGCCTAGTTGCCAAGCCATAAACAAAAAAACTATATAAAAATTAAAGCAAAACAAACTTTAAAAAGTTACATAATTTGCAATTTAAATATTATAGTTGCGTAGTATAGAAGGCATTCAAATACAGTTAAAACAGTATGTAACATTTTATTGCTTATCTTTAAATTATTTTAATGGTCATTAAAAATCTTCGTTTTAAATGAGAATATCAGGAAATTGCCCATTCTATAGAACTAATTAGGTAGGATATAATATTACACATTAGATAAAGAAAAAATTGTTGTTATGTTATAGGCAGGTTGATAAAAAGTAGCCATGTTAATATGAAACATTATAAATATGTAAAGACTGGCTTATGTCCGCGTGGAATAATTTAAAAAAAAACCCGATTTTGAAACATTCTTCATTGGTGCTCCGCTCCTATTGGTCTTAGCGTGATGATATATAGCCTATAGCCTTCCTCGATAAATGGGCTATATAACACTGAAATAATTTTTCAAATCAGACCAGTGGTTACTGAGATTAGCGCGTTCAAGCAAACAAACAAACAAACTCTTCAGCTTTATATTTTAGTATAAGATTTCAAGTTTCTACGATACGTTTAAAAATAAACAAAAATCAGGGTGTCTAATTCGGACCAGCAGAATCCAAAAATGCAACTTTTAAAATATCTGTCTGTCTGTCTGTTTTTTTTTTTGTTTTGTTTTTTAATAAACGTCCTCCAACTGTTATGCCGGAATTTTATTTTTCCTCATATTGTAATCTATACTAATATTAAAAAGAAGAATGAGTTGTATTTTTGTATGTTTGCAACGGAATAACTCAAAAACTATTGGATTGATTTAAAAAATTCTTTCACCATTAGAATGCTACATTATCCCTGAGTAATATAGGCTATATTTATTACTGGAAAAAATTAGGGATCCCTACTAAAACTTCAATAATGTAAACTAAGGTGTAAAGAAATTGACATGAACCACCATAAACGACGCGGGGACAGGCCGCTAGTATTCTATATATCTATTAATATTATCATCTAGTTTTCTTATTCCAGGTTATAATATATTACATTTCCAATTTAATATGCATACTTAATATATATAATAGGTTGGGGAAAAAGTCTTTTCGCATATAGTATGTATGAACTTGTAATAAGATCTCTTTGGCTATACCATTTGTATCTGGCTGATTTTGGTATCATTAAAAAGATTTTATTTTAAAGAAGATAATTCCATTCAAATTCAAATTAGGAAAATGTGTGATTTTCATTTGTTTTTCTTATTGTTCAAATGAGTGAATCTAATGAAGAAATTCGATACATTTTAAAATTTTACTACAAAAAAGGTAAAAATGCAACACAAGCCACGAAAAAAATTTATGGACCTAATGCAGTATCTGTGAGAATAGCGCAAATTTGGTTTAAGCGTTTTCAATCCGGAAATTTTGATATCAAAGATGCACGTCGCTCTGGTCGCCATGTTACGGACAAAATTGATGCCATTTTTTAAAAAGTGGAGCAAGATTGGCATATTAGTAGTTACGATGTAGCTGGAGAGAACTGGGAATTGACCACAAAATTGTTTGGCGCATTTAAAAAAGCTGGGTACACAAAAATCTCGATATTTGGGTGTCTCATGAGCTCACTGAAAGAAACCTAATGAACCCGTGTACTCATTTGTGATTCTTTATTACGACGTAATGAAACCGAACCATTTTTGAAGAAGCTGATAACTGGTGATGAAAAGTGGATTACGTACGACAAGAACGTGCGAAAAAGATCGTGGTCAAAGGCCGGTCAGGCTTCACAGACTGTGGCGAAACCCGGGTTATCTCGCAACAAGGTGATGCTGTGTGTATGGTGGGATTGGAAGGGCATTATTCATTATGAGCTGTTACCGCCAGGCAGGACCATCGATTCTGAACTGTACTGCGAACAACTGATGAGATTAAAGCAAAAAGTTGAGAGAAAGCGGCCGGAATTAATCAACAGAAGGGGTGTGGTTTTTCAACATGATAACGCTCAACCTTACACATCTTTAGCCACTCAGCAAAAATTACGAGAGTTTGGCTGGGAGGTATTAATGCATCCGCCGTATAGTCCTGGCCTTGCACCTTCAGATTTTCACCTGTTTCGGCCTCTGCAGAATTCCTTAGGCAATGTCAGGTTACCATCACGAGAGGACTGCCAAAACCACCTATCGCAGTTTTTTGATCAGAAGCCCCAAAATTATAGCAATGGGATCACGTCCCTACCTACAAGATGGCTAAAAGTTATTCAACAAAATGGCACCTACATACTTTAGTCAAATGTAAATAAACTTTATATATATATATATATATATATATATATATATATATATATATATATATATATATATAAATTGGAAATGTAATATATTTATATATATATATATATATATATATATATATATATTATATATATAGTGATTCATTATTTATTTGTTGAAGTGAATGAAACTTCTTTAAGTTCAGTTCTTTAAGTTCTAATGTGAAAAATCGATGAAACAAAAAAGTGACACTAAAAAGATATAAACACATAAAACTCAACCTTATTTGATTCTAGATAAAACACATTTCTCTTTACCTGTGAGTATTAACTTTTAGTTTAAGTAAAACTTAAAAGATTTTAAGTGAATTTTAGCTCTATCTACATATACTTAAGGCAGATATTCTGTTATACGTAGATCAAAGGAAATTATACGTAACAGTGCATTGAATTTTCAACTTTATTTTAGTGATTTAAAGTGTAATTTACATTGAATTTTTTGATTCATGTTATGTTGACGGATGCAGGCCAAAGGAATTATATTTATATTAATAAAAGTTAGAGAAGAATTTTCTGTGAGTATATTCTCTGAAGTTACACTTCTACTGCGTGTGAACTACACACACACACATTTCTTTTTAAATATAAATGCCCTCGCGTTTTAATGCAAAATTTGATGAACGCTTCAAAATTATATTTATTCAACAAGTCTGACATATTTTCGACTATCGTTTTGACCTTGGTTTCCTTTTTAATGTAAAAGCGCGGAAATGCAAATGACGTCATTTCCGTGGTATTGACGAATCTGGTGAAGAAGGAACCGCTTCGGTTACGTTTCTTTGGTGCCACCATTGCAATTTATGTTGCAAAACGCAATAATAATACGCATTTGGCTAAATACAACCGACCTCCAACCCAGATGACAATGGCATATCAAATTCTCGTCACAGATCTCAGTTAGCTCAGACAGCGTGACTGCAACAATGGTGACGCACCTCTGCATGCCGACTGTGAGTGGGAAATGTTAATATGAGTTACGATTAACGCCGGATTCATATTGTTACAAGTTGGGCCAAATACAAGGAATGCACATCTGCCTGCCATAAAACCTGGTTTATTGCCCGTCCTCTATTCGGAGTTCTTTTGTTTAGACAATAGCCTATTGTTATTGTACTTGTTTATGGCCGTTCGCAGGCATAATCCTGTAGGTGTGCAGAATTATGTTTTCTGGGAATAGCGTCAATGGTGGCGCAGGTGTGATTCGTGGAAATCATTGTTTACACGGTCCTAAGCTGAGTATAAAGGGGTTTCCGAACGGGGAGATGAGCAGTCAAGCGACGACTACGATACGAGTAAGACGTTTGTAGTACTCTCGATTAGCGATATAGACGACGGACTTTGCGCGTATCAAATTGCATTGAATCGTGCAGTGTGAACTGGTTGCATCCAGTTTTATTTGTATTTGTTTTATACGTGTTTGTACAGTTCTAATAAACTTTATAGTAATTCCAACGGCATTTATTTTGATTCGAGTCCTGTAGCTCGTAACAATATTATATCTTACTACGTTCGTTTGCCTTACTATCGTTTAAAACTTCCACATATACAGCTGCTAGTGTTGTACAAAACACAAGTACGAGCATGTATGGTGTAATGCTCTCACCTTTGGGATGGCTCAGCCAAATATCAAATCGAAGTACTAGAGTAGATTTGAGTGGAGAACCAGGAGGCTGGTTGGCAACGACCGGCTTTTCGACAAAACTCAAATTCTCGAACATCGACGCAGGGTTGCCACCTTATCAGTTTTCTATCGGATTCACTCTAGAGAGTGTACAGCTGAGCTCGTCGACCTGATCACGCCATCTCCCTTCTATTATCGGACAACCAGACGCACCGGCATGCGGCACCGATATATGGTGCATATTCCGCCTACAAGAACGAAACGCTTTGCATCTAGCTTCATCATACGCACCGCAAAGGGGTGGAACTCATTGCCGTAGTCTGTCTTTCCTGATACTTATAACCTGGGCGTCTTCAAGTCCCGTGTGAATAGGTAGCTTCTAGGTAAGCGTGCTCCATCCCATCCACATCATCGCTTCACAGAGGGCGAGATCGTGGTCAAACGCGACTTATACTATAATAAAAATATAAAATATATATCGGGTGAAACAAAACTATAGACGGAACCTACGTAAACAAAAGCGTGAAAAGAAATGATGCATTTTTATAAAACTTCTGTGCATAATAGTAACGGAGAAAGAATGCATTTTCTTGCGGCCGGACTTTTGATGGTTTTGTTTTTGTGTGTTGAATGTGTCCCCGGAGGGTTTAGATTCACAATTAGAACCGCTAGGAGGTACTAAAATCGGGTCCTAGATTTTCATTTTTTCAGGAAAGGACAACGTCAGCCGGGACAGATAGTTTGTTTTAAACGACATTTTGTTCTGACTTATTCGTCTTATTTCACCTTAATGTCTCAAACATAAAGAAAGAAAGATAAACTTTATTTGAAGAAATATCAACGTAATTACATTGTTATGCACAGAGCATATTTTGAGAATTTGTACGCCGCATTTCCAGCAAACAAGGTTTGTACTCAGCATATTGTTGTGCCGAAATTATATCCGACACAAGGCTGATTTTCAGTGCAAATCTTCCATTTGGCGTAAGACCAAAACGCTCCAATTATGTTAAATAATAATAATAATTAATAAAACCGACAATAAAATACTTTGTTACTCCAAAATTAAAATAAATACTCATGCAACAACTTGTATCGAATCATCTATTCGAATACAATTCGATAGAGTGCTTCCCGAGTATTACCACAATCACATGGAAATACAAGAAAACCTGATTTCAGAATTCACCCCGCTCTTATATCAACAATCAGAAAACAGCATAAGATGAAGGTAGAATATTTATCAAAGAATAAAAGTGTATTTCGCGATGCAGATGAGTTTACGCATGAAATTGCATGATTTAAAATTTATACCTATAAATTTATGTAAACTGCTTAATTTCTATATTAGCATTTGCTAATAGCCGTTTCTATCGCAAACAAAAAGATTATTGCTCCAGATACTGCCTCATAAATTAAGATATTATTCTATATATTGTATATAATTAATTAAATCCGTGACCTGAAAATTTAGAATAAAATAGCATGTTATGGCTTAATTCTATTTGTTTAGGCAGTTCAGATTTCCGGTGTTTGAGCACCTTTTTCTACGATTTAATACAGGGGTCCACCCACGCCAATTAAGTTTCTTCGTGATATCCTTGGAAAGTGTGTAAGTTTATCTATAATATTATAAAATTCTAAACATGCCATGTCTGTACATTAAACCTATTAAAAATAACAACTGGAATAGACTATATAAACGATGGAGAACATTGCAATTTTTTTAGAATCCTTGTCTGTTTGTTCGGGATTCACGTAAAAACTACTAGACCAATTTCGATGCGGTTTTCGCTGATTGTCAGCTAATTCTTAGACTTAAACCCTGCGCTACTTTTTATCCCGGGAATACCGCGGGAGTTTTCCAGGGATTGGTTTGTAGTTGCTCGGGCGCGTAAAAAATTAGCTTTTTCTGACACAGTTCACTAAAACGATAGCTGCGGATATTTTGTGTCGCGGGAATTTCAAGTCAAGTGTCGATGAAATTGCGAGCATATCCTAGTAAAATGTAATATTTTATCTATCTATAATTTTCATGAAACTTTAAAAAAGACGTGTTGTAAATTTGCTCGCCAAACAGGCAAAAACACGTGAAACTCAATATTATCATCCTATCCAACCATCTATTAGTTGGTCTTCTACGTCATTTATGGCTTTGGCGTGTAAATCGTAATATATTATGGTTAATGCTGACCATTATTTAATCATATATTCGTTTGTTACAAATATGTTTGCATATAGTTTATTTAAGGGTAAAAGTAACTATTTATAAAACACATTTAATAATGGAATAAAAAAAAATAGTATAACATAATCTTATTTGATATAAAATAGAGGCATTTCCTTATAACAGATAGGTACTCTGGTAAGAAGAATATAAACCCTATAACTACCTATAAACGAATAATGTGTAATACTTGACACTGGTTAAACGAACAAACTGCTCTAAGCCATTAAAAAAAGTCGGAACATAGACATAAAACATGTAGGATAGCACCGAGGTGGTTAACTTAAATAATAATATTAGGAATGTTTTACATTTACCTACATATATACCTAAATATTTATTTATTCATATATTACAAATATTACAGTATAATCAACAAGCACATAATAGTCTCGAAAGCTTTAAGAAATTCCTTAGTATTGTGAAAACAGAAAAAAATCAATTTGTCTTTGGAATGTAAACGATTACGCAAGATGGCGCCGGCGAGGCGGGAAACCTACTACTGACCTACGACATTCATGCTGACTAGTTTTGTAAGAATTTAAACGTGGCTTGTTTAATCCAATTTAATTAAAACACGAATTATGTATTATCATTTATCTGATTGTAACCGGAGTTAATTCGATTGCTTACATCGAGATACAATATTACATTTCAATGAATATTTTTATAAGTGTTGCCACTTGTCACAAGTCTGCGGAAAAAGTCACGATTTTAATTGTTGTCCCGGGACTCGATGACTTATGTTACTGATTTTTGACAACTTATATAAGATTAACGACGACGAATGCTATGAACGAATTGGACGTCGATGTCTAAACTCTTTTATTTGTTTATTAATCTTATTTATTTATATATTACTAGGATGTGCCTGCGACTTCGTCCACATTTGTCTGGAAATACCCGCGGGATTCCCGTGACGCAAAGAATCGCAGCATTTAAAAAATAATTTAAGCAATTGTTTTAGTGAAAAATAAGTCAATTTTTATGCACTTGTACAATTATAAACCGCTCCCACGAAAATTAAAGTATATATAAATTTTATTACATAAAATTTTATATCAATCGGTCAAAAATTATATTGCAATTGGTTCCTTTTTTATCTGACCATTTTAAATCTATTTATTCATTTTATATTATTTATCTATTTTAGACTAAAAGATTTTAGTCTAAGAATTTGCTGTCGATCAGGGAAAACCGCATCGAAATCGGCCCAGTAGTCTTTACGTTAATCCCGAACAAACAGACAAGAAATCCAAAAAAAATTCATCGTGTTCTCCATCTTTTATATAGTGTATTCCAGTTTTCTTAAATAGCTTCAATGTACAGACACGCCATTCTTAGAATTTTATAATATTATAGAATAGACAGGATAGCCTCATTTGAGGTATACATACTATCTTTAGGTGTATAGTTGTGATTACATTTTACAGTCACTTCTCATATTTTGCATTAATAAACGAAAATTCAAAGAAATTTGTAGCGTTTGTGAAGTTCTTTTTGATTTTGAGGCAGGGGAAGTACATATAGTAGCCACTGAAGATAGCGCAGCTAACAGAGTCGATCGCCGGCATGTGTGGGGATTCAGCAAGGTACCCCTGTCTATGTGGAAAGGTAACCCATGTGCCAATACCCCACTAAAACCACCTTCCTCCCATGTGCCCCGCGCACGCTCAACCAACACCTAACAACAAGGTTTACTCGGTAGTAGTAATTTTTTCAATCTATACTAACTCTATGTTTCGTACCTTTATTAGAAAATTTAATTTAGGTTGTATTGAATTTACACGCTTACTTATGTTTGTTTGTTAATGTGTGTGACATTTTGCTGGGTGTTTTATTTGTGTTGGGGTGTACTTTCAAATAAGTTGTAATATTATTTTATTACTTGGTTTTATTCCATCGTACTTATTCTAATGTGAAGTCTTGCTGTTATAATGATGTGGTGTAGATAGTGCCTGTGGAGTGTATTGCTTATAGCTATAGTATATGCTAGATGTATTTTGATTGGATTAATATTATAACATATACCTAATACTTACAATTAGCTTAATTAGTGCCTACTCGATAGTATTTAGTACTCGGTAGTAGTAGTAGTAGTGTTGGCAGACTTTAAATAAAGAAATTTTGAATCACAGTTGCTTGAGACGACCCGTCTATTGTCCCGACTTTATTTTCATAAGGCGGCAACCCTGACTTCTTCCACGTTTTTCTATAAAAGCAGTCATTTTAAAAAATTATCACTATTTTGTTTGTTGCATGTAACTAAATTAAAATTCTAAGTATTAATTAATATGTAAAATTGATTCTTTGATTTAAAAAAAATAATTAAAATTTATTTTTGCTTTTGACATTTGAACGAGGTAAATTGAGTCTCTGTGTCTCAAAGAAAGGTGTAAGTATATCGCGTAGATATACTATAATCTCAAGTGCTCGAAATGACAGTACTCATGTTACCCATTCAAACAAAACTGTAAGATAACAAACATTGCATATTGGAATGGTTTGGTCTAATTATATATTTCTTTATTAACTACCTTTACATGGCTATTTTGGTTAAATAGAAACCATTTTAAGTTCCTAGTCTGTCCATCTGTCAGTTTGTATGTTGCAGTCAAGTTTTTTTAGAAAACTCTGAGTCTACTTGAACTGAAATTTGGTTGTCCCAGTCATGTCTTTAGCATTGGCCTTAGAGGCCCCCGCCTGCTAGGGCACGAGGAGTTGGTCGAGCTTCCACTTTCCGGTAGCCCTGGTATAAGGCGCAGGAAGTAAAACCCGGGGGTTTTTAGTGGGTATCCCTAACTGTGGAGTTGTAATAGCATCTTTAGTTCTAGCTAGAGGTGCTAGTGCCACCCCGACCTGGCGAAACTCTCACACAGCTCGCGACTTATCCCCTTTCGTGTGGCCTATGGCCCTCAATCGGATTGCCTCTGGTTAAAAAAAAAGAAAAATAGTCATATTTTTAACATATTGTTACAACTCAGGTCCCGACAAAAAGCAAAACCCACCTGCATATCTGAAACAAAACACATTTTATTACCTGCCGGCATTTAAACTAATTGTAACTCTTTTATGATCGTCTTCTTTTGTTTACTTTGTGTTTAAAATTTGTGATTAGATAACAGCCCATTGTTTTATTGTACTCTTTTATGGCAGTTTGCGGCCGAGTAATTAGCCAGGTGTGGCGGATTAAGCCGACTTAGATACGGGGACATTGCATTTGTGCAGTATGAAAACGATGACTTGATGGAGGGGGAGACAGTCGAGAGAGAACCACGAGCGAAGCGAGACGCGTGTACTACAATCGGAAATCTAATAGTGACGAACTTTGCGCGTTTTGTTGAATTACGACCTTCTGCATTACGTTTGGACTTGTTGTGTTCGGTTATATTTGTACCTGTGTTATACGTGTTTGTATAGTTCTAACAAACTCTATAATAATTCCAACGGCATTTTAATTCGAGTCCTGTAACTTGTAACAATATAGATAACTAGCTGTGCCCGCGACATCGTCCGCGTGGTTGTTTTCCCATGGAACCCTAATTTTCAAAGTAGCCTAAGTTACTCCTTATAACATCAGCTATCTGCCAGTGAAAGTGCCGTCAAAATCGGTCCAGCCGTTTCAGAGATTAGCCGGAAAAAGCAAACAGATAAAAAAAAATAGGTTTGATATTAATACCGTATATACTTTCATATGCATTTAGTAAATAACTGTTATTTTGACATTATAAATAGACACTTCAGTTTTATTTATTTGTACAGATACATAGGTAATTTCCAATTGCCACTATTTAAGCATCTAATATAAAGTTAATTAATATTGAACATTCTAGTATTCAGTTGTCATATAAATTTTGCTATGTATTTATTGCTTATACGTTAAATATAGTGAAGTGAGTGGTCACAAAAGGCAATCAACATACCGCTAGCATATTGCTATTACAATGTTACTAATAATGCAGCGGTACAAGTTACATGAGCCAAGCGTTTAACATAATGTTACGAGTTGCAGGACTCGAATTAAAATGCCGTTGGAATTATTATAGAGTTTATTAGAACTATACAAACACTATAACACAGGTACAAATATAACCGAACACAACAAATCCAAACGTAATGCAGAAGGTCGTAATTCAATAAAACGCGCAAAGTCCGTCAATATTAGATTCCCGAATGTACACACGTCACGCCTTGATCGTGGTCCTCGCTCAAGGCTCCTCTCTCCATCAGGCCATCGTTTTATACTGCACAAATGCAGTCCGCCCGGTAAGCGTCGACATAATTTCCTAGAATCAGCTTGTAATCATAATCCGTAACACCTGGCTAACGACAATAAGCTGTGCTCCGCAATAAGTAAACAAAAGAAGACAATCATAGAAGAATTACAATTATATTAAATGCCGACAGGTAATAAAATGTGCTTTTACAGACTGTACGTGGAATTTGTCTTAGTCGAAGGCTAAGTTGTAACAATAGGTTGAATTTTTTTATTGCCTGAAGCAGCAGACAGGTACACAGACGACCGCTCTGATGAAAAGTACGTTACCGACCTCTAACAAATTTTATAACGCCCTTCTTAAAGAATCCCGTCTCATAGCGCAGAGGGAATACCGCGACGGGAACTTCCCTGCAGATTAAAATTTTACGTGGAATAAATGTTCTAGAAAACCGTTGTATAGTTAAACATGGGAGCTCAAGGTTTGTACAACATAAGTTCCTGAACGCTTGATTATAATTATTATGACATTTGAGACTGCTGTATGCACCTTGATATCTGTAATATGTATGTTTAGAAGGTGTTAAAGACTTTAAATTTTGAACGAATTTAAAGTTTGTTTTAAATAATACAACATCATAAAGTGCTAGAAGAATGAGCTTTTTTCCATGAAGTCTTTTAGTGTGAGGACATTGTCCACTCAGTGATTTTCAGCAAGTAGTACGCCATGCGTTGTTAGTGGCAGTTGTTTGCCATCAGTCGTCCTAGTTATTCTAATTTATGTATTGTATGTGTAAATTAATTAAACAATTATAATTATATAGAACATATTCATTTATTTATCTCCACTCTTATAGAAAATATAAATTAATACTTACGCACATAAGAGGTTTCACAAACGTTTTAGAGGCTGTTTTTTACCTTTTTACTAAATCCTATAACCATAGCATTATTTTAAGTATTCGTTTTGTAAATTGAGATATTTTAAAGCGTTACTCAAAGAAAATCAAATTTCTCTGATTTTTTTTTAAATTAATTTTATTTTAAGCTTTGAGGCCGACCACATAGGTTGGTCATTTAATTTGTTTTTTTGCTATATCGCTCGACGCCTATCTATTGGGCCAGACGAACTTGCCATTATATCATATGAAGTAACAGTAATGAGCAGAGTTATGTCATCGTGTTGTAACTGTGCCGTCGGTAGTGATGAGATCGAGCCGGCCAGAATTTACAATGTAACCCCCCACTATCTAAAAGGACTGTAATCTATTGTTAAAACTTTTGGTGAAAGGTTGGTCAATATCTATTGTTTAGTAGCCCTTTCAGGTTAATCTTCATAAAGACGGTATCAGTTTTATTGGACTGGCACTACTACTGACCTATGGGGTATACATTATAATCGTTTCATTACCAAGACTCTGAAGAAAGACATCCATACAAAGTTAGTTTTACAATGGAAGAAAAATGTTAGAAATGTTGATCGTCCCGCAAAAATGTAAGTATGAGTCATTAAATTCTAATTTGTAAAGAGTGCCATATGTCATTATTTTTATGGTATTTTATATTATATAGTAATACCCAAATAAATTTTTAACCAACAACTTATTATTTGCAGCATTTCTAGACAAAATCAATGTTAGAACTAAATGAAAAAGTTATAGTATTATCTGAAATTTTAGCGACTATAAATTAAAATTACGTTTTAACGGGTTTTAAGCGCGGCATTTTATTTGATTTTTATATCGACGTTTCGGCCACTTTCAGTAGCCGCGATCACGGAAGACAAAGATGTGAAGTATCATTGAATTATGGGAGCTGCGGACGTCTAATCATCACAGCGGACAACGAACTACTGGCTAGCGCAACGCGGGAGCGCACGCACGTATTAATAGTTGTTCTATCTCGCTCGCATATCATCCGTCCCTTTTTTTTTTGGAGCTGGACCCAGCTGAATAGCCACAGATGGCTGTTTCAGCGATACCGGACCTTGGGGGCTTCCCGACTACGTGGGAGCGGAGGCGTTCAGCCCTGAAGCAGCACGCTCGAGGAGGCACCTCCTGTGAGGTTCGACCTCAGCTCGACCGCTGCTGGGGATTGACTCTATATAGGATTTAGCCGAAAAAGGCTGAACGAGCTAAGCAAACAGACTGAAGTGATTATTTGGGGACTTGTTATCGACTCCGCCGGCGGAGTCGATCCTAGTTTCTATCATTACTACCGCTTCGCAACGTGTTATAGCTGGAGGAGAAGAAGCGGCGGAAGTAACTCTTAGCAACACGCCTAAGCTAATCTTGTATGGCTACTTGTGTCTGTAATGAGTGGGTTGCGATTGGTGGGTCTTAACGCTGTGAGAGACGATTCGAGCCGGGGGCTCTCCGGCGTCTGTTTTATCTGCGTCTGTTATGCCAGGCTGATGTTCTGAGCCTCGGGGGGTTCATTATAGCGAGAAGTCGGGTGATTTCATCCGGCTCCTCCGTCAATGAGTACATTGCGAGGGCGTCGTTTACTCGTGGGAGCGGTCGGAGTGGGTTTGTAATTGACCGTCTCCGTCACCAGAGGGTTCGGGTGATGGGGGGCGCGGTCAAAGAATCTGCGCGAGAGGGAGATTATGTAGTCTTTGATGGAGGGAAGCTCCAGGTCGCGATGCAGGTCGGCGAGCCGCATATATCGCGGAGCGTCGGCTGCAGCACGTAAAAAGTGGTTCTGGATCTTTTGCAGTTTCCAGGTGTTGGAATCGCTGGTTGAATCGTCATCCGTCCCGCTCACACACTGTGCTATATATTGTACTAGCTGTACGACTTGTTAATATTTGTACTTAAGGTTACTATTTCCAAAATAAATTAGTTCCCTTCAGTTCACATCAGAACTCGACAGTGAATACTACCCTCTGCCATCTGAAGTATCATTTAACCTCTACCTCTCGCTGCTACAGACTAATGTTAAATATTCAAAAAGTTATCATAGCCTTAAGCGCGGCCTTGCACCTGTAAGTTTTAAGTTACAAAGACTAAGCGCTTATTATTTAACAGTTATCAAGTTACAGTGACACACGAAGAGTCAAACACGGTAAAGTATCACTTGTGACATTTGTCACATTTGTTTAAGCCTGATTTACATTTGCGTTAGTGAAGTATTTAGTTAACTAGCAAATAAGTCCTCATCATAGTTTGGAGAGTCATCTACTTAGCCAACAACTTATTACTTGACTGGCAAATCCCTATCCAAACAATTATAAAGGTTTAACTCGCTAGTTTCGCAAGTAAGCCAAATACTCAAAGAACGCAAATGTAAACCAGGCTTTAAGCTTATTTTTATTGCATAAGTTCAGCAGACAGGCAGGCGGCCAACCTGATGGAAACTGGTTACCACCGCCTCTGGACATTTTTAACACCAAAGGAGATACTGGAACCTGGGCACTAATGTCGGAACACAACTCACGGTTGTTATGGTGGTATATTCTAGGCTTAATAAGATTCTACCAAGCTTAATAAGTTCTCTAACAAGTTCAAAACCACATGACAAATGAGAAACGTACACACGAAAAGTTAAACCAAAGTTACCACACATGGCACTAGTTAGTATAATATATATAGGTATAAACATAAGGCACACACTGCACATGCGCTTCCTCACAACACCAGCATGTAACAGATACACTTTACATGAGTATAAGTTTAGTATTAAAATTAGAATAAATTAATATTGTTACGAGCTACAGGACTCGAATAAAATAATGCTGTTGGAACTACTATAGAATTTATTAGAACTGTACAAACACGTATAAAACAAATACAAATAAATCTGGATGCAACCAGTTCACACTGCACGATTCAATACAATTCGATACGCGCAAAGTCCGTCGTCTATATCGCTAATCGAGAGTACTAGAAAAGTCTTACTCGTTTCGTAGCCGTCGCTTGACTGCCTGCCCCTCCATTCGGGCATCGTCTTATACTAACTACACAGTACAAAGAAATTGGCCGCGCACACTGAGTTTCTAAGAAATAGCAATTTGCACACCTGCGAACGGCCACAAAGTCAAAAACAATAACAATAAGGATTACTTCGACGCTAATGATGGTTATAAAACAAGTAAAAAGACAATTGCATGTTTTTCTTAATTACAAATTCAAAAGACAAAAGAATTCTTAATCCGGGAAGACAATGGACTACGCTTACAACAGGCAGCTGTGCGCTTATCTTTGACGGCATGTAACAATATAATAAGTTATTAGTAAGGTACACCACAACACAAATAAAAATGTCACACACAGTAACAAAAATAACCAATAAGCGTGTATAAATTTTAAAAACTTTTTATTTAAAATTAAGTTGTAAAAGGGTACGGAACTCGAGTCCGTAGAGTTATAAAAAAAACAAAGTTACCCCGGTTAGTATTACTCTAAACATCAGCCGCAATAATATTACACAACATCCTAAACACAAGTCATCTCAGCACGTTTGCAAGCGCCGGTGACGACACAACGTCCATCAAGTTGACGTCTAATTTTATTATGATTATTACAGTTAAGCCTAATTAGGTGTCTGTTTAAGAAATAGAATGTTTGTTAATTTATACTAAATAAATCTGTAGTAAATAGTTCGAGTTTGTACAATGCGTTTAAAATGTGGAACAATAACAGGGGGGATAATTCGGACCAGGAGATTCCGAATATGTAATATTAAGAATTTTTGTCTGACTGTTAGAGCATCACGTGAAAACTACTGAACGGATTTAAATGAAACTCGACACAGAGCCAGCTCATATCCCGGGGCGTAACTGAGGATACTTTTTATTCCGTTAAATGACGTCTTTCCACGAGCTAGACGAAAATATCGAAAAAGATGGCGCTGGGATCGCGTCCTTTTTAAAAACTCCTAAACGTATATGAATGAGATTTTTATTTTTTATTTATTTATTATTAAAAGGTATCCAACAGTATATCCATGAATTTAAGGCTTAAGAAAACATAACAATAAATCTAAACCAAAACTGGATACTTCTAATCTCGAAAAAGAATTGAACCAAATATTAAGTTACACAACACTAATATTAATTATTCAATCTACCTGATACTGTGAAACTTCTGACGGGAAAACTAAGCACAACTAAATGACTAAGTCTAAATACAAATATTACATTCCTTTTGGATCTTATTATTAAGTTTACTAACTACTGATGACTTAAATATTTGTTTCGAAGTATTAAAAATGTCAAGTCACTAAAATATTTGTTGTAGGTATTTGTACAACGACGCAGATATTTATTTTGTCCGTAGTTAGTTTTAAAAACAGGGGTAGCAAACAGTTTGATTCGACACAAAGCTGGCTTATATCCAGAATATAACACAGAGGTTACTTTTTATCATCGATAAATGACGTCGTTTCTATTCAATTAGATTAGCCAAATAGATGGCGCGGCAATCGCGATTTTTCAATTCACTAACAAATACCTACGACGTCAAAAACAATATATCATTCATCATTATATTACTTCAAATCAGTTTCGCTTCGACTCATCTCTGTTTTGCTGGGCAGTTGTCTAGACTATATGGACTTTGTTCGCGCCGCTTAATTTAAAATCCTGTCCTATCAAATTATTTCCACAACTACCCGCTTTTCCTAACCGCGTTATCCAATCACCTTTTCCCAGCCGCCTTTTTCCGTTCCATGCGACTATCCTTGTCGTGCTTACCGCAGTACTAATGCTGTTCGTCTTTACGAGTCAGTCTGCTGTCGACCCTCGTACGACAACCCTCAAATCTTTTCCGCCACAACTTGCATATAAGTGCAGTTATACCGCACCGCGTGTGTACCAATAATAATCGAAGGCCGCAAGAAGGAGACAAGCCAGAAGATTTGCTGCAAGGCTCACGACTTGGTGATCAGCACGCATAGTTAGTGCAGCCCAGAGGCACGCAGGTTAGTCTCTCTTCTTTCCATACCAGCAATCCTACCACCGCCATTTTGGATACGCGTTCAGTACCTAATACTGGGCTGCCGCGTTAACAAAGTTAGTTTCTTTGTTATTATTATAATTTCTCCGTGCAGGAACTGAGAAAGAATGCTAATTCCTGCGGCTAGGTGGTAGGTAATTGCCGGACTGGATGACTATATGCCGCCATAACAACTTTGAGTTTTGTTCCGGCATCAGTGACCAGGTTCCAGTTTCTCCTTCAAGGCTGGCAGCACATTGGCAGCACCTCTGGTATTGCTAATGTCCATAGGCGACGGTAACCACTTTCCAACACATTTGGGCCGTCAGCCTCTCTGCTGTGCTTCAGCAAAAAAATACTTTAGTTTTATTATATGTAAAAATTCGAATTTAGTTTTTATGTAAGTAAAAAAACTACTGCTAGGGTGTGACACTAGAAGGCAAACTCTAGTCCTAACTAACATTAAATGGGAATGAGTTTCTTTATTTCTGACGTTTTCACGCTTTAACTACGCAACAGATCATCGCGAAATTTTGCATTCACGTTGATAGGGGTATAAAGGACATAGATACTTTCATCCAGATTTTTTTTGTGTATGTGTGCAGTTTTACACGCAGTAGAAGTGAAACTTCGGTGAATACACTCACAGATAATTCTCTAACTTTAATGAATATAAATATAATTCCTTTATTAACATATTATAATTCAAAATAACCTTCTTAGGTATCACTTTAAAATTTTCACTGTTTTAGTCTAAAACATGTTATTATCAGTTTTATTTCGGTCCAAATTAGACCCATGTTTGTTTTTTTTTATTTTTTATTGCAGGAGTTCAGCAGACAGGCAGATGGCCCACTTGATGGAAAGCGGTT
Source organism: Dendrolimus houi (assembly GCA_039645545.1). Taxonomy (NCBI): domain Eukaryota; kingdom Metazoa; phylum Arthropoda; class Insecta; order Lepidoptera; family Lasiocampidae; genus Dendrolimus; species Dendrolimus houi. Next base: position 1,587,104 of record CM077137.1, on the reverse strand, counting down.
ACCATCGCCTATGGACATTTGCAACAACAAAGATGCTCCAAATGCGCTGCTGCTCTTTTAAGGGAGACTGGAACCTGGTCACTTATGCCGGAACCCAACTCAAGGTTGTTATGGCGACATACTCTAGACCAGGGGTGGTAGCCATCCAGTCGGGCAAATGCCCTACCACCTGGAAAATCATCAGTTTAATCATCGGTCTTATTGGCACACTAATCTGTACTGTATATGTTAAACTCGGTATCTCATTCTCTCGCAGGCTTAGTCCTATTTTATTGTTTATCTCGCTTTTTCGCATTGTTGTCTAAAGAAGTTTCACTTCAAAAGTACTATTCCCCAGGGATAAATACAAAAATCGCCGCTTTTCACGTCGCGTTGCGACCACATCGTCACAACATAATGTTAATGTGTTGCTCTCGTGGTTAGTTAGTTCCGCCTACGCTAGATGGCGTTACGGGTATTTATTATTAGGCACTTTGAAATAAAAATTAAGGTTGATATTTTAAGATGTGTAACAAGCCCACTTCATGACATACTGTTACAGCTATTGAGTAGCATAGTTGTTCTTGTCGTGATTCTTTTTAAAGTTAATAATTGATTTTCTTATGTACCCTCTTATTTCTGAACGACACAATCGGCCATTTCCTTAATTTAATCATAATGTTATATTTTTATTTATTCGGTAATTAGCGCCTGTTTTGTATAGAGTAGTTGTCTATAATTTACAATAATTTTTTACAATATTTATCCTTTGTATAATGTGATAATTGTCTACAGATTATAATTCAAACCTCTCAATTATATATAGACTGTATTCACTACATTTTATTTTCATGTTGGCAGACGCGATATATTTATACAGTGTTCGACTTATTTTATTGCATATAAAACTTTTAGTATAATATTTTGTACAATATCTTATATAAAAAACAACAATAATGTATTAAATTCTTGTCATGAATAATCCTTTAATTAAAATAGTTTATGAATGACTTAAATCCGCTTTCGGTTGTGCCAATATGCTAAGTTTCATATACAGATTGGAGGGCTGTCGAGGTGTTCTAAGAATGCTTGTCGACTTGGAATAGTCAGTGTATGAAATATCACAAACTACTATGGATACTACGTATTGAAATATATTAAAACCGTAAGGTTCTGTGAGTATAAAGTATTGTGACCAGTTGTTCTTCTTTTACTACCATAAACCCTTCTGAGTTGTTTGTTGCAAGTATTACAATACATCGTAACGCCAGCGGAGGCTCGGGCATAAGCTAATTTATTATATTGTAACCAAAATTAGTAAAACGTTTGAAATTCATAGTTTTAATTTACATTATTAATCGGCAGTTAATAATTCTTTTGTTGACAGATTTCTTAATGAGTATTGCGCCTTGAATTTAACAATGGAATTTATTAACCAATGTTTGCAAATTTGATTTATTTTGTAAATTGATAACTTCTATTATTATGTTAACATTGTGAAAATTGTATCGGTGCAGGAATGGAGAAAGAATAAAATTTTCCTGCGTTGTGGTGGCCTGTCGTAAGAGGCGACAAAACAACCCACATCCAAGTGGTAGGACATTTGCCCGTCTGGATGACTACTACCCCTGGTCTTGAGTATGTCGCCATAATGACCTTGTGTTGTGTTCCCGCATTAGTGATCAGGTTCCAGTCCTATTTACGAGTACGGCAGCACATTGGTAATAGTGTTGCAATGTTTATAGGTGACGGTAACCACTTTCCATCACAGTTGGGCCGTCAGCCTGTCTGCGTTACTCCAGCAATAAAAAACATCTACATAATTGACAACTTATTACTTAACTGGAAAATTACTGTACAAACGATGACACGAGAACTTGAATCGCCACTTTAGCAAGTTAACTAATTACTTAACTAATGAACTTGTAAATCAGGCTTTAAACGAAGTTAGCATAAGTTCATTGTCATATAATATTAGCCACCTGTCGCACCAAGAAGACTCCAGATTGGGAAATTCCGGGTCAGAAGAAGACCAAGTACCGAATTTGGTCATCTTTTGAGCCACTTCGCTCATGTACGGAACTTTCTCAAGAACATTTGTCTTGCTAACTACGTGGATTTGGGCTGAGCTCCAAACTGAGGTTTCCCCACAGCGCTACGATATGGGGTTTTTGAAAAAAAGTGTCATAAAATTGTGTTTGAGGCCGGCAGCACATTTGCAGCACTTTTGGTGTGAGAAATATCCACAGGCGACGGTAACAACTGTCCATCAAGTAAGCAGTAAGCCAGTTGTTGCTGTAAGCTACTGTACTCCAGCTACAAAGAACAATACTAAAGTCCTAAGGATTAACTACGAAATTCGAGTATAACCCGCCTGTATAGTGCCTTAACCACAAAGTCTTTTCATAAGTAGTATAACGCAAACATGGTTCAAATAAAAATGCAGCGAGATTTCTAAAAGCAAGCCTCGAGATCCTGTATTATTCTGGTGCCAAAGGAAACTTTCTTGCAAAGGTGGTCCACTTTTCTATCTTTGAGAGCTTGAATAAGAACTCACCTGACACACTTTATCAAAGGAAAGACTTGACATGAGGTCGGCAACCTGAATATGCTCACTGTCGGTTTTTAATGGGCTCCTTGTGGTATAAGATTTTGTGACTTGGTTTTGCTGTAATAGTGTAGGTGTAGGTGATATGGTAATTATAAAAAAATGTAATAAACAAATTTATTATTAAGTACTAGCTGTACCCGGCAGACGTTGTCCTGCCTTAAAAAATAAAAATGCAGAAACCGAATGCAGAGCCATCTACCGGGACCAAATGTTAATCTAAACTTTTCTCGAATCCATTTGAAACAAAAATAAAATTTCATTAAAATCGGTCCCACCGTTCAGGAGGAGTTTAGCGGCGCCAGCGGGTCCAATCGTGAACCTAAACGATCCCCGGACGTACTTGAAAACACACAAAAAAATTGACCTAAATCTTGGAACCCGCTTGCAGCGCCATCTACCTGGTTCAAATTTGAATCTAAACCATCCCGGGACCCACATGAACACACACAAAAATAATTCACCTAAATCCTATAACCCGATTGCAGCGCCGTCTACCTGATTCAAATTTGAATCCAAATAATAAATTAATTATTTTACATGTATTTTATCAATAAAATAACTCCGACCGAAGAATCTGTTTTAAAAGATATTCAGTTTTGGACATCCTCTTTGACGACATTTGCAGCACGCATTCTGTCAATTCTATGTCAAACGTCATAAGGTTACATTATAAAAGTTTATATTGTCCAAAGTTAGATTAGATTAAAAATAATTTTATATGGTGGTTAAGTATTCTTAAATTTTCCTAATTTTTTCTTCCATAAGAACCTTCTCCTGACAATAACAAACACAACAAAAAAAGAATTAGCGAAATCGGTCCAGCCGTTCACGCGTGATGGCGTGACAAAGGGAAATAGGGATTCATTTTTATATATATAGATAAGAATACAAGTTTCAAATTGAAATTATCCAGGACGTAAATAATTTCTAAAATTATGTGAAACTAAATCCACTTAGCAAGTTAGAACTTTCCTAGATATGATACAGCTCTGATAACAACTAAGGGAGAAATTGCCCACAATTCAGGCGTTTTATTACCTGTGACTAACCTAACTGTTTATTTTATAAGCAGCTAATACTATTTCTTAACTTTGACTTAATTTAAAATAATAATAAAAATGGAATGTCTGAAAGTCTGGTCTGAAACTTTGCCTCTATTGGACTCCAAATAGATCAACGGATTTCAATGAAAATTTCATATATTAAAACAGAAATTTTGATATCTCACATGGTTCAGGAATCAGGATACATAAATATAAACATTAGTCCCGCTTGAACGAAGTCACGGGTATGCATATAATTTTATATTTACGATATGATCAGGAAAATGAAAATACTCGTACATAACAACATCGTAACAGATATTTTTGGAGAAGATAAAAAATGTTAAAGTGAGTGTGATTCACGCATAATAAAGGATTCTGTGGAATCCTTATAACATTGGAATACAGAACCCTAAAAAAGGATTTAATCAAATTATTACCTCACGTCTCTAAAACTCTTGTTAGGATTCTGTGAAAATTAATGTTGGTTGAAAGTACTTTTTCTCTTTTACCATTTTAGTTTTATTCAGAATTTTCCATGTCATAAAATAAATCAAAAGTTAGAAATGCAAACACTCTGCTCTAACTAATTTGTTAATAAATATCACCCCATTTATTAATGTATATAAACACTACTTACTTCCGTAATGAGGATGACGATACAATACTTTTAGTCCCAAAAATTATTTAGTATAATTTCCCCGATGTTCTCAGTTACTAGAATTCCCTTTTAAATAACACCACACACCACAATGTTCTATTTGATATTACGTAGGAGTTCATATTTAGTTTCCACGAGTACAAAGATAAGCTTGTAAGCAACTCCTACACGATTTCAAGACATCCACTCATTAAACTTTCAATGTATGGCTTTCATTGTATTGAAATAACTTTTTGATCATGCTGCTTGAATTAAACCAAGTAAGATTATTACTTAAAGACCATTGGCAGATAGCTTCGCAGGTGTGATTTTTTTAAATATAATAATCTACAGACAAACACACATTGTATTTTCTCAAACTACAAGTTACGCTGATGAGTCCGATCTCAGACTCCCAGACCATAGTAAACAACGGAAAGTGCTTTTACGATATTTAATTCCCACTTTTAATTGTTCTTTATAAAATCATCCATCTTTGGCTTCTGTGCTACTGAAACATAGCGTTTATGACTACAATTATAAGCTTACCCGATATTTTATAGTCAATGATAATACATATACTTGTCAATTTCAGGAACACATTTCCCATACCCAAGGCCTTGAAGAAATATCCTACTTAATTTTACATTTAAATATTAGTAGGTACAGTGTGGATTACAAAACATAGTTGTCATCTAATTCTTTAAAAACTTCAGTGTCAGTGTCCACTAACAAATGTTATAGCATATGTGATGTATACACTTAACCACTTTTTTTCAAGTAAAATAAAACACGAGTCGTTTTGTTAAACATGTCTAATTTAAGTAATATGTATGTATCGGTAGTGCCCCAAGGTGAATATTTAGGACCGTTACTTTTCATATCGCATTATTATTTCTTTTCTATAGAAAATGCCTTTGACATTATCGCTTGAGGCTATCATGAGGTCAAAAGCTAGTTTGATAATAAACACCTTGTCAAAATTAATTTGAATAATTTTTACATTTTTTATTGTGGTTATCGTAATATTGCGATACATGGCTTGAGGCTTATTCGATAATAGTTTTAGTATTATTACCGTTTTTGCTTATTTAAACTTAATCCCTTTCATATTAATAGGGTTCTGTTATCATCGAGATCCTGTTGTCCATGTTTTAGTAGTAACTTTTAAACTTCCTGTCTTGTTCTCATTTGCTCTGTGACTTTGTGTATTGACTGACTCCTTTTGTATGTATGGTCTATATAAATCATACATAAAAAAACACCTGCAAGTTTCAAATATTTATTTGAGCTCTTCTTACTAGCCCAAGAGAAATCGAGCGTTGGCTGTTTAAATTAATGTGATATCAATTCGTGCAAATCAAAGTTCTCTTTACCGTACAAGACAGTGTGCGAAGTTACTGCTGTTAATCTGTTACTCAAAACACAATGTTCGCGTCCCATAAATCATTGTAAATACATATAAAAAAAGCCAGTGATGCGTCCTAAACGGGCTAACAAACTAACAAACCAAATACGAGGCTTTGTTGTTTATGGACATGCTCTGTTAATTCACTATAGTCTATGGTCAAATATGGCGGATGAAGGGCAACGACCGCGTGGCCGTTGGCGGCAAAATTAACATTCATGGCGCTGTCATTAGCGTAAATCAAAGTTGGAACAATTACTGTTTCCGAGATTTCTTTTACTGACCCTTGGCATTACGTTGCTCTAGTCGTAATTATACTTATGTCTTAATCTTAATTGATCAATATACCGCGCAAAGAACCTTGTTCATGGTATTCTTTAAAGTATAACTGACAAAAGACTTGATATTGGTACTAGAAAATGTTTTTCTTCACTTGGACAGATGATATTTTGTTTCCAGAAAATGAGATAAATTCCGCGGTAAACGGACGCATCCGACTCAAAAGCTTTAGTTAGAATTTAAACCGGAATTTTTTTTTATTATTTTTATATTACATGAGTTCAGCAGACAGGCGCACCTGATGGAAAGCGGTTATCATTGCCAATAGTCATTTGTGACACCAAGGGTGTCACCAACTGCCGCTGTCTAAATGGAGACTGGAACCCGGCCACTAATGCCGGAACACAACTCAAGGTTGTTATGGCGGCATACTCTAGACCAGGGATGGTAGCCATCCAGAAGGGCAAATACCCCACCACCTGACAGTGGGTTGTTTTGTCACCTCTTAAGACGAGGCCGCCCGGCCGCAGGAAATTGTATTTTTTCTCCGTTACTGCCCGGATGAAATGTTATTTAAACACTTGTCCATTTTCGAAATTTTTGTTATCGTAGAATTCTAATGCATCTGTAGCATTAAACTATTTCGCGACATAAGAAGACCCATCGTTCATGATTGTTAATACACAAATCTATAAGAGAAACATTGGATAATTTTAACTCGTATTAGTTTGAATATCAATGTTACTGATTTTAAGTTTATTTTAACACTCAAAACATACTTAAGAAGACAAAGTCAAGGACAAGCAGCACATTTTTACTAAGCTTATTTCAAATAATTTATTAATCAATTCAAGTGCAATGACCAAAATCGTCAAGTTTTATGATGTACCTAAAATAAAATTCTATTTTTGGTTTTGTTTTTCAAGAGTTTTTCTGATTTTTATAAAGCTACTCAAAAGCTATGTATATATAGTTTATGGCCGACGTAAATAGTTTGAGATCACGTTAAAGTGGGCAATGCTACCACGTTGCCATCCTAAGGTTTCAGGCTTAAGGTGTCTTCAAATTCAAAAGTTTTTATTTTAAATAAGTTCCACTGGGAAACACTTTTTGGAGGTCATACATGTAAGTCAAAACTTAAATCTACTTCCTAGTCTACCTACACTGCTTCGCAATGTGTTATCACTGTTCAAAGGAGAAGAAGCAGCAAGATACTCCCCAGCAACACGTCTAGTTAAAAAGAAAATTCATCGTATTTATTTATATATCTCAGACTCTTTTTTTAATAAGTGTGATAGAGAGGATGAGATAGATGGTATAAGATTTATGGTATGAGATACAGGGAATGGGACAGAAGGGATGGGATAGGAGAATGAAATACAGGGATAGCGAAAGGGGTAGGCCATCAGAATTTTCACTCATCCTACGAAATGCGATTAGCTCAAACTAATAGTTTCACGCAGATATTCTGTCCCAAGCTGTCATCAAGATAATGATTAATGATTCTAGCATGGCTATAACTCGTCTAACTCTTAAATTCAAATTCAAAGTTTTTTATTCCAAATAAGTTCCACTGGAGAACACTTTTTGAAGGTCATATATATAAGTTAAAATTTAATTTTTCTTCCTATTCTATGTATACCGCTTCGCAATGTGTTATTGCTGTTAAGGAGAAACTGGCTTATCGATGAAATATAAAAATCGCAGGTCAATGGTTGAATAAATTCAAATTATCCCGCGTGCAATAACCAGTCGTAAATATTTCGCTTGTTCATCCAATCACCGTAATGAACGCGCCCAATTGAATTTTTTGTCCATTCTTACATTCATAAGATTGATATTAAAGATCTTCCGAGAATGGATTTATTTAATTTTTCTATTTGTATGATTCTATCATACAATGACCAGACTGTTATTGGTCATTCGCCTTTTGTCAAGTTTCTATCATACACCCATTTATCTGTCTTCTCTTAAAACTTGACAAATTCCATAGGAATAATGTGAATATTCTACCAATGATAATACGATATATACCAGCATGAATTTATTTAATTTTTTCATGTTAGTTATTTTTAAATCTTATCTCTAATCTTTTTTCTTAACTAGGGGCAATCCGGAAACGCGGTGATGACTGTGGGATTAAATAGGGCTGGGGATACCCACTAAAACCTCTCGGTGTTCCGTATTTCGCCCTTATGCCAGGGTCACGGGTACATGGTCTCCACTCCGCTAGGCCTTGGTAGGTGGCGGCCTTTTCATTGACACCCCCCGGCGTCTTCATACTTTCATTGTTTGGGGCGGTCTGTAAGGCGCCCCACGGACGCATCTATCTATAATAATCTATCCTAAGTTATATTATAAATGTAAGTAAAGAGGTAAGTGAGAGTTTGTTTGTTTGTTTGTATGTGGCGTTTACACACCTTGACTATGCAACAGATCATCACGAAATCTTGCATACATGTTGTTAGGGGTATAAAGTTGAACATAGGGTACTAATATAATAAATCAGTAGAAAGTTCAAATATCTACAATGATTTTAAAAATTAGAAAAGATTCAAGGGTTTAATTCGGACCAGCAGATTTCGAAAGTGCAACTTTTAGATTTTTTTCTATCTCTCTATCAGACCGTCGACGATAAACAGTAGTCTAAATATAAGTAAGCTACTGTTTATGCCGATAAATAGCGTCGTTTTCGTACAATAGACGAATATTATCTAAAAGGTGATTCTGTGGTCGTGTTTTTTGCTTCCCTCGGTGGAATTCACTGGCTATTGTCGCCATGGCATGAGTAAATATAAATATAAGGTGATATTCAAATCAAACAGTAGCTCTACCAATACAAACCTCCGTATCAGCTCTTTATCAAACTTCACACCTTTTCCTGCAATTCATGGAACTAACGTTAGGTATATTTATTTGGTAACGAATAGTAGTAGCGCAATATCAATTACGAAAATCGGTTGTATCGTATCACTGTTATATCACATCCTCTGTAACTAGTCGTAAGGCTTTTGGATAGTATACTTTATTTGTAGCTTTAAAAGGTTTAGTTTACATTAAGGCAATCTTGTATTAAAAAGTTCAAACGCTTCTGGCTAGTTTTAATAGGGATGTGTATATTTATAAACTAGCTGTCGTCCACGACTTCTCATGAATTTCATTTTTAACATTTTGAATAAAATAAAAACGCAACTGCACATGATTAGTTTGAGGAATTATGAGTTTCAAATATTATGTCTGCCTATGGTCCTGTTTTTCATCCCGTTTACGATTCGTTTTTGAGATAAAATGTACAAATTTACACAACTAATAATTCCTCCCTATGTACCTGCGCAGTAGACCAATTTTAGCCACGTGAATTAGCGCCACGCTATAACGCATTTTAATCTTAAAAACCCACTCCTGTTGGTGGTAAGTGGACTCTGTGACCGACGCTTAATCTCAAGACGTGGCGAGGAGTCACAAAGTACGAGGACTAAGGACCCACAGGTGAGTGCCGTTTTAATTCTAGCCGGCGAACTAGTAGATTGTTCCCTTCTCCCACCACCAACAAGATCTAACTCTGCCACCCGCACCACCATGTTTGGTCTAGAAAATATATTTCAAATAACTAAACGTGAAAAACCGAAAAATACTTAATATTAGGAACCATCTAGTAGTATTTAGGAACTTTACAGAGTACCTTCTTTAATGGTCGATTCCTATTTGTAGTATTTATCTTCCATGGCATTAATATGACTATGTTATTCACATTCTTTGTTGCTGTTGAAGTTCTAAATCTTTTATTCGTTCTTTCTGCTACTCCACTATATAAATTGGAATCTGGTAACCCTATCAGTAGTCAGTGTCATGCATTGTCCAACTATTATTTCCAAGCCAATCAGACACAAAACACCGACAGTTCCGTTACAAAAGCGAGAAGTTACGACGGTTGTCAGTAGTTGATGCTAATTCACGGTTATTTAGTGAAGTGTTCTTGATTTTAACTTTTTCAGTCTTTAGTTGCTTAATTATTTCATACTGTTTTTTTATGGATGTATATAGGTTTGCGTTTGACTGTCTCACCTGGTGTTGAGTGATTACACGGTCAAGGATGAAGCACGCTTACCTAGAAGATACCAATTCATTCGTGACTTGAAGACTTCAAGATTGTATTTGTCAGGAAAAACACACTCCAGCAAATTATTCCACTCTTCGGCAGTGCGCACCAGAAAAGATGAAGCGAAATTTTGGTTCTTGGTGTTTCCATATAACGGTGGCACAAACCGGTGTGTCTAGTAGTCCGATGATAAAATGGGGATGGAGGAACCAGCTTTATTGCTGAAGTATGAAAATTTGCAACATCTAAAGTGCTATCTATGTGCTGCTAGCCTCGAAGACGAGGCCTGGAATCTGGTCACTGATGGAGGAATTTATAGAGATATGTTGCAGTATAAATTTTTAGTACGTCTTGTCATTATTATAAGGATAATAATATTTTTCTGTCCTTTTATTGTGTCTTTGTCTTACTGAGTATCCACTGTTTGCTACAATTTCATTAATTTTTCGAAAAGTAATTATGTCACATATTTCTGTATAAAATTTATTAAAAAAATAGTTTGAGCTAGATAAATAAGAAAAACAATTTCTAGCTAGACTTGTCGCTGGGGAGTTTTTTGCCGCTTCATCTCCTTAAAAGCACTATGACGTGCAAAGCGGTGTACATAGAATAGGAAGTAAAATTTTATTCTAATTTATATGTATGACCTTCAAAAAGTGTTCTCCATTGGAATTTATTTTGAATTTGATGGCAGAATACAACTCAAGATTGTTATGGCGGCATACTCTAAATCACAGCTGGGCCATCCAGACGAGCGAATGCCCTACCACCTTGTTGTAAGTTGATTTATCTTATTTGGTGAATAATTCTATCTCCATTTCTGCACGGATAAAGATTAAATATTATAGATTTTCATGAATGTTCTATTAATTATCTTGTAAGGTTCAGATGACAATACGATCGCGGTCATAGCTAGGAACTCATAAATTTAGACTTCGTATAGTCCAATGCTTGAAGACTATAGTGATGTAGAAAACACACATTTCACATACTGCTTATAATTTGGAAATTTAATAGAACAAGTATGGTCTTATCAAATGTTTCTTTGCGACATAAAATCAAGTTTTAAACAATTTTGCGTTTACAAAATGCCCTTACAACAGATTTGTATCCTAGTCGTGAATCTGATGACTTTTTTTGAAAGATATTTTGTAACTTACAAGTTTTTGCTGTTTTGATGGAATCTCACGGCAGTAAAGATGTAAACTTGTAATGTTGTTATATTTCAGTTTGAACATGTTTTATTAACGGCTAGATCGTGTCTTTCTGAAAATTATGATCTATGTCGTTAAAACGGCTACTTTACAGAATCGTATTACGAATCTGATATCTGGCAAGTATTAGTTAAGACGATACAGAACCGTCTGATATATACGGTCAGACGGTTTAGTCTTTCATTTTGATGAATTAACCAAAGTTTTCCATGTTGATGGCCTCTGTGCTTGATCGGGCTAAGCCTTAGCTGGTCGAGTTCACTGGAACGCAGAGGTTCCGGGTTCGATTCCTGGCATGGTAAATTTACTGTGGTCTGGGATCGGCCCCAGAGTGGTCCGTTGTATATTACCCATAACACAAGCGTATCTTATCCGTGTAGGAACAGACAAAGAATATTAATGAAGAAAACCTACAGCCAGGCCTTTATCCTTCTGGGTGGTTACAACCAGAACAGGTCGTAATAAACAACCTTGAGTTGTGTTCCGGCATGAGTAGCCAGGTGCACCCTTAGAAGGGGACAGCGCATTGGTAGCACTTTTGCTGTTGCAAATGTCCATAGGCCAGGGTAACCGCTTTCCATAAAGTGGACCGTCAGTCTGTCTGCTGTTGTACTCCAGCAATAAAAAAACAGATGCTTAGTTGAGGATATACAGCGTGTTTGTCTAACTATTAAAAGAAAAAATATTAGAACTAAATTCTTTTACGCGGCTTACAGACGAGTGGACTGGCAGAAATGGTCACGTCAGCAAAAAGCGTTATGTCCAGGCGACCTTTAACCTAAGCAACTTGGTTCTTGACGGGAGTCCAACGACTGCACAATTTTAGTTTTTTTTATAGCCGCTGACACAAAATACTTCAGACTTAATAAACCTTACCATCACGGCAGGCAATTTGCCATTTTGTGTGAATTTCCTCACCCGATACAAAAACGTAACCTGAATAAGAAATGTTTGTTATAAAATCTTTACACCTTTTGAATATTTCATTGTGTTTGCAAATTGTTATCTTGAAGATTGCGTAAATGTATTATTATTGGATCGATTCTATAATAAGAAAAAAGGTTTTCTGTTGTTGCTAGACGAATAGGACCCCAATTTCGCTAGTAAAATATAGTCATAGTCAACTACTGCCGTCGTAATGGCTGTTAAAACAACAATTATGACACTGATAGTCAACTATTTGGGGTTTGGAAACAATTTGATTACTATTTTTATAAGAGTTTCGTTTTGCCCAAATATCTACGGAATCGTAAAACCATTAGTAATTATTATCAAATAGGCTGTCACTACTATAATGGAAGTGTTGAGGTGGATGGTAAATGCATTAGCTGAACTGTTTTATTCCTAAAAGCTGACAAACTGAATCAATCGGCACTGGCCTATGGTAATCAGGGTGAACATCTCGCCGATGTCGAGCGGTGCGGTGCGGTAGTGAGCTCAGACCACTCTCCATTGTGCCGATGTTAGAATATGCAGTCTCCCCGCAAGCTAAGCGATTCTAAACTATCAGTATGGAATCGTCGACAATAGGAATGGAAAGACGTTGGATGAATACGAGGGAGTCGGCCTGGTAAGCAGCTAACCCGGCTGATTTAATAGCCTACAAGAACACAAATGAACTTCGTACGGTAAACCTGGTTATCCACTGTGTTCGCGCACCAACTGTGCTCCGCGCATCTGCAACTGCGCAACTCCACAAGAAACACGCACGAACAGACTGGGCTCCCCTTTGTGTTCGCACAAAAACTGGCGCCGATTGGAGCGCTGAGCGCGGAGCGCGCCCTCGTGCACGCTACAGGAGTGCGAACGTATCCACTATGTGGAGTAGTTACATGAGCGCGGAACGCAAAAGGTTTGGGAACATAGTGCATATCCAGCTTTCGACATGAAATTAAAATTACAATCTAATCTAGGAAATAAGACTAATGAGTAATTTAAATCTGACCTAAAATAACTAGATATAATTTAAACTAAGAATGTGTCTAATAACACGTTTCCTATTGTCTTTGTTAATGTTTACCACATAGCACTACACTTTATTATTATGAGAGTATTATAACACTAACTCAAATGGTTTTGTCCTTTTGAGTCTTCTTAATAAATCTGTATTATCAAGGAGCTGGATGGCCTCGACATTCACATGGTGATGAAGCCGTTGCTGGTGGGCTTCAGCGTATTTTTTTATTGCCATAATGACGAGGTCCACTTTTAAGTCTCGATGGAGATCGTCTGATCTTATGTACCAAGGAGCATTGACCATGTCCTTGAGTACTTTATTTTGGAACCTTTGTATCATGTTTATATTGGTTGGCTTGGTGCAGCCCCATAGTTGTATACCATAGGTCCATACTGGCATTAGAATCTGTATATATAGGAGTATCTTATTAGGTACTGACCGAGCAGAGTATTTGCCGAGAAGCCAGTACATTTTTTTGTAGCGTAAATCTAGCTCTTGCCGTTTCTTTTTGACATGGGTTTTCCAGCGAAGCTTAGCGTCTGATGTCATACCCAAATATTTGGCTGTATTTTCGTATGGTATAATTTGGTCATTTATATATACCAGATGATAGTTAAATAGACTCGTGACAAAAAACGCATAGAGGCTATAACCAGGATTCATAAATGCCAAGCACAAACAATCAAGGCGTGATGGCTTAGTGGCTAATTGAGAGGCTCAAGCCCAGCACTGGAATATTCACAAAATGTTATTAAGCAGAAAGTCATGAAGGTAGATGAATATCAAAATAATTCCCACAATTGGTAGGTATAGCTATCAATAGTGAGAAATTCAATTATCATTATTTAAAGTTAATGGAGTGTTAACCGTGACTTTGAGTGCCGCGATAAGATCAATTACCGCATTGATATTGAAAAGAGAAACAACATACTTTCAACAAGTTAACTATTGCAACAATGTCTAAACAATACGACTGTGGCCGTCCAATAAATAGCATAGACAATTCGCTTTAATGAAGTAAAATCTGGGATTGGCAGTGTCTTAAATATGCCACCTACATTATTAGGCTCTTTGTGATGGTGTTGAATTGCGTAAATCAGTTTGTAGGTTTGATTGCATTTAATATAAAATAGCGCTTTGTTGAGGGTATTTATTTATATATAACTTACCACGAGAAAGAATACAGACAAAAGAGACGCATGATAACAGTGAAGACGTAGACTTGGTGCTGCTAGACCACAACGTACTGGCTATGATCAAATCGCTGATATTTTGAGGAAAGGACAGGTAAAATGCACCTTACATAAACGAGCGTGTATAAACAGATAACGAAAGTAGATGAAGCTAAAGGCGTTTGTTGGGATCATAGTAAGTGGCGATCTATATTCTCTACTTCCATTAGAAATAGGCACAATAATGTGTATGTACTTGTCACGAGGTACATTTTTCACGCTTTAAGCTGAAATGCTCGTTCCTGTACCCAACGGTTCTTAAAACATTGCTCTTACGCTAAATAAAAATATATAACCAGTTTTTAGTCTAAGTTTTACTACAATACTAATACACGGTGCTTTAAAAACTTTGTAATTATCCTTGTAGGTTGACCGTAAGTTCGTAACAACCGTGGTGTTGCCAAAATGTCCATAACCAATTCCCATCTGGTGGACCATTACCATGAAATATAAGACTTCTGTAAAGGTAACGAACGTCTACTGTTTGTTATTTGATAGTTATATAGCTTTGGAACCCTAATACCTAATAATAACCCTAATAACCTTTTAATCGAAATGAACCTAATCATTTCAGCTACTTAATGGATTTTGTTTAAAGATAGACCAAAAAAGAGATGGATGGATTGTGTGATTGATGATATGATTATTTGTGGTGTGACAGAAGATGTATATCAGAATAGAGGAGTTTGGAAGGAAAAGACATGTTGTGCCGACGCCAAATAATTGGGATATGGTGAAAGAAAAGAGAGAAAATAGATTTTGTTTAAACCAGTTTTCGTTAAAAGCATTTTTAATCTTTGATTTTTTAGAATTCTCCACCCCATTGTTGATATGTTACAAGGAAAGAACACTTGCGAATTTCGAAGCGAGATAACATTCGAAAAAGGTTATTTAGCCTTAATTGACTAATTATTTCTCCTCTATTACAATACTGTAATATTTCAAGCGAACTGCAATACTATTTGGAATAAAAAATACTCATTTCTTCGAAAATAATATCCTTGAGACTTTTGTTTATTGGAAACCAATAACTGTATACGATATATATGCGAGACACGTACTCAGTTTAATGTTCAACAATGAATTATTAATGAAACATCCTTCGCAGGACGTCTACTGTAAATTTTGTTACGATACTCACGTCTTAGAATATTTCTTTATTAATATATTTCTTTAATAATTCTTTATTAATAAATTAGACATTTTATAATTGTACTACCGTCATCCCATAATCATCCCACTGCTGGATCCGTTCTCATTTAAGGAGAAAGCACGATATATCCGCCACGTTTGTCAGAGGCTATTTACCAGAAATCATATAATATATACACGGTTTATCCTTAGAAGATCGTTTTCGTACATTACAAACAGGAATTTTGCATTGAGTTTCACTATTTCAACTACTTAAACCATATCTAAAGTTAGATATTACAGTTGAAAATGTTTTATATTTATCATCTTAATACACAGTTTAAGTTAGCTGCTTACGTCTAGTCATCGCAGCGGACAACGGGCAACTGGCTAGTGCATTTCTTTTTAGCAGGATCCAGCTGAATAGCCGTAGATGGCTGTTTCAGCGATACCGGACTTTGCGGGCTTCCCGACTCCGTGGGAGCGGAGGCGTTCAGCCCGGAAGCAGCGCGCTCGAGGTGGCACCTCCTGTGAGGTTTGACCTAGGCTCGACCGCTGCGGGGGATTGACTCTATAGGAATAAGCCGTAAAAGGCTGAATAAGCTAAGCCAACGGTAGCCAACGCGGGAGCGCCCCAATTAATAGTTACTCTATCTCGCTCACACATCATCCATCCTGCTCACACATTTTTTTATGTATCGCATTCGCTATATCATTTGTTAGTATTTGTATATACCTGTCACCGTTTCCAAAATAAATAAGTTCATTTCAGTTATCTTAAGCATACGACAGTGAATACTACTTACTCTCTGCCATCTGAAGTATTATGTAACCTTACCTCTCGCTGATAAAAAGTAAAACTTTATCCAAAAATTTATCTTGTATTTAAAAATAAGGTATAGATAATCTGGAAATGCAGATTTCTTCAGTCTATTTTACTTCAAGCAGACAGTCTTTGTTTGTTAATAACAAGTTTAGCGAATCTTTAATACCACCTTATGCTATCAAAATATGCACATTGTCGACCAAGATTCAAATCTACGTCATTATAATAAGACCTTTAGGCACAGAGATCAGTTAAGTAAGTGTTGAACTACACAAAACATTACAAATTACACAACATTATACATTGTTGTACCAGAACAGAATGTTTATCTAAATCGAAATTATGAATATGGTAGGTACATAAGTAACAGTTACGTATACATGCTCTAATTGTTTTATTGCAATTATACAATTTTAGCGAATGGATTCGCTTCACGGCATTTTGATATGCTTAATATTTTTAACTCTACTGTTACTATAGTTTGAATAACTAGTAGGGATCCCTTAGCTACTACAGGTTGTGGTAGTTAGCTTAGGTAATTATATTCCATTTCAGTAATGTGACTTCGCATCCTGAAAGAGAGTATGCAGCGTTTAGAAAAGAGAAGATCACGAGGTTCCTCGTAAATCGCCATTATCTAATTGTGAAACGTGTCAGGTATAACGTACGTTCTTAGACTAAAACTCAGCAGTGGGATGTTTTCATTTTTATTATAAAATAACATGAGACTAATTTACTAGTATAATTTGAATAATACGGGGCCTAGCTAAGCTCCTTGAGCTACTTCGAATATTTTTAATGATCACAAGATCGAAAAATAAGAAGTAACAATGAGTCATCTATCTATACTATAATAAATCTGTAAATGGTTCGAATTTGTATAATGCTTTTAAATATGTGAAAAAATTCAGGAGGGATTATTCGGACGGATTCCGATAATGCCATTTTTTAGAATTTTTGTCTGTCTGTCTGTTAGAGCATCACGTGAAAACTACTGAACGGATTTAAATGAAACTCTATATAGAGCTAGCTTATATCCCGGGGCGTAACTTAGGACACAACAAACAAGTGGTTTCCGTGGGATAGACGAAAATAGTGAAAAAGATGGCGCTACGATCGCATCTTCTTTGAAAACTACTAAACGTATATGAATGAAAAACTCAACCAACATAGTGCTGGCTTATAACCCGAGTTAACACTTAGGATATATTTTATCTCGATAAATGATGTCGTTTCCATGAAATAAGCAGATTAACTAAATAGATGGTGCTGCAATCGCGTTTTTTCAATTCGCTAACAAATACGTTGTCATAGGAAACAAGTCATTTATTGTATTACTTCAAATCAGGTTGGCTTCGACTCATCTCTATGTTTTGCTGGGTAGCTGTTTAGACTATATGGACTTAGTTTCTTTGTTATTATAGTGAATTGAATAAGAAACAGTAAAGTTTTAGGTCTAATATATATAAAAAACCTAATTTAGTTTTTATGTGACTAACATAGAGGTACTTTTTTTCCACGTCGAGTCTTTTATGCGGGAAAAACTATTTTTTTTTAAATAAAATTGAACGTTTATTGTATTTAAAAGTTGTTGAACAGGATAAGCTGTTGTACAAAGTATAGGAAAGCCTGTTTAAGACAAAAGCTTTTGTAACCAGCCACGTAACAAACATAAGTTGAATTATAAAATAAGATTATAATTGTTATTACAATACAAACAAAGTGGATAAACGTATAAGAGTCAGTTACATTTGAAATGGTTAAGTTTCACCACACTCGTTTGATTAACCGAACTTTCACAAGGCATTTTTAAAGTCATATTGCATTATGATATAAGCCTATTATCCCTTTTGGAGTACTACATTTAGTAGTCGTCAGTAAATCGCATCCATTGCTGTCTTACGCTTTCCTTATCCGTGACCTACTGGTAACTACAGTTCGTTGATCAAGCGAGCTGGTACAATTAATAATTTTGAGAATAAATCTGAACATGTCGCAAGTCCGTTGTAGATAACCAATAGTTGTCTTTTGTCCTTTTTGTTATAAATATGTCTTGTGTTGTTGTAATATGATATATTGTTTTATGTTCAGATATATAGTATTTTAGATTTGTTAGAATTTACCAACTAGGCCAATTTAGTTAGTAGTTTAGCTTTTCTCCTCCTGACTTTTCAATTCCACATGATGTCAGCAAAATCGACATTGCAGCCATTAAAAAAAACTATTTCGTTTGTGTCTGGGACTCGGCAGGTAAAACTTGTTTTAATAAACATCTCAAAAATTAGTTTTTCCATCTAAAGATAGAACCTAAAAACTTGTAGTCTCTCACGAATAGATATGTAAGTGTATGAAAAAATAGTAAATTTGTAAAATATATTATATCGACCAGGTTAAGCAACTAATAGAATAGCCGACACTAATCATCTAAGACACTTTTTATCATGTTATAAAAAGCTGACGCTACCAAAATTTCTTCAACCGCAGCAAGTTATGACGTCATATCTTTAACGAATCAAATAGCGACTGAATTAATTATTTAAACTGTAAGTAAAATTATTTTTATCGTATTATTTTTAATTGCATTAGTACAGCAGATAGGTTGGCGGTGTGATGGAAAGTGTTACCGTCTCACATACGTGCTCCTATGTGCTGCTGGCTTTGAAGGGGTATTGGAACCTGGCCACTGATGCCGGAACACAACTAAAAGTTATTATGGCGGCATGTTCTACACCAGGGGTGGTAATCGTACAGACGGGCAAATGCCCTATAACTTGGCTGTAAGATAGTATATCGCCTCTTACGACTTAGGAATTAGTATACTGTTGCGCCACGTTTAATCCACCAAT
Source organism: Dendrolimus houi (assembly GCA_039645545.1). Lineage (NCBI taxonomy): Eukaryota > Metazoa > Arthropoda > Insecta > Lepidoptera > Lasiocampidae > Dendrolimus > Dendrolimus houi. Next base: position 1,567,839 of record CM077137.1, on the reverse strand, counting down.
TTATTTATGTATAATTTAGCACAGTTAATTCATAAACGTGATGCTATGTATATACAGATAGATGATATCGCTGTTAGAACTGCCGATAAGATTCGGTATTTGTCCAAATCATCAAAATGTCCAATCTCATAAACGTGTAAATATAATATTTATTGATTAGAATGCTGTTGTACACAACACGTAAACAATAAGGTTTCTGTATCTATAGTCTAAGTTAAATTAGGAACCATTAAGAAATTAATATATTGCAAGAGTACAACAACTCGTCGTCTTATTTGGTACTCCCCTCTCGGACGATTGAGCCATGGGCTCTCGCCAGTAGTGCATCACCCTATCCCACGGGGTAACCATCATCGACGCACCACTCAACTTGTGGCGACCCTGATGTGATGCTTCTGCTTTGATGCACGGATATATTAGTATTTTACATATCCATATACCAATAACTTCAAAATTTATTATGACGTGTCTACCTAATAATATAAATAATAATGATTTGATTAAGAAATAGACACAACATTGAAACTTCTAACATCCTATATATCTAGTCAATCTAGATTTCATTACCGACGTGTTTGCTTCATACCATAAGACAGCTAAGTTGAAACTCGCTTCCGAAACAAGGAAAAAGTCCGCCAAAATCCCTCTGGAATACCTTCAAAACCCGTTCCAAGCCCGGACAAAGGGCCCCAAAACAGCCATCGATCAAAACACCGCAGTACAAACCACAAAAACGGAACCGGCTCCAACTTGGGAGTAACAGCCGGTATGTGGCCTACACAGTAAAATCCAAGGCCGTCCCAATACCGCTTTACTCCACTAGTTTTTGTTGCCTTTCTTTTGGTCCATCTCGAACATCCTAAATTCCAACTCCTATTAATCAAAACTCAGCTCTATATCAGGTATATACAGGCTATTTTTAACTGAATGCCTCTTCATAAGGAATTTTAAAGGTCGTCCAGGCCATGCTGTGATCTTTTTTGCAAATCTTCTTGTTTATTTCATCGCTTTGAATTGGGATAATTTTAATCGCAAGGCAGAATTGTAAGCGTATTGTCAATTTATCATATAAATGTCGTTTGCGACTTGCGCCATATTTTTATGGAAAGAAAGAAAGAAAAGCATTGCTGACATGTCCTAAGTCCCAAGTATGCAGTGTTTTCGTTCTATTGATAATTATGGACACGTGTACTTCTCACTCGCTTTAAAATAATTTCAATCTACCTTTTAACTTATTTTCTTTGTAACTCATTGTTTTCGGATACTTGTAATTAAATTGTTACATACTCACCTCATAGTCCTTAAGTCGCTGGAAGGGACTAACACCTAAGAAACAGGCTTGGCCTAGTTTAGGTGTTAGTACCCAAACAGTCTTAATTTTAAGACAAAATGTAAATTTAATTTTGGTGTCAATAAAAATCTTATTATTATTATTATGTATCATTAAAATAAAAACATATTTTGAGAATTTGTACGCCGCATTTTCAACAAACGAGCTTTGCACTCGGCTTTCTGCTGTGCCGGAATTATACCCGACACAACGCTGGTTTTCAGTGCAAACCTTTATGGCTTATTTAGTCAACAAATATCCTAGCCATTTTTCTGCACTACGACTTCTCTGGGACGAATTTACTGAAGCCTTAATTTTAATCGCGGACTACATTTAACTGGTTTTACATAATTATATACACAATTCAGTCGTAGTAGCGTAGTGGCTAGAAAACTCGCATACAAAATTATGTGAGTTCGAAACCAGTTCGGGAAGTATCCATCACTTAACCAGTTCCTGACCTAATAATGTGCATGTTATAATTACAACGCGAAGGACTGAAGGCAAACATCGTGGTACAACCTGCATATCGAGTTAAACTATGTATAAAACTCGCCAATCCACCTTGAACAGCGTGGTACTATCCGTTCTCCTAAAAAGAAGACGGCCCGAGCCGAGCAGTGGGGGATGTTATTATTAATAAGTACTTCAAAACAAGCTTCTTACACGTGGTTTAATGATTAACTCATTAGCTAATTGTTTATCAGATCAGATTTTGCGAAAAAACACGCAAAATCCGTGTAACATTTGACTTGCAAAATAACTTGTTATATTATACAATATCCTTGGCGTAACCATGTAACCATCTGTTGTTGGGTCCAATTTCATATAATAGTGATGTGGCAATTTGATTATTTTCGATTATCGAAAACAATACTCGAATAGTATTTTCTTAAATTTTCGCGACTAGTACACATATTAAAATCTAAGTTTTAACGGTTTTAAGCGCGGTATTTTATTTCATTTTCGACGTTTCGGCCACTTTTAAGTAGCCGTCATCACGAAAGACAAAATATTCGAATAAATTAAAAAGAATACATAATATTGTTACGACCTAAACGCCGACAAAAGACAAATTCACACCTGCATACCTGTAGACATTTTATTACTTTTTTGGCATTTGGACTTCTTTTGTTTACTCTGTGTTTAAAATTTTTGATTAGAAAAACAGCCCATTGTGTATTGTTTTTTTCTATGGTAGTCATTAGCCAGGTGTAATTCGAAGAAATTCGCTCCACGTGGTCAGGCAGACATATTGCATCTGTGCAGTATAAAGCAATGCCCCAATGGAGAGATCGGCAGTCGAGCGATAACCACAAGCGAAGCAAAACTTGTGTACATTCGGTAATCTATTTAGTGACGGACTTTGCGCGTGTATTTGAATTACGATCTCCTTCATTACGTTTGGACTTAGTGCGTTCGGTTATATTTGTACCTGTGTTATACGTGCTTGTCTGGTTCTAATACACGCTATAATAATTCCAACGGCATTTTAATTCGAGTCCTGCAACTCGTAACAATATTGTACGAGGCACGTAAAGGCTAATTTACTCAGCAATAGGAACTGCCGATGTTTATCCTACTGATTTGGCACAGAGTAATTAGCTAGTCTACTACCAATAGAGCGTTCCGGATCTAGTTGTTGCTTAATGCTCAATAAGCAACAACTAGCTAAAGTGTGTTAATGTGAGAAAATTTAAAATAAGCCTTAAGCCGACATTAGACGGTTCATTCCAGTCTTTCAATTTGAATAATTTACCAAAGTAATTTATATAAACTTAATCTTAGTCGTGTCCTTTTCAGTTGAAATCAAATTAAATTTCTTCAGTTCTGTGACTATAAAATATAATGGTTCAATTTGATTGATCCATGTAATATCAGCATTATAATCTGTTTTTTTTTTTTAGTATTTCTGTTATTAATGGAGTATGCAGTTAAAGTGGGTTGTATTTGGATTTTTGTAAGTAATTAGTTTCGGAATCTTCAGTTCAGAAAAGAACTATAAGGCATAATTAGTTCTATAAATAAGTCATATACTAAGATATTACTAAAACCCATCGAAGAAACGCATTTCAAATCATCAGTGCAATTCCAAAACTCAGCAAGTTGCATTGTTAGAAACTTTAGACCACAGCACACAAACAATGTTATGAACGTCAACGATATGCCATTGTAATATTATTTATTCAGCTTATTAGGAGTGATTCTATATTTTGATACCATCTTTATATGTTTTAGTAACAACAATGCATCAGCATGTGTCTGTCCCGCACGACTATAAATGTATAAATTTAAAAAATAATGTTAATTGCTAGGTTTTGAAATAGCATTTCTGAAAGTCATCCTTAAGGTTTTTCTTATGAAATTTCGTAGACGATGCTAAAATACCATACTTACATACTTTGAAAATATCATGATAGATATCATTTTAATTACGCTTTAAACAATTATTATTATTATATTATAATAAAAGAATAATAATTATTATAATAATAATGTGTGTGTTTGTCTGTCGATTATTATCATTTAATTAATACATTATTTGACTCCTTCAATTCGTGACGTCATAAGTAGCTATTCTCGTACGAAATCTAGTAGGCTTCGGCGTTTTTAAGATGATAAAAAATGTGTCATTGATTGCAATCTCGGCTACCCTATTAGTAAATGTTCACCTAGTATTCGTAGAAGGCGGCAAAAACATCACTATTTACGTCAGGCCGACATTTTGTCATTCGCACATGACGCGGGAAACGCAATGCGGAGAGCAACGATCGAATTTCGCAAAAAAGGAATGTGTCTCCAGCCTTTATTTGGTGAAGTTACCAGTTTATATGATAATCTGTGCCAAGTCACAGTTAGGTGTTGTCAACTTAAGAAATTACTTAAGTACGTAATAGCTTCGTTAATTGAGCTCATAGTTATGTTAGTTCAACGGTCTTACGGTCTAATCATCAGTCTGTCAGTTCACTATAACGCAAAGGCTCCCGGTTCTATTCCCGGCACCACAAACTTTTATTCTGTTTCTCTATTTTTTATTTATTATTACGAAGCTAGCAAACAAGTCAAATCAAATCAAATTCATTTATATATATATATATATATATATATATATATATATATATATATATATATATATATTATATAGGTAGGTATATACTACTAGGCTATGTAGGACTTTATCCACGCTTGAATTGAAATTACTGCGGAATTCCTGGGATAAAAACTATGGCAGCATTTAAAAAAGAATGTAAGCTATTGTTTTAGTGAAAACTGTGTCGGAATGAGCAAATTTTTATGCACCCAAACAACCACAAACCGCTCCTGGGAAAATTACTGCGGGATTCCCGGGATAAAAAGTATCACACATCGCATTGAAATCCACTTTTTTTTTCAATATGGCCATTTCAAATAATTCCCAGAACATATCCCGCGGGATTCCCGAGATAAAGAGTCGCGCAGATTTTAAGTCTAAGAATTTGCTGTCAATCAGCGAAAACCGCATCGAAATCGGCCCAGTAGTTTTTAAGTGAATACCGAACAAACAGATAAACCGACAAACAGATTCGTAATTATCATTAGAGACCGAATACTAATGTTTTTTCTATTATTTTTTTGTCCAAATAAGGCTTGCTAGGTTTGCTAACGGTAAGAAATTATTGTCAGATCACGACTGACCGCGGTCGACCTCCCCCTAATAAGGCGCTGATACTTAATGAAACATCCTGCGTTATGCTATAATATCTTGTATTTCTATACTTCGATGAGGTAGTTCAAGAATTTAATCAGGGGCGGACTTAGACATCTGCCGCCTGTAGGCTACTCAAATTTGTCGCCCCTAGCGACCTCTATACCCTAGAAATCGACTTTGTCAATTAAATTGTAACTTTATAATTTGTGCACTATCGTTTTAGCTACACAACCTCTTTCTCGCGTAATAAGTAGATTGTGAAACAGGTGAACCGATGGGTTTGTTTCGGCCGTAGCCAAAAGCGACTACTCAAATTGTAGAAAATTTATCTAATTGGTAAAACTAATTACATATTCTTTATTTTTTATGGAATTAATAAGAATTATCTTATTAAATCTTATAATTTAAGTAAGACATAATTTCCGTAAGGCAAAAAAATATTGCCTTCAAATTTGCCGCCCTAGACTACTCAGCCTATTGGTATATCCGCCACTGAATTTAATCAATAAAATGTTTGAATAGAATGTAAGAGAGTTTAATTTATTAACAAGCATTTGCCCGCGTCTTTTTCCACATTGGACACGTAACAAAGATTGCAGTTATTTTGCTAAATATCAAATCGAAAGGTTATTTTCAGCGTGGTAATGCATTTTTAGTATGAAAATACATGAAACCCGGCAACTCACGTAAAAACTCAGTATAAATAATATTACTAAAAGCATACCCAATTACATTTGTTTTACTAAAGATTTTATCGATCCGTGAATATTTTGTATTGGAACCATTTTTATTTCGACTCATTCACTCACTCACTCACTCTCACTCACTTTAAAGCTCTCCCAAGAAAATTCCCGTGGGATTCTCGGTATATAAAGTCCTGCAGATTTTAAGTCCGGGAATTTACTCTCGATCAGCGAAAACCGCATCGAAATCAGCCCAGTGGTTTTGCGTGAATTGCGTTTTATAATATTGTAGACATATTTAGAAGAAAATAAATTATCGTAATATATTATAACATATAAAATATATTATATACAATTTCCTAAAAAAAAAACAAATGGCATAGAGGTCCCAAATCGCTGTGAGTTTACGTAAATTGATATTTACATATTATTATTATTCCCGATAATGTATGTTGATTACATATCATGTGCCACAGTTCAGATTTATAAATCTTTTTATTCCCAAGTGATGGCTAAACAAATATGAACCAAGTAAAAAGCCTTTATAGCAATTTTAATCTTACTCTCTTATGTATAATTTCAAAAAATTGGTAAGAGAATTTTATCTCTCACTTTAATTAATATTTAATATCAAATTGTATCTATTTTAATTTATTAATATGTTTATTAATATTGATATATTGTATTATTGTTATTATTATATGTGTATAGCTATCGTTGTTGCTATACACATATTAATAATGTATGTATTTGGATATATATAATATTAATATGTGTTATTGTCTATTTTCTTTTCCTTTTTCTTAATTATATGTATTGTGTAATATATATGTATCCTATTAATTACATGTATTTGGTTTACACACCACCATCATACAGTCTTGATTCCTTTCACACAATCCACAGCCCGGGTTGTCTGGAAGAGATCGCTCTAAAGCGATAAGGCCGCCCTTTGTTCCTGCCTTGACACGAAATGACTATAAATGATTTACTTTATGTGCAGGTGGTGAATAATAAAGTATTTTCTATCTTCTATCTATCTATCTATAATAATACAGTTATACTTTTTTAATAAAGAATAAAAAAAGAGAAAGTTAAAAAAAGTCAAAAGAAAAGATAAATACAAGAATAAAATATATAAAAACAAATATAAAAACTTAAAAAAGAAAAGGCTGGATAACCTTGTCCGACCGGCGGAAGAGAATTAAAAAAAAAATACACTTATACGAGGTTTATAGGTATATTTTGAGGGTGTATGGACCAAAGTGACCCCAGATTCGGATTCAACGCAGCGAAATACATACAAATAGATAAAAGAACCATTTTCTGTGGGTCGGTGCAATTATTTAAGTGTCAAACAAACAAACGCACAATTGCTTGAAGTGAGTTATAGAGATCCAGCTCTTGCCTTGTGTCTACGTGCTTGATGATTACTATAAATTCTGGTACTGAATGGCCAGATGCACAAACCTTGCAAAGCCATATAAAACAATAAATAGATACAGATGTGGACGCAGGTTAAGTATTATGTTAGCTGATTTTTTTATCTTTAAACGCGTGATCGAGTTATAAAATTTGTTATGTTATCTGTGAGTGTCATTAGGAGCTTTTTGACCTGTTATTTAAATGAGTTTTCTTAACAAATTCTTATAGCTGCTTGTTAAAATCGCCCATCTAGTAGGCATCTGAATTGAATTTTTATATTTTGTAATAAGCATTAAAGTTATAATAGTTAGTAATAAGTATTAGTGTTGAGACAAACTCAAGTGTAGGTACACGAGACTCAAAATTAGAGGCGTATCAATATGACGGGAGAAAGGGGGCCACCATAAATTACGTCACACACTAAGGGGTGGGGAGTCGACTAAGTGTGACATTGTGTTACAAGGGGTGGGAGGGATCTTAAATTTCGTGACGTCACATTTCAAAATCTAAATATTAGGTTGGGGAAAAAGTTTCTTCGCATTTTATATAAAAATTCAAAAGGTTTTTTTATAAAGTTTATTTACATTTGACTAAAGTATGTAGGTGTCATTTTGTTGGATAACGTTTTGCCATCTTGTAGGTAGGGACGTGATCCCATTGCTATAAAAATTTTGAGGCTTCTGATCAAAAAACTGCGACAAGTGGTTTTGGCAGTCCCCTCGTGATGTTAACCTGACACTGCCTAAGGAATTCTGCAGAGACCGAAACAGGTGAAAATCTGAAGGTGCAATGCCAGGACTATACGGCGGATGCATTAATACCTCCCAGCCAAACTCTCGTAATTTTTGCTGAGTGGCTAAAGATTTGTGAGGTTGAGCGTTATCATGTTGAAAAACCACACCCCTTCTGTTGATTAATTCCGGCCGCTTTCTCTCAACTTTTTGCTTTAATCTCATCAGTTGTTCGCAGTACAGTTCAGAACCGATGGTCCTGCCTGGCGGTAATAGCTCATAATGAATAATGCCCTTTCAATCCCACCATACACACAGCATCACCTTGTTGCGAGTTAACCCGGGTTTCGCCACAGTCTGTGAAGCCTGACCGGCCTTTGACCGTGATCTTTTTCGCACGTTCTTGTCGTACGTAATCCACTTTTAATCACCAGTTATCAGTTTCTTCAAAAATGGTTCGGTTTCATTACGTCGTAATAAAGAATCACAAATGAGTACACGGTTCATTAGGTTTCTTTCAGTGAGCTCATGAGGCACCCAAATATCGAGCTTTTTTGTGTACCCAGCTTTTTTTAAATGCGCCAAAACAATTTTGTAGTCAATTCCCAGTTCTCCAGCTACATCGTAACTACTAATATGCCAATCTTGCTCCACTTTTTAAAAAATGGCATCAATTTTGTCCGTAACAGGGCGACCAGAGCGACGTGCATCTTTGATATCAAAATTTCCAGATTGAAAACGCTTAAACCAAATTTGCGCTACTCTCACAGATACTGCATTAGGTCCATAAACATCATAAATTTCTTTCGCGGTTTGTGTTGCATTTTTACCTTTTTTGTAGTAAAATTTTAAATTGTATCGAATTTCTTCATTAGATTCACTCATTTTAACAACAAGAAAAACAAATGAAAATACACATTTTCCTAATATGAATTTGGAATTGTCTTCTTTAAAATTAAAACTTTTTAATGATACCAAAACCAGCCAGATACAAATGGTATAGCCAAAAAGATCTTATTACAAGTTCATACATACTATATGCGAAAAGACTTTTTCCCCAACCTATTATACTATTTAAGCTTTAAAATACGAAATTTGAACTATTAACGATAAATTTCAAAATATTTCCCACTCTGTATGAGCACAGTGCTTAAATTATTAAAAATTAATTTAAATGGAAATAAAACTAATTACACACAATACCAGGGGTGAAGTCAACTCGTTACCTGATTTTTGGATGGGATAAAGGAATGAGACAGATTAATTCTTTCACAAAATGTCGCTGCAAACAAAGAGCTTTTCGCCCCTTGATATATTATTTCAAATGTTAAGAGCCCACTCTATCCCGTTGTGGAGAAATTTGTCATTTAGATCTTTTAATATGTATTCCAAACTACAATATAAAGACAAAATTCAATTTAATTTAAAAATAAAATAAATTGTGATTGTTAGCTTTATTATCTATAAATTATAAATAACATACATTCATTATTATTAAAAAAATGTTTACAGTATTTGGTTTCTAAAAATTTTTGGTTAATGACTTAAATTTATTAAAATATATTTATTACATTTTTGACAATTTTCCACTGAAAGCTCTCTTTTTTTCCGCTCCTAATCATCATTGAAAAATATAATATTTCAATAGATGTCACAATAACGTTGAGACGAACGCTTTATATATTTTTATTACGCGTGAAAGGGGATATTGCACTGTCACATCTATTTTTATCAATCAGTGTCAATATGTAAATGCATGTATATCGCGTAGGGTGGGCTCTTAATTCGCAACTTAAAGTTATGATTGAAAATATTCAAGAACCTACGCAAATTACAAAACAGTTTCATAATTAATTGAATAAAAGAATTATTTCCTTGAAGCATTTACATAAATATATCGTAAGCCTGTTATCTTGATTTAAATTCGTTAAAAATCGTATTTTTATCATATTTTAACAATTTAACCATACATATTTTACTTTACGCATAAAAAGGCATTTAAAATACAGGAATATTCTTATTCGATCATATTTTTTAGATAGCACCGGTATAAAGTCAATAGGGCTGCCAAATGTTATAATTTTGGATAGAACAAAATATTAGTAGTGTTCCATATCTGAGCCAAAAAAATATAGGTCCTGTGTAAAATGATGACTATGCGGGCAAAGGTAGTAATAAAAATATTTTTAACATCATCATCATAATGTTTAAGAGTTTAACTTTTGTCGGTGGAGCCTCCTCCACTCCTCTCATTCACGGTCAGCTGTTTGAATTTATACGACACGAAACCTATCTTTTTCTTTATTTTGTCAATAAACGCCCTCCTAGGTCTTCCCTTCCCTCTTCTACCTTTCATTTTGCCCTCTATTATCGTACAGAGAAGGGCGTCGTGTCGTACGTAGTAAATGTCCAAATATTCTTCCTCTTCTTTCCTCTATAGTTTTTAGGATGAATTTTAAGTCATAAAAATTGTATTGAATGAATAACTTATATGGTTCGAAATATTTTTTGCAGATATTTTACTAATGATTCGTAATTGTCAACTAGTTGACGACAGCTGAGCGTAGATGTCTTTAACTTTTGCTTTTTGTCCTCCTCATCCCTCTCATCCTCCTCTGCCCCCTATAGAACAAGTACAATTTACATATTGTTCTTGATATAATTGTATTATTAGATAAAAACTCTAAAAATTCTCCATCTTTTGTGTGTTTCATTAAATTTTGTAACCACAAAAAGATCTTATATAACTAAATAGACATATAAATTTCTGGTGTGCATTTAAAATTTAAGTATGTTTGTGCACCACCTACGCGTACACTACAATGATTTGTCTTTTGGTCAAAACAGTTTTTATGAGACTGATTGGGTCTCATACGAACTGCGCTAAAGGTCGATTGCGAGTTCTAATAGATCTCAAACACACTGAACGTTTTTTCTGTATCAGTAACTGTGCTAATTTGTAGAACGGAATTGTCTCATAAACACTTTTTCATAATGTGCATAAATTGAACAATAATTAACTTTAAGATCTTTTGTAGCATATTTCTAGGAAATAAATTTAATTTCATTTCAAGATGACAACCCTGAATAAAACCTTGAGTGAGGGGACAGAATGTTACAAGTCGACCTCGCTCCTTCCGTCTGCAGCCGAGATTCTTTTAAAATGTCATATTATTAATTATTATATCCAACGTGCCACAAAGACGATAATTGTGCGTTGTGCTGTTTTAATGAAACATTACTCATACCTCAGTCGCGTTTATAAAGATCCTGAGCGGTTATGCAGCGGGGGCGAAGAGTGAGTTAGGCTTAAAATTGAAGCCGGATTTTAGTTCTTTATTCACTCACGGTCTTATGAATGAACTGATTATCATGAAAAATATACATTATCTACTTTCGATAGCGGGAATGAAGAAAGTATGTTTTAAACAACTTGAAAAAAAATATGTATGTACATACTTAACTTTTTTTGTTTCTGAAGTGACTTTGAAGATTTTTATTGTGGCGGATTAAATAAATCTTCAGAATGATCTTTTATACAATACACTAAAATCGGGCAGAATATGTGATTTTTGTAAGAAAAGAAGATTAATTTCAAATTTTGTTTTTCGTATAAATGTAAATTTTGAAAATATCAATCCTCTGAATTTGAAAATTTGAATTTGTGTCACAGTAAGTTTTCTTGGAATCTACTGGGTATCCATAGATGACGGAAGATTTAGTCTACATAGCGCTACAGAGGTGTAGTGAAATAACGAAAAAAAAGAAGAATAGTGGCCGACAACGTGTAACAAAATAAAATTAAAATAAATGAGACAGATACGCTTTCATACATTCTTAGGCCTAGATTGTAAAAAGATGAGAGTGATTTTAAGATTTCTTTTTATTATGTTGATATATTAATATATATCAATATAGTAATATATATATATATAAAATAATATGGTTTATTTCATTTGTGAACTTACCTTTATAATCTCTCGTCTTCCAGGTAGAATTTAGGACTGATGTTTTCCATTTTGTAATAGAAAAATATCAACTCATCTCTTTGATACTAAAGTTCCCCTTCATTGCTTTATTTAAAAATTTCGAATCTTTTCTACGATTAATTGCATGACAAGCTAAGCAATTCTCGGATAATAAATGAAATTAAATTACAAATTTACAGGTACGATCATTTATATGAACGCTGAACGGTCCTATAGTCTGTTACAGTAATAAAATGAATAAGGGCTTATTTATCATTCACAGGGTTTGACTCCTCGACCCGGCCGGCTAATAAAGCTAGGTACATAAATCTATAAAGACTGGGACAGACAATTTCTCTTGTTAGCCATTTGTCTTAGGGTTTGCAGCCACTGATAAACAGCTTTGTAATAGATTAGGGATGGATATTAAAATATCGATATTATCAGATTTTGAATAAATCTACATATATTTGAAATGAAATTAAATGTTTATTTATTTTCTCCCTTAAATACTAAAGTAAAGCAACGAGAAGATTATTGCGAAATTTAAAAAAAACAATATATATATGGATGACTTAGATTTAAAGTTATTACAAAACTAAGTAACGGGAGACAGAAGCCCAAACTGAGAAAAACCCGTACTATGGAACTCCTGGCCTTCCCCTCTTGTAAAGTATTAATTAAAATACTTATAATTTGAAAATCTGGTTGGTTAAGTATAAAACTATGTATGTGTGTATGCGTGTGTATCATTTAATCGTAACTGTGTGTGTGTGACTATTTGAATGTGAATTAAATTATTTTGGTTACAATCTAAAATGGTTTTGTAAGGTTTTCAGTTTCCATATAATTTAGAGTTAGAAGCGAAGATGTGAACACTTACACTCCGACCTTTTCATGGAATGAAATTTTAAACTTTATGAGCGATATATCGAAAAACTATCGATATATCGTTCATAAACATCAACGATATTGCATCCCTAGTAGCAATCGACACTAATATACAAATGAGAAAGATTGTTTTTTGTTCGTTACTTTTTCTCCGGACTAATGCTGATATTAGACTGATCAACCAAATTGAATCAATTTGATTTAAAAGCACAGAACTGAAAGGACACGACAGTATGATGATCGATGGCATTGAATAATTCAATTTTTTTTACGTTTGCTTATAGGCTAACTGGCAGATGGGTTCCACTTGATGGCAAGTGGCCACCTTCGCTCATGCACATCTGCAACACTAAAGTAGCCGATGCGTTGCCTACCTCGTTGAGACTTTAAATATCTGTTTACGCCCTTTTTGAAGAGCTCCATATTGTAGCTCGCTGGGAAAACCGCGAGAGCTCGTTCCATAATTTACTCACGTATGGCATAAAGGAGCGTTTACGTTTATAAAGATCACTTTGGGCGATGACATACAAATTGAAAGGGAAAATTGAACCGTCTAATATCAGCTTAAGGTTTACATTATGTAAGTATTTCGTACTATATATTACGTATACCACCATCGCCATTATCATCTCAATTCATTCCTGGGGTTGTCTGGAAGAGATCGCTTTTTAGCGATAAGACCGCCCTTTGTACACAACTAGATATAATTTTAATCTTTAAGTTCATTTTTGTATTGGTGTATAATAAAGTGTTATCTATCTACATTTTTTTAAACAAAACTGTGGAGTAAAGTAGCGGAGTTTCCACCCTTCGTTTTGACGTCTTCCTTTTAAATTAGTCGTCTGTAAATTCGTTCAAAATTAAAATCTTTTGGTAGGTATTATCACAAGGTTATTACAGATAACGAATTCTGTTTCCTAGTCTAATGTATATTTTACGTGTGTTATTTTGCTGTTCTTGCTTTAGACAATTAACAATTAAAAGGCATTTAATATGTAAAATATAATTCTCTTGACAATAAATTATCTCATGAAGATAATTTATTGTCAAGCTTCAATATTTATATATCAAAACAAAAAAGTCTCCTTAAAGATATTAGGAATTTGTTCTTACTTTATAATATACTGGGCTGAACTTTATTTCACTTACACAAAAACTTATTTATTTATTACATATCCAACAGCTTATATTAATTAAATATTGTATTTATAACATTGACAATAAAGTCTCTTTACTATGATTTACGCCAATTACTGGGTACTTTCCTCCTTTCCTTTCATCCTTTTATGGAAAGACTATTAGACCGATTTGGCTGAAACTCGGTACATATATAATTTTAATACCGAAGTTGGCCAAGGGATACTTTTTATCCCAGATAATGGGATACATTTTGGGATAGATTTATGTAAAAGTTATCCCGGAAACTAGGATAGGTTTTGTGATTTTGGTCCACTGGGTCCACTGGGTCCACTGTCCAAATACATAAAAAATTAATACAATGTAACCTGTACCGCTTTAAACAAGAGATACGCACTAGAGGTTGACCCGCGGCTGCGCTGCGGGTTAAATTAATTACTGAAAGAGCTTAGTAGCGATGTCATTGTTCGCATTCGATGCGATCGTCTTGAAAATGTTTAGTTAAAAATATAAAAATTACCATCCATTTTAAACGAGACCTTAGAATGGGAGGGGGGAGCAATCGCCGTGGAATAAAAATCAGATCACATGACAGTAATTGCGAATAATACCTATAATGTAGTCACGCCTAAAGACATTGACCTCCGCAACCCTATTCTGGTAATAAACTTGAACTTTACGACTGTCAGAATAAGGGCGTGTCCGTTTATTGTGTACCAGTACCGTTTGCATGCGCACGCGCCACTCACCCGTAGAAAGTGTCCCACTGTAGGAGCGCCATACTTTTGAGCTTTTATTTATTCTCTTTTTCAAAATGTGACTGCCTATATTACATCCCACACGACTATGAATAAGTGTTACAATTTTTTCTATTCTCAGTTAAATGTATAACGGCCATACCTAATATTTCCTTTTTTAACGTTTCCACTATAGCACTGTCTAGCGACATACGTGAGACACTCGGAAAGATTTGCAAAAATAAAAAAAATGTTCTATAGGTAACTATTTTTTTATTAAATCTTTTCAAAGTACTCTCCACCAGCCTCTATAGAAAGTGTCATGCGTCTGAAAAAGTTTTCGAAACACTTTTTCCAGTCCGCCGCAGACACTTCGGTTACAGCTTGCTCGAACGCTGACAGCGCATCTTCCACCGACGAAAATTGTATCCCTTTGAGCTGATTTTTTATTTTCGTGAATAAAAAGAAATCACACGGTGCTAGGTGTGGGCTGTAAGGAGCGTGACCCAGGAGTTTGACCAGCGTGCTGTCCAGGAAGTCCTTCGGTTTGGAGCGCTGTATGGGCGGGGCCGTTGTCGTAATGGAGCAGTAACCCGCGGAGCCCTGTGTTTGATCGCTTGTTACTCACAACAGAGAAAACTTCTGCCAAGCATTTGGTAGTATACCATTCGGCGTTGATGCATCTTTGGTTCTGTAAACGAATTGACAGCAAGTAGCCATTCAAATTGAAAAAACTCGCTATCAAAATCTTCCCCCCGCTTCTAGATCGCTTCACTTTGGTAGTCTTTGATTCGTTTTGAAACACCCAAACCGTCGACTGGTGCTTCGTTTCTGGATCGTATAGATAAATCCAGCACTCATCACCTTTCATAAACACGCTGAGACGAGCCTGCTTCAAATTTGTTTATCATATCATGGCGCCATTCCACTCGGGCCTGCTTCTGAGCATCGGTGATGTTATGCGCCACCCAGCGTGAAACTCTCCTTCTCACGCGAAGACGCACGTGTAGAATATCGTGAAGGCTTCCTGATCCAATCTGCAGTATGTGCTGAATCTCTTGATACGTAACTCGCCTATTGTCTTGTATTAAATTTTTCACTGCTAGCACATTTTCTTCCGTAACAGTCGTCAAAGGGCAACCACTTCTTTCTTCGTCCCCCAAAGTTAGTCGACCGCGCTTGAATTCACTGTACCAACGATACACGGTTGCTTTAGAAGGGCCTTCATCCATGAATGCCATTTGAAGTATATCGTACGTTTCGTCCGGTTTCAGGCGACACTTGAAATCGTAAAAAATCATAGCGCGAAAATGTTCCCGGCGCCGATTCATTTTTCAATGAGACACGATAATTTAAATTAGCTCGCAAACAATGTGGAGGGAAATTTTGAAATTGGAACGTACCTTTTTTTAGTTAGAAATAAACATAATTTCAAAATACATTATAACTGGCCAGTCTCTCATACATAAAAACTTTTCTTCGCAATACTTTCTGAGTGGTCTGGTACTTATGATGTCATAAATATGTACGCTCGCACAAAATCTATAAGGCTGTGAAGTTTCGCAGGATAATAAAAAGCATATCAATAATTCGACTGAGCTCTCCCATATTCCATATTAATAAACGAATATGTTAATCTAGTAAATGTCAGCTTATTATACCATTCTAATTTAAATAACAAATAACACATTTGATACCTTATTTAATTCAAAACATATGCAAAAAAAACTGCTTAACACTCTTTTAAAAACTAGTTAAAAGTCAAATGTCAAGAATTTAAATATTTTATTTTAGTTGCGTAAAATATGTTGTTTCACTTAAATATTAATATGTAATTGTCTATCATACGTTGATCAGACGTTTTAGAAGCAATACGACTTTAAACAATTTTCAAAAAATAGTCCATTATTTGTCCAACTGCAAAACGGTGCTTTTTCATTTTGAAATTATAACAATTTGTTTTTGTATTTTATTTTCACTATTTAATAGTTCAAAAGTTATACAACTTTAAGAGTGAATATGTCATAGCCAAGTCGTGGTAGCGTAATGGCTAACGTACGCGTCCCAAACTCAAAGGACGCGGGTTCGATTCTGGCCGGAACGCATGCACCACTTAGGCAGTTTTCTGACTTGCATGTGCATATTGTTACAATTAATGGAATGGAAAACATCGTGATGCAACCTGCACATCGAGATAACCGATGTGTCAAACCTGCCAAGCAGCCTTGGACAAGCGTGGCGGGTATACTGTCCGTTCCCCCTATAATGGGAGACCCGAGCCCAGCAGTGGGACCTTTATGGGCTGTCATTATATATATATATAATATTGTCTATTGTCTTAAATAAACCTTTTTTAACAGCCCTGTTTTTTGCGATTTCCCCAAATAGGTAACTTTAGAGCGCTACGTTAACTAGAAATTGTATCCATGTAAACTTGATAGTTATTCGAGAAAATTTACTATGACATATACAGACAGACTCAGAAACGGACATGGTATTTAAATAAAGGTTCTTTATTTGCCAAAATTGTGTGGAACGCCGAACTTCATAACTCGTACGCAGAAGGTTTGCCGATGATTACCCCTACCGCTTCCTACGACTGGGATCCGGGCTTGTCTAAGTAGTACTGAGCACTAGACGACCGCGGGTCGCTGTTGTAGAAAGCGGGAGGGGTTATCATCGGCAAACCTCTTGCGCACGACGTATATTTCATTTTCCACATCTAAACACAATTCAAATCATTGACTTTACACTATACTTTGCCCTTTACTGGTAATATAGGTCGCGATCGAATAATCATTTCCAACAAACACTAGTCACTTTTATATTTTTGCGTTAAAACTAAACGACTGCAATGGGTTCCAGCGCATATATGTTTACTTACCAGGGAACGAGGAAGCAGACCGCTCAGCAAAGGCTTCTATCTTCGACGAAATTGAAGTAAATATACAAGCAAGTAATTTTGAATATTTGTCAAAATATAAAGAAAGTATTTATTAGGAATGGAAAGAGTAATGTGATTTTGCGTCAAAAGAAAAGGGCATATGGCATAGAACATTGCAAAGCGAGCCTCCTCGTATTCTCTGGTTTGCTAATGCTAGCTATGATAGACGGCCTTGTCCTAGCTCATAATAGGTTGGGGAAAAAGGCTTTTCGCATATAGTATGTATGAACTTGGAATAAGATCTCTTTGGCTATACCATTTGTATCTGGCTGGTTTTGGTATCATTTAAAAGTTTTAATTTTAAAAAAGACAATTCCAAATTCAAATTAGGAAAATGTGTGATTTTCATTTGTTTTTCTTATTGTTAAAATGAGTGAATCTAATAAAGAAATTCGATACATTTTAAAATTTTACTACAAAAAAGGTAAAAATGCAACACAAGCCGCGAAAAAAAATTGTGATGTTTATGAACCTAATCCAGTATCTGTGAGAGTAGCGCAAATTTAGTTTAAGCGTTTTCAATCCGGAAATTTTGATATCAAAGATGCACGTCGCTCTGGTCGCCCTGTCACGGACAAAATTGATGCCATTTTTGAAAAAGTGGAGCAAGATCGGCATATTAGTAGTTACGATGTAGCTGGAAAACGGAATTGACCACAAAACGGTTTTGGCACATTTGAAAAAAGCTGGGTACACAAAAAAGCTCGATATTTGGGTGCCTCATTCCCTGAAAGAAACTTAATGAACCGTGTACTCATTTGTGATTCTTTATTACGACGTAATGAAACCGAACCATTTTCGAAGAAGCTGATAACTGGTGATGAAAAGTGGATCACGTACGACAAGAACGTGCGAAAAAGATCGTGGTCAAAGGCCGGTCAGGCTTCACAGACTGTGGCGAAACCCGGGTTAACTCGCAACAAGGTGATGCTGTGTGTATGGTGGGATTGGAAGGGCATTCATTATGAGCTGTTACCGCCAGGCAGGACCATCGATTCTGAACTGTACTGCGAACAACTGATGAGATTAAAGCAAAAAGTTGAGAGAAAGCGGCCGGAACTAATCAACAGAAGGGGTGTGGTTTTTCACCATGATAACGCTAGACCTCACACATCTTTAGCCACTCAGCAAAAATTACGAGAGTTTGGCTGGGAGATGTTAATGCATCCGCCGTATAGTCCTGACCTTGCACCTTCAGATTTTCACCTGTTTCGGTCTCTGCATAATTCCTGAGGCAGTGTCAGGTTAACATCACGAGAGGACTGCCAAAACCACTTGTCGCAGTTTTTGATCAGAAGCCCCAAAATTTTTATAGCAATGGGATCACGTCCCTACCTACAAGATGGCAAAAAGTTATCCAACAAAATGGCACCTACATACTTTAGTTAAATGTAAATAAACTTTATAAAAAAACCTTTTCAATTTTTATATAAAATGCGAAGAAACTTTTTCCCCAACCTAATAGATTGCGCTCCGGTCACATTCCACTAAATAAATTCTATCATTTTGTGGGGAGGGGCAATACTCCAAATTGTCTGCAATGCAATATAGTCTAAGACGTAACAGCATTTGTTAGTGGAATGTGCTAGGACCAGAGACAGCAGGAAGGGACTGGTGGATACTCTGGGAATTAATTTGTTGGACTTGGGTGTTTTCCAGAGAATTTTGTCGCGGCCATTATCTGCTTCGGCTCTTTTAATATATAAAACGGTAAAAACGTTTATATAAATTTTGAGTAATTATATAATAAGGGTAAGATGGGGCTGACATGGTGACATCATCACTAAAAGCCTCTAAACAAATTAGATAATTAAAAAAAAACCAAATGATTTCCGTAAACGGTCGGTATCTCAAGTGGCGCCATCTTTAAATAGCGGATGTTTGCGAGAACAAGATTTTCGTAACAATACAATTACTAATGGTCACAACTGTCAAAGTTATAACATCGCATACAATTTTGACATAGTTTCATATATTCTATTTAATTATGACATTATAATGAGTAATTACTACAACTGTAGTTTAATGACATATCCTATAAATACATAATATATTAGCTGCCATATATTTTAGGGAATGCCAACAATAGTTAGGGCACCCTTAAAAATATCAATGAAGTCTTATAATGTGAGAATCAAACACAGGTATTTCAGAGTAAAATCTGCTTTGTCTTTCCTGCTAAACCTTCTTCTACGGAACTTTCTCCTCAACTACTCTTGAATATTTACTTTCCATCTCAACAGAAAATATATAGGAATAAATGCCTCAAGAAAAATCTAAAAAAAAATGTGTATGTGCAGTTCACACGCAGCAGAAGTGAAACAAAGTGTGATTTGACCCCTTGTTAAAGGGATTCTAAATTTCGTAACCGCACATTTCATATATTATATCTTTATAATATATTTAAGCCCTAAAATATGAAATTTGAAGTATCAACGAAAAACTTCAAAACATTTCCAACGCTATCCGTATGAGCATAGTGTTTATATTATTAAATATAATGTATTCTATCTCACTCTCTCGCCGACTTAGTCCTACAGATTTATGTGTTTATCTCCTTTTAATGCCGGTTTTTCCTTTCATCGAATTTCAAATTACAACGATTCTAAAGAAGTTTCACTTCAAAAACAATAAATAATTGTCCTCGTGTCAACCCAAAGTTGAAGGTCATAATGACATCAGTGTGTGCAAATACCTGTGAATCATGTAAAATGGCAATGCAATTACGTAACCCACGAACTGGTTTGGCATCTGGCCATTCATGGGTTAGCACACTTAAGTGGTCATAAAAATGTTACTTGGACTGCAATGAGAATGTGCAGGCTAGATTATTGCGTAGATCATTGATTTTATAGATAGCTGACTAGCTCGCGTGTGTCTGTACCTATTTATTGAAAAGCAGTTGAGTCTAGTAATTTTAAGTAGATAGATAACTCTTTATTGTACACCAGAGGCAAACAGAAGCAGAAAAAGGTAAAAATAGTACAACTGGTAGGTTTATAGCTAAAAAACCATCTCTTCCAGGTAACCCTTGGCAAGTATTGATAGATTTTTAATACGGTGGTGCAGTTAATAAATAATGACGAATAACAAATATACACAGTATATATAAGTACAAAACAATATATTGTTACGAGCTACAGGACTCGAATTAAAACTTGTTGTTAAAGTTGGAACTACTATAGAATTTATTAGAACTGTACAAACACGTATAAAACAAATACAAATAAAACTGGATGCAACCAGTTCACACTGCACGATTCAATACAATTCGAACGCGCAAAGTCCGTCGTCGTTATCGCTAATCGAGAGTACTAGAGAACGTCTTACTCGTTTCGTAGTCGTCGCTTGACTCCCCCCGCCCCTCCATTCGGGCATCGTCTTATACTAACTACACAGTACAAAGAAATTGGAGGCACACACTGAGTTTCTAAGAAATATTAATTTGCACACCTGCGAACGTCCACAAAGTCGAAAACAATAACAATAGGGATTAGTTCGACGCTAATGATGGTTATAAAACAAGTAGAAAAACAGTAGCATGTTACAAATTCAAAAGACAAACGAGTTCCTTAAATCGGGAGGACAATAAGCTGCGCTTGCAATAGTCTGTGCGGCTTATCTTTGACGGCATGTAACAATATATTAGAGTTTTGTGTGTTGAGGAGGGAAGAAGATAGTGTATAATTTGCAGGGCCAAATGTAGTAAGGGGCAAAGATTTGTAAGCGACTAGTGATATCGACCGGACTGTTTTAAATGGCCAAATGGCTGTAAATATACACTTTTTAATCTGTTTTTGGCGGGGGTTTTATGAAAAGGCATACGTCAATCCTCGTACCCGAAAAAGTCTTTCTCTATTTAAAGAATATTCTATAAAAAGTACTCACTGATGAAGGCCTCGCAATCAAATATTCCAGCCGTCGGGGATATTTCAGAAGTGATATCAGACAGATAAGAAACATTTTGCTTTCTTCTTCTAAATATGGGGCTGGAGTCTGATAACATTTAATCATACAAAACCAATATACATCAGACTATTTCGTTTTTTACAGGTAATCTGTAGAGTGTATGAAGAAGTCGCGGTCTATGAGTACCTATATAATCCAAATTAATAAACACAAATACCGGACTTATGATTGTTTGTTTAGAGTACTAACACATATCTGAACATACTGCAATCCAAATTTCTCTATATCTCAATGAAACTTTAATTAAATGAAAATCTTTATCACCAAATTTCAATTGTATGTTGTTTGTAACAAGCATACGAAGATATATACCAGGAAGACTACTGAGAAACGTACACAATGGACAACATTTGTAACTTAATATATTCACTTCACACAATAATTGTACATCACCTACAATATGACTGTGAAGTGTTAAATTAACTCTAATTGCAACGTCATTTTTTGGTACATTAAGAAAATATTTCAAGCTCTATTTCATTATTTATTTGCAATAATTTTGCGGTAGACTAATAGTCTTAAGTATTTTCCTGCTCATTTAGAATTTCTGTTTCTCTGTCTGTTAGAGCATCATGTGAAAATTACTGAACCGATTTGAATGAAACTCGACAGGAAGCTAGCTTATATCCAGGGTCAGCATTTTACTTTTTATTACGAGAAATGATATCGTAATCGTCGCTGACACATAATAACTTTCTAATGCCGATTACCCAAAATAGTGATTCTTGACTTAAGCCCTTCTAGGATCAACACACAAAATATAATTGCTCAAAAACATTGTCGATTTGTCTTTTGAAATCCTTTTTTTCATCTTGTCCCAATTATTTGGGGTCGGTACAATAAGACATATTCTACCTTCCTTCCTTCCTCTATTCTGACATATTATGTCCTCTGTCATATTACAAATCGTCATGTCCTCCTTCACACAGTCCATCCATCCTTTTTTTTGGTTTACCTTTTCTTTTGTACCCGTCAATCTTGTGACGTGACTTTAAAGCGTCCTCATGACATGCCCATATTACTTTAGACTTCTTCATCGAAATTTCTAATTTGCCGGGATTGTCCTAAACTGATACCTGTACGCTGGCTTTTCTACAGTACGCAGTGTCTCAATATCTTGCCACGTGGCCTGATGTCTCCGCTGGGTAATTTATGGATTCACAAGCTGCTTAACCGATTTCCATCAGATGGGCCGTCAACTTAACTACTATTAAAATTTTCTTTTATTTCTTATTTACAAAAACTCTCCGTGCAGGAACGGGAAAAGTTGGGCCGGCAGCCTCTCTGCTGTGCTTCAGCAATAAAAACGCATATGAAGTTTCTTTTCTTTTCACTGCACTTTGTTTTCGATATATGTATAAAAATATTGAAATTAAAAAAGACAATCTTTGTCTTTTTCAATACTCTTTTTTTATAATATTAATGTATTTGTTTTTTCCCTAATATATAATAATAATAATAATAATAATAATCGGCACACAAACACATACATTGTTATATCCCCAAGCTAAGCAAGTTACGCTTGTGTTATGGGTAATATACAACGGACTACTCTGGGGCCGATCCCAGACACCCAGACCATAGTAAATAACGGAGAAAATACGTTTCCGAAATTTAGTATACCCGAAATCGAAACCGGAGCCTCTGCGTTGCAGTGAGGTAGGCCGGGAAAGGCTTAGCCCGCTCAACCACAGAGGCCGTATAATTATATATAATAATAGCAGCCCATAAATGTCTATAGGGGAACAAACAGTATACCCGCCACGCATGTCCAAGGCGGCTTGGCAGGTTTGACACATCGGTTATCTCGATGTGCAGGTTGCATCACGATGTTTTCTTCACCGTTATTAGCACGTGGTAATTGTAACAATATGCACATTAGGTCAGAAATCTGCCTAAGTGGTGCATGCTTTCCGGCCAGGATCGAACCCGCGCCCTTTGAGTTTGGGACGCGTGCACTAGCCATACGCTACCACGACTACACGTATAATTATATATACATACATATATATAATTGCAGTATATATATGTATGTATGTATTTCTGTATATGCTGTACGTGTTTATGTGTACACGTACTTATATATCTATACATATAATAAAACTGCAGAGGTCGAATTCCTGTACAATGACAAAAAAAACCGAGTCAGTAAGGGATGTAAGAAGTGAAATAGAACTAATTTAGATTTTTTCAAATTTTATGTTTCTCTGATTGTCTGTTTGTCTGTCTGTTTGTACCGGCTAATCTCCGAAACGACTGGACTGATTTAAATAAAATTTTGTATGGTGGTAGCTTATATCCCCGGTCAACATATACTCATATGGAATACTTTTGCTCCCGAAAAATTAAAGAGTTCCCGTGGGATAGTTAAAAAACCGTACCACGCGGCTGAAGTCGCGGGCATCAGCTAGTATACAATATGTATAGAGATGTGAGTTATTGGGTCAAGAGTATGGAGGTTGGCACTGAAGGCTATGTCGGGATTTTTTTTAAATTTCCTTGCAGCATATTGCTGAGTTGCCAACCTCGTTGACTAAAAAACTCGACGTGCAAGTCTTATTTATTTATTTATTACATATATGTTTTTGCGTTTTGTGAATCAGTTTTTTTTTTGTTTTTGTGTAAAGTTGATTGTGAATGTATTACTTGTTTTTTTTTTGTATAGCGTCGTCTTTTTTAAGTCAATAAATCTTTTTCTTTCTTTCTTACATCAAACTACATCTTTAAATATTGTTTCCAAAGTATTTGTCAGGATTGTCCTGAACTGATACTCGCAAGCTGGCCTCCCTACAGTACACAATGCCTCGATATCTTGCCACGTGGCCTAATGTTGCTGGATAATTGATCGTTTCTCAAATGGCTTCTTAAATTAGGCGACAGATTCGATCGGAATCCAGGACGTAGGTGGTGAATTATGACATGTATATGGTGTTTCTCGTATTAACGCCATGAGCATTTCGAAACCGATTTTTTTATTGCCTGAAGCAGGCAAACAGGCAGACGGCCCGCCTGATGGAAAGTGGTTATCGTCGCCTATAGACGTTTGCAACGCCAACGCGTTGCCGACCTATAAGATATTTTATAACGCTCTTACAAAAACCCTATGTCAGAGCAAAGGGAAAACCGCGGCGGCAAGTTCCCTCCAGATCGTTGTTGTACGCGGAATAAATATTCTAGAGAACCGTTGCGTAGTTAAGGGAGGGAGCTCAAGGAAATGGGGGTGAATATCCCGTCGCTGGCGAGCGGTGCGCTTGTAAAAGTGAGGCGTTGATACCAAATCAAACAATTCCTCGGAACACTCCCCGTTATACAGGTGGTAAAGTACGCTGAGGGATCGAAACTCTCTTCGGAGGCTAAGCGAGAACCGATAACGCTTAGACATCATTTATATAATCCTCTTGCATTACAGTAAAGCTAACATGTTATAACTATGCTGGAATCATTATCTCTCTCTCACTCACGTCACTGATTCTAACATTATCCCAGATTGAGTAGTAACATATTAATAGACACAGGTGTTTTTATTTTTGAAGTGAAATTTCTTTAGAATCATTGTGGTTTGCAGCTCGATGAAACGAAAAAGCGACAATAAAAATAAATACACACTTAAATCTATACGACTACGCCAGCGAGATAATGAGATACAAGTTTTACATTGTGCAGCACAGATTAGAAGGTCAATAAAACCGATGATTACACATAGGTCCAGTTGGGACCGAAATAAAACTGATAATAATATTTTTACATTAAAACAGAGAAAAATTGAAAGTGATACTTAAGAAGTTTATTTTGAATTATAATATTGTTACGAGTTACGGGACTCAAATTAAAATGCCGTTGGAATTACTATAGAATTTATTAGAAGTATACAAACACGTATAACACAGGTACAAATATAATCGGTCGCAATAAGTCCAAATGTAATGCACAATTAAATAACACGCGCAAACTCCGTCACTATATAGCTTATCGAACGTACACACGTCTTGCCCGTATCGCAATCGTCACCTGACTGCCTCACCCCTCCCTTCATTGTTTTATACTAACTATACGATACAATAATCGACCGCGTGGACTGGTTCTTCCAAGAACTACACCTGGCTAACGCCCATCATAAAGGATTACAATACACAATAGGCGGCTTTTCTAATTACAAATTTTAAACACAAAGTAAACAAAAGAAGTACAAATGAGGGCAGGTAATAAAACTGTAATAAACTGTGCTTTATGGCCGGCAGGTGTGCATTCACTTTTGGCGGCGTGCTTCGTGGAGTTTTGACTAAGTTATAACACTATGTTGACGGACGTAGGCTAAAGGAATTATATTTATATTAATAAAAGTTAGAGAAGAAATATCTGTCAGTATATTTGCTGAAGTTTCACTTCTACCGCGCGTGAACTGCACACGCTTTTTTTTTTTAAATCAGCAGATTCGATCTTTGATTAGCGTTGCTGTTTATTCACAAATCTAATGATACCGCTTTATTTTACAAAAAAATTGGTATTTATAGCTTCGAATCTGACCATAGAGACCCACTTCACTCTGTGTAAGCCTCGCGATGAAGGTTTGCCGATGAGAACACCCACCACCCCCTTAACCTCCACGTTCATAGTCGTTGGAAGCGGGAGGAATTGTCATCAGCAAACCTTTTTTTTTATTGCAGGAGTTCAGTAGACAGGCAGACGGCCCACTTGATGGAAAGTGGTTACCGTTGCCTATGGACATTTGCAACACCAAAGGTGCTAAAATGCGCTGCTGCTCTCTTAAAGGAGACTGGAACCTGGTCACTGATGCCGGAACAGAACACAAGGTTGTTACGGCGGCATACTCTAGACCAGGCCGCCCGGCCGCAGGAAATTGTATTCTTTCTCCGTTCCTGCACGGATGAAACCTTCAGCGCGGTTAATAAGCCCGACTGGGTTTTTCACCTAAAACCTCACTCCTGTTAAAAATTCTTCAACAGATCCAAAAACCTCTTTAAAACACACAACATTCCTGTCTATAATGTATATTAATACCAGTTGTCAACAAATAAATTATCACAAACATGGCGAAACCAACCTTGTGCTATTTGCACATGAATCACGTTCAAACGTATATTTTCACTAAAAAAACATCTAGTAGAAATATGCTAATAAGTCCATTTTGAGAACACAAAACAAATATGCACAGACTGACTACATTATCTTCAAAGTAGAGGTCATCTTAGTTTAAAAACTTGCCTAAGAAGACGGGTTGGAAGAGAACTGGCAATTTCTCAAATGCTTGACAGTTAGTGTTGCCAGGTCCAAATTAGTTTTAAGTCGGGGTAGAAGGTAAAATAAATCGAGATCGATGGTTGTAGATCGGTACAAACAAAACAAAAAAACTAATTGTCCTAGTAATAATGCTTTTTAGTAAAAATATTGATGTATATAAAAATAATAAATAAAAAACATATATACGTTTAGTGTCCTGATCAGGTGCAAATCGGGACGCGTCCTCAGACTCCGGAGAATCGGGACGTCTTGGGACACTTGGTAACGCTAGTGACAGCCCACCCACAAAAATAGGTTCTGTATATACAAAACTTCCACTGTTTACCTTTCTTGGCTACGGAACCATCAAAGAAGCATCTAACCAGAAATGCCCCATCTCTCATATCTCAAACACATTTAACCTGATGTTGTTTAAACCAATTTTGGTTGAAATTATTTTTTTTTGAGTATTTGTCACTTCATTTCAAAAGTTATAAGAAGGACACAATTTTTACGAATTTGAGAGATTATATCTCTCCATCTATTAATTTAAATACAAATATCTTTAAGGGTCCGGTTGCTGCAAAGAGTCGAAAATGGAGTGCAAATGAAACAACTTTTCGTTGGTATTAACTATTCAATAATTTACTAAAAAATGGTCATTTATCTTTACGTTATTTCACGTAACGTGGTTTTTTCGTATTTTTATTTTATAAGTTGGACAGAAAATCACCAAATCACCTCCAAATTATTGACATAAAACCATTTTACTTCTTCAATTGTAATCAAAACAGGATAAAAAATCTACATTATTATTATTCACAATAAAACAATAATGCATCTGAAAAACGCTTATGAAATCCCCGCCATCACCAGAAAAATCAGTACCGAAAAGTCCTCAAGGACGTTGACGTTGCTACGAGCCTTAAGAAACATCATTAACATTTTCTAAGATATCACAAACAATATCCCTCACCACATGTACGGTGAATAAAATTGTTGAAACTTCAGTTATATGTCTGGCGACCACTCTAATGATTCTGATTGCCCGATTGTGGTGTGTAAGGTAACATATAGATTTAGTACAAATTCCTACTAAAATCTATCCATCTAATAACGTATTTAAATACGTAATTTCCGATAAATAATTGTGACATACAAACACGGTAGAAAACGTAAGGGTTTCATTTTTGCCAAAATTGATACGGAATGCTAAATTCATATTAGTTAATTTCTGTTGTTGTATATGCGAGTTCTATCGAAGAGTACGCAGACCAAGTCTAGAGTCCTAGTGTAACCTTAGTCACAGTATAAGCTTAAAAAACCCATTTTAAACATAAATTTCTGAAACAGTAGCTACCAAATAAAAATCTTTAGAAAAAAATAAAAAAATTCTGCGAAATAACCGGTTAATTATATCGATTAAGAAATCCGTGTACCTGAGGCGGGGCGCGCGGGTAGTGTCGGACGCGCTCCCGAACTGTGCGGACGTGTTACAATAACGGCTATTCGCCGCAATAACCGTTTCATATTGTAGCAGTTTATTGTTTTCAAAGTTGGAATTTTGTCGTCTTTTATCGGTAATTTAGATTTTTGATTATCTGTGGTCAGGTTTTGTTTCATTATTTAATGAGTGTATTTCATTGTGTGAGTTTGTATTGTGTTTTTGTGATGATAGGAAATGGGATAAGAGGAAACACGTGAGCGTGAGGCGGTCTCGAAAACTTTCGAGTCGCTTTATAATTATTTCACTTCACTAATATTATCTATATGTTTAAACGTGATGTTTTAATTATCAGGAAGTATTGAGTCACAGTTACAAATAATTATGACAGTATCTTTCGGTCCGGTATTGGAATCTGATAAACAACGGTTGCCTAAGGACTTGAATGCTGCACACTGTGAATCGAGAATTCGAGAAACGAATCTGTTCTAATTTCAAAATCCCTATTTAGAACTGTTTTGAATAGTGGGCGTATGGCGATTACATTTTTAGAAGTTTTTTTAAAACTTTGTGTAAATTCGCGTTTCAACTTTCATTGCTGTATTTACGTTGATCCAGCTACTGACTTCAAATTCGAATGAAGTCAGTGCTTACTTTATACTGGCATCGTGTAAATTTATTTGAAGTCAGTACAGGGTTGGGGTATAGTTATAGGGCACATTTATTTATTTATTTATTATGAACAGATTCGAACTCTTTTAATATAGGTTAGGAGGAGCGAAGCGAAGCGGAGCTCCCGCCAATATTATATTTTGAAGTCCGTCCGCTCCCCCAGTCAATAGCTGAATCAATGTAAATCAGCCTATGTGCTTACCTGATGTCAAGTGACAACGCGATTTAACAAAATGGATTGTTTTCTGTGTAAGCAAATAGAACACGCTTACATAGAAATTATCTATTCACTCGTGACTTGAGATAATTAATATTTATTTAGAAACAAAATATTTAAACACGGCTAGAAATAAATAGCTAGATATAGCTTTCCCTGAGCAAGGGACGAAGCGCACTCAGACTCCATGACATGCTTGGGGACGAAAGGGGGTCACTGAAGACTAATGATAAGTGACGACTAACATAAAGAAAGCTGAAGATCGTTCAAAGCATTGTAGGAACCTGGAGGAAGGAAATAGTAGATGTATGTTACTTCTACAGAATTCTTCATAGTTTATAGTCGGCCCAGTGTCTAAAGATTGGTTATTGAAAAGTGCCACGTAACAGACGAAATGTTCCCTAAAATGATATTATTTCCGAAAATTTGTCCCAAATTAGAGCTACATATTCCTTTAAAGTATTTTAATATAATATATTTTTAGTTTAGGCCTTGGTTTCAATTTGTTTAAAAAATTACCCCAAGGATTTTGGTTCTCAAAAATTCACTGTCAAACTCTTTCACCGCATAATGGGGACAAAAATGGGTATCTTTATACAAAATATTTCACCCTATAAGAGGGGTACAAAATCCCCAAACTAAATATTTCACCCTAAAACGGTCAAAAATATCCAATCTAGACACCCTGGGCCTTAGGACGCATTGGTCAGATGTATTTGTTAAAGGCAAAATGATGATCAGTTGAAAGTTGTGTTTGTATTAAGACCATGGCTCGTGAATACGGTGATTAGCTATTACGTCAGTACTGTACCTATTATATTTTCACCAAAGTGGTTTTTGCGTAATAAACCAGATAATTTAGTTATTATAATAATATTAAGATGCGAGAGTGCTTTGATATACAGTAAATTACCAAGTCATTTATTATGTATATAGAATTATTATACTAAAGAGATTACTATCTTTTCTGTTAACGCTGACATCGTCAGCTTGTTAGTGTTTATTACACTACACTAATTTAGGGGGCATTTTTGTAAATTAGTGTTGTGATAAGACAAATTGAGTCATAATGTATATATAATTGGTCACACCCACCCACCCTTTGTACCGGGTTACCAAAATCAGTGTAGTGTTATTACGCTCTTCGTAAAAAATGTATTACCTATATTATAGATAAATCGGCCAAGTGCGTGCTTTACAGTAAAATGTTCCGTAGAGGTTAAGTCCATTTTTATTGTCACAGAACCCTGAAAATACTTTTTAACCGAAACTGTAACATTAAAGAAAATTACGGACTTTATTTAAATCAAATTTAGTTTCCTTATATTTGCTGGAGTCGGAGGTCACCATAATTTTTATTCTATTAATTTTCACTACATCATTATGTACCAATCAGTATATTGAGATAACCCATGTGTGAAACTCGCCAATCTGTCTTGGACAAGTAGTTATAATACCGTTCATTTCCTAAAAAAACACGCTCGGGCCCAGAAGAGGCCGCTTACGCGCTGATATTCTGATAATTATATCATTTGAAACATGTGATTTTTCGACAGATAGAAAAAACATGTAATCATTATAAAATAATAACACCTATTTGTATAACTACCATGTTTTTATGCAATAAATTATTTGATTTGATTTGATTTGAAAATACATCATCCGTTTCTGAGTGCTGCTACACTAAGTAACGCTTACGAAGTAATTTAAACTGTAACTAATCTTTGACATTATTATGATAAACTATCCGGGTTTATACTTTATACAGCTAAGATGTATTGTTTGATGCTTATCTTTAACAGTATAAATATTATCACGTTTCCACATGCCAAAGATAAGGTTTTTATAATCTAGTACCTTCCATATCTTGAAAATAAAATGCACTGTCTGTATTTATCTACACTGTGTTTATTTTGATATTATATCTGGCATATATTTGTTAATCACCTTGTTGAGTTTCGCTACTTGGTTGCAATCATTGTTTCATTGTTTTTCAAGTTCTGTAGGTATTTTGACAAAATCATGAACTCTTAAGCCTCAGATACACTAGGGAGAAAATGAAGCACCATATTGCGGAACATGTCCTTCAACAACAACATTTAAAAATAATTTAAAACAGTACAATTAAGGAAATCTTATTATTCCGTTCAGAGATGTTTTGACAGATAAATTTTAAATGTTATTGTAATTATTAATAGGTCCGGCAGAATTACACGTTATGGGATTCTCTGCATGTTTTCAGATAGCCTTAACAACCTCATTTTTAGGAGCTGGCATTCTGTACACCGTAACGCAAATGCATAATACACGTGTAAATATAACATGAATATTGTTTTAATTTAGCTTAATTTTAATTAGCTTAATGTTATTATGTTAATAGCTTTTAATTTTTTTTTGTTGTATTTTTATATGGGTATTTTATTGCCTGAAATAAATACACTATTATTATTATAATACATAATCCGTCGGGCTCTTGTCACTGCCGGATACTTACCGTTCTAGAACCAAATGGCTCTTGTGCCGCGACGAAGGCAGGAGATCCGATGGAATCATCAGAGCCCTGGAAGATAGGTCGCCGTTTAGTATGGGACGCATCTTGGGTCGATACTCTGGCAGCGTCCCATCTTTCAACCACTAGCATGTCTGCTGGTACAGCTGCTGCACAGCAGTAGGTCCTAAAACGCCGCAAATACTCAGCCATCGGAAATGGCTACATATTTGCGGCTTTTGGGGTCGAGACTCTGGGACCATGGGGCCTGAGGCGCACAAGCTTTATCGAGACAACCAACTTCTGGTGGATGCCTCACGTGACCAAAAGTCTGTTCTATACCTAAGGCTAGTGTTGCCATTCAGCGAGGTAATGTGACCAGACTTTTGAGGACGTTTCCAACTGACAGCGGTCTGGTATTAGATTTTATAGTTTAATTTTAATTTGTATATATTGTTTATTTTTATTTTAATTTATTTGCCGGCTTCTGTGGTTGAGCGGCCTAAGCCTTTGCCGGGCTCCATTACTGCAACGCAGAATAAATTTTGGAAATGAATTTTTACATTAATTAATATGGTCTGGGTGTCTGGGATCGGCCCCAGAGAAGTAGTCCGTTGTATATGACACATAACACAAGCGTAACTTGCTTTATTTGGGGATATACAATGTGTGTATTTGTTTGCCAATTTAAAAAAACAGTATAGTTTAATTTATAACATGTTAGATATATATACACAAAATAATTTTATTAAAATCGATCATTCTTTTTTCTTGCACGAGTTCAGTAGACGGGCTGACGGCCCACTTGATGGAAAGCGGTTACCATCGCCTATTGGCTTTTGCAACACCAAAGGTGCTAGAAATGCGCTGCTGCTCTCTTAAAGGAGACTGGAACCTGGCCACTAATACCGGACACACAACTTAAGGTTGTTATGGCGGCATACTCCAGACCAGGGGTGGTAGCCATCCAGTCGGGCAAATGCCCTACCACCTGGCTGTGGGTTGTTTAGTCGCCTGTTACGACAGGCCGCCCGGCCGCCGGAAATTGTATTCTTTCTCCGTTCCTGCACGGATAAATCATAATAATGCTTCGTGATAGTATTCAAATATAAATCTATATTTTCGGATGTAACTAGAAAATTTCGGACGTATAACAACCCTATTTTTATTACTCGCAACAGGAGTTTGATTTGCTTACTAATGAAAAACACATTAGTAGATAATTAAATATAGAGAAACCACTTTGGGTTTGGTTTTAGTCATATATTCAGACCTTGGTTTAATATTGGTATTTAAATTCGTTGATAGGTAAGATAAAATATTTATGTTAATTTGAAAATTGATTACTTATATTAAAATGCAACTGTTTATTGTATAAATGCATAGATTATACATGTACTATTAACCGCTTCTATAATTTAGTAGGCTTAGCCTTGGCCCGCCTAGATCACTGGAACGCAGATAGAGTAAATTTCGTAAACCAATTTTCTGTTGTACGCTGGTCCGGTCGGAACCTAGAGCTGTCAATTGTACCTATATTGATATGACGATCTCTCTAGTTGAGTGGGTTAACCCACTCAACTATAGATAACGTCATAACAATATAGGTACAATTGACAATTATAGGTTCAGACCGGACCAGAGTCCAACAGAGAATTCGTTTACGAAATTTACCATGCCAGGAATAGAACCCGGAGTCACTGCAACTCAGTGACTCCGGGTTCTATTCCTGGCATGGTAAGTTTCGTAAACGAACTTTCCATTGGTTACTATGGTCTGGGTGTCTGGGATCGGCCTCAGAGTAGTCCGTTATATATTACCCATAACACAAACGTAACTTGCATAGCTTTGGCATATACCACAATGTGTGGGTTTGTCTGCTGATTCCTAAAAAAGTGTAACGCCATCTACTCACGCAGGATTTATGAGTATTCTTCAATTCATTCTTAATATTCTACCACGCTATTATAAAATCCCAATATACAAATCATATATGACACATAATTTGATTCAGTAGTTACAAGTATTGAATGACTAAAATAATTACAAGTATTTAGGGAAATAACATATACATAGATGCATGTTGTCATTGATTTCGTCAGTTTAGTGTTTCCTTAAAACCCTTGCTCCAGCTGCGTTAGTGGTAGTGATTGTGGCCAAATGCGACTTTATAGCGTTAATAACGCCGTTAACGATTAGCAACATTAGTGTAGGTACATACATGAGTTAACTGTCTATGTTTAACGTCATTAACAATGTCGATCTTAAATAACAAATTAAACCTTGGCTATACTACGTGACAGTCGTTAATATTAACATTATTCCAGGTGTAGCACTGCAGAGGTATAAAACTGTTAAAGGAACGATTTGAATATTTAATCCATCATATGTTTTCTATTTTTATAATAGAGTAGTTGACAGTCAACTGAGCTACTTTTTATTATTATCTTAGCCGATATTAGACGTGTTCATTTTTTACAATTTGTATAGAAATGAGATGCTTTTTCTTTTAATTTTATTGTAAAATGTTCCAAGTTTTATAATTTGTATTTCTATTACTTATTTATACACAACAAGTTTATAATTTAAACATAAATTTGGCCTTAAAATACTCCACAATCTTAGAAACACCATTAAATAACAAATAAGCACTTAAAAAAGGTACATATAAAACCTTTTATCTATTAAGTTCGTTTTTTTGTAAGTTGATAGACAGAAATGGACCGTCGTCTATAATAGATAAAAAATTTAAATATATAACCGTCTATCACAGAGTACATTAATATAATAGGAGATTTTCGGCATCACAAAACTCCGAAACCCCCTAGATTTTGTACGACTGTAGCAAGTTATTATAATTATTTTATGATAATAATTTCAAGTGTGACGACACCAAGATATTTTAATACCCGCTCTTACCGTCCCCTTTTTTGACAAAATGTTTATTGAAGTCTAAACATTGTCTCTGTTCTCACATTCAAACCGTATAGAATAATTCCGCCATCCGTTCCATTTTCAAATCTACCTGGCTCACAAATATTTTTTTTTTTCAGGTAAATCTGACGTAATGGACCGCGGGGATAGTGATGTGCCAGTGTTGTGTTAAACAGTTAACCGTTATCGTGTAATCGTTTATGATGTGATAACTTTTATAGTGAAGTGAATTAAAAAATGCCATCAGACAGCGGTTCAGGGTGGTCGCCACCGGCGTCCAACAGCGAAAGGAGACTCAGCAATTCATCAGATGGAAGCGCTGGCAGCGGATATTCTAAAGCTGTAAGTACATTAGTGATACACACATACGCAAGTATATACACACATTAAAACGATTAGTCATAATGCCACTCCATTTAAATAATTAAAATAAAATTGTGTTGGTTGCCGCGATACAGACCCAGTAGTGCAGCAACCGCCGCCAAAAAAATTGTTGCCTTAATTTTAACTAAGATATATAATTAAGACGTGTAGCTGATATTATATATTAGGCTTAAGAATAAGTTTTTTTTAGTAATAAATGAATTTAAATTAAAAAAAAA
The DNA here is from genome assembly GCA_039645545.1 of Dendrolimus houi. NCBI lineage: Eukaryota > Metazoa > Arthropoda > Insecta > Lepidoptera > Lasiocampidae > Dendrolimus > Dendrolimus houi. Next base: position 1,532,741 of record CM077137.1, on the reverse strand, counting down.
TTGAACAAATTTTCGTTAACAACACAACAGACGAGCAAACGCCTCTGCCAACTTTTCGCATAAAAAAATATATTATCTTGATTTTTCATATTGACATCGATTCACACACACGTTCTTCTAAATTTCTACTTAAATCGATATAGCTATATTTTTGGCTAGCAATTTTTATCAAAATATACCTTTGTTTGCGTGATATTGTACATCCCAACTCTCAATCCATTGGCCTTTATTTCCTGTTTCTTAACCTCCAGTCAGAGGCAATTGGCTTTTATAACCTTCCCAAGATATAAAAATGCAAAACTTTATGACCTCTTACTTGTACTTGTTTTGCAGATAATTAAAAAAACACTAACTGTTTGCATGGACTATAATAGACAGGCCGAGCCCCGAGCTCTCGGAGTGAAGCCGGCTAAAGGAAGCCGATTTTGGAAAAGGAACTCGATCACGCTGCAATGTATTACGAGACCTTAGTTTTAAATAGTGAACTTAGTTTACCCACACAAGTTTGTAAACAAAGCTTCACTCCATTTGGGGCTTTTGTTTACGTAGGCTCCGTCTAGACTTTTAGAATAGATTACACTTTATTGTATTGTTACAACCTAAGCGCCGACAAAGACAAATTCCACGTACAGTTTTGTAGAAGCACATTTATTACCTGTCGGCGTTTGAACTAATTGTAATCCTTTTATGAACGTCTTCTTTTGTTCACTTATTTATTGGCATTCATTCTAGAGCCTATTTTTGTATTGTAATCATTAGCCAGATGTTACGGATTTTAAAAGTACAAGCTGATTCTAGGAAATTCGGTCCACGGGGACGGGCGGGCACATTGCACTTGTGCAGGATAAAACGATGGCCTGATGGAGGGAGGACGTCAGTCGAGCGAAAACCACGATGACGTGTGTACTACCATCGGGAATCTAATGACGACGGACTTTGCGCGTTTTATTGAATTACGGACCTTCTGCATTACGTTTGGACTCGTTGTGTTCGGTTATATTTGTACCTGTGTTATACGTATTTGTATAGTTCTAATAAACTCTATAATAATTCCAACGGCATTTTAATTCGAGTCCCGTAACTCGTAAAAGGCTTAGAAATAGGTACAAATGGCGGTTTAAGGAAGCTAAACTATGGAAATATGTGACCACTTCCACTGATGCTGAATGAGTACGATATGCTATGAAAATACGCCGCCGCAAGGTAGCTGTGCGAGGAAGATGCGTAGCTCGAGCTATGCTACGTATCGACAATAGGGAAGGCACGCATCCATAGCTCGCATCCTTCCATATAAAAAACGTAGCTTAGTTGAATCAATTTCCACCACTGCTATGATGAGTGGACCAATGAATATGATTGGTGGATAATAAACGCGTCCATAGCAACGTTGCATATCTCTGGTGGAAAGGCACCCTTATCGCTGATAGCGATATCTTCCAGACGACCTTGGGAAGGAGAGAAATATGACACAAAATCTAGGGCACACTATTCTCAAATGCATTGAAATGTAGATGTAATATATATATTATTCGTCTAAGGGGCTATAATAAAGACTTTCTTAAGTTTGTCCTCAGATATTTAGTCACAAGTTTAGTCATCTGACGTTTACCGTCTGGCGGTCGACGAGAGTTCATTAATTTTGTGAAATATCGGAAATTTTCCCTTTCGTTGTGCCCAATACACAAATTAGCAATCATTAGCATTTTAAATTCACTTAAGTAGATACACAAGTACTTCTGTGAATTTGTTAATAAAAACTGGGACAATCGTCGAGGTAAGAAAGAATTTAAATAAACAAAAAATGTCTTTCTTTCTTCTTGTTTTTTTATTGCTAAACTAGCAATCATGCAGAAGGAGCACGCAATGAAGAATGGTTACACTTATAGACATTTACAAGGCCAGGGGCCCGATTCTGTTATTACTCGAAAAAATCGCCGGACGCTATCGTCTCAATAGTAGGGTTGCCTGAATTTCGCATTCTGCTAATTCCAATCCACTCTATCTTTATAAATACTTATAAGCGAAAACTCGGCAAATAAATTTTTACAATTTTGGTAGCTTTTCAATATTAATTTCGGTTAACGCCATATCTGCTAATGGTAATACCATTTTTTTTACTATTATTCCGCCGCGGCTATATTGAGAAGATATTCTAGATTTAGTAGAATACGAATTTTTGACACTATTACAATGGAATCGTACTTTAAATGTGCAACGTCAAGATAGATAGCAGAAGTGGGTCAGAAGGGCGAACCCAACGCGTTGCATTTATGATGAGATAGAGCGGTCGTTATAGGGCGATTGGAAAAAAAGGATTAGGATCCTAGCAGTGAGTGGTAGAGGTTACATGATACTTCAGATGGCTGAGAGTAGTATTCACTATCGAGTGCTGATGTTAACTGAAGTGAATCAATTTATTTTGGAAACGGTAACCTTAAGTACAAATATTAACAAGTCGTACAGCTAGTACAATATATAGCACAATGTGTGAGCGGGACGGATGATGTGCGAGCGAGATCGAGCAACAACTAATATATGCGCTCCCGCGTTGCGTTGGTCAGTAGTTCGTTGTGCACTGCGATGACTAGATCAATGCAGCTCCCATTAGGAGTAGGAGAGTAGGAGATAGTAGAGGGAGAAGCTTTCTTTCCTCTTGAACAGCCTTTATAATGGGATTGGATGATGGCATAAAAGGGATGGGATAGGGGAAAGGGATGGGTCAGTTAGGAAATATCGGATACAGATAATGGGGTAGAGGAATGAATTCCTTAATCCATGGGATAGGGAAGTACTTTTTCTAGATGAAAGATAACCTATGTACTGACGACGTGTATTCACAATTTCATGATAATCGGGTTTCAAAATTAAAGTGTGAAAGCGTAACAAACAAACTAATATTTGCGTTTAAAATATTAGTTAGGATGTTTAGGTATGTTTCGTTTAGATATGTACAGCAGACAGGCTGACAACCCAACCGTGATGGTAAGTGGTTACCGTCGCCTATGAACATTTACAAATACTAAAGGTGCTACCAATGTAATCCCGGACTCGTAGATGGGACTGGAACCTGGCTACTAATGTCGGAACACAGCTCAATGTTCTTATGGCGGCATACTCTAGACCAGGGGTGGTACCCATCCAGACGGGCAAATACCTTACCACCTGGCTGTGGGTTATTTTGTCGCCTCTAGTGACGGGCCGCCCGGCCGCAGGAAGTTGTATTCCTTCTCAGTTCCTGCACTATAGAAGGTAGTAGTAGGTTCAAAAAGTAAGACTATAAAGTCCAAAATCTCGCACGAACCATGGGGCGTTCACAGTGGTAGAAGATATAAGGGAAATTTCATAACCGAGTGAAAATTCAACCAAAAACCTAAGTCAACAGCGTGACTTTTGATAAATCTTTATATTTATTTATAATCGATTGCCAGCGATTCGAAAGTGAAAGCCATACACGCATCGTTGCTCTTACGTCCACTTTTTTTTGTATTTTCAACTTGTTTTTTTTTCAAATTCAATATTTGCAGACGCCCGACCCGCGCTCAGTAATCAATTTCTTCAATCTGCAAAAAGTCGTGTTTACAGTTAAACGGTGATAATCGATTTCTGAGGTAGCTCTTTTGTAACACCTACTTGTTAAATACTCTTTTAGTTTTGGTTGGTAAAACATTGGGTAAGTGCTTGGCAGTCCGCGAAGAGGGCAGGGTTACGAAAGCATAAAAAGAACTCAATCTATGATATCCCATCTCTTAACAACTACTCGACCTATTTTGTTCAAACCAACTTTTGGTACAATGTTTTGTTAATAGTTACTAACACCACAATAAACAATATAAACCCTTTGTAATAAAATATCACAATTCATTTAGCGTGTAAGAACTAATAAACCAATTATACATACTGCTACGAGCTACAGGACTCGAATTAAAAATGCCGTTGGAACTACTGTGGAATTTATTAGAACTGTACAAACACGTATAAAACAAATACAAATAAAACGATGCAACCAGTTCACACTGCACTATTCAATACAATTCGAACGCGCAAAGTCCGTTATCTATATCGCTAATCGAGAGTACTAGAGAACGTCATACTCGTTTCATAGTCGACGCTTGACTGCCACCCGCCCCTCCATTCGAGCATTGTCTTATACTAACTACACAGTACAAAGAAATTGGAGGTGCGCACTGAGTTTCTAAGAAATATTAATTTGCACACTTGCGAACGTCCACAAAGTCGAGAACAATAACAATAGGGATTAGTTCGACGCTAATTATGGTTATAAAACAAGTAGAAAAACAATAGCATGTTACAAATTCAAAACACAAAGGATTCCCTAATCCGGGAGGACAATAAGCCGCGCTTACAATAGGCTGTGCGGCTTATCTTTGACGGCATGTAACAAATACGTAGATTATTATTAAAGAGTTTTTAATAGTAGAAATAAAAAAAACAACCTGCTGAAAATGTTTTTGAAGCTCTACATACAATACAACCTGAATTGTTGTTCAGAATTTTCCACTATTTACATCACAAGCTAGAGGGAAGGTGATTTTTATGACTTACTAGCTTCTGCCCGCGACTTCGTCCGCGTGGAAAGTTTTTTTAACTATCCCACGGGAACTCTTTAATTTTTCGGGATTTAAAGTATCCTATGTATTGACCAGGGATATAAGCTTCCACCAAACAAAATTTCATTTAAATCGGTCCAGTCGTTTCGGAGATTAGCCGGTACAAACAGAGAAACAAAAATTGAAAAAAATCTAAATTAGTTCTATTTCACTTGTTGAGCAGACAGGCAGACGTCCCACCTGTTGGAAAGCGGTTACCATCGCCTATGGACCCTTCCACCTGGCTGCGGGTTGTTTTGTCGCCTGCACGTATAGAAAAAATTTCAAGAAAGACGGTAGTTTAGCGGTGACAATATTTAAAAACGGAAGAGGGAGTCGGGGATCAATGGTGCCGTACTTTCAGTTCTTATTTTACTTCCTAGCGAAGTAAACGTCTGTGTTAGGTCTGATGCACAAATAGCCGAATTGATATTTCTCAACTACATCGTAATAGTTGCAATGTATTGCGTTATTATCTGTAAGTACTATGTTCTTTGCGTTTACAAAGACGATTGGTTCAAATATAACCTAAAAACTAACCTGATTGTTTTCTTATACATTAAACTCCCATTTATTATGCGAATTTTCGTTTATCTATATATTAATACGTGAAGCGAAAACACGACAAAAACATTGTACCCCTTTTTACGAAAATTTCACACACTCATAGTTTATATAAAGAAGGAGTGCATAATGCTATTATTATTTTTTTAAATTATGCATAAAAAATACATTAAATCAACAAAAAAAACATTACACACACGTATTTGACACACACACGCATGTATACTCTTTTGTTTATTGTTAAGGTCAATTTAAAAGTGTAGCCTTGGCGAAATCTGTGATTATAGAAAGTAGTCTTTGACAACAGAACCTTAATAATGTTCAAACTTATAATTTAAATTAATCATTATGGTCGAATTTCGACCAAGGGTGACCACTAGTTTCAATTAATTTCTTAGTTTATAGAAAATACATAATTTAAGAAGTTTGTGTAATAAATAGTTTAAAAAATTGGGGTCACTGCGCCAGTAGCAAACATCGGAAAGGCCGTTTTCGAAACTATATTAACTATCGGAAAATATCACATTTCTCTCGATAGAGTCGTATATATAAAAATCGGCCTTGAATTCGCCAGTTTGTTAACGAAACACGTTTGTTAGCGATTATGAAATCACGAACAATTCTTAAAATTCTTCGCCGAATCATTCATCGGAGCTGTTGCAATGCCTTTTTTACGTTTCATCAAAATTTACATAATTTAATGGTTTTTTGTGCTTAGTTTAGTTAAATTACAAGTGTTTCATTTCGGCTACTGCATTAAATATTCATGATGGCTCATGGCCGATTCAACCTTACCGTTCGTGCTTTTATCTTATTCAGAATCACACAGGTTCAATTCTCTTTCAATTTGGATAGAAGTGGAGTAAAAAACTTAAAAAAAAAATAAACGAACATAATGATTATAATATATATCTCACTTTGGAGAGTGTGCAGCTGAGCTCTTCGAACAGATCCCGCCATCTCCCTTCCATCATCGCACAACCAGACGCACAAATATATGGTGGATATTCCGCCTATAGGAACGAAGCGCTTTGCATCTACCTTCGTCATACTGTTACGAGCTACAGGACTCGATTTAAAAATGCCGTTGGAACTACTATAGAATTTATTTGAACTGTACAAACACGTATAAAAGAAATACAAATAAAACTGGATGCAACCAGTTCACACTGCACGATTCAATACAATTCGAACGCGCGAAGTCCGTCGTCTATATCGCTAATCGAGAGTAATAGAGAACGTCTTACTCGTTTCGTAGTCGTCGCTTGACTGCCCCGCCCCTCCATTCGGGCATCGTCTTATACTAACTACACAGTACAAAGAAATTGGAGGCGCACACTGAATTTCTAAGAAATATTAATTTGCACACCTGCGAACGTCGAAAACAATAACAATAGGGATTAGTTCGACGCTAATGATGGTTATAAAACAAGTAGAAAAACAATAGCATGTTACAAATTCAAAACACAAAGGATTCCCTAATCCGAGAGGACAATAAGCTGCGCTTACAATAGGCTGTGCGGCTTATCTTTGACGGCATGTAACAATACGCACCGCAAAGGAGTGCAACTCATTGCCGGAGTCTGTTTTTCCTGATACTTACAACCTGGGTGCCTTCAAGTCCCGTGTGAATAGGTACCTTCTAGGTAAGCGTGTTTCATCCTAGACCAAATCTTCGCTCCACATAAGGCGAGATCGTGGTCAAACGCGAACCTATAATACAATTAAAAAAAAACTTAAATATCGTTTCAACTGCTTATTTAAGGAGGTATAAATCTTGATATATAAAAATGAATGTTTGTCTGTATGTCCTTTATAGAATCGTAAACTATACATTTGATCATATGATGATCTTTAGCAAAGTTGTGCATGAGCCGGTAGGTGGCGCTGCTGTCGGCATACCGATTGAAGCTTTTCCGGGCAGGACGACGTCTGCCGGGACAGCTAGTTTGCATATAAAGAAAGTTATAACGATTAAGTTCGTTTATTATCTTAGAGCTTTTTACCCCATTTCTATTCAAATTTAAAGGCTTGGTATAAACCTCCTAATTTTGTCTTTACCATTGATATAAAATTGACATACCTCTTATGGAGTTTATGACAAATTGTAACCAAGATAAATTAATGGAGAGTATAATATTGTTACGAGCTACAGGACTCGAATTAAAATAAATGTCGTTGGAATTACTATAGAGTTTATTAGAACTGTACAAACACGTATAAAACAAATACAAATAAAACTGGATGCAACCAGTTCACACTGCACGATTCAATGCAATTTGACACGCGCAAAGTCCGTCGTCTATATCGCTAATCGTGAGTACTACAAACGTCTTACTTGTATCGTAGTCGTCGCTTGACTGCCCATCTCTCCATTCGGACACCCCTTTATACTCAGCTTAGGACCGTGTAAACAATGATTTCCACCAATTACACCTGCGCCACCATCGACGCTATTCCCAGAAAACATAATTCTGCACACCTACAGGATTATATCTGCGAACGGCCATAAGTAAGCACAATAACAATAGGCTATTGTCTAAACAAAAGAACTCCGAATAGAGGAAGGGCAATAAACCAGGTTTTATGGCAGGCAAATGTGCATCCCTTGTATTTGGCCCAATTTGTAACACTATATATTGTATAATACTTGCAACAACTCAGAAGGGTTTATAGAAAATAAAAGAACAGCAACTGGTCACTATACTTATAATCAGAGAACCTTACGGCTTAAATACATTTCATACACTGAGCTGACACACTCAACAGACATTTTTAGAACACCTCGCCATCCCTTCCAACAATTTTACAGTATAACAAAGTTAACAAATTGGCACAACCGATAACGGATTGAAGTTATTGATTAACCATTTTAACTACAAAGGTTACGATTGACAAGAATTTTTTACATTATCGTTTGGAAATTTTAGACCATATTTTAAATAAGACATTAATCTATATACATTATCTATACATATAATAAAACTGTAGAAATCGAATTTCTGTACAATGAAAAAATATGCTAAAAACCGAGTCAGGGCGATGTGAGAAGTGAAATAGAACTAATTTAGATTGTTTTTTTTCAAATTTTTGTCTGTTTGTCTGTCTGTTTGTACCGGCTAATCTTATTTAAATGAATTTTGATGGTGGATTTAAATGAAATTTTGTATGGTGGTAGCTTATATCCCTGGTCAACATATAGGATACTTTTGATCCCGATAAATTAAAGAGTTCCCGTGGGATAGTTAAAAAAACTTGCCACGCGGACGAAGTCGAGAAGCTAGTATTATATAAAATATTATATTTGAAGTTCTACATGTAATAAAATAAATCGAACACCGTAAAAGATCTATCATGTCTGCCAACATGAAAATAAAACGTAGTGAATAGTCTATCGTCCCTGCCTACCCCCATGGGAAACAGACGAGATAATATGTATGTGTGTAAAAATTAAGCGCTTTTCTACTCGGATTGCGAGTCCTGAAATACTTGTGCGGCAGGTAAGTATATAAGTTTTAAAATACTCAATTTAATGCCTCATTGATCTTCTCCTTTATAATGTAAATTGTGAGATTGATCTATCGAATTTGACGCTTCGTTAAGAAATTTGGCGTTTGAAAAATAGGACATGACTCTTTGTAATCGATTGCTTGTATTGCATTGTTTTCTTTTACGCTGAAGATGTCTTAATACTACTAATATTATAAACGCGAAAGTTTGTAAGAATGTATGTATGGATGTATGTTTGTTACCCTTTCACGCAAAAACTTCTGAATTTGATTTACTTGAGATTTTGATGAAACTTTACAATAATATAGCTTACACATCAGAATAACGCAGGCCATAATTTATAAAGATATAGTGTGAATTATCCAAAATATAACGATTTTCCATCACCACGCGGGTAAAACTGCGGGGCGCAGCTAGTTTGTACAATATCAACTCTATTGTCTGGTACATTAAGTATAAGTTAGGTTTTCATTCCCTTCCTCATAATAATATAAATCATTGGCAGACAAACCACATATTGTACTTGTTGTATATTTGTTTCTAAATGGTTAGTTTCGATGTAAATAATGTATGTATTGTATAAAGGATGACATGATGATTTGTGGTGTGACAATGGATGTATATCAGAAGAGAGGAGTGTGGAAGGAAAAGACATTGTGCTGACCCCAATTCATTGGGAGAAAGTGAAAGGAAAGAGAGTCATTTTGGTTATTATAAATTTATGTTTATGCTATAATATTTTATTTAAGTTAGTATTGTTTATAATTGTAACATTTTTCAGTTGAATTTATTTATTTATTTACCAGGGTATGCCCGCGACTTCGTCCGCGCCTGTATTGAAATTCCCGGAATACAAAGTAGCACAATATTTAAAAAAAGAATGTAAGCTATCGTTTTAGTGAAAACTGTGTCAGAAGCTTATTTTTATGTCTCCCAACAACTTCAAACCGCTCCCGGGAAAATTCCCGCTCGATTCCCAGAATAAAAAGGAGCGCAGAGTTTAAGTAAAAAAATTAGATGTCGATTAGCGAAAACCACATCGAAATCAGCCCAGTAGTTTTTCCAGAATCTCGAACAAACATTGAATAAATCTAAAAAAATTGCATCGTACCATGTCAGTTTTCGAACCCGGATCCTTTGTATCGTAGACTGCAACATACATACCACGATCAAATCGCAGTATCTTAATGAATGGCCAGATAAAAATCACCTATAATAAACGTGTATGTATAAAGAGATTAATGAAAGTAGATGAAGAAAAAGGTATCTCAAGATCGTAGCATATGGAACTCCATCGTCCTCTCTCTCTCTCTCTCTCTCTCTCTCTCTCTCTCTCTCTCTCTCTCTCTCTGGGTAACAGGAGTGATAATAATTACCGTTTCTTCTTGTAACAGCAATAACATGTTGCGAATCGGTGTACATAGAGAATATGAGGTACACTTCAGTATTAACGTGTTATATATATGCATGACTTTTATAAAGTTCTTCTAAACTAAGTGTGAACAAAAACTTTAATTTCATTATTACATCAGCTATACTCTGTCCAGCCGTTTATTTTGCTTTTGACAGGTCGATCTAATCAATTAGTAGTTAGTGCCTTAAAACGTTATAGATTCGATTCTGTATAAAAATCGAGATTTTTAGTGAATAAATTTAATCAATTTAGTGCACTCGTATTCGTATGTTAAAAATACTATATTGCTTAATAGATACACTATACAACTAACATTTTTAAGCATAAGAAAGCGGAACAAAACTAAATTTGCTTAATAATAAATAATAACAGCCCATAAATGTCCCACTGCTGGGCTCGGGCTTCCCATGATAAGGAAACGGACAGTATACCGGCCACGCTTTTCCTAGGCGGCTTGGCAGGTTTGACACATCGGTTATCTCGATGTGCAGGTTGCATCACGATGTTTTCCTTCACCGTTGTTAGCACGTGGTAATTGTAACAATATGCACATTAGGTCAGAAAACTGCCTAAGTGGTGCATCCGTTCCGGCCAGAATCGAACCCACGCCCTTTGAGTTTGGGACGCGTACGCTAGCCATTACGCTACCACGACTTTTACTTTAAGTTAATAACGTATTGTTACATGCCGTCAAAGACAAGCGCACAGCTGCCTGTCGTAAGCGCAGTTTTATTGTAAATTTCCGGATTTAGGAATGCTTTTGTGTTTTGAATTTGTAATTAAGAAAAACATCCTATTATTTTTCTACTTGTTTTATTTATAACCATCATTAGCGTCGAACTAATCCTTATTGTTATAGTTTTCGACTTTGTTAGCCGTTCGCAGGTGCGCAAATTAATATTTCTCGGAAACTCAGTGCGCGCGGCCGATTTTTTTGTATTGTGTAGTGAGCATAAGACAATGCCCGAAAGGAGGGGTGGGCAGTTAAGCGACGACTACGAGACGAGTAAGACGTTTGTAGTACTCTCGATTAACGATATAGACGACGGACTTTGCGCGTGTCGAATTGCATTGAATCGCGCAGTGTGAACTGGTTGCATCCAGTCTTATTTATATTTATTTTATACGTGTTTGTACAGTTCTAATAAGTTCTATAGTAGTGCCAACGGCATTTTTAAATAGAGTCCCGTAGCTCGTAACAGTATATTTAAATCTAAATAAATGTCGTGCTATTTTCTGTTTATTAAAACAAAAACGATTGTTTGATTTGATTGTGAACAAACGTTGCCAGGAACAGTGGAGTGTATATATGACATTTGTGACGTTTGTAGCATATTAAATTTACTGTCAAAAATGCGCAATTAAAATAATAAATAAATAAATCGGTAGACAAACAACACACAGTTTAAATCACCAAATTAAGCAAGTTACGCTTGTGTTATGGGTAATATATAACGGACCATTCTGGAGCCGATCCCAGACACCAGACCATAGTAAACAACGGAGAAAATACGTTTCCGAAATTTACTATACTAGGAATCGAACCCGGAGCTCTGCGTTGCAGTGAGGTAACCCGGCAAAGGCTTAGCCCGCTCAACCACAGAGGCTGTCTAAATAAATAAAATAAATAAATGGTTGGACCGAGTATAAGTACTTAAAGAAGAAAAAAATATGAATAGAGTTGTGTTGTTTAGTTATCGGCATATTGATTTGCATAACTGTGAGAACGTAGGATGTATGCTAATTGTGATCCATTGAGACATCCTCAATTATAGTTGAAGTGTACCGGGTATCAAGTGCGTTTACTGCCTTGGGCGGTGTTAAGGTGTAATTTCATTTATTCCAATGCATGCATATGAATAATCTGTTTTTTCTTAAGGACCTACTTAAATGGAGTTCGTTTCTGTGCTCGCACATTAGCACTATCTTTACATAGTGTATTTTGTTTTAACAAAAACCGAGTTAGAGAGAGATGTAACCCTTTATTGCACACCAAAATATACAACTATAAAAACAGACCGTATTTACAATATTTTCTAGGCAATACAATAGACGGCCTTATCGCTCAAAGCGATCTCTTCCGGTCAACCTAAATGAAAGAAATTTGAATCAGGCGATGTAGGTGGTGCAGGAAGAAGACAATAGATACTCAAATTAATTTAAAAATTAAATATACAAATACATACATATATACATAGTCATATATATACACATTACAAAAATATATTTTAAAATACATAAGTTATTATAAAAAACATGTAAAACATAATAATTTTTATGTTTTACTTGTTCTCTCGATTTCCCTGCGATCTACTCATCAGACCCTGACTGGTGACAGTGGGACCGCCTCGGGAATATACTCTTTCGAAGAAAAATAAATGAAAATCATAACGTGAGTAGTAACGTAAAAGGATATTTTTAGAAGGGCAACGGATTTTTTAGTATTAAAATACTGAATGAATGATGAATTCTGAAGATTCCCGTAAATACCTGGGGTAAGTAATGTTACCAAAGGTATACAGAACTACATCTGTTCTACTAAAGATGTCTAATAAATACCGAAAGTATTATATTAAGTAAGTCCTACTAATATCACGTGGTTTCGATGTCAGAAAATCCCGGGAAATATAAAAAGTTCCGCTAAACGCCGATTCCCTGGAAGATGGGCCGCCCCTTAGTGTGTCCCATCTTTCAAGTACGTGCACTACCACCGGTTCTGCTGCAGCCGAACAGGAGGCCCTCAAGCGCCGCAAATATGCCACAAACGGAAACCCTGGGTCCGTGGGGTCCTAATGTCCTAAAGGTCTACCATGACGTCGCCAAACGTCTAGTAGACGTCACACGCGACCAGAAGGCTGGCGTCTATTCTGCTCAAATTTTGCGTTGCTATACAACTTGGCAACGCCGCCAGCCTTCTGGGAACGTTCCCGGTAAGTGACAGTGGTTTGGGACCAATAACTTATCTTTAGATATTTCCCCTTTTTTTATTTAATTTTAGTTTTATATAGTATAGTTTGTAGCTGTACATATTATTAGTATATTATATTTTTGTTGTAATCCTAGAATGATACCTTTTGGACGATATATTATAAAAAGAAATAATAGTACAAAAGTCCCGGATTATGTTGTTTTAATATCGATTGGATCCCAATTAGCAATTTTTATGGATCTACCTACTTTAAAACACTTCCGGGAAAATTTCCGCGGGATTCTCAGAATAAAATTATCACATTTTTATTACATAAATGTTACTATCGATAAGTGAAGAAAGGACATTTGAAATTCGATTTTTTTAATGTGGCGAATTTAAATAATTCCCAGAAAAGTCCCGTGGGATCTCCATAATAAAAAGTAGCAGATTATAAGTCTAAAAATTTTGCTGTCAATCAGCGAAAATGGCATCGAAATCGGCCCATTAGCTTTTACTTGAATCCCGAAGAAACAGACAAGAAATCTAAAACAAATTGGATCGTGATCTCCATCGTTTATACTATAGTGTATTCTAGTTATTTTTTAAATAGCTTCAATGTACAGACATGACATTTTTGGAATTTCATAATGTTATAGATTTTATGTGAGTCCTGGTAGCGTAATGGCTAGTGCACGCGTCCGAAACTCAAAGGGCGCGGATTCGAATCCTGGCTGGAACGCATGCATCACTTAGTCAGTTTTCTGACCTAATGTGCATATTGTTACAATTACCACGTGCTAACAACGGTGAAGAAAAACATCGTGATGAAACCTGCACATCGAGATAGCCGCTGTGTCCAACCTGCCAAGCCGCCTTGGACAAGCGTGGCGGGGGTATGCTGTCCATTCCCCTAAAGTGGAACTCTTTACCGTTGTCTGTTTTTCCTCAAAAATACAATCTAGGTGGCTTCAAGTCTCGCGTGAACAGGTATCTTCTGGGTAAGCGTGCTCCACCTTAGACTGCATTTCCACCTGACATCAGGCGCAATGTCAGTCAAACGTGAACCTAGTCATTATAAAAAAAAGTGGGTGATCCGAGCCCAGCAGTGGGACGTTTATGAGCTGTTATTATTATATAGAATTTATGTGCAAGAGATATCTACTTTAAGGCAGGGACATTGATATTGATATTAAATGCAGAAAATACAATAAGATCAGTAAGATCTTGTTGCACCGCTTTATCATGTACTTTATTAAGATCGAAATAACAAGCGGAGGTCGTCAAGTCAATAATGCATCCAAATATACCGGAGCCGTTCTCTCTACAAGGGCAGCATACGACCACAATTCGACCAGTTTATCGTCTGTTGGAACTACTTCTTGTTAAAGTTTGATTTCGCACAGTTCATGGATTCAGGCACTGTCGGGTAGTTCAGGAAAACAAAAGTACATTTTGTTAACAAAAATTATCACAACTCAAGGTTGTTATGGTGACATACTTTAGACTAGGGGTGGTAGCCATCCAGTCGGTGCATTTTGCAAGTTTGTTGTTGTTTTTTTATCTTTTACTAGGATATGCCCCTGGCTTCGTCCACGCTTGACTTTCCAATATCCGCGGGATTCCCGAGACACAAAGTACCGCAGAATTAGAAAAGAATGTAAGCTATCGTTTTAGTGAAAACTGTGTCTGAATAAGCTAATTTTTATGCACCCGAACAACTTCAAACCATTTCCAGAAAATTTTCCGCGGGATTCCCGGGATTAAAAGTACCATAGATTTTAATTCTAAGAATTTGCTGTCGATCAGCGAAAACCGAATTGAAATGGGCCTAGTAGTTTTTTCTTGAATCCTTATCAAACAGACAAGAAATCTAAAAAATATTGCATCGTGTTCTCCGTCGTTTAATTAGTCTATTCCAGTTGTTTTAGAATTTTATAATATTGTTACGAGCTACCGGACTCGAATTAAAAATGCCGTTGAAACTACTATAGAATTTATTAGAACTGTACAAACACGTATGAAACAAATACAAATAAAACTGGATGCAACCAGTTCACACTGCACGATTCGATGCAATTAGACACGCGCAAAGTCCGTCGTCTATATCGCTAATCGAGAGTACTACAAACGTCTTACTCGTCTCGTAGTCGTCGCCTGACTACCCCACCCCTCCGTTCGGGCATTGTTTTATACTAACTATACAGTACAAAAAAATCGGCCGTGCGCACTGAGTTTTCGAGAAATAGTAATTTGCACACCTGGTTATCTATTCCTGCGAACGGCCAAACAAAGTCGAAAACAATAACAATAGGCTATTGTCTAATTGCAAATTTAAATACGAAGTAATAAAAAAAAAGAAATCACAATGCGGGAGGGTCAATAAACGAGATGCATGTGACAATAGGAATGCAGGTGGCTCAACTTGTAACAATATTATAGATTTGACGCCGACTTTATATGTTGTAGCAAATATTTATTTTGTACTTGTTAGTTCGAAGTCGGTTTTGGTTTAGTTTATAAAAAATCTGCACCACCTACATCGCCAGATTAGGTTAAACTATTCCTTAAGTTCGGTTGCCTGGAAGAGATTGCTTTAAGCGATAAGGCCGCCTATTGTTTCTACCGTGACAATATTGCAATTGTGCACTTTTGAAATTGTATATTTGTAGAGCAATAAAGTGTTATCTATTCTACAACGTCTATCCAAAATTTCGTGAGTTTCTGTGGCCTGTTGTTCTGTTAAGGCGTGAAAACGTCACCAATAAACTTACTGTTACAACTTAGCCAAAATTCCACGAAGCACACCTGCCAGACATAAAGCTCGGTTTATTATCTGCCTGCATTTGCACTTCTTTCGTTTACTTTGTGTTTAAAATTCGTAATTAGAAAAGCCGCCTATTGTGTATTGTAATCCTTTACGATGGTTGTTAGCCAGTTGTAGTTCTTGGAAGATCCAGTCCACGCGGTCGAGTGTTATATCGTATAGTTAGTATAAAACAATGCCCGAACGGAGGAGTGAGGCAGTCAAGCGACGATTACGATACGAGCAAGACGTGTGTACATTCGATTAGCTATATAGTGACGGACTTTGCGCGTGTTATGTAATTGTGCATTACACGTGGACTTATTGCGTCCGGTTATATTTGTACTTGTGTTATAGTTGTTTGTATAGTTTAAATAAATCCTATAGTAATTCCAACGGCATTTTAATTCGAGTCCCGCACTCGTAACATTACATTCGCATTTATAATGTTGTAATTAGGATACCAACCTTTAAAAGCCAAATTATAACTTGTTGTTGACGGTATAAAAAAAGAGGAAATTATCGGTTATAAACATAGTTCCATATATGTATAACAAACATAGATTTAGTACGAAATGACCTCTTAGCATTATCTATGCAATCAATACGCCGTGAAGGTCGTTTGGGTGCGCAGGCGCAAATGTCAGTGTGCAACAGGTGGGCGAATGCCAGGCTTACGAATACTTTTGGATTCCGACAGATTTTATCTATTATTATTTTTATCTTCTTTATGTAATTATATATATATATATATATATAAATAGGAGGAAGCTATAAGTTGGGTTGATTGTCGTTTGCACGTATAACGCAGAATATTATTTGTTTACATTTTAATTACTTTTAAAATTCTTAATTTGATTTGTTAAATCTTTCTATAACTTAAAGATTGTCCTAACCTAATAAAAGTTATGAATATTGTAATTTAACAAGCGACCAACCAATCAGAGCAGAGCACGTGCCCCAAGCGGGGTCGAGGCGCCATCTATACTTAAGGGATGCGGACGAGTTTTTGCGACATATTTGAGCGATAGCAACGGATCGAGTTGGATTGTTGAGAATTTAAAAGTTATAGGTTAAACTAAGATCGGTGCTTTGAACCCTAAGCTCGGCCTTAATTGTGACAGAATACTGTTTAAATCTAAATTAAAAGTGTATAAACCGCGACCATTAACCACCACAACAATTAAACAATAAATTACAATACCACACAGTCACAAAGACACAACTAACAACAAAACTCATAAACATACTCACACCAACGCGCACTACCACCGCATTGCATTACACGCACACTTCACAAACAAACCAAGACACACAAAGAGCCTAAAAATTAATAACCTAGGCACAGAAAGGAAAAACAACACACATGGCACTAGTTAAGATATATAACGGTATAGACATAAGGCACACACTACACATGCACTTCCTCACAACACCAACATGAAACAGATACACTCTACATTAGTATAAGTTTAGTGTTAAAAGTAGAAAAAATTAATATTAGAAGTTATTCTTAAGGTACACTACAACTCTAAAAATCACTAAATTAATGTCACACACAATAACAAAATAAACAATAAGCGTGTATGAACTCAAAAAACTTTCATAGAAATTAAGTTGTAAAAAAGGGTACGGAACTCGAGTCCGTAGAGTTGCTAAAAAAGAAAAACCATGACCATTGTGTTTTGTGCTCGCATTTTACCCTGATGAAGTCCATTAAACCCGCAACCACTAACGACGATGTCAACGAGAACAATGCTTCTCAGGCATATACATATATTGACAGTCAAATTCAAATTCAACGTTTTTATTCAAAATAAGTTCCACTGGAGAACACTTTGAAGGTCACATATATATGTCAAAAATTAATTTTTCCTCCTATTCTATGTACACCGCTTCGCAACGTGTTATTGCTGTTAAGGAGAAGAAGCGGTAAGAAACTCCCCAGCAACACGTCTAGCTAAATATTGTTTTTCTTTAAGTTTCTTATTCTATTTATATCTCAAGTTGTCTTTTTTTTAATAAGTTTTATACAGAAGTATGTTACAGAATTACTTTTTGAAGAATTAATGGGATTGTAGCAAACAGTGCATACTGAATAAGACAACATAAAAGGAAAGAAAATTATTATTAAAGTTATAATAATGACATGATGTGTACTAAAATGTTATGCTGTAATATATCTCCATAAATCCCTAATCCCAGTTACCGGGAATCCCCCTCTTAAAAAAACCTGTGTTTATATAAAACCAAAATAAATGGAATATATTGTAAAATGCACCTAAATATTTAAAAAGCAAAAGAAGTCTTAAACCGAGCAACGAAGTACGTCTCATAGCAAAAGTAAAGCGAGTATTTCTATTAAAATTTAATGTGCCGTTATCTGACTCTGAGTATGATAACGAGTGCAACTGAAAGTGTACCAATTACCAATTGCTTTGGCTGACAAATAATCAATTGTACGAAACGTAGTGAACCTTTTACTCTGCAATCTACTTTCGAATATCGCTGCGCTTTGATCCTGGCTTTCTCCGTTGAATAATGGCCATAAGACCTAAATACCCAGAACAATAAGCTATCAGTAGTGTCAAGATATTGTAATCTATTCCCTTGTTACAAATTTTAATCAATATCATACAAATATAGTTTTGCTGTCGTTGTCACGCTTATCTTCGTTGTAATAGAGGTGGTTTTGCTTTGAGTAGTAGATTTTGATATTTTGCTATGCCCAGGACATCTTAGTTCTAAGAAATTTAATTATTAATTATCACTTTCGATATTTAATTAAGATTAGTTTCGACATAATTGGATTAATGCATTTTTTGCAAATCGTCTTGTATTTATAAATTATTTATAGTGGTAGTAAATGAGGTTTTTAAATGCTGTATTTTGAGGATGTTCTGAGTTCTAAGAAATATGGTTGAGTAGTATGATTAATTGCATATCATATTCATTGCCAAATTAACATATTCGGGGTTTTTTTTTTCATAAATTTGTGTATGCAAGTGGAATTATTTTTATTTTAAACGGACCAATACTAAAAATGTTTTTTTTTTTAAATTGTAGTATAGGTTCTCGTTTGACCACAATCTCGCCCTATGTGGAGCGAAGATGTGGTCTAGGATGGAGCACGCTTACCTAGAAGGTACCTATTCACACGGGACTTGAAGACACCGAAGTTGTAAGTATCAGGAAAGACAGACTCCGGCAATGAGTTCCACCCCTTTGCGGTGCGTATGATGAAGCTAGATACAAAGCGCTTCGTTCTTGTAGACGGAATATCCCCCCTTATATCGGTGCCGCATCTGTTTGTCCGATGATGGAAGGGAGATGGCGGGATCAGATCGAAGAGCTCTTCTGCATACTCCGAAGTGAATCCGATAAACTGGCAACCCTGCGTCGATGTTCGAGACTTTGAGTTTTGTCATCGAAAAGCTGGTCGTTGTCAACCAGCCTCCTGGCTCTCCGCTCAATCGACTCTAGTGCTTCGAGTTGATATAAATGTAATATAATAATTACTTAATTGATTGAATATAATAATAAATTGACTAAATTACATATATATTATTAGTAACGGTTAATTACATTGTTTTAATTTGATTATTTGTTACATTATATGTAATAAACAATATATTGAATAGCAAGTACTTACCAGTAAGTACCTACTCGATTTACATATAGGCCTGTGAGTCCTGGGCCTAGGGCTGCGTCATTTTAGGGGCGCCTAAATTTTTGGGACGCTCAAAAGAGAAACATGCAAAGAGAATTCAAATTTAAAATGGATTTGAATTAGTTTGATTATGAATGTATATAAAGATGGACAGCTGGACATGGAAATTGCTAAAATAATAATTCTGCTAAAATGTGTACTACACACTAAAAAGAGCTGCTTTTCTAATGGGGGCTTGAGGCGACAGGTAACCTAAATCCGCTACTTGGTACTTATTATAAGGGACCGTCCACAAATTACGTCACATGAATTCCACGACTTCTTGACCCCTCCCCCGTCCCTGTCACATATTCGTTAGACTCCTTCCTTCCTAGTGTGACGTCACTCACATATTTCGCAATTTTACATTAAGAAATTATTAAGTTAAAACAGCAGTTCCGTAATTAGTTTTATTTCCATTTAAATTATTGTTTAATAATATAATCACTATGCTCTCATACAATATAATATAATATAATAATAGCATCCCATAAATGTCCCACTGCTGGGCTCGGGCCTCCCACTATAGGGGAACAGACAGTATACCCGCCACGCTTGTCCAAGGCGGCTTGACAGGTTTGACACATCGGCTATCCCGATGCGCAGGTTGCATCACGATGTTTTCCTTCACCGTTATTAGCACATGGTAATTGTAACAATATACACATTAGGTCAGAAAACTGCCTAAGTGGTGCATGCTTTCCGACCAGGATCGAACTCGCGCCCTTTGAGTTTGGGACGCGTGCACTAGCCATTACGCTACCACGACTCCTCTCAATGACGACTGTTCTCATACAAAATAGAGTTGGAAATATTTTAAAGTTTTTCGTTGATAGTCCAAATTTCGTGTTTTAAAGATTTAAAGCTAAAGTAATTATATTAGATTTTTAAATGTGACGTCACGACATTTAAGAAACCACTCCCCCCCCTCTTCCCCCCTTTAACGTGTGACGTAATTTTTGGATGGCCCCTAATTAGAATATGTAAGTAAATGGCTTGTAACCCAAACTTCAAAAATGTTGTATACCTCATGTACTTAGTCTGCACCATTTTTTCGTTGTTGTGAGGCTCGCAAACGGGCAGACGGCCCACCTGATGGAAAGTGATAACCGTCGCCTACGGACGTTTGTAACACCAAATATGACAATAAAGTGCTGCTGCTCCCTAAACGGAGACTGGAACCTGGCCACTAATGTCCTAACACAAAGGTGGTTATGGCGGCATACTCTTCTAGACAAGGGGTCATTTAAAGACAAATTACCTAAAAATCTATTTCTATAGAAACTACAAAGTATATAAACATTAGGCATAAGACATTTTTAATTTTAAATTTAACTCGTTAGCTAAAGTGCTATTTTAAATACCGTGTCACAACTTCCATTTAATAAGAAACAATTAAAAACGTATTTCCGTTTATGCCCAATAGCCGTTCACCGAGTGGAACCGGGTGACCCAACTAGTTAAGCAGGAAGTACCTTAGACAATAGGCGCTCTTGACCTCAAAAACAACTGGTTTGGTTAGTTTTAACCACTTTCAAGTTGTCAAATCGACCTCTAATTGATTATAATTATGGGTTGAGGATAGTGAAGTTAATTCATTTTTTTCTTACATTACATTCTGTATTTATTATATCTTTTAAACCCAGCAAAATTCGAAGTGTAAAATACGCTAAAACTTATATAAAATTTCTGTATTAACCACTATAATTTTCATTAAAATCTGTTTAACCGTTTTGGAGTGTTTTCTTTTAGACGGACAACAATTCTAAAAATGTTAGTTTACGACTACGATCTATTTCAAATAGGAATGTATGGAAGAAATTAGGTAAATAGAGAAATAAACATCTTGATTCTAAGTATAAGACTATTTATTAAGTAGTAGCAGGATTAAATATATATTTATTTCATTAAAATTAATATTAATTTCTTAAGAAAGTTGACAATAAGGTTACAAGTTATGTTTTATGGATGTGTTAGATATATAGTCCTATTTGAAATAATCGTATAAATATAGTATCAGTATGCATAAGTATATACTAATTTGAACATTTAGGGACGTACTTATAATCGTTTCTTAAATTTAAAGAAACTGCTCAGCAACTGATTAGTGAAATCTTACCCATAAACTCCTCTTAAGAATAAGAGGTGGTAAAGTAACTCATAAATAACTGTCAAAAATAACCAACGTCGAGAAGTAGTAAGTGACTGCTAAGAGGCAAGATGGCGTTTTTTATTTGAAACAGATTATGATACTCGCGCTGCTCCCTTCTCATCGTCGCTTTCCTGCTTGTTGACTCGGAAATAGACATAATGCTGATAGCAGACGAATCAATCAAATTGAATCTCTTTGGTTGAAAATTACAGAACTAAGGCTACGCCGGAATTCGATATCATTGAATGATTTCAATATATATTTACACGGATCAATTTGGTTGCTTCATTCGCAGTGAAAACAGAAATAAGCCATGTAATATTAGCCTAATGTAAACGAGGTGTTATACAATTTTACATAAGGTTTCATTTTGAAATAAATACATTCATTCTCGTTCTTATTTTCATTTTTCGGTAATGTATAGCAGTACAATGTCCATTCTGATCGTGCAGTTTTACACAACTTATAATTCCGATCTGCAATTATCATTTTCGCAGAAAAGTGCAGACCGGGTTCGGACATGTAAATAATCTATATTGAACTTTATTCGCAAGCGGAAATGGCTGTGTTGCTTACTATACACTCTTAGCGCCGTTCCGTTTAGACGATTCGTACACTGTCGCGCGCTCTAAAATTGTTCAACTGCGCAAGTATATCGGGAGGAATTATTAGTTGTGTAAAACTGTACATATATTGTCTTTCGGTTGTTCTGTCTCAAAATTAATGAGAAAACGGCCACGAAACGCAAACCAATATGGAATTACTAAGCAGTGTTCTAAATTGGAGTCAGATGACGTAACTAGTGATTATCACTCGGCTTTCCTTCCGACAGTTAAAAAACACGTTATAAGAATAATTATATGTCTGTTCTAACCGGCGCCTGCGCTTGTTCGAAATGTAAATTAGGAACATAGATTATAACGAAATAATATATCTTGTCTACATTTCGCAGAATTTTGCGAATGTTTTATCATTTTATTAACATAGGCCATTATTTTGCAAAGTTCCCGAAATTCGCCTAAATGGGTTCCGTACCGATTAACATTAACAGTCTGATTTTAGTTATTCGGTTAGGAAACTCAAAACCAATCCCATCGCATAATAAAAATACTAATGAACGCACCTTCTTGAAATAAATTTCCTTTGAATGTAAACTTTGACTTGACCATCTTACTTTTATAAGGAATTTTCGTCAGCTGTGTACTACGCAGCTACGGTGATTTATTATGAGAAATTACCATAATGACGTCACACGTGCGCTCGGGATTGTTCGGGTAATGTCGGCGTGTTTTCGGTACTTGGGTACTTTGGATTCAAAAAATTAATTTTAACTATGCTTTATGCACCTGAAAAACTACAGACCTCTCCGGGAGAATTATCGCAGGGTTCCCGGGGAAAAAAATCACACATTTTATTAAAATTGCTATCGATCAGTCAAAAAAATCACATTGGAATTCGATTACTTTTAATCTGAAAAAATTCCACGTGTTTCCCAGGATAGAAAGTAGCGAAGATTTTAAGTCTTAGAATTTGCTGTCGATCAGCGAAAACCGCATCGACATCGGTCCATTCGTTTTTACGTGAATCCCGGACAAACAGACTAAGACAAACCAACAAACCTAAAAATAATTAATCCTATTCTCCATTGTTTTAATAGTGTATAACAGTTGTTTTTGAAGTGAAACTTCCTTAGAATCGTTGATTTCAAACTCGATGGAACGAAAAAGTGACATTAAATAGAGATAAAAATATAAATCTATAAGACTAAGCCTGCGAGAATAAGATACGAGTTTTGCATTGTGCAGCTCAGATTAGAGTCAATAATACCGATGATGAAACATAGGTCCAATTTAGACCAAAATAAATCTGGTAATAATAGATTATCTGTGAGTATATTCTCTGAAGTTTCACCATTGCACACACACAATTTTTTTAATAGCTTCATTGTAAAGGCACGGCTTTTTTATACAATTATAAATATATTTGATATAAGTTTTTAATTACAACGAAAATATGAAATAAAAATAGTTTGTTGTAAAATTAATATATGATTTTTCCATTTATTACAAAAAAAACTGCTTCACCCAGCCAATTGTAATGCAAATTATCGAGGAGATTAGACTTGCCTACTGTGGTGGCAACATGTCCGAAATAAACCAAAAGGATCCCAACACGAGCTGCCATCCTCACAGAACCCTAAAAATGACTACATAAGCAATTGAATACATAAACACACAATCCTAGAATGCAACAACGCAAATTGCGAAGAAACCTTTGCAATGACCATCGATCGGTCAGTTTGTATTAGCTCTCAATGCGTCCATACAAAGCCAGTAAGTAGGTCGCCTGACCAGACAGTGGACATTGTTACTTCTATTTGACATATATGGAGCAGAACTTTGCGTTGTAAGTGTATCACTTGTGATGGCGCTGGACTTCGTTTTTTCTGGTTAAAGGTAAGTAAGGAACTACTGCTTTTAAGATTTCGTAGTCAAATTGAAAGTAAGCTCTCTTTGCTTATAATTTTGTCCTGTCCGGCTGTGTCAGTGATTTAGTAACTTTTTAGATGTAATTTTGAAAGCGTTTTTCTATACAAACAACATGTAGTTGGAGTATGAAGAAAAATTTAGTGGATGTAAGCATTGTGTACAGATGAGTTCTAAAATGATAACGTGTTTTCAAAACGCACATTTGAAGGCGTTGTTTTACCATATTTTGGGAATTTAGCTATTCGGAATACTAATTAAATCGTCATATCTGTCCGTTTATCATTAGTTCATTTTTTTTTTATCAAAAGAGTCATAAGTTGTAAGTCTTACATGGTCGATGCACTGGATTAGTCTGAAAATATGTTTTACTATCGGTCCCGGCAGATGTTGTCCTGCCTTGAAATATATATAAATCTAGGACGCGATTCTGCTCCTAGAATCGGGCAGTTGCTAAAACCTACCAGTTTTGGCAACTTTTAAAATGTAAAAAAGTAATTATAGTGACATAACTACAATAATTGGACATACGGTATCGCGAAGTTTTTTTTGTTCTATCATCAATAGTTTCCGCAGCGCATGCAATGAAAGATATTTTATGGCTAATTTTTTTTACACCTCGGGTTTCATTATTGAAGTTTTAGTAGGGATTCCTAATTTTTTTCTAGTAATAAATATATTCTATGTTACTCAGAGATAATGAAGCATTCTAATGGTGAAAGATTTTTTGAAATTGGTCTAGTAGTTTCTGAGTTTATTCGTTACAAACATAAAAAAATACAAATATTTACTGTTTATAATATTAAGAATTTTTATATATGATGTTTGTCATTCCATGTTATTATAGTCTGAGAGCTGTTAGACATTTTCGAATTGGTACTTATTCACTAATTTAATTCTCGTTTAGAGGCCTCTCTCCGTGTAGGAACGGAAAATAATACTAATTCCTGCGGCCGGGCGGTCTGTCGTAAGAGGCGACAAAACAGCCCACAGCCAGATGGTAGGGCATTTGCCCGACTGGATGGCTACCACCCCTGGTCTAGAGTATGCTGCCATATCAACTTTGAAGTGTGTTCCGCCAGGTTCCAGATTCTTCTTCAAGGCCGGCAGCACATTGTTAGCAGCTCTGATATTGCTAATGTAACCATAAGCGATGGTAACCACTTTTCATCACACTTGGGCCGTTCACAACAAATCCGTATTACAAATTTTCACAAAATTTACAAAAAAAAAAATTATGTATGTTTCCCAAATAATCGTTGTTTTTGTATACATTTCTATATGTAAAATATAATTTTTTGATCTTTTGAAATCTCGTGTAAATCAAAATTATTTCATTGTTAAACATTCGTAATTTTTGTATTAAGTTTGTATGTAAATTCTATGAATTTATATTTTCAAAAATGTGGTAATAAGTGAGCAAGGTAACGAGCTCCAATTAGGTAGATTCTTCAACTCGTGGTCTGCGTTTTTGTGTTCAGGCCAGGGCTTGAAATACCGGTAAAAAATTATTATCATTATTTAAAACTTACCGTTATTTCTAGGCATTTTACCGGTAAAAAAATATAACGTTAATACCATTTTTATCGATAACTTTACCGTTATAACTATGTTTTGTTACCATCGTCGCTCTCTTTCACTTCGCAAAGATTGTCAAACAGCACTGCTAAGAGCGCGCGTAATATTTAGATTTGTGTTTGTCGATTGTTTCGGTAACATGCAGTAGTAACAAAGCCAATTCTTAAAAATAGCAACGTCGCTTGAAATAACATAAATATTACCGATACGTATAATGTTATACATACGATTTTTAACGTTATATAATAACGTTAAAATCATAACGGTAAAACGGTAACGGTAAAAAAATACCGATATGGCAATATCTTTTTGGAAAATACAGGTAATTACCTATATTTTTAAAGGTAACTGATAACATTTTTAAGCCCTGGTTTCAGATATCATAAAAGAAGGCTTTTAAAAGTTTTTACGATGCTTCAAGGTAACGTCTCTAAAATATCTAACAGCTCTTCTACCATTAGGTACTTTTATAATTATTTGGATGGTCTATCAATTTGTTATCTGCTCTCGTCCAGTAATGATACATCTGTTTACATGTAAGTGCATATTGACCTATGACCTTGAAGCTCATTAATCAATCAGATAATTAGATCACAAGTTGGTAATTAATAACAAGTCAATGTTAACTATGACATCTCCTTGGAAGATAATGTTTAGGGCTGGCTGTAATGATAATTTTCGTCCCCCCAATGTCGTGTATGGTGCACACCTTTAAAATTTTGAGTAAATTGACATTCCGTGGCCTGCTCGGTCAGCTGATTTGGCTCCTTGCGATTTCGTTTTTAAATAAATCGGCAGCAATTATGCAAGTTACGCTTGTATTATGGGTAATATACAACGGACCACTCTGGGGCCGATCCCAGACACCCAGACCATAGTAAATAACGAAGAAAATACATTTCCGAAATTTACTACACCAGGAATCGAACCCGGAGCCCCCCCTGCATTGCACGCAGTGAGGTAAGTCGGCAAAGGCTTAGCCCGCTCACCCACAAAGGCCGTCTACTTATGGCGTTACTTCAAACCCCTTGTGTTTTACTGATCCTCTACGAACCCTGACTCAACATCATCATCTTATTAAGGACAATATACGGCATGACATCGCCGAAACACCCACCGAGATGCTTGAAGAGGTTGAGCGAAACTTTAGGAATCGACTTGTTTAGTGTTTTGACAATGGTGGCCGTCACTTGTTCGATACTATCTTTAAAACTATTTGAAATAATAATTTAACTGGTGTGTGACACAAGGAAAAAGAATTATAAATATCTCTACTATTGTTTTTATTAACCTTTCAAATCAGCAAAGTTAGTTAACTTTACTAATTTGGGGCAACTGCCTCATCCTGTACTTTGTAAAGATACTTAGGTGCCCCAGTTTCCGCGAATTTGACTTGCACAGTTATCACTCACTCCCATTTATCGCGTAAGTTCACGGTATTACTGTACATGTTATTGTAAATATTTTCCTGTTGATTCCACCCTTACAAATATAAAATCTTGTGAGTATGGATGTTCCTCCCCATTTCCTTGAGCTACCAAGTTCAACAACGTAGCGGTTCTTCAGTATAGAAACGCGACAAATATAATAAATCGAACTATGAACAAGTACATTTCCAAAATGCCTAAGTGTAAAGTTGAACACGTAAAATTACGAATAAAGGTGCAATTCCGACGGACGCGGCAGGCAGCAGACGGCAGCGGCAGACAGCGACAGCAAATGCCGCAACGGCAGACAGCGTTACTTTGCAGTATTAATTTATATGAAAATGATTCATGATATCAGCGCAAACACAGTACTGCCTTTGTTCAAGTTTAACATTATGGACGTGTTCCACTGAAATTGTGTCCCGCGATGTTTTTGGTGCAAGATCATTATAAATTAAATAGGTTACCAAACTAAACCGATTTCTACTACGGCAATAACTCCTGAAAGCTTCTTCATCATCATTCAAATATCTGTTTTATCAAAGATTCATAAGAGCCTTCTTCCACTCTATTTAAGAACAATGGCATAATAGGTTTTCTACTTAAGTGATAATACAATAATAAGTCGTCCATCGTCTGGTTCTTCTAGCAATAATACGTTCATCAGTTGATTATTCATTACGACCTGTATAGCGAAAAAAGCTAGTAATGGCGCAACGCAGTTGTATGTCTGCTGCATCTTCGGAATGCATACGACGGCAAATGAAGCCCGACAGCATTTGCTGTCGGCCGTTTGCTGCCTGCCGCGTCCGTCGGAATCGCACCTTAATAATAACACTTACAATTTGACAAATTATGACACACCACATGTGTAGTTAAAGTCCATTTTATTTTTTATAGCTAGGCAAAAAAGATTATTAATTTTTTATATGTCGTCATTGGAACATGCATTTCGAATATAGCAAAACTTTATTTGATTGGGTTTTTCTAATACGTAAACAGGCTTTCTTTGATAGATTGCAGTTGTTTATAAATTATTCATTCTATTTGTTATAACTCGACGAAATTGTCAAAATTGTATTGTTCGATGAGGTACGGTAAGTAATCTTTTGCTTTTATGCTATTCTTTGCTCGAGATGGGGTGAAATGATGGTCGAACGCGAACCTATACTGTAATTAAAAAATACGATTTTTATATGCTAATATTGTGTTTTTATTTGTCTGTCATAACTAAAAGAAACTTAATTCTTTACTTTTTATTTTCTGAAGCGAACAAACAGGCTTATGATCCACGTAATAGATAGAAGTTAACGTCGCATATGAACTTACAAAAATATTTTTCATTTCTCATATTCTGAAAGTACGCTTGGAGTTGTCGAATCGCAGGGATGAAAATAGTACTTTTTGTCCCTGGGAAACGATTTTTCCTGCTGTCAAAAAAATTAAAATACTTAGCGAACCATAGATACGACGACTTATGTCCCAACTTTTTTACAGCCACTGTTGAATCACGGCATAAATTGTAATAAAAAATGTCAAACAATTTTGAACATCATTTTATACTTGTAAATTACTTTTCACTAAATTATTGTATAATTTACATAAATTTGAGCTAAATATTTTATCAGTTTTTATTTCGAATTCGAAATGAAAAGTAGTGTTAATCTCGGGTGAAAGGCCTATTTAGGCACTCGAATTATTAGCGCCCTCGCTGTACTCGTGCGCCTAACCATCTCATACCTAAATAGGTCACTTCCACCTCTCGTTTAAGAACCTACTTTGTTTTGTTTGGCGAAAGCAAAGAAAATTGGTCAATATGATTTTAACTTTTTCAGTGTACCTAACATTAAATTAATCTAAATAAATAATTTTATATACTTATAGTAGAAAGACATAAAGATTGTTTATGTTTTAGGAAAATTCCATTTCAATGTATATAGGTAATTAATGACACACGCAAACCGTGCGATTGTGCAATCGCGTGATATCATAATAATACCTATTCAAAACTATTTATTTGTAAATATTGGCTTCGTCTTACAAACGGATTTAGCTTAAGAATGTTTGCTTACGTAAAACCTTAACCAATATGATAATATCTGCCATTTGCACTTTGTATGATGTTGTGTATTAATTAAAATGTATCTATAAACTTATGTCTAGGCCTCAGCCCGGGCTTATACCTGTAAGTCATTCTCGCGTAAGCCTCTAAGGCTAACCATAAGCGCATTTTTTCTTTTTCTATAAAGAATCTTCTATTATCCGTGCAGGGACGGAGAAAGAATACTAATAATTCTTGCGTTGGGGCGGCCTGTCGTCTCTTACGACAGGCATGTCGCTTACGTACGCAGCTTTCTCAAAAACGTTTCTCTTGCGCAACACAGGGATTTGGAATGAGCTTCCAGCTAAGTTTTTCCCACAGCGCTGCGATACGGGGTTTTTCAAAAAGAGTGACAAGTTTTTTCGAGGCCGGCAGAGCGTTGCGACATCTGTGGAGTTTCAAACGTCCATAGGTGATGGTAACCATTTTACATCAGGTGGGCCGTCAGTCTGCATGTTGTACTCCAGCTATATAAAAAGCGTCCGGCCGCCGAAACTGATATTGTGGCGAACCGATACTAATCATTTACAGGTGTTTTATTTGAATTTCAGTGATCTATTGTTCGCTAATACCTTTGTACGCCTCCCGGCAAGACTTCATAAATCCTGCTGTCTATTGTTTGCATTTCATGCGAATTCTTAGATGTCATAAAGGGTCTAAATTGAGAATACCAAGGACTGATAGGTGTATTAATAGGAGGCCATGGCTATTTTTACAAATATATAAGTATAAGGTCGGTCAGTCTGGGACTGAATTAGTTGGGTTTCAACTGGGATCGAGGCGGTCCCTAGTGTATTTTCGGAGCGATTATAAAGATACTCGCTCCGAAAAGTCGTTAAAAGCAACGACGGACTGCACGATTTATGTTATTACGATTTTCAACTTTACGGTGTGGTTTTGTTGTATTCGGTTGTATTTGTAAGAACTCTGAATTACTTATGCGTACTTCTAATAAACTTTGTGATATTTCCAACGGCATTTTAATTCACATCCCACAAATTCGTAACAGTACTATTTCTATTTCTCCATTCCTACACGGCTAGTATCCAATGCTTCTATAAAATAATCAAATGCTTACAACAGATGTCCAAAGCGTTACATAACGATATACCTCAACAGAAAATACAGATATGGCCTTTTTAACCCACAATTATACTAAAAACAATAGTTATTTATTTATCCAACAATCTTTTGCTCTGTGAACGTATAACAATAGTACTTATTCACGTAACCGA
This sequence comes from Dendrolimus houi, assembly GCA_039645545.1. Taxonomy (NCBI): domain Eukaryota; kingdom Metazoa; phylum Arthropoda; class Insecta; order Lepidoptera; family Lasiocampidae; genus Dendrolimus; species Dendrolimus houi. Next base: position 1,502,244 of record CM077137.1, on the reverse strand, counting down.
GGTCTTAAAATAAAAAAAATGAATAAAAACATTAAATAATACTCGAGTATTATTATGAATCAGAAAGCAATGAGACCCGACCTTGTACTGTTATATACAATGACGATTTACAAGTGGCTAGATCAACATCTTATCTTTAAACCGTTCTTGTTTTTTTTATTATAGCATGGAAAAATAATAATAGGAGTGACTCGTCCAGAGAACAACGTAACTTCGAAGCAGGGTTCCAGATTTTATTTGGTTCTTTCCCGAACCAAACTTTTGAGTATTTTTTTTTAATTTGCTGAAGCACAGCAGACAGGGTGACGGCTCAACTGTGGAAAGTGGTTACCGTCCCCTATGAACATTAGCAATACCAGAGGTACTGCCAATGTGCTGCCGGTCTTGAAGGAGAAACTGGAACTTGACCACTGACGCCGGAATACAGCTCAAAGTTGTTATGGCGGCATACTCTAGACTAGGAGTGGTAGCCATCCATGGTAGCAATCCAGTCGGGCAAATGCCCTACCACCTGGCTGTGGGTTTTGTCGCCTCATACGACAGGCCGCCCGACCGCAGGAATTTCTATTCTTTCTCCGTTGTTATAAGAACGCGGTACTTAAAAAAAAAACTCTTATTAAAAACTCATTAAATAGTAGTTAGTCTTTTAGTTAGGTTCATTTCTTGAAGTCTCATATCAGCGTTTTAAAAACTAAATTGATTATATTGCCAACACATACGCATTCTACAGAAAAAGGAAGTGTTACGGGTGATTTCTTTGAAGTGAAACCGCTGCTGATATTAAGAAAAATATATCATAAGTACACATCTATTCGAATCACGTATCGGGGCCGCTAAAATGCTGCGTAAGGCCACGCCCTAAATATTTTATAAAAACTGTTGAGTTAAATGCTAATTGATGACAAACTTCATTAAGCGTCGTGCCAAGTAAAGCCAAGGTTCCGACCTGTCAATAAAAAACATTTGTCTGAATGTTGAATGAACCGGCGGCTAATTATGTGCATTACTAACGAACAATGCCGTTTTAACTTTAAAATGCAACGACACATTTAGGTAAAGGACGCCGCCGCCGCAGTGCTTTTTGTTTGTAAGCGGCATTTTAGATGTCCTGATAAGACTTTTAAATCTTATGATAATGTAGTGTTTGCTTGCATTATTAGGAGCACCTATATTTTAGAATTCCATAGCCATTTTGTCGAAAATGAAATCCTATTTTCATCATGTCTGGGTGTACGTATGTCTTTGTACGCCAGAGTAATTTTTTTCAGAAACTATTAGGTCTATAACCTGATTTACATTTGAATCACTTAAATAATTGTTAACCTGTGAATATATCTTTATCATAGTGTTGCGAATCGATACTAATCCTTTACAGGTATTTTATTACCCCTTCGAATTGAGTGATCTGTTGTTCGCCCTAATTCTTTTGTACATCTCCCGGTAAGACTTCATAAATCCTTCTGTCTATTGTTTGCATTTCATGCGCATTCTTACAAGTCAATATTGCTTATAAATTAAGAATTACATGGACCAGGGCATGAGTTTACAAATATATAAGGTCGGTCAATCGGGGACTGAGTTAGTTGAGGTTTAACTGCGATCGAGGCGTTACCGTGTACTTTTGGAGCGAGTATCTTATAACGACAGACTTTCTAAGATTTATGTCATTACGACGTTCCGTTTTACTGTTTGAACTGGTTGCATTTAGTTGTGTTTGTAAAAACTTTGAATTACGTGTGTGTACTTCTATTAAACTTTGTGATAATTCCAACGGCATTTTAAATTCACATCCCATAAATTCGTTACAATAGTTTGGACAGACATTTATTTAATAGACAATTTATCAAAATTACTCTTGAAGCGATCATGACTTATACCTAGCCAGTTTCGCAAGTCAACTACCTTTTTTAACTAATGCACACATTAAACTTGTATGGTTGAAATTTAACTGCAAACTGTAGTCTCATAGCTATACAATGGTGAAATAAAACCGCAATATTTGTAGAGTCGCGGAATGAAAATGGACGTTACCTTAAAGCCGACTTTTGCTTGCACGAGTACAAGAAACAATTTTAATAAATGTTTCGTTTATAAAATATAGAAACGTAAAAAATGAAAATTGCAATTTTGACAATGACAGACGCTGAGATTAACAATAAGAAACAAAGAGAATATAATCACTACGCTTAACATAAACAATCTTCTTAGACAATATATAAAATCAAACAACTTTGATCAAGTAATTTAAAACTTTATTGTTATATTGTTAAACATAATTTCTATGGAACAGTCTGTTCTGTGACTTTAAAAGGTAACATGTACTTGCGGACCGTTAAACGAATCAATTAGAAAAGTGGCGAACATTTTCATATCACGACTGTACAACTGAAAATTTGTGCTAGTCGCACTTAATTTAACAAGGGTGATATTTCTCAAATTGACTACGGAATTCTAAATATTAAAGTAACAGTACTACATAAAAGTGAATTCTTCAATACCAATGCCTAGGTCGTGAGACTGGTCTCATGCCTATATTCGAACCCAGATCCGGCACATTGCTTGTTACAATTTATTATTAATACTTTAATTACTTAAAAGGAGAAAGCCTTCGCGGCATGATATTGACACCATTGAAGATTTTACTGACTGAATTTACGCTTGTTAAGTGGCACGGTTTTACTCGTTATCTCGCATGACTTTATTGTCTGCGCAGTAAATTGTTGTACCTAATAATAAGTTGGAAAAGTACCGAGTCTGTATACTTACTATTTTATTAAAGACACGCTTGGAATAGGTATGTGCTAGTAATTTCAAAATGTTTCTTGATTTCTCTAATAATTTATTTTTATTGTTAGTCTGTTTGTTTACTTTAAATTAGCTTGTCATTTATTGTTCTATCATAATAATGTTACGAGCTACAGGACTCGAATTAAAAATGCCGTTGGAACTACTATAGAATTTATTAGAACTGTACGAACACGTATAAAACAAATACAAATAAAACTGGATGCAACCAGTTCACACTACACGATTCAATGCAATTCGACACGCGCAAAGTTCGTCGTCTATATCGCTAATCGAGAGTACTACAAACGTTTTACTCGTCTCGTAGTCGTCGCTTGACTGCCCCACCCCTCCATTCGGGCATTGTCTTATACTAACTATACAGTACAAAAAAAATCGGCCGTGCGCACTGAGTTTCCGAGAAATAGTAATTTGCACACCTGGTTATCTATTCCTGCGAACGGCCAACAAAGCCGAAATCAATAATACTAAGCTATTGTCTAATTGCAAATTTAAATATGAAATAATAAAAAGAACTCCGAATGCGGGAGGGGCAATAAACGAGATACGCAGCATTTCTTTGTCGGTATGTGACAATAGGTATGCAGGTGGCCCAACTTGTAACAATAACAATATTAAAATTTTATTATTCAATGGGATGGTACAATACTAGATGTATGCTCATATGTTCAGAAGCATATCACATGTCCATAACCCCGAGGGTGTACAAATGTTAAATTTTATCCAATACTAAATATTTAATAAAAAGCACTAAGCCTACGTCCAATACATTATTGTACAATATGATTAATTATACCTATATATTCTATAATTAGAAAGGTTTAACACAAGAAAAAGATACTCATTCCTGCTGCCGAATGGCTTGTCTTAAGAGGCTACAAGTTGACCCTAAGTCAAATGGTAGGGTATTTGCCCATCTGGATAGTTACCACCATAACAACGTCGAGTGTTTTCCGGCATCAGTGGCCAGGATCCAGAGCCCCTTTGAGGCCAGTGGCACATCACTGGTGTTATAAATGTTGATAGCCTGTCTAATCTAGGCACTCCGGCAATAAAAATACAAAATTTGGCAAAAAACTGGCGCTTATGTATCATTCTATTATATAGACAAAAATCTGTAAATCACACAGATATATGCTCGTAATTCATATGTCATTTATGAATCGGTTCTCTATTCTTCAATCTCGCAAATTGTCTTTTATCTTTGTTATTTAATTCACGCGAGCAAAATCGCAGGCGTAAACTAGTTCAGATTAAATTACGAGCAACGATAAACAAAATGGAGTAGAGATATAAGTGTGTCAATATAATTGTATTAAATTTTATTTCTTATGACCAATAACAACATAATTTTTGATATTGTGCTCTGGTAACATATTTATTAAGTTTATTGAAAGTATTGTAAATGGATCTAATTAATTTTGTAGTATTTATTTCGAAAAATTTAAAGTGGTAATATTATTATTTTTTATTGAGAATTGGTTTGAACAGTTTCAGTGGTTTTGTTAATATTTGACACTAGCTGCGCCCCGCGGTTTTTTTACCCACGTGGTGATGGAAAATCGTTATATTTCGGATAATTCACACTATATCTTTATAAATTATAGTCTATGTGTTATTCTGACGTGTAAGCTATATTATTGTAAAGTTTCATCCAAATCCATTCAGTAGTTTTTGCATGAAAGAGTAACAAACATACATCCATACATTCTTACAAACTTTCGCGTTTATAATATTATTATGGATTAAATGCTTTTTAAGGTTCTATATCCGAATGACAAGTTATCTATCTTTTGATATTGATGGACTGGCACTCGGTCATTGAGCAAGCAAGATCTTAATAGTCATTGTTTAAATAATTAGTTACTATTTATTTCATTAAGTACCTTTTATGTAACTTGGATAATATTTATTACTTTTTTTTTAAATTATTATTTCAATATGTGTTAGTCAATTATTTAATGTCTTTAATTAAAATATTAATTGATTATTATTAATTAGTTGCAGCCTTTAAAACTGTAACTAGATTTTAGTGTAGAAGAAACGCCTAGGTATACAGTCTTGGGGCTTGGAAGCACGTTTAAGAAATGCTGATGCCCGCGCATGGCGGAGTAAAACGAGTAGCGAGGCGGACCTCAAGGATGTCTTTCCTAACCACCATAGCATAGACAGGAACCACGCTAGACTAGAATAGGCGTGTTGCTGTAGAGTGTCTTGTGCCGCTTCTTCTCTACCAGCTATAACTAGTTCCGAAACAGTATTAAAGTTAGATTAGGATCATCTCGTCCCCAACGGAGTCGATTCGATTGTCTTCTTCTTCAGCCTTCTATGGCCTAGTTCTTCAGTGTCCCCACCGCCTGCAGCGATCAAGCCGAGGTCGTGCGCACTACCCTAAAGCCTTTTGTCCAGGGGAAAGCCGCTTGAGGACAAACCACCGCGGGGGACACGTGATGGGGCGTGTGGAATTCGCCACGTCGGGGTTGCACTAGCACCTTCGAAGAAGTACCATTGCCATCCGCGTTTAGGGATAACAACTAAAACCCCTGAGCGTTCCCTTGTACGTGTCCGGACTGAAGTCTCGCTCTCTTATACACCTCCAGAAGCCTTCATGCCTCCGCTCTTACGCAGTCGGGAAGCCTACCACGTCCGGTATCGCAGACTCAGACATTGCAGCAAGTCAAAAAAGAACGCAACGGATCTTCTGAATATAACCAAGATAATGCTTGTATGATGATAAACAACATACAAAAAACAGAAATTCATCTTTATACATCCCTTCCTGACATTAATTAACAACTTTGAGTCCTTGGTCAATCGCAAAAACGTACGCCCGCTTCCTTATCCTTCGTGATATATTAACCCAACAAAAAAGAAAGTCAATTGACTCGTACTTGGCCCTTTGAGTGTGGCCGACACCGTCAATTGGTGAAATTAAACGCTTCCGCCGAGAACATCTGTTGCATAAAATGATCTTTATAATTTTTTATCTTTTTAAACAGATTGCAATTAGTTAAAATTCCATTAAGAAATATACAAACTTTGTCACAGTCCTATTAGGTAATACTTAAACAATAATTAATATAAGGTGATGTAAGGTATAGCTAATTAAGAAAGTTTACGACATAACGGCAAATGATCAAAGCTCCTTTAAAATTAAAAGAAAAAATATATATATAGTATATGTATAGCATTATGTATATTATTAGGAAGTTTTGTTTTTGTTAATTATTAACACAGGTTATATTACTATTATTTTAATAATGTGAACACTATTTTTTTATTTAACTTGAGACTTTGAAATATATTCTAGTGTGGGTTACCCCTATGATGTAAAGTTTAGGCCTAGCGCACACGAAATCTGTAGCAACCCATAAAATTCAAATTCGATGCGGAATTAATTCCGTGGAGTTCCATTAGGTGATAAATTTGGCTCTCCCATGCCAAGGCTTGCGCGGATTATAGGCGAATAGAAAGAACACGGGAGTTTTACTGGGTATTCCGGCAGCAGTAACCTACCTCCACTAGGGTAGGACCAAGGCGGAGAGTCACCAGTCTCACCACACGCCCTCACTATGATCCTCACACGGTGGTAAGCACGTAAGTGGATTGCACCGAAACTTTCAGACATAGGTAATGAAAGGCAAAGTATAAACGGTATTTTTTATTGCTGGAATACAGCAGATAGGCTGACATCTCACTTGATGGTAAATGGTTTCCGTTGCATATGTCTATTTGTAACACCAAAGTGCTCCCGGTCTCCAAAGGGGTACTGGAACCTGGCCACTGATTGTAGAAAAAAAAATCGGGTTGATATGACGGCATACTCCTACCTGGCTGTGTGTTGTTTTGTCACCTCTTAGGACAGGCCCCGTCTCTTTTCTTTCACCTCCCAATTATTTGGGGTCGGCACTATGACCTTTCCTTTCGCACTCCTCTAAACTGACATCATCTGTCACACCACAGATCATCATATCCCCGGCTGCAGAAAATTGCTTTAAATTACAAACCTAACCTGCGTGCCTCTGGGCTGCACTAACTATGCGTGCTGATCACCAAGTCGTGAACCTTGCAGCAAATCTTCTGGCTTGTCTCCTGGTTGCGGCCATCGATTATTATTGGTATACACACGGCGCGGTATAACTGCACTTATATGCAAGTTGTGGCGGAAAAGATGTGCGGGTTGTCGTACGAGGGTCGACAGCAGACTGACTCGTAAAGACGAGCAGTATTAGTACTGCGGTAAGCACGACAAGGATAGTCGCATGGAACGGAAGATGGCGGCTGGGAAAAGGTGATTGGATAACGCGGTTAGGAAAAGCGGGTAGTTGTGGAAATAATTTGATAGGATAGGATTTTAAAATAAGCGGCGCGAACAAATTCGAACTCTATATATTATTAGTAAATTGGAAAATTAATATTGATATTGAACTACAAAAGTAATTTTTTTTTTTATTTATTTATTTATTGAGAACAACCAACAAGTCTTACACTAGTACATATATCTGCTTATATTATTACATTGAGGTAATGGTCTAAGTACAAACTTAATTATAGGTTGTCACATCATGCTGGAAAAAAGACATTTTTTTTTTTTTTTTATGTTTCATAATACTTTAGTACGTTTGTAATGCTAAGGTTTGTGTGTTTGTGAGTTCGCGCGTGTGTGTGTGTGTGTATTTATTTGGTATATGCTAGGTGTACAAATGTAAATAGTTTACTGTTGATCTGATAGAAATGAATTTAGAAATTATTGTAATGATTATTTGTTTACTATCAATGAAGCGGATTTCAATTAAAATACGAGTATGTAATTAGTGGCAAAATATTGAAATTAAAATTATTTGTGACATTTAATTAATAAAATCACGGAAGATTCACGGCAGGTTTTTTTAAATCTAATGTTTATATATAGTTTATGGGAGATTTTAAAAATCATATAATTATCAAATGTCACATTAAACGTAAAACTAATTTATAGAACCGGTCTAATTGCCAAATTTGATTTTGTGATTCAGAGTTGCACGTGTGGGAAATTGCTGTTAACAAGTATCAAGACTTGTTGATCTATGTATAAATATTATTAGCAGCTGTTTTTCTTGAACATGAACTCGTAAACAGTAGTGGTGAAGGCTCCTTACTATTTGATTTTGATACTAATGCCTTGTTTATATTCTCTATCCCATTAATTTGCCTTAGCCCTTTCATTTGGTTCTAAATTGACATAAACTCCATACAAGTTTTTACACGAGTAGTTATTTTAATTTTGAAGTAACAAAGTATTTTGTTTAATAAAACTACGTTTTAACGGTTTTAAGCGCAGTAATTTATTTAACTTTTTTATTCCGACGTTTCGGCCACTTTTCACTTTTCAACTTTATTGTTGGTTTTATTAAAATTTATTTATTTGTTTTACTAATTAAATATTACATAAGTAGAATTAGTTTTATTAATTACTAGCTGTGCCCGCGACGATGACCGCGTGGAATTTTTTTAAAAAAAAAATGATATAATTATAGCCTATAGCCGTCCTCGATAAATGGTCTATCTAACACTGAAAGAATTTTTCAAATCAGACCAGTAGTTTCTGAGATTAGCGCGTTCAATCAAACAAACAAACTCTTCAGCTTTATACTTATATATTAGTATAAGAATATTATTATTTATTATTTAACTTTTGTTAAATAATTAGGGCGTTGTGGTCTTACGCCAGAAGGAAGGCTTGCACTGAAAATCCGCCTTGTGTCGGATATAATTCCGACACAGCAATATGTTGAGTGCAAGCTGAAAATACGGCGTACAAATTCTCAAAATATGCTCTGTGTATAATAATGTATAAAGAAATCAAATGAAGTTCTTCTTTCTTTTCTTTCTTTCTTTCAATTTTCATATGATATGAGGAATAAAGACTAAGGTAGTATGGGCATGTAATGAGGGGGGGATGAAAGTCACGTGACAAAAGAGAATGTTAAACTGCTAGATTGATGGATACCAATGTAAAGGTAGACCAAAAAAGAGATGAATGGATTATCTGAAGGATAAAGTGATGATTAGTGGTTTGACAGAGTATGTATGCCAGAAGAATAGAGGAGTATGGAAGGAACAGACATATTTTGCCGACCCCAAACAATTGAAAGAAGGTAAAAGGAAATAGTAAGGGAAAGAGATGGATGGTAATATCATGGACGAATAATATACACAGGTCCACAAAAAACACCTTGTGTGTGCTGGGCGTCAGACTATCATTTTCTGGCGTATTTTTTGCCGCTGAACACGAATCTGAAATCAAAATTGGGGGTCAATGAGTAAATAATCGAGAAAAACCCAAAAGATCTTGATTTTTTATTAGTTTTTTTGGGTTAAATCCATCATCATCATACGAGCGTTAACTCTGGTTACGTTTACTTCGAAGCCCAGGGTCCGTTTCCCTAATTTTTCTTCTCCAATTCGCGCGGTTTTCTGTACTCTTTGTTGTGAAACTCTTGTTACCCATGACATCCCTTACGACGTTAAGGTATCATTTCTTAGGCCTGCCTGTAACATACTTCTTTATAAAACTTATAAAAATAGAGCTCGAGATATAAATAGAATAAGAAACATAAAGAAAATATTTTTTTAGCTAGACGTGTTCCTGGGCAGTTACTTGCTAAATCTTCTCCTTAACAGCCATAACACGTTGCGAAGCGGTGTACATAGAATACGAAGAACTTTATATGTATGACCTTCAAAAAGTGTTCTCCAGTGGAAATTATTTTGAATATATATATATAATTCTTCTGTTCGTGTGTATGTGACTGAACTCCTGCTAAACGGCTGAACCGATTTCGATGAAAAGTTTTGTGTGTGTTCAAGTGGATTTGAGAATGGTTTAGATTCATAATTAGACCCGGTCGGTGGCGTTGCTATCTGGTTCTAAATTTTATTTCTTCAGGACAGGACAACGTTTGCCGAGACAGCTAGTTTAGAATAAAAACTTTCGAATTTGATTTTTATATAATAATAATCGACAGACAAACACACATATTATATATCCCCAAATTAAACAAGTTACGCTTGTGTTATGGGTAATATACAACGTACTACTCTGGGGCCGATCCCAGACACCCGGACCATATTAAATAACGGAGAGAATACGTTTTTAAATTTACTATACCAGGAATCGAACACGGAGCCTCTGCGTTGCACTGAGGTAGGCCGGCAAATGCTTAGCCCGTTCGACCACAGAGGCCGTCTAATTGAATACTCTTTCTATTCTATTTTGAATACTCTTTTACAGAAACCTGGCGGAGGCAGCATAAATTGACATTTGTTCCCCACAGCTGGTTTCCATAAAGCTTAAGACTTGTTGTCCGTAAATCCGTTCGTTTATTAATTTCAATTAGACCACTAACGGTATTCAATAATTCAAAAGTGAAACTCAATTCATATGCCTATTAGCATAAATCCCCGATTAGACCCAAGTCCCGAGCGCTCTAATCCCTGGAGAAAGTGCCGTCAAGTGACAGACTGTCTTTATATTGTCAACGCCTGTCAAGCGGAGCCGAGTGGAATAATCTGTATATTTAAGCGGCGTGGACGCAGTAAGATGTTTATGTCAATGATATTTTAATTGAGCCCAAAGAAAGTTCTCCGATGACAAAATTAAATAACTAATAATTTCAAAATGTCTTGTAAAATATAACTTCATATTTTTTCTTTAAATATTAAATGAATACAATATTAAAATTATAAACCTGATCTATCTATCTACAATGGTGCGTGAGCCTATTGAAATCAAAAAACACCCAAATTTCAATAGAGAAGATGGTTGGCAAGTGCCACCTGTTTGGGATCCGATCTTCAAAATTATTAAGACTCGACCCAGTAAAATCCATCTGCCAAAAGACCTCAAGACACTGTGAGCTCTTTCTGCTTGCCCTGGAATACAAACCAACTTGATTGATAATTTATTTTTATTTTAACTCCCACCCATTTTAATATTATATAAAATTATTAGAGCTAGGTATGTTTGCTGAAGAGTTTCTTGCGCCGCTTCTTCTCCTCAAGCCACAACATGTTGTGAAGCGGTGGTAAATTAGATTAGGCTCCCATAGAGTAAATAATAACCATAAACAAAAAAAATGAAATAAATAATTAAAATGAACAAGTTGGCGGTAGGCTAAATAAAAACTTTAACAATACTCATTGACACTTGACATCTTTGTCTTCCGTGATCACGGCTACTGAAAAGTGGCCGAAACGTCGGAATAATAATAATCAAATAAATTACCGCTTAAAATCGTTAAAATGTAGTTTTATTAAATCTGATCTAGGAAATAAAAGTAATGAGTAATTTAAATTTGACCCAAAATAATACTAGGAATGTGCCCGATAATACTTTCTTATTGTTTAACTGAGGGTTAAAGTAAAATTATCGCTATTTAGTCATATAGTTTTAGCTATATTTTTTTTAATATATGTCTCGTATCACTCCCGATTCTGTTCAGGAACCTTACTTTACTTTATTATTTAAATACTGTGACGGCTTACACGCCGACAAAAGTAGATTCACACCTGCATACCATAAAACACACACTTTCCTTTCCGCATTTGGACTTCTTTTGTTTACTTTGTGTTTAAAATTTGTAATTAGAAAACGGCTCATTGTGTATTGTAATCTTTTATGGCAGTCATTAGCCGTGTGTTGAACTGATTCTAAGAAATTCGGTCTACGCGGCTGGGCAGCCATATTGTATCGGTGCAGTATAAAGCAATGGCCCAATGGAGAGATCGGCAGTCTAGCGATAGACACAAGCGAAGCAAGACGTGACGGACTTTGCTCGTGTGATTGAACCGTGCATTACGTTTGGACTCAGTTACATTTGTATGTGTTATACGTGTTTGTATAGTTCTATTAAATTAAATAATTCTAACGGCATTTTAATTCGAGTCCTGCAACTCCTAACAATACTTCCTATGTGTAGCCGTAAACTTAACTAATACTAACTGAAATTAATACAAATTGTAATGATATTATTTTATTTTAACCATAGCTGAAATGTCTATGCACACCAGCCTAAGGCGAACACACTTTGTTCATGTTTTCTTGTTAATCTTTAGCACATAGCATGGCACTGTGTTATGAAAATTATATAACGCTAACTCAAAATGATTTTGTCGTGTTTTGTCTTTAAATAAATGGGGCAAATTTTTCAACCGCAAATTCTGTAGATTTTTACATGTCATTCCATAAAAGCTGTATTTATTTTTTGATTATTCTCCACACATATAATCTCTGATTTCCGCTCATTGATTGTTTACATTAAAATTCTTTATTCATTTTATTTCTTTTTATCTCTAAGATTTATAAACGTTAAATAGATCAAGTTAACAAATTTAGTTTAAACAATTTTCGCTATAAGTGTCACTTACTTTTACTATGACAGGGATAAATATTGTCATAATACTAGAGCTACCTTTAAGTCTGATTTAGTAAAAATGAAACCGGTAATTCATAATAGTACAAATAAGACCCGTTTAAAATGATCTCCCATGACTCTGATGTGAAATCCATCGACTTCCGAATGGTACTAAGTACTTCAAAATTTGTATCAAAAGCAATGTAAAATTTGTGTTAAAAACCGACCAACTTTTTGTATCTAACCAACCAGCCCATAAACGCACGCCATGGTAATATTTCCCATAGATAACAATGTAACAATGCACAATGGTTCGACCTTGGAGGGAGAAAGTCTAACCCAATTGCTATCTTGCTCGTTTTAACAATTTTAGAAAGAGATCAGTGGATTTTGGTGACATCGTTTTATATACTTCAAGTTCAGTCATTATTAATGCTGAATATTTTAGCACATTTGAGACTATTTTCATCTAACCTTTTAAATTGTTAAGTAATAAACATTTCTCTTACAGCGTTATCGAATAATAGCGGAGTCGGAACGGGAGCGTAAGGGAGTCTCCACACTTGTCGGCACGGATTCTACAAGTAAAAGTCAAAAAAACCTTACTCCTACGATTTAAGGGCATCAGTGATATCACTCGTAGGCGTAAAGCGTCCGTGAGACATCATCGACACATTAGTCTCGTTGCCCTAAAAGGTACATTTTTAACGGAACCGCCCTTGCTTCTTTACTGCTGTCATTCGAAACTACTCTAACTTATACACGTTTTGTACCCACGCCGCCTTTGTTCTGCTACCTTTCTTTCGTACCCGTTCAAGTTACGCTGCTTTAAATGCAGATAGATATAAATTTTATATTAATAACTAGCGGCCACGTCCCCTGAAAAAATACAAAATCTAGGACCCTATTCTAGTGCCTCGCCCTATCGGTTTCAATTGTGAATCTAAACCATCCGGTAACCCACTCAAATAGACACAAAAATCATCAAAATTTATTTGTAATAGTGTTACATGCCGTCAAAGATAAGCCGCACAGCTGCCTATTGTAAGCGCAGCTTATTGTCCTCCCGAATTAGGGAATTTGTGTTTTGAATTTGCAATTAAGAAAAACATGCTATTGTCTTTCTACTTGTTTTATAACCTTATATAAAACAAGTATAAATCCCTATTGTTATTGTTTTCGACTTTGTTAGCCGTTCGCAGGTGTGCAAATTAGTATTTCTTAGAAACTCAGTGTGCGCGGCCAATTTCTTTGTACTGTGTAGTTAGTATAAGACGATGCCCGAATGGAGGGGCGGGCAGTCAAGCGACGGCTACGAAACGAGTAAGAAGTTTTCTAGTACTCTCGATTAGCGATATAGACGACGGACTTTGCGCGTATCGAACTGTATTGAATCGTGCAGTGTGAACTGGTTGCATCCAGTTTATTTGTATTTGTTTTATAAGTGTTTGTACAGTTCTAATAAATTCTATAGTAGTTCCAACGGCATTTTTAATTCGAGTCCTGTAGCTCGTATCAATAGTAATTTCTATCTGTAGAAAATGATAAGTTTCCTATTTGTGTATATTTAGTTATTTACACAATACTGAAGGGGTCGTGTGTATAAAATCTAAAAGATTCAAATAAGGGCGTCGATGATATCGTTCTCACCAGCTCGATGAACCGTATTATGTTGGAGACAACGGCATCACTAACGCCCTTATGTCGTAGAGGTGAAGCTCTTTTTGGCTTGTATCTGCCGAATCCGTGCCGTCTAATGTGGGCTCTCTTAGTCATTTACTTATAAATCGCTGGTAAAGAAAAATCACGATGATTAATACTTGTTTATTATCAGTATCGTTTTGAATTCGTTCAAGACTCGCGATGTGGTCTATATTAAATTTTTTTACTATAGAACTTTTTGTATCGAAAAACCTTTAGATCTTTAATCCACAGGGCCTAGAGAGGTTGTTCTATGATGAACATGATAGTTATCAAACTAAAATGGATCTTTATGCTATGTCTTACAACTAGCAATATACCTAAAACATGTCTCAATTTCACTAAGCGATTCCTCAAAGGCGACCGCCTTACGCCCTGAGTACTGGACTTGTACTTCTATCCTTGACGGAGCGGAGAAAGGATACAATTTCCTGCGGCCGGACGACGTCTCGTAAGAGGCGATAAAACCACCCACAGCCAGGTGGCAGGTTAGTTGCCCGCTCGATGGCTACCATCCCTGGCCTAGAGTGTGTCGCCATAAAAAGCCAGAGTTGTGTTCCGGAATTAGTGGCCAGGTTCCAGTTTTCCTTTAGAGATTGGTAGCACCTGTGGTGTTACAAATGTCCGTAGGCGATGGTAACCGCTTTCCATCAGATGGGCCCTCTCTTGTCGTGCTGTAAAACATCAAAAACAATAAATAAAGTACATCATCCTACTATACATTCAAATAACCATCCTCCCACTCATCCATCCAATTTCCTCTTACCTAAAACTCCTTGGTAGTACAAAATCTATTTACCTAAAATTAAGTAGGAATAATATATAAGTATATGTAAATTTTTATAAACAATGAATAAATCAATACTAAAAAAAATAAACTACATTGTTTAATTTTATTAACACCTCGATATTATTGTTACGAGCTACAGGACTCGAATTAAAAATGCCGTTGGAACTACTATAGAATTTATTAGAACTGTACAAACATGTACTAAACAAATACAAATAAAACTGGATGCAACCACTTCACACTGCACGATTCAATACAATTCGAACGCACAAAGTCCGTCGTTTATATCGCTAATCGAGAGTACTAGAAAACGTCTTACTCGCTTCGTAGTCGTCGCTTGACTGCCACCCGCCCCTCCATTCGGGCATCGTCTTATACTAACTACACAGTACAAAGAAATTGGAGGCGCACACTGAGTTTCTAAGAAATATTAATTTGCACACCTGCGAACGTCCACAAAGTCGAGAACAATAACAATAGGGATTAGTTCGACGCTAATGATGGTTATAAAACAAGTAGAAAAACAATAGCATGTTACAAATTCAAAACACAAAGGATTCCCTAATCCGGGAGGACGATAAGCTGCGCTTACAATGGGCTGTGCGGCTTATCTTTCATGTAACATTATAATACTGTAATATCCGTTAAATATTGAATATCACTTGAACAAACTCATCCACTTCCTTGACCTGGTGAACCAATTACAAGACCATTGCACCCATTAATTGAACAGTTGTTTCAATTACAACAATTCATTTAAAATGGCTTGTGTTTATTCAGGTTATATGTGTAAGCTTGAACATATTTTCGAGAAATTAGAGCGTAGTAAGACCAACAGATTTGTATAAATCTTGATAACAAGTTAAATTAATATTGAAATTAGTAAAAATGTTATAGAGGCATGAGATACTAGCATTTGTGAAACTTCATACGCGTTGCTGTGGCGACGAGGTATTTTTAGTGAATTTTTTTGGCGGTAGGAAAACGTCCATTCCACAGAAACGTATTATTCGTGCAGAAACGGAGAACAAATACAATTTTCTGCGGCCAGGCGGCCTGTTGTAAGAGGCTACAAAACAACCCACAGCCAAGTGGTAGAGCATTTGCCCGTCTGGATGGCACCCACTGGTCTAGAGTATGCCGCCATAACAACCTTGAGTTGTCTTCCGACGTTAGCGCCCAGAGTCTAGTCCCCCTTTAGAGAGTGGCAGCACATTGGTAGTAACTTAACAGCTCGTTCACACATGGTCTCCGTTTTATCGGATACGTTTTTTTTTTCATCGATGAAGTATGGAGTTGTATGAGCGACTTCACGTATGGTACAGTATTCAGTATACAGTAAAAAAACGGTCCGATAAATTATGACATTCCGTTTTGTCATCGAATACTAGATGAACGGAATACGTATCCGTCAAATTTTACCGGATAGAAACAGTGCGGAGGTGAGGGGGCCGGCGGGCGGTGCAGCTAGACAAACAAGTTTGTACGCGCACGCATTGTTTACATGCATACTACGAATTTGCTTGTGAACATCGTATCCAGTAATGACGGATACGTTGAACGTTATACGGTGCCTATGTGTGAACGGGCTCTTTAGTGTTGCAAATGTCCATAGCGGATGGTAGCCGCTTTCCATCAGCTGGGCCGTCTGCCTGTCTGCTGAACTCTTGCAGTAAAAAAAGAAACGACATCGTGTACCAGGATAAGCAGTATTCTAAATGTCGACCCAGAATATAAACCAGCTTTGTATCGAGTTTCATTTAAATCCGTTCAGTTGTTTTCGCTTGATGCTCTAACACCTCTTGCGAATCCTAATAATTATATAAAACGTAACAAAACTTGCACATTGAGATTACAAATGAGAGAAACCAGTTCATCTTTTTTGGTCCCGGTCACGTTGTGAAGGATGACATGCGTACCAATGGTCTCAAAATCCCTCATGGTGAAGACCGCGCGAAGTGGAGAAGAAAAAGTAGGAGAGCAAACGCTCCGAATGCAACCGGGATTTAACGCTTGGATGATGATGATGATGGTGGTAGTGTCGACTATTTCATCTGTTCCCTTGGTATTTGAACCCACCGCAACGATTATTTAAAATTAGTAGTTGAAAATAATTTGATCTTAAATTATTATGTAATGTATTTTATAGCGACTTTTAACCTTTAAGCCAGTATATAAAATCTGACCTCATAGGAATTCGTATTATTGGATATATCATATTAACTATTCATTCAAAACTCGTATTTGCGTCTACACCATTACTTACTATTGATGAAGTAGGTTGTAATGCGATCGACATTTCGTTGACTGATGATTTTTTACAGTCACTTTAGCCAAGGCTGCGATCTTCTTCCGTGTTCTATGGTAATTAAAATTAATGAGGCAAAAATGTTTTATGTCATTGAAAATCCGTGTTTTATTAATTTACATAAGTATAGCTAATTTAATATGATTTTACACTAACCGTGCTCGATCGTTTTACTTGAATTATACGCACCTAATACCGAGTACCATAGGGCGACACAATGCACTAATTGAGAGCGGGCGACGGGTAATATAAAGCCCGAGAGGAAGGATCCCGGCCATGGTGACCTAAAGCGGCAATATTCCAATCTACAGGGGTGATTTGTTCGTTTGTTGAGTTAGTGATATGCATGCTAGTCACCATTATGCGACTCTGTTACCCCAAAAGCAGACGGGTGATTTGTTCGTTTGTTGAGTTAGTGCATGCTAGTCACCATTATGCCTCTGTTGCACCTGCGTTAATGTTAGTGACTTTGGTCAAATACGATTTACTTATAGCGTTAAAAATAACGCTGTTACTGATTAGCTTCATCAGTGTATACATGAGTTATCTGTCAACATTTAATGCCATTAACAATGTCGCACTCAACGCAATAAACCCTTGGATACATCTGCGTGACACAGTCACTAATATTATCTTAGCTGTATCATTGAGATTATGCTGCAACCAACGATATTAAGACCCTTGGCTGAACCGTTGTTACGACGTATTGGTTTGTGACTTGCAGCAGCGCCATCTTTGAAACGACGTCATTTATCTCAATAAATAGAATCCTAAATGTGGCCCCGGCATACAGGCTAGCTCGACACAGCTCAGTTTCATTTAAATCCGGAAAACCGCCCCCCCGTTCCTTTTTTTTTTTCTGTTTAAGTTCATCGTCCAAACTCAACCCCTCTACAGTATTGTTATGTGCGAGCGGAGGTACGCACTTGGGATTGGAAGGAAACAGCAATTTACCGCACATAACTTATTTCTGGATCTCCTCTTAAACTACGCTAAACTCCTCCTTCACTGAACTGGCCACTAAACTTTTCACTAAACTCACCACTAAACTTTCCAATAGAGTCGTCACTGTCCTCTACTAAACCCTTCTTCCAACTCTCTCGTATCGCACCTGTCGCTTCGCTGTCTTCAACTGAACTCCTCCGTAGGCTCGCCTTACGCTACTTATATACCTGGAAGAATATTCTGGAACCCATAATTTCGCTCCTCTTTTCATTATTCTTTTATTTACTATCTGTCCCTTTCTCAACTTTCCCTTTATAATTTATCTATCTGTCTTTTCCTTGCAGAATCTTCTACCTTTTTCTAAGTCTTGAGACCGGCTTACGCTGCCAGAAAATTCTACCCTCGGCCGCCACAGTATTATCGTATTGTAGAATAAAGCTTCGAAAATCGCTTGAAATTTATCTCCTCTAAAACAGGGGCTTTGAAGCCTACATAATTTCTATTAAACATCAATAACACGGTATCCAAGTACCGAACGAAAGTCTTACAAAGCCATTACCACAGTATTATGGCCGGTTGGCCATAGCAGTGTCACAATTTACGTCAAAACGGTACATTTACCGTCGTTAACTGTAACAGGGACACGTCACAACTGTGACCAAAGGCTGTTAGATATACATTGCGCCTTGTGCAGGATTGTATGAGACGTGATATGGTTGCTAATTGGCAATGGATGATGGACAGCGATCTAAATACGAATGAGACGTGAAGGCCTGTTTAGTTGTTTTCACCAGGTACTTGTGTTGTTTTTGTTAGATATATAGGTGAGGACATTACACCCATTGGTGTAGCATTGAATTTAAAGTCGTAACATGGAAGGAGAATTACGAAGGAATAAAACAGTCGCTTAGTAGAAAATGTAACTATTTTATTTTACCTCTTAAGATTGGACATAAATCTATAATATTATAAAAATTCTAAATTGCCGTGTTACATGTACACTGAAGCTATTAAAAAAACAACTGAAATAAACTATATAATCGATGGAGAACACGATGCAATTTTTTTAGATTTCTTGTCTGTTTTTTATCCTGGGAATCCGGCGGAAATTTTTCTGGAAATGATTTAAAATGGCCAGATTAAACAAAAAAAAATCCAATGTGATTTTTTTCACGGATCGATAGAAAATTCTACGTAATAAAATGTGTGATATTTTTGTCCCGGGAATCCTGCGGGAATTTCAAATCAAGCGTGGACGAAGTCGTGGGTATATCCTAATGTTAAATATTTTAATTTATGGATCTTAGTTGAATCTACAACCACTACTGAATATAAGTTGTAATTATTGTAACAACCACAAAAGTTAAACAATACTAAAGCTAACTTAAATCAATTACTAAGCACCTTAATGATCATAATGAAGACTGTATTTTTTGACCTCGAAATCCCACTTGAGTCCTCTCGAGATCTTGTAACACATTGCTACACTTCTTTTGAACATGAAAGGCGGGCTATCTACTTATTTGTATTGGCTTATCATGTCACACACCTTGCATCAGGGGGATTATGTGAACATCTTCATAGGCGGTAGACAAGCGGTTGAAAAACGTGAGTGTTACGTGTTAAGGAATATCACAAACGTAGTGTTGTCAATTGTTTTTTTATTTTTATTGCATGAGTTCAGCAGACAGGCAGATAGCCCCCATCTTATAGAACTCTGTTAGCATCGCCTATGGAAGACATTTGTAACACCAAAGGTGCTACCAAGGTACTGTCACTTCTAAAGGGAGACCGGAACCTGGCTACTAATGCCGGAACACAACACAAGTTAGTTATGGCGGCATACTCTAGACCAGGGATGGTAGCCATCCAGATAGGCAAGTACCCTACCACCTGGCTGTAGGTTATTTTGTTGCTTCCTACGTCAGGCCGCTTGGCCGCAAGCAATTGTATTCTTTCTCCGTTACTGCACGAATGAATAGAATATAATTATATATTCCAATACCATCTCTTGATAGTCTTAAAATTATTCCCAATAAAATTAAAATTGAATTTCTGGTTATGTGATACTGAGTACATCAGGATATTCGTATTAAAGCTTATACACATATTGTATACGATGTATTACTTAGCGCTGTCATTCGGGCGCATTCTTGATTGTGATTGAAACATTTCGTTAAGCTTGTAATTAATTAAATTATATAATATTTAATCACTTAATAGATTACGTAAGCTAAATTAATTATGCTTACCATAAATATAGAATTGTTAAGTCCAGCTAAAAATATAAATATAAAATAGTTATATAATATAATTAATATTTTGACAATATACAATCACGCTTTTAAATCGCTGACGTTTTTTAAACGCCCGTGTGTTGTCGAAAAACTAAATGAAGTTATGAAAGAAAGTCTTTTGAACTGTTTTAATATTACAAGGTACATCACAATGCTCTTGCGCAGGATTTCTACGACCCATTCATTTGATAATATACATGATTAATTACGCCAGATGTGAAAACTGAGTGAGATGAACGATCTCTGTCTCGTTCCACCTTTTAACGTTTTGATTACAATAGTGAGTATATGTGAAATATTTCATTGTTTATTTTACAATAATGTCACAAATTATCAACTTTCTTAAAAAGTACTAAGCGTTTCACGTGATTTCGCTTATAGTAATTTGAAAACATTTTATAATTAACAATTAATTATAAAATGTTTTCAAATCCATTTTATTATATCAATTATTTTTTAGGTGAAACTTGATTGATATATGTATTAATTTTGTGTTTTATATTTAAGAATATTAATTATTGTATGTTTCCAAAACAAATTAAATAAATAAATAACTTGGGCATTCTGCTTTTAAATATCTTATGAATAAATGTATAAAATTGTAATATGAGGAATATTTAAATAAAGATTGAATCTCTTGCAAAAGTTGATTTACGAAAGTATTTATAATTACTAAAAGACGGCCTTCACCTTTGATATATTCCGGTTTCGTAACAAAATTCAGTGCCTGTATGTATGTAATCGTATTTTGCACATTAAGGGTATTATTCACTTTACAGTATTATCGCAATGACAAGTTTAGTGTTCACATGTGAAAAGAGTATGTATCTGTATACGCGGTTACGACCCGTGGGTCAAACCCGAAGAAGTAGTTCTATTTTACTTACATATAAAACTTTATTAACTTTTTTATATGCCTACTAGCTGACCGGGCGAACTTCGTACCGCCATATTTTCTGAATTCCTAAAAGACTTTGTTTCATGACATAAAAACAAAATCACCAAAATCGCTCCAGGTGATTTAAGAGAATTCTAGAACCCGATCTCAGCGCCACCTACCAGTTCTAATTGTGAATCTAAACCATCCGGGAACCCACTAAAACACATAAAAACAAAATCGCTCCAGGTGATTAGGAGGATTCTAGAACCCGATCTCAGCGCCACCTACCGGTTCCAATTGTGAATCTAAACCATCCGGGGACGCATTCAAACACAAAAACAAATATCATCAAAATCGGTCCAGCCGTTTAGGAGGAGTTCACTGTCAACACACGTACAGAAGAATTATATATATATAGATAAAGTCTATGAAGTCGTGGTAGTGTAATGGCTAGCTTACGCGTCCCAAACTCAAACGGCGCGGGTTCGGTCCTGGCCGGAACGCATGCACCACTTAGTCAGTTTTCTGACTTAATGTGCATATTGTTACAGGGACCACGTGCTAACAACGGTGAAGGAAAACATTGTGATACAACCCGCACATCGAGATAACCGATAATGTCAAACCTGCCAAGCCGCCTTAGACAAGCGTGGCGGGTATACTGTCCAATCCCCTATAATGAGAAGCTCGAGCCCAGCAGTGGGACATTTGTAGGCTGTTATTATTACTATACATGCCTATACCCATAAACCTTCAGTGAAAAATTATCTAAGTGGTGGTGAAAATAAAATCCATTGCGTAGTTTAGGAGTTTTTTTATTTATTTTTATTCCATGAGTTCAGCAGACAGGCAGACGGCCCACTTGATGGAAAGCGATTACCATCGCCTATGGACATTTGCAACAGCAAAGGTGTTCAAATGCGCTGCTGTCTCTTAAAGGAGACTGGAACTTGGTCACTAATGCCGGAACACAAATCAAGGTTGTTACGGCGGCATACTTTAGATCAGGGGTGGTAGCCATCCAATCGGGCAAATACCCTACCACCTTGCAAAAAGAGGCTAGTTAACGGATATACAGACTTCAAAAGAGACTTTGTTTTATAATATGTTAAAATTATTATATATTTTGCTCAAAAACATAACAATTTAAGACGTATCTTAAACAATGATTATTGTTTTATGAACGGCAATCTCTATATATATTTGTGAATATGATTTTTTACAATTTGATGAACTTAGCGAGTATTAATAATAATAATAATAATCGGTAGACAAACACCCATTGTATATCCCCAAATTAAGCAAGTTAAGCTTGTGTTATGGGTAATATACAACGGAACAGTATTTTAATAGTGTAATTTGGTGATTTTGCTTTGCTAATGTTAGAAATTTGATACAGTACCATATTAATTTGATGGTCTCTATGATTGAGCGGGCTAAGTCTGGCGGCTTACCTCACTACAACGCAGAGGCTCCGGGTTCCTGGTATGGTAAATTTGGGAAACGAATTTTCTCCGTTATCTACTATGGACTGGGTATCTACAATCGGCCTCAGAGTAGTCCATTGTACATCACGCATAACACAAGCGTAACTTGCTTAATTTTGGGATATACAATATTGTTACGAGCTACAAGACTCGAATTAAAAATGTCATTGGAACTACCATACAAATTATTAGAACTGTACAAACACGTATAAAACAAATACAAATAAAACTGGTTGCAACCAGTTCACACTGCACGATTCGATACAATTCGACACGCGCAAAGTCCGCAGTCTATATCGCTAATCGAGAGTACTACCAAACGTCTTACTCGTTTCGTAGTCGTCGCTTGACTGCCCCACCCTTCCATTCGGGCATTGTCTTATACTAACTACACAGTACAAAAAAAATAGGCCGCGCGCACTGAGTTTCCGAGAATAGTAATTTGCACACCTGCGAACGGCTAACAAAGTCGAAAATAATAACAATAAGGATTAGTTCGACGCTAATGATGGTCATAAAACAAGTAGAAAAACAATAGCATGTTTTTCTTAATTACAAATTCAAAACACAAAGGAATTCCTAAATCCGGGAGGACACTAAACTGCGCTTACGACAGGCAGCTGTGCGTTTATCTTTGACGGCATGTAACAATATATATGTTTGTCTGCCGATTATTATTATTTACTTATAAGCATTTGCCCGCGACTCCACGTTGGACAGATAACAAATATTGCAGTTATTAAGCTAAATATAAATCAAAGGTTATTTTCAGCAGGGTATTGGGTTTTTTAGTTTGTATCCCGAAAAGTCCCGTAACTATTCGGTATAAGTAATATTACTAAAGGTATGCAGAAGTACAATTGTTTTGCTAAAGGTTTCATGGATCAGTGTAAATTTCCCATCGGATTCAATTTTTTTTTCGACCTGGTCACTTTAAACAGCTCCCAAGGAAATTCCCGTAAGATTCTCGGGATACAAAGTACCGCAGATTTTAAGTCCGGTGATTTACTATCAATCAGCGAAAACCGCATCGAAATCGGCCTAGTAGTTTCTACGTGAATCCCGAACAACTAAACACAAAGAAATGTAAGAAACAAAAGTCTATACTTTTACAATTTTATTATATTGTTACGCGTATGCGGGACTCGAATTAAAATGCCGTTACAATTATTATAGAGTTTATTAGAATTATACAAACACGTATAACACAGGTACAAATATAACCGAACACAACAAATCCAAACTATATAAAATACTAAATACAAACAAAATTCCGTCACTATTAGATTCCCGAATGTCCACGTCACACGTCACGCCTAGATCATAATTGTCGCTCAACTGCCCCCTCTCTCCATCAGGCCATAGTTTTATACTGCACAAATGCAAATGTGCCCGCTCGGCAACGTCGACATAATTTCTTAGAATTAGCTTGTACTTATAATCCGCAACACCTGGCTAATGATTACAATACAAAAATAGACTCTAGAATGCTAATAAATAAGTAAACAAAAGAAGACGATCATAAAAGGATTACAATTAGTTCAAATGCCGACAGGTAATAAAATGTGCTTTTACAGATCTGTACGTGGAATTTGGCTTTGTCGGAGCCTAAGTTGTCACAATATTACAGATATTCTCGCATTTTAATGCAGATAATCAATTTAGTTTTGTTATGCGATTATATGTACTTGCTAGTGCAACACACCCTTAAGCGGTAGCAGTACCCGACCTTAGGGCGCTGACCTCGCATATCGGTCAGCTTTCTCGTTTGTTTGATTGTTTGATAACAAAGTACAACGACTTTTCGAAAATGGGAACTATGTTTTGATTTGTACCTTGTAAGATTGAACATGTTGCTGAGTAACAACGTCTTTTGAAATAATTGAGTTAAGTTGATTTCCATTTTTTTTCTCTTCCGCCAGACGAACAAGATTTGTCCGGCCTTTTTCGTTTTGTAGTTTATTTTTATTCATCTTTTTTGTATGTATATATATATATTTTTTTCTATTACCTTTTTATCATCTCTTTTTTTATATTTTTACTTTATTTCGAGAAACTTTTACATAAAGGTCCTTAATACTATTACATTTTTGTTTTACTTATTTATTTATACATTATTGTATATATACTAATCTATATATTTCATAATGTATACTTATTTATCTAGTCTTATTCCTATGTATTGCCTTTTTAATTACTACTAAATAATAAGCGATAAAATCGTCTATTTTATACTTAGACATCAACTCTGGCATTTTTTATAATTAACTTCTGTTTTCAGTTTGCATTCTAAATCATACCTCTTCCGGGAAGTTGGTTCCCATTTGAGGACATGCACTGTAAACTTTTTTGTTGTTTTTAAGTTATAGTCGTATTAGTTTATTAGTTATTAATAGTAGTATTAGTTATGAATAATATATTTAAGGCATGGAAGACGTATATTAGGATTGAAAAACGTTACCTTTGTTATATATTTTTTTTTATTGCAAAAATTCAGCAGACAGGCAGACGGCCCATTTGATGCAAAGTGGTTACCGTCGCCTATGGACATTTTCAACACCGAAAGTGATACAAGTGCGCTGCTGCTCTCTTAAAGGAGACTGGAACCTGGTCACTGATGCCGGAACACAACACAAGGTTGTTATGGCGGCATACTCTAGACCAGGGGTGGTCGCCATCCAGTCGAGCAAATACCCTACCACCTGGCTGTGGGTTGTTTAGTCGCCTCTTACGAAAGGCCGCCCGGCCGCAGGAAATTGTATTCTTTCTCCGTTCCTGCACGGATATTCTGTGGATGTAATTCTGGAAGCTTCTAAATTGCTTATAACTATATGGCGTCACTGGTTATCTAGATAGATATCGATATATCGCATAAATCGAGCACACCTAAGATGTGATCAAAATAATGACTCAAGCGTGGCTCTACCACCAGGTTTGCTATTATCTATTTTTAAGTTTATATTAATTAGAGATAAGATTAGAAATGTATTTAGGATTTGTGTTATTTACGGGGTGACATGGCCGCTAAGCGGCAAAGCCCTTTCTAAATAAAGGGGGAAAAATTATCTATCTATAATATTATAAAATTCTAAACATGCCGTGTCTGTACATTGAAGCTATTAAAAAATAACTGGAATAGACTATATAAATGACGTAGAACACGATGCAGTTTTTTTATTTCTTGTCGGTTTGTCTGTTTGTTCGGGATTCAAGTAAAAACTACTGGGCCGATCTCGATGCGGTTTTCGCTGATCGCAAATTCTTACGTTTAAAATCTGCGCTACTTTTTATCCTGGATATCCCGCCGGATTTTTTCTGGGAATGAATTAAAATGGCCAGATTAAAAAAATAGAACTCCAATGTGATTTTTTCACTGATCGATAGCAAATTTTATGTAATTAAATATATGATCGTTTTTATGCCGGGAGTCCCGCGGGAATTTTCCCGGGAGCGGTTTGTAGTTGTTCGAGTGCATAAAAATTAACTAATTCCGAAGCAGTCTTCAATAAAACGATAGATTATATTCCCTATTAGATCCCGCGGGATGTTCAAGCGTGGACGAAGTCTGGGCATATCCTAGTTGGATAATAAACTTAGCTGGAAATTCAACTAAAATTTTACTGAAAAAGCAGCCGTCGTCTGCGTTAATCAAATATTCATGTGTCTCAAATCAGGAAGGCTGAGCCCAGCCGTGGGACTTTAATAGGCTGTCATTATTGTGCAAGAATAACTGTTTTGAGTTTGTTGTGTTAAAGAAACTCAAATTGTTATCTTTCCGTTTCCGCCGCTTTAATATTTATGACGAAATAAAACAGGATGTGCTCAAGCCACGGTCTATTTATGGAGCCTATATTAGACTGTTTGACGACGTCCCCAAATGGGCACACACCATTTTGACATTTAACTATATTTTACTTTTACTTTCAATTACATTTTTTGTTGAATTTGACGCAGTGTGAATTATTAGATAGATAGATAGATAACATTTTATTGTACACCATTACAGAAAACTTACGAACTAGTATTATTCTAATTGTGTACGAAGGGCGGTCTTATCGCTAAAAAGCGATCTTTTCCAGACAACCCGTGGCAGGAATATTGCTGATTAGGAATGGCGATGGTGGTATGCATAATTATTGTACGATTGCTTTTTTTAATTCTTCTCTAACTTTTATTAATATTAAAATAATTAAATATAAATTTAATATATTATTCCATAGATTATTAGGAAAAATTATAGTAATTAGATACCTATAAAAACTAAACTAAATTATAAATAAGTATATATAAAACCAATTTACATATATCCTATGAATAAACCTAACTTAAAAATACGATTACTTACATTTTAATAATAAATACATAACTATACTATATATACAAGATATAGTATATTTTTAGTATGTATTTTTGCGACGGTGGTAATAATTTTTTTGTTACAACTGTATTCATTCTTTGAAAAGTAATTGTAATACAACTTCTATATTGTATTTATTTTTAAAAAGCCTGAGATAATATGTATATAATTATAATGAAAAATCTTTTTTAGCTAGACGTGTTGCTGGGGAGTTTCTTGCCGCTTCTCCTTTGAACTGTAATAACACGTTGCGAACCGGTGTACATAGAACAGGAAGTAGATTTAAATTTTGATTTACATGTATCGCCTTCAAAAAGTGTTTTCAAGTGGAACTTCTTTAAAAGGAATTGAATTACAATTTTTCATACTTCCGTACTTATAACGTACTGTGTCTTACAAAGACAGACGGACTCAAAAGTAAAGATTTTGTTATTGTTAAAATGGTTACGTAACTCTAAGAGAACATTAAAGATGTGATATAAAAAGGTAGATTACAAACTCGTAATTATGAAATCAGAATCGATTTACACCGAATATAAAGAAGAGTAAAAAATAAGAAAAAAATTTATGGACCGGGCAGGCGTTGTCCTGTTCTGAAAGAATAAAATTCTAGAACTTAATTGTGGCGTAAATGTAAATGTCTCATTTGTAACATCCAGGGACTCAAACATACGATCCAATTGCGAATCTAAACCATCCCGGGAACTACTAAAACATACCAAAATTTCATCAAAATTGGTTCAGCGGTTTAGGAGTTCAGGGACATAGGTACAGAAGAGTTAATGTGTAATGCTTGTAATCGTATGTTGCACATTAAGGGTACTAGCAAAAACTGGTGCTTTAGGAGGGCTCGCAAGGTTTTCTACCTAGTACTAATTTTTAAGGTAGTTTAAAAAAATATCTTTTAATGTATGGATTACTAATATGGGCTTCTGTAAACAGTTCATAGGACAAATTATTTTCATTCATTTTTTATTCTATCCCAACAAAATTCTTCATACAATAAAATTCTAATTAAGAAAAAATATTTTATCTTCTATTTTTTATTGTGTATAAAATAATACTTTTATGATGGATTTAGAAATAAATTGAAATTACTAATTCAAAGCCCAAATCTGAAAGTGTGATAGTTTCTCACTAAAGTGTACCACAAAAAATGCATATAGTAGAATCTCACTAATCCGGCATTATTAAAAACGAGAGTGTGTCGGATTATTGGATTATATAGAAAAAGTCATAATAATTAAAATAAAGCAATTTCATAAAGACAGTATAATATATTTGTATTAATGTTCTAAACTTTTTTAACGGTAATATATCTCACAATTAACTTATTACAAAGCTTTAAAATAGTCCTTGATTAAGTCTGTTTTGTGCAACTTGCACGTGATAAGTTTTGGGGTTAGACTTCTCGGCGATGACACAGCGCACGCTGTACGTGGCGTAAGAAGGGACGAAGAAGGCGCGGGCGGAAAGTGCCGGATTATTGGACGTATATCTATTGAAGTTAGGCTTGCCAGACCGCCGGGAAATCCGGGATTGCCCCGGAATTTTGCCTCTTGTCCCGTGTCCAGTAATTAGCGCTTATTGTCCCGGATTCTGAAAACTTACTATTTTTTAACAAAATGTACCATAACAATTTCTGTTTCTAAACACTTACTGATTGTTTTTTAAGTTTGGAATTTATTGTTTTAAGATTTTTTATTAAGTTTATTACTATTTAATTTGTAATTTAGTATTCATTGTCTACCAAAGTTTAAATTTGCTCATTTAGGCTAAGTGCTCAATTCTATGATAGTTTAACGTGTTGATTTACTACCACAGTGCTTCATCTTAGAATTATAACTGGCGTTAATTACCTACAAAGTACAGAATACTATCTAATAAAAGTACCTATTTGAAAGTAAATGGCATTTTTCTTTTCAAATTCAAATATGAATCGTTTGAAAATAAAAACATATATGATATTTTCTACTATGGCCACGACCCGACATTGTTTTTCTAGAATTGTCCCGGATTTGATAAGTTATTATCTGGCAACCCTAATTGGAGTGCCGGATTAGTGAGATCCTACTGTAGTTTGTGGGATAGTGTGATTATTCACTGTACAGTATTTTCGTACGCCCAGTTTAGTGTTTAAATTGAAAAGGATATGTATGTACATATCCTTTTCAATTTTATACCCTTGTACTTCTTAATTTCTTTCACTTTGAAATATTAGTATTGATTCCAAAGTAAGGATGAAATGCGTTGCGTTAATTGCATAAAGGGCCTCAGTTACACGGCTGTTGTAAGAACTCAAAGGTCACGGCGAAGCACCCACAGTTCATTCCGTATACCGATTGCATAATGTTTGTAGTTTTCGGTGTCACACCGGTCATTTTGGCCGGTCAACATTGTTTGTACTCGTGTAGTGGAGAAAATAGGCAGTATATCAAGTTACGTATAACACGAGCTAGCTTTGTTGTGATTAAGTATTTAAGATTTTAGCTTTGTTTTGTTTATATTTGCTGGTTGTAAATAATAATGTTTGGATATGTATTTGTTTAATTTGTATCTCGAATGTTCAAAATCTTTTTGTAGCATATATAACTAGAAATTCACATGAGCACAAACAACCGTATTGATAATCAATTAAAACAGAACCTCTTGATCGTAAAGTGACAGTAGCGCCATTTTATTACTTGTAGTCAAATTGCTTTTTTATTTAATTTATAAATACTGGAGCCAAATTACGCTCAGACCAAATACTCTCAGAAAAATATTTTGTTCTAAATTGGAATTGTACCACCAGACTCGTCGATGGAAGGTTACGATCGCAATAGGGATGTGGACACATGATACATTTTTTTTACATTAATCACATTTTATAACCATACTTTTAAAATAGCATTAGGTAATTTTAAATACTATCTAAACAATAATGAATGAGCTGTTCGACTTCTTTTACTTATACAAATTTATGTAAGTAATTAAGTTACTTTAGTCTGGATATACTGTTGTGCAAGTCAGACGTGTATTCTTATTTAATCCCTCGAATCCCGCACACCGCATGGCGACTCTTGCCAGTCGCGCGAGTACCAAACGCGTTCGCTTCGGGCGACAGTGACCAGTCTAGCCGCGGACTCATATTTTTTTTAAACGGACAAAACTAAGAGAATGTTGCGGCACAATGCGAAATTTACAATTGTGTACAGGGTTATATTCTATTTAAAAAACTAAAATGGGAAAGTCATACTCCAAGCAAGAAGAGAAAGAAGTTATTGTCTCCCAAAACGCTGTTGGAGATAACAGTGCCACAGCGATTCGAGAGGACCATATTAAGACAAACAACATTCTTTTAAGAATTCTTATTGCCATCGTCGGACTAGTAATTCTGATTATTCTATATAAGTACTACAAGAAATGTATCCAAGGATGGATGCGCAAGGAGCTGCGTGACGGGGTGTTCCAGAGAGTACAAGCGACATGGACAAGGAGTGAGCAACACGAAGGTATCCGGAGATGGGGAAACTGGCATCTAAGTACGGCATCTAGACGATTGAGTGGGTGTAGTGTATGAATTCTCATTTAATCCCTCGAACCATGCACAATAAAAAAACAACCACCCTCTGTACCGAGTCTCTAAATGAGTGTAATAAGAGTCTTAAAGACTTTCAATTCTAAGACTTGATATACTGTCTTTACAGCTCCACCTTGATTTCATTGTGTAGGCGAAGCGGCGGGCATACCTGCGGAGTTTTATGGTTATAACGGAAACTTATTGCTTACTGATACATGGTAATTATGCGAAAACATTTCTTAAAGCTAAGTTTATTACTTGGCGCCGTTCGGGAATTTTTGGAATAGGGTAATTAAAAATAAATAATTACCCATTTTGTCGTGAAAGTGCCGTTATTTGACACCATTTGTCAACTGCAATACACATTAAAATTATATTGATGTTTTAATATACTACTCCTTATAATTTTAAAATACCTTAAAAGTATTTTTATTGGCTGACGGTTCTTTATATTTTACTTAATTTAATTACAATGGCGTAATTTGTAAGGTTGACTAGCCAGCGTGCACAATGCTTAAATTTTTAGTAAATTTAAAGTATAACTTTTCATAGTCAAAAGGTTTCAGTCTTGATATAAAAACAGTTTTCAATCAATTTGTTTTATCTTTATTTTATCATAACTGATTAGGTCATTTTTGTTTAAATGAATTATATAACTTATTAGTTATTTTTAAATCGCTAGAAATTTTAATTAGAAGAATAAAAACTATCTTAATAAATTAATAAAATTATGGACAAAAAGATGACCACAAACCACTGACACTGGTTGGGAACGTTCCCTAAATGCTGCCAGCGTTACCTTGACACTGATTAAATTAATTAATTGGTCTCATATCTTCATACTCGTTGTAGCGTAGGATTCGAATCCTGCCCGAACGCATTCATCACTTAGTCAGTTTTCTGACCAAATGTGCATATTATTACAATTAGCACGTGCTAGCAACGGTGAAGAAAAACATCGTGATGAAACCTTCGTATCGAGATGTCCGACGTGTCAAACCTGCCAGGCCGCCTTGAGCAAGCGTGGTAGGTATATTATCCGTTCCCCTATAGTAGGAGGTCGGAGTGGGTCTCACTACTGGGAGTGAGACGTTTACGGGCTGTTATAAATATATATACTAGATTATGCCCGCGACTTCGTCCAAGCTTGAATTGCAATGCCCGCGGTATTCCCGGGATAAAATATATCACACATCAAATTTGCTATCGATCCGTAAACAATAATAACACCGGAATTCGTTTATTTTTAATCTGGCCATTTTAAATCATTCTCAGAAAAAATTCTGCGGTATTCCCAGGATAAAAAGTACAGCAGAGTTTAAGTCTAAGAAATTGCTGTCGATCGGCGAAAACCGTATCGAAATCGGCCCAGTAGTTTTTACGTGAATCGCAAACAAACAGACAAGATATTAAAAAAAAATTGCATCGTGTTTTTCATCGTTTATACTTATATAGTCTATTCCAGTTTTTTTTTAAATTACTTCCATGTACAGACACGGCATGTTTAGAATTTTATAATATTACACATATTTTATTTTGTTTCACCTTTTCCTAATTATTAGGTCGGGGAAAAAGTTTCTTCGCATTTTATATAAAAATTCAAAAGGTTTTTTATAAAGTTTATTTACATTTGACTAAAGCATTTAAGTGCCATTTTATTGGATAACTTTTTGCCATCTTGTAGGTAGGGACGTGATCCCATTGTTATAAAAATTTTGGGGCTTCTGATCAAAAGACTGTGACAAGTGGTTTTGGCAGTCCTCTCGTGATGTAAACCTGACACTGCCTAAGGAATTCTGCAGAGACCGAAACAGGTGAAAATCTGAAGGTGCAAGGTCAGGACTATACGGCGGATGCATTAACATCTCCCAGCCAAACTCTCGTAATTTTTGCTGAGTGGCTAAAGATCTGTGAGGTCTAGCGTTATCGTGGTGAAAAACCACACCCCTTCTGTCGATTAATTCCGGCCGCTTGCTCTCAACTTTTTGCTTTAATCTCATCAGTTGTTCGCAGTACAGTTCAGAATCGATGGTCCTGCCTGGCGGTAACAGCTCATAATGAATAATGCCCTTCCAATCCCACCATACACACAGCATCACCTTGTTGCGAGTTAACCTGGGCTTCGCCACAGTCTGTGAAGCCTGACCGGCCTTTGACCACGATCTTTTTCGCACGTTCTTGTCGTACGCGATCCACTTTTCATCACCAGTTATCAGCTTCTTCAAAAATGGTTCGGTTTCATTACGTCGTAATAAAGAATCACAAATGAGTACACGGCTCATTAGGTTTCTTTCAGTGAGCTCATGAGGCACCCAAATATCGAGCTTTTTTGTGTAACCAGCTTTTTTAAAATGCGCCAAAACCGTTTTGTGGTCAATTCCCAGTTCTCCAGCTACATCTTAACTACTAATATGCCGATCTAGCTCCACTTTTTCAAAAATGGCATCAATTTTGTCCATAACAGGGCGACCAGAGCGACGTGCTTCTTTGATATCAAAATTTCCGGATTGAAAACGCTCAAACCAAATTTGCGCTACTCTCACATATACTGCATTAGGTCCATAAACATCACAAATTTTTTTCGCGGCTTGTGTTGTATTTTTACCTTTTTTGTGGTAAAATTTTAAGTTGTACCGAATTTTTTCATTAGATTCACTCATTTTAACAATAAGAAAAACAAATGAAAATCACACATTTTCTTAATTTGAATTTGGAATTGTCTTCTTTAAAATTAAAACTTTTTAATGATACCAAAACCAGCCAGATACAAATGGTATAGCCAAAGAGATCTTACTACAAGTTCATACATACTATATACGAAAAGACTTTTTCCCCAACCTATTATTTGGGGTCGGCAAAAAATGTCTTTTCGATACATACTACAGTGAAACCTGTATAACTTGGATCTGAAAGGACCTATATTTTTATTATCACTTATAGAGTCTTTGCATTTACCCAGTTTCCCAAATAGGTTAACATCACAGTTGTCTTATTTATAAGAGGGTCGCACAATGAGAGGTGGAAATGTTAATATGGAAATATTCGTATAATGGAGGTGATTAGACTGTTTGTAAACAAACGTGTCATAACTTGTCTAAACCTAATAAATTGTCTCACTTAACGGGCTACTACAAAGCCCCGATTATAGAGACAAGCATCGAAAATATCTAAGAAATCAGGTCTCAGTTAAAAAGGTTTGAAATCTCCCAGTAATAGAGATATTTCAATGCAAACGTGTCGGGATCTCACTGTAATCATCAATAACAGAGGTTTCTTAAATATCAAAGGCCCACTTATCCAGGTTCCACTAATTAAATAATTGCCTGACAAACACTCATATTGTATATCCTCAAATTAAGCAAGTTACGCTTGTGTATTGAGTAATATACAACGGACTACTCTGGGGTCGTCCCAGACACCCAGACCATAGTAAATAACGGAGAAAACTCATTTCCGAAATTTACCATACCAGGAATCGAAGCTGGAGCCTGTGCGTTGCATTGAGGTAAGCCGGCATAGGCTTAGCCCGCTCAACCACAAAGACCGTCAAGGTTTCACTGTACCATACTCTAGCATAGGGTTGCCACTTTTTAAAAGAAAATATAGTACATTTGGGTTTAGAGGAAAAAAATAGTAGGTACACATTTATTTTTCACTAGCTTCTGCCCGCGACTTCGTCCGCGTGGAACGTTTTTTAACTATCCCACGGGAGCTCTTTCATTTTTCGGGATCAAAAGTATCCTATATGTTGACCAGGGATATAAGCTTCCACCATACAAAATTTCATTTAAATCGGTCTAGTCGTTTCGGAGATTAGCCGGTACAAACAGACAGACAAAAGAGAAACAAAAAATTTGAAAAAATCTTTATTAGTTCTATTTCACTTCTTACATCCCCTGACTTGGTTTTTAGCATTTTTTTCCATTGTACAGAAATTCGACCTCTACAGTTTTGTTATATGTATAGATTATTAATTTTATATATTTTATTATTGAATTTTGCACGTGTCTTTATTGTTACCTTTTGCATTTTTAATACAGTATAAACTCTATATAAAGACACTGAAGGGCTGTGCATTTTGGCGTTATAGAGAGAGGTCTGTTATTTTGTTTGACGTCTTTTGCTGCACCAGTATTTATGATATGTTTTTTTACTTATTTTATTAATATCTTGCGATATTGAGGCATCTTGGTGATAAAGGAAGTACTCAGAAATTTCGTTATTACGCGGAATTTCTTAGAAACTTCGGTATGCATGATGCCGACAGTAGAGTTTATTACTTTTACTAATTTTGGCAACTTAAACAGTACGTTTTATTACTTAATTATTGTCGTTATTGAGAGTGGGTGTAATGCTGTATAGAGTGTATAATTGTATGGAAGACAAGCTAAACCAACGAAAGC
The DNA here is from genome assembly GCA_039645545.1 of Dendrolimus houi. Lineage (NCBI taxonomy): Eukaryota > Metazoa > Arthropoda > Insecta > Lepidoptera > Lasiocampidae > Dendrolimus > Dendrolimus houi. The sequence goes on along the minus strand of CM077137.1, from coordinate 1,467,314 downwards.
CAAGTGATTTTCGCTCTTTAAGGGAGTTCGTCGTTAAATCGTGACGTTACATGGAGTTTACACTGTAATCGTAAGGATCTAAACAAAAAGCGCGACAGTTCATGTAGCGTTGAAAATATAGTACGATACTACAATTATATTAAATCTAAAGTAGTAAGTAATCTAATTCTTTTCAAAGTAATCTTTGCTTAAAATAAAACTATCAAATTGGGCAATGTGAAGCCGTATGGAAAGAGGCAATTAAAAATCAACACTTAACAACTGTACGTGAATGGGCCCATATCATTATTAGAGTACACAAACTTCCGCTTCCTCATTTTTTTTTAAATTGTAGATTCACACATGTTTAAGAAACACGCATAATGCGTTACGAGAGTTGGAGCCTCGTCGTGGGGCGCGTGCGATTTAGTACTTACTTATTTTGCAATTTGCATACGCGCACGTTTTATTCTATATATAGAATGTACATATGTTTGTTGTCTGTACGTTTTAATTAGGCGTGTAATAAGTTTTATGGTACGTGTGATGAATATTTTATTACATTGGTCATTAATATATTTCGTTCTAGGAAGGAATAATTTTATTACTTATGTATTAAATTAATATTCTTAAGTGCTTAAATGTCTTACTGTTGGAATTGGAATTCCCTATTTTATGGGAACAAACTATATCATCACGCTTGTCCAAAGTGCAATGGCAGGTTTCACACACCACTTATCTGGTAATACATGTTTCCTTGCGTGTCAAGTTTCTATATCTTGCTGCTCAACTAAAAAAATTACGTCAACAAATGTCATATTTCTTTTCATAAAAACGCATTGCGTGTAGCAATATTGTAAAATTTCTATTAAATTCTAATCTTAAAAAGGGACAGAACTATAGTCCGTAAAACAAAACTATACGAAGCGGAATTTTGAGAATATAAACGAAAATGTTCTATTACTTCTATACATCAATCATAGAAACTATCTCAATAAATGTATGTTAGAGTTCATAAAGTCCAAATAAAACATTTGTAGTTGACACGGTTAACCTAACCTCTAAAAGAACATCATTATATAAATAGCACTTTCTATATTTACCCACGTTTGTTCGCGTATGTAAATAAAAAAAAGTATAAATCAACCAATTGCTATTCCCGATAAATAAAGACAAAAGTTACGCGAGATTACATATACGGAATGACATTACTGTATGGTAATTGTAGGCTATCTGTTTAGGAAAACCATCACGTCTGTGGTGAAAGCTTATGTCGTGTGTATAGCGTTTTATGCCGCCACTGTGCGTTTGTCTTTCAAGTCCTGTGCGCGAGTTCCAAGGATTATTTTAAATTTATTTTCTTTTTTCTTAAATTTGTGCCAGTCCTGATTGGTAAGTGATGTGTTCTATTTTTAAATTTAAATTTATTACTAGGTAGTCAAAACTAACAATGTGTATTGAAATAATTCCTTTATAAGGTTTCATAGTCAATTTGGCAACAATAAAACATAAAAAATCTTTTTTCCGTCCGTACGTCTGTTCTATGTCTGTCACATCTTTTTTTTTAATGTATGAATAAATTTGGCAGGCAAGCGTATTCAATATTCGGATATGGTTTAGTGCTATCACGAAAAAAATTCGGGCACAGCTGATAAGTACAATAATTATTGATGGATATTATTATGTAATTTATTGAGATTTTTTTTGAAGTTATACAAAATAGGTTAAATTATAAAATGGATATATCCATATTATTTTTGTTCCTGCAGCGCTTTTGAACCCGAAACAAACTTTGATGCGACCCCCAGACCTTTCTAATTACAATACCATGTCGATTTGCACCAACTAATAAATGGTTACATCAAATCGTGTACTATCAATTTGCTCGTCTGTACATCACAAGTGTTGATGTAACAACATACGTTACGTCACAAGATAGCGTGATCACGGTGTTTATCATAGTATAATACAGCTACCAGTAGTAGCACGAAACTATGTAGACAGAACTAAGTTAAATTAGGCTCCCATGGAGTAAATAATAACCATAGAAAAATTAAATAATTAAAATGAACAAGTTGGAGGTAGACTAAATAAAAAAATAACATTACTAATTGACACATGGCATGACATTGTCTTCCGTGATCACAGCGACTGAAAAGTGGCCGAAACCGTTAAAACATAGTGTTACGAGCTACAGGACTCGAATTAAAAATGCCGTTGGAACTATTATAGAATTTATTAGAACTGTACAAACACGTATAAAACAAATACAAATAAAACTGGATGCAAGCTGTTCACATTATTCAATACAATTCAAACGCACAAAGTCCGTCATTTATATCGCTAATCGAGAGCACTAGAAAACGTCTTACTCGCTTCGTGGTCGTCGCTTGACTCGTCGTCGTCCCCTCCATTCGGACCTCGTCTTATACTAACTACACAGTACAAAGGAATTGGAGGCGCACACAAGGTTTCTAAGAAATTTAATTTGCACACCTGCGAACGTCCACAAAGTCGAATACAATAACAATAGGGATTATAGTTCGACGCTAATGATGGTTATAAAACAAGTAAAAAGACAATAGCATGTTTTTCTTAACTACAAATTCAAAAGACAAAGGATTCTCTAATCCGAGAAAGGACAATAAGCTACGCTTACAATAGGCTATGCGGCTTATCTTTGACGGCATGTAACAATAGTTTGAATTATAGGGCTGACGAGCTTGTGGGTTGCGGAGCCAGTCAATACTGAAAAGTAAAATAAACATAAGGGGGCTAATTCAGACAAACAGATTCTGAAAATACCATTTTTAGAATTTTATATGTCTGTCGGTTATAGCATCCCGAGAAAACTACTGAACGAAGTCAAAGGAAAGTCGATACAGTGCTAATTTATGTCCCAGATCAACACCTAGGATACTTTTTTTATCCGATAAATGATATAGTTTCCGTGGGATAGATGATTATAGCGAAAAATATGGCGCTGCTATCGCGTTTTTTTAATGCCACAGTCGCAAATCACTAACAAATACGTCGACTTCATGACAATGCGAACGAAGTTTCGCTGGCACATGCTGGGTAGGTAATAAAAGTTTAAAACCTGGGACCATGGGGGCCGAGGTGCACAAGCTTTATCAAGGCATAGCCAAACTTCTGGTATGTCTCACATAACTATTACCTCTATCTCTACTCTACTATAACTTATTATTCAATCCCTTGCCTTACCATCGGTTAAATTTTCACATTACTTGTAAGGAGCTTATGTCAAATTTTAACCGATAGGCAAATGAACGGTCGGTAAGGTATAGGAACCAGCCATAAAAGACTGGTCTATATCTCGGGCACTGCGTTGGGGTGTTACCATTTAACGAGGCAATGTGGTCAGACTTTTGGAAACGCTTAAAACAAACAGCGGTCTGACACTAGATAATTTTAATTTATAAGTATACTATATTTTTATTTAAAATCTAGTCATATTATTTGTACATAATAAAGTATAAAAATATAATATCATTTGTTGATTTTAATAGTAATCATCTCGAAACTATGGCAAGCGATGTCTAGTTTAGACTTTGTCAGTTTGTTCACCACTTTCAAAGACGTGAGGTTACTGTTATTTTCTGTATATACTGTGGAGTTTATTGTGCATTTTGACAATAACAATATTTAAGTTTAATGTTTGGATTATGATTGTGAAAGTTACCGAATCCGTTTAATGTGCCCATATATTTAAAGTGGTAAATCGCCTCTTTTAAGGAAAGAGCTTAATGTATTATTCCACATTCATCAACTGGCCAAGTGCGTGTCATATCACGACATTAAAAAGTTCCGTAGGCATGACGAATGTCTACTGTTTTTATTATTTGGCTATAAAACCGCAAAAAAGCAACGAACTATATTCAAAATAATTTTCGGTGAAAGAATTATATAGCTCTTCAAATTTGGTTTTTTCAAAATTATCCACTTTGCACGGGCTAATAATATCTCGCCATTTTTTAACTCGTATATAAAAGCCAATTTATTTCAATATTTGACTAGCGATACCTTAAACAACTATGTGTAGGTTTGGATACCTATTATTGTTCATAAAAAAAATCAATCCTCTATTAAATGCATGGCGACAAACCTACTCTTTATTTTTCCGATTACAGTACAGCATTACATTTACATAAATGCCTCGTACCCACACACATATACTGTGACACACAAACACATACGCACGGACATGACTTCTTCATAAATATTCCGTTTTAGCCAAAATAGCGACGGAATCCAAAAAGTTCATGGTTAAAATCATTCGAGAATGTACTGAAACAAAGTATCATTAACAAAACTTAAGAGTGCATGTGTAATATTAATTATAATTTAATTAATAAGTAATAAACATTTTCTGTCACACGCGATCTTAATAAAAAGGCAGTTAATCATATTTTGCTTGTTATTAAATCGGAATTTGCTAATTATGTTACGAGTATCGTGTATCAATGTTTCTGTTCATCGGCGGAACGGTAAAACGTATTAAACTTTAATAAAATTGAATTGATATCAAACCAAAATTTTATCTTTAAAAATGTCTTACATATGTTTTGAACAGTCTGAATAAATAAGCTTGTGCTCAATTTTATTGCCTCTACAAATTAGCTGCAGAAGCATGTGCATTAGCTTGGTTGACGGTTGCAGTTTTATAGCCAAATGACAAAAACAGTAGACATCCGTCATGCCTACGAAACTTTTTAATGTCGTGATATGTCACGCACTTGGCCGTTTGATGAATGTGGACAAATACATTAAGCTCTTTCAGTAAAAGGAACGTTTTACCAGTTTAATTAATATTGGTACATTAAATGGATTCGGTAACTTTTACAATCATAACCCATACGTTTAACTTAAATATGGTTATTGTCAAAATGCACAATAAACTCCACAGTATATACAAAAAACAGTAATCCCACGTCTTTAAAAGTGATGAACAAACTGACAGCGTCTAAACTAGATATAATTAGCTAAGGTTAGAGAATGCGCTACCACTGTAGAAGTGGAACCTGGGCTTGGAGTACCCCCAGCGAACGACATTTAGGGACTTGGGGTGCTCTGGTCCCAAGGGCACTCTAATTTGATAGATTGCGTCGAAGCGTTGTGACAAACTACCCAAATACCGTGCCGCCTCACAAAGACGCTGAGGGACGCTGGTAGGTTCAGTGGGTGGCCGGGCGACTGGCATCTCACATCTCCTTCCACTGGGAGCACGCTTGCGCACACCTGCGCAGAACCAGTCCCCAGGTTCACATACCCTAGTTAACCAACCCCGGGTTACGACAGAATGCATAAATGCATTACCCCTGCGATGTAAAAAACATTAAGTTGATCTTGGAGAAGTACGCTTTTGAGACAGCTGCTATGTTAAGTTAAAATATAAAGTTTACTATAAATATAATGCATTGCAATATGCTTCGCTTATATATCCTATGTTTCTTTATTTCCCAAGCTCAAATCCTTGTTGCATCTTAATCGTCCGCTTCAAAGTCCAGCACTTTCCTATTTTAAATCAATGAATCAGTTCTCATAACAATTTATTATCTTCTTATCTCAATGACACAACATAACTTCCTCATGTCTTCCAACAAAATTAACATTAATAAAACCTTAATAAGACAGACGTAAGTTATTTAACTTTGCATCTATAATGTTCATTAAAAACATGTTACTTTCCCCACTCCATGATTCTCGTGGAAAACCCGCGAAAGTGATTTTACACTCAGTCTGCGAGTGCGCGTCCCGCGGCCATCTTGTCGGCCATATTGGAATTTCAAAAATTGAAGTTCCATAACCGTGATCCAATTTTGAATTTAACTTACTGGTTATTTTATCGGCCATATTGGAAATTTTCAAAATCAAACTATTATTAGCCTCCAGTGCTCCATTGTGTAAATGTGTTATTAATTAAAACCTAGATCTTTGTACTAGGAAGATTTTTTTTCGGTTTTAAAGGTAATTGCTAATTATGCAGTTAATATTTTTACATAAATAGACAGTTAATGGTTTTAAAACATCAACTTTTTGTATGATAAATGTAAAAATAAACATAGAAATGGTGTTTCCTGATGTTCTTAGTCTTGTTCCCCATTTGAGTATTTGTTTTGGTTTGATTTTTATGTCCATTGTCCAATAGCATGAGGGTTGAATTTTATCTAAAATTTCTACCCTGAAATTGTTAGACAAAATAGCTATAAGTTAAAAATATATATATATTAAGATTTCTTAATGTGTGGAATAAATTAGTTGATTGCCACAATCATCGAGAGGTTTGCCCTAATTTTCTATGAAAGTATTTTTTAGGTTTTATCTTCAGACCAGGACCTGTGTCCTAAAAATAGTGTCTATATGTCAACGTATGTCGTAGCATGCTTCAGTGCACTTTTCAAACCAAAAAAACTTTCGGTAAATCCGTGTGTGGGATTCGAAATATAGATCAGACGGGTGACAAACGACAGTGTCGAACTGTGGACTAACAACTGTCTAAAAATACACAAACCGCATACCGTACGGTTATTTAGACCAGAGCAACGCTGCATCTAGCTAATTTTAGACCATCGTTGCAGCTGCCGACGTGAACTTTTAAAGGATAGCCCCGACTTTCTTTTTTTAATCGCGTTTGTTTTTCCATTTGTTACTTAATTAGTCACTTTCACGGTCTTCGTGGTCCAACGATCAATGGCGTGTGTTTGTTTCTTGTTATTATTCTTTTTTTGTTATCTATGGCACCTTACCCATACCTATACTCTTTTCTTTCACTATCCCCCAATCAGTTAGGCAAAGTATTTGGAAATAATTACAGTATGTGCTGGAAGCCGAAGAAACAAAATTTATTCTTAGTTTCGTTTTCAGATATTAATATAAATATTATTGGTAACTTAGGTTTACACAGTTAACTTTTGTGTACCGTTACCGTTCGGGGTCGGTGATATGTCTTTTCATTGCATAATCTGTTCTGGCGTACGTCATCTGTCATACTACAAACCATTATGTTGTCCTTCACGCAATCCATCCATCTCTTGTACTTTTAGCGATTATAGGAATACAATATAACTAAGTAAAATTTTCTTTACTGTATTAGTTTATAATACTTTAGACGTATGTCTCTGCAGATAACGGGCCATGAAAATGGCCCGGACTTTTGGAGGGCTTGCGTGGGGGCCATGGGAAGGCCAACACGTAGAGGCCCCTTGACAATTTTAATCTAAATGTGGCGTGACACTGACCGGCGATTGTCGTTGTCTACACCATATAAAAATGCACCCAAGGACAAGCCCCGGTAACTGTAAGACTATTATAGGGAATGAGAACAAAAGGTACCGGGCTATTATATATTATAATAGATGAACTGCTAGTGGAGTTACAGATCGGGGACTATGGGGACTATGGCGTCTACCCGTCGTAATGTTCAAAGAACATGGAAAAAATGGACAGATGGTGACTCTCCACTCACTGCATGGACCCCTAAAAATACCAAGATTGGCGAGGGGCAACGTGGGTGTGAGTGGCTAAGGATTGTGGAGAAGTGGGCTGCAGATTCACTGAAGCTACTTCTGAGGTTCTGCCATTTATCACTTCCACCCTTAGCTTAACTTAGGTCTAGCGATCTCCACTCCGTGTCGGCTGGCTAAGGCAAGCACGGAGGCGGCGGCCTTGCCTTGGCCCCCGAAGTCAGGTCCGAGGTGTCGACTCTCACCTAAGGCTTCGCCACAACGCCCCCCGTCGGGTCTTTAGATTATTCTTGTTAAGTTTCTACGAGTATGTTTTTTATTATATGTATGCTGTTGAATGTTCAAACAAAGTAACTTTTGAATACTAAATATTAAAAAAGATTTCTTTTCGCATTGTGAAAAGTGACATTTTTATAATAATCGATTTATTTAGTACACGGTATTAACAAATTAAGGTTGATTTACATTGATCCAGCTACTGACTTGGAGAGCGGACTGACTTCAAAATATTCAATCGGGAAAGTTGAAATTAGCGTTGGCTTGTTCCTTCCTTCACCTTTAAAAGCTGAGTAGCGTGCTGTCGTGTTCATCTGTTCATTTAACTTTCAATTCATTTTGCGCCAAACGCCTCAATTATAGCATAATAATTGATTAACTAAAAATTCAGCGGCAAGCGCTGTCATGAAATTAGTTTTAATGCATGCGCCATTGCATGCTCTATGGCCTTACAGGCTTTAAAGGAAACAGCATGATGAAGATGATATCGTTCTGGTGCAGGCCCTACCTTTTCCTATACACGAGAATTTGCAAGAATTCTCATTGAAGCATTTTTCGCATTGAAGTGAAAAGCAGGTTTCAAGCGCGTCATTTTGTTTTATTTTTATTCCGACGAACATGTCAAGTGTCAATGAGCAATGTTAAAGGTATTATTTAGCCTCACCCCAACTTGTTCATTTTAATGACTTAATTTTAATTTTTGTTTATGGTTATTATTTACTCTATAAGAGCCTTATCTAAATTTAACAAAATGCCATGCCTAGCTCTAATAATTTAATGTAAATAATTACATCCTACTTACTTGGTAAAGGACACATTTTGCAAAATTTCAGACAAAACACTTCATTATCTCGTAACACAGTTAAAAACCAACTTTCACGTAAATTTTCAAATGGACCATTGTTATTCTTCGCAAACATAAAAATAGCAAAGTTTCGAATAAATTACATAATAATATAAAATGTTAGCTTCCGTTCGTCCGTTCATGTCGATTTTATAACGTAATATTTTATTATGCAGATCTGTTACAAAACCTCGTAAATCTGAATGGTCACTTAAGATCAAAAAGGAAACGTATAGAATGACATTCAGCTACTGTTTTGCAAAATGTTCAAGTTTATTTTCAACTTGATACACTTAGCGTCGGAATGGCCATATAGTCGAAATGGCGCTTGCCGGTCGGGCCCTAGCCTTTTTTTATGAGGATAAATCCACTTACGGACTTATCTCACTCATTGGTCCTATCCTGGTGGAGGTAGATTAACACTGCCCAAATACTCAGTGAAACTCCCCGTGTTCCTTCCATTACTCCGCCTATAGACGGGCCACGAGAAATTACATTCACCTGCTCCAAGTTAGCCCTGGCTGACGCCGGCCGAGACGGCTTCATCCATTGTCATCCAGGCCAAATTGGCGTAGGAGTCTACGTCTGCACGGGGGCATAGCTATGGCTCGATGCCCCCGCTCTCCTTCGAATTGTCCTGCCTGAGCCCCCACCACCCTTATGGGGTTTTTCGTTGGTAGGCATGGCAGGGTCCGGCTCTTGAACCTGCATATTATATCCAAGGTCAGACTTGTCCGGAAAGGCCCGGGTAGCTTTTGTTTTATTTCTCTCTAAGTATGTATTTTATATTCTAAAGTAAATAATGTATACATACTTAGAGAGAAATAAAACAAAAGCTAACTGGGTCCTCCTCGCCCAGTCTGACCCCAGGGTCAGACTGTATCCAGATACAGTAGAGTTAGTGCAGCGCGGAGTGCGATACTGCTGCCGGGTGATCTGCCCTGGAATCTCCAGGTGGAGGTGCTAACAGTAGTCTACCGCTCCCGGCAGGATGCGCGGGCGAGAGGAGAGGTGCCGTGCCCGGCAGAAACTAGAATGATTAGGGCCCAGGCGACCTAGGCCCTCATCCGCTCTTGGCAGAGGGATCTGGGATCCCAAGAAGCCGAAATCGAGACAGTAGAGGCGGTCCGCCCCCACCTGGCCGTGCGGAAACGTGGAACCCTTACGGATGGTGCAGATACTTACCGGGCACGGCTGCTTTGGTAAGTATTTGCATCAAATGGCGGGGCGGGAACCTTACCATTGCCACGAGTGCGTTGCTTTCCAAGACAAGACGCTTCACACGCTCGTAGAGTACGCGGCCTAAGGGCCCCAAAGAGTCCTCCTAGAGAACGTCGTTGGCCCTGTAGGGTTGCTTCGTAGCATTCCTGGCTTGCGGTTTCCTCCTTCTGCGAATCCGTCATCTCGCTGAAAGATCGAGGGAGGAGGAAGCGTTGGAGACCCCGTCCGCAGGAAGCGGTCGTAGACGCCGCTCCTCCCATAGTTACCGTCACAGGGGAATGACAGCAAACTTCCCCTCCTCCCCTCCTGTACGAAGTGGGTCACTATACTCCCCGGGGTGTACCAGCTACAGACCATAGTGGCGTTACGATGCAGTAACTGTGTACTAGATGCCGTGACGCCCCGTAAAAGCGCGGGGCGATACATAAAAAACAGTGCAATGCGGAGCATACTAATATGATTTTGCTAATATTATCTATTTTACTATTTAAACTCAAGGCTGTTAAACGGCATTGGAACTGCAGACCAGTTAATTTTTAAACAATTATTTTATTTAAAATCCCTTCATTCAGTGCTTGCTATTAATTGTATTGAAAAAGTAGACACAACCCCCGGTGTGCGCGTCGGCCATTACCCGCGAAAGTGTTATGACGTATGTCATCGATTGGTTATTATAAACACTTGCTATTCTATTGCGTTTATATTCTGCACCTGTTGTGTGCACTTTCACTGATTTCGTATGGATAGTGCTATTTGCTGGAATGCAGTTGGTATTTATCAGCTTGCTAGGGCTCTCCCCACGGATTTGCTTGCAGAAAACAGAGACGTACAATACTGCTTATCCGCGTACAATTGGGTGTTTGGGTGAAATCAAAGGAGACGCTTTTTATCATCGCACAAAATGTCAAGAGCTCCCTGATTTTGTGTGAGAATACTGGGTTATAACGTCGCAATTTTAACGAGTCAAATAGTGTGTAAATGATTGCTTAAACTATAATTAAATTATTTATATAATTTACTGTTACTGTTATGTTGTGTAAATTGTGGTAGCGTAAGCGCACGCGTCCCAAACTCAAAGGGCGCGGGTTTAAATCCTAGCCAGAACGCATGGACCACTTGGGCAGTTTTCTGACCTATAAGTCGTGCGCAGAAGTTTTTCCGATGGTCGCCCCACCTGCTTCCTTCTACTGGGACCGGGGATTGTCTAAGTAGTACTAAGCACTAGATGACCGCGGGTCGCGGTTGTGGGAGGCGGGAGGGGTTGTCATCGGCAAACCTTCTGCGCACTACTGTGCATATTTTACGATTACCACTTGATAACAACGGTGAAGGAAAACATCGTGATGAAACCTACACAGCAAGATAACCGATGTGTCAAACCTGCCAAGCCGCCTTGGACAAGTGTGGCGGGTATACTGTCCGTTTCCCAATAGTAGGCTGTTATTATTATAATTACTAGTGGTCGAAATTCGACCATTTTAAATTTAAATTATAAGTTTGAACATTATTAAGGTTCTGTTGTCAAAGACTATATACTTCTATAATCACAAATTTCGCCAAGATTACACTGTTAATTTGACTTGTACAATAAACAAAAGAGTATATATGCGTGTGTGTGTAATGTTTTTATTATTGATTTAATGTATTTTTTATGAATACTTAAAAAAATTAGCATTCTGTACTCCTCTCTATATAAACTATAAGTGTACGAAATTTCATACTTCTCCGTCCGCGCAAATTTTGTAAAAAGAGGTACAAAGTTTTTGCTTCACGTATTACTATTGTTACGAGTTGCAGGACTCGAACTAAAATGCCGTTGGAATTATTATAGAGTTTATTAGAACTATACAAACACGTATAACACCGGTACAAATATAACTGTACACAACCAGTCCAAACGTAATGCACGATTCAATCACACGCGCAAAGTCCGTGACTAACGTCTTGCTTCGCTTGTGGCTATCGCTAGATTGCCGATCTCTCCATTGGGCCATTGCTTTACACTGCACCGATACAATATGGCTGCCCGACCGCGTAGACCGAATTTCTTAGAATCAGTTCGAAACACCTGGCTAATGACTGCCATAAAAGATTACAATACACAATGGGCTGTTTTCTAATTACAAATTTTAAACACAAAGTAAACAAAAGAAGTCAAAATGCGGAAAGGTAATAAAGTGTGCTTTTATTGTATGCAGGTGTGAATCTAAATTTGTCGGCGTGTAGGTCGTAACTATAATATATAATGACGAACTTGAAAGTAAGAGGATAACAAGATACTTTGACGCCTGCTCTTTTATATGAATACTATTTTAGAATGAATGAATCTTTATTTGCAGACATACAGGTAGTGGTATGTCGACGATATTTGGTACAACAGTGTGACTCTAGTATCACCGTATCTGACCAATAGTCGTACAAATCTTTAAATTTTATGTGTTAATTATACACAACTTTTACATTTTAATTTATATTAACACCAAAAAGATTTATATTTTAAGTCTTATTATGCAATTAAAGTACAATAAATTTAATATAAATTGTTGTAATACATAATACATAATAAATTGTTAATTGCCCAATAAAGACTTGGAGGGAACTTTAGGCTGATTTACAGATCCATCTACTGACTTGGGGAGCGGACTGAATTCAAAATATTAAGTCAGGAATATTAAACTCAATCGGACTTGGTAGCGCTGTACTTTATTTCAAATCAAGTTCACGATAATAGATAATATCTCGCAGGGGGGCTTTGTGGCGAAGCCTTAGGTGAGTATCGACACCTCGGACCTGACTTCGGGGGCCAAGGCAAGGCCCCCGCCTCCGTGCTTGCCTTAGCCAGCCGGCACGGAATGGAGATCGCTAGAGCTAAGACTCATGCTCCAGGGATCGAAGTGATAAATGGTACCTAAGTATCTTATACTAATATATAAAGCTGAAGAGTTTGTTTGTTTGATTGAACGCGCTAATCTCAGGAACTACTGGTCTGATTTGAAAAATTCTTTCAGAGTAAGATAGCTTATCGAGAAAGGCTATAGGCTATATATCATCACGCTAAGACCAATAGGAGCGGAGAACCAATGAAGAATGTTTCAAAATCGGGGGATTCTTTTTGACTTGCTTTTTTTTTAAACTATTCCACGCGGGCGAAGTCGCTGGCAGAAGCTAGTTAAAAAAATAAAGTCAGTAGCTGGACCAATGTAAATCGACCTTATTGACGAGGTTTTCCCTTTGCGCTATTTGCGCATTTGGTTAGAAAAGTGCGTAATAAGCGTATCCTTTTTCACTCAGGATTCGAACCGCGTCCTTTGAATTTGAGACTCGAGTGCGTAACCACTAAGCTACCACAGATTTTTTATAAGAATAGTATTTAAATGAAAAACTTAGTTTATAGGCTACTAATGATGCCACAAATATAGTTGCGACGTAATTAGTATAAGCTAGGCACTAACCTCGAAAACAGTTACAGAGTAGAAACCGAAAATAATCACAAATTATCCAAAATAACGGTTAATTTAACCGTTAACAGTTATCGGTTTAATTGTATTGAAAATTAATTATGGCGCGAATTACTGAACTGAAAGTCTAGCCACAGATTAAAAATAATCAAGATGGCCGAACGATTTGTCAATGTGATTTAAGTTGTTAATTTTAGGTAAATTTGCAAAATTATTCGCGGTTACGACTTTTTGATTATGTAAGATTTGTTAATTAAGGATTTTCTAAAAGTGTCGGTTCATTGAATTGAAAATGTTAGATTGTGGATGGAATCACAAATATACTCGTACATATTATATCACCATACTTGTGAAAAAAGAGTTATACATACATATTGACGGCCTCTGTGGTTAAGCGGGCTAAGCCGTTGCCGGCCTACCTCACTGCAACGCAGAGGTTCCGGGTTCGATTCCTGGTATAGTAAATTTCGGAAACGTATTTTCTCCGTTATTTATTATGGTCTGGATGTCTGGGATCGGCCCCAGGGTGTTACATTGTATATTACCCATAACAAAGCGTAACTTGCTTAATTTAAGGACATATAATATGTGTGTTTGTCTGCCGATTATTATTATTATATTGTCACGCCTGTTTCCCATAAGAGTAGATAGAGACTATGGATCTCCATGTAAGGATTATGCATTTATTTTTTTATATGGCTACTAGGGGGACTTGGCAGACGATGTCTTGCTCTGAAAATAATATAAAAAAAACACCTGAGATCAGATTGCAGCGTCACCTACGGGGTCTAATTGTGAATCTAAACTATTCAAGCATCCTCTCAAATTACACAAAATTATCTATTATTCAATTCAAAATTATTTATATTAAGTTTTCTGTAATGGTGTACAATAAAGTGTTATCTATCAAAATTATGGATCCCTCTTACGGCACCATCCGGTATTTTAGCTTTTCAAGCTCTATCACCTCAACCACCTGTATTTAAATCAAACCATATTGACTTGCTATTATTTCTAAGTGTTTAAAGAATTTTTGACTGCTTTCATAGTTGAAGTGGTTTTTGGTTTCGTTGCAGACATCAGATAGCGCCGATTTCCTGGCGACACGGCCGCACACAGCCGCGGTGATCCCGGGCAAGCCGGCGGCGAACCCCCTCCAGTTCGTGAGGGTCGGCCCCGCGGACCTCGGCAGCAGGGCGAGGGAGCAACTCCGCAGGGCGGAGCTAGCCAAACGCACAGAGCCCACCAGGATCGAGAGGCAGGAGGACTGGCAGTCGGTAAGTGTCGATGCACGCATTCAGTTTAATGGGTGATTTGGCCTATGTAAGCTAGTCAATATTGAAATTAGACACAAAATTCGAACAACACCACCTATTATGTTTGGTCTTCAGAAGTCTTTCCAGAGTGAGATTTGACTAGACAAACCCAGGGACGCTAAAACTGCAACATTAATTTACTATAATGCTGGGACTTCATCTGCGCTAGTGTTAAAAATTTAGGCTGTGGCCGAATGCGTCTTTAGCCACATTAGTGGACGTACATACTTTATCTGTCAATATATAACGTCATTAACAATGTCGCATATCAAATAACGCATTAAGGCTTGTAGCAACGCGACCGTCCTTGAAAATTTTTCGTCACTGATTTTTCGGGCGATAGCGGGGTTTCCATAAACGCGGTCGTTTTTAGATACATTATTATTTTATTGTGAATAAATTAAAGTACTATTTAAAAAATAATAAAATCAAATTATTAATCTCTCTTTTATAAAGATGTAGATATTTTTTAACCCTGTTTGGATAAAAATTGGAGCAGTAAAATGATTTCATGTCAATCATTTGGAGGTGATTCGGTGAATTTTTTTTCTTAATTTAAAATAACTGTTCAAAAATTACGACAAAACCACGTCAACTCTGATATCGTGAAGAGTTTTTTTTTTGGTAAATTATTGATTACTAAGTACCAACGAAAAATTGTTTCGTTTGCAGCGCACTTTCGACCTTTTGCGTCAACAGGAGCCTTAAACCCATCGCCATAGGCCTCAATCTTTAACACTAAGGCAGATGAAGCCCCATCATAACAGTAATACAGAGCTTATAGCAATAAATAAAATTGAAGTATCCGCCTTGACATCTATTTTTTTTATGTTTATGGGTCGACAACTAGGCCTTTAAGCCAGCCTGAAATCTATAATATAACAAATCTGTAGAGAGGTCCAGTTTATAAAATTAATTTAAAATAGAGAAAAAATCAAGGGGGCTAATTCGGCTAAGAAGATTTCGTAAATGCATCTTTTAGAATTTTTGTCTGTCTGTCTGTTAGAACATAACATGAAAATTATTAAACGGATGAAACTCAAAACAGAGCTAGCATATATCCCTGGTCAATATTCAGGATACTTTTCATCCCGATAAATAACATTGTTGCCGTGGGATAAACGAATAATAATAATCCTGCGATCACGTGTCGCTGGTGCCATAATTAAATTCATTAACGAATAAGTCCTCGTCACTACAACGCGACCGAAGTTTCGCTAGTTTTAAATTAAATAAAAATTATTTTCTTATTAATACTTTTGATTTTGTGTCAGATTTGTTTGTTTAATTATTATTAATTGTATATACCCATAGTCCCTCAAGACTCTAAGTAGAATACTGAGCCCAGATCACCGTCTTCTATGGGTAAGGTGCCTAGAAGGCTGGCTACGTTTCCTCGCTGGATCTCCATACTTATCCGTTGCCCTAAGTAAGCCCCAGCCTTCTGATCACCTGAAGAGTCGAATGAGTCGTTTTGATACATTTTGGTAGAGGCTCATGGCCTCAGGACCCCAAGGTGCAAGTGTCTCGACAGCAAACGGCACAAACATATAACTCTCACTGAGGGTTGTATATTTGCGCCGCTTGAGTGATTCAGCTGTTTCTAGTTTTATTTAGTCTATACATAATTATGTTTTATTATTTTTATTATTATTTATATAATATAATATTTTTTTTTTTTTGAAGACCACGGGCCATAAAAATGGCCCGGACTTTTGGAGGGCTTGCCTGGGGCCATGGGAAGGCCAACACGTAGAGGCCCTTTGACAAATTTAATGTAAATGTGGCGTGACACTGACCAGCGATTATCCCTGTGTATCCCATGTAATAATGCATCCAAGGACCAGCCCCGGCCAGTGTAGGACTATTGTGGGAAATGAGGACAAATAGTACCGGGCTATTGGGGTGAACTTCTAATGGTACTAGGGGTCTGGGAATATGGGGACTATCGCGACTGCCAGTCAAATGTTCGGGGAACATGGAAAAATGGGCAGACGGTGACTTGCCACTCCCTGCATGGGCCCCAAAAAATGCCATAGAAGACAGGAGCAACATGGGTGTGAGTGGCTAAGGGGTGTAGAGAGGTGGGCTGCAGGTTCACCGAAGCTACTTCTGACGTGATGCCATTTATCACTTCCACCCCTGGAGCTTGAGTCTTAGCTCTAGCGATCTCCACTCCGTAATAATAATAATAATAATATTTATTATTATTTTCATCCGTGCAGGAACGGAGAAAGAATACAATTTCCTGCGGCCGGGCGGCATGTCGTAAGAGGCGACTAAACATCCCACAGCCAGGTGGTAGGGTATTTGTTCGGCTGGATGGCGACCGCCCCTGGTCTAGAGTATGCCGCCATAACAACCTTGTGTTGTGTTCCGGCATCAGTGACCAGGTTCCAGTCTCCTTTAAGAGAGCAGCAGCGCATTTGTAGCACCTTTGGTGTTGCAAATGTCCATAGGCGACGGTAACCGCTTTCCATCAAGTGGGCCGCCTGCCTGTCTGCTGATCTCCTGCAATAAAAAAATAAAAAAAATGTAGTTTTAGTGTAGTTGAAGTAATCACATTTCTTTTTCATCTTTTGTCACAATTTATGCGCATTGCGCACTGTATACTCATCTTCTCTGTGTACATTTTGTAATAAATTCTGCCTCTATATGTCACTTAAATGTATGAGCGGAAGATCAGCGCTGGTTGACTTCACCAGCAATCTGCTGAGCTAGAGCCAATTTAGAATTTCATCTCTGTGCTTTTTTTACTTTTTAGTGTTTTTCATTGTATATATGTAGTAATAAACAAACGTTTTGTCTTTTCTATCTTTTCAATAGGGATGCGGACATGTTACAAGAATATTTTTACATATAAAAGAACAGACGTTAATATAACATCTTAATTATTTTTCAAACCATAATTCATATGCTAATTGACTGTGTCCCCCCCCCCTCACCTTTTTTTTAACGAGGAGAAATCTATTAACGAATTTTTGATCACGGTAAGGGCGTTTTGAGATTCGGCCAGTTTGTTGCCGAAATACTTACTAAAACTCCCCGTGTTCCTTCCAGACGACTAGAGCCAGGGCCGCTCCCTTATTCTATCCATGTTAAACAGTAACACTATATAATTTCACCTGGACCAAGCTATATACCCAGAAATAAAACATTGCGGAAGCTGACAGAAGCTTTAACGATGACACTCTGTTACGAAATAGTTTATTCCGGATCAAAAATGTTGAAGACACTATCGTAAGTTGGCGGAGTTCGCTCTAGTCTGGGCGTTGTTGACTCACGGATAAGAATAAGATTGATTTGTGTGAGATTCTTTTAAATTGGAACACCGGAAATCTAAGTCTAGACTGCTTTGTTGATGAATGTTAATGAACTTCCCTGACGTTTATCGGCATTGCTGTTTCTTAGGATTCCGTAGTCATTTTGAAAAAAAAAGGGAATCCTCTAACATAGGCATTAGAACAGTTCGATTGATTGTACTCTGTGTTGGCAACACCAACATAGAATGATTTTTTTTTAAACTTGCAACATTGTAGTTGCATTTTTGTTCTTCCGGTTGGGTTGTAGCCGAAAGCAGACGCCTTCGTATAAAAAGTGATTTTATTACAAGTTTTCACCAACTAACAGTGTTTTAACTTCCACCACTACATCGACCTGGGCCCATCACCATCAGCGTGCAAACAAATATTAATTATATGTGCGACGAGCTGCGCACACTCTGTCCAACTATTTATTTTATTTTTGATGTTTGCACGCCCATCAAGTTGAACATTTTTGAAAGTAAATTTCAATGTATCTTTTTTTATTATGCTATCATTGTTTCCTGTTTTTTTTTTCTTTGTTAATATTCGTTTCACGTATACGTTGATTATAATTCTATTTGTTTTTACCATTGGTCGCATGCCTTTTGTGAATAAGGAGGTGGGCACTGGAAATCAGTGCTGTGTCGGATTATGTTTCGGCACAGCAAAATACTGATTGCTAACCTCATTTCGCAAATTGCGGCACACATTTTCATTATTATTGTTATTAATATTAATTATTGTTAAGTGTCGCATTTTTAGAGAAAATGTTTTCTTTCTTATATGTCGCAATTCTCATATTTCATTGTTCCAAGCGGCGTAGTAGTGCCGTTCTGTGAGTCATCTAATGCCTAAACTATCGTTATTATATCTAAATTTAATCGTAATTAATCCTTTTATAATGTTTTAATTATATATTTTTTTAAACCAAACCAAAACCGACTTCAAATTAAAAGCAAAAAATAAATGTTTCCTACAAAATCATGAAATGGGTGCACTTTGCATGATTGTTGTTGTTTTTATCTTTAACTTAGCATAGACAATTCTTCTTAACATTTTTTTCTAAATATTGTTACATGCCGTCAAAGATAAACGCACAGCTGCCTGTCGTAAGCGCAGTTTATTGTCTTCCCGGATTTAGGAATTCTTTTGTTTACAATTTGTAATTAAGAAAAACATGCTATTGTTTTCCTACTTGTTTTATGACCGTCATTAGAGTCGAACTAATACTTATTGTTATTGTTTTCGACTTTGTTGGCCGTTCGCAGGTGTGCAAATTACTATTTCTCGGAAACTCAGTGTGTGCGGCCAATTTTTCTGTACTGTGTAATTAGTACAAGACAATGCCCGAATGGAGGGGTAGTCAGTCAAGCGAAGACTACGAGACGAGTAAGACGTTTGTAGTACTCTCGATTAGCGATATAGACGACGGACTTTGCGCGTGTCGAATTGTATCGAATCGTGCAGTGTGAACTGGTTGCATCCAGTTTTATTTGTATTTGTTTTATACGTGTTTGTACAGTTCTAATAAATTCTATAGTAGTTCCAACGGCATTTTTAATTCGAGTCCTGTAGCTCGTAACAATATGTTCCGCAATAATATATGCTAATCTGCATTATTAACCACCTGTTGAAATTTCACAAATTGTAAAACAAAACTAATAAAGAAAATGCAATAAAATCCACCCAACAAGTTAACGGCCTTCCAATTAACCCGGATAGTGGAGCCAAGCTTTCATCTCTCTGTCATTGGAAATTGTGTAATTAAGGTCAAACGTATAGGAAAATAACGACGCGATGATCTCTAAGGAATTTTTAATTGTTACTAATTATACAGTTGAGAAGATACATACCCAAATGGGCTCTTGGTTCGCTGTTTCGCTGATTTTTCTTATCATGGTATAAGTTACCGTTTGATAGCTATCTCACCTGATGCTTAGTAACAATGCGAGCTACGATGCACCTTTACCTAATAGACACCTACTCACTCTTGACTTGAAGACCCCTCGTTTGTATGAATCGGGGAACACAGACTCCGGCAAATTGTTTCACTCGACAGAGGTGCGCAAAAGATGGAGGCAAAACTTCTTCTAACCAATGGTATAGCAAACCGATGACACAAACCGCTGCGCCTGGTTGTCCGATGATAGAAAGAGGATGGAGGAACTAAGAACTAAACTTGCGGCGTTGCTTAAGGTATTGAAGCCGAGTTTCAGAAGGACAATCGTCGCCAATCAGCCTCTTGGCTCTCCTATCAATCGACTAAAATGCGTCCAACTGGTCCTTAGCTGAGCAGTCTCAAGATACAAATTGACAGAATTTACTTATAACAAATTTGTATTCCAGACATCTTAACACCAAAATTATAAATGCTCTGAAGAAGAGTAAAAGAAGAAAATAATATATGTTAATATAGAATTGTATTGAAATAGTAAACATTATGCCGCCACAAGATTGAGATTAGGCCGAGAAAATGTAAAGTTTAGTCTAGCTTTTTAATCTGGCGAGGATTCTCCATATCTTATTTAACAATGAACATTAAGCAAGGCGATCAGGAAACAGTACTGGAGGCCAATGTACCCTTTCAATTTCCTCTTTACTTAAACTCCGTTACTTACTTACTATCCGTTCCCTTCTACATTTCAATTCCTTGAAGGTCGACAACTAGAATGCCCAAAATTGATAACATCGATTTAAACTTGTTTATTGCCTGAAGCAGGCAAACAGACACGGCCTGTCTGGACTACAAATCTGTAAATGTAACTCAAATTGGCAACCGAATCGAATTAGAATCGTAACTTTTGACGGTTTTGTTAGTCTGTAAACCATCTCGGGCCAGTCTTGATTTGATTGAGGATGACTTAATTTGAATTTTAAAGATATATATTTGACGTCAGTCGAATGGATATTAACTCAACAATGGCATGGCTTTTTGGTGAAAGTTGCAGATTTAGGGCCTTGATGAAAAATTAATAACGTCGGAACCGTTTGCAGCATCACGGTTTGAATACATTTTATAAAGCCCTACTTAAACTACAGCATGACGTGAGAGGAGAGGAAAACTTGGACGGGAAAGTTCCTACACCTCATTTTTGTATACGTTCTATAGCTACTTGCCAATTTGTAAGTCATAAAAATCTCTTGTGCCCAAAGCATATTCAAACAAAATGAAAAACGCATTGAGTGATTTATGTTTGTTTACGTAACGTAACACCACTGTATGGGCAAAGTGGACCGTGGGCAATGATATATATGCATCGTAAATTCAACATAAATTAACTATTATTTATTTCTTAATATATTACTTTAGATACGCACTGTCAGATAAGGTTTTACGACTAAACAAAGGAAAAGCTTTCGTATTACATCATTCGCTTGCCATATTGATGACAATAATATTGACAATTTTCTTAGACCTTTAAAACTTTAAGTATTTGTGAAGTTACCATCCGTATTAAAGGGTCTTCTTGACATTTGTTTGTGGATGACATTGACTATTGAAGTCACGCTTGTCATCTTGTATTTAGCATAATATTTGTTTAGTAAGCTGTTCGTTTACGAACTGCTAGTTATGAGAAAAAAGGCAATTGTTGTGGCGGGCGGCCTGAGAAAAGAGGCCACAAAACAACCCACAGATGGTAGGCATTCGCCCGCCTGGATGGCCGTCACCCTTGTTTTAGACCTTGCCTCTATAAGTAGTGTTAGTGCAGGTAGTACATAAGTAGAACTGTTTTATTTGAATTAAGAACGAAAGGTGTCCTAAACAAGGTGGGCTTGCAATATTTATACATTGTTGTAATACAAAAATACCTTCAGTATTTTAAAATATAAACAACTACAATTTATTCCGATTAGTTATTATATCAATTATCAAACGTTCATACAACAAATACTAGCCTAAATCTTATATGGTGCTGCCAAGTTCCAGTCTCCTTCGATGATTCCCCTTTAATGTTACAGATGTCCGTAGGCAACGTAACTGTTGACCGTCAGATGAGTCATCTGCCGATTATCATTTATATTGAGTTTTAATAGATACTAAGCAACAAAATGACCGTACTACAACAAGTAGAAAACAAAACTTACTTGACCGGAAGCTGGTTGCATTCTCAAGGCTTCTACGGGGGCCGCGTGCTTCCGGCGCGGCGTATACTCGATGCGTATGCGCACAACCCGGGAATCAGTAACGAGAAGATCAAAGATATCATTGTTTGTTTGTATTGTTAATTTATTTATAGATAATTTATTATTTAGGTGTTATGATTGTGACCACCCATTATGAGTTTATTTAAATCATATTCCTGTTTATTTAATTATGGTTAAGAATGCTAAAAAAAACCGGATATTTGAAAGGAAATTCCGGATATATTATAAACTTTAAATTTTGCCCGCTTTGCGATTTGGCGGTGCGGAATCGGTATGCTCGGCATACACGGTACCGAAAGCTTATCAAGCGCCTATATTTTAATAAGCATTCCTTAATTTGGTCGGTATCGGTGCGAGATCGGTGTATAACACCAATAGCTCCCCTGGTCTAGAGCATGCCGCTATAAGAACCTTGAGTTATGTTCGGACATTAGTGGCCAGGTTTCAGTCTCATCTACGAGTCCGGCAGCACATTGTTAGCACCTTTAGTGTTGCAAATGTTTGTAGGCGACGGTAACCACTTTCCATCACAGTTGAGTCGTCAGCCTGTCTGCTGTACTCGAGAAATAAAAAAAATACCAGGCTAATCAGGAAACGCTCATTCCGCACCGCTGTTGCACCGCCAACTCCGAAAGCGACCTTAGATATCTGTCTTTATATAATTGTCAAAAATTGAAATGATTAACAAAATCTAATGATATCGTTCTAGCTTTCATGAAAATCGGTCGCCAGATTCTTTTGAGTATTTTCGCTACTTCGGATTTAACCATACAGACAGACCCACTTGAAGAATGTAATATTGTTTCACGCGTAACTAAACAGATAAACTATTCGAAGTATTTATTGCAAAGAAACCAAAGACATATACCATTCTCAACAACAACGAGCAGATTGGCTTTTTGCTGTAAGTAAAATTATAACGATTGCAGCAGATTAACAGTGGCTACTGAGAACCGATTGCACAGTACTTTGAGATACCTACGCTTGTTTCTATAGTTCAATAGATCTATTAAATACCCGAGAATTCGCTTGCGGGCTTTGGTGCAAGTCATGAACTTTGATCTGATAAATTTTAGCTTTATTTTATAGGTATTTCTTATTTTGTTTTTGCTCTAAAAACTGCGCATTTTATGTTAATAAAATCTGCTTAAAAATGTCTCTCGCAAACATTTGTTGGTTTCGAATGGTAATTTTTGTTCTTCTGTTTATAGATTACGTCGTGGTGGAAAATGTTAAGCAAAATGGACAAACGTCAAGGCAATCTAATTTTCACGAGTATACTATTAACAGCCTCTTGGTCTATATGTCTGTCTATTGAAGTCTGATATTAATTCAAGTATGTCTGCTAGAACAGCTGCTGCACAGCAGGAGGCCCTAAATGCCGCAAATATTCCGCCATGGGAAATGGTTACATATTTGCGTCGAGACCCTGAGACCAGGGGGGCACAAACTTTATCGAGACATAGTGAAACGCCTGGTAGACGTCTCACGTGACCAAAAGACTGGTTTTTTTTTTTTTTATTGGACTTTACTTTATGTTGTTGGTCCGAAGACCTCACAACTTTACCGGGGTTTTCGGGGCGAGTGCCTTTGCGAAGCGAAGGCCCTCGAGCCCGGGAGGCAACTTGCTCGAGGGGGCTCCCTAGGGAGTTTCACCTCGGCTGGACTGTTGCCATGAGAGTGGGATGAATCTAATGATGCCCACCATAGGGCGACACAATGCACTAATTGAGAGCGGGCGACGGGTAATATAAAGCCCGAGAGGAAGGATCCCGGCGGACCGGGATCGGCGGTTCGCGGTGGCCTATACTATCTTACTGCCGTTTCGCAACGTGTTATGGCTAGGAGAGAAGAAACGGCGAAAGAAACTTCCCAGCAACACGCCTAGTCTATCCTATGGGGGGGCTGTGTCTCCTGGCGTCCCTCGCGGGGACGTGGAGAGATCGTGATTGGCGGCGTCGACGCCGCCGTCTGTGTCTGTCTGTCGGTGCCTGCCAGCCTGCCGTCCTAACCGCGGGCGGGCTGATCCGAGCCAGCCGTTTTGTGATATCGTCGACCTTGTCCGTGAGGATGTTACGCGGTCGTCGCACGAGAGCCTTTCGACGAGGCTTATAATCGGACGCGGACACGACGAGGGGATTTCGATGGTGCGGCGCTAGATCGAAATACTTACGCGAGAGCGACGTAATGTAGTTTTTGATGGAGGGAAGCTCCAGATCGCGGTGGATGTCGACGTTACGCATATAGAGGGGAGCACCGACGGCTCTGCGCATGAATTTATTCTGAACGATTTGCAGTTTCTTTAAAAGGGCAGGCTTGGCATGGCCGAATACCACACTCGCGTATGTCATGATCGGGCGGATGCATGTTTTATATAGAGTAAGCTTGTGTCTGAGGGACATTTTGCTTCGTTTATCTATCATGGGTGCTAGACGACCCATCACAAATCGCGCTCTATTCCGGACTATAGTGATATGCTCGTTGAAGCGCAAGTTCTGATCTAGGGTGACAATCAAAAGACTGGTCTGTACCTCGGACAACGCATTAGCGTTGCGATACAGCGAAGTAATGTGGCCAGTCTTTTGGGCACGTTTCCAACTGAAAGCGGTCTGGCACTAGATTTTATAATTTAATTTTTAATTTGTATATATACTTATTTATAATTTAGTTCAGTTTTTGTTTAATCCATGTAACTGTTAAATATAATAACATATATCCAATATAATCCATAATATAAGTCACCTTGACAGTATTCTTTAACTATTCTCTGAAAATAAACAGTTTCCATGAGCCTAGATTACTTTGAATGTAAAACTCCTATATTTAATGGGTGAAAACTACTCTGAACTACCCTCAGAGTTTCCTGTACGAGGATACTTGAACCGTTATTACAATTAAACTGTAAATATATGGGTCAAACACTAAAACGGAAGATACAGTGTTCAAGTTACATACATTCCATATTTACATTATTTGTTCATGTATCTTTTTTATTATATCCTTTTGTGCTTTTCTATCATACACAACTTTCACTACCATATATTAGTGTAAATATTCCAAAAATAGGTTTTTTCGCTTGCAACTTATCACTTGCTCTTTACAACTAGCCTCTGTATATTTTATCCGTGGCCAGCGAAATTGACATAAAAAGAACCCCAGCGGTACGCGCAACACGCGATGGCTGACATGCGCAAGCGCATTGTACTATGTTATTTCACTATTATTTATAATCGGGTTTGTAAACTAGTAAAATGCAGATATCCCTCGCTACTGTGTATTATTAACACAAAGTTTTGTTGATTTTTTAAATAAATATACTTTAAATTGTAGCATTAAACATCGATGCGTATGCAATAATTATTTATGTAATTCTGCTATCAAGACGGTTTATTATAGATTTACTTGTTTTCTGTAATAATTTTTCGATACTAGCTAGCTTTAAGATAAAAATTCTAATTAAAATACGTTTTAACTGTCTTCAGCGCAGCATTTTATTTGATTCTTTATCGACGTTTCGGCCACTTTTCAGTCAATAGTCGTCATAACGGAAGATATTTTTTATGTCAAGTGGCAAAACTTGAGGAAATACTACAAAAATACTAATTTAGTTCTTAAAACTTCATTGAAAATTGTTGAGCCGTTTCCAAACTTATTCGAGACAAACTTAGAATTATTGATAGATCTTGTTTTGATGATCAACTATGTTTAATAATAAATAATAACCGAGCCGAGGTAATTGGAATGCTCCGGGGTTCGATTTCTGGTACGGTCAATTTCGTAAATTAACTTTCTGTTATTTGCTATGGTCTGGGTGCCTGGGATCGGCCACAGAGTGGTCCTTTGTCACCCATAACACAAACCTAACCCACTTAGCTTGGGGATATATAATAATAATAATTATTATTATTTATTTATTTACTTCCCATTAAAAAGAAAACAAAATGAATACAGTACAAAATTTGAGAAACTTAATAAAATGGGAAAGACAGGAGCCCAAACTAGGTAAACCCTGTATGATGGTACTCCTGGCCCTCACCTCCCCACTAAGTACTATTTCTATAATAACCGCCACCAAAGAGCACTACAATCAAAGAAAAATAATATGTGTGTATGTGTGTATGTGTATGCGTGCGTGCGTGTGTGTGTGGGTGAGTGTGTAATTATGATTTCAAGTGTGGCTGGGTATGGGAGCGGGGGCAGGGGTTGCTGGGGGTAGGCCGGCCAAAATTGGGGCGCGCGTCCTTAGTGGAGGGAACGCTTCAGACGTGGGAAGACCCGTCCAGTGATTTACCACTGGAGGGGGGGCCGCCACGAATGCGGGTTTACAGCTACAGGTAGCTGTAACAGAGCTAGGCGAATGGTTTCGCAAATGGAGGATAGAGGTAAACCCGGAGAAAAGCGCAGCAATGTTCTTTTCCCCGGGCACGCTTCGCTCTCCCAAACGCGCTTGCCTTCGCTTAAAAGCCATCTCGCTCTACGAACAAGAGATCCCC
The DNA here is from genome assembly GCA_039645545.1 of Dendrolimus houi. NCBI lineage: Eukaryota > Metazoa > Arthropoda > Insecta > Lepidoptera > Lasiocampidae > Dendrolimus > Dendrolimus houi. Next base: position 1,440,792 of record CM077137.1, on the reverse strand, counting down.
TGGGCAAAGTACACCAAATACCTGGGTGTCACCCTAGATCAGAACTTGCGCTTCAACGAGCATATCACTATAGTCCGGAATAGAGCGCGATTTGTGAGGGGTCGTCTAGCACCCATGATAGATAAACGAAGCAAAATGTCCCTCAGACACAAGCTTACTCTATATAAAACATGCATCCGCCCGATCATGACATACGCGAGTGTGGTATTCGGCCATGCCAAGCCTGCCCTTTTAAAGAAACTGCAAATCGTTCAGAATAAATTCATGCGCAGAGCCGTCGGTGCTCCCCTCTATATGCGTAACGTCGACATCCACCGCGATCTGGAGCTTCCCTCCATCAAAAACTACATTACGTCGCTCTCGCGTAAGTATTTCGATCTAGCGCCGCACCATCGAAATCCCCTCGTCGTGTCCGCGTCCGATTATAAGCCTCGACGAAAGGCTCTCGTGCGACGACCGCGTAACATCCTCACGGACAAGGTCGACGATATCACAAAACGGCTGGCTCGGATCAGCCCGCCCGCGGTTAGGACGGCAGGCTGGCAGGCACCGACAGACAGACACAGACGGCGGCGTCGACGCCGCCAATCACGATCTCTCCACGTCCCCGCGAGGGACGCCAGGAGACACAGCCCCCCCATAGGATAGACTAGGCGTGTTGCTGGGAAGTTTCTTTCGCCGTTTCTTCTCTCCCAGCCATAACACGTTGCAAAACGGCAGTAAGATAGTATAGGCCACCGCGAACCGCCGATCCCGGTCCGCCGGGATCCTTCCTCTCGGGCTTTATATTACCCGTCGCCCGCTCTCAATTAGTGCATTGTGTCGCCCTATGGTGGGCATCATTAGATTCATCCCCCTCTCATGGCAACAGTCCAGCCGAGGTGAAACTCCCTAGGGAGCCCCCTCGAGCAAGTTGCCTCCCGGGCAAAAAACCCCGGTAAAGTTGTGAGATCTTCGGACCAACAACATAAAGTCAAGTCCAATAAAATGGGTATGGGAGTATCAATGTTTGTAAGTGTAAGTAAAAACTAATTGTCATTCAACAACTGTTATCAATTTCTCAGTTTCTGAGTAGTTTTGAGACTTAAGGAATTTACTAATTAAATGTTTTGTCTCTTTTTTGGGTAAGTCATAAATATGACATAATTTATTTATCTTGTTGCATAAACGACTTCCTTGGAATCCATATACAATCCATCTATATACAATGTGTGTGTTTGACTGCCAATTATTATTATAAACAAACTTATGTCCTATCAATCAAATGCTGTTTATATTTTGTAATTAAACTCAACAATGCGGATCTCAGTTTTAAAGCCCACTTTGTTATGTGTTTTTTTGAGTTTTCACTTGTCACTTTTGTTTTTTTTTATGTCAGTCATAAGAAACACAAGGTTGACAGGTATAAAAAAATCTGACCAAGGCAGTGGTTCGAGACCACAAGCCTGCTCTCATTTCAAGACCTTGGAGACAGATTATCTTAAAAGAGACTAGCATAAAATATGCAGATATTAAATCTTTCGTGCTTGCTTAAAATGTATAATATACAAAACAGAGTATTTGACAGTGAAGTCAATTGACACACTTTCATAATGTTACAAAATATCGATTCTCCTAGATATTGCATGAGAAGTTATGACGTATTCAATAGCATATTAATTGTTGTATAAACAGATATTAAGATTATTTTTATAATGATATTTTGAAACTAAGGTATTATTAGTATTGTTACATGCCGTCAAAGATAAGCGCACAGCTGCATATTGTAAGCGCAATCTATTATCTTCCTGGACGGATTAAGGAATTCTTTTAGTGTTTTGAATTTGTAATGAAGAAAAACATGCTATTGTTTTTTACTTGTTTTAGAACCATCATTAGCGTCGAACTAATCCTTATTGTTATTGTTTTCGACTTTGTTGCCGTTCGCAGGTGTATAAATTACTATTTCTCAGAAACTCAGTGCGCGCGGTTAATCTTTTTTTTGTACTGTGTAGTTAGTTGAATTGCATTGAATCGTGCAGTGTGAACTGGTTGCATTCAGTTTTATTTGTATTTGTTTTATACCTGTTTGTACAGTTCTAATAAATTCTATAGTAGTTCCAATGGCATTTTTAATTCGAGTCCTGTAGCTTGTAACAGTATGGTATTTTAACGCCCCGCTCTCTTATACGAAAATATTTTAGAATTTACTAGCTGTGCCTGCGACTTCGTCCGCGTGGAACTTTTTTCGCGGAATCGTAAAAAAAAGTGGTAGCCTAAATTACTCCTTATAACATCAGCTAGTGCCAGTGAAAGTCTCGTCAAAGTCGGTCCAGCCGTTTCAGAGACTAGCCGGAACATCCAGACTAAAATTCTAAAAATTGCATTTTCGGAATCTCCTGGTCCGAATTATGACCACTGATATTTTTCACATTTTTATTTTGACATGACAAACAGACACTTTCATTTTATTTAACTACATTGGTTGTAACATGTGACATTACCCAATTATGTACAATCGTGGTATGAAAAGGTTCGCCAGTTGTCAAATTGATTTATTTAACGTTCCGCGAGCACATGTTACTTTTTAAACTAAGTCGCAGAACAGACTGTTCCACAGAAAATTATGTTTTACTGTTTGGCAATAAAGTTTAAAATTACTTAGATCAAAGTTGTTTGTTTTTTTAGTTTGTTTAAAAAAATTGTTTAGAGATGTAAAATCTTTTATTGGTTTTAATATTTATGATAAGCATAGTGATTATATCCTCTTTGTTTCTAATGATTAAAACTATTGTTAATCTCAGTGTCTGTCATTGTCAACATTGTAATTTTCTGTTTTCACGTTTCTATATTCTATATACGTAGCGAAAAACATTTATTAACATTTATTAAAATGCCAACATTTTGGCAGTACTGGTTTTTTTACCCGTGCAAGCAAAAGTCGACTTTAAGGTGACGAACCATTTCATACCGTGACTGTACAGTAAAACGTAAAAGTGAGTTTGTAAATTGTATCGAATACCAACCACCGGCTGGAAAGCGGTTACCGTCGCGTATAGACATTGCATCAACAAAGACATCAGCAACGTGGCGGCTTCAAAGTAACTTTATGACACCCTTTTTAAAGAACTCCGTATCGTAGCCCTATGAGAGAACCTTATCTGCGAGCTCATCCCCACGCTGCACAAGAGAAATATTCTTAAGAATCGTTGCGTACATGAGCGAAGTGGCTCAAGGAAATACAGATAAACGCCCAGCCAATGGCGATCGGTGCTGTGGTAGAACGAAGACGAAGGCCCCACTATGAACAGTTCTTCGGAACACTCCCCGTTATACTGTCGGTAGAATACGCAGAGAGACGCGAAGTCTCTCCGAAGGTCAAGTCTCGTACCGTGAGGATTTGGAATGAGCTCCCAGCCGAGGTTTTCCCACAGCGCTACGATATGGAGCTTTTCAAAAAGGGTGTCATAAAATTTCTTATATATAAGCGATATTACTGTAGTTTCATCAAAATCCGTATAGTAGTTTTTGAACGACAGAGTAAACGAACTTTACTCGTGTATAATATTAAATGCGGTGTGTATTTCCAGAACCTAGACAACTGGAAGTCGTCGCGGCGGAAGCGCGTGGAGCATATCATAGAACGGTGCGTGGAAGTGAAGCGGATGGAGCACGAGACCTGCCAGCCGCGCTCCAAGAGCAAGACCTTCAACGAAATGCTGGAGGAAAGGTCAGTACTCAATATATCTCTTCAATGAACCCCTAGTGTATCTCAGGAAGTTCAGCGCGTGTACTTCGGACGCTTTATGGCGGCCTCTATGGCTGAGTGGGCTAAGCCTTTGCCACCTAGCTAACAGGAATGTAGAGGCTCCGGATTCTATTCCTGGTATGGCAAATTTCCGAAACAGATTTTCCGTTGCTTACTGTGATCTAGTTGTCTGGGATCCGGCCCACAAAGGTCACACAAACGAAATTTGCTTAGCTGGAGGGGGTGGATATATGGGGTGAATCGTATAAGTGGGCTTTCAGGATCAAATCCTAAACTACACATGTCATGAATCGAATCCGCTGACTTTGAAAAATATACTCTGTGTTATTTTATACCAAATCATGTGTAGCTTCTAAGGACCAATTTCTGTGAAGGAATCTCAAACGGCAAACTAAACACGCCGAGTTTCAGCAAAAATGGTCCAGTAGTTTCTCGGTGTAAGGGCCGATTTTTCAATCACCAGATTGAAATAATTTATAGAAAAAAATACAACATGAACAAATAAGCATTAGGGTTTCGCAAATACAACAATGATCTGGAGGGATCTTTCCGCCGCGGTTCTCCCCTTGCGTACGACATGGGGTTCTTTAAGAAGGGAACTATAAAATTTCATAGAAGTCGGCAACACGGTCGGTTTTTTATTTATTGCTGATGCACAGCAGACAGGCTTACGGTCCAACTGTGATGGAAAGTGGTCACCGTCGCCTATGAACATTAGCAATGCCAGAGGTGCTGCCAATGAGCTGCCGGCCTTGAAGGAGAAACTGGATCCTGGCCACTGATGCCGAAACACAACTCAAAGTTCTTATGGCGGTATACTCTAGATCAGGGGTGGTAGCCATCCAGTCGGGCAAATGCCCTACCACCTGGCTGTGGGTTGTTTTGTCGCCTCTTACGACAGGCCGCCCGGCCGCAGGAATTTGTATTCTTTCTCCGTTCCTGCACGGAGGAGAAACGCTTGTGTTGCAAACGTGCATAGGCGACGTTAACCACTTTCCATCAGGTGAGTCAGAAAAAACTGTTCAATTATTTCACTTTAAATTCAGTCAGGCTATATTTATTTGATGGATAACTCTTATCTGGTGATTGTAAATACAAATGTGTAACAAACAAACGGTTACTTTCGCATTTGTAATAGTATTTGTATTCATTAAATCAACTCCCACGCCTATAATGAAATTAGTTATCTATACATATAATAAAACTGTAGAGGTCGAATTTCTGCACAATGAAAAATATGCTAAAAACCGAGTTAGGGCGATATGAGAAGTGAAATAGAACTAATTTAAATTTTTTTTTTCTGTTTGTCTGTCTGTTTGTACCGGCTAATCTCCGAAACGACGGGCCCGATTTAAATGAAATTTTGTATGGTGGAAGCTTATATCCCTGGTCAACATATAGGATACTTTTGATCCCGAAAAATTAAAGAGTTCCCGTGGGATAGTTAAAAAAACTTTCCACGCGGACGAAGTCGCGGGCAGAAGTTAGTTTAATCAAATAATTTGATTGACCGCGGATGACACGTTACACGAGTTGCACGCAAGGCCAAAGAAATAATTTATCTATTAAAATCACTATTGCCATAATCAAGCCTTCAAAGGCCACCCAAATAGCCGTTATTTATTATAGTGCTAAATTATTATCAGTTAATGACCACCAATCAACTATTAATCGCGATTTCTCAACGCAAACCCATATTGCTCATCTAATTTTATGTTGCTCAATGGGTTAAGACCCGTATTAGTCTGAAATTTGGATAATATATAATAATATTTGACGAAATTGATATATATGTTTGGTTATAAAAGGCGCTTGCTTAGAAAGCTGCAAGTTAATTAAATTACACAAACTATGTTTAAGTTTGGAAATAAAAGTAGTTGTTTAAGAATAAGGACCTAACTTCAATGGTAGATAACAGTGGCGCGGGACAGAAATTCCGATTGGGTAAGCCGGTTGAAAAAACATATTGTATGATGCAGTGAAGCGCCGACTACACCGTTGTTGTAAAAATGTAACTCGCGATGTATTTTCTTATTACAATTTGTATTTTTAATTTTGCAATCTAACCGCTTATTTTGATACAAAAGCCGGTGTCCGATCGGGTTATGAGTTGCTATTTCATCCAATATGTGTGGAAAGCCACCGAGCGTAAGAGCTAGTATATGCACGAATAAAAAACATAAGCGCCAATAAGTTAGTGGCATTTCGGACTTTTTGGTTGCTAGTTAATTTATAGAGATACTAGTAATAGTATGTTTGAACAGAACGCGTAAACTCCAATGAATGCATGGAGCTTTCGATCCTTTTGGTCGCTAGTCACTAGTTTCTTAAAGATAGGGTTTGGGGATTCGAGTTGTATGAAGTCCACGGTACTGGTAGATATTATTACCTCATCAGGATTAGACTTTGGATACTTGTATATTTCTTTTTGACTGCATTAATATTGGAACCCATTATTATAAAACTAATAGAGCCAACGAAACTTGACATCGTTGACGTATTTGTTGGTGATTGATAACGGTGAGTACCAAAAAAAAATACGCAACCGTAGCGATACCTTTTTGGGCTATATTCGTCTAGTCCATCTTTTCCCAAAGTGGGCGATAACGCCCCCTTGTGGGCGCTGCGGGCCTAAAGGGTACTGGGCGGTAAGAGACCCAGAAACCCGTTTCAATAATCATTCTCATTGGCAGGTGTAGCCCGTAAGAGTTAACTTGAGAGTTCAGCGCCGTTGTGTACTACCTACTGCGCTTAGGTCTCAAGTTAACTCTTGCGGGCTATAGTAAAAGTCTCGTTTAGAATGAATGTTTGATCTCCGCTAATATAGCTCACAATAATCAATTAATTTAATTTGACGTTATAGTGGTTTTTAAGTAGGTGAAAAAATTGGGGCGCTAAAAAATTATTCAGTCTCAATGTGGGCAGTATAGAAAATAAGTTTGGGAACCACTGTCTAGCCTATAAACGACGTCATTTATCGGGATAAAAAGTATTGCTACGAGTTGCGGGACTCGAATTAAAATGCCGTTGGAATTACTATAGAATTTATTAGAACTATACAAACACGTATAACACAGGTACAAATATAACTGGACGCAACCAGTACAAACTGCACGATTAAATAACACGCGCAAAGTCCGTCATATAGCTTATCGAATGTACACGTCTTGCTCGTATCGTAATCGTCGCTAGACTGCCGGTCTCTGCGTTCGGGCATTCCTTTATACTCAACTTACAATATGTCACGACCGGGTAAACAATGGTTTACAAGAATCACACCTGGCCACTGCTTACCATAAAGGATTACAATACACAATACGCGGCTTTTCTAATTACAAATATTAAACACAAAGTAAACATAAGAAGTCCAAATGCGGGCAGGTAATAAACCGTGCTTTATGGCCGGCAGGTGTGCATTCACATTTGTCGGCGTGCTTCGTGGAATTTTGGCTAAGTTGTAACAATGTCATAAGTGTTGATCAGGGATAAAAGCTTCACGTGGTCAATAGAAAACCAGTCAAAATGTGTTTTCGTACCGAATTATAAACTATATTCAATACACTCTTTTAATTTTTTGCGCGTGTCCAGCTTAGCATCACGCCTTATTAAAATTTCAAATTACTACATTGAAATTGACATCCTTATTGGTCGTCGATCGCCTTTGCTATCCCACGAACCCAAATATTTCAATCCTTAAAAACTATATGCTCTCCCGACAGGGACTGAAGTTAATCGAACCTAAAGAGTGTTGTAATTTTATTGAGATAAGCCAGTTTGGTGTGAAAGATTGTAAATCTATTCAAAGTACCCTGGTCTATAGGATATCCAAAATAAGTTTATAATAAATGACCTAAAACTGTGTTGATAAACTTATTTTATTATTATTGTTATTTTATTTACATTCCTTGCTAGCCGAAGCACTTCTCCAATTTTTATTTAAATCGGCCCATTGTTTCTCTTGTTATTCTCTAATAATTACAAGCTAGCTCTGTGTTGATTTTCTTTTAGATCCGCTCAGTAGTTATCACGTGATGCTCAAACAGATAAACAAAAATTCTACAAATTATTTTTTCTTAGTCTGCTGGTCCAAATTAACTCCACTGGCTTTTTCTCAATTTTAAATTCATTCTACAAACTTGTTTCCTCTATAGATTTATTATATTATTAGCTGACCCGTGTTCAATTCGCTGGGTGTCATCAAATAATACATAAGCACGCACGCATATACGCAAATCAAGGTTTCATTAAGCATTGTAACCTTTAATAACAATTTACATTTTACGAAGTCCCAGAGCCTCGTACGAGGATGTGCGCAATTCTGGTGTGGAACGTTATTGCTGTTACATATTTAACAGGCGTTTCCGTGCCCACTTCTCTGGGATAATTAATAAATTAAATAATATTATTAATCCCAATCAAATATAGCCTATATCACTGAGGAATAATGTAGCTTTACAGTGGTGAAAGATTTTTGAAATCGGTTTAGTACTTCAACAGATTACTTCCCACAAACAAAAAAACTCACAAACTTTACCTCTTTATAACAGTACTAGCTTCTGGAATGGAATAGTTACTTTGGGCTAACGCTAACTTTAACCCGCGACTTTGTTTACGTAGAAGGTGAAAATATCTGTACTAATATATAAAGCTGAAGAGTTTGTTTGTTTGAACGCGCTAATCTCTTCCCCCTCATGACTGCCCGCCGGCCTTGCACATCATAAATGCGCGCGCAGTACTTGTTCATTATTTTGCTGCGATGTTATTTTAAAACTGCTATATCTTCTAAGATATTCATTGAAATCGATGGCAATTTTGTTTTAAATGAAATACTTGTGATGAATAACGTATTTATTTGGATAAGGATTAATGTCATGTTTATAAAAACACCTTCGCAAATAATGCATTATTTTAGAACAAATTTGGTTAGCATAAAAAAGGTTATAGTGAGCCAACCTTCAAAGATAGACATATGCTGTCGCGGTCTTTTTTTTAGAACTTTTAAAGGGGAACAATTCTGTCACACATGATTTTTGCGAAACTTTAACCGTTTACGCAGCGCACGCAGCGGAAGCTCTTAAAAGGAAAAAAACCCCCGATTTTGAAATATTCTTCATTAGTGCTCCGCTCCTATTGGTCTTAGCGTGATGATATACAGCCTATAGCCTTCCTCGATAAATGGGCTATCTAACACTGAAAGAATTTTTCAAATCAGACCAGTAGTTTCTGAGATTAGCGTGTTCAAGCAAACAAACAAACTCTTCAGCTTGATATATTAGTATACAAAGATATATATAATAAGAAACGGCGCTATGAAGTATATCCGAATATTGTATTATGTATTTATGTATTGCACAACGCCCAAGGCTTTATACGCCCTAACGTTGCTCAAGTGCTGCAGTCGATAATTCAACCTAATACACATTTCCGTGTGCATTGCAAGAATTGTAACCTAATAAGTGATTGGACACGGCTCGAGATTATTTGCTTTTTGGGTTATGATAGCGAAACTTATACATTCTTCGCCAAATCGACGTGACATTTTTGGTCAATACATACATTTTTATCAAACAATTTGCTATATTAATAATTTCGTAAATGAATCGCTTGGATCCTGAGGCAATTTCTCTTTTTTTCCTTCTCCCAATTGTTTGGGTTCGGCATAATATGTCTTATCCTTCCACACTCCTCTATTCTGACATACGTCCTCCATCACACTACAGATTATCATGTCAACCAGCACACAATCCATCCATCTCTTTTCCTGAGGCAATGCCCTACTATAAAGGACTGTCAAAACGGCTTCATTTCATCAGGGGGCTGGTGCCTACCTTGGACAACGGACCAGTATGACAATCCAGCGAGTTAACGTACCCAGAGGCACCTTACCCATAGAAAACGGTGACCTAAGCTCAGTATTCTACTTATAGTCTTAAAGGATTATAGGTAAAACACAATATAACTAAAGTAAGTTTTCTGTGTCATATTAGTTTATAATATTTTAGCTAAATAAATATATAATGATAATAATATGTAATATTCTAATTACTTTTGCCATTTAATATGTGAAGACAGTTTTTCAAAATCTAGCGACGCAATTTATTGTATTTAATGTTGCAAATGCTTTTTGACATTGCTACTTAATTATTTAGTGAATTGTGTATTATTAACCGACTTCAAAAAGGAGGAGGTTCTCAACTTGATTGATATTTTTTTTATGAACGTACACCGATTACGCTGAGATTTATGTTCCGATTTACGTGATTCTTCTTTAGTTTGATGCGGAATAGTTGCCATTTGGTCCCCTAAAAATTTAACATATTTGGTCCAGTAGTTTTCATTTTATGAACATTTTTTCCGGTCCTGTTTTTTGGGACCTATATTTTTTAAGGCGCGCGGCACCTTTCGTAGGCCTCCCCATAACTAGACACTAAACAGTAACAAATAAAAAAAACTTCATTTAAAAAACCGACTTCAAAAACTAAAAAGTATAAAATAACTTATTTCTAAAGCTATTTCAGTATTTGCGTAATTAAAAGTAGAAAATAAAAAAAATATAATTAAAACCGAAACCGAATTCAAAAGTAACTTAAATGCAAAAATAAATATTTTCTACAACAAGTTAAAGCCGGTGCAAAGTAAAAGATAAAAATCACTACATTTTGCAAATTTGTTTTTATTTTGTTTTATTTATACACAAATATGTAACACATGTGCCAATAAGGCCAATATATGTTTTTATTAATTTTTAATTCCTCGAGTTCAGCAGACAAGCTGACAATTCACCAGGGGGGGCAATTCTGCTCCTTCAATATGTTGACGTTGCGAAGATATTCAAAGATCGATTCCATTGCAATGGTTTTAAAAATTCGTATTCTACTAAATCCACAATACTTGTCGATATCGTTGCGGCGGTATAATAGTAGACAAAATTGGTATTACCATCAGCAAAAATGGCGTTAACCGAAATTAATATTGAAAAATTAATAAATTAAAAAAAAAACATTCGATTCATTTATTTCGCGAGTTTTCGCTTATAAACATTTATAAAGACCACTAGGGTCGCCCAGTGGTCGAAATTCGACCATAATTGATTTAAATTATAAGTTTGAACATTATTAAGGTTCTGTTGTCAAAGACTAGACTTCGCCAAGGCTACACTGTTAATTTGACTTTAACAATAAACAAAAGAGTATATATGCCAACGTGTGTTAAATACACGGTAGTGTGATTTTTTTTTTATTATTGAATAAGTGTATTTTTATGCATAATTTAATTTTTTTAGCATTCTGCACTCCTCTATATAAACTGTAAGTGTGCGAAATTTCATACTCCTGCGTCCGCGCAATTTTCTTAAAAAGGGGTACAAAGTTTTTGCTTCACGTGTTAATATAATGATAGAGTGGCGTGCCAACACGCCACTGGAATGAACAGAATACCGAAATCAGGCAAATCTACGATTGCGACGGTAGTGTCCGGCGGTTTTAACGAAATAGTAATAGCAGAATCGGACCCCAGATAAAAAGAGGTTACCGTCGCCTGGGGACATTTGCAATACCTAACTAGACTGGAACCTGGTCGCTGATCGCCGGAACATTACTCACGGGTATTATGGCGGCTTACTCTAGACCTGGGGTGGTAGCCACTCAGATGGGTAAATGTAATGAGAGCTTTGAGAAGTACTTGTAAGCTTAATATATATGATATGATAACAAACAGTGTGATAAGGGAACGTTGTAAATTGAAAGAGAATGTAGTGACAAGAGTTGAAGAAGGAATGTAAAGGTGTTTTAGACATATAGAGATAATGAATGAAAACAAAATCACAAAACACGTATATGACAGCAATGCGACTGGTAGAGTTTTGAAGCAAGGCCAGGTAAAAAGCAGTTCAATCATGAAAGTTGATGAAGCGAAGTGTTTGTCATGACAGGATTTATAGTCTGTCTACCGTAATGGGAAATAGGCGTGACAATGTATAATATAGGTACGTAAAATAATATTGTTACGAGCTACAGGACTCGAATTAAAAATGCCGTTGGAATTACTATAGAATTTATTAGAACTGTACAAACACGTATAAAACCAAATACAAATAAAACTGGATGCAACCAGTCCACACTGCGCGATTCAATGCAATTCGACACGCGCAAAGCCCTTCGTCTATATCCCAAATCGAGAGTACTACAAACGTCTTACCCGTACCGTAGTCGTCGCTTGACTGCCCACCCCTCCATACAAACATTGTCTTATACTAACTACACAGTACAAAAAAATTTGCCGCGCGCACTGGGTTTCCGAGAAATAGTAATTTGCACACCTGCGAACGGCCAACAAAGTCGAAAACAATAACAATAAAGATCAGTTCAACGCTAATGATGGTCATAAAACTAGTAAAGAAAGAAAGAAAGAAAACATTTATTTGCCAAATGCGACACAGACAAAATAGAAAATAGACGGAACAAAATATTTCTACAGGTATATGCCGCAATTCGGCAAATGAGGTTGGCACTCAATATATTGCTGTGTCGGAAAATATTCCGGCACAGCACTGATTTTCAGTGCTCACCCCGGAGTCTATACATATTACCTAGAGACCCGTATAAGAATAATTATTTAATTTAGTCACAGCCATAAGTACTGGAAGAAATTTCAACACAAAAATAAATAAATAAATAAAAATATTCAAATTAATGAGAATGAAAAATAGATAAAGTGAAATAGTACGCACTGTGTTTTCATATACATAGGCATATTTATAATTGTATAACTGCGCCTACGACAGGCAGCTGTGCGTTTATCTTTGACGGTATGTAACAATATAATGGTATGATCAAGTGTGGCCAGCAGTTCACACACGGTCAGGCTGGTCGGTTGCGAACTTATCGATTCGAGACGGTTGTAATACTATATCGATGTCATTGACTCACTGTGCGAGGTGTAGAGTTGTCCGGTTTAGGGTTCCGTTAGGGCCCAGTTCTTGAAAGAGTAAAGTTTTATATAATAGCTTTAAACTTTTAGAAATGAAATTAGGTAGATAGACAGAAACTCTTGTTACAGTTATCGAGTAGCATAGTCGTTCTTGTCGTGCTTCTTTTTAAAGTTAATAATTGAGTTTGTTATGTAGCCTCTTATTTCTAAACCATACGTTCGGTCATTTCCGTAATTGAATAGTAATATTATATTTTTATTTATTCTGTGATTAGCGCCTGTTTTGTATAGAGTTGTCTATAATTTACAATAATTTTGCTACAATATTTATCATTTGTATAATGTGATAATTGTGTACAGATTATAATTCAAACCTCTCAATTGTATATAGACGGTATTCACTACATTTTATTTTCATGTTGGCAGACGCGATAGACTTACACTGTGTTCGGCTTATTTTATTGCATATAAAACTTTGAGTATAATATACATACATACAATACAATATCTTATATAAATTATTATCTGAAATATCCAAACAATGATCTATTAAATTCTTGTCATGCATAATCCTTTAATTAAAATAGTTTATGGTATGACTTAAATCCGCTATTGGTTGTGCAAATTGCTAAGTTTCATGTACTGTAAAATTATTGGAGGGATGGCGAGGTGTTCTAAAAATGCTTGTCAAGTGTGAAAAGTTAGTATCTAATACGTGTTAAAACCGTAAGGTTCTCTGATTATAAAGTATTGTGACCAGTTGCTGTTCTTTTACTACCATAAACCCTTCTGAGTTGTTGCAAGTATTATACTCTTTACTATACAAGGCATACACAAACAAGTAGAAATAGATGCAAGATCACAACGGGCGGCATTATTGCTGAAAAGCAATTTCGTCCAGGTTAACGTTAGACTAGGATTAATAACAAGACACGGCACCCTGACGTTCCGGCTGACACAGGTGCTTTCGGGGCACAGCTGCTTCGGAAGGTACCTGTGTCGCCTCGGCCGCGAGCCAACGTCAGGGTGCCATCATTGCGACACCGACGACGAGGATACGGCGCTGCACACCCTCCAGGTATGTCCTGCCTGGACAGAGCAGCGCCGAGACTACGTCGCCATTACCGGATTAGACCTCTCGCTCCCGGCCGTGGTGTGCACCATGGTCGAGAGCCGTACCGGATGGGACGTCGTCTCCTCCTTCTGCGAGCGCGTTATGCTTGCGAAGGAGGAGGCGGAGCGGGAGCGTGAGCGCACATCACTGCTCCGCTCCCGCCAAAGGAGGACGCGTCGGCGGCGGAGGGCCAGTCAGGACCTTCGGCCACCGTAAGCGGGCGACGCGGGTGGGGCCTCTTGGGGTATAGAAGTTCTCACTCACCTGCACATGCCGTCGAGATGGGGGCGTGGCGTGTTCCGCGCGCGCTCACCTCTCCTCCCGTGGGGCGAGTTACAAACCGCCCCACGCCAAGTGGGCTTGAAGATGCCGGGGGTAAAAGTAGTCCCCCGGCAGTGGAAGAAGCCTCGTGAGGCTCACGCCTGCCAGGACTGCGGGGAGGCTAGGTCATATACCCGTAGCCCTGGCATAAGGCGAAGGACGGAACACCCAGGGGTACACCCAGAGGTTTTAGTGGGTATCCCTAACTGGGGAGTGGTAATAGCATGGCACCAGTTCTGACTGGGCATGCTAGTGCCACCCCCAATCTGGTGAATCCCAGACTAGGTCGCGAACTATCCCCCCAAGGTTCTGCCCTTGTCGCGGCTTAGTCCTCAAACAGATTTCCTCTGGATAAAAAAAAAAGGATTTATACCAAGGACACTTTGCTTAGCTCGAATAAACTTCAAATACATATCCCGCAGGTTCTATTTCTACCTATAATATAATATGTGTATTTATGTATCTATATATATAATGTGTATTGTAGTAGGTACATAATTATGTATTATTGTTTATAATTATTAAATTATGTTATACTAGCTGCGCCCCGCGGTTTTACCCGCGCGGTGATGGAAAATTGGAAAATTCACACTATATCGTTATAAATCATAGTCTGTGCGTTGCTATTCTAATGTGTAAGCTATATTATTGTATCATCAAAATCCATTCAGTAGTTTCTTCGTGAAAGAGTAACAAACGTACATCCATACATATATCGTATATCTTACAAACTTTTGCGTTTATAATATTAGTAGGAAGTAAGTAGGATTCTAGTTGTTTTTTTTTTGATTTATTGAGACAAAAAAAACCACAGAGGCTGTCGTGTTTTTATTATTTTACCATAATAATAAGTTCACGGGTTCACCCCGCAATCCTTAACAAAACAGAACTGGCAGAGACCGTTGGTAATGAGTGCCTCTGATCGTATGGACGTATGGACGAGCAAGGAGCTGCATGGCAGGTTCTATCAGGCTTTAACAGGGCCTGATGTGGACCTCCCAGCGTCGGTGAACTGGCTACATTTCGGTGACCTGTTTGGGGAAACCGAAGGGTTTGTCTGTGCAATTATGGACGAGGTTATCAAGACAAACAACTATCGGAAGTACATTCTGAAGGACGGCACGCTTGACATATGTCGGGCGTGTCACTGCCCTGGTGAGTCTCTCAGACATGTCACTTCCAGTTCTTGTTCTTGTTCTCGTCTTGCTAACAGCGAGTACTTGCACAGGCACAACCTAGTAGCCAGGATCATCCACCAGCAACTTGCTATTAAATACGGACTTGTCTCGTCGGAAGTACCTTATTACCAATACAAGCCCGAGCCAGTTCTTGACAATGGTCAATATCTGCTCTACTGGGATCGATCAATTATCACAGACAGAACTATTGTCGCCAATATGTCTGATATTGTGATAGTTGATCGGGCTGCGAGACGTGCTATAATTGTAGATGTCGCGATTCCCCATGATGGTAACCTCGTGAAAGCCGAGAAAGAAAAACAAATCAAGTATATTGATCTCGCTCACGAGGTTTCTGCCATGTGGAACTTGGACTCTACAATTATAGTACCGATAGTGGTGTCAGTGAATGGACTAATAGCGAAGAGCCTTGACCGACACCTTGAAAGGCTCTCGCTTGGTATCTGGGTGAAGGGTCGGATGCAGAAGGCAGCCCTGCTGGACACGGCCCGTATCGTGAGGAGGTTCCTGTCGCTGGAGCCTTAACCACCGGTAGCCTGGACCCTAAGCCCTGCTTCCTGCGGATATCGATTTTTTTAAATTTATGTTTTTTTTTTGTATATAGTTTTAAAGAAAAATGTAAAAAATATCTGAAGCTAAATAAATATGTGAATAATAAGTTAATTTATAAACTGGTTTTTTTTGTCTCAATTTTACATAAACGATAAATATGACATAACTTGTTTTTATATAAACAACTTCCTCGGAATACCAAAAATATTAAAAGGAAAATGTGTATGGTTTAATTTATACAGAACCCATTGATAACATTTTTTTCATCTAAATTTTTTTATATACCGTAAAGGTCAACGTTTTCGTAATACAAATAATATTAGATCGATTGTGTTCGCTTGTTTATTTCTAGTGCCTCGTTTAGGTAATCATTTGGACGCGGTTCCGAGACTTCTACTAACATCTCAAGAAATTTATCAGTTACTTACTTAAAAGTTTTCATTTAGATTCAATTCAAATTAATATCAAATAATATTATTATACTTCTTTTGGTTGGAGTTTTTATTATAATTTATAATATTATAAAACTCTAAAAATTCCGTGTCTGTACGTTGAAGCTATTCAAAAAAAGCAACTGGAATACATTATATAAACGATGGAGAACACGATGAAATTTTTTTTAGATTTCTTGTTTGTTTATTCGGGATTCACGTAAAAACAACTAAGCCGATTTCGATGTGGTTTTCTCTGTTCGACAGCAAATTCTTTGACTTAAAAATCTGTGCTACCATTATCCTGGGGATCTCGCGGGAATTTTTCCGGGAAATTCCAATGTGATTTTATTCACTGATCGATAGAAAATTTTATGTACTAAAATGTGTGATATTTTTTATCCCGGGAATCCCGCGGAATATTTCCCGGGGGCGGTTTGTAGTTGTTCGGGTGCATAAAAATTACCTTATTCCGGCACAGCTTTTACTAAAACGATAGCTTGCATTCTTTTTAAATACTGTGGTATTTTGTGTTCGGGGAATCCAGCGAGAATTTCATGTCGATCCTGGATGAAGTCGTGGGCATATCGATATGAAGAAAATGAAGTGATAAAAGTTAAAAAAGGAATGTGAAGGTAGTTTGGGTATATAGACCGAATGGATGAAAGTAGAATCACAGAACAAGTGTACAACAACAGCGCAAATGGTAGAGTTGGTGCCGGTAGACTGCAACATAGTAATATATACACACCATAATCAAATAGCAGGAGTGTATTATAAGAAAGGCCAGGTAAAAAGCACTTCAAATAAACGTATAAAGTATGTATGAAGAGATTAGTGAAATTAGATGAAGCGAAAGTTGTTTATCAGGATCTACGCAAGTGGACCCCAGCGGCATGATCGGATGTCAATTATCGGTAGGGATCTTTCGTTGTCCAGCGTAGTCGACCGAATGTTGCACACGGCGAGTCGAATTAGCTAGCGGTGGCTGCCTTCTGCGATGGCGTTATGTTCCAGAACCAGGCCGGCGAAAGAATAAGGGAGGAGGATAAGCAGGCAGACTCCTGTCGCAGATGGCGAAGAGGGGTTCGCAGACGGCGCTTTGCTCATCTCCTGACAATGTTCTGGGACTGGAGGTTCGGGCGACCCTCCCGGCAAGCCACATTCCGTCCTGTGAAGTGTTCTGGTCCCAGGGACAGCCCTCCTTCTCGGCTTGCATCGAGGGGCCACGGCAGTCATATCTACGATTACGGTCCCCTGGCGCCTCATTATAATGCGGAGGGATGCTGGAAGGTTTAGTGGGTAGTCTAGCAGTCGGTGTTTGCAAGTTCTGTAACACCGACAGTCGAGAATCCCACATACCTCTTGGTGACCTCCACCGGGGCTCGAAGATATGCGCAAAAATGCATTCTCCCAGCTCTAAGAAAAAGATCCATCGTCACTTCCTATCCTTTATATTCAGCAGAATCCTTTTCAATTCAGAGATAGGTGTAGGATAATTTTTATCCCAGCAAATTTAAACGTGCAGAAGTCTGAATTAAACCCTAACTTACTTTGATGCTCTTGTATTTTAGTTAAGTCTGATTACGTATGTACATCCTGGAATGATCTCATATTTCGTGTAAAGGAAATCTACTTTCATCTGAGCGTGGGTATCCACAGTATAAGTTACACGTCCGTTTCGGTCGGCCGCCGCATCAAGACTGATTGGGTTACATGCGCCTGACAGCGCCTGCGCATGCCGTAACAGGCATGTTATTTGTTTCACTATGATTAAAACACGCAATGTGGTTGCTAATCAATTTTGTTTTATTCTCCTTATTCAAGAGAATGAGCTGTTGTTAGTCGCTGAAAGAAAGGTCTTAAGAAAAATTCTGGGTTCAACTTGAGACAGCGATGCTTGACGGATCCGTAAAACTGCCGAAATCGAAGAGCTGGTGGATGAGACTTCAAGATGTTGTAGAAAATATTTATTTTTATTTTGAAATCGGTTTTGTTTGTGTTATTATGCGTATTTTACTTCCTATTTATAAATACATATCTTCTTTATTACTTCTATATCCTAGTTATATTGCAAAACCCACACGTTTCACAAACTTTTCTAATCCATCGCGAGGTGGTCTGGAAAGAATTACTTTTAGTAATAAGAGCGTCTATTATTTTTTGTATTTAAACTTCATGAACTGCGTCTAATGTTGTGCAATAAAATATATTCTATTCTAAATATACAAACATTACATCTTTGTTGAATTGTTTATATATATATATAGCAAAGTAACAAAATAGTAAAACAAATAATGAATTTAATCTATTACAACACATCATTGCACCAATGTGACAAGTTCCGTCACTGTCAGTTATGTCACGCGTGGCAGCTGACAAAATTGGCAACACCCAATTATAGAGAACCAACGCTGCTATCTGTAGAAACAAAAGTAACCGAATATTACAATTAAAAACGTTGCAAAGTTACAATTTAAATTGCATAATGACAAATTTGTAAATGAAGTCATTGTTCTACTTGCACTTTCGAAATGGTATCGTAATTGTTTTTGATCGTGAATCCTTATTGACGTAAAGGGATTTTCAGAAGCGGACACTAGGAATATAACCGGGCTGTAGATCTAAGGCTAGGTTCACATTATGTCGGACAGACAGTTATACCGTTGACAGACTGTCGGTTGCTGCTGTTTACATTCAAGCTACCGGTCCGACCTAATGTTAACATCCAGACGCAGTCCGGCAGTAGTGTGTTGTATACAATGGCCGGAGAAACTGATTTCGAAAGCGGGGAACGCGCGGTTTTCGGGTCGGCTTCGCCACTACGAGCCGACGAGTGTGAACGGCGCTATACAAAGCAGTTTGCCAATATTGTATATGACCCGACAGAAATCGTGACCAAACGTCCGGTAAATGTTTCGTCGCCGACAGTTCTGTCGGGTCGCCCTAACGTGTACAGCGCTATTGAAATACATATGCCAATATGCGTCCGACACCTCTGTCGTACCGGTAAAAGTGTCGGTCCGAACTAATGTGACCCCGCTCTATGGTGAATGGCATAATAACATGGAAGGAGAAACGCTAAGGAATGATAAGTAGTTGTAAAAAATGTAACTTGTAACACACTGCAATACACTTGGTGCCGCCAGTCCGTTCTTGTTTTTACAGAAAATGTAACATTTTTTATTGCGGATGTGACAAACTTATCGACAGCCGAGCTCACGGAAAGTGGTTGCCGTCGCCTATAGACGTTTGCAACACCAACGGCGAAGCCAACGCATTGTCAGTCTTTAGGGTGGGATAAAAAAAGTGGGATAGGGGTAAGATAGGATAAATTAAAGATTAAAGAATTTATTCGAAACCATTAACATAGTGTACAGGAACAATTTGGTGTCGCAAACAACTGCTGTAGTATAATACTGTGTTGCAGTTGTTAGCGCCCACTTCCAGACAACTCGTTTGTTATACATTATAAAAAGAAAATTAAATTAAATAATTATAAATAATAAAATTAATATTTGTACCTGTTATACGTGTTTGTATAGTTCTAATAAATTCTATAGTAATTCCAACGGCATTTTAATTAGAGTGCCGCACTCATAACAAAACTTTAATAATTTTTTTGAAAGACATAAATGATTTAGCAACTGGCTTTGTTCCATCTGAATAATAAATCCTAACTATATTTGGAAACGTCCGTTCCAGTCTGGTGGTTACCCTATTCAGTCTCATATGACAGCCACAATCGGGTCACAGTTATCTATTTTGTATTATCTCATATTTCTTTAGTCATTTTATGAACAGCCGCTAATTCACACTAATTTGAAAATAAGTTTATCAGGATTGTTGGAGACTGTATGAATTTAGAGGGATATATTAAAATAATGCGCTAGACAACGATGGTGAATTCATATATTTTCTGGTAACTATACAAATCTGAGTAAAGAAAAATGACATTTTCTTATATCGAAGAACAATTAAAAACGAAAGAATTCGTAACGAAGCTGTTCGTTTCGAATTCACTTAATATACGAGTAACTTCTAATAGGTGTATAGCTCGGAGATAAGCGTACATTTTTTATCTCGAAATAATCTTAATTGTGTCAACGCTTTGGTAAAGGTATTGTCCCCTTACTCGATAGGGACAGTCCTAATGAAATGTTAGATCTGCCTTTCACTAAATTTAAAACCAAAGTATCTTGCTAAAAAGGGATACTACACTACTGAAAAATACTTAAACGACAAAACTTCATTTACATAGCAGCTCGCTCCAACCTCTCATACTATATTTTGTATAAAATTTTTATCTTGCCAAACATGTAAAAAAATTATGGAAATGTGTTGCAGTTTAAAATTTTAGTACGTCATGTCATTATTATAACTATAATAATATTTTTCTGTACTTTTATTGTGTCTTAGTCTTACTGAGTATACACTGTTTGTTACAACTCCATTAATTCTTGGAAAAGTGATTGTGTAACACATTTCTGTATAAAATTTATTTAAAAAAGTAAAAGAAAAGTTTGAGTTCATCAATTTTTAGCTAGACGTGTTGCTGGGGAGTTTCCTGCCACTTCTTCTCCAGAAGCAAAATTAAATTTCAAAAAGTGTTCTCCAGTGGAACTTATTTTGAATTTAGAACAATACCTAATACTTCAAAAATATCCTAAATTGTACCCAAATAAGACCCAAATCGTCGTTCAAGATTCGTGCTGGGGATTTTTTAAACAATGTTTACGTTTGATCGTTTGATGTTGAGTGATAACGCGGTCTAGAAGATTTACTCGTGACCTGAAGACTTCAAGATTGTATTTGTCAGAAAAAACAGACTCCGGCAATTTTTTACCCTCTAAGGCATTGCCCACCAGGAAAGATGAGCCAAGCGAATGTAACGTGGCGCAAACCGCTGCGTCTGATTAACCGATGGTAAACTGGGGTCGTAAGAACCAACTCGTGCAGTTCTAAGGAATACTGCCCGAAATGTATCCCATAAAAGACAGGAGTTTAGCAACTTGGCGTCTATGCTCAAGAATCTGAATTAGACCAGCCTCCTGGCACTTTTCTCAATTGACTCCGCCTTTAACTGGTATTTGGCTGAGCCGTCCCAAAGATGAGAACAATCCTCTATGTACGACAGAACTTATGCTTCGGTCTAGGATCCCTTTATTTAGTAACACGGTTATTACGCAATGAGTTATCAAGCGCATTCTATCTATACCTTATCTGGTGCACGTATAACATTTAGTACATTTAAAAGACACGTTGAAGATAATTGTGAAATTGTTCTATAACATTGACGATCGCGATGGCACAATTTCTTATCGCGACGTGTCTTACTTCTGGCGGTTTCAGAAATATTTGCTTTCGGTTTTATCTGTCTTGTTATATTGTTGTTGTGACTTCGGGCTGAATTTTTTTATTCCCTGAAGTGGGCAAATAGGGACAAACAGGCAGACATCCTACTCGATGAAAAATGGTTACAGTCGCCTATAAACGTTTAAAATACCAAAGGTGCCGCTAATGTGCTGCCGTCCTCGAAGAGAGGACTGAGTTTTGGCCACTAATGCCGAAACAACTCCAGTTTGTTTTGGCCGCATACTCGGCACCAGGAGTTGTAGCCATCCAGACCGTCTAGATGGCTACCATTCCTCGTAAATAATTTTAGTATTTATTATTGTAATATTATATTAATCGGCCCAGATATCGCTGGAGTGGGGTAGTGGAGGCTGATCTGCGCGAGCTTCATGCCTATGACAGGAAGGAGTGGAGTATAGGCCAGGATTCATTTTGGGTCGTTGAGCTGCGGCAGTTAGTTATGCGTGCGTACGTGCGTGTGTGCGTGGATACATGTATAATTTTTAATGATGCCCAGCGAAGTGGACACGGGTCAGCTAGTTGATGTAAATTCAAACGAAACCCACACAAATGCCATAGGGAGTGCATGATGCCAGTGAAAGTGCCCTGTACTGTACTATCTAACATCGACCACTGCCTGTACCCCGAAGCATGTAACCGTAATTATAGTGTTTGCATAGAAAGCAAACTCGATCTTGCACATAACATTTTTGCGTAAAGTGTAATTGTTTTCACGGTGTCGTAAAACGGTATAGTTCAGTGTTAATTGAGTGAAATTAATATAGTACATTCCGCCACCAGCTATCACGCGAAGTTATGGATACTTCAATATATTATATCTTTTTTATATACTCATACCACGTGTTTCAGACCTTATGTTAAAAAATCAGACCACATTTTCTTCATGACGTACTCTGCCCATATACAAAAAACTAATCAAATATATTCATTGGTTTAGCCACAGGATCTCATTTTTCATTTCAGCATTTTACAAAATGTATCAGTTATTGTGACTAAATCGGTAGGTTAATGACCAAATGCAGTTGTTTTCCATACAAATTTTTTGGTACTATTTGCTATAGTTTTTTGTATCCATATCTGCCCATGCAGAGAACGTCATGAAGAAAACGTGGTCTGATTTTTTATCATAAGGTCTGAAACACGTGGTATAAGTATCGATCTTCAAAATCGTAACACAAGAAAAATAAAAACATTATCCAAAAGCTATTTGTTTTATGCGACATTTTCTGACAGAATCTTCAGAAAGACGTCTTGATTTTTTCATCCAATATCTCAAACTTGGGCCGATCTTTCAATCAGATTAAAGTTAACCATGTAATAAAATATAAACCTGACTTATAACAATTCAAGTTTTTTATTCACGCAATTGTAATTTTTAATTTTTTCTAGATGTTTATGAATAACTTTTATCTAGTGAATGGAAAATTGGTTCTTAAGGATATAATGAACCTAGTTTCTATAAAAAAAAGATAAATATCTTTCTATCTTTTTCAAAAATTAGTAAATACATAGTCTGTTAATGGTGTAGTTTTTGAGGCATTTGAAACTTTAAACTCTTCTCCCGAAATACTTTCCAAATTTCGCTTAAAACATTTATTGGACAGTTGAAAGTCAAATGAATTCAAATTCTTCTTACAACGTCGAAAATGTTGCAGTTTCTTTCATTTTGTAAGAGTATTTATTGTATATTATGACGTAATACTTTCAAAAATTTAATTGTCTTATTAAATACATATCTGTGCTTATGTTCGCGCGGGATGATTATTTATTATTCTAAACTATAATTTTTCTAAACCCTAGAAGGTATCGAAATGAAAGGTCAGCGAAAATATATATCTATAAAATTCTTAAAATGCCGTACCGACCAACTCTCAAACAGATTGACAGAAAATATTTTGAAAATTATTTAAATAACAGATCTCTTAAATTTCGTCATTTACTTTGAAATAATAATAATACCTGCTTACTCAGTCAGGTATATAATTGTAATGAACTTTCCTAATTCGAGAAAGTTGCACGATTGCTCTGGACAGCTTAATGCCGACCCATCTGGCTATTTGCCTGTCACAGGCGTGATCTTCCAACTTTAATTCTTGGGAACTCTTGTGAAAGTGTAATTATGTGTAAATAATTCCGTTGTGAGACTTTTTTTGTAAAAGTCTGAACGAAAAATTTTGATCTGTAGAGGAACAAAGAATAAATGTAGCATGGCTTAAGTGGGGACAGGTAATCGGTGTGAAATGCGACAAACTAATGCCACTGAAAGTAAAACAGGTCAGATATAAAATTCTGTCATACGACCAGTCATGTTATACGGGTCCGAATGTTGGGCCACTAAAGCGATAGACCACAAACGTCTCCATTCATCTGAGATGGGAATTTTGAGATGGATGTGTGCTATTATTACAAGAAAGGTTAATGTGACAAACGAGTACATGACGGATCTTTGAAAGTTGCACCCATGAGTGGAAAATTGTGAGGAAGAAGACTAAGGTGTTATGGGCATGTAATGAGGAGGGATAAACACGTGACAGAAAGAATATTAAACTGCTAGATTGATGAGTACACATGTTAAGGTAGACCGAAAAAGAGATGGATGGACTGTGTGAAGGATATTTGTGGTGTGCCTAAGGACGTACCTCGGAATAGAGAAATATGAAAAGACATATTGTGCCGACCCCAAACAACTGGTCCTACCATTCGCGTCTGGTTGACCAATGGCAAAATCAGGATGGGGGAACCAGCTTGTGCATTGCTGAGGTACAATTCCCATTAAAATGATGTTATAATAAACTCTATCATTATTTACATAATTTGCGATGTGGTAGGGTAGGGCATTTGTTTGTCTTGATGGCAACCACACCTTGTCTAGAGCATGTCGCTATAACCTCAAGTTGTGTAACAGTCGTCATGTTCCAGACCCCCCCCCCTCCATTGGTAGCCATTGGTGTTACAAATGTGACGACGACGGTAACTACTTTCTTTCAGATGGCGCGTCGACCTGTCAGCTGTACTCTAACAATAAAAAAGTAACCTAATTTCTTCCCGTGAAAGAATTCGATTCCATATCATCCAAATTTGAACTTTTGAACAGAGTAAAAATACAATTTCCTGCAGCCGGGCGGCCTGTCGTAAGAGGCGACAAAACAACCCCTAGCCAGGTGGTAGGGCATTTGCCCTTCTAGATAGCTACCACCCCTGGTCTAAACCATGCTGCCATAAGTACCTTGCATTAGTAGCCAGGTTCCAGTCTCCTTTTAGAGAGCGGCAGCACATTGATAGCAGCAATTTTGGTGTTACAAGCGTCCATGTGCGATGGTAACCGCTTTCGATCAAGTGGGCCTTCTGCCTGTCTGCTGAAATCACGAATTAAAAAAATATATCTAGCAACTGACATTGCTTTTTAAATATATGTTTGTGCATTTATCGTCTTGCTAAGCATGTGCTCATGTATATAAACACTGTTTCAAAACATGGTTTCGCTCCTAATAAGCTTAATAAATAGTATTAAAATGGCATACCATTGTTTATGACATTTTTTTATACTGTATTGTAAAATTTTCTAGAATGCACTTGCTAATTAAAATTACACATCTGAGATGCGGGTATTTTACTCACTGTTCCTATATATTACAATTCATTCGCTTGCCTTGTCTGTAAGATTAGGAACCGGTTATGAGTCGACACTTCTTAAGTTAATCTTCTATGTAGACAATTAGTTAACGACATGGTAGTTCGCATAACTTCCAAAGCCTTATGTAATTCTAATCGCATACCGCTAAAGACGCGGTGCAGTGCCTATGTAAGCTGGGTGTACACTGCAATTTAATGGCATATTGCAATAGGAGGTTATGGTAGAAGCGGATAGTGTGTACTGTGACTTGGTATTATTACGTGCGAGCGGGAGTATGCACTTAGGATTAGAAGGAAACACCAGTTTTTTAACTAAACGCTTTTATTAACTTACACAGCCGTACGTGTTTCTTCTCTGCAGAGTTGCCCCTACACACACAACTGACGACGCACTGTGCGGACGATAAGATGTCTCACTCACAATACCGTCGCCGATATTGCGTAGACCACCTCATGCTACTGCAGTGCTCACCTCCGAATTTATCGCGTGTAGCTCACTTCTGGATCTTCTCTTAAACTACGCTACACTCCTCCTTCAGTGAACTGCCCACTAAACTTTTTATAAACTCGTCACTGTCTTCTACTTAACTCTTCTTCCAACTCTCTCGCATCGCACTTGTCACTTTGATGTCTTCAACTGAACTCTCTGGTAGGCGCGCCTTACGCTGCTTATATCTTCTGGATAGAAGAAAGGAGAAGGAAAAATCTTCTGGATTCCATAATTTCGATCTTCTTTTCGTTATTCTCTTATTTACTCTCTGTCCCTTTCTAAACATCTATCCCTTTCTAAAATGTATCTGTCCTTGTCTTTTCCTCCCAGAATCTTCTACCTTTTTCTAAAAGTGTTGAGATTTTGCTTATGCTGCCAGAAAGTTCTACCCTCGATCGCCACAGTATTATGAATTTTACACCCTTGCCTGTTTAAATATAAAAAAAATAAAACATGTTACATTATTTGCCCGTGGCGCTGCCTTCGCCCCTCCTTTCTCCGCTGTGTGTCAAACTGTATAGATGATCTGTTCATACTTCGTCGACCCCCTCCCCCTCTTAACGTGGGCCGTAATTTATGGTGGCCCCTTATATACTCAATCAACACTTGGATACCTTTGTGGCGTTGGGGTGACATTTTAGACTCCATTGCAGTTCACTAACAAACATCTCAACGTGGCAACGCAAAAGAAGTTTCACTAGCACTAGTATTAAATAATAAATGGATTTGGTTTTCACTTGTTTCTTCCACATGAAAAACTTTGTCTTTTTTTTAGTTTCGTAATTGGTTTTGGTTTTAAAGTTCTAGAGCATTCTTTTGTAATTCTGAAGACATGCTTGGCTGACTGCATTTTTAAATAATTAATTTTGAATTTTGATTTCATTGTAATATATCATCTACTGTTGACTTATATTAATTTTGACATAATGTTATTTAATACAATATTACACAAAGGTATTACTGTAATGTCTATCACATAGATGTAGCCAATGGTTTAATTTAGGGATGCCATGAATTTTCGGCTGCTATTCGGTATTCGGCCTATTCGGCCACTTTTTTAACTATTCGGTGTTCGGCCGAATAGCGAATACCAAATCGTGAAATAAAACCCACATATTACTCGAAAGTTGTTACACTCTAACGTTTTAATATTAAGTTTCGGCTAGTTTTTAATATGTCAGAATCATAGAATATAATATAATAGAATAGAAAACACTTTATTGTTCATCACATACACATAAAATAAACATTTTACAGTAGTCACATTAAACAGTAAAAGTAGGAGCAACGGGCGGCCTTATCGCTTTAGAGCGATCTCTTCCAGACAACCCGGGCTTTGGGTTTTATGAACGGGAGATTCGCAATTGTATGACGGTGGTGTGCAAATTATATATGTATATAAATATCACACAATACATATACCTAAAATGAATAAAAAAATAGAGAATAAACAATGACACATATTAATATTATATATATATATATTAATATAATCAATAAAAATCATTAAAAATCGAGCTTAAAACCGTTAAAACATAGTTTGAATTATGTGTATCTATCATTCGTAAGAACGTAAAAAAATACTTCATAAACTATTGCTTCAATATTATTTTGGATGCGACATTGTTAATGACGTTAAACAATAACTGATACGTCATGTATTATATACACTAATGAAAGTGATCGTTTACGCGTTATTTATTTACGCTATAAATGGAATTTTGTTATAGTCACTAATACTAACGCAGTAGGAGCAGGGGCATTGTAAATCCATACAAATTAAATATAAAAATGTCTTTGTGTTGTTGTATGTTGATTCATCTTTACGGCTCAGGTTAGGATTTTTTTTTTATATTTCACACATAAACAAGAAACAGCTGAAAGTTAGAAGGAAAGAAGAAAGAAAGAAAAAAACGTTTATTTGGTCTTCACATAGCGAGACACATGGCGATGAAAAATTTACTGCGAAATAAAAATACAAGATAAATTAACCAAAAACCAACAAAAGATTTTTCTGACCTAATGTGCATATTGTTACAATTGCCACTTGCTAATAACGGTGAAGGAAAACATCGTGATGCAACCTGCACATCGAGATAACCGATGTGTCAAACCTGTCAAGCCGCCTTGGACAAGTGTGGCTGGTATACTGTCCGTTCCTCTATAGTGGGAGGTCCGAGCCCAGCAGTGGGACTTATGGGCTGCTATTATTATTATTATTATACAACAAAAGATCATTTGACGCAACCAAAAACAAAATGGCATGATCGCCTACACACAAACAGACTAATGCTTTAATACTGCACCTCTATTTAAGTCAGTTGAAGGTTAGTTATTTTAAACCGAAATGTAGTTTTGGTAACAAATGCTGTAATCGTTGTCTATCTATCTTATAATATTATAATAGTGTAGTCTTTTGTGTTTGTTTGTGATTCACGTAAAAACTACTAACCCGATTTCGATGCGATTTTCGTTGATCGACAGCGCATTCTTAGACTTAAAATCTGCGCTACTTTTTATCCTGGGAATCTGCGGGAATTTTTCTGGGAATGATTTAAAATGTCCATATTAAAAAAAAACTAAATCCAATGTGATTTTTTCACTGATCGATAGCAAATTTTATGTAATGAAATATGTGATCTTTTTTATGCCGGGAATCCCGCGGGAATTTTCCTAGGAGCAGTTGGTAGTTGTTTGAGTGCATTAAATTAACTAATTCCGAAACAGTTTTCAGCAAAACAATAGCTTACATACATTTTTAAATGCTGCGGTACTTTGTGTACTGGGAATCCCGCGGGAATTTCAAATCTAGCATCGACGAAGTCGCGGGCATATCTTAGTAACTATATAATATTGTTAATATAACTACCAGTCCAAGTGTGATAGTATGCATTGTTGCTACGTCCATAAAACACGTCATATACCACACACCAGCAAGTTTCTTTAGAGAATATTGCTTGTTTCACCATTAATTAATGCGATACTAAAACACCTTAAGCAGTGTTTATTGGCTTTCGCGACGCGCCTTCCGCCATCTGTAATAGGCTAGGACTGGGACTCGACCCGTCTCTATGGGAAGACGTCTGGAGTTTTTGCACGCGCAATGCGGGGGACATGATAAGACTGCATTTGTACTTTAGTGATGGCAGCTGTCGATGTGAAATGTCGATAGAATGTATTATAGACATTGTTGCTTGTTAATGGCTTTTTCTTGTAAGGATTATAATTTTAAAATTTTTGTTATTGTTAAATATAGATTTTCACGTGGCTTCTTTCCTGTAAATTGCGTTTCTTATATAGTAATTTTCAAGTTTTACGGGATATTCTTTTTATCTCTCTATTTTGACCGAATTTGTGCATCCCATTAGGCACCACTCAGCACTTTACTAAGTCTGCATACGTTACTGGTGAGCAATATTTAAAAAAAAAACGAAAATCGGAAGTATGCTGTGACAGTACACTTGGTGTTACACATATTGATAAAAGTTATCCTATGTTCATTTCCGATCTCTAAAGTTATATAGTATACATATGTATATATATATACCAAATTGCATTGAAAATCCGTTCGTGCCCAATTACGCAGAGAGTAAGAACACCTGAACATGCAAATAAACACATTTTCTAATTTTATATATTAGTATGTATTCAATTTATATTTAATGTAAATGGTTAAAAAATAAAAACAATGATTTGACGATTTTACTCTATAAATAGGAATACAAAAGAACAGAAATCTAGTTATTAAAACTGTATTTTTGTAACACGTCTTTAAATTGTCTGTTTTGCAAATAAAAACAATTGAATATGTTTTGAAACTTCAGTTACACTGTCTATATTATTATATCATAGAATAGCTAACCCGCGCCCACTTCTTAAATTTTTATTTAGGCGCGCTTCGGCGACTCGGTTACAAAATTTTTCTTTTTTTTCTACTTACATACTTAATTAGATTTTTTATATATTATAAACCTTCAGTGAAAAATTATCTGACTGAGAGTAAAAATCCGTTGCGTGGTTTAGAAGGACTTAGCGGACATACAGAGAGACGCGGAAAGCGGCTTTGTCGTATAATATGTAAAGATATTTCTATTTCGGTCGATACAATCATTAATTAGTGTGTCTCATCACTATTGCCTTGACTGCCGCGTTCCTAAGCTTCGTTGTGTGCATACCTCCTTTTTTGTTTGGAACCGGGCGGATGACCCACTCCAGGGACCCGTCGTTACACGCAAGTCAATGTCAGTCATCATCGTTTTTACATTTGCCAGTGGGAGGTTGATGTATTCTTGTTTTGTATTTGATCTCCGACTGATCGATGTTTTTAGAAAAAAAAACAAGTACAACATTTGATTCTTAATTTATATTCTGTAGTTGCAATGTAGAAAACATTGCGTACATTGCCCCGCTTTGTCTTAATTGTGATTAATCTGATGACATATACAGAACTCTTTCTGTAAATCTCTGTCTCTCTCTCTGATTAATAAAAATCAACGTAACAAACATTAATAATATCGTACTTTTCACGACTTGACTCACGGCCAAGGTTATATTTCTTCATTAATGTCGTCTTTTCCATAGGACTTTTTAATCTATACTTAATATTATAAAGAGGAAAGATTTGTATGTTTGTAACGAATAAACTCAAAAACTACTGGACCGATTTCAAAAATTATTTCTCCATTAGAAAGCTACATTATCCTTGAGTAACATAGGCTATACTTATACGTTTATACCAAAATGTTAAAAAATAAATGCCCACCCGTGTGAATCCGGGACGGGTCACTACTCATTTATATGCTTGGCACAGAAGTTCGAAGTCTATGCAACTTACATCGGCATTATAGACGAAGAGCTACTGGTTCCTTAGAGTAAACTGTTTAGCACACTTGATGTTTTAATAGCATAATTTAAAACAATATGAAGTGGAAGCAAGGAGAGGGAAGGGAAGACCAAGGCGAGCATTCGTGGATCAAATAAAAGAAAAAGTGGGTGTCGTGTCATACATAAAAGTAAAACAACTGGCCCATAATAGAGAAGATTGGAGGAGGCTCCACTGACAAGAGCATAGCTCTTAAATAATACATAGATAGATAGTGTTCCTTAACGTCATGTTCAACGTATGCGCTACTACTAAAGGCCGGTTGCGATATCTTACTATTCATTCACTTGTCTCGCCGTCGATTGAATTTGACATTACTTGTATAGAGCGTATATCAAATTTTAACTAATAATAAGGCAACTGAACTGTTAGTAGAATGTAGGAACTGGCCATAAATTACAGAGCCGCCTAATGCCTATATGCAACCGATAGAATAACATGGTTGCTGCCATCATATTCTTAAAATAATAAAAACATCGTCTTAACATTTCAACCTTAAAACTGTTAAAAATTAATCTGCATATAACAATTTTATTTGTACTTGAAACTTTTATACATATTTGTAATCCTTAAGAAGGGGATATAAAAAACCACTAAAACTGCCAGGTTTTATATTCTTTATTGTATATTTGTATAATACAATATGTTATAATTGTTTTGCCTTATGCTAAACAAGTTAGTCGGATCAACCAGTAGCTCTTAGTCTATCTAATAACAGCTTTATGTAATTTCCTTTTTAAACACCTGTCATTTAAAACACCAATACAGTTCTCACAGCGGAAAACAAATTGCGGCACAATCACGAATTTACCAAGCCCAACAACAATGGGCATGTATGTTACAGGGGCATTCTCACCATTTTTATGTATGGTACGATACACAAGTATTCGCGATTGATTTAGGGCCGATTTTTCAATCATTAGACAAAAGTTCAATGGAATAAATTATAACCTCACTCAAATTCAATTCAACCGTTTTATTCATGCAACTGTCATTTTTAATATTCTCACTTTATATTTTATTTATTGAAAAAAATTTATTCGGTGACAGAAAAATTTACCCTGAATTGGTTAAATAAAATCTAAAGATAAATTAAATTAATTTGTGGCTAAACATAAACATATTTTAAAACGATCAAAGATTAAATGCCAATATTAAAACAAATCTCTCAAACACGGCAGTGGTCTACAACATAAAAAATCTCGGTGCCCCCACTTTAAGTATTATAGTTATATACGTTATAATATACGTTTTATAAAAAACTAGCTGTACCCACAGACGTTGTCTTGCCTTTAAAAAATAAAAATCTAGAAACCTATTGCAGCGCCATCAACTGGGACCAATTGTTACTCTAATCTATTCTCGAATCTACTTGAAAAAACACAAAAAAATTGATCAAAATCGGTCCCACTGTTAAATAGGTGTGCAGCGGCGCCACCTACCGGGTCCAATCGTGAATCTGAACCATCTCAGGACCCACTTGAACACACACAAAAATAATTCACCTAAATCAGACAAATTAAAATGAGTTTAAATGCAGTCACCATTGCCGAAATCGGCTGGGAAAGAATGATGGCTAGACTGATGTTTTTTAACGATATTTTTTTTAACTGATGAGTATAATATTTTAATACTTATTATCCTATTCCGGACGAAGACAGTTCCAAAAACAGAAAAACAATCATAAAAATTGGTCCAGCCGTTCTTGAGTTACAAATGGTGTAACGAACGCGACTTTGTTTTATATATATACTGTAATACAACACTAGTCATTGTTAGATGCTGTTAAGTTCGTAGAATATTTGGGCTAATTTTTACGTAGTAACAAGTGTAAACGTTATGTCAGGTAAACCAAACCATTATTGGCACCCCATAGTAATATTATTTTCTAAAATATGGCTACAAAACAAAATATTAAGTTTTCTGAATAATAATGTAAGTGTTTTTAATCTTCTGTGGCTACAAAATAAAAAGACACTAAGATTTTAATAATAATATATTGGGCAACTTCAAAAATAAAATATTAAGACTTCTTTAAGAAATTAATCTTAAATTTTACAGGGTGCCATTTACCCCAAATTCCTGGGGTACGTGTTGTAAGACCTTTTGTAAGCAGCCAGACTAAATGCATATATTTTGACATATCGAATAAGAGTTAATTTATCTTAGCTTTTTGAAGTGAAACTTCTTTAGAGTCGTTGTGATTTGAAACTAGATGAAACGAAAAAGCGACACTCAAAAGAGATAAATATAAAAATCTGTAGTACTAAGCCTGAGAGAGAATTATAATAATTTAAACGCTATTTTCATACACAAAAAGTTGGAAATGTTTCGAAGTTTTTCATCAATACTTCAAATTTCGTAAATTTTTTCGTCGTTTCGTTCGTTTAATCGTTTTTGATTAATTTTGAATTTGACGTTTTTATAGATTAATTCATTTTTAAGAGTTTGAAAGTCAAGTATTTTTTGTTATCTAATGCTAAGAATTAATATTTAATTTAGAATAATCATACATTAAAGACTGCAATAAAATTTATTTGATTCAATTACAACAACAAACTAGGAAAATATGTCGTTTTAAAGACGATGAACCAGGTAATTTTCAAAAACAAACAAAAAAAATCGTATCTCGATTACAGTGACACTTAGGACATAGGGATCCTATGGGTTAAAGATAGCTCTTGATCCATCCAATCCCTCAAAAAATTTTGTCGGTCCATGTGCCAAAACCGGGATATTATAACGATGTATGTGTATAATATATAAAATGTGATGTCACAAAATTTAGAATCCCTTCCACCCCTTGTCACACATTGGCTTCTACTGCGTGTGAACTGCACACACACTCAATTTTTTCGTAAGATTTATGTAATAGTTAATGCACTTTGTTATTTAAATCTAATAAGTCTTTCATCGTAAATCGTGTAACTTGGACCACAGTTCACGCACAGCAGTCGTAAGAACGAGTCGTGAACGTAAAGAATGCGCCACAACAAGGCGTTTTCGTGCAAATATCCGTCGGCGGAGTCGTGCGTCCGTCTGTACTCGTGTTACGTGATCTCATTACCTTTAAACGTTTTTCGCTGACAATGCCCCTTTTCACGATAGCACGTGGACGTGACTCTTTTTGATAATGGGCGTGGAATTTTTTGAATGGATTTCGAGTACTTGTTTTTATGATTTTGTACTTGTGACCGGTGCCTATATCCTACTATTCATTCACTTGCCTTACCATCGGTTGAATTTGGCACGGGTTATAGAGAATCGAAAAGTTGTGATAGTATTACACGAAGTAAGTATGGAGAAAACTTTTACTATATTGAAATTCAACACTTTTTATTCAAAGTAAATTCCACTGGAGGACACTTTTTGAAGGTCATACATGTAAATCAAAATTTAAATCTACTTCCTATTCTATGTACACCGCTTCGCAATGTGTTATCGCTGTTCAAAGGAGAAGAAGCGGCAACAAACTCCCCAGCAACATATAATAAATATAATAACAGCCCATAACTGTCCCACTGCTGGGCTCGGGCCTCCCACTGTAGGAGAAAGGACAGTATATCCGCCACGTTTGTCCAGGGCGGCTTTGCATGTTTGACACATCTCGATGTGCAGGTTGCATCACGATGTTTTCCTTCACCGTTGTTAGCACGTGGTAATTGTAACAATATGCACATTCGGTCAGAAAACTGCCTAAGTATGTCTAGCTAAAAATATTTTTTCATCTTTTTTTTAAATACATATAGAAGTTGTATTACAATTACTTTTCAAAGAATGAATGGAGTTGTAACGAACAAAAAAATATTGTTACCATCGCAATAATGACATACTAAGAATTCATACTGCGACAAATCTCCATAGATTCCTTACATGTTATGCAAAATATAAATGTTATACAGAAGATAGTATAAAAGGCAGGAACGAGCAGCTATGTAAATGCAGTTTTGTCATTTAAATATATACTTATATATATAGACTAACATTTAAGTTTTGCACATACTGTAAAGCATGTGAGAATCTCATCATTCTTCATCTACGAAAACTCTATACAAGCACACTCGTGAGTAGAGTAGCAAAGGCTTCGCAAATTGATTTTCGCTTTCCGCGTTACATTAAGCACCTGCAGTCGTGATGCAGGGTTATGATTTTCGAGTAAATTACACCAATTTCACTTGCTATCAAGATTTTAATATGAAAGTACTTAGAACCGAAAGGGATTTCTGTTATTTATGGAATGCAGCCGCACTTTGCGTATATTACTTCACATGACTTAATTCTATACCAATAAAATATAAGTAGCTATATAAGTAATAAACATATTTATTACGAGATAATTTTTTGTATAATATTTTAGTTATGTAACTAGGTGGTTGATTTAAAATATTTTCTACTCTAATATCAAACTTTAGATATTCCTAAGTCAGGGATTCCCAAACTATTTTGGGCAAGAGACCCCCTTTCCAAAATGAACTGATACCTTAGACCCCCATAGCCAAAAAGTACAACAATGACACTTTCAATTAAAATATTAGTCATTCTTATAACAAGTTGGTACACGTAACACAACTTATACAGTATCTTGAAAGTTTCAAATAAGAACTTGTGTTTAATTAATAGGGGTCGATTTTTAGACCTCATTGACCCCCAAAATCAATTTTCGTTTATGTCGACCCAGGGGGTCGATATCGACCACTTTGGCAGTCGTTGCCTTAAGTGGATTAATACATTTAAACATCAGAAAATAGTGTAGTGAATTGTAAAAATCGTGTGCCTGTTGGACCAGAATGCTCTTTTAAGGACAAGCAATATACAAAATTAAAATGGCAACTGCTATTTATTATTTACTATATATTATATTTGGGGGAGTAAAAGCTTTAGTATTATTGACTAGATTTGAATATAATAATTCATGTTGATACAACAGAGCCAAGAAAATAGTCGTGCATTTGTCGCCGCGCAAAGTAGTAGTAGTCAAATTATATTATTGAGAAGGAAAATGCACTTGTTGTCAGAATGATGGACTATATAAAGTAATTACGTACGTACAAAGGTTGACATATTCGCCGACTCTGCTCCTTCTATTAAGAAACGACTCAAGGCTTTGTTCAAATTTGTTTTGTTTCTACTTCTATTTTGTTTTTATCACTCTAAGATCATACATACATAGTCCGTTGATAATCAATTATATTATGCATGCCGTGTTTGCATAAACAGAATATAGTGTTAAGCTATGAAACGGCTTAGTTAATATACAAAATAAAAATATGCTTATAACCTATATTCAATTTTGCAGAACAATAAAAAACAAACCTCTGTTACTTCACATTTTACAACTTACAATTTACTATTGAAGAAGTTGAAAAAACTTATAATCTGATTTCAATTAAGATTCATATTGAGAGAGTAATAAATAGAATAAAAATGTTCATATTTTAGACAAACTACCAATCAGTTTGTTTAATAACGTTAATAAAATAGAATATTTTTTGTACTCTAGTTAAAAAAAGTCATTATTAAAGATGAATAATGTATTTGAGGCAATATAAATAAAAAAGTGATTATAATTATACCTAACTTATTTTATTTCTACCTTTTAAGCTTGTAATATACTTTATATATAATAATTAAACATTTTAAAACAGATATCCATATAGAAAGTAAATTTTGATGATTTTGATGTATTTTCTTCACAACTTTAGAAATGAACTTATTGTCATAAACTGTGGCAAGTATAGTATGTACTTTTGATCACGGGAATAATATAGAAAACTGCGTCCATAGGCAACTGTAACCACTTTCCATCAGATGGGTTGTCAGTTTGTCTGCTGTAATTAAGCTACATTTAAAACATGTCCCTCTTCATACAATTTTAGACCTTTTGTACTGTACTGACCACGTCTATTGTTGTTTTAAACAATGTAAAAAAAGGCTAAAAATATGTTTACTAGAAAAAATGATATACTCAAGTAATGATTTCCTTAAATATGACAAAGAAATGCTATTTTAAGACTATTTTATATTTTATTTATATTTTTGGCTTTTGACATTTAATTTGTTTTGTTTTCTTGATATTGTTTTATTTCTGTTTTTTAATATAACGAATTAATTGGTTTAAGTTTATAATATTAGAATTGTTGTGATTTTTTGTTTTTAGATTGACGTGCACTAAACATTTGTATGACCATGTGTAGGCCAAATACAGTGAGAACATTTGACTTTGTTACCATCCTATGTATAACTATTACCTGTATTTTTACGAATAAAGATTCATTCATTCATTGTTTGTGATTCGTCGAAACTCATAATGTATTATTTTGTTCATTGAAATGTTTAATTATTAAGCCTGAAGCTTTAACAAAAATTGACACTGATTAGTTCGCTATTATAACGCAGCGTGTCGCTACTGTAGAAAATAGTGCTGCCTTCTATAGTTAGAGCTGTATAGGTACAGGGTACGTTCGAGGATCGGCCAGGGGTTTTAGTGGGCATCCCCAACAGGAGAGGCGAATCCCACATACATGGATGGTTCAAGTCCTCAATTGAATTCCCTCTAGTAAAAAAAATTTACAAAACGATGCAACTAAGGGTTATATACATTTGCGCTAGTGATTTAGCTCTTTCCACCGTCGACTCGGCTGATCTGGTTGAATTTGGTAAATGAGATGTAACTAACGTGTTTACGCAGATCGCATCCTATATAAGATGCCACAAGGCCAGGGATTTAGAGTCATTCCGCTAATACAACTACCATCGTTCATTATGTGAACAAATGTTCCTTAATATGACAGCTGTCATTTACCAATCAATCCGTCAAAACCAGCTGTCACTTGGATACGCAACAAGGTTTCACGGTCAACTTTCATAACTTCGACGAAAGTTATACAGGTTCCACGCCCAACCCGATAAAGCATCAAAACAAACACGATTCAAGGTGAATGCCGGTTACGTAGTACCAATATGAACTGCTTCAAAGATGATATAACGCGGTATATGTAGAAGAAATTGATTTCAGTTGTTGGTCTGTTTGTTTAAAGTTACATTCATGAGGAGGTGAAATAGGTAATAAATACTCTTTCAATTCGATAAACAAATCTTTAATCTTCTTAAAAAACATTTTATTAACATCGCCAGTTTTCACTACAACTCAAGCTCTCAACCCACGCTAGAGTCTGGCCAACGAGTCGTGGCGCAACTAAATGGCGGCAAATTCAAAATATCTTCAACTGGCAATATTAAATGTAACATCCGAAGCTCGATTTTGTACTTTTGTGTTTTTATATTAATATAATGAAATTAAGTATACAATTTTTACCTAGTTAATGCATACAAAAAATTTCAACAAAACAGTATGTAAGAATTCAAGTGGAACGCGGCCTAAGTGACACATAGATAAATCTGTGGTAGATACAAAATATAGATTTTTGAAAAGTGTTCAATATCAAATTATAATAGTCAATAATGTTAATTTCTGTGAATTGACTTTGGGTGTCGTTTCTTTGTCTTTTCGGGTAAGCTTAGGGCATATAAGTTCCGTATTTAGCCTACATTTAATTGCCTAATTGTGTGTACTAAAATTAGTAACTTTGTCTTTTCAGAGAAAACAACATTTTTATTTCTTAAATTCCTGAGTTAATAAAGAGTTGTCTTATATTAATGCAATTACTTCGTTTCGGTTTCGCCATTGCTTATCAAAAACAACACGCGGTGAGATGTTTCTATTTGTTTGACAGACATGAATGTTGCCATAGGAAGAATCGGAATAAATAGCTTGTGACATGACTCGCTGTACAGATTCTAGTATTCGATCGTCTCTTGTAATTTCATTTCACCTTCAATTTTTGTCTTCTTTTTCGTTCATCATCTATCCTTCTACTCCAGGCTGGTTGTAGCCTTTTTGCTGCCGTAGGCAAATTCGGAATATGGCGCCCCAGAAGTTTAATAAAACTAAAAGAAATCTTCTATCTAGCTTTCTTCTCCCAGAACCCTGTCTATTTGTGTTGTGTGTACTTGTTGATTTCACTACTCATATATTCTCTAGATTCAAGAGAACGAATTGAAATATTTTTTGGGTGTTTTAGTATTTCAAGCGCTTTTGCAGACATTCTTACCATACCTAAATTTTGCCACCGTAGGCAGTTTCCTGCTGTATCTACCGTCTCGAGCCGTCCCTACTCACTCACACATTATTCGGAAACACGCTATACATTATAACCACTCATGCGTTCGAAAACATTTATAGTCCTACATTGATATTGCTGTTGAATTGCTTGGACCGTGGGGCCGCATTCTCAAAAGATCTAATCGATTCTTCAGGTGATCAGAGAGTTGGTGCATACCTTGGACAACGGACCTGTATGGCGATCGAACAACACCCAACCTTCTGGGCACCTGGGCAGCTCATCCACAGAAGGCGACGGACTTCTGTGGTTGAGCGGGCTAAGCCTTTGTCGGCCTAACCCACTAGAATGCTGGCTCTGGGTTTGATTTGAAGGGATGCCTTCACTAGGGTGGAGGGAGGAGCTAGGTGGAATGCTCCTCCGTCACATAGGACGACCTTCCAGTGAGGCTAGTGTTGTTCCTCACCGGCCTAGGCCCCTGCCCCTCTACTTTCATTTCTTTCATTACTGTTGGAAATTTGTATATATTCTTTGTACATTTCGGGAAACGTTTGCGACCTCAAATATTTCACTGCGCCATCTATTGGCTTGTAAGTATTCCACTACAGATTCCTGGTATACTAAAATTCATAAACAAATTTTCCGTTATTCACTATGGTTTGGGTGTCTGGGATCGGCTCCAAAGTGGTCCGTTGTATATTACCCATAACACAAGCGTAAATTGCTTAGCTTGGGGATATACAATGTATATTTGTCTACGACTTATTAAAAACTAGAAAGAGTATCTTCTTAATTTTTGCGATCAGTACACATTATAAAACTACATTTTAACGGTTTTAAACGCGGTATCTCATATTTTTATTTTAACTCAGTAAGCTAAATAAAACTAACATTACTCATTGACACTTGACATCTTTGTCTTCCGTGATCGCGGCTACTGAAAAGTAGCCGAAACGTCAAAATAAAAATCTAAGAAAATACCGTGCTTAAATCCGTTAAAACGTGGTTTTATTAAATACAAACTAAAAGTGAACATTGAACACCACGACGAAACTTTTCGTTGTAGTTGATTTTTTATATAATTTTCGGTGTGGAGTCGCGTGTTTCAAGTAGTACCTCAAATAGTGAAAACATGGTAACACTGAACATATGTTTACTTTCGCCAAACATCGATGCATTTGAATAGAAAGTGAGTGTATGCTATAATCTAAACAAAAAATTTAATTTATTATTTCCGTCATTTGATTAAATAAATATGTAATATCTGGCGTTAATAGCATTGAAGATGACTTAGTTTATGTTGTCTTTCTGGTTTATATACATCACCGGCCGAATGGTGTAATTCCATTGAACGCCTTTATCTAACAATTATATGATTTGATTGAATGTTAAGTAGATTCAATTGCTTATATAATTAGTGATGGTAGTGATATCTAAAATAATTATACTTTTTCTTAGGGCTTCTATATATTTTAAATAACTAGTGGTCGCCCGTGGTCATTCGACCATAATTATTAATTTAAATTATAAGTTTGAACATTATTAAGGTTCTGTTGTCAAAGACTATACTTCTAAAATCACAGATTTCGCCAAGGCTACGCTGTTAATTTGACTTTTACAATAAACAAAAGAATATATATGCGTGTGTGATTCAAATACATGGTAGTGTGTGTAATGTTTTTTTTATTGATTTAATATATTTTTTTTGAATAATTTAAAAAAAATAGCATTCTGCTCTCCTTCTCTATATAAACTATAAGTGTGCGAAATTTCATACTCTTCCGTCCGCGCAATTTTCGTAAAAAGGGGTACAAAGTTTTTGCTTCACGTATTCGTACACAGATATTTTAACTGCTATTAGGGATAGGATCGTCGATTGTACTAGTTGAGATATATGAACTCTGATGTATATAACACTGCTTTCTTGTGTGCAATAAATAATTTCCTATTCAATTATATTCTACATTTTGCGTAATATTCTAATATAAATTCTATATACAGGTGAACTTTTCAAGGTCAAGGCCTTCAGGGCCAAATCCTAAACTATAAGAAATAGCGAAAAATACTCGAAGGAGTCTCAAGGTCGATTTTGACTATCGTTTAAATTTATGAAAAATCAATCACCTTAGCAAGAGCTAGGTCTTAAATATTATGATGATAATATATTTTTAACCTACTTCAAAAGCCAAAAGTAATTATTATGTACATCTTAAATTCGATGTCAAGCAAAACGATAAAAACTGCTATAATAAAAAAATACTGAAAAATATAGTAATTTCTATGTCTTACTTTGTAGATAATAGAGTTGCGTCGGACACATACGAGCCGGTACATTTGTCCCGAACAAAATCCAATTGTACTGATACGGTACGAAATCTAAAAACGTAATGCTTCAAATATTTTGTCGCGCTACTATTCAATGTACTACTCACACCTCGAATGTAAGAGGAATGATGGAACGAGCCAAAAGCTACAATAGTACAATAACGCCTCTACGGATATTCACATGACAAAGAGGGACAACATGATTCTGTAATATATAGGTACAATTTGTGAGAAACAGTACAAACGAAGTAATGACGACCATCGCTTCACATGTACTGCCGCACTACAAATGTGCTGCTACGCTACAAATGTACTGGCACGGTAAAAATGTACTTGCACGGTACAAATGTACTTCTACGCTACAAATGTACTGGCATGGTACAAATGTACTGCCACTCTACAAATCGTACAAAATGCCTCGCCTCATTTGAAGTGGTACATTGTACTGGTTCAGTACTAAATGTCATGTTATTCTTACAAACTCATTTTAAAATCATGTACTGCCCAACACTAGTAGATAATGAAGAGGGTGCCCCGTATAGGGTGGAGGAGCGAGTTGGAATGCTCCTCCGTCTCAAAGAACCGGAAGATCTTCCAGCGAGGCTATTGTTGTTCCTCGCAGGCCTAGGCCCATCTGTTATTGCTAAAATCTTTTTATATGTTCTTTGTACGTTTCGGGAAACGTTTGCGACCTCAATTCTTGCACAGCGCCATCTATTGGCTTGTATTTGTTCCACTACAATAATATTTATTATTGGCTTTTTAGTTAGTTCTGGAATCGGTTTTTTTTTTGCTAGAATTTTTGTGTATGATGATTAATCTCAAACATAATAAAACAATGTAAACGTCCTGAAAGTGTGCAACAGAATAAACTAGGCTATCATCAGCGAAGTCTGACGAATGCTCGTCGTGTAAACATAGGTGCAAGTGTTAGTTAATTTTAGACAATACGGTGTGATTCAACGCTCTGTAAATATAGGTAGTGTTTTCATGTTAAAACGTGAGGAAAGGATTAAGGAATCTTGTTTATTTCCTTATGAAAATAGCCACACGCCCTGAATGAGTTCATGTTTCGTCGTAACAGAAATAAATACCTTTTTAACGAAACAAAGGTAAGGTAACTCTTCATTGTACGCCAAAGCATAGATAAACAGAAGTAGAAAAATACAAAAGACAGTACAACGGGCGGCCCTATCGCTAAAAAGCGATCTCTTCCAGGCAACCCTTGGCAGGGATTAATATATTTTTAAAACTAATGGTGGTGCAGTTTATTAATAATGATGATAAGTATACACAGTGCATATACGTGCAAAAACAGTATATATACATACGTATATATACATATGACAATATACACACATATCGTTTTTACGAACGTTTTTATCTTGCCAAGCTTGTAAGGAATTTATGGAGATATATTGCAGCATAACATTTTAGTACGTCATGTCATTATTATAACTATAATAATATTTTTCTTTCCTTTTATTGTGTCTTGGTCTTATGAGTAGGCACTGTTTGCTACAACTCAATTAATTCTTCAAAAAGTAATTCTGTAACATACTTCTGTATAAAACTTATTAAAAAAAAAGAGAACTTCAGATATAAATGGAATAAGAAATATAAAGAAAAACAATATTTTGCTAGACGTGTTGCTGGGGAGTTTCTTGCCGCTTCTTCTCCTTAACGGCAACAACACGTTGCGAAGCGGCGTACATAGAAACTGAAGAAAAATTAAATTTTAAATTATATGTATGACCTTCAAAAAGTGTTCTCCAGTGCAACTTATTTTAAATAAAAACGTTTGAATTTGAATTTGAATATATAAATATATAGTCGACGGTCGCAAATTATGGGAGCTAGACACGTACAGAAATTCGAAGCGTTCCTTGAGGTAACGAGGAGTAGACGATAAAAACAATGTACTCTAAAGAAAAGTTAGAA
The DNA here is from genome assembly GCA_039645545.1 of Dendrolimus houi. Lineage (NCBI taxonomy): Eukaryota > Metazoa > Arthropoda > Insecta > Lepidoptera > Lasiocampidae > Dendrolimus > Dendrolimus houi. The sequence goes on along the minus strand of CM077137.1, from coordinate 1,397,732 downwards.
TATGAGTATTCCGGTGTAAATTGATACGTAACTTGAGTTTTTTATGGAATTCAAAGACCTGGTCATATTTAAATAACTCAAATATAAACCTTATACAGAAATTTTGAAGTCGCTTAAGTTTATGTAGTTGTCTGTTGTGATACGATATCTATGACAAAATATAATTTTATAGGCCATAAGAATGACTTGGACTTTTGGAATTCTTGCGTGGAACCATGGAAAAGCAACGCGTAGAGGCTTTCGACAATTTAATTTAAAAATGTGTTGTAACACTGACCTGCGTTTATCTCTGTATACACCTCATATAAATGGGCCATTATTATTACTTAATATAATAATTGTGAAATAGATTAATCAAGAATGCTCGTCGTCAGCCATTCGCAGTCCACTGTTGAACGTAGGCCTCCCCAAGTCGGTGCCACTCTTCCCTGTCCTCTGACTTCATCGGGAACTGAGAGCCGTTTTCTGTGGTGCTTTCTCATGGGGATTTAAATGTTATAGTTACCACGCTTGGCATGTGGGTTCGTAACCGCAGTGTCGGTCTATTTGCATCGGAGACGCTGCTGCCCATCTCCGACCAGAGGATTTCTATAGGCCAGCTTTCTTGCGATGGTTATACCCCATCGATCGGTCGCCAGAGCCTCGTTTGCTGACGGCAGGTGGTACCGTGGGCAGGTGAGGTTGACAATTGGGTCCACAAGATGTTACTCGTAGATCCCTTACCCCCCAGCTTGCTATACTCCCTACTGTTTCGCCTAAAATATCGTTACTAGTATATTCTGTGTTCTGGTTAATTTGGTGAGCAATAATTATATTATTACTCACCAAAAAAAGAGTTTGTTTATTTCTTTATTTCACCTTTGATTCAATTTATGTACTAGCAACAGCGTTAAATGTCCGAAGTGGTGTAATCTAGTTGACAAACTTTTATTTTAGATTTAAAATTAAAATACTAGTTTTATATATACAGTTTTCTAATGATTTTCATTTTCTATTTTTACAGGGCTGGTCGTAGAAGGCGGAACCCCCTCGCCTTGTACGCAGATGATGATGGCCATGATCTGAGTGACCTTGGGATTGGTACCTCCAGCACCAAGAGCAGTCTTAGCGAAGACTGCGACACGCATAGCCTCGCTGTGAGTATTCTTATGTCTTATTTTCTTAATTATATCATATTTTTATTTTTTATATATTGTTTTAATATACATTAAAATTGCCAATTGTATTTTCCTGAGCATTGAAACATAACTATAAAATATAGAAATAACCACATCATCCCGAGCAAAATTGCTAGTAATCGAATTCGTTTTTAAGCCATGCGAAAAATAAATCATTTTTCTTTTTTAGAGCGATGGCATCGACCTGGATAAAAACCATTCAGACGTCGATAATATGTCAAACTGTGACACCAACCGGAAACTAGGCTCGAGCGCCAACGAATACGATACTTGCACGACCATGACCATCAGTTCTCCAGAGCCCGAGGAGTACACGTACGAGGGCGCAATAGAAGGTTACAAATCCAGAATCATTTCACAAACAAATAGCAACATCGTAAAAACAATCGTGAAAGAGAAATCACCAGAAAAAAGCAATGGTGACCTTAACAGAATTAGAACGTCAGTGAGTAACAAAATTGAACAGAAAGTTTCATCTTTCCAACAAGAAAGGGCAAATGATACAAAAATTATTAAGAAAGATCTACCAAAAGTCGATATACATAAAAGAAGAGAACAGTTCGAAAGAGAAAGTTCGCAAGAGTTACTAACAAAACCAAAATTACCCGATATTGCAAATAAGAAGTCTATCAAGGAAAGACTGTCTAGTTTAGAGAAATTCACAGAAGAGAGTCATACTCAAAAATCTACAAGCGACCTTACTAAGTTACCCGTTGAAGTAAAGCCACTAAAAGAGCGATTATCTTGCCTTGAAAAGGTAAAATCTACTGAGCCAGAGAAAGTAAAGAGGCTCTCCAATGGAGACCTTTCTAATACGAGATCTTTAAAAGAGCGTCTTTCGAGTTTGAAGTCTCAAACTTCGGAAGAGGAAACAAAATTCATGAAAACAGAAGTCAAAGATGTGTCTATGAGTTTAAAGGAGCGTTTGTCGTTTTTGGATGCAGCAAAGAATAAAGAAATACCGAAGATATCAGTTGAAGAAGAAATAGCTCGAGCTGAAAAAGCTGAAGCCAAACTTGATGACTCAAAGGACCATATTAATGATAATTCTTTGAAAGCAAGCTTGTCTGGTATTGAAACTCAAATGCAGAGCTTCTGCCGCTCCCTCGATAGTTTAGATATGAACGGGCAGTCGTCTCCAAATTCATTCGAAAGGGTGCAAAGTCTGGAAGATTTTGATTGCGCTGAAATGCAAAACAATACAGTGCCAAGTGATATTGAAACCGAAGATAGTGGTATACACACAGCCCGAGATTCTTGTGCACCAGCAGACGATATAGCTGATCTTACTCAAGTTGCATCACCTATCAGTGAACCGATGGTGGAAGCATCAGAGTACGAATCTTCAATTGAAGATGGACCAACGGACCACAAAATTGAAGAAGAAAAGATTGAACCGGTTCAAACGATTATTCAAGATATCATAGTTGAAGAAGCCGAGGAACAGGATAGTAACGATGATAGCGTCACCAATTATATGCAAGCTGTTTCTCAACCAGAAGAATTGAGTGTTAGTGAAGAAGTAACTGAAATTCAAGTAGACAAGGAGGATGAAGATACACTGAAAAGTTTGGAAATCCAAGACACCAGTGTAAGTCTGAATGAGCCTATATCTACAGCGTCGGAAAGTGACACTGTCGTCTTCGAGGGGAAAATGACGATACACTTGAATCTTACTGAATTATGCAATAGTATAAACACCAGTGCTGGGAATACTAATATAACTAACGTTTCTACTAACAGCAAGAGCATGCCAATGGTAACTGTCTCTAATATAACAACAATTACTAACATATCGCCTAAAAATTCCATTAAAACGCTAAAAATCGAATCACCTAACAAAGTACCTAATGTTACATGTACATCTGAGTGTTCTCTTGTAAAATGTTTAGATAATTCACCTGTCATGCCACCTAGTGTTAAGCCGGACGTTGTCAAGAGTACTGAAATTACGACTAAAGCAGATACGGTAAGTAATTCACAAGATTCGAATCCGTTTTGGCAGAAACGGACTAAACGTTGTATAGAGCCTAACAGACGAAAGACAATACTTTTCATTAATAACAAAGTAACAACGAATTCTGTACCAAATCCAGATAGCAAAAAAGCTTAAAAACCTAATTTTAGAATCATTCGATCCTCATAAATTGCTTAGACGCAAGATAGATGAGGAATTTCGAAATGATGTTGATTTTTATAGAATTTTTAACGATCTATTGATCTCACCCAATATTTATCCTCCACTAAAATACCCCATCGTAGAATTTGTTATGTCACTAAGATTTGTCAAGCTTATGTTGGTCCTAATTGTAATAAAATATTGAGTAATTATACTACTATTTCTGACCAGTCAAAGATTAACAAAAATATATCCTTAATTTAAAAAAGAAATGTAACCTATTTATCATAATTTGTCTTTAATTTTTAATATCTGATTGTGTTTTTTATCAATAAAGCTATAACCTCGTATTTGTTTGATTTTATACCAACTTACGCTTGACAAAATAAAACATCAATATATAATAACCAGTCATCGTTATTGTGCTAAAACAACTTGTAGTCGAATTCCCTAGCACTAGTATCGTTTACAGGGTTATAAGTAGTGCCCATTTAGATATATTTATGTATAATATACCCCTCTTCATATACAGTCATAGTAACATCAGTAGTTTATTTATTCAAAGTGATATCTGTAAGTTCATTATCAAAAATATAATATGTTAATCTGTTATCATTAAGGGTTTTATTTATTGCATTTGTTTTTGTGACGACTTTATAATATTAGAAAGTCATTACCTCATCGTATCAAATTCCATTTGTAATATATTCGATATTAATTAAATCGTAACCTATTGAATTTGTAGCAACAAATCTAACACCAAAAATAAAACAAGATTTGTCAAGAATAGACTAAAATAAATTCCCGGTTATAATAATATTTCGAAATAATCTGTAGTAGAACTTGTTACGTATAAATAACAAATAGGAATATTACTAGAATTTTCCTTAAAAAAAACAATTTTAGATTTTCCAAAACTACGAGTTGGACGAAATTTGATATTTATTTTTGGAGCACATTGAAGTACAGACGCAAATCTATTCCATTTAGATAATAATGTAAATTTTGTATGTAAAATTATCATTATCTCATGCATATCTATGCCAAACAATTTTATCGTTGTGGACATGACATCAATGCTAGTTAGATAACGGACTTTGCTCAAGTTAGGCCACTTTGCAGCTCCTGAAAATTTTAAAGCTATTATTTCTCTCCTTTTAAGTTTAATCACGGTGATGGGTTAAAAGGTAAGAATCAATATGTATGTAGATGTTGTTGTTTTCTTTCATTTCGGTGCCTATACTAACATTGCATGCTTGAGCACTTAGTTTGGCAAGTCATCAATGGTGATTTGCTCTTTGGGGTTTTATTTAAGAATTTTTGTTCCGGTGTATTTTTTATATTTTGCTTTTTAGTTTTTAAAGGCTGATAACTGATTTTTGATGGTGATTTCATTGGGAGATAAGAGCTTTGTATTTTGAGTCCCAGTCGATCATTTTTTATATAATCATAAATTTTATAATAGTAAATTTTAATCTTGATTTTTTAATCATATTAAGATTATGAAAATTGTATAAGATACTTGTAAGAAAATATGTGTAAGATACTGCACATAGAATTCGAAAATATAGTTTCAAATGATTTATTAATCTATATCATCTTATTTTGGAATTAGTCAAATAAGTAAAAATGATCCTGTCTGTCGCAATTTTAATAATATTTAGTCGTTTGTTAATCTATTTTCTATATTCAGCTACAGTATTTAAAAAAAACTGAATATTGTAATAATTTTATTGTTTTCTGCTATATTTAAAAACCCTTCTGTAAACGTCTGAATAATAAGATATTCGTTTTTAACTTTGTTTCAGCTTTATTTTGGTTTAACCTGGTTGTCTACTTTCAACTGGGTTGTACAGACAGTGATATCATTTGTTTAAAGTGTTAAGAATTTACTCCAAATTCTAATTCCTATAGTCACTGCTATGTATCGGTTTGATTGTAATTAAAAGAATTTTAATTAGGGGAAAATATGTTTTGATAGCCTAATGCTATCTTTCTTCCAAAGTTTACGACTGCAAATTCCAAATCTGTGTATTTTTGTAAATACAAAAAAAAGATTAACTATTGTTTCATAGTTGATATTGAAATCATTTATTCATTATGGAATCTGTACGATTAGATTCTGATGATGTTAAATACAAAAAATATACTGTTGTAGATTCAATTAAAATAGCAGAATTTTATGTTATAAATAGTTCCCTATCATCTTATATTAATTGGACAAGATAAAAAAGACTACAGAAATAAACAAAAATGTTTATGACGTCCAACTTATCACTGTCTTTGCAACCCAGTTACAAAACATACAATACCAAAAAAGCAATAGTTAATATACTGCTCAACTTACAGGTCATTGACGCTTTAGAGCTTGCTTTCCAAGAGCTCGATTCAGAAGATAGCGCTACGTCAGCCAACGTAACAAAAGAAGAAATGGATTTTGATATCGACAAGAAGATCTCCGTTACACCGATGTACGAAAATATTGACATATTCTATCGAAATCCCGTAGACGGAGAGTTTTCTTTAGATATGCCAACGAATGTGATGGAACCACCTAAAGAGAAGCCTCCTCCGCCGCCCACTGAAGATAACCAGGATGATGAGCTTCTTGGCAATGTAAGTCCATATTGAAGATTCTATTTGTTATTGCAATAGGGTTAGTAAACAGGGGGGAGTTTCAATTCGAACTCATGTCCATAGTTGAACTACAGTGAATCATATTTTTGATTCCTGAGACAGATCAGAATTATTAGACAGAGTAACTCTACTAAACATTGTATTCTTAAGAGCCATTTCACAAAATGATTACGCTTGAGTTTAGGTAAAATACTGCATCATTGCTTATGTGTGCGTAGCTACGCACTCAAACGTAACATAAACAGTGTAATGAGAGCGCCGAGTCGGACGAAGCAATCTTGACCCATAGTGTGATTTTATATGAGATTAATAAAAAGTTACACATTTTATTTAGTCTAATGAAATTTTCAAGCTAGTTAAATAGAAAAACAAGAACTTATGGTAGGTAAAATAATATAATAACAATTAACATAAAAACAATCACATATTATTGTCGGTTAACAACTAAACGCTTACGCTATATGAATATTTGGCGTAAAGGCATTGATCTTGCCTTTCTTGGGTCTATGATTTCTGGTAATACGCATTCTTTGTAAAACCGAGTCAATTTGGGTAGCATTTTCTCCTGCCAAAAAGCGTCATCTTTCTTTAATCTTATTACTTTCAATGGAAAATCAGGCCCAGTCCATACAGCAAATACACATATTTCTTTTTTCGCTATGTGCAACTGGCCCTGAACCTGGTAGTCGTTATTTTTGTTCATCTCGATTTCAGATTGGCTGTTCACTTTGAAACATTTTAGATTTTTAGCTTGCAAAGCGGTATCAGGATCTATTCCAAAAAGTGAGCTTGGACATTTCACTTTCACTAATCCTTCACTGCACAATCCATCCGGTGTTGCGCCTAAATAAAAATATTCTTCGTCTATAAAAATACCACATTTATCTATATTACATGTTGGACATTGTCATTCATTCCATTCATCATTGGACAGTGAGTTGTGCCAAAGCCTTTGGCTCACTGTCTCTACCATGTTTTATTTAGGTAATTTGGTCTAGGTTATATGAATATAGAACGGATTTTACAAGAGGAGCAGAATTTTGGTTTGCTCGCCTTTGGCAAATTTTACCAAAGAAGGACGCAGTAAGTATACACCTTCTAAGTTCAAGCCACAAAGAGCTTTCAGCCTGTAATACAGTAGCTCTCTCAATTTCATGGCGCTTTAACGCTTGTTAATTGTTCAAAAACAGTTGTTTTCCTCGCTCATAATCTGCAGCTTCCATATCCGGTCTTTTACATTCTTCTCCATAATGAGAATCTACAGGATTAAAATATTTTTTTGCGAATACTACCTGTACGTGCTATTATTTCTCGAGTATTTTTTGCATATCTCCTGGTTTCCAACAATTTTAAAGATTTTCCTGGACTAGTGTGACAAATTGACTTATAAAAAGTGTATTGTGGCTTGCCGGTAATAAAAGATACCACTGCGGCATAACACCTTGTAGTGTAGGAGTCTTTTAGCGAAAAATTTACGCGTTTCCCACCTACCATCTTAGCCACAATATATTATTTAATTATAGGCGAGTTGAGATACGTTTTTTTTAATCTTCAAAAACAGCGTAGGTAGCCCACATCACATTTTTGGGGACCATTCAAATTGTGAGAAAAAAAGAGCCTAATCTAGTCAGTGGGACTAGATTAGGCTCTTTTTTTCTCTCATCTGTGCAGTAATAACTATCACAATTTGAATGGTCCCCAAAAATGTGATGTGGGCTATTTAAAATGTCCTTTTGGAGGTTTTCAATTTTACAGGAACTTGAACTGTTGTCTTGTTGTCTCTGTCTAATAGCAGTACGTAGCCTTTTCATACGGTCCATATTTAAAAGTTTACGCTCGTTCAAAGGAATAGTTGTATCTTTTTGAAGAAGCATATTTTTTCCATTATAATTCCGCAACAAATGGTTTGTACATTCAATTTTTTGAATTGCAATATCCGGATATGGTCGACTCTCCAATATGTATATGTAATATATATTATAGGTACTAGAATCGCCATCGGCAATCAGCATGTTACAAATTAAATTTCTGTCTTTAATGCAATTTTTAAAACCTTCAACTAATATCGCTTGTTCCATGCTAGTTGAAGATCCCGAATGATTTTTAGTACATTTGTGGGGTCTTGCTGGCTGGCCTTTTTTGTTTGCTCGGGCGCACATAACACAATATTTGTTTCGAACCCCAATGTGTAGTACTTTACCACTATTAAAACTAATAAAACAAAAATATATATTTATTCTACAAACAATTGAAATCATAGATTATACTTGATAATAAACGAAACTTTACCTTGTGAAAAAATACAAAGCGTATAAATACTATGTGGTCGCAGTACAATAATGGTTTCAATCTACGAACGCTCGATATCGGGACGCGGAAAAAAATAACGTAGATCCTTCTTCGATAGGCGCTCGCGCCGTTCTAAGCGGTACCCACTTGTGTATCGTAATTTATTGTAATTTCGATTGAAGTTTTATTAATATTTTGACAAAGTATAAATGCAAGAATTTCCAATATTACTGTAGAAATCGGTTCTCTAATGAATGTAGTTTATTTTAGAATAATTGTATTTTTGTAATTACTGTGTATTTAAACCAAAAATCACGATAAAAATCACGTTGCAATGTTAACCTCAAAAATTGGCCTATTGGTTTATTTTTTTACTAAATAATGGTAATACAATTCAATAATCTGTTACATTATAAGACGATTAAAATATATGTCCAATGCGTTATATATTTTTTAAAACTTAATTTATAAGTATTTTTGATTGCAATACGACTCTGAAATCAACCCTGCGGCGGTTTTTCAATAAAATGGTTGTGGGAAATTGATTACTATAGATCAAACAAGTTATATTTAGTAAATGTGTTACATTAAACGTCAACGCGAAACCTTGGCCCATTTTTTGCGCATATTCAATAGCTTCTAGGTGTTACAGACTATGGTAATTTAGGAGCTCAAAATATTAGAAATTCGTGCGAAAACGTGAAATGGCTCTTAAAGGTTTACTTTATACTGGACAAGGCTGAGCGTATTAATACATAGCAATGTAAATGTGTTTGTTGGTTCTTTTTTCCGGACTTTGGATTTTAGCTGCAGTTTTTAAGAGAAAAGCCATCTTAGTTTAGTTGATTTGATGAATTTAGTCAAGAATTCCTAACCTAAACTCGACGTCTGTTAATCCCGATCTACTTTAATTTTAATGCAGACCTAATCTACTAAGTCTTGCTTGTCGCACAATAATTAGCCTAGCTATGGTGGCTATTACAATATGTGCATCGGACCAAAGCCAGAGTGAGACTGCATGCGATTAAAGTTAGAGTAAAATGTCTCGTTGTTCCGTTCGCACGCTTTTATATTCGAGCGATGACTGAACGAGCCGAGTAGCGGGGTAATCGACACAACTGATCTCCCTCTAATATTATTGTGTCAGTAAACAACGATGCAGTTTGCATTCTAATCAGTTAATATCAGACTTCAACATGGTTCCACTGGCTTTAAGTGTAATTAAACTTCTCAAAGTCAATAAATATATGTATTTTAGGGCAACTTCAAGCACACAAGCTCCGCCCGTCGCATCAAGAAGGAAATCCGAAACAAGCGTACAAGTTTCTTGGGAATTGAAGGTCAGGTCGATGATAGCTACCTGGATGTACACTTGACTCTTGCCCCGCGACCTGATATCACATCTTTCCTCCAAGAAGAAACAAAGATTGAGAAGCTGTTGTACAAGAAGACTTTGTCGCACGATATGGATGCTAAACTGCGGGATAGCAGAGACTCTGGTGTGGATGTGGATCGAGGACCATCAGCTGAAGCCTGGTATAAGGGTCACTCTTCTCCAGAAACTTCGAATCCTCATAGCAGACAGAATAGTGAGGTAAAATTACGTTTTTTAAATTCCAAAGTCAGATAGGAAAAACGGTTGGTTAAAGGTAGTTATTGTGATGTAGCCATTACGCGCTTGGCTGTAATTATTTTCAAGTTGTTATGTTTGGATTGGTATTATTTAAGACGCTGACACTCTCTATCATCTATGGCTGACACTATAGATTTTAATTCATCGAACTTTAAAAAAGTATTGATTATTTTTTTTTTATATTTTCTTATAGATGAACGGGTAGACTACATAATTAATTTTATGACTGAAAATTAGTGTGACTACAAATAAAAAAGAAACTATAAAGTTTGTATTTTTTTTGAATTGCAACAATTTTCTAAATTTATCTTATATTGAATTGGAAAATATATAATCTAATTATGTAGTACTCTAAAATATCGCTAAAACCAAAGTTCCATATTGTCGAACAATGATTTTTATATTGTAATAAATAGGTATTAAACTTTGATTTACTTGTCTTATCTGGTTTATTTATGACTTTATTCATTGATTATAAATAACTTTAATCTACAATTCAATAATATGTTAGTCGTTCTACACAATTTTATGAAAATGGATCAGTGTAGGTATTAAGACAACCTCCAATTTTTTTAACTGTTTTACCACATCCTTGGGTAGTTTTCTGCATCACTACATACAGAATACATCTCCTGTAAATACACCCAATAGTTTTTGAGAAAAAAAATATTATGACATACATAAGCGATTTTATAAAAATATCTGTTTTTGGCAAACATTCTACGGAACCTTAAAAATGTTCTATAACTGATGAAACAAAGTTATGTAACAAGTTATAATATTTCACAAAATCTTTTTAATACTTTTCAGCCCTATACAAACGTCACGGTAACATCAGATGAGGAGGAAACAGCAAAAAAGCAGAAGGAGCAAACATTTACAAACAGCCTAAGTTCAAAGTTAACAGAATTAAGTGAAAACACCCAAAATGACAGCAAAATAGAATCGCTCGACAAAACTTTACAACAACAACAGGTAACAAAGAAATGAATTGTAGAAATAGACAATCTACAATAAATAAATAACAATTAAACTACAACGCCTACAAACATACTCTGAAAATAAGTACACCCGTCTTATGGACGAAATACAATAGACAAATCTGGGCAGATCTCAATAACACTTAGAGTGCACCAAACGAATCCATCGTTTCATAGAATGTCAAAATTGGAAAATATAGACGTATTTATAACAATTATAAAATATATCATTGATTAAATTAGAATTTTAATTAATAGGCCTTTTTTTAGGTTTAGTTTATTTATTGCTATTCTTATCTACAATGTTAGAATGCACAGTAGATTATTTATCTATCATAAAAAATCTAATTCTTCACATCTTGTCACTAAAGTCTTTTTGAAGTTTGCGTAAAAATATATTAGAATTTGACTTTTAAAATTATGTATTCATAAAAATAAAAATTCAAAATTATGTATTTATGTTGTCCATTTCTCAGCTGCAATATTTTTCTTTAAAAAAATCAATAATCATTGTTCAGTTTCAATTAATTAAAAATATTGTTACGAGCTACAGGACTCGAATTAAAAAATGCCGTTGGAACTACTATAGAATTTATTAGAACTGTACAAACACGTATAAAACAAATACAAATAAAACTGGATGCAAACAGTTCACACTGCACGATTCGATGCAATTCGACACGCGCAAAGTCCGTCTTCTATATCGCTAATCAAGAGTACTACAAACGTCTTACTAGTTTCGTAGTCGTCGCTTGACTGCCCACCCCTCCATTCGGGCATTGTCTTATACTAACTACACAGTACAAAAAGATTGACCGCGCGCACTGAGTTTCCGAGAAAAGTAATTTGCACACCTGCGAACGGCCAACAAAGTCGAAAACAATAACAATAAGGATTAGTTCAACGCTAATGATGGTCATAAAACAAGTAAAAAAACAATCGCATGTTTTTCTTAATTACAATTCAACACACAAAAGAATTCCTAAATCCGGGAAAACAATCAACTGCGCTTACGACAGGCAGCTGTGCGTATATCTTTGACGGCATGTAACAGTATATATAGTAACACAATTCTTGCTGCATATTAATTTAAAATTTTGCAACGTTAATAGAAACTATGTTAAAAATGTTATTTCGTGCATATATTTTTTGATATTTTATGCACTTGACCTCTTTAAATTTGAGTTTTGAGTAAAATCTCTAAAAAACGAAGAGGTAGGTATGTTATTATTACGTACATATATCGTTAGGTTCATATATTGTAATATTTGTCATTTATATGATAGACTATTGGATAGAGACTTTACAAATTTATTTGAATGAATCCTAGTAGTATTTTGGGATTTTAAGTACAAAAAAGCTAATTAGTAAAAGAAGTAGTACGTAGATTTTTTCTCTTAATTATATCTCTTTTTAGAGAGTACATTAAAATTTAGTATAGATTATTAAATGTTTGTTTCAATTATAGTTACTATGACGCACAGTACATGCTTATGGTAGTATTAGACTATATATTCAATAAGGGCTGGTATATTCAAGGTGTATTCCAAAGGGAATTCTTAATATTCTTACTATATTAATGTATAGTAATAAAATGTTAGTAGTTAGTACAAAAAGAAACGTAGTTGGGAAGTAAATTACTGTTTATGTGAAAATGCTTCTATGTTTTAAATTATTTGATCGTTAAGCATCTTTAATTTTTGATAAATATTTAATAGCGTGTAAGAAGCGTTCAATACCTTAGATGTGTTAGATTTATTTAAAAATAATGTTAAATCAATAGAATAAATACCATCTTATTTACTAATATATAATATTAACTTTAATTTACAATATATAGATTAAGTTAAAAAAAAAACAATATTTTCAGTATATATTTTTTCATAGACTCAAAATAAAAACTATTATATTTATTTTTTATACACTGATAAACTTTTCTAAGCAAATTATATAGATGCTACATGATCAAAGTGTGACACGTGATATGGATCTAGTTCACTACGAAGATGGTTGTATATACAATGCCGTAATGAATTTCTTTTCCTTGATAGGTACTCACCTCAAAATAATAACTTCCTTCTGAGTATCGAAATTTTCTTATTCAAGGCTATATATATAAACAACAACACAAACAATAATAATTATGAGTTTTGCGAAGTATTTACATTTCGAAATAGAAACTGTCATTAAGGGGCTCAGTTCAAGTCGATCTAGATCCATAGTGCGTATGTCTGAATTTATGGTTGATGGAAATAATTGGGATATGCGCTGTGATGATATTAACCAACAGCTTTCTAATGCTTATATGTAAATATCATTTGCAACTACACAAAAGTATGAAACTTATTCGACGATAATATAAGTAGAGTTGTTTAGAACATGCTATGTAGATTGTGTATTGATTATTTAATAAAAACTATATTCTATTACACCCAAAGGCTTTTATTTTCTGCACTGCTGCATTTAGTAATCATTCATCACATTTGCATGAAATACACTGTAAATAACTTTATACTTATCGATTTGTTAGAAATTGTTTTTAGTTTTAAAATTCATAGGGTGGTCTGTTCTCACTGATGTCTGGCAGTAATACCGTCAAAAAAATAATAACAAGATATATTATTTTTGAAAAAAATTCTATCGTATTGCCCTTGCTATGTCAGTGTGGTGGCTTTACTCTTATAAATATATGCTTTAAATTTAAATAAGGTCCGGAAGCTGGTAACCAATGTTTCCCCAGTTATATACAAAATAATTCAATATCTAACGCTCTTCATTCATAATTTCATGTTCTAGTACAATTATAAAACTACAATCATTGACAGTTAACCAAAATAATTACATATTATCTTAACTAAAATACTGCTAGCATACTTTCATATTAATCAATACATTTACAAAATAGTTACCAAGATGTTTCAAGTTTATTTATTTTAATTTCCTCAACTTATTCAAAATTATGTAGTATTAAAGAAGTATTATAATCTGGTAAAATTATAAATTTCATTATAATTAAACTTTGGATGTCATGGTAACAAAACTCGTCCGCCATTCTGTGTTGTGTTGTAAATAACATTAAACAAGATGGCCGCTTGCGGTATAATTGCAGGCGTGTGACACTAATCCGGATTGGCCAGAAAATCATTACGATGACGCACACACAAAGGTGATTAATGTTTTACACTAATATTTCTTTAAGCCATCATTAAATTGAACAAAAAAAAACAAGTTTCTATAATTAATTACCAATAATTAGTCTGGCTAATTAAAGTAGCGACTGAAAAAGCGCAATAAAATTTAAAAATTTCAGTATCGCTACTCCAAATTACAGTAGAGTAATACAATTTTGGTTCTCTTTGAATGCGGCGCCTTTCGTCTGTAGCTTTTTCTCGAATTTGAAATCATGCAAAACAATAACGACTGCAAACTTCTAATTTATTAATGTTTTAAGCTCGTAAATGCTAAAACACAAATACGCGAAAATAACAAAAATGACAGTATCGTCAGCCAAACTCTATATGACTAATTTAATATCTAATGAAAATTGTTTTTTTTTTAACTCATTCAGCTCCTTCTAGCTTACAGCTCTGCACATAAATGCTATAATACTTTACTTGATATTGTTTTAACTCGCTTAGTTTATTATAATCAGCATTATTTTAATTACAAATGTTATATATAAAGTTTTCAGTTAGAACACATAAACTTTAAGATCATTAATCTGTTCAGTAAGTGACACTACTAAAATATTTATAAAAATAACTATTGGGTTGGCGACTAAGTTTTCTCGTTTTTTGAATCGCTCGTCTTTAAATTAAACTGGACGGCCAAAACGAGATGCGTGTTTGAGATGGTATTTGAACATGGCATAGCAATCATTTTTTTTTAAAGCAAAGATTTAGTTGTCAACCTAATAATTGTTAATCAAAATAGTTAGGTTTGAAAATCTAATACTGATATTGGATGGATCAACCAAACTGATTCTCAATTTGGTTGAAAAGACAGAACTTAAAGTACACGACGGTATTCAATAATTTTGAATGATTCAGGTTTATTATTATGAATCAATGGTTAATTCATCCAAATTGAAATACAGAAATTAACCGTCTAATACTAGCTTAACCCAACCAAAGCAATTAACCTAATTTGAACAAAACTGATCAAAGAACTAATACCCATAATTACACAGGAAGTATTGCGCTTTGAACGTGAACTGCTACAATTGGAGCAAGAAGAACTACGACGCCAACGAGAAAATTTACTGCGAGACCAAAATAGAATCATCCAAAAATCTGTCCAGGACATTTCTACTGTGCCGTCTACTCCAGAAAAGCCTTTGAACAATAGACAAGGGGTAGCTAATCCAAATTACAGACACTCAATGCCAAACCTGCTGTTAAATGAAAGCTATCTCCCTATAGCTCCAATCCAACCAGTCCAGGAAAGACCAGTAGACGAGAAAAGAAAACCCTTTGTCTCAGAAGAACATATACAAAGGCACTTTGGGGTGGAAGAGAGTAGAAGAGTTTTGTATGAAGAGAGAAAGGAAAGACGGCAAGCAGTAAGAGTAGTTCACCCAGTACTGCCTCCTAAGCCAAGGAGTCGAGAATCTATTGAACGAGAAATAACTATGAGGTAAGCTGTTTATAGTTAAAACGAAGCAATTGCTAGAATTGGACCGGAGCATGCATTTATTTATCTAAAACTAGCTTTTGGTTGCGGCTTCGCTCGTGTTAATCTTTAATTTGCAGGCAAAGTAGAAGGTCGGCTGTTGGGAATCCCTTCGGTAACTTCCTCCTCCTATTCCCCCAGCGTCAAATAAGGGATATGTATGTCATAAAGTGAGCATGTTATGCTCCTAACGCCCACGGTCCCTAAAAAGTACTTCAATGAAATAGTGAATAAAGCCCAGCACCAAGTCCAATTTCATAAAATAGACGTCCTGGGTACTATTTTAAGTACCCCAACTTTAGACATTGCTGCTAGCTTCAATTTAACTCTTTCCTATAAAGTGGTCTATCCAAACACATGTTTGAGGTTTTTGACCAAGCAATAGTGCCAACAAAAACAAATTAACTTATACATTATACAAGAAAAATAAATCATACTTATGCGATTACTATAAGATACAAGTTTTAAAGTTGGGACTTCACCATGGAAACCTTTTTTAAGGACTTTGGGCGTTTAGTTCAAGAAAGCGTTGCAAAACCTGGGCGCTAGGAGGTTAAAATGGTTAGAAATGTCGAACTTAATCTGTAGTTCAAATCACCATTGATAATACCTATAAAGATATCTAGCAAAGGTGGAACTCACCAAGAGAGCAACAACTAAAAACGCGTTGTCATTTTCGTTGCTATAACTATGTATTTGTTAGTGAATTGCAACGATGGCGCCAATAATCGCAATCGGAGCGTCTTCTTTTACTCGGGAACAGTTTTTTTTTTGGATCACACTCAAGTCTTGACAACGTGCATGCAAAATTTCATGACAATTTATTAAGTAGTTAGGTGCGAAAGCTTCACAAACAAACTTACATTGGCATTTATAATATTAGTTAGGATTTGGAGAAAATTGACATTACTTTTCACTTTATAACCCTTCATGTCTTAAATTTCAGGAGTAGTCGTGTACCGTCAGCAGTAGAATATGTCAATATGGACCGAACAGCCGTCCAGCTCCGGGCGAAACCGACTAATGCCAACGGAAGCTATCATCCGATGACTAGGCATACCTTGCAGGTAAGCCTCGGAGAAATTTTTAATCCCCTTTTCATGGCGCCATGTCGTAGTGTAATAAGAATTCATCGTCACCTAATTTTTCTTTTAAATGTATTTTTTCTACTCTACCCTCCTGATGCGATTTTTAGTCGGTTTTTTATTTATTTAGGGTATTTTAACTTTTAATTCTTTTTTATTTTTAATGTCAATCCTAATCTATTACATTAGTAATTTTATGCTACATATGCATCTAAACATTTTACTGCTTATTCTACTACTTTTTATTCAAACAGATTTCTAATTTCCTATATACTAACAATTTTTACTGTTTCTTTTACCATCTTTTATAATATTAATAATGCTTTTGTTGTTACAATTTCAGGCATTAAGCGCAGCACCCACCCCAAAGTTGATCGCCAGTTCCGACTGGATGCAGGCAAGGAACAGGAAACCAGCTAATTACAACTATAATCAACATTGGCTCATACAGGTGAATGGTTATACAGTCTTATTTAGGGTTCCACCATTTTCTGTGGTTGACATGAAATGAAATTTATTTGCTTAGGACAGTTACATTCATAAACAAGTCTTTAACTATAATTGCTTTAACATGGCATTACCCATAGGGCGTACTAATATCAAATTGTCTTATTCTACTAATAAAAATAAGGTGATTTGAAAAATAAAGTGATTAAAAATATAGGTAACCAGTAATGTTAACAACATAATAAAATGTGTGCTGGGACACATACTAGAAGTGAAACTTCACTTCAACTTATACGGGCAGATTGTTAATGTACTTGTCCAATTTGAGAACCTGCCAGTAAAACTTCAAGTTAAATTTTTCTTGTAATTCGTTTTGCCACTTGTCCGTTTAAGTTTCACTTCTAGTATGTGGTTTACTGCAAATTATGATTTGGTTAGGTTAGGTATATTTTAATGACGGCATTTTTTATTTAAACATATTTTATTTTATTAAACAAAAAAACTGAATTCGATCCGGAACCAAAAAAACATCCATAGTGTACTCTAAAATTATGCCGCCTCTCACCACGCGATATACCTTCTACCCCCTCCACGCGGCCGTAACGCTTTTTCGTGACGGAGAAAAATCCTAATACCCCCCGTCTATATAGAAGTTTCGCTTCAATAATAGTCGCCATTTAGTCGCATGGGGTATCGTTATTCAGATTTTGTAGAAACATAGTAATGTTTGTTATTTAAGTCTATATATAGTTACGAGAGATATATTAGGTTCCAAAATATTAAAAATTGTGTCCTCCACTCTGACTCTTAACTACGAAGTGGGAAATTCTGCAAAAGCGTTAGTGGAGCTTAGAAATAGATAGGATGGAAAACCTATCAATCGAGACGCGGATCGTGAAGATCGGAGAAATTTATCAAATTCCAATATTATTCTGATGATCCTGGTCAGGACAGGACAATGTCTTGAAATTATTGTATTATCATGACGATTATGTTACATACATACATAAAGAATAAAGATCAAGCCAATAAAAGCGCGTCAAAAATACTTGTAACAAAAATTGGTTTAATGAGTATTTTTTGAGATATGGCGTATTTTGGATTAAATGTTTTTTCGTGACCGTATAACAAAACGGTTTATCACGAAATCTCTGCTCTATCTCTACGAAACCATTTTTACTGAGATTTACTAAAGAATTATCATACCAAACGTTAATCTATATTTATTTCAGGAAGCAGAACAGCGTAGGATAGAGGAGCAGAGAAGTAAAATGAGAGCAGCCCAGAGGCACTCGTATCATCAAGATGTGACGTCAGCGGCTACCCTGCACACGATGGTGCCACTTAGCAACAGGTGAGAAGTACTTCCACAATTGCACCATTAAATAATAAAAAGTTATAAACTTATTTTAAACCGTTTATGAATTAGATAATATAATTAATAACTATATTATCTAATAATTAGATAATAGTTTCAAAGGATTTTTGTCCAGCTGGGATACAATAAATGGGCGGCCCATCTAATGGAAAGTGGTTACCATCTCTGAGAAACATTATGATACCTTTTTTAAAAACCTCTATATCTAAATTCAATAGGAATATCCCAGTTAGGAGCTTATTCCAAATCCCTACAATGTGCAATAAAGTTCTTGAAAACAGTTGGCTACACGACCGTAATGGCTTAAGGAAGAGAAGATATAAACCTCAAAGAAGAAACCAGAAAGATGAAAGAAAAAGACGAAGGCATCATTCTGAACAGTTCCTTGGAATACCCCTTATGCAGATCTTAGAATACGGAGAGTAATACTACCAGGGCTGGTTTATAACTCCCAACTTCATGGAGGCGGGTTCAGCTTCCAAGGCGTCAATTAACATCATCGAGACTGAAAATTAGTAACATTTCAGAAGTTGTAAACCTCATAAAGGCTTCAGCTTTCATCGGGTGGACTATTAGCCTGTCTGCTGCACTTTAAGAATAAAAATGTATTAGTAACGTGTATATTGTTCTTCCAGTCAACAGCAGCTGTCACAAGAAATAAAAAGGCGAGATCGGGATGTTCCTCGTGAAGAGAAACTGCTTAGCGTCAGCGGAAGAAGAAAATGTTCGCACTGTGGAGAAGAACTTGGTAATTCATATTAATTGTAACCTTTCAGTATAGAATGAATTAAAAACCTTACATCTCTAGATGTCGAGACAAATTGTTCTTCTATTGCATTTTTAAGGTAGCAAAATAACCATTGTCTAATGGTTATTTTTTCAGACACCATGTTATTATTTAAAACAAATTTTAAACATTCTCACAGTAATTTTTAATTAATAAAATGGCTTTCGTTCTTTTAATATTATCTCTTAATCAGTTTGCCACAATTTAGTGACAATGTTTAATTTTATTTATCTATTAAACTTGAAATATTGAGCGTATAAGTAAACATCACTGTAATGTATATTACAATAGCTAGGCCGGTAGTTAACAAGAATATTAAATAGTAAAGGCCCTAAATGAGAACCTTGCGGTACTCCAGAACTGATTTTAAAATATGAACATTAGAATGGATTTCTTACTACGCAAATACTCCGTTTACGTAAGTAAATTTCTATCCAAAAGAATAAGGAGCTACCAATTTCACACGCAAGTAGTTTTTTAATTAGTACTTTATGTGGGACTTTATCAAAGCCTTCACTAAAATCAGTATCAATTACATTAATTTATTTTATTATGAAAGTTCAAAACAAATACTGTGATTATTTGGATAAATACGGTATCACGACATGATTATATAGAAAAACTATTTTGTTTTTCTTTCTTTCTTCTTATACATTTTGATATTTGGTAAAGTAAATGTTTGTCGTTAAAGGTCCGATATGTTCCTTTTATACATTTCAAAGTATGCTATTCAAGTGAATAAATACTTAACAATGTCGTTAGGTCGCGGTGCCGCGATGATAATCGAGTCGTTGTCACTGTGCTACCACGTGTGGTGCTTCAAGTGCGCGGTGTGCGGCGCCACTCTCGGCGACGGACGTGCCGGTGCCGATGTGCGCGTGCGCAGCGGCCGCCTGCACTGCCACCACTGCTACTCCGGCGACGACGGTCGCAAGTACTCGTGCGTATAGTCCACATTCAGCGACATACCCTCAGCGTGTTTGGGATGCTGTATTTTCTACTCTTGTGTGTAGTTCGCATATATAAACATGTGGTCTACCCTCTTCGTTTTTGGATATCACACCGCTATTTGAACGCTGCTAGAATGTAGATGTTTTGATTTTAATATACCTTATTTTTTTATTGTAACAATTCAAACTGACAATTTGGATATGTCACTGAAAAAATGTAGTTTGACTCGAATTTGACATTTGTTATTGTCAATTTAGTCTCTGCAATTAATGCAGGTCCTTTAATCCACGCGCAGGTTCTTTGAACGTGGTCGACACACATCAATGTATAGACTATCCTAACCGTTTTTTGGTAACTATATCGCTGTTTCTGTTTATAGTCGATGAATACGGTCTCATAATTTTGGATGTTATGTCACTACTACCTCAGCTATATAACTTTAAAATCTAGCCCCTGACGATGTTTTTTGCCTTTTGCTACGTATTGTTTGCCAATACATTTGAAGATTGCATCAAAATATGGATTGTTGTTTGCAATAAGTTTAATAAATAATTATGAAATGGCACGTCGTTGAAGTTTGACATGCTTTTGTGATCTGCAGAGAAATTTCTTGGGAATCACTTACTAGGTTTTGAAATTGTACATCTGAGTTGATATTTATTTTAAGGAAGTGAATCCGTCGATCACTTTTCAAGCTTTGCTTATTTGAATATAGCTTTTGTCTGGTGGCTATTTGTTTAAACAATATTTAAAACCTTGAATGTGCATGAATAGTTGTTATTGCCTTGAAACATAAACCATTCAAAATTAAAAAGTAGAGAGCGTTGAGAGTATAGGCCGAATACATTGTGTATACTTTTATTGCGTCTATACACTTAAAATATTTGACTTGAAACAGCTAATTCACAACTGAGTCGAATATTATTCCGAGGATAAATTTTTGTGCAGGCATTACTGTACCGATAGCAAAAACGAAGCGATTTTTGATTTGTAAAAATATAAATTAAAGAATTTAAACTTCTTCATATTTTATAATGTTTAATATAATAACTGAAACACTATATTGCCAAATGTCATGCTAACTATAGTTTAATATATCATACTTTATCACTGTTAACAATTTTAGTTTAAAGCTTTTTTCGTCGGAGAAAGTTATCTTTGAAGTCTTTTGTTATATAATAACATTATTATAACGGTTATACTAGTTTATTAGTATTTGAAATTCCTCTCCTAAGGGGGTATAATAGGGGATGAATTTTATTTAAAAACTTACTAATAATTATAAAGCAATGTTCATTCGTCAAGCATACTAAGAGATATGTTTCTGTACTTCGAATATATTGAATATCAAATTCCTTTGTCCGACTACTTTCATAATAGAAGAAAGAATAAAAATCGCGCAATAACAATGTATCTTCGAAAAAGCCCCCAAATCCTTCATTTCTAGATGGCGCCACAAGACTTCCTTGTATTGGGTTGTAAACTATAAAAACAACACTAGAATTTCAAGCAATATTTTATTATCTAAAACACATTGGATATGCCAACGAAACTTCATTCGCGTTGTCCTCACGACATGTTTGTTCTGCAGTGCCATCTTTTCCATCGTCGAGAACAATAACTTTAAGACTATATTCCAGACAACGTGTATCCAAAATTTCAATACGATCGGTTGACTAGTTAAGAGGTGAAAGGGTAACAAAGAAAATCAAATTATTACATTAGTGTTAGTATTTCTATTTCATCTCTGTCACAAAATTAAAAAACTTTGTATCTTTTCAATTTAGTATTTTGATTAATTTAGTTAAAACAAATGTTTTAAATCATAAGATATTACCTGAAAGTCTAGTAGCGTCTTTCTATGTCAAAACACAAGAGAAGAAAGACATAGTGGCTGCTCTCTGGAACAATATGATTTTGCGGACTTGATCAAAGTTATTATTTTTTACTAGGTGATGTTATTCATGGTAGTTTTCTTTCATACTTTCATTCAAAAATTTCGTGCTACCATACCGACATGACGCGCCGACTTCGTTAAACGTCGGTATGCGTATGCGCAAGTCAAAACGTCACGGCGACTCAGCGAGTTCTGAGCGGCCAATGCACGCTTTGTTCTCCATCTTATTGTATGTTCACGCTATACCTGTCATAGGCGTAGAAGAGAACTGAAAATAAATCCATTAATACCAACATCAGAAACATGCTTGTTGACTCTAGAACCCTTGGCTATTAGAAGAGACATTGGCTCTCTCTTCTTTTCTCTTTTAGTGTGTTCTATGAACTGCACTATGTGGATTGCTATTAAAAGCTGTTTAATCTGGTGCTTACCTTTCATTTCTACCACCGCACCTCTTGCTGGAGACTGGAAGTTCATCCACACTTCCTCGATACTTGGCAGTCGTCAATCCTTATGCCTGCAGATGATAGAATAAGCGCCCTCCGCGATTTTCCCAGTTGGCCATTGGGCTTTTCAAAAAGAGCATGAACAGATTCTTAAAGTTCCATTGAGGCATCTTAATCACCGTGTATTGTGTGCCTGTACGCTTACCTGCAAACTTGAAAAATTATCTGAAATCTTTCGGGTTATGTCAGAATGTTTAAATTTTACTCTAACTGTTGTCTCAAAAGTGATGTGATCCCTTTGAGGACATTGTTATATTAGTCCAAATTTGTTCCTTAAGTACGTCAAAACTTGCGTGACTTATATACCAAACCTATACTAAGCCGGGCTAGTAGTCCCCTGGTTTTAACCACAGTAAGAATTTAATATGACGCCTATGTATAAAAGGGTAGCCAGAGTGGACATTTTGCACGGAATTTCTCATATTTTCTCACGTACGCATTACTTTGTGCCATGCCATTAATTCCAAACGCTAAATACTGAATTACTACAGAAATATTTATTGTATGTCTTAAACTATTTCAATTTTTAACTACTTCAGAAACTTGGCCAAAGGCCTGGTTAACCAGTGCAGTTAGTTATTCTAAACATTACACGTACTAAACTTGAAATGTGAAATAGAGCTTAAATCTTTCTGTAGTAGATTTCAATATTTCTACAAAAGTACGTTCATAATAAAGATCCAAAAATTGTTTATTTCGGGAATATGTTAATAATATTTTCTTGGGGTTAAATGTGTTTGCTACTTTTTGTACTTATTTATACTACTAGAGAATATTTAAGTGAATACCTCCCATAGGTAAATTGGAACTGGAAGTTACTTGTTTAAAAAAAATACCAAGTGTAAATTGACTGAATTATAATTATGTTTTATAAGTCATTTTTTCGTAATTAATTATTACGTAGATACGTTATCGATAGTAGCGTTTTATAATAGATGTCCTAATGGTTTAAAATTTTCTTTGACTTTATATATAATATAGACTCTTATATTTATTATATTAGATAAAACTAAACGCTGATTTAATGTCTAGCTTACATTGCTTATTTAAAGTCTTTTTAGATTATAAAAATTTCATTGATTTTGACAAAATTAATATTTTGTATGTTTTGATACTAATGGAACTTACGTAATTATTACTTTTTCTCTTGTATTATCATGCAAAAAGTAGCAATCCACCCGAGACCATAATATAGTTGTTAAAATTTAAGAAAATAAATGTTTATTTGTAATATTTTGTAAATAGTTTTTAATTTATATACATTAGTGTTGTTGTTAGCTTTAATAGATTATTATCTTAGTTTATAAAAGTTAAAAAAAAACATTTAATCCAAAAATGTGTAAGTGATTTAAGATTTCTATATAATTATGTGGTTATATTACTTTTGTGTATTTTTACATCATTCTAACATAATATTTTTTTATGTTAAATTCGTATTTACGTCTTCGATTTGGTTTTATAGGAATATAATATTATATAAAAGTTAAGTTTGAAACAGACTACACGAAACTTTTCATAAAGATCATTTATACTCATTAATATTTTTTTTCTAATATTTAATCATACGGCCTTGGAACTTTAGAAGAAAGCTAAACCTGTCTACAATCTAATTTTTACTATTAATAAAATAATTATAATACAATTTATTTGCAACAATTTGCTAATGCTACTCGTTGCAAATAATTGTGTAGTGAATCCAACCGATGATGATTTCTTTAAAGCTATATACTAAAATAGAAGCAATCATTTTCAATTACCTTTATTAAAATTAAAATGTTCCGTCATTAGTTTTAAGACGTCTTCTCATAATCTCAGTAAACGTTTGAAGTTTTGAACAGGTTCTACAAGTAAGCAAGTCGCTTACTAAAGTTTTGTCAAAATTTCTCTAATTTTATATTGTTGTTATATTTCTGTATAGCAAATTGAAGGTTAAAATACAAACTTCGCATTCAACAACGAAGCTCACTCATGAATTCAATTAAGAAAAAGAAAATGACATTTCGCGTGTTTAAAGTGACATTGACATAAGTAATATTAGTTACAAATCTGACTTTTCAAAACCTTTAATGTCATTATGCAATTTTTATTTCATAAGATGAATACTGGGCTGCTTCCTTTTTTCCAGGCATTTATTTCATTGGCAATTCTGAGCGAAAAGAAACATTCGTATAGACTTACGTGAAATGCTATACAAAAAATAAATCTGTTCAATTAGACCAGACTGTGAAGTCATTCGAGTTAAACATGTAAAATGTCATTTTGTTTATTTTTTATTTGAATGTCATGAATTAGTCACTTCTTGAATACGAATCCCCAATCTCACCTAACAAACAAATAAGTTATACGTGATCCTTAGTGTTGCACGATTAATTTACTTATTATCGCTGTAATTATGTTAATTTGAACATTATGTACATTATCTATGTTTGTAAGCTCCAAACTGTGTAACAATAAATATTTCAGAGTATAATTTTTTTTTTATTTACCTATTTGTTTTATGTTAGTCACCCTTTGTTTCTTTATACAAAAAAATAAAATCGCTGTATCTATCTGTAGTTTCGTTTTTTTGCTATAACTGAAATGTGACTTTGTACTGCGGTTTTATTTTCTAACAATGTATAATATTACTTTAAAATGAACAACAATTTTAGGATTTTGATAGTTTGAGTAATAAATATGTGACTGAGAAATATGAATGTGCCTTTCGAGTTATCACAACGACCACGTTGATTGGCGTCAGTCACACTACAATTTGGATCAGCTACACTGAGGGAGGTGTTGATACATCCGACAAGGTTGTACGGACTAAGTTCCTTTGCCTTCTATTATAATGAATACTATTATTTAAATGCCTATCCATATTTGTAGATCACAGTAGTTTTTCTTAGTAACTACTAAGTCCGCACGGATGGGATTTAATAAGAATGTGTAATCTGTATGGCATTATACAAGCTTGTAGCGAAACCATTAAAAAATCAGTTTTCGTTATTTACGTACTTACAAGTAACTGGAATTTAGTTTTTTGTTCAATGTACGTAAATATGTTAGGTATTGTGAAGAGCGTTATAGAATTTCTTAGAGCCGGATATTTAAGGCTCAAAAGGGCATGCAATCCACATTAGTCATCACGTGTTCTTAATAAAGACATGGATTCTATTCTACGTAGTTAATAGCAAGCCAATTAGAGACGGTTAACCGTTGTACACCTGAGCAATCATTAATTCCTGTTTATCAGGTTGATCTTGTTTAGAGTCTAGAATACACTGACATTATTTATTTACGTATAATAATATGTTCAATTATTATTTTATTTTTATCTAGAACAATCACGAAATTTATAAATAATCTAATACGATAAAACAAAACTCAACTTATTTGTATTGTATTCTACCCATAGCCCCTCAAGACTATAAGTAGAATATTGAGCCTAGATCACCGTCTTCTATAGGTAAGGTGTCCAGAGAAGGCTGGCTACTTTTCCTCGCTGGATCGCCAATTTTTACCTTTACATTATGTATTACTCTAATAAACCTGTTGGGGGTGTCGACTTTGTACAATACATTTTACAAAAATGAGGAAAAGCAGGGGTGCTATTCAGGCTAGCAGTTTTTGAAAATAAATTTTCGTCTGTATGTTAGAACATCGCATGAAAACTACTCAACGGAAATGAAATTCGACGTAAAGTTGGCATTTATCCGGGGAAAATTCTTAGCAGTGGACTTCATACAACTCGATTTCCAATAGCCTATCTTAAAGAAATTAGTGACTAGAGACCAAAAGGTCGAAAGCGCCATGCATTCATTGGCGTTTCCGCGTTCTGTTCAAACGTATTGTGACGAGTGCGGGACTAGAATTAAAATGCCGTTGGAATGATGATAGAGTTTATTAGAACTATACAAACACGTATAACACAGGTACAAATATAACCGAACACAACAAGTCCAAACGTAATGCAGAAGGTCGTAATTCAATAAAACGCGCAAAGTCCGTCACTGTTAGATTCCCGATTGTAGTACACACGTCTCGCTTTGATCGTGGTTCTCGCTCGACGGCCTCCTCCCTCAATCAGGCCATCGTTTTATACTGCACAAATGCAATGTGCTCGTATCGTAGTCGACATAATCCGAAACACCTGGCTAATGAGTCGGCCGCAGCGGCCATAAATGAATACAATACAACAATGGGCTGTTCTCTAGAACGTATGCCAATCAATAAGTAAACAAAAGCAGACTATCATAAAATAATTACAATTAGTTCAAATGCCGACGGGTAATAAATGTGCTTCTACAAATCTGTACGTGGAATTTGTCTTTGTGGACGCCTAGGTTGTAACAATATTATTACTAGTGTCTCTATAAATTAACTAGCGACTAGCGAAAGCGCGATGAAGCTATCGAGACTTATTTTTATTCGTGTATATATTATTACAGAGTAGTCCGTTGTATATCATTCATAACACAAGCGTAACTTGCCTAATTTGGGGATATACAATATGTGTGCTTGTCTGCCGTTTATTTTTATTATTTTATATTTTTTCAACCGCGGTGTAGTCGGCGCTTGCATCTTGCGGTCTGTTTTTTAACCGGCTTATTAACCACTAATTCTTAGAATCATTTTTATTCCAATAAATTATGTCGTAATATAGTCAAATACATAGCGCTGCGGTCGCGTTTTATATACCACCGTTGCAATTCACTAACAAATACACCGTGGTCATGCCAACGCGAACGAAGTTTCGCTTAATTATAAAAAATTAATTTAAATTTTACACTTTTGAGTGTGTATAATAATATTTTTATCACACATTTTATTACATAAAATTTTCATTTTTTACAATATTACCGACAAGTGAATAAACCTCGTGTAACTATTTTGAATAAGGGGGCTAGACTGTAATAAATAAAAAGTTTATTACGAAATTTACCATGCCAGGAATTGAGCCCGAGACCTCTGCGTTCCAGTGAGCTATGTGGGCAAAGGCTTAGATCACTCGACCATAAAGGTCTAATAGTTTACGTATCCGGTTTTGTTGAATTCTCAGCATTGTGTATTACATACGTAAATGTTTTAATTACATGCTTTCAGTTTAGGAGTCAAAACAAAATATTAGCAAAGTGCGCAACAATGCACGCGCTATTAAGGGTTCCGTAAAGATTTCATCATCTGTATAGTATTTTTTTATTTGGTTAAGGTATCAAAAACACATCATGTCTCAAAAACTCATAAACATACATTGTTTCAACTTTTTTCTATATATGTAATTATTTAAGCGTTACCATTTTGAATTATTCAAACGTTTCCACTCATTCTTAAAAAGATAGAAGTTTTTTTCACGATTTCATTAAAGTAGCGATATAGAAAGAATACATTTTATGCTGGAACGGCTACATTTTGCGTAGACCGGCTAATAATGTGAGGAACAAATTTTGATAAGGATGACATGCGTACCAATGGTCTCAAAACAGGGTATGCGGAAGATCGCGCGCATTGGAGACGTAAAAGTAAGTAAGCAGACCCTGGGTGTCGTAGCAACGTTCCGAACTTAACCGAAATTTAACGCTCAAATGATGATGATGACACCTAGAACCAACTTTGTTAATATAGACCCAACAATGTTTGAATTGGTTAAATTAAAAGGACAGGTCTATAAATCCATCATTAGACCTATCCTTTTGTATGGCAGTGAAGCGTAGCCTGTACTTGAGCGACACAAGCAAGAACTGCGTGTCACGGAGATGAATATGCTGCGATGGATGTGTGGAGTGACGCGAAAGACCGGGTCAGGAACTCCCGCATCCGCGGCGTTCTTCAAATCCGTGTCATAGCAGACAATTGCAAGAGTGTCGCTTAGGAGACCGGTTAATTATGTGGGGAACAAATGTCTAGCCATGGCGCCTCCGCCAGGTCCCGTTCGAAGGCGAATGCCCAAGAAATGTTGGCTTGACGTTGTGGAGGATGACATGCGTACCAATGGTCTCAAAATGGGGGATGCTGAAGACCGCGCGAAGTGGAGTAGGAAAGCGGACCCTGGACGTCGGAGTAAACGCAACCGGGATTTAATGCTCGGATGATGATAATGCGACCCAGCAATGTTTGAGAAAATTAAAGTGACGTTGACAGACGGACGCGATGATAAGATTTCGAAGTTTGCTAAAATGTTTACTGACCCCTAAATAAGAACACAATAGAGTTAATTAAGAAAACCCGAGATGTTTTCAAGCATTAAGTTAAAGATTCTCAAAGACGCAAGATTATTCATTGTTCCTTTTGATAATTGTCTAAAGATTAGTTTTAACATGAATACTCTGTAATAAATGTATTATCTTGTGCATACCTGTTGTTTTGGAATGTGGCCAAACCCAACCAATTAGAACGATATTCTTGCCAGACTCGTTGCGTAGTGGGGGAATAAATATTACTCTAAGCAACGCCTTGAGTAAAGAAGTTGAGTTATTATTTAAGATCACAGCTAAAATATTTAAAAACAGATGTAGTTTGTCCGTACATTCAAGCTATTTAAAAAAAACAACTAGAATCCTACTTCCTACTAATATTATAAACGCGAAGTTTTGTATGAATATATGGATGTATGTTTGTTACTCTTTCACGCAAAAACTACTGAATGGATTTTGATGAAACTTTACAATAATATAGCTTATACATCATAATAACACATAAGCTATAATTTATAAAGATATAGTGTTATTCAATGATCATCATTAACACAATATTCTATTACCGCGCGGGTGAAACCGCGGGGCGTAGCTAGTAGACTATATAAACGATGTAGAACACAATGATTTTTTTTTAGTTTTCTTCTCTGGTTGTCTGTTTGTTCGGGATATACGAAAAAACTACTGGGCCGATTTCGATGCGGTTTTCACTGATCGAAAGCAAATTCTTAGACTTAAAATCTGCGCTACTTTTCATCCTGGGAATCCCGCGGGAATTTTCTCGGAAGCGGATTTTCTAGTTGTTCGGGTTCATAGAAATTAGCTTATTCCGACACAGTATTTACTAAAACGATAACTTCCATTCTTTTTTAAATGCTGTGGTACTTTGTGTCCCATGAATCCCGTGGGAATTTCAAGTCAAGCGTAGACGAAAGCGCGGGCATATCTTAGTTAAGTATAAAATTATAAATAAGTTTATATAGTATATAAAAAATGTATAGTGACGAAAAATCTCGATAGTAAGTATTAAATTTAAAAAAAAAACCATGAATACTACTATGTTTTCATTTTTTTTTCGCTGTGGATGAGTTATTTGACGGACTCTGTGGTTGATTGGGTTTGCCTTTACTGGTCTACCGCCACTGCAAAGCAGAGGCTCAGGGTTCGATTACCTGGCATAGTAAATTTCGTAAACGAATTTTCTGTTGTTTACTATGATCTGGGTGGGGGTCTGGAATAAGTAATAGTGTGGATCGCCGTATACTATATTAACCATAACACAAGCGTCACTTGCTTAGCTTGGGATGTACAATGCTTGTGCTTTAGTATGATGATTTAGAAAAAAATATTCGAATCAATACAACTACCATAGTACCTATATCTACTACGTCTATGTTGCCCTTATAAAAAG
This sequence comes from Dendrolimus houi, assembly GCA_039645545.1. Classification (NCBI taxonomy): domain Eukaryota; kingdom Metazoa; phylum Arthropoda; class Insecta; order Lepidoptera; family Lasiocampidae; genus Dendrolimus; species Dendrolimus houi. Next base: position 1,367,590 of record CM077137.1, on the reverse strand, counting down.
AAAAGTGGAATATGGCTAATAAAAAAAATAATATTGTATGAGTTCAGCCTACAGGCAGACGAGACGGCCTAGCTAATAAAAGCCGGTTACTATTGTCCTTTTTTTATTGCTGAAGCACAGAAGACAGGCTGACAGCCCAACTGTGATAGAAAGTGGTCACCATCGCCTACGAACATTAGCAATACGAAAGGTGCTGCCAATGTGCTGCCGACTTTGAAGGAGAAACTGGAACCTGGCCACTGATACCGGAACACATCTCAAAGTTGTTATGGCGGTATACTCTAGACCAAGTGTGGTTGCCATCCAGCCGGGCAAATGCCCTACCACCTGGCTGTGGGTTGTTTTGTCGCCTCTTACGACAGGCCGCCCCAACGCAGGAAATTGTATTCTTTCTCCGTTCCTGCATGGATAAATACCCGAAAATTTATGTAGAGCTATCAAAACGACTCATCAAATCTTCAGGTGATCACGGGTCTGGTGTCTAACTTGGACAACAGATCGGTATGGCAATCCAGCGAATAAACGTAGCCAGCCTTCTGGGCACCTTATCCGTAGAAGATGGTTAAGTTTTTTTAATTTTATTAGTTTGTAATATCTTAGTTTAATATCATATTCCTTTACTAGTTGACCCGGCAAACGTTGTTGCGCTAAAATGCCTATGGACATTTGTAACACCAAAGCTGCTACCAATATGCTGCCGCTCTCTAAAGGGCGACTGAGACCTGGCCACTAATGTTGAAACACAACTTAACATTGTTCTGAGGACATACCACCCAACTGTGTATTGTTTACTTTATTTTACTTAACTGCTGGATTACATTTGGCGTAGACCAGTTAACTTCTCACCGCATTAAGGAAGCCGGCATCACGCTTCAGTTACCACATTCTAACTGAATTCCCATGCCGATTTAATCTGTGACCAATCGAATTGATTACTTCCATATCCCATGTGCCATATCACAATGGGATCCAAAGTCCGTGGACTTGTAAAGAATTGGATTCAGTTGTTTGTTACAGTTAGTTTCGTGGAACTAAAATGAGTATACCTTTTATGTTCTTCTTGTTAAGGATTCTCCTCCCTTCTGACAAACACGATCTGTTAGGGTATTATTTACATTCTTATATCTATTACATGTTGTTTACTAGTCTAATTTCAATCTTATATCTATCTATCTATACATACATATAATAAAATTGTAGAGGTCAAATTTCTGTACAATGGAAAAAAATGTTTAAAACCGAGTCGGGGGATGTAAGAAGTGAAATAGAACTAATTTAGATTTTTTTCAAATGTTTTGTTTCTCTGTTTGTCTGTCTGTTTGTACCGGCTAATCTCCGAACCGACTGGACCGATTTAAATGAAATTTTGTATGGTGGTAGCTTATATCCCTGGTCGACATATAAGATACTTTTGGTCCCGAAAAATTAAAGAGTTCCCGTGGGATAGTTAAAAAAACCGCACCACGCGGACGAAGTTGCGGGCATTAGCTAGTCTAAAATATTTATACTATTTTCCTGTTACTATCTATGTATATTCTTCTTACAGCTAACTTTCATTTATTACTACTGTTCTTATACTAAATTTACACAAGATGGCTTCTATATGTTTATTACCTATAATATTACCTTCTTAAAATATGTATTAAATAATATACATTCAATTAGTATTTTATATATCCTTATTTCGTTTTATAACTATATTTACGATGCTTTTTATGTTACTCATTCTCCTGTTTATGTACACGTCCAATGTGAATATAATTATTATGTATGTACTTTCTGTTAGCAATAGATGGTTGCGTAATAGACGCTTTGTCATATAAAACCGGATATCGCGCAGCATTCATATACTGATTAACTAAATTAATTTATTCGTACATACATATCTCACGTTGTGTCTAGATTTATTTACTACTAGTAATGCCAGCGAAACTTTCGAAGTATTTGTTAGTGAATTACTATTAATTTTGGCAATATTCGTCTACCTTACGGAAACGACGTCGTTTATTGGCATAAAAAGTGTCCTAAATATTGACCCTGAATATAAGCTAGCTATGTGTAGAGTTCCATTTAGATCCGTGTAATAGTTTTCACGTGACGCTCTAACAGATAATTAAAAATTAATTTGAAAAAACCTTACACCCCCTAAAGATTTATAGATTAATTTATTGACATACTTCGTCGTCAGCCAATGACAGTGCACTGCTGGACGTAAGCCTCCCCAAGTCGGCGCCACTCAGCCCGCTCCTACGTCGTCGTCAGATCGTCAGTCCATCGGGCTAGAGTAGAGGGCATTCGACATTGTCTTTACCGACACGCGGTCTTCACTCCAGGACTCGTTTGCTCCATCCATTGATATACTTCGTCGTCGTCAGCCATTCGCAGTCCACTGCTGGACGTAAGCCTCCCCAAGTCGGCGCCGCTCATCCCTATCCTCTGACTTACTCATTCAGCGCCTCCATCAGGCTGGAGGGCATCCGACACTACATTGATATACTTAATGAAAAATAATACAAATATATATGTCTCATAAGGATTTTATACAATAAATCTTTCAAGTTATGGCAGAAAGCGTGCTCGACTAGCCACTTTTAAAACCGCATTCCGAAGCTAGTTTCTAAGCCGTAGACTATACGAGCTTATACAATTATATATTAGCAATATCTCAGCTAAGTCGCGGTAGCGTAATGGCTAGAGCACGCGTTCCAAGCTCAAAGGGCGCGGGTTGGAATCCTTGCCGGAACGCATGCGCTTGACATTTTTCTGACCTAATGTACATATTGTTACAGTTAGATGGATAGATAGATAGATAACACTTTATTATACACCAATACAAAAATGAACTTAAAGACTAAAATTATATCTAGTTGTGTACTAAGGGCGGTCTTATCGCTAAAAAGCGATCTCTTCCAGACAACCCCAGGAATGAATTGAGATGATAATGGCGATGGTGGTATACGTAACATATACGAACTACTTACATTTTAATAATAAATACATAAATGATATATATGTATATATATTTATATATTACATAGATATATACTTAATATACATTACATAGATATATACTTAATATCCACAGAAGACGGTGATCTGGGCTCAGTATTCTACTTATAGTATTGAGGGACTATGAGTAGAATATAATACGAATAAGTTAAGTTTTCTTGCATTGTATCGTCCATTTAAAATGTATTATACTTAATAAAATTATACTTAATATACATACCATACAAATACATATCTACAGAATATATAAATATTTATATATGAATTTAAGTATCATATTCAAACGACAGGTAGTATTTTTTGATCATGGTTTTAAATATCGCTAGCGATTTTGCTTGTCTGATAGTAACAGGAAGCTTATTCCAAAGCTGTATAGCCTCAACAGTAAAAGAATTGTTGTAAAAAGTTGAGTTATGCGCAGGAGTGTTCAATTTAAGTTTAGTAGAAGGTCGTAAATGATGAGAGCACGAAAGAAATTCAAAACGTTGTTTAAGGTAATCAGGAGTACTTGGGACAAATAAAATACTATAGAGAAAAGAAAGGATGTGAGTATTCCGGCGAAATCGAATTGACAACCACTTGAGTTTTTTCGGAATTCAGAGACATGGTCATACTTGCGTAGGCCAAATATGAACCTTATGAAAAATTTTTGGAGGCGCTCAACTTTATTAAGTTGTTCTTGGGTTAAATTTAGATAGCTGGCGTCAGCATAATCAAGGATAGGAAGTAATAAGGACTCTGCTAGCTTAATTTTGGTGGTAGTTGGCAAGAAGTTCCTCAACCTTCTAAGGGATCTGGATGAGAGATATAGCCGCCGGCTTAATTCGGTGATATGAGGTCGCCAACACTGTCAAATATAACACCAAGGTTTTTTACCTTATCACTAAAAGGTGCTAACAACGGTGAAGAAAAACATCGTGATGAAGCCTGCACATCGAGATAACCGATGTGTCTGTCAAACCTGCCAAGCCGCCTTGGACAAGCGTGGCGAGTGGGTATACGAGCCCGAGCCCAGCAGTGGTACGTTTTTGTCTGTTATTAGTATATTAATAATATCTCAGTTATGTCACACAAGATTGGCATAATTAAAACTACGTTTTATCGGTTTTAAGCGCGGCATTATATTTGATTTTTATTTCGACGTTTCGACCAATTTCAATAGCCGTAATTACGGACGACAAAGAATAAACACGCTTAAAATAGTTAAAACTTGGTTGTAATTATGTGTTCTAGCTATAACGTGAAAACTTAAGAAAAACCTAAGATTTGTATGTTTACCCGTTCGTCGTATCTATATCTATATCATACATTTTATCCATTTTTAGAATATAAAAGGTGTTCTATTTTTATCATACAATAGATAGATTTAGAGTTCAAAGGCAGTGAGAGTAGTCCAGTACAAAAAACTTCAGTCTGAAAATGTCCTAAATCATACATAACCAGATGGCGCCTCAGGTCAATGCTCTCTCGCTATTTAACGTTCTATTGAAACATGTTTTGTTAGACAGACTGAGGTATTCAAAAGAAATTTATTAGGACTTTCAATAGACTGCTATAAAAAAAAACTCGTTTTTTCCTAAAAGTTCTCAAGTTGAACAGTTATTTTAGCCAGGTCAGCTACAATATATGTCTCAGTTACACTTGATTACTAGCACAGTGATATCATCTCGAAAATGTTAGTAAATACATGAACATAGGTAGACAGGATGATTGTTCAACATAAGGCTTCGATACACTCGCCGATGGGAGCTATACATATAAAAAATTAGGCCTTATATTAGTGTAACTTACTAACAAATGAAAGAGGTTCTGATAGTTTTTTCGGCAGACAAACACGTATTGTATATCCTGAAGCTAAGCAAGTTACGCTTCTATAACAGATAATATACAACGGACCACTCTGGGGCCGATCCCAGACACCCAGATCTTTACCATATTATTACTTATTACCATACCAGAAATTTACCATATCGGGGATCGAGCCCGGAGTCGGCGTTGTAGTGAGGTCGGCCGGTAAAGGCTTAGCCCGCTCAACCACAGGCCGTCCCGTCATACTGGTTGTATTCATACATTAAATTTACGCTCAAAGCGTAAATTACATTAAATACTATTACTTAAAAGTAGTTTTGAGGAATAAGACTAGGCCGAGGAATGCGGAACTGATGGAGTCATACACACGTATAGATGTCAAAAAACTTAGGAAGTGGAAAATGTAAATGGTAAAATCAGAGACTGAGAGTCGAAACGAAAGGTTAGCCAGCAACTGGGTTTTAATATATTTTCAAATATCATAACGCCACATATTAGTCCTTGGTTTTAACCCGTTGATTAAAAAAAATAACTTGATTTATGACATATGACGAAGAACTGACATTGAAGATAATTACTTGAAATTAATATTGGAAATATTTTGATTATCATTTAAATTACCTATAATAATATATTTTTGTAATTTATGTAGAAATTTTTAAATGATAATGAATTGTGAAAGTTCACAACTGAATGCGGCGATTGTAGACCACGCCTTATGGCGAGAAGGTGCGCGCGCTCGACCCAGGCAATCACAATTGGTGCACAATAGCCGTGGGGCTCAGTGTCGTCCGCATGGCCGCCACGCGCACGCGCCGCCTCCTGCCTGCGCGCTGGCTGCGCGCGTGCACCGCCACGGCGCCCGCGCCGCCGCAGCCCAGCAGCCCGCAGCAACAGCAAGAAATGGCGCGCCGGCTGCCTGCGGCGGCGCGCGACGAGGAGTCCGTCGAGCGCAACATCCCGTCCTCGTACATCCTGGAGGGGCGGCCGCCGCCCTCCGAGAGTGCGCCCAACATGTACGACAGCTTCGAAGAGCCCACCCTCGAGCTAACTGCGCATATATGCGCCGACTCGCTGCGTCAGAGCACCCACGAACAGATGCGCGCGGTCGGCGGCCGGCTGCGGCTCCTCGACGAACTGGAAACGGGCACTATCACCGCTGACTCAGCCGCGAACGTTTTCGCCACCGCCACCGAAGGAGAAAAACACGTCTGCCTATTTTGGTCCGCATTCCTTAAACTGCCGAACCTGCTTAAGCCGTTAGTGGAAGCTGGGGCGGACCCTCATCATTTCGACGCGCTAGGACTTTCACCGCTGCATGTTGCAGCTTTTAGTGGGTCCGTCGAATGTGCAAGTTATCTACTAAACTGCGGCGTGGACCCCAATTATAGGCCAAGATGTTCCACACCTCTGCAGTGTGCCGCGTTCGGTAATTCCGTTCGAGTGGCCAATTTGCTGATTGGCCGCGGTGCGTCAGCGCACACGGCCGTATGCCGGGAACTTCGAACGTCGGTTTTGCACAAGTCCGTGAATTGTGAAGGCGGGCTGCTCCATTGCGCCGTGAGGGCTAATGCAGTTGAATGTTTGAAGTTATTCATATCCCATGGTGTGGATGTTAATTCAATTGAGCCTGGCGGCACAAACGCCATTCACCTTGCTGCGGATTTGGGAATGTTCGACTGCTTAAAAATACTGTTAGACACACCTGGTGCAGACCCTAACGTGAGGACGAGAGTGGGGGACAGAGAATCTACTGCTCTTCACTTTGCAGCTGACGGTGGATTTGTAGAATGTGTTGATTTGCTACTATCCAAAGGAGCGGATGCCAGTTTGAAGAATCATCGTGGATCTACGGCTTTGCACATGGCAGCGCGATGTTCGAGCCTCGAATGCGTGGAATCGTTGCTAAGGAAAGGTAATGCTGACCCGAATGCAAAGGATCACGACATGAGAACGTCTTTGCATGCGGCTATTGGTAAATCGGACTGTTCCTGTGACATCATCGAGACGTTGATAAGTTGGGGTGCAAATGTAAATCAAAAAGACGAATACGGTTTCACTCCCCTGCATTTGGCCGCATTAGACGGTCTGTCAGCGTGTGTAGAGACATTAATATATCATGGCGCCGACGTAACGACACGGTCCAAGAAAGGAAACTCGGCACTCAATGTAATAGCCAGAAAGACGCCCGCGTCACTGGCCATGATAACAAGAAAATTGGACTGCGCTATTACGCTGCATCATTCGCAAACGAGCAATAGAGAAGTCGAACTAGAACTTGACTTTCGAAGTATATTGCAGCATTGTTATCCTCGGGAGATAAGCTACTTGAACACATTCGTAGATGAGGGTCAAAAGGAAGTACTTTTACATCCACTCTGCTCTGCGTTTCTTTACATTAAATGGGAAAAAATCCGTAAATACTACGTTGCAAGATTATTCTTAAGTTTCATTTTTGTTCTGTGTCTTACTTTATACGTATTGACTGCTCTTGCGCATAATTGCTACAACGGAAGCAAAGACATGGAAGAAACGATCCAGGAGCAAGAGTTGTGTCAGAAACAGTCTATCCTAGGAGACCTGTTACGAAAAAATCCATTTGTTATCGAAATGCAATGGTGGGTGCTAGCAGGCATAACAATATTTGAAATTTTTCGTAAAGTGTATGGCATAGCTGGATATTCCACAGTTAAGCAATATCTAATGCAATCTGAAAATATAATCGAATGGTTCGTGATAGTAAGCGTGTTTCTGATATCATATATTTATACGAATATCACGTACACATGGCAAAATCACGTCGGGGCGTTCGCCGTGCTCGCGGGGTGGACAAATCTTATGATGATGATTGGCCAACTTCCCGTGTTCGGCACTTACGTAGCGATGTACCAAAAAGTGCAAAAAGAGTTTGCGAAATTACTAATGGCATATTCTTGTATTCTTATCGGATTCACTATCAGCTTCTGTGTGATATTTCCAGACTCATCGTCATTCGCGAACCCATTTATGGGGTTTATTACCGTTTTGACCATGATGATCGGCGAATTGAACCTAGATTTGTTATTAAACGAGCCCGACGGAAATGACCCGCCTGTGTTATTGGAATTTTCAGCGCAAATCACTTATGTGCTATTCTTGATGTTTGTTACTGTTGTTTTGATGAATTTACTCGTCGGTATCGCTGTCCACGATATACAAGGATTGAGGAAAACAGCAGGCCTATCCAAGTTGGTTCGGCAGACGAAATTAATATCCTACATGGAGCTCGCTTTATTCAACGGCTATTTGCCAAAATGTCTGTTGAAAATCTTGCACTCGTCTGCGTTGGTATCTCCCCAAGCTTACAGAGTTGTATTAAGCGTGAAACCTTTAAATCCAAGCGAAAAAAGACTACCAAAAGACATTATGATGGCTGCATACGATATAGCAAAAATGCGAAAACAGTATGGCCATACGATATCATCGAGCGGATCGACGACAGGCGCCTATTCATGTTTCAAGAAATACGAGAATAACAACGATTCTGGATACAAAGAATATGGATATTCTGGTTTGGGAACTTTGCACGCGAGATTAGATGAGACGTCGGAAAACGTTCGCCAGTTGACTCAGGAAGTGAGGGAATTAAAGAAGTTAATAAGCGCACAGCAACTTGTGATACAGCAGGCACTGGCGAGCGCGATGGACCGTTGATGATATAATGGGCCGGACCGAGTCATTTGGATTCAATGCCAACGGTACACAAGTCAATAAACTATAGCAAGCGTGAATATGTGTACACTATTGTGGACTTAAATTCTGCTGGTGATATTATTTAGGATTATTTTATATAATTGTTTTATGACATCATCATTATGAAAATTTCGATTGCATTCAGAATGTCTATTTCGCAGCCCGGGAGCTTAGTCTTTCTTCTAGCATTTCTCGTTTCAATACTATTAGCTAGTTCATCTTATACGACACCAAGCCAATATTTGTTGACACATGAAAAAGTAGAAGGAACGACCATAACTCTGTAAAAAATTAAACTTTCAAGAATGAGAATTTTGAGGTAGATAATTATATGGTATTACACGAATGGATAAGCGGAATACATAGGGAGTTTTTGAAAGTGACTACCCTGTGTGGTGTTAAGTCATGTGACAAAAACTATGTCTAAGTGGAATACGATGGATACAAGTGTAAAGTTAGACCAAAGAAAGATGTATTGATTGCGTTAAGGATGACATGATGATTTGTGGTCTGTCAGCGGACGTATGCCTGTTATAGAGGAGTGTGGAAGGAAGAAAACAGAGTTCTAAAATTCTACCTACCGAGATGGCGTTACAGACCCCAATTGTATTATTTTTGTTACATTTTTAATATCATTTTATTTCTAAGTTATGTGCAGTTAAGTACCTATATAATAAATAAATAAAGTAACACTAAAAAGCAAGATAAGAATAGTTTGTGGCGCCATTTTATGATACATCACTTTTCAGAGCCAAGTATTTTGCTAGATGGTTGTCATGTTCTAGTTTTCTTCCATGGTTGGGCATACGTCTTATACCAAGATATGGCGGAGGCAGTATAGCTACTCACTTACAAAGTTGTCTCCAAAAAATGTAGCTATTTTATTCTTTAACCATTGTTTCATAAGTCTTAAATCAGTCCAAGTATAACTTAAATATATTTTATCATTTTAAAAATATTATTTAAATCATAAGATCTCACGATGTATAAAATTAAACATGTTATTAAGTTAAGCGCGCATTCATCTTACATAGTCATTAAAGTAGTCGTTAAAATATTTTTGAATGTTAATTATTTCGCAGCAAAGTATTGCATTGTGATTGATATTAGATAAATTATTGTGATATTGATCATTTAAATATAAATATTTTCTATTTAATTTGTCTTTAATTTTGCCTTCGAATTTTACCTTCGCACATTTTAACCACTGTAATGTTCATTATCCTTGGATTTTATTATATATGTAAAATTAATGACCGTAGATTTATATATAATTTGTAACAAGGTTGAACGTAAAGAAAATGGCAGGCAAAGAAACTTACATCACACAGCCTTATCTGATGTACTAACTAACCAAAGACATTAATCTAAGTACTTAACTTTTCAGGATGGCTAAGCCAAATTGCAGGTCTTTGAATGCCTTTAAATAACATAATTCATGTGACTACTCGAAAGAAAGAAAAACACTACTTTTCACAAAATTTATAATGATTACTCAATAACCATTAATATCCTATAACTTAGCGTAACAAATTATATTTAAACGTTTTAAGCGCAACAATTATTTGATTTTTATTTATGTACCGACGTTTTGTCCACTTCATACTAGCCGTGATCGCGTATTTTTAATTGTGTATACTAATCACGAAAACTGAAAGAAAAAACTATTGTTCATTTTAATCTGTCACGTTTTTAGAAAATAAAAGAGGCTCAGCACCATATCCATTAGTTCCTGCCAAAACACCTTTACTGTATAGAAGAGTTTCAATCAAATATGGTTTTAATTCCGTAGGCAAATTATTAAAACAGTGGATATTCGTTACCTCTACGGAACTATGCAATAATATAATGTTAACTGGGTTGTTGTTGCTCACAGAATACATGTACTGTTTATTAATATCGATATAAATATTTTTTTAGGACAGCACTAGTTTATGAATGGGTTGGAATTAGCACTAGATAAACCTGTAGACCATAACCCTAGCTGTAATCACAAAATTAAAACGATGTTTCATTTTACTAAATGGTTAAAAGTACGTTTTTATAAACATAAGTTAATAATAAAGAATACAATAATTAATACCATAACAAATAATACTTGCCATAACAGATAACAATAAAATCATTAAAATTTATATTTGGTCCCGCCAACCTTCATCAAGGGAAGCGGAAATAAGCTTTGATGCCTAAATGAAAATACATTTCATGGGGGTATACACTGTAATAAACATAGTAAGTAGAGCTGTTGTTTTAAATGGAGATAACGACTGTTACAGAATAATAGATGGCGCTAAATTTTAAAACTTGTCGACAAAGTTTACAAAATAAATATTAAAAAAGTTAGTTTCTGAGCTTCAATATACAAAGTAGTAGGTGTATTTGGCCTATTTCCTTGAAGAAAACTGTGTTCTTGGATGAAAATGTAAAAAAATAACTAACTTTTAAATGCATGAAGCCTCATGGGGTGCCAAGAATTTTTTTAACGATTGTCATGTCCATGTGTAGCAGTGTTATTCTAGAATATAAGATTGCCTATCGCATATCTTTATATAGCTAATCTAGAGATTGTTAAGGGTCTAGAGTTAAGATCTAGAGTATATGAACGGGGTTAAAATCCCTAATTATAAAAATACTGTTCATGGTATCTACTGCTTACGGTAAATTGTTTCAGTATGTAATTCTCAATGACATCTAGGTAAGCATCTAATTGACCTAGAACCACGAGTAAAACCGTAAACTCTCAATCACAAAATTTATGAAAAATAAATATGAATCAAAATAAATATATTTTAACACTTACAAGTACTTCGGATAATGACATTCCATTGTACCTATTTCTATTGCTCAAACAATTATAAGATATGTTGTTTATGGGTGCCGTGTCCCCCAACACTAGTCTGTGGTGAATAGTACTAGCGTGTCCTTTTCTCAGAGATTTATAGATTATAAAGTACTAATAATTGCTATACACGTATAAAAGATGAATAATAAAACTTAAATGCGAACACGTGTCTTTATTAAAATACAACACAATGAAACTACAAAATAACGTAATTATGTAGGTACTCTATATATTATAAATATTTAAAATTTACAAAACGTGCGACGTTTTGTTGGAACGTTGGCGAGACCACAATGCTTGAGCCTTGAAGTAAACTATTCCATGTTTCATGTATACTTTGAACTCTCAAGTTCCAACATTGGGAGTTGCACACCCCTGATTTACACATTTGACGTTCGTTTGACAGTTGTGTTTCGTACATTCAAAACCGCAGCGCGCAATTACAAAACAAACAAACACCCTTCGATCGATAGCCCGAAAAGAATAGAAAATCTAGATTCAGGTCTTATCTCTTTCGCCCAGCTAAATCTACCTTTATTGATTTCCCCGTTAATGTTATCGGTTGGGGTTTTCCGGCACACCAATGCAAGGCAGTTTCAAGATACAACTGATAAATATGGGGACGCGGGCAGCGGCCTGTAAGTACTCATATTCGTGAGAAATTAAATGCTTTTTGTAGTGTACACGTTGTGGATGGTTCTGAAATAAACCGGTGCTAGTTTATGTCACTATTATTAAGTGGGCGTTCTGTCATATACAATTATATACTTGTGTTAAAATGGCTTTTAGGTAGGTACTAAAAGTCGTAAGAAAATCTTTATTAATTTCTTGATAAGTATTACAATATTGGTGGTGTGTTCATAATTATCTGATTTTATTAGCCTTTGAACGTAACTTCGATTATATCCATTTAATTTTTGCATGTGTATAAGCCACATGTATTTTTTCAAGACTACCTATTAGACATAATCAAGCTTAAGTCATCTTTTTGGACATTAAACTAAGTAAATTGCTCTGTTGCTAATAATTGTATTAAACCTAAAGTAAACGCAGGACATGTATTGAATTGTTTAAGTTCAGAACAATCCACTTATAAAGTCTGCTACACTAGTTGATTTAAAAAGCATGCATGCCTATTTATTTTTCAGAGTTGTGATCGAAATGGGACAACGTTGAGTAGTGAGCAAAGCTTTTTGTGTGTCCTAATGCAGACAGACGTGTTCAATATCATGCAGTCTTTTACGGAGTCCCTGAATATGAAAGGTGAGCTCGTTCAAGCGAGCGGTGTTCTTTGTTGCACATGTGGCACGGTACCAACCTGGCACGTTGCTTGTTCCCTGTAGGGTTGCCATCTTAACTGTCATCCTGAGACTTCTGTTGAATTTTTAACTCTACATTTTTATAATATTAGTCTGTTTTCTTACATAGTCGGTGGTAAACTTTATGGTTTGTACAGATTAGTTGCAGAAGACTGTGTAATACATGTTTTTGTTTTAGAAACTGTATATTTAGCAGTGATTTGTAGCTAAGAGCAGGGGAAAATAATATTAGGAACAACCACCCAGTAAGAAATGTAGCTCTGAAAAAGTTACTAGGTTCTGTATTTCTATACAGTGCTATAAGTCTTTCTTCTCTTTATGAATACATGTAAAAGATAAAATAATAAAAAATACAAAAATGGTACTAATTGGGAGCCCTCTTTTTTGAAATTGGTTAAAACTACTGGATTCTAAATGAATGTTATAATATTTAAACTAATTTTTTGAACCAAATAAAAAAAATATTAAATTGAAAAGAAACTCATTAAGGAGATTTTTTGCCGACTTTGATTTTTGTCTTAATATAATAATATTTTGTGTGTAATAAAATGTCTGTTAAATAGTGTTTCGTTATATGAAAACAGAAGAAGACCTGGGGTAACCTAAGGAAATATAGCATTTAGGAGCTTTTTCAGATCTTTATTTTACTGGGCAATAGTCATTTCTCATATTCTTCTATGCTAAGAGTTACTGTAAAGATTAACATGGATTATATACCATTTGAGAATTAAAAACATTCCCTTTGCTTGTCTGAAGTCGGCTGATCTATTCACAAACCTCTGACCTTTTTACATTTCTTTTTACAATGATCATATATAAATCTTTTTTCAAATGTTAACAACTAATTAAAAACTGTTTGGTATATATTATTTGCTATTTTCCATGTATTTTCCTTACCCAGCACAATATTTTGTGGAATAATGACTTATGTTCTCATTTACAATGTAATATTTTGTAGACAACTGCACTGGATGGAAATAATGCCATCACTACCAAACTCTTTCAGTAATTATTCATAGAAATTTCTTTAATAGACCCTGTGTTAGTTCACAATACTTAAAGGGAGTAAAGATATGTTGCTGGGGAGTTTGTTGCTCTGCTTCTTCTTCTTGAACAATAACTAAAATGACTTTGGAAGCAGTAGTTGACTCATGACTTTCAATAAGTAATCTGTAAAATCCCATTTTGAAATAAATACATTTATTTTTATATATGTTGAGATAATCGTCATATGAGGATTATACTAACTATTAGTTCAAATAAAAAACTTGGCAAATCTCTCACTACTTTTAAAGAATAACTTATTAGAATAGTTGCATTCAATAATACTTCCTAGGTAATAGTTTCCATAGATTAATTGTAATATCTATTACCTAAATTAGTTAAGCTATTTTCACATCATTATACTTCTAAAATGTGAAATAGCACTTTAACATGCATTTTAGTGAAATTAAAGGTTGATGGTAACCCTAAAGTTTATGTTAGGATAAAATTATGTTTCATGCATCATGTCCAATATTTATCCTAGTATTTTCAGTGTTTTGATGTCACCCTTGCATCCTGGAAGATTAAAATGTCCTGTAATTGTTGAAAATGTTGGACACCTTAGTCCCTATATGTGGAATGATACTTGGGCCTGGATTTTTGGAAATTATGGTCACTAAACTATTGTTGCTGTGCTGTTATTTCTGTTGAATATTAATTCTGCTCTTTCCTATTCATACATAAGTGGAATATGTTTTTGTTTTATACATTATATTATTTTTCATATTATGAAATACATTGAAGCCTTCAGAATTTGCTTGCATTAAACTTGAGACCTCTATCACTCAGGATCTTTTCTATTCATACATACATACATAATATCACGCCTGTTTTCCATGGGGGTAGGCAGAGACTATGGATCTCCACTTGTGACGATCCTGACAAACAACTTTCTCTTCACCTACTTTCATTAACCTCTTCTTTTGTATTCACTTATAAAAATTACTCTTATTCTCAGTCTCAAACATAGTATACCTGAAATAAATTAGGAAGTAGGTCTTTGAATTATGCCAATTAACCAGATTCTAATTGCAACTTAAAAGGATAATTTTCTTTAAACAGTTCACATTTTCTTTACAGACAAATTATTCTAGTTTAAAAATAATACCATAAAACTATTTCCATTTGGAGCCAATTGCTTGGTATCAAAGACTTCCAATATGGCTGAGGCTTTTGCTTGCAGATTTCTTCTACAACTTGAATGCCCATCATAAATACTCCAAACTGGTCGGCTTCACAAATAGTGCAGTCATATTTAAAAATAATAAAAACATTACAACATGTAAAAAATCAAACTTATTTGTTCAAAAACGTAGCTAATAAAGTTGGTATTTATATGCTATGGTCTACATATGTTTTGCTCTTATAGGAGCAAACAAATATTAAATTATATAACACGTGAAAACATACTGTATAATACAGATAATAACAAAATACATTGTTAATAACTATTATGATTATTTAAGTATGAGAAGAAGTAACAGAATCAAGGACCCCTTGTATGTGGCTCACCTTTCTTTCAGGAGGAGGCTCTGCCGACTCGTGTCTTTGTCACCTTGCTGATGTTTCCAATTTTAGTTTGCTTTTCTTGTAGAAATAGATGTTTCATTATTGGACATTAAAATTAGTGAGGTAATAGGGATACTTAAAGAGAATTGTATTATTTACTTGTATATAAAAAAGTGACATAAAAAGGGCAGAAATAAAGTAAACGTGTTTTAGCTATGTGTTGCTGGGGAGTTTCTTGCCGCTTCTTAAACATCATTATCACATTGCGAAGCAGTCTAGGTAGAGTAATGGATTTAATTTTTGACTTATATTTTTTTAAATTGTTTTTTATATTCCTGTGGAACTTATTGTAAATATAAAATGTTGAAATTGAATAAAAGATACTTGGGATATAATATTTAGGATCTGTATTATTTACTAGTATTACCTTGATACATATTTGAAAGGAAGATTGACATACTGCGATGGATCTATGAAGTAACATTAAATCATTTTAGAACCCAATTTACGCATCTTTCAAATCTCTAGCATAGAGAATGATAACTATCAATTAAAACCTAGTTCAGGAAATGCCCTAAAATCTATATGAGGCGTTTCATTATTTAAAACATACTTTGTTCGGCCGAATCATCGAAAAGTTCTAAAAAAACTGGTTAACGCTCATTCAGTGTACGGTTTATGTTGTTGGCAAACACAGAACTACGTGAAACCACGCTGTCAAAGAACATCGGCCTAAACGTGTTTCGTAAGGTGAGTAACAATTCCGGTGGCACACTTTTCTCTCCTCTATTCTCAGGGCCGGATTTACCTTAAGTACCGTCCTGGGGCACTGAAAATACCGCCCTATTATCTATATCCTGCACTATTTGAGTAAAAGACCAAAAACTAATTATGCACTAACAAGACTTCAAAACGTAAATATCCAATGATTACTCGATTTTTTAGATTTGGCATGAAACCAATAACTTCCCAATTTTTGAAAATCATTGATTTTTGTAGTAGAAAGTTGTTTTTTTTTTCTGACACCAAATTTTGCCGCCCTCGAAAATTTCGCTGCCCTGGGCACTAGCCCCTAGTGTAAATCCATCACTGTCTATTCTACCCTCTATCCCATCCTCTGTCCTATCCCTCCTATCTCAATACCCTATGCCATCTTAGAGGCTGACAACGTGTTCACATCGCCCCCGGTATTGCTAACGTTTATAGGTGACGGTAATTATTTTCCATAAAGCGGGTTGTCTGCCTGTTGGCCGACTTTAGCCGACAGGAAAAAAAATTAGGCATCAAGTCCAGACATTGAATTGGGTATCGGGATTATCATTTGCCTCACCAGGAATCTTGTTCGAAAGTTCTAGGACCCAATGAGCTAGAGGCTACTATTGATGGCACGTTTCACTGATCACCAGTTAAATAACAGTGATAGAAAATAAATCACGTTTCACTCCGGTTACAAGAATAGGAATAGACTGTTAAATTTAACCAGTGCATAGTACAAAATATCTAAAATAGATAGTGAAAAACGCCGTGAAGTAATGTTGAGAATGCAATGTATTATTTCATTTCACAGTTTCAACAATCGTTACTGTGACTCGCAGTTGTATTGTTATTTTATCATAACTTCTAAAATATCGGGTGGTGATTTTTCACCGGTGAAATGGCAGTGATAATAAGAAATAATTTCACGGCGGTGATCGATTTATTACTATTTACTAATGTAGCTGTATTTTCTAACTACTAAGACCACTTGATTAGACAAGATCTTCAGGACCCCATGAGTTATGACGGCCTCTGTGGTTGAGCGGGCTGAGCTTTTGGCGGCTTACCTCACTGCAACGCAGAGGCTCTGGGCTCGATTCCTGATATAGTAAATTTCGGAAACGTATTTTGTCTGTTATTTACTATGGTCTGGGAGTCTGGGATCGGCCCCAGAATGGTCCGTTGTATATTACCCATAACACGAGCGTAACTTGCTTAATTTGGGGATAAACAGTGTGTGTGTTTTTATGCCGATTTATTTATTTTATTAGTTAGGGGCCTCAAATATCACTTTATCAGAGAAGGCCAAAATATGATAATTATTTTTTTATTGGTGGAGTAGAGCGGACAGATTGGTGATCCATCTTATAGAAAGCGCTTATCGTCGCCTATGGACATTTGAAACACCGAAAATGCTACAGTCTTCATAGAGGGGACTGGAACTGGGCAATTAATGCCGGATCACAACTCAAGGTTTTTATGGCAAATACTTTAGACCAGGGGTCTAATTCTGCTATTACTATCTCGTCAAAATCGCCGGACCCTGTCGTCTTAATCGTAGGTTTGCCTGATTCATATTCCGTTAATTCCTATCGTGGCACGCTATTCCATATCTTTTTAAATACATATTTATAAGCGAAAACATGCTAAATACATGTTTAAAATTCTTGGTAGCTTTTCACTATTCATTACGTCTAATGACATTTCTGCTAATGGTCATACCAATTCCTTTTGTAATATTATTTTACCGCGAAGATATCGAGAAAAAATTGTGGATATAGTAGAATACGAATTTTTGATCGCAATAGAATCGTGGTTTGAATTTCTTTGCAACGCCAAGATATTGAAATAGCAGAATTGGGCCACAGGTCTAGCGGTCATCCAGATGAGCAAGTGCCGTTTTTTTGTTGCGAAGCTGACGAACGGGCAGAAGACTCACATAATGGAAAGCAGTTACCGTCGCCTATAGACGTTTGCAACACCAGAGGCGAAGCTAATACGTTGCTAGCCTTTAGAATCGAATAGAAGGGATGTATCCTTTAGAAGGGTATAGAGGAGATGGGAAAAAAATGTGTGGGATAAAGGGATTAGACAGGAGAAATGGAATAGAGGGAACTGGGCCATTGGAACTCTCAACGTATGAAACACTATTAGCTCAATGCAAACCGTTTAACGCCGATATCCTGTGAAAAGCGCGGTGCCACACCTATTGATTCGGTAAGAGCTGTAATCAAGACTGATTCCATCATGGTTCTACCATACCCTACCGCCTGGCTGTGGTTTGTTTTGTCGCCTCTTACGACTCCTTTAAGAAGATTTGTATTCCTTCTCCGTTCCGGATGCATTTATGAACTGTTCACTAATGTTCGTCCGACGCAGTCACAGCGAAGATCCGCAGCTTGTACGACTGCCAGCTGCGGTTGATGCACAACATCCAGCCCCTGCCGTCGGGTGTGGACATTGCGAACACTGTCAAGTACTTCTCGCAAACGCTGCTCAGTGAGTAAACTTTTGGCTGGTCCTTATATCTTACTACCCATTCGTTTGTCCTTCTACTGGTTAAAACTTAACGTAAACAAACTAACATATAGGAACTCAGCATTTATCTATTTCGTAAATAAGCATGGGGGGATTTTTTCCTCACATTTTCGAATATCACGCAACATAATTTTGGAAGACTGTGGTAGAAGTAGAAGCAATTTTGAAAGTCTGTCGATATTCGTATATAGTTGTTTTTAGAATCCGCCTTAAAGTTATAACTTGATTAGGAATATTCATTATGTTCTACTGATTTCTTTAGTTATTAGAAATTTGTATGACTATGGATGAATAACAGTACAATAATAGCAGCCGATCAAATAATTCTTAAGACTGGACCTCTGCATTGATGAAGCCCAGTCTAGACAGGATTGAGCTTTCCTTAATTTTTAATCATACTTATCTATCTATCTTATATTATACACATTCTAATGCAAGAGATAGGGAAGAGAAGAGGAGCACAGATAAATTTTGGCTTTATATAAAATATCCACAAGAGCATGTGACAAAATAATGATTACTGAAATTATGATCAGAATGACTTGCGAGGATATAGAATATGGAAATATGCAACAGTATACCAAGAATGCTGTTGGGAATCCTAGTCAGAAATCTTGCACTATGCAGGTAGTTTTCTGATCTAATGTGATAGATAGATAACATTTTATTGTACAACAAAATAAACAATGACGGATGTGTACTAATTTTGTTACAGTCACCACTAGCATGCCGGTGTAAGAAAACATCGCGATGAAACCTGTTCATCGAAATAAACGACGTGTGAAATCTATTAATCTGCCTTTAGACAAGCGTGGCGGGTGTATTCCTGCGTCTCGTGTTAAGTATTAAAATATTTATACGACAAATGGAATACCTCCTTTTTTAAAGTCGGTTAAAAATGTGAGAGACTAGAGCAAGTATCACGTCGGGGTCTCCACTGTGGAGGTGTCCCTGTAGGGTTATTGATCAGAAGATTGGTTATCGGGTGTTCTTGCGGTATGAGAGAAATCAAACTAAGTTTTTGGTTTTAAATATTTTAAATTGTTATATTATTCACACACAAAATATACATATATATAATTACTACACACGTTAAGTTCTAAGGAGTGGACTGATGTGCTCCGCGAGGCAAGACAGGTCTGTCGCAATATTCGGTTAAGACTACCGAACGCGCGCCATAGTTGCCCGAGCGCAAAACTGCTGACAGAACGACCTGTGGCACCACATCATGTTTATGGGGCTTATACCACTGTAACTTGAAGTAACTTAGAGAGAGAGAGAGAGAGAGATATATAACACTTTACTGCATAACAAAATATACAACTACAAAAACAGACCATATTTACAATATTTTCTAGGCAATACAATAGGCGGCCTTATCGCTCAAAGCGATCTCTTCCAGGCTACCTAAATCAAAAAAAGAAAAAGAATTTGAATCAAGCGTTGTAGGTGGTGCAGGAAAAAGGCAATAGATACATAAATACTCAACTAATTTAAGAAATAAATATACAATTACAATACATACATATATACATAGTCATATATACACATATGCAATAATATATTTCAAAATACATGAGTTATTATAACAAATGTATTAGCATGATTATATTGTGTTAACCAGACATAGTTATTTATGGACAAATGGTAAGTTATTGTAATAAAAAAAATACCAAAACTGTGTGTTGCCAGGTGTCCTGAAAGATGTGCCCCGCTCGCCTCTGGAGATGTTACGAGACGCCGACAACGACTCGGATCGTATGTCTTTGTACCCCAATTTGGACTATAAGGGACTGTTCAATGCTATTTCACAGCTGGTCGACTCAGCACCGCATCTGCAATATGGTGTTCAAGGTGGGTTCAGTTTTAACAGGTTACGGATAGAATATAATGACTCTGAGGTCTAATGGGCTCAGACTTGGCCCATCTAGTTTACTGGAATGCAGAAGTCTTGGGTTCGTAAATGAAGTTTCTATTATTTTGCTGGAATCAACTGTTGGCAACACCAACATTAAAGTAATAGAAAAAAGAATTATTGTATAAACTGTCACAAACATACTATCACAGAGGTGTTGTGAATTCTTTGCTGGAACGACAATTTGTCCCTTTCGAACGTACTATAGAGGCAATTTGTAATGGTGCCTGGCCATATCCTTAATTAATCAATCAATTACCCAATCAAATTGATGTAAAACAATGTAATTACAGAAGCACAAAACAATGTCACATAGTTATAAATGACTAGTGGTCGCCCATTGATCTTGGTTCAACCATAATTAATATAAATTATAAGTTTGAACATTGTTAAGGTTCGGTTGTCAAAGACTATACTTCTATAATCACAGATTTCGCCAAGGCTACACTGTTCATTTGACTTTAACAATAAACAAAAGAATATATATGCGTGTGTGATTCAAATACATGGTTGTGTGTGTAATGTTTTTTTTATTGATTTAATGTATTTTTTATGCATAATTTTAATAAAAGATTATCATTCTGCACTTCTTCTCTATATAAACTATAAGTGTGCGAAATTTCTTACTCCTCCATCCGCGCAACTTTCGTAAAAAGGGGTACAAAGTTTTTGCTTCAGGTATTAATATAATGATTATATATTATTATATTTGTATAAAATTATATAGTTGCAGTCAGAATATTGTTACGAGTTACGGGACTCGAATTAAAATGCCGTTTGGAATTACTATAAAATCTATTAGAACTATACAAACGCCAATAACATAGGTACAAAAATAACCGGACGCAATAAATCCAAATGTAATGCACAATTAATTGCTCTGATCGAGGTTCTCGCTAGACTGCCCCGCCCCCACCACTCCCCCGTTCGGTTATTGTTGGTTTTATACTAAACTGTACAATACAACAATCGACCGCGTGGACTGAAGTATTCCAAGAACCATACCTGGCTAACGACCATCATTAAGGATTACAATACACAATATGCGACTTTTCTGATTACAAATTTTAAACATAATGTAAACAAAAGGACTCCAAATGCGGGTAGGTAATAAACTGTGCTTTATGGCCGGCAGGTGTGATGTGATGTGTGAAATGAGATTCACATTTATCGGCTTCGTGCTTCGTGGAATTTTGGCAAAGTTGTAATAATATGTAATACCTATAATAATTGGCATCACTACTAATGCATTTATAAAATTATTTAAACAATTCTATAGTATTATAAAAACATAAGAATATTTTATAATAAAACTAAGAACATTTTGTGTGGTTTTTTTATTTTGTTTTTCTTTTTTATTTATTAATCCAAGAAATCAACACGAATAACTAAGCAACCCACAGTCCACAGTCCACTGCCCTCCAGGAAGGTAATAGCCGTACTATTTTTACACTGGCTATAGTTTGCTTTTAAAGGCGTGCGTTTGTGAAAAATGTGTGTATTACCTTCCTTTTGAACTATGGGGTGGACAGTTTTGGAACAGAGTAAGGTGATAGTACTTAAGAATTTACTTTGAACCAACATTGATTTGAATAAGATTTATTGAGTGATTTTTGAGATATGGGATATTTAAGTGTTGTTTAGGGTCCCATATCCAAATGCCAATTAGTTTGACTTTCTGTACTTAATATGTAATTGGTGTTGAAATGTCCTTTAAATTAGAATTAAGAATAAAAAATTATACACCTCTACCGGCAGAATATCTACTAAACAACTTACTCTTGGCACTTACATTTGAATCCTACATATACTCGCCGTAAACTGTATTTGAATTTAAGAAAACTAGCGAATATTTATTACTTCACACCACACCACTCACAGCCAGGTGGTAGGCTATTGCCCGTCTGGACGGCTACCACCCCTGGTCTAGGTTATGCCGCCATATTAAGAACCTTGAGTTGTGTTCCGGAACTAGGCCACCTTCCAGTATCCAGTAAGAGAGCAGCAGCGCATGTGTCAACTTTATATATATATATATATATTTTTTTTTATTGCAGGAGTTCAGCACACAGGCAGACGGCCCACTTGATGGGAAGCGATTACCATCGCCTATGGACATTTGCAACACCAAAGGTGCTACAAATGCGCTGCTGCTCTCTTAAGGGAGACCGGAACTGGTCACTAATGCCGGAAAACAACTCAGGGTTGTTATGGCGGCACACTTTAGATCAGAGGTGGTAGTCATCCAGTCGGGCAAATACCCTACCACCTGGCTGTGGGTTGTTTTGTCGCCTCTTACGACAGGCCACCCGGCCGAAGGAAATTGTATTCTTTCTCCGTTCCTGCATGGATAATAACACATAATAATTACATTGATACGCTGATAAAATTACTAACATTTTAAATATATATGTGGAAAGTTGTTTCATTTGTTGAAGTATAATTAGGATAAAAACCCAATTTCGGAGTTACGTAGGTATTAGAATACAATCATTAGATAAATGAATAATTTGATATAGAAAAAAAAACAATACTTCAGTGGAACTCTTCACGGTGCGACTGACAAGTTTGGCAGATTTATGTATTTAGGAGTTTAACGCTTCCTTTTTCTCCAGCTTTCGGCCAAGCAATGCTGCAGTGTTTGGGATGTCTCCTCCCATTCCTGGAGTACGACATGATCGACAACCTCCCGTATTTGGTCGCGTATTGCGTCGCGGTGTTCCCGGTAGCGCTACACCAGGAAATATTGCATTTACTGTGCTATTATATATTGCCGTTTACAATAAGTGAGTATAATAAAAATAATTGACAATGACTTTAAGACAGTATTGTCTTCTGTAATTTATCTGTATTATCTTATACTAATTTATAAAGCTGAAGAGTTTGTTTGTTTGTTTGCTTGAACCCGCTAATCTCAGGAACTACTGGTCTAATTTGAAAAATTCTTTCAGTGTTAGATAGCCCATTTATCCAGAAAGGCTATAGGCTATATATCATCACGCTAAGACCAATAGGAGCGGAGCACCAATGAGAATATTTGAAAATCTGGAGTTTTTTATAACTTACTTTTTTTTAAACTATTCCGGGCAGAAGTTTGTAATATTATAAAGAGGTAAAGGTTTGTGAGTTTGGTTGTTTGTAGGAAGAAATCTCTTGAACCACTGAACCGGTTTTGAACAATTTTTTCACAATGCAACATAGACATATTCATATATTTAAAATATTTTTTTCAGCCCGTCGTTACGCTGGGCAGGAGGAGGAAAGTCAAGCTTCACAGTCTGTAGCAGCCATAGTAATGATGGTGTTCCAACATTCTAATAATCCTGGTAAGGATGCAATGTATTTGATAGATTATATGAAAATATTTAACAAAGGAAGTTACGTGTTGCCGCCCTAATATGCATTGTTACATTGAATTAAGGTACTTTTGTTTTTTTTAAGACTACCTACACTTGATTAATTAAATGATTTATATTGCTAAATACTTAATAAATCTTTGTCAAAAAATAAATATATTTATCTATCTAATATAACTCAAAATGTAACACGTGCATAACTACAATAATAACAGTACATAATTGTTTCATTGCTGGGCTCGAGCCTATCAATTTCTTAGGGGAACAGACTGTAAACTCGTCGTGCCTGGCCAAGATAGTATTGCGGGTTTGACACATCGGCTATCTCGATGTGCAGGTTTCATCACGATGCTTTTCTTCGCCGTCAGCACTTGGTTACATTTACTCAGAAGGCTGCGTAAGTGCACTCGAACTTGTATAATTTGAGTTTGGGATGTAAGTTGATTATTGAGCTGTCGGGACTTTTTTTTATTATCGGGATAAACCACCTTTAAATATATTTTTTTATTGCTTGAGGTAAGCAGACAGGCAGACAGCCCACCTGATGGAAAGCGGTTACCATCGCCTATGGACATTTACAACACCAAACGTGTTACAAATTAAAGGAGACTGGAACCTAGCCACTAATGCCAGAACAGAACTCAAGGTTGTTATGGCGGCATACTTTAGACCAGGGGTGGTAGCCCTCCAGACGGGCAAATACCCTACCACCTGACTGGGCTGTGGTTGCCCGGCCGCAGGTAATTGTGTTCTTTCTCCGTTCCTGCACGGATGTGGATTAAGTGCATTGTCTGTGTATAGCCCACCACTGCCAGCTTCTGGAATGCCTGATGTCCATGAAACAAACTGTTGTGAAGGACATCCTGTGCGTGATCGCGTACGGCACCTGGGGGGCGAGGGTGTCCGCTGCCAAGCTGCTCTTCTACTACTGGCCACCCTTCGACGCCAACTTATTTGACAGGAAGGGGTTGCTTTGCAAGTTTTCCAGTAAGTGGACCATTCTTCCGTTGTTGTTATTTCTACATCTTACTTAGCCATTGATTTCCCTTATTAAGTACTCGTTGAAATTCGACACAAGTAATGTCAGTTTTATGCCAATGGTAAGATAAAAGAATGGATATTAAAATATACGAACCATATCTGACATATTTTTGGCAATATTTGACATGTTGTTATTATTAACAATATTTGACATATTGTTATTATTAACAGTATTTGACATATTGTTATTATTAACAGTATTTGACATATTGTTATTATTAACAATAATTGACATATTTTTATTATTAACCTTTAAGATGGAACCTCCACAAATGTGTTGCCGAACTGTCACACACAGCTCATTGGGAAGTCCCACAAATTAGTGGTCAAATACAGATAATTGAAAGAACATTGAAACTGATGTTTTTCCTTCTAACCACATAGAAGTGCTATTAGAATAAAAGAGACGATATAATTCTTTTGGTTTTGATATATAATAAACGTTACGTTTGATGGCAGATTGTGGAAAAAAATAATATTAAATTTGGCCCTTGACATATTTTTATTGTTGACAACATTTGGCATCCACGTGGAGAGTTTTATTTGTTGTCAGCGATGTCTCCTATGTTGGCTATTGTGCTGCCACCTGCAGTTGCTACACGTTCCCTATATGGACGATATGTGGTGTGCAGACGACCTGGTCCCCTTCCTGTGCCAAAGAGACATGTGCCCGAACGCGGGCAGCGCCGAGGCGGCCAAGGTGTGCTACGACCACTGCATCAGCGTCACGTTCGCGTCGGACACGCCGCCCCCCCTCTACCTGTGCATCGAGTGCGCCAACGAGATACACAGGTCACTTGCCTACAAAAATAACTATGATTTTATATATTCTCAAAGTTCGCTCGGAGGTGCCTGATCACAGGGATCAAAACAGTACTTTTCCCTGCAAATTTAAAACTATGTGAACCATAGTTAACATGCGACTCATGTCCCAACTTTTTCTACAGCCCTTGTCAAATCGCGGCATAATTTATGACAAGAAAATATCAACAATTCTGTAACATAATTTTATACTCGTTAAATTTTCTTTTATAGGATATTTTTTAAATTATGTACTTTAACAAAGAGTTAACGCAGACATAATTATATATATATATATATATATATATATATATATATATATATATATAATATTATGTCTGCGTACGTGTGTGAGTGTGCCCGTGTGCGTGTGTGCGTGTGCGAAATCCGAAAGTAAAAAAACCCCGGACGTTCCGTACACACGAACCTGCTGATGATAATAGTATAATTTTGTAGTCTTCAATTGTTGTGTGAATTTTTTTATGTTTGCTTATAGGCAAACTGGTAGACGGGTCCACTTGATTGCAAGTGGCTACCATCGCCCATGGATATTTGCAACACTAAGGCTAAAGACCCACAAAGCGGTTTTCTCCCGTGCTCGCTGCGGTGGTGGAACTACAGTTTAATTTCTAAACTCACGAAACCGGTTATTTGCGTGTTAATGCAGCCGTCGGGGCTGTAAGATGGGTGGTAATGTTCAGTTGAGGTTTAGACCGCCATGGACACACCAGAAACGAGCTGTTGCATTATATTTACTTCACAGAAGAATTAAGAAAGAAGGCCCAAAAGGTTTTGGGTGCATCCACTAATTCGAGATAGAGATAGTTATGGATCGCCAAGCGATCGCAGAACGCGCGGGCGCAACCCGCCGAGGGTGCGGGCGGCCGCGATCCGTGTGATTCGACACGTTGCCCGCCGGTGCAGCGGGATCCGCAAACAACCGCGCACACCGCGGGCGTAAAGCGCGTCATGAGTGGGCCTTTAATTCTTTTAATATATATCTGCATTCTACAGAAGCTGCGGGCCCGCAACCGCAACGGACTCAGATAAAAACCGCTTCGTGAGTCCATAGCTTAAGGGAGCTGATGCTTTGCCTACCTAGGAAAACCGCGGGAGGGAACTCATTCCATAGCTTGCTCACGTATGGCATAAAGGAGCGAACGCCACATACAGTGGATAACTTCCAGGTGCCAAGGAAGTGTGGATGAACTCCCAGTCGCCGTAAATAATAATAAATAAATACATTAATTAGATAGAATCAACCAAACCCTTGTCAACAAAGAACCCGCCTTGGCTTCAGAAGTAGATATCATACGTGCACACGAAAATTGAAACCCCCTTAACCAATCATTCAAACAGTAGCAATCACTTTTTAGGGCGGTCGCCATTTAGTCTGTTTCAATAACTCACTGCACTTGCCAAAAATCTTATTATTTCTCACATGTCTGTCTTTTTAACACCGCAAATGAATCCGACGACAAAATGGCGACGTCTTCCATGTTGTAAGGTGAAATTGGGGGGACAGAGATAGATATACATACATTCTATTATACAAAAAGAGAAGGATTATGTATGTATCAAGAATGTGTATTGTGGTTTGAACCAGAGATGGCGTTACCATGATATGTAAACTATGGTTCTGCATTATATAATAAACACTAAAATGTGAAAGTGTTGCCAGACTAGTTAAAAATCATGAAATAATTTAATTTGACAGAGAACACCCGAATCAGCGTTTCTTTGACATCTTGCATCCCCAGCAACAAGTGTCAATGGTGTGCGAAAACAAGGTATCAAATACTTTTAACTTTAACTTATATATTTTATTTATGATAACTCTTTTACAGTGCAGGCTGTCAAACTCTGGAATGCGTTGCCTCTTACTGTCTGAGAGGCCAAAACATTACCTTCATTTCGGAACTCACTTAGAAAGTACTATCTGTTTTTAAATAAATATGTCTAATATATTAAGCATTTACTTATCTGTTGTTAATATAAAATGCTTGTCATATATAATGTTAATAAATATATTTATTTAGATTATTTCGTATATACGTACATATTGGTATTCTATAAACTAGTGGTCGCCTTTGGTCCAATTACGACCACTAAACTACACCAATAAACTTGAAGAATCTGTTATTTCAAAATAAATGACGGAATTTAACAGTTATATTATTTAAATAATATCCCATCATAAATTATTTTTCAAAATTTTGTCTGTCAATCTGTTTGAGAGTTGGTCGTTACGGCATTTTTAGAATTTTATAGATACTGGTGGTCGAAATTCGACCATAATAAATGTAATTTATAAGTTTGAACATTATTAAGGTTCTGTTTTCAAACATTATACTTCTATAATCACAGATAAAAAGAAAAGAGTATATATGCGTGTGTGTGTCAAATACATGGTAGTGTGCGTAATGTTTTTTTTATTGATTTAATTTATTTTCTATGCTACATTAAAAAAAAATTAGCATTCTGCACTCTTCATCAATATAAACTATAAGTGTGCACAATTCGTAAAAAGGGATCCAAAGTTTTTGCTTCACGTATTAATATATAGATGTATCTGGATCTATGTATGTATTAAATTTATAAATTAGAGTTAGTATGTATATTTAATTTGTACAGTCCTGTCTTTTTTCTGCTCCACCTACATCGCCAGATTAGTTAAGAATTTCTTTTAAGCCAGGTTGCCTGGAAGAGATCGCTTTTAGCGACAAGGCCGCCTGTTGTTTTGCGAAGGAGTATTGTAATTATGCATTTTGTCTTTGCATTTGTTTATTTTGGCGAGCAATAAAGTGTTGACTATCTATCTATCCATATTTGGGAACCATTCATGCGTCACTGAGGTCTTTAAATGTTTTCCAGAACTGTCGTTCGGCGGACAAGGCGGCCTATTCCATCTGTTTCTCGAATGAATGTGCAAGTTATAATGGGAATCATCCCATTAGGTAATATAAGTTTTATCTTTATACCTTCTGATTTTGTTAATACGAATGTATATAGGTGTTAATAATTTTTTTATTTAATAAGCTCTACATTCTTTATTGTATTATGTTCTTGTTTATCAATTCGCTTCGTAGCATTAGTTTTTATATTAGTATATGTTTTCTTCTTTTTCTTTGTTTCGTATTGTCTATCCGTGAGTAACGGCCCTAGCGGAAGACCAGCGCTGGTTGAGTCAACCAGCATCATACCGAGTTAGGACCGATTTAGAACTTCATTTCGTATGTAGTTCTAAATAAATATTTTTTTCTTACTTCTTCTATCTTTCTTATTGTTATTGTTGTACTAGCCCGGCGCGCGACTTCGTTAGCATTGATTTCTTTTCGCGAAAATTTTATAAGTAGCCTAAGTTACTTCTTATAACATCAGCTATCTGCCAGTGAAAGTCCCGTCATAATCGTTTCAGAGATAGCTGGAACATCCAGACAGCCAAACTTTCTAAAAATTGAATTTAGGAATCTCCTGATCCGAATTATCCCCCCTGGTCTTTTTCACGTTTTTATTTTGACATTACAAACAGACACTTAAATTTTGTTTATCTGTGTAGATGTACAATGTTTGCGTGGTGCGTTGATGATAGATGATAGCTACCGTTGGATGGGGCGACGCACCACTGCTGACAATAAAAGAATTTTTATCATAGTTTAAATTCGAATAATTGAAATATAGATATTGTTACGAGTTACGGGACTCGAATTAAAATGCCGTTGGAATTATTATAGAGTTTATTAGAACTATACAAACACGTATAACACAGGTACAAATATAACCGAACACAACAAGTCCAAACGTAATGCAGAAGGTCGTAATTCAATAAAACGCGCAAAGTCCGTCACTATTACATTCCCGATAGCAGTACACACGGCTCGCTTCGATCGTGGTTCTCGCTCGACTGCCTCCTCTCTCCATCGAGCCATCGTTTTATACTGCACAAATGCAAATATGCCCGGCAAGCATCGACGTATTTTCCTAGAAATCGTAATCCACACACCTGGCTAATTATGCCTGCAAGCGGTCATAAACGAGTACAATAGGCTGTTCTCCACAATAACCAATAAATAAGTGAACAAAGGAAGACGACCATAAAAGGATTACAGTTAGTTCAAATGCCGACGAGTAATAAAATGTGTTTTTACAGATGTGCATTAATTATTATTAAACTTAAGACTCTATTTAAATTATTATATATATGAGTTAAACAAAATTGGGTTGTTTTGGTCTTACGCTAAAAAAGATTTGCACTGAAAATTTAATATGCTGAGTACAAACCTTGTTCGCTGAAAATGCGGCGTACAAATTCTCAAAATATGTTCTGTGTATAATAATGTATAAGGAATGTAATTACGTCGCTATTTCTTCAAATAAAGTGTTTCTTTCTATATGTACAGAAATTTTAACTGCTACGTAAAACTATGTAAAACCTGAACATATTCGTAGATGCATCTCCGAAGGTTTTCTGTTTCCTGTATTGACAGATTTTGTCACGGACATGGACTATTCAGTTATAATTATTTAGCAGTAAATTAGTCCATGTACGTGACGTAACAGGTAGAGCTAACAAGTGATGCCTCGCGTACTGTCGGTCTCAGGTACTGCCAGCAGTGCCACGGCAACCGCCACAACAGCCGCCGCGGGGGGGACCACGTGGTGCACACGCGGCTGCCCCTCGCCTGGCAGATGGACAGCGACATGCAGACCAACCTCGTGGAGGCCATCATCAGGTTTACAATCAGTATATAATCACAGCCCATAAATTTCCCACTGCTGGGCTCGAGCCTCCCACTATAGGGAGCAGCTAGCTAGGCAGGTTTGACACATCGGTTATCTCGATGTGCAGAGTAGAGTTTGGGACGCGTGCGCTAGCCATTACGCTATCACGACTCATCGGGTTTATTTTTTTATAATTGCTCAACTAGCTGTGCTCACGACTTCGGCTGCGTAGATTTTTTCGCGGAACCCTAAAAAAGTAGCCTAAGTTATTCCTTATAACATCAGCTATCTGCCAGTGCAAGTGCCGTCAAAATCGGTCACGCCGTTTTACATCCAGATAGATAGACAAAAATATTAATAGTTGATTTTTAGATAATAGTACTGTATATGCTTTCATATGCATTTAATAAAAAGATGTTATTTTATATTACAAACAGACACTTCCGTTTTATTTATCTGTATAGAAATGTATAAACATATGGCAGACAGCTCAGGAGTTTTTGGCGGGAACTGAAACTGCGCTGCACGTTGTGCTTTGCAGTTTTATTTTCTAAAACTGTGTAAAAGTACTCTAAAATGAACAATAGTTGTAGGATATTACTAGTTTTTGAGTAATAATTTTGTGTTTTTGTGAGAAATGTGAACTGTATAGCCAAATGTGGCCTTTCGAGTTTTCATAAGAACTCCGTTGAATGGCGTCGATTGTAACCTACAATACAACTGCGCCTGGCTTAAAGGCCTAGTTGCCAAGCCATAAATATATATAAAAAAAGCAGAGAGCCCACTTGATGGAAAGTGATGACCATTTGCAACAATATACTGCGAGCCTTTAATGAGCGATTGGAACTTAGCTGATTTTTTTAAATTGATTTTCCGCTCTTTTCATTTTTGTAGTGAAAAATAGACGTTTCTATTGAAAGATGTTGATTTTCAAATGACCTTGAAAATGTAAATCAAGGTCAAATCTAAGTGATCACAAGATTGCACCCAAGATATTTATCAACTTTTGTTAAGGAAATGACCCCAGTTCTGAAATAATTAACTAGTGAAATTAAAATGACGCACCCTGAATAACTAGACCTGCACAAACTCACGAAGCTAACTTCACTCGAGACGCAAATAAGTTTTGCGCGTACTATACGATATTACTTGAATTGAAAACTTGTTTCTATAAGAATTATAATTTATTCTGTAGTCTTCTGAAAGAAGCAAAGCCAATCAACATGGAGGACCCTGACAGCTCAGCGGAGCAGCTGAAGCCGCCCCTAAGCGTGGACTTGCCTGATCCCATTTCAGTTGAAGACCGGCAGCTGCTTGGAAGGTAAGAAGATTGTAATACCGTTACGATCCCCTTTAATTATGAATGAATAAAGTTACGGTACGTCGTATTCAAGCAAGCAAGTGTCAAGCTTAAAATAAGGTATATGCGTTTTGACACAAGTTTGACATTTACAATTGTCAAATCAACAAACGTATTGTTTACTATGCAGTAGCTTTATTTTACTTACATAAAAACTTAATTCTCCTTTTTACATATAATATAAAAATATATAATAATAACAAACAAAACAAGTCCATATAGTCTAAATAACTGTCCAACAAATATAGAGGTGAGTCGATGCCAACCTGATTTGAAGTAATGCAACGACTATTACATGTTGTTTATGAAGACGTAGGTTTGTTAGTGAATTGATGAAACACGATTGCAGCGCCATCTATTTTGCTAATCCGTCTATTCTATGATATCATAATCTATGATACAAATAAAAATACAAAATTGATTTTGATTTTAAGGTTTGTTTGCTCCCTTTTCCAGTTTTTCTGTCTTTGAATACCAATCGATTTTCATAGAATCTGGTATGCAGTTAGAAAGGAATATGTATGTTTTGATGGGAAAAGTTACTATAAATCTCCATGGGCATCATATTTTATACAAATGAAGCATTGTTATTTTTTTTTATAAAGTAAAGGTTTTCACTCCAATAAGTTTAATAAAAATTTGTTCTGTGTAAAGATTTAAATTGCTTCTATGTTTCCCATAGGTATGGAGTATGGCTGATGGTCGGTCTGTGCACACCTAATCCTGACACCCCGGACGAAGTGCTGGGACGTTTACTCTCTGTGCTGTTCCATTGGTTTCATGTAACCTCATTCTCATATACAGGTGTGTTTCAAAAATCTCTTTTTGCCGCTATAAGGCAAGGCTTGAAACCGGTTTAAAATTAACCGGTTTTTAGTAACTATTTCTATTCTATTTAACAAACTTTTATTACCAAAAACCGTTGGGTTGAGGTTAAAGTTAGAACCGCTTTTCATCAGGTGGGCCGTCTGCCTGTCTGCTAAACTCGTGCAATAAAAGAAACCAAAAAAAAGTATGTATTTCGGCTACGACCGGTTCAACTTTTTTAACCGATTTCCAAACCCTTTTTTTACGAGGTGTAATCCGTCATGGACACCGTACCGCTCGGGGATAATCGTAGGATAGTGTTGGACTTCCGATTGCATCCTCGGACCTACCAACTAAAGCACCTCTTTAATCCATCTCGACGCCGTATGTCAGGACCTCGGGAACCAAAGACACATCCAATGGTCTTGGCGACGATGGCTCATAGAGCCCCTCTTACATAGAGTGGGATGTTGGTCCACCACCATTATCAATAAGTTGCGCGTACAAGCTCAGCGCAGCGCCATCTCTAGAGCAGTATCTGAACGATAAGTATCCCGACCTTATCGTTCATAGCCACTGTTAGGGCGGGAGGGATTGGTGATAGTCCCTTCTTCGATGCCCTGGTTCTGGTTTACGGCGACGAATCGGGGCCGAAGAACCTGCATCCTCCCGTTCCCTTTCCGCTGCCTCCTTCTGTGACATCACTGAACTTTAATAATTTAATTCCTTTTAGGCGAAACAGCGAATATGGTGGAGAAATTGAAGATTGAGCACGTATGCGGTTGGATCCGAGGTATAGCTGAGACGCACCGATCGGTGCTGGTGTCGTGTCTGCTACCCCACCCCCCGCACTACACTAGGCAGGCAGGCCACTGGGACAACTTGGCTTCTAAGACCCATCATCTCAAAGATGGACTTAACAGGTAGGTAATTTGAATAAAATAGTGTAAATACCTATACCCTAATTTTAATTACTTGAACTAAAATGACAGCTGCGATTACACAATCAGTGAGTTGTATCAGTTCAATCAACGACTCACTCAACTTCCTTATGAATGCGCCATACTGTAACACATGCTCTAAGCTTGCATCAAAAAAAAAAGTCCATCGCAGCTGTCATTTTAGTCCAGTTAATTAAAAATCAGATTACAACTATCCCCGCTCATGGATATCTTGCAGAATGTATACATTGATGGTTCATATCCGGCCCGAAGGACCAAAATTACAAAGAAGTGAAAATCATACTGATATCTATGGAGTCGTATTACAGATTTAAAAATAATATAACAAGGGAGCGGACAGTGAAATAACCGAGCTACTTTTTACCATCTTACAAAATGTCAGATTCGTAGATTTTATATGGGTATCGTCATAAGTAGATACAAAATAGGAGTCAAATAGCGCATTCATTATGGTTTAAAAAGTAATAAAAATATGTATATATCATGATATTTTCAGTCAATCAATTTATTTATTTGCTTAAAAACATGATACACAGTATAGATGTTAGGACATATACTAAGTTTCACATGTTATTTACTTATTGCGCGTACAAATTCAAAGATATTAAAAGTACTATTATATATTACAGATCATTACATTATATTGATTAAAGTATGTTTTTTATGTCACTTGTGTTTCCTCTCACGTTGGTCTTGATTTATTATAAACAGTTCTGAGTTTTGTTTAACAAAAATTGCTGTCTATTTTATATGTAAGCAAGGCAGTGTCCAGTAATTTATATTTTTTAAATAGTGCGCAACAGGAATTCACCAAATATGGTAAACTATTGTAGACTGTACGCATCTTTATCAGGTGGTAAATGCTAGTCTATATGTGACTTTGTACTTTTGAATCCCTTTTAGTTTAGGATTTTGGTAGGTTTAGGATAGGTGGGTATAGGTTTAGGTCGGTTTAGGATATTTAGGTAGGCTTAGGATTTGTACTTAAAATTACGATAGCAAAGAGTGTGTAAAGTATACAGTGCTTTTATTGTTTGAACATAGATACTAATAGCATCATTGATTCACAGAAAAAAACTGAATGACCTGTGGAGCGAGCTATGTTGGTTGTTTCTTTTTTGGAGAAAATCCGAAATGAGGATATCTGGAAGAGAAGCAAGGTCACCGACATGGCTCGCAAAATTAGCAAAGCTGAAGTGGCCGTGGCGAAGTGCCAAATTTATTGCAGGACTGATGGCCGATGGAGTCCTGAACTGGAGACCGCGTCTTGACAAACGTAGTGTAGGACGCCCGCCAGTTCGAAGGAATGACGATCCGTGTATCGTTGCCGGTGGGGCTGGATGAAGACAGCGGAGAATCAGAACCAGGTGGTAGGGTATATGCCCGTTTGGATGGATTTCTCTTATTGTGTCTTTGTCTTATTGAGTATGTGCTATTTGCTACAACTCTATTAATTCTTCAAAAGTATTTTAGTAACATACTTCTGTATAAAACTTATAAAAAAGAAGAACTTGAGATATAATTAGAATAATGTTACTGGTCGCGAGACTCGAATTAAAATGACGTTAGAATTACTATACAGTTTATTAGAACTATACAAATACGTATAACACAGGTACAAATATAACCGAACACAACAAGTCCAAACGTAATACAGAAGGTCGTAACTCATGTCTCTTCATGTGTCACATGTCTCTCTTCGCTTGTGGTTCTCGCTCAACTGCATCCTCTCTCCATCAAGCCGTCGTTTTATACTTCACAAATACAAGTGTGCCCGGCCGTTTCGTCGATTAATTTCCTAGAATCAGCTCGCACTCTTAATCCATCACACTTGGCTAATGACTCGGCCGCAAACTGCCATAAAAGAGTACAATAAACAATGGGCTGTTTTCTAATCACATATTTTAAACACAAAGTAAACAAAAGAAGAGGATCATGAAGTTACAATTAGCTTAAATGCCGGCAGGTAATAAAATGTGTTTTGTTTCAGATATGCAGGTCGGTTTTGTTTTTGTCGGGACCTGATTTGTAACAATAAGAAATATAAAAAAAAACAATTTTTAGGTAGACGTGTTGCTGGGGAGTTTCTTTCCGCTTCTTCTCCTTAACAGCAATAACACGTTTCCAGTGGAACATATTTTGAATAAAAACTTTTGAATTTTGAATTGTACCACCCCTGGTCTAGAGTATATCGCCACGACAGCCTGGAGTTGTGTTCCACATTGGTAGCATCTTTGGTGTTATAAATAGGCGATGGTAACGGCTTCCCATCAGGTGGCTGGTCTGTCTGCTGAAATCATGCAATAAATGAAAAGACCCACTTTCAGCAGTGGGCAAAGGCTGGCTGACGACAAGTATTTAACCGATTTCTCTTCTCTTTTGCAGACTGTACTGTCTTATACCGTATGGAATAGTTTGTCAGTCGATCTGGGACTATATTATGCCGGCTTGGATGGAAGCCATCTGCACTGATGTTCCTGAAAAGGTATCCGCTTCGCCCTTTTAAGTTTTGCAACTCAACTGTATTCAGTATTAATATCCCAGGCAGCAGATTGGCAGTTGAACTTTACTAAATGTAACTGAAAGAAGTTTCCTTAAAGTACACGTCGCATTAAAAAACTTTTCATATAAACAGAATTAATTTTTAAATCTTCAAATTTTATTCTAGGCTTTAACCAGTGCAGCTTTGACTAACACAAATGCCTACATGTAACGCAGTAAATAAAAAGTACTCGGCACCAAATTTCACGACTGTTAGTTAAATTAATAAATTGAAACAAAAAAAACATGTATCAATTAAAATACTAAATAAAAGGATTACAAAAATGTGCATAACAATACAGTATGTCACGCGATGGTATTAAAGGATGATGGTGATGTTTTTTTTTAAATTCCGAAATTGGCAAACAGACATGCTCCACCTAATGTGAAAAGTGGTTATCGTTGGTTATAGATATTGCAAATAGGCGGGATGGTAAAAATGGGAGAGATGGGATAGAGAATGGCATAGGATGGATGGGATAGAGAATAGGATAGAAGGAATGGGATAAAGAAAAAGATCGGAGGGATGGTATAAATGGGATGAGATAGAGAATGCAATAGGATGGATTGAATAGATAATGGGATAGAAAGGGTGGTATGAATGGGGTGGGATAGGAAGGATGGGATAGGAGAGATGGGATAGAGAGATCAAAGAGGAGGAATGGGATAGGAAAAATGTTGATGACAAACAAATTGACGTATTATTTTAGAAGATGGGGTGATTTGTGTATTCGTCTAGGAACTGATGGAGCTGAAAGTGCCACTAGGGAAGATATTGGAGCCGGAGGGTGCTTTGGGGGGCGTCGACGAGAAAGGCCTCTACAAGTTCGCCGCGATCAAGGTGACGAGCGCCCCCACTCCCGAGACGGTGTTGCCAGTACTCGAATGGTTCCAAGTAAGCTATTCTAATGCTTTAATCGAAAGTTACGTAATTTCTGGGAGGAACTTTTTATGTTCCTTTGTTGTGACTTCTAACAAAAGCTCTTATTTTTTTTCAACAGTATACTACGAGTATAGTTGTCATTATTAACCACCAGCATTGCACCAAAACACGATCAAAAACCACTATTGCATATCTTCTATTAGGGGTCATGCACAAATTACGTGACGCGAATTTTATAATTTCTTGACCCCTCCCCTATCCTTGTCACAGACTCCTCCCTCGCTAGTGTGATATCACATATTTTGCAATTTCACATCAACAGATTATTAAATTAAAACAGCAGTCTGTTCCATAATTAGTCTTATATACATTTAAATTATATTTTAATAATATAAACACTGCTCAATAATGTTCATACTAATAGAGATGGAAATATTTTGACGTTTTTCATGAATAGTTCAAATTTCGTGGCTTAAAGCTTAAAGATATATAGTGTGGTTTTCTTTTTATTTGTAAACTAGCTTCCGCCCGCGACTTTGTCCGCGTGGAATAGTTGAAAAACCCCCCGATTTTGAAACATTCTTCATCGGTGCTCCGCTCCTATTGGTCTTAGCGTGATGATATAGCCTATAGCCTTCCTCGATAAATGGGCTATCTAACACTGAAAGAATTTTTCAAATCGGACCAGTAGTTCCTGAGATTAGCGCGTTCGAGCAAACAAACAAACAAACTCTTCAGCTTTTATTTTAGTATAAGATTAAATGTTTTCTAGTGGTACTCTATTTGAATGAAAACTTTTGAATTTGAAACCCTTTTAATTAATATTACCATCATATTTCAGACCATATCCATGTTGGACGTGAAGATCCCCCTGTCGCAGTTGTTCGACCTGTTCAGCCACTGCGTGGTCAATCTGCCGGAGAAGATATTCAAGCCCCAAAAAGGTAAAAATTCATATTCGTTATCGAAATTACTTTTATAGATTACTAGCTGACCCGGCCACGCGTTGCTGTGGCTCAGTAAAATAAAAAAATATTATAAATTAAAATGAAACCTATCCTATCTTTCAAGTTGGATCAAACTGCACACGGTGTGCAAATTTGATTAAAATCAGTTAAGTAGTTTAGGAGTCCATCGCGGACAAACAACGTGATACGTAATTTATATATATTAAGATTATATAAAATCATTTTTGTATTGCCTGAAGTAGGTATACAGGCGGACGGCCCACCTGATGGAAGGTGGTTTGCAACACCAGGGGCGTTACCAACGCGTTGCCGGCCTTTAAGAATTTTTATAACGCCCTTAAACGACCCCATGTCGTAGAGCAGAAGGAAAACCTCGGCGGGAAGTTCCCTCCAGATCATTGTTGTACGCGGGACAAAAGTTCAAGGCCACGTTCCATTAGAGAATCACAACGACCGCGGTTTTTCCCGTTCCACTTGCTTGCCGGCGTTACAATCGTAAACCCAAGTGGAACGGCTAATCGACCCACCTCTTGACATGGGTCGTTGTGAGCGTTGTGTGATCGAAAATGGTGACGTCATTAGTGACGTTTTCGCCACGAGCACAACGACCGCGGTCGCCTTGTGGAACGGCTGACCGAGCATTTTGGGCGTTGTGAGCTACTAGAGGGACGCGCTGCTAGAGAACCGTTGTGTAGTTGATCGCATGAAACGATGACCGTATTTTATTGTTGTGGGTGACGTATAGTGATGTTCTGTGGGTCATGTAACGCACAGACAATTAAACCATTGACACTATACGCAAATAAATCGAAAGTAATCGACTTGAAAATAAAAAGTGTTCTTTTTTTATTACATTTTTTACTTTATTACAAAAATGGCTTATTTAATATATATAAAATATGTTCGTTAAAATGTGGTTATATTTATTCACAGATATGGTATTTTTAGTAAAAATATATAGATAAGAAATGAAGTCGATTTTTATAACAAATCGAGTCGGTACCGAATTAGGACTTTACTAATTGTTGTATATATATATATATAGCATAATAATTCGAAACGTGTTAAATAAGCTTATTTATTCATCTAAGGTACAGACAGTGCGAAAGGAAAAGACTCGAAGGATTCAACGAACGGTACAGAGACGGACAAGAAAGAGAAAGACGACCAGATGAAACCACAAAACCTGACGTGCTGCATACTAATGTTGGATATACTGTTAAAGCAGGTAATTAAAATATTCAATGAATCCAATGGAATCTACCCAAATGAAATTTGTTGCACCATTTACTTAAAATTTCAACAGATGGATCTTCAGAAACGCCGTATAAACATCCAGAACGTGAGCAGCGAAGCCACGAAGCTGCTGCGGCTGATGTTGAAGTCAAACCAGACCAATACTGTGGAACATGGTAGTATACTTGCACTCTAATGTGTACACGTTCTAAAAATTCTACTTTCGGAATCTACTGAACCGAATTAGCCCCCATAGGCGACGCACACATTTCTATACAACATTAATCTACGTGTAGATACATGTTCCGTTGCGAAATTTCTACTTTAACAAAATTAATTATCAGTCATAAAATAAATCTCGTGTTGTCAGCTATGACATAAATGTAATTTGTTAGTTCTGACATAAATCACGTTTGTCAGTCTTGACATAAATCTCATTTGTCAGTCCTGACATAAATAAAATTTTATCAATGGTGATATTAGGCGTAGAAGTATTGTTTGTTGTTTACTTGCATTTCTTTGGTACTTAACTAAAACTTGTGTAATTTGCAAATTAAATAAAGGGTAACATAGCCGGGGTGTGTACATGGTGTCATTGGTTGATTTGAAAGATCAGTGTCACGCGAACCCCTGGATGTAGCGATCGTTCAATATACCCCTCCGTGTACGCGTCCCCTAGAGCCCCCATGATAAATTTGAATTGTGCAGCGGTGTGCCTGGCGGAGGGCGCTTGTTCGTACTGCGAGGCGGCCGCCCTCTGGCACCAGCTGGCGGTGCTGCTGGTCAGGGCCATCGTGCCCAACAGGCCCAAACCCATGCCGGAGGTAAATTCTCGAAACATGTTTCAAACTAATATTTTCTTTAGTTTTTGCGACTAGCACACTGTTGGGGTTTATGTTTATGTGTGTGGTGCGTCGATGATGTTACCCCGTTGTATGAGGGAAACCCACCACTGGCGAGAGTCAGGCTCAACCGCTGGAGGGGAGTACAAAATAAGACAACATGTGTTGTACTCTCTATGTAATTGTTGCTTAATTAATTTAACATTAAACTTAAGACTATATATACAGAAATCTTAACTGCTACGTGAAAATATGTAAAACCCTAAACATGTTCGTAGATGCATCTCCGAAGGTTTTCTGTTTTATGTATTGATAGATTTTGGCACGTACGTGGACTTCTCAGTTTTAAGCTTGCTTTTATGTAACAATAAATTATTCCATGTACGTGACGTGACACACCTAGTCAAAACTACGCATTTTATATGACGTGCTCATGAAAGACCTCTTTGTCTTTCGTGATAGGAACCGTTAAGACCTAGTTTTCATTATATTTATAATTAATTAAAAATCAATACTGTGATAGTAGTCTGATTGATAGTTTTTGAGATAGATGTCCGCTCTCATATAAAAATGGAAGGCCCGAACCCAGCAGTAGGAAGTTTATGGGTTGTTATTATAAAATCACTGAGGGATGCGATAAATGGTACAGTTGATGATATTCAACTGTACCATGTTCCGAATAAATTAATTATCTTAACCGTTCCACGTTGAAGGTGTCCACCGACGACCCGTGGCCAGATCTTCAATCCAAGAAGTCCCAGTGCGACGACGAGAGAAGCAAGTCGGGGGGGAGCGTGGCTACGGGCGAAGCACTGGCCTCCTGTGCACACGCGATATCAGATAAGACGTCGGTAGGGGGCGTCCTGGTGCATATGCCTCATGTATGTCCGATTTTGATGTTCTCTCTTTTCTTTCACCTTTGCCCAATCTTCCATACTCCTCTATTCTGGCATGCGTCCTCTGTCCCTCCACATCTTATTCTGATCAAACTTTACGTGTATATCCATCAATGTTCTATTTTAACATATGATTTTAATCCATTCTAATAACATGCCCGTACCAATATCATGTTGTTGTCCCTTTTTAGAGATGGGCTGAATTTTAGAACAATCGATTTCGAAGTTTGTCAGTTGACGTTTGTCGTGTTCAGTTACTGATAAGTCGGTGACTGTTAAGTGACTGTGACAATATTACACTTTTTCCTAATGTTCATAAAATAATCAAGTTGGTGTGGTGTTGGTGATTTAGCATTTGCTAAATCAGCCATTCACTTGCTGTAAATTACAGACTAGTTTTAAACTTTTTTGTCTAATGAATGTCGATGAGGTATAAGAACTAGAAAAATTAGCTCATCTCTAATTTGTGTTGTAATTCCTTTATAAATGTAAGTTTTAATGAAATAGTCAAAATATTAAATCAGTGTTCAGTGTAAATATTTTTTTTATTATAATATAAAAATATTTGTTTTGCATAAGTAATAATTGTTTACATAATTTCAAGTTTAAAATGTTTCCCATGGCTTATTCAAATTATTTTCGCGTTCTATTTTATTGATTAAAATGATATATATAATCTTCCATATAGCAGATGCATATTTCAGTGACTTAAATTCCTTTCAAGCATCGTAATAACTAATTATTATCTGACGTGATGTGAATTTATAGATAGGCGATATCGACCATCAATAAATTTTAATTTCACTCAAGTTTCACAAAACATGATTTAAGTTATAACTGATAACATGCTATTTATGTCATGACTGACAAAATGATATTTATGTCATGACTGACAACACGTAATTTACTTTATGACAACTGACAAATGTGGTTTATGTTATAATTGTCAAAGTTGCATTGTATCCTAATTCTCAAATTCGAGTTTTATCACTTTTTTGTCCCTCGGCATATATTCTAAGAGTGTTTGTACTGATGGAAATTGCATCTGCTTTACTAGAAAATTCTTGACTTGGAAAAACTACATCTACTCGTTGATAAATTATTAGAAATGTTAATAGCAATAAAAAACTGGAACACTTTAATTAATTGACAGAGGACTACTCAGTGAAATTCGCAAAAGACTATTTAGTACATTTGCTGAGCCAAGAATATATAACTTTTGTATTTATGTATCTGTTTTTGAGAAGCGGTATAGATACAATTTTTTATCACAGGTATTAAAATGTGGAAAAAATTATAGGCTTAACTTTTAAGTAACATTTACATAAACATTAAAACTGTTTAATCTGTACAATGCACAAACTTTGGAACAATAACTAAAGCTATAGAAATAGAAACCTCACTGGAATAGCCCCAAAAACATACATCTGAACTATTCTAACCTATAACATTGAAAGTATGTTGGAAAGGGATGCTTATACTGTCGTACATTCGTTATTTGTAAGATTCTTACTAGTCCAAAGCAACACAGTTATACAACCACAATAAATTGGTGTTA
Source organism: Dendrolimus houi (assembly GCA_039645545.1). NCBI lineage: Eukaryota > Metazoa > Arthropoda > Insecta > Lepidoptera > Lasiocampidae > Dendrolimus > Dendrolimus houi. The sequence goes on along the minus strand of CM077137.1, from coordinate 1,325,144 downwards.
TTTTACATATAAACATTTTTTTAATTTTGTAGCATAATTAGAGGAACATTTTATCTAATTACTAGCGGTCCCAGCAAACGTTGTCCTGCCGTAAAAAAAATTCTGGTAAAGTCGTTCTCAAGTTATGCGCGTACATACATTTCTACGATTCATTTTTATCTATATAGATTTTCACTAGTAATTTTATATTTTAACATATCAATTTTTACTTGTGAACCGTTCGAAACAATAGAAACCTAACACGTATTGTTGTTTTACTCGCACTCGCACATATGCTGTATTAATTTATCTATATATTAATACGTGAAGCAAAAACTTTGTACCCCTTTTTACGAAAATTGCGCGAACGGAGGAGTGTGAAATTTGGCACACTATATAGTTTTTATAGAGAAGGAGTGCAGAATGCTAATATTTTTTTTAAATTATGCAAAAAAAATACATTACACACACTACCACGTATTTGACACACACACGCAACTTTTGTTTATTGTTAAAGTCAAATTAACAGTGCAGCCTTGGCAAAATCTGTGATTATAGAAGTAGAAATCTTTGACAACAGAACCTTAATAATGTTCAAACTTATAATTGAAATTAATTGTTATGGTCGAATTTCGACCACGGGCGACCACTAGTATAAATAAACAGCTGTTGCTTACCTTTTATTTCAACACGGTTTCTATTAAAGTTCTAGTTCTTGTTCTGAAGTACGAACCGCGTCTCGGGAGCAGAGCGTCCTTCTCCTCTCTAATCTGTAATATTCTGTCATCGAGCTCAGCTGAAGGTTTCTTCTCTGTATATAGTTGGATAGTTTGTTCATTTCATGCAACTGTCCCTCATAAGCGACGTCGGTTCGGACGCCACCTTAACTAAGTCTTCTGGCGACACGCAAGTACGACATTTCGATAACGGCTTCATGATAATAATGCATATAGCTCACTACTTTATTTCTTTTTGTGCATTCAATTCTACAAACATATTTAATTCAGTCAATAAGTACTAAAAATCAATTGCAAATATGTATATCAAATACAGTGTAAACTCCATGTAATGTCACTCGATATAACGACAAACTAACTTAAGCGTCGCAATCAGTCGGTCTTGGTTAGTTTAGCTTATCTTTCATACAATGTTACACTCTATATAGCATTACACCCACTCTCAATAACGACACCAAGTATGTAATAAAAAGTACCTTTTCAGTTGCCAAAATTAGTAAAAGCTGCGCAGTTGTGTACGTTCTTTTATCGCTTTATTATCCTGGCCCGTAATAAATCGACTATCGGCATCATGCATACCGAAATTTCTAAGTACTTCCTTTATCATAAAATGTTTCAATACCGCAAGATATGAATAAAATAAGTAAAAAAATACAACAAAATCAATCAAATCAATACTCTCTATAACGCCATAAAATTCACAGTCCCTTCGTTATCGTTATATAGAGTTTACACTGTATTATTTAACATTAGGTAAGACAGCGGTGTTACGCAATTCGTAAAATGAGTTCGTTTTATGGTTTACTTTTACAAAAGTAATAATAATAAATAAATTCTTTTTTACATTCGATTAAAACTACGCTTTAAAAGTTTTAAGATTTTTATTTCGACGTTTCGGCCACTTTTCAGTAGCCGTGATCATGGAAGACAAAGACGTCAAGTAAAGATATTATTTACCCTACCCCCAACTTGTTCATTATGATTATTTAATTGTTGTTTATAGTTATTATTTACTCTATGAGAGCTTAATCTAACTTATAGTACGCGGCACGCAACTTGGCTACGTTTTGGCGTAGTAGGGGTAAGTTCACGAGCACGTTCAACACATACACACGTTGTGCTTGTGTAGTGTCTGTGAATAACCGCGTGGTGTGACGTCGCACTGCATTCGTATCATGAAAAGTCTGTCCGTCTCTCTCGCGCGCGGTCAAGCTTATGAGTATGAAGGAGACAGTTGAGTAGACTCATCCCTCCCCCGTCCCACTTGACAACCAAAGAGACCTAAAACACACGACTTTGGCCAAGTTGCGTGCCGGGGAATATACCTCTTATTACATACATATTTTAAATATTCAATGTAGCATGCTATGGAATATGAGGCTTGTGATTGCATTCAATTTAAAACCAAATTTTTGACTTTGTGAATACTTAGGAAAACGAAAGTTATATATTTAATTGTTACACGTTACACATTCATAAGGGCAATGTCAACTTGTTGCCGATATCCAGAATGGGATAGGCTGTATGAGATAGGAGGAATAGGAGATAGACGACGAGATGTTCCATTTCCTGGAGCTGCCACGTTCAGCTACGCAACAGTTCTCTAGAATATTTATTCCGCTTACAACAACGATCTGGAGGGAACTTCCCGCGGTTTTTCCTTTGCACTATGACATGCGGTTTTTTAAGATGGGTGTTATAAAATTTCTTAGAGGTCAGCAACGCGTTGGCGACACTCCTGGTGTTGCAAACGTCCATAGGCGACGGTAACCACTTTCCATCAGATGGGCCGTCTACTTGTTTGCCCGCTTCAGGCAATAAAAAAGGAGTAATGTGGGCCTCCGGCATGCTAATTTATCGTACGAAACATTTCACCTAACCATTACATGCAGAAATTCTGAAAGAATTTTTTTTGGGAAACATAGAATAAATAATATTCTTAAATATAAAATACAAAATTAATACATATATTAATCAAGTTTCCATTAAAAAATAATTTATGTAATAAAAATTGGGTCAAACAATTAATTACAAAAAAATATAAATTACTTAAAATGTCTATTTAAATCAATTAAATAGACATTTTATTTAAAAAAAACTAATCAAGTTAATAATTCCAGTATTGCCAAAGTAACGCTTGAGATATCCATGTTGGTTTCAATTGATTTGAGATTCAAATCATCCAAAATTGATCTCATATTTTTTATATATAATATATATATATATACTTGAATACGCACCAAAAGTGGCCGAAACGTCTAAATAAAAATGAAATAAAATGACGCGCTTATAACCGTTAATACGTAGCTTTTATTACGTTCTTCAAATATTATTTTCTAAATTTTATATTTTTATTGGTTTCATCTATTTAGTCCATGTGTTTATTTAATTTATTATTAAACACTTCCATAGCGTATACTAGAGTTGTGAGTGAGCTATGTGCGGTCGCGGCTACCTTCTGTATGAAGAACCACTTAGTACCCTCTCCTTGAGCTTCTTCACGTGACAGTGTCGTGTTTTGTTATTGTGCTTGGCGATGTTTGTAGTCCTTTCTTAAAATAAGTGTAGTATATAGTTTGTTATATTAACGTAGCAAGTATTATAGAAATATAAAATATAAAGAAGAATGATTAAAACTTCTTGTATTAAATTTTTTTAGATAGTAAGTACCTCGTGACAGGTTAACAACTAGAGGAAAAATATTTACCGCTGCCTATGAACATGTCCAACACGAAAGATGCTATCAATGTCTTGCTGACTTCGAAAAGAGGTTCTTGAACCTGGCCACTAATGCCGAACACAACACGAGGTTGTTATGGAGACATAAAATATATTAGCACTAGGGATGGTGGCCATCCTGACGAGCGAATGCTCTTCCACCTGTCTGACTTTTTGGTCGCCTCTTATTATCTTGTCTCACTTTAAACGAGCGTTTCTTGTATAAAAAATTATAAATTTATTTCGTATACCTCAGTAACGGCTCTAACGATTTGGATCAAATTTTATATTTAGGTAAGGTTTAACCATTTAAGTTTTATCTATATAGGTGAGTTCCCTCAAAAAACACGACCATACATCTTTCTTTTATAACTAATTATTAAAGCCATCACGTAATTTTTGAAGTGAAACATCATTAGAATCGTTGTGATTTGAAAGACGATAAAACGAAAAAGCGACACTAAAAAGAGATAAATATATAAATCTATATGACAGCCTGCGAGAGAATGAGATAAGAGTTTTACATTGTGCAGCACAGATTAGAGGGTCAACAAGATCGATGATCAAACATAGGTAGGTATGTACTTGCATTGCTGCCAATGGCGGATGATTTATTGGTACCTCAAAATTTTGTGGGATAGTGCCACATGACATTATCCCAAAAGCGTCGAGCGAAACTCGGTAGCGCCCAGGTACTTTATCTTAAAGTATGTTTTACAAACATTGGCGACATGGCATATATACGCGCAAAACTTAAATGCGCTTCGAATGAAGTTAGTTTCAAGAGTTTGCGCAGGTCCAGTCGAATGTTAACGTTTACTGCACCTTACGATGTGTTGTGCAAAAGAGATGGCATGCGAGTCCGGATAGCAGCTGAGCGAGAGCGTAACACTTCCCTCTCATCTCTGTCTGTGAATCTTATAATTGTGTTCTGCGCAGTGACGTGTACGAATATCAACGACGCAGTTAAGTTTTGCTTTTACTATGGAGTCACTTAATTAAAAATGGTATTTTGTAAATGAAGGATAAATAAAAAAGAATGAAAGATGGGTCTAATAGATCCAGACTTTTTATATACAAAGGATTACCGATTTACAGCAAGGAGTTGGATTACGCTTTCCACCACAGGTGTCGGCAACCGGTTGATTCTGATGGTATAGCTCGCGTTTATTGATATTGTCAATTTTACAAATGCAAATCTCCGTAGATAATGACAGCAACAGTTGAGACGATAACGGAGCAACTGGATATGGCTGTGTCGCTCCCCCCTGCGGACGCTCCCCCCCTGGCCACTGCGCATACAGTCACTCTCACCGACACGGATGTCGCCACCGCCACGGCTGATGTAGGTATTCCATCATATTGTTACAATTGAGTGTTCCAAGAAGCTGAAAAACAACTAGATAACCAATTTATTGCCTTTACTATTTAAATTATCTACAACCCTTTTTCATAGTTGTCTTAATTGTTCACTGTCACTTGTTTGCGATATTTTTTTAAATATTGAAATGTAACCATCAATTGTTAATCGCTAATCCTTTTATGTTTAGAGGTGGCCTTCTAATAAAACATCATAAGACTTTTTATTATTCAAATTTCTCTGCAAATTCTTAGAAGCCATGTTGTTTCGGCTTAAGCTTACTAAGTTTTAATGAATATATATTTATTGGGGGTCCATGTCGTTTTTGCGAATAGATAAGGTCGGCCCGTCGCAACAGAGTTAGTTGAGTTTCAACTGCGATCGAGGAGTTACTAAGTGTGTCTTCAAAACTGAAATCTTAAACCTACAGACTGCATATTTTATGTTATAACGATCTTCTGCTTTACGGTTTGGACTTGTAGTATTTGGTTGTTTGTAAAAATTTAATAACATGTGTGTAATAGAGTTTGTGTTAATTTCAACGGCATTCTAAATTCAAGTCCCACAAATTCGTAACAATATTACATTCTATGGATATGGATGTCAATTGCTATGGTACGATGATGACGATTATGATGAGTAAGGTATGCCTCAAATTCAAATAGATAATGTATAGTGACTCAGGTAATATTAAGTTTATGAGTCTCCCACAACGAAGAGGTACCTAATTATGATACATATACTGACCATATAAGCAGCTTAAAATTCTAAAATAAAAATATAGCAAAAAAGAAACTATCTTCAGAAGTTATTAAAGAGAAAAATATGGTCTACAACATCTTGAATATCGGTGCGAATTAGAACGATAAAAGTTGCTATAAACAGTGCAACAACAACAAAATAATGAAAAATATTGTAATTTTTACATACATCCATATTATCACGCCTGTTTCCCTTGGGGCTAGGCAGAGACGATGGATCTCCACTTGCGACGATCCTGACAAACGACTATCGATCGCTTCATCTACTGACTACTTCATGCATCCACGTTTCTACTTTATGTAATTCTTACCTTTTATTTAGCATCGACTTCAGGATGTAGAATAGAATATATTTTATTCTACAAAAATGCTACATAAAATCAAGAACATTACATATACAAGTACAATCGGCGGTCTTATCGCCCATGGCGATTTCTTCCAGACAACCTTTGAATGGAGTATAGAAAGGACAACAATAGTCGGTAGTTGCTAAACTAGCACTAATAGGATGTAGTATAAAATATATATTTTGTTGCTTTTCAGTTCCATCTGAGCTTGGTTTCTTTTTTGCTAAAATTTGTTTATTCAGTAACAGTTTGCGCTTATAAGAGTTATTTTATCTTTAATGTGTGTCGCGGCACGATTTACCAAAGGAAGGTACACACCGGTCCAGCCGAGTATGAAATCAGTACGCTCGCGCCGGTGTGTACACGCAATATCAATATTTACTATGGCGAACGCTCAATTGTCTACGGCCAACCGCCAATGTTCGAAAAATCACTACGGAGCAAACCGAATTATTGTACACGCAACTAAAAATTATGGTAAAATAGTTTAAAATTGAAATACACGCATTATTTAAGCAAGGGTGCTTCATTGAAGACTTCCTACGCTTTAAAGTGATAAGATAAAGGAACATTGTGGATTGAAAGAGGATGTAGTGATAAGAGTAGAATAAGGAATGTTAAGGTGGTTTGGGCACGTAGAGAGAATGAATGAAAGCAGAATCACAAAACGAGTATATGACCGCAATGTGACTGGTAGAGTCGGTGCCGGTAGACCGAGACGTACTCACCATGATCAAATTGAAGATATTTTTGAAGAAAGGCCACATAAAAGGCAGTTTCAATAAGCGTGTATGTATGAAAAGATTAATGAAAGTTGATGAAGCGAAAAGTGTTTGTCAGGATTGTAGCACGTGGAGATCCATCGCCTCTGCCTACCCCAATGGGAAACAGGCGTGACAATATGTATGTATTGTTGTGAGCTACAGGACTCGAATTAAAAATGCCGTTGGAACAACTATAGAATTTATTAGAACTGTACAAACACGTATAAAACAAATACAAATAAAACTGGATGCAACCAGTTCGCACTGCACGATTCAATACAATTCGACACGCGTAAAGTCCGTCGTCTATATCGCTAATCGAGAGTACTCGAAAACGTCTTACTCGTTTCGTAGTTGTCGCTTGACTGCCCGCCCATCCATTCGGGCATCGTCTTATATTAACTACACAGTACAAAAAGATTGACCGCGCGCACTGAGTTTCCGAGAAATAGTAATTTGCACACCCGCGAACGGCTAACAAAGTCGAAAACAATAACAATAAGGATTAGTTCAACGCTAATGATGGTTATAAAACAAGTAGAAAGAGAATAGCATATTTTTCTTAATTGCAAATTCAAAACACAAAAGAATAACTAAATCCGGGAAGACAATAAACTGCGCTCACAATAGGCAGCTGTGCGCTTATCTTTGACGGCATGTAACAGTATGTATGAATTTTATCTTTAAAATAGGTATCTACACCCCATTTGCTGGGAGACCACGAAGCGATGGCTGAATCCGTGGAGGAAGACATGACGAACTTTTGGCCCACTTCAGCTGGCAAGTTCCACTTCTGCATCGACGAGCTACCGCAAGAGTTGCAGTACATACACCAACTGCTTCAGGTATCAAACACTATTTTGTTTATGTTTGGTACATATCATATACTAGGATATGCCGCGACTTCGTCCATGCTTGACTTGGAATTCCCGCGGGATTCCCGTGACACAAATCACCACAGCATTAAAAAGAGAATGTAAGGTATCGTATTAGTGAAAACTGTGTCGGAGTAAGCAAATTTTTATACACCCGAACAACTAAAAATTGCTCCCGGGAAAATTCCCGCGATATTCCCAGAATAAAAAGTAGCACAGATTTAAATTCTAAGAATTTTCTGTAGATCAGCGAAAACCGCGTGGAAATCGGCCGAATAGTTTTTACGTGAATCCCGAACAAACAAACTGACAAAAAGACAAGAAATTTTAAAAAAATTGCATCGTGCTCTACATCGTTTATTCTACTATTCTAAACTATACTAATATAGTTGTTTTTTTTAATAGCTCCAATGTACAGACACGGCATGTTCAGAATTTTATAATATTATAGATGATAGCGGTTGTTACCCATAGAGGTAAGCGAGACGACGTGTTCTCCACATGTTAATATCCTGACATATGCCTTTCGCTTTTTTTTAATTCGAATTTAGGAGTTGAAAAGCACTTCCCGTCCCGACGTGCTGTACCACCTGCTGCAGTGTCTTCAAGTGCTGGTGCTGAACGCTGACGCACTGGCCGAGCATCGAGGTTTTCTCATTTGGTGTCAGGAAAACCTGCTTATCGATAAGTGAGTATACTGTTTGCTACCTACGGTACGGTCAGCCAAATTCCTCCTCGATCAGTTCTCTAACATTTTGCATTGAACGGCTTATAAAATTTCGACGTCCACCCACACACTCTCAAATTTCATATACACCAATCAGGATGTTTCCGAAATGTTTAAACTAAAGGAAACGATTACTCGTGTTTAGTTGCAATATACACTTTGCCGATCGACGACGCCCTTTTTCTTTTGTATTCTGCTCTCGCTTTGTTTACGGAGTTCGATTTTATTGCCTTCTTGTAAAACCCAAAACGGGTAGCAATAAAACACGGCCCCTTAAAACTGATGTTTCACTTGTGCGCGTTATTGCGCTGTTAGCGAAACATTTTGCCGGGCGATTTTAGCCTTATGGGTGGTTCACCGCCGCTTTGGTCGATTGTACTGCTCTTTTCTTAGATTGTAGTAGTTTCATTCTGAGAGCTAGCGCAATCACAAGGTTATGTTGCATGAAATTTTTATCTAGGCGCTGTTCGCCTTCGGAAAATTTAATCTTTTCGGTTTTCAAATTGGACAAGTACATTAACAATCTGCCCGTAAAACTTCAAGTTAAAATTTTGCTGCGAATCGTTTTGCCATTTGTCCGTTGCGATTCGTTTTTCCACTTGTCCGTTGAAGTTTCACTTCTACTATGTATCCCAGCACACATTTCGATTTTTCGCAGGTGTACTGCAAAATATGATTTGGTTAGGTTAGGTACATTTTAATGAATGCATTTTTTATATAAACATATTTTATTTTATCTAACAAAAAACTGAATTCGATCCGAAACCAAAAAAAACATCCTTTTCTTTGGTTCCGGAAAATTATGCTGCCTCTCACCACGCGATATACCTTCTACCCCCTCCACGCGGCCGTAACGCTTTTTCGTGACAGAAAAAATCCTAACACCCCCCCCCGTTTATATAGAAGTTTCACTTCAAAAAAATGAGACACGCATACGTATATCGGATGGTGTTCCGCAGCCTGTGGAGCGTGTGCAACGCGTCGCACTCGCACATATGCTCGGTGTGCGTGCCGGTGCTGCTGCACTGCGTGACGCTGTGCGGTGGCGCCGAGGTGTTCTGCCACCTCATCAGGGACCAGTTCCACCACCACGACCATCGCGTGCGGTTCACGGCCGTCGAGAGGGTCACCGTCATCATCAGGTCAGGTTCAATCTCATATCGTACTTCTCACTCCGACTGCCACTGCTGACGACCTCAGCCAAGATTTTAATCTGTTCAAGGGAAGCTTCCATCAAAAATATCTTTAAAATTTAGTATTAAGAATAATACCGATTTTTATTAAGTACATGTAATACATATTAGGCATACAGTAATCCTACTAATATTATAAACGCGAAAGTTTGTAAGAATCTATGGATGTATGTTTGTTACTCTTTCGCGCAAAAACTACTTAATGGATTTTGATGAAACTTTACAATAATATAGCTTACACGTCAGAATAACACATAGGCTATAATTTATAAAGATATAGTGTGAATTATCTTAAATATAACGATTTTGCATCACCTCGCGCAGCTAGATTTAAATATAAAAGTCTAAAAGACAGAAAAAATTATTAGTTCAAGGACCCAGTGTACTCTAATTTTGAAAATAAAGAAAGAAAGAATTAAAGAAATTGTGGGTGTGTACACACAAAGTAGAAATGGAATAAAGTGTGACAAGGGGTGGGAGGATTCTAAATTTCGTGACGTCACACTTCATATATTATAGCGTTATAATATATTTAAGCTTTAAATCACGAAATTTGAAGTATCAACGAAAAAATTCAAAACATTTCAACTCTTTGTATGAGCAAAGTGTTTAAATTATTAAATACAATATATTCTATCTCGTTCTCTCGCAGGCTTAGTCCTACAGATTTGTTTGTTTTTCTCTATTTAGTGTCGCTTTTTCTTTTCATCGAATTTCAAATCACAACGCTTCTAAAGAAGTTTCACTTTAAAAGAAGAAACAAAAGATAAAGAACCCCAAAAAGATAAATTAGGGAATTAAAAAAAAAACGAATTTTAGTTAGTCGTTGAAAGCGTAACAGACATACAGATTCGAGTTACCTTCTCATTTATAACATTCGTATGGATTTTTCATAAAGAGGTCTACCTATAGCTGGGCCGTTCTATAAAGCCACATTTGGTGTCTATCAAACTGATTTTAGTAGAACTATCGATAATACAATTAAGACCACCATTGCCAAAACGATTTATTTATTTAAAACAATGTATTTTACGTTTCGTTGCCTTTGTTATCCTTACAATATAGAAAATGTGCACAACTTAATTACGACTTATTTTACAACTTTTCCATTATACATCAATCTCTAGGTCAATTCACTAATATTTAAGAACAAAAAAGTGTTGACGGGTATAACGTTGTAATGTGTTACGTTTTTAAAGATATAAACTAATTATAGTGTCTTAATTTAGTTGATACTGTTACAAGACTAGTTCGTCACTATTTATATGAAACATCAAATGGGGCTTTTTAGAACCGCTAAACTAGAGGTAATACTAAAAAAAACGTGTGCATCTCGGGACGCCCGACAGAAGTGATAACTTAAACTAATCTAAGTTGAACTATTTAATATTGAAATTGTTAAACTGGAGAAAAGCTTAAGTAGGTACAAAATTTTATGTATATAGCGCATGGGTTAGAGTGAGAGAGGAGAAGCCTGCCTACCGCTACCGTATGCGTGAGAGAAAGAGAAGCCAGACAGACTGGCTCCGTAACGCGTTACGTAACGAAGCGGTTTACCCTCCCTTAACAAGTTATCACTTCTGGGTTAGTGTGAGAGAGGAGGAGCCTGCCTACCGTTGCCGTATGCGTGAGAGAAAGGGAAGCCAGACAGACTGGCGCCGTAACGCTTTACGTGACGAGGCGGTTTACCCTCCCATAAGAAGTTATCACAAAATATTTTCGCTATCTAAAGTCTTTAATATAACAGGTTCATGGATGGCTCCCCGATAAAGACGAGCCTGCCGTTGCAGACGGCGTTGGCAACAGCGTTCTGCTACCTGATCTCGAGCATGGACGACATCAACGTGTACGTCGCGCAACGGGCCACGTTGTATATCGGGACCATACACGACAACGCTGTCGAGGTTTCACTACTTAACACTCTTACTAATCAATACTTTTATTTATTTACTAGGATATGCCCGCGATTGCGTCTACGCTTGACTTAAAATTCCTGCGGGATTTCCAGGACAAAAAGTACCGCAGCATTTTAAAAAGAATGCAAGATATCGTTTTAGTGGAAACTGTGTCAGAATTAGCTAATTTTTATGCACCCGAAAAACTTCTAACCGCTCCCGGGAATATTCCCGCGGGATTCGCGGGATAAAATGTAGCGCACATTTTAAGTCATATGAATTTACTGTCGATCAGCGAAATCGGCCCAGTAGTTTTAACGTGAATCCCGAACAAGCAGACAAGAAATCTAAAAAAATCGCACCGTCTTCTCCATCGTTTACATAGTCTGTTTCAGTTGTTTTTTTTTAATAGCTTCAATGTACAGATACGGCATTTTTGGAATTTTATAATATTGTACATTTAGTTAGTTACAAACATGCTATCATTACAGTTGTCACCTATTGGTGACAACTGTAATGGTGGTACATATGTTTTTGTTGTAAATTTTGGCTTTCCTCGCAGCATTGCTTGCATAAATATTTTGGAAGTGGATTCTGTGGAATCTATCCGATTTTCCAGGATAAAAACATTTTATGTTCATCTTTAATGTCGACAGTACCTACATAAATATTTACCTTTTATGATAATGTTCAGTATGTATTATTTCTATCAATAATACACTGCATGTTGCATTTGGTCATAGGCACCAACACTGGCGCAGATGCTCGCAAGCCCCTTTTTTGGTAACGCTGGAGGGATCCATTTGCACATACTGTAGGTCCCTCGGGAGGTCACTGAATAGTACGTAGGACTCCTAAACGACCGATGCTATACACAAGCTTCTGATGATAAAAGAAGCTACAAGGACCTACTGCCAGGCTACCCACTAAACACTGCAGTGTCCCTCCGCATCATATGGGGTGTACGTCACACGTTAACGTGAGAGGGGGGGGCTTGCGCGACGAAATGTGACATTGCGTGACAAGATCTGGGAGGGGTCCTAAATTTTGCGACGTCACATTTCAAAATCTAATATGTTTAAACTTTAAAATATGACATTTGAAGTATAAACTATAAAACTTCAACATATTTCCAACTCTATCTGTATGAGTATAGTGTTTAAGTTGTTAAAAATAATTTAAATGAAAATAAAACCTAATTACGGAACAGGCTGCTGTTTTGATTTAATAATTTCTAGATGTAAAACTGCAAAATGTGTTAAGTCACACTCGGGAGGCGTCTCACGAATGTGGCCAGCTGTGACAAGGACAGGGGAGGGGTCAAAAAATCATGAAACTCGTTTGATGTAATTTGTGGACGGTCCCTAACGAGGCGCCACGGGACAGGAGTCATAGATATGACTGCCGTGATGCCTCAATGCAAGCCGACAAGGGGTGTCCCTGAGACCAGGACAAAGGCGCCACTACGTTATCGGTAGGAGATGGGCAAAGTGACGCCTACGACTCCCTTTTTGTCGTCTGCTACAGGTGTCCGCCATGCTCGAAAGCTCTAAAATTAACAAGCCTCTTTTTTCTTAGCTCCTTCTGTACTGCCTGGAGACGCAGTTCGACCTGGTGATAGTGGACCGCCCTATGGTGCTGCAATCCATCTACCAGCTCCACAATACTCTCAGCGACAGGAAGATCCTCACTTGGGAGTTCTTCCTGAATAGGTTCGAGGCTCTGCTACTGGAGGCGCAGATCAACTCAAACAAAACAGTGGACCTGTCCAACTTGCGGGGTGAGTTTATTCGCGAATAGCTAGTTACTTATTCAGATTAATGAGAAAGACTCATATATTGTTACGAGATGCGAGACTCGAATTAAAACGCCGTTAGAATTACTATAGAGTTTATTAGAACTATACAAACACGTATATATAACACAGGTACAAATATAACCGAACAACAAGTCCAAACGTAATGCAGAAGGTCGTAATTGAATGAAACACGCAAAGTCCGTCACTTATTAGATTACGATTATAGTACACACGTCTTGCTCCGCTCGTGGCTATCGCTCGACTTCTGCGTCCCTCAATCGGGGCATTGATTTATACTGCACAGATGCAACATGTCTGCCCGGCCGCGTGGACCGAATTTCCTAGAATCAATTTGTGCATTAAATCCGACACATCTGGCTAATGACTGCCATAAAAGATTACAACACACAATGGCTGTTTTCTAATCACAAATTTTAAACACAAACTAAACAAAAGAAGTCTAAATGCCGAAAGGTAATAAAATGTGTTTTTACAGGTATGCAGGTGTGAATTTGTTTTGTGGCGTCTAAGTCGTAATTTTGTAGAAAGGTCAGGTAAAAAGCACTTTAAATAAGTGTGTATGTATGAAGAAAATAATGAAAGTTCATGAAGCGAGGATCGTAGCAGGTGAAGATCCATCGTCTGTCTACCCCAATGGGAAACAGTGACAATATGTATGTTCGAGCGAGAATTAAAAAAAAATAACAATCATTATATTTTTGTTGACGGGCTGCATTATATTTTTCAAAATGTAAATTGCCTGAATTTACTTACAACAAATTTATATGCTACGAATCGTAATTACGAATAATTCATAGAAATTTTATTTTGATTTCTTACACATTTTTAAATATGAAAATTAATTGTTGTGATTTTTTTAGTGCGTGAGACATCTGAATCGGAAGGATTTTTTGTGAAGTGTACATTGTATCAAAACTATACTAATATATAAAGCTGAAGTGTTTATTTGTTTGTTTGCTTGAACGCGCTAATCTCAGGAACTGCTGGTCAGATTTGAAAAATTCTTTCAATGTTAGATAGCCCATTTATCGAGGAAGGCTATAGGCTATATATCATCACGCCAAGACCAATAGGAGCGGAGCACCAATGAAGAATGTTACAAAATCGGGGGGTTTTGAAAACAAATTCCACGCGGACGGGGTCGCGGGCACAGCTAGTAAATAATAAAACTACGTTTTAACGGTGTTAAACGTGGTAATTTATTTGATTTTTATTATTCCGACGTTTCGGACACTTTTCAGGGAATACAAATATTTCGTGTCAATGAGTATTGTTAAAGTTTTATTTAGCCTACCGCCAAGTTGTCCATTTTAATTATTTAGTTTTAATTTTGTTTATGCTTATTATTTACTATATGGGAGCCTAATCTAATTTAATTTAATTAAAATGAACAAGTTGGCGGTAGGCTAAATAAAACTTCAACAATACTCATTGACCCTTGACACCTTTGTCTTCCGTAATCACAGCTACTGAAAAGTGGCCGAAACGTCGGAATAATAAAAATCAAATAAACTACCGCGCTTAAAACCGTAGTTTTATTATGCATACAAGTCGCGAAATCTTAAGAAAATATTAACTGTATATAATTTCGATACATTTGGGTTCAATTTTGATTATACAAGTAATCCGCTTATCAATTTCTCAATCCCGAATCACACGCCAACGAATGGGGATGGTACTTACCAGTCCCTTCGTGAGTGGAGTCCAGCTAGGTCTAGCACTTGCAACTCACAGGTTTTTGTGCTATAGTTTAACAAATTCACTGAATGTTTCTAAAGTTTGCTATTTAATTCGTTTCGCGTAGGGGACATTCGTTTTGTTTTAACGAAACGCACACGTTGCAAAGGACGACTGACTCACTTAACATATTTTATGGATATATACAAACTTCAGTTACGTATATTAAAAACCTTAGTATCCAAGAATATTAAATCTAAACATAAAGATAATTATAAAGAACTATACAAATATTGTAAAGTTATGAGTATATTTGACAAGGTTAAATTTTTAATACTAGCGGAATGTAACAAAACAAAACTGTTGGTTAAAAAGACTAGACCTAACAATATGAGACCGAGATCTGACGCCATGTAAGTATATTATTCCTAAATATAATAAGGTGTATGGGACAAGACGCGAGGAATATATGATGCCAATCATTGTAAATGATCTCCCAGAGGACCTGCAATCAAATTACAAAAATAACCATAAATCGATCAAATATAATCTGAAAAGATTCTTTATTGATTACCAAAGTGGACCATTTGGCTCACACGTGCAGACCTGGGACTAAAAGAGAACCATGTACTAGAGATGATAACTCCGCTTTTATTATCAAATCAGAACTAAACACTAGAATGATAACAATTACTCGCCTCTGGTCCCTATTATTGATATAGCAATATTGTGTATACGACCCTCTGCGGCACAAATAAACCCATGAGTATTCTGTACCATAGTCAAATGTGTTTCTTATGTATATGAATCTAAGCGTATTGGACAATAAATAATGTTACGAGCTACAGGAGTCGAATTAAAAATGCCGTTGGAACTACTATAGAATTTATTAGAACTGTACAAACACGTATAAAACAAATAAATACAAATAAAACTGGATGTAACCAGTTCACACTGCACGATTCAATGCAATTCGACACGCGCAAAGTCCGTCGTCTATATCGCTAATCGAGAGTACTACAAACGTCTTACTCGTACCGTAGTCGTCGCTTGACTGCCCCACCCCTCCATTCGGGCATTGTCTTATACTAACTACACAGTACAAAAAAACCGGCCGCGCGCACTGAGTTTCCGAGAAATAGTTATTTGCACACCTGGTTATCTATTCCTGCGATTCGTTCGACGCTAATGATGGTCATAAAACAAGTAGGAAAACAATAGCATGTTTTTCCTAATTACAAATTCTAAACATAAAAGAATTCCTAAATCCGGGAAGACAATAAACTGCGCTTAAGACAGGCAGCTGTGCGTTTTTTATCTTTAACGGCATGTAACAATAATAAAAAATAAAACTTCTACCGATTTCCTACCCAACGCCATCTAGCGTTGGCTCGAGGTGAAATAGATGCGCATTTTAAATGAATGGATGTAATGAAAAATGAAGTTGGTACATAGGTAATGTTATCGTTGAGATCTGTAGAATACAGATTTGTCATAAATTCTGTCAATTTACATGTACAAAATTTGGCAAAGAGAGAGCTCTGTTTAAGTAGCTCCTTAAGCATAGATCAAAGACGGATATCTATATGTAAAGCTGAAATTAGACGTTCATTGTCGTCTTTCAATGTTCATTAAGTCCTATTAGGTTACTTTTAAATTTTTGCCTACTTTGCACTAAAACATTCTTTAAATGACAAAATATCACGAAATCAATGTATAAATAACCCATGGCGCTCATCATTAGAATGCGACCTTATTTTTCATTTAGAACCATAAACATGACTAGTAAGACATTTACAAATAACGTTTTATTATTTTACAGATTTGAAAACGTACTGTTATTTTAATTTTTGGTAAGATTTTTTTATTTTATTTTGTTTGTTTTTATTTTTTATAGACCACGACAAAATTAATGGCTTGAAATTAACTCTTAATTAGCAACAGACTACTGAGCGTTTTACTAATAATCTTACATATGAATTAATAGAATCTGATGCAGCATATTCTTTCATGATCTAACATATTGGATTCCTATGCAGCATATTCTTTCATTATCTAACACATTGGAATCTGACGTAGCATATTATTTTATGATCTAACATATTGGAATCTGTGCAGCATATTCTTTCATTATCTAACACATTGGAATCTGACGTAGCATATTATTTTATGGTCTAACATATTGAAATCTGATGCAGCATATTTTTTCATTATCTAACACATTGGAATCTGACGTAGCATATTATTTTATGATCTCACATATTGGAATCTGTGCAGCATATTCTTTCATTATCTAACACATTGGAATCTGACGTAGCATATTATTTTATGATCTAACATTGGTGCAGCCTATTCTTTCATTATCTAAACATATTGGAATCTGAAGTAGCATATTATTTTATGATCTAACATATTGAAATCTGATGCAGCATATTTTTTCATTATCTAACATATTGGTGTCAGATACAGCCTATTCTTTCATTATCTAACATATTGGAATCTGACTTAGCATATTATTTTATGATCTAACATATTGGAATCTGATGCAGCATATTTTTTCATGATCTAACTTATTGGAATCTGATGCAATATATTCTTTCATTATCTAACATATTGGTGCAGCCTATTCTTTCATTATCTAAACATATTGGAATCTGAAGTAGCATATTCTTTCATTATCTAACATATTGGTGTCACATGTAGCCTATTCTTTCATTATCTAACATATTGGAATCTGATGCAGCATATTTTTAATGATCTAACATATTGGAATCTGATGCAGCATATTTTTTCATTATGTAATATATTGGAATCTGATGCAGCATATTCTTTTATGATCTAACATATTGGAATCTGACGTAGCATATTCTTTCATGATCTAACATATTGGAATCTGACGTAGCATATTCTTTCATGATCTAAAATATTGGTGTCAGATGCAGCATATTTTTTTAGAGCTAGTAAGCAGCGAGACCAGTTCCGAATGGTTCCAGTACAAAGTACGTCGCGCGCACGAAGCTCTCTCTGTCTCCGCGAGGGATAACAACGTGAATACCCTAAGCGCTTCATTTGGCCCCAAATGGCCCTACAAGAGGACAATCTCGGCGCCGGCCACCATGCACATCGATACTAGGCATGGTGAGATATTTAAAAAAAAATATTATTTATGTTCAGCCATAACTTTTTTGGTTTCTGAACAGATTTTGATAATTCTTTTTGCGTTGGATTTAGTATGGTTTCAAGATAGTTTCGTGTAAATTTAATTGTTATTGGATTTAGTATTCTTCTGACATGATATTAGTATGGATTATCAATATTGCAAGAGAGAACGAAATATGATGTTTTCAGCTGAACGTGAGAAAGTGTACTCGCGCCAGTACTCGGCCCCTCTGCTCAAGCGCAAGACTTCGCGGTTTGGTCTTGGGCAGCTGCTGGCCGCGCCGCAGCCGATGGGGTCCACCCAGAGATCTAACAACGGTGAGTCTTACTTTATGATGCACTTAGAGTCGGATAATAGTCCATTACCCTTAAATAGCCATTAGCCAATCTTTATACATAAAATTCTTTCGTTCGTGTCTATGTCGCCGAACTCCTCTCAAACGGAACGGCCGATTATAATGACATTTTTTGTGTATTCAAATGGTTCTCCTGGTGGTTTAATAAGTTTAGATTCACAATTGGACCCGGTAGGTTGCGCTGGAATCGGGTTCCGCGATATTAACGATTTTTTTTGTATTTGAGTGGGTCCCCTGGTGGTTTAAATCCACAATTAGATCCAATAAGTAGCGCTGCAATGGGGACCTAAAGTTTTATTTTTCAGAGCTGGACAACGTTTGCCGGGCTCGCGAATTAAAATTTAAGTTCAGGTCGTTAAAGACATTCATTGGCAATCGCGCGACGTCGAGTCTTTAATTTTGATCATCACGCGACGTAGCGTTATGAAGTGTAGAGATATCTTGTATTTTTACTTTGGCGATGAAAAGGTAAATTTTATTCAAATTATTATAAGAGTATGTTGTTTAAAAAAACTAACCTGCTGAATCGTGGAGTACACTATGATATAATTATGTTTAGCGTATAGCAAAATTACTTCAGCCTAACTGATGGAAAGTGGGTACAGTCTTCAAAGACCACATCACAGACGTAATCAATATCATACTATTGTATTGCTGTATTTGAGATTTTTTATAGCTGAAGTACAGCAGACATGCAGGCGGCGCACCTGATGGTAAGCGATTACCGTCGCCCATAAACGTTTGCAAGGCCAGAGATGCCACCAACGTGCTGCCGGCGGGAAGAAATTTTATAAAACCATTTTCTAAAAATTCCATGTCGTAGCCCTGTGGGACAAACTCAGCGCAATTTATGCTCATGTTTATAGAGATTGTCTTTGGCTGTATTTCAAGTATGTATTTTTTTTAAATTTCAGACGGTCTTCATTCTCTGTCAGGTCGTTCAACAGAAGACACTTTAACGACGGTGTTGCCAAAAACAGTTGATTTGGAAGAGGCCGATAGGGAAACCACTAACTTACTGGTGTTCTTGTTGATGCAGTTCTTGTCTCGGTAAATCAAGTTAAATTAGTTGTTTCAACCTTTATTTTATTTTATTGCATGAGTTCAGCAGACAGGCAGACGGCCCACTTGATGGAAAGCGGTTACCATCGCCTATGGACATTTGCAACACCAAAGGTGCTACAAATGCGCTGCTGCTCTCTTAAGGGAGACTGGACCCTGGTCACCAATGCCGGAACACAACTCAAGATTGTTATGGCGGCATACTTTAGACTACTATTTTTATACTATCTTATGTGTAATGTGTTATTTTGTCAAACATGTTAGAAATTTATAGAGACAGATTACACTGTGAAGTTTTAATTATGTTTTGTCATTTTTACGACGCTATTTTGTTTCTCTTATTGTATACTATTTTTGCTACAACTCCACTAATTCTTCGTGAAGTATTGTAACATACTTCTTTATTTACAAAAAAGAGCCTGAGATCGATTCTTGCCGGTTCGTTTCCTTAAACAGCGAAGCAGTGTATGTAGAGTAGGAAGTAAACTAAATTCTTGTAAGGTCGGGAAAAATAAACTCCATGTTTTTATATGTTTTCACTTGCACGGACGGCTTTATTTACTTAAAAGTTGCAACTAGACAATATAAAACAAAAAAGGTAATTTTCGTAGCACAGACGTCCCACAATGTGGAAGCGTTTAGCCTCTTAATATTTTACTTGCTACGGTCCCAAAGTACGTCCCACGCAGTTGAACCAAAGCCTGGAAGCCGTAGGAGTTTTTTTTATTCGACTTGACTTTATGTTGTTGGCCCGAAGATCTCACAACTTTATTGGGGTTTTCGGGGCGAGCGCCTTCGCCCCGCGAAGGCAAGGCAAGCCCGGAAGGCAACTTGCTTGAGGGAGCTTCCTAGGGGGCTTTACCTCGGCTGGACTGTTGCCATGAAAGGGGGATGAATCTAACGATGCCGACTAGAGGGCGACACAATGAACTAATTGAGAACGGGCAACGGGTAGGCTTGTTCTTGCTCGGTCACTGAACGGAGCGATCCGTACTAGTACAATTTGTCAGATGTCCTAATTCGGTCTTTTAGTACATTTAGTACAGTTTAGTACACTGAACGAATAAGAATTATATTTAGAATGTCCTTCATACTTTGCAGGCTTAGGACTGTCATTATAATTAATACCCGTTTATTTTTTACATAAGTTATTTAGATATTAAAATATCTGTGATATTTTTTCTTAATGCATTATATAAGATATCAAAATTTTATAGGATTTATCATCTTATGGTCCAATTTGGTCCCAGCTCGGAAATCGGAAACATATTTGATTTTTTTTTTAAAATAAAGACACTTTTTCAAAATGTTTATTCAAAAATAAAAACTAAAATAAGCAGTAGTTATATGAAGATAAAGTTCAAAATAGTTTCATGAATCAGAGATCAAAGTTGGCAAATGAATATTACATGCAACTCACTCTTTTCATGCACTGATACCATATCGTTGCCGCTCGTTCAGTCAGTCAGCCGCGTTCCGTGTTTGTTTTGCGACAGTTCGTAGTATAGTACCGGTGACAAGAATACATCCCGAATTCAGACTGTTCTATACGATCACGAACGACGAAGTACTTAGTATCGGTATACGTAGTATCGGGAATTTATTCCTTTTAGTACATAGTACATGTACTACACAAGCCTAGCGACGGGTGTAATATAAAGCCCGAGGGAAAGGATCCCGGCGGACCGGGATCGGCGGTTCGTAGCGTTCTACGCTATCTTACTGCCGTTTTACAACGTTTTATGGCTGGTAGAGAAGAAACGGCGAAAAAAAATTCCCAGCAACACGCCTAGTATATCCTACGGAGAGGTTATGTCTCCTGGCGTCTCTCGCGGGGACGTGTAGAGATCGTGATTGGTGTGTAAAGACTATGGCGTTTAATAAATGCACAGCGCCATCTATTGTCGAGTAGCAGTTTTAGTGTGTTACAAATTCTTATATCTACGACTTTCCAAAATAAAAAAAAACAGTAGATCTAAGTTTGAATAAAATCTTAGATATTAATTCATTAATGATATTCTGTAAAAATAATATTAGGAGTGACAATTGCCTAGTAAAACGCCGAAACCCTACGCGAAAAGACGGCGCTATAGATAATTCTTTTCTCGCTTTTTGACGTTCTATTATTTAAAACATTTTTTAAAACCATACCACGCACTCGTCGAAATAAAAACCATTGAGACCCGTGGCGCCATCTAGTCATGTTAGCCTTCAAAGGTTTTACTGATCAATTTTCATCACTAGTGTTCTACATAATACATTTTAGGTCCGACCAAGCGCATCCAACGGAAGACAAACAGTCGTCCAAAACGCAAGAACTGGTCCTGAAACATTTATTCTTGCTCCTCGGTTATAATTCCGCTGAAAAGTATTTCCATCTCTCACCTTATACTTTGAGGTAAGTTCTCACTTTTATAATTACTTCAATCACAACTCAAGTCTACTATAACATTTTCGCCAATCTTTATGGCCATTAATTAGCAATTGATTTTTTCATTTTTTTTATTGCATGAGTTCAACAGACAGACAGACGGCCCACTTGATGGTAAGCGGTTACCATCGCCTATATGGGAGATACGTGCAACACCGAAGGCGTTACTAATGCGCTACTGCTCTCTTAAGAGAGACTGGAACCTGGCTACTAATGGCGGAACACAACTCAAGGCCGCTATGGGGGCATACTCTAGACCAGGGGTGGTAGTCATCCAAACGAGCAAATAACCTACCACCTGGCTGTGGGTTATACTTGATTAAAGGATAATTTAAAAAATATTAAAAAAAATTACATTATATGTGTTTGGAAATTCAACTCGAGGTAATGGACCGTATGATTATTGTTATTGAACTTTTTACATGAATAGACTAAGTACAAATTATGCAAGAGAGTCATCGTTGAGAATTGTAAATTGTGAAGAATTATGAATGAATGAGCAAGAGTGTTTTTTTTGCCTCCGAGGCCGGCCCTATATCCCGCATCGCGTCCGACGCCTAGTTGCTAATTGCGCCAGCTATGGGCGTGGGCGGTATGCGGGGCGCGGAGAGCAGGTGTGCTCCGGCGGGCGGGTCAGGAGAGTGCTCTCTGTCCGCAACAATATAATTTTGTGTTCCTATACAATACGAAAAAAAGTTCTCGGTCGTTTTGCAATTGGGGTCAGTTTATATTGTTACATGCCGTCAAAGATAAGCCGCACAGCTGCCTATTGTAGCGCAGCTTATTGTCCTCCCGGATTAGGAAGTTCTTTCTGTTTTGAATTTGCAATTAAGTAAAACATGCTTTTGTCTTTTTACTTGTTTTATAACCATCATTAGCGTCGAACTAATCCTTATTGTTATTGTTTTCGACTTTATGGACGTTCGCAGGTGTGCAAATTAATATTTCTTAGAAACTCAGTGTGCGTGGTCAATCTTTTTTTTGTACTGTGTAGTTAGTATAAGACGATGCCCGAATGGAGGGGCGGGCAGTCAAGCGACGACTACGAAGCGAGTAAGACATTTTCTAGTACTCTCGATTAGCGATATAAACGACGGACTTTGCGCGTTCGAATTGTATTTAATCGTGCAGTGTGAACTGGTTGGATCCAGTTTTATTTGTATTTGTTTTATACGTGTTTGTACAGTTCTAATAAATTCGATAGTAGTTCCAACGGCATTTTTAATTCGAGTCCTGTAGCTCGTAACAATATAATCTTTAAAATACAAAAGAACGCTTCGGTAGAAATTTTATGTTTATAATTTTCACATATTACAGGCAATCGTCGATCTTCAACGCTTTCATGGCAAATTTACCCCAAGTCTTAGACCAGAACCATGTGATGGGAGCGAGTATCGCTGAACCAACATTAATGCTGCTACAGGTAGATCTCACTACTGCACTCAGATAACTAATAAGAGCATATTTCTAGGCATTTTCTAAAAAAAGACCTAATCACTCTTTCATAGCAATTTACGAATTGAAAAACAGAATTGGAACAAAAATCGATTCAATAAAACTAGATTTTAATTGTTTTGATACCGCCCGTATTTTATTTGATTTTTATTCCGACGATTTAGCCACTTTTCATTTCACATTTAATGAGTATTTTTAAAGTTATTATACTTAGATAAAGCTATAAGTGTAAAATAATAACCATAAAAAAACATAAAAAAAAAATGAAAAAGTTGGGGGTAGATGAATAATAACTTGAACATTACTCATTAACACTTGACATCTTAGTCTTCCGTGATCACGGCTATTGTAAAATGACCGAAACATCGGAATAAAAATGATTAATTTTGACCTAAAATATTTCCTTTAGTACTGCAGTGGAGCGGGCAGCAGCGGCGTCTGCAGCAGTGCAAGTACACACACACTGGCGCCGCTGCAGCCCCACGTCAGGCGACACTGGCTAATGGCTCTGTTAGTGGTATTGTACAAGGTAATTTTTATTGTATTTTTATTATTATATTATTTCGCAGAAATTACAGCTGTTTTCTGGATATAAAATATTCTAAGTTCGTCATAGTTTGTTCCAAAAAAATAATCACATAGTTTATTTATTTCTAATCATGATTCCATTTTCCACCGATACTCTTAAATATTCTAATTTGTTATACATAAAGATGTAAATAATATATACATTTATAAACACAAATATACAGTATCCTTGTACGCTGGGTGATACCTAATACGTTAGCATTTGAGCCTTAGGACTAATATCTCAATCATTCTGTAATCTTGTCTAGTAGAAAATAACAGAACAACTTTAAACTAAAGGCGTATTTAAAATCGTTATGTTGAATTTTTATTTTGGTGTTTCAGTACCACTATGGTAGTGGCACACTTTGCAGTCAAGTGCAGTGTTTGGTGCGCATCGTGGTGAACACGGTGGAGGCCCAATACCACCAGTGCAAACGGATACCGCCCATGGTGGTCATGCCGCAGGTTTCTAAATCTAGAGGTCAGCGTACAAAGTATGTACAATAGTCAGCATTTTACAAGTAAACAACTGCGCCCTAATGCCTAACAACATATTTATATTCGTACATTTTCGGTAATAAGATCAGAGTCATTACAGTGCTCTTTGGGTATTTCTTACATTTTACCCTTCCCTCTTAAACTAAAACTGTATATACACTAGAGTTTTTTTGGTCCTTCGAGAACGTGAACATATACAGCTTTTTTGGTCCTTCGAGAACGTGAACTTAGACAGCTTTTTTGGTCCTTCGAGGACGTGAACTTATACAGCTCTTTTGGTCCTTCGAGAACTTGAACTTATACAGCTTTTTTGGTCTTTCGAGAACGTGAACGTATACAGCTTTTTTGGTCCTTCGAGGACGTGAACTTATACAGCTTTTTTGGTCCTTTGAGAACCTGAACTTAGACAGCTTTTTTGGTCCGTCGAGAACGTGAACATATACAGCTTTTTTGGTCCTTCGAGAACGTGAACTTAGACAGCTTTTTTGGTCCTTCGAGAACGTGAACGTATACAGCTTTTTTGGTCCTTCGAGAACGTGAACTTAGACAGCTTTTTTGGTCCGTCGAGAACGTGAACTTAGACAGCTTTTTTGGTCCTTCGAGAACGTGAACGTATACAGCTTTTTTGGTCCTTCGAGAACGTGAACGTATACAGCTTTTTTGGTACTTCAAGGACGTGAACTTATACAGCTCTTTTGGTCCTTCGAGAACGTGAACTTAGACAGCTTTTTTGGTCCTTTGAGAACGTGAACGTATACAGCTTTTTTGGTCGTTCGAGGACGTGAACTTATACAGCTCTTTTGGTCCTTCGAGAAAGTGAACTTATACAGCTTTTTTGGTCCTTCGAGAACGTGAACGTATACAGCTTTTATGGTCCTTCGAGGACGTGAACTTATACAGCTTTTTTGGTCCTTTGAGAACGTGAACGTATACAGCTTTTTTGGTCCTTCGAGGACGTGAACTTATACAGCTCTTTTGGTCCTTCGAGAACGTGAACTTATACAGCTTTTTTGGTCCTTTGAGAACCTGAACTTATACAGCTTTTTTGGTCCTTTGAGAACGTGAACGTATACAGCTTTTTTGGTCCTTCGAGGACGTGAACTTATACAGCTCTTTTGGTCCTTCGAGAACTTGAACTTATACAGCTTTTTTGGTCTTTCGAGAACGTGAACGTATACAGCTTTTTTGGTCCTTCGAGGACGTGAACTTATACAGCTTTTTTGGTCCTTTGAGAACCTGAACTTAGACAGCTTTTTTGGTCCGTCGAGAACGTGAACATATACAGCTTTTTTGGTCCTTCGAGAACGTGAACTTAGACAGCTTTTTTGGTCCTTCGAGAACGTGAACGTATACAGCTTTTTTGGTCCTTCGAGAACGTGAACTTAGACAGCTTTTTTGGTCCTTCGAGAACGTGAACATATACAGCTTTTTTGGTCCTTCGAGAACGTGAACTTAGACAGCTTTTTTGGTCCTTCGAGAACGTGAACGTATACAGCTTTTTTGGTCCTTCGAGAATGTGAACGTATACAGCTTTTTTGGTCCTTCGAGAACGTGAACTTAGACAGCTTTTTTGGTCCGTCGAGAACGTGAACACATACAGCTTTTTTGGTCCTTCGAGAACGTGAACGTATACAGCTTTTTTGGTCCTTCGAGAACGTGAACGTATACAGCTTTTTTGGTCCTTCAAGGACGTGAACTTATACAGCTCTATTGGTCCTTCGTGAATGTTAACTTAGACAGCTTTTTTGGTCCTTTGAGAACGTGAACGTATACAGCTTTTTTGGTCCTTCGAGGACGTGAACTTATACAGCTCTTTTGGTCCTTCGAAAACGTGAACTTATACAGCTTTTTTGGTCTTTCGAGAACGTGAACGTATACAGCTTTTTTGGTCCTTCGAGGACGTGAACTTATACAGCTTTTTTGGTCCTTTGAGAACCTGAACTTATACATCTTTTTTGGACCTTCGAAAACGTGAACTTATACAGCTTTTTTGGTCCTTTGAGAACCTGAACTTATACATCTTTTTTGGACCTTCGAGAACGTGAACTTATACAGCTTTTTTGGACCTTCGAGAACGTGAACTTATACAGCTTTTTTGGACCTTCGAGAACGTGAACTTATACAGCTTTTTTGGTCCTTTGAGAACCTGAACTTAGACAGCTTTTTTGGTCCTTCGAGAACGTGAACTTATACAGCTTTTTTGGACCTTCGAGAACGTGAACTTATACAGCTTTTTTGGACCTTCGAGAACGTTAACTTATACAGCTTTTTTGGTCCTTTGAGAACCTGATCTTTACAGCTTTTTTGGACCTTCAAGAACGTGAACGTAATTGTTTGTTAAAACCAACCAATATTGCGCAATCATTGTATACTTTTAACCAGTATTAGTACAGTAGTACAGAAATCATAATTCCGATCGGCAGTTTTGGTTTGCGCAGATAAGCAAATCGGCTTCTGACATGTAAATGTTCTATATTGAGCACTATTTATTTCTATGGGGAAAAGGAAGAGTGTTGTTCGCTATACATATCTGAGCTCTGTCCTGCTTACACGATTCCTAAAATAAACTTCTTACTAACGTCTTAATAAACACCATCAATTGAATTGTTTCACTGATTCTCTTTGTGATTATGTCGTGTTAAATAAAAGTCTTTTTCCAACAAAGTTAACTATTTTAATTTCGAATGCAAAAGTGACACTTTACAAAAATGACACATTTGACAATTTTCATGTGACAGTTGTGATGTGATGTTATGGCCTCGACAGTGGTTGTCTATTAAAACAGGTCATCTGGAGGAATTTTCAAGTTTGTGCAGATGTGTACACTTTTAATAAATTAAAAATGTATAACATTTATACTATAATTTTAAAGTGGCTGTTTTATAATGGTTAAAATTTAAAACATATAAATAAATAGAAATGTTGATTAATTCCTAATACACATATGCACATATTTAAAAATCAAACGCACACGCACACACGCACATGCACGCGCACATGCACGCGCACACGCACACGCACACGCACACGCACACGCACACGCACACACACACACACACACACACACACACACACACACACACACACACACACACACACACACACACACACACACACACACACACACACACACACACACACACACACACACACACACACACACACACAGCGCTCGCGCGCAACTCGTAAATATTTTTTTCCTTGTAATAGATATATAAATTTCTGGTAGCTGTTGTTTGTCATAACGTCAAGAGAGGAATCTTCTGATACAGGTATTTCATACTTACAAGGAGATTTCTACCACCAATGTATTCTAAAGTTAGAAGCTTCAATAAAGAATTAATATTATTATTATTATTATTTCTGTAAAAAAAACAATCTCGTGAGTTGGTTAATTGATATCTTAGATCTGAGCCAGCCCTCATTGAAGACGGATCACTCGCCCCCTCCGGTGGCCCCCGCGGTCAGCCCCCTCCCCGCGGGCCCCCATGCCCAGGAGCGCAAGCCCAAGCTCCAACACAAGTCTCCAGCCCACATGCACACCCATTGGGAGGAACCACCCAAAACCAACAAGTGAGGCATTAATCACTTGAAACGCTGACTTGATAGTGTAGCCGTATTCCAACACCAGCCATCTTTGCGTGATGAAAGGCACATGCGAACACCACGACGGCCATTTGCGACTGCATCGCCGCGATATTCGCCGTCCAATCAGACCGCGATTATTCTTATTGGTTGTGCTATTTGATTTCTATTTTGATTAGCGACGAAGTGTCAACTTTTACATAATAAACTAGAATACGCCCGCGACTTCATCCACGCTTGACTTGAAATTCCCGGAATTAAAAAATCACATTTTGTTTCATTGAATTTGCTATCGATCAGAAAACGTCACATTGGAATTCGGTTTTTTTTATCTGGACATTTTAAATAATTCCTAGAACAATTCTTGCGGGATTCCCAGGACAGAAAGTAGCGCAGGTTTTAAGTCTAAGAATTTGCTGTCCACCAGCGAGAAGCGCATCGAAATCGGTCCAGTAGTTTTTACGTGAATTCCGAATAAACAGACAAATTGACAAACAGACTAGAAATCTGGAAAGAATTCCATCGTGTTCTGCCATCGTTTGTATAGTCTATTCCAGTTGTTTTTTTTTTAATAGCCTCTATGTAGAGACACGGCATTTTTTAGAATTTTATAATATTATAGATAGATTAATCCGCTATTGTGGTCAAATAAATAAGCAAACTGGAACAGTAAGATGATTACAATTAATTGAGAGACCTTTAAATTTTCATGAAAGAATTAGAGAATGACAAATGCCCAGTAAAAAACTCGTGACACGCGTACCTCCAATCACAGGTACCACCAGTCTGTACTTTTTTTTAATGCGGTCAATTGGTCATGGTCAGCCAGTCTTTTCTTTCCAAAGTCATCCCATTCCTGCTATAAGTAATGGTAATTGATTTATTTCAGTCTAATGATACCAAATTAGTTTTCAGCAATTACAATTTGGCCCCGAAGGCCCATTTGAAAGATCCATTATGTAGTTTCTAGACATAGGATACTTTTTATCCCGGAAAATGGGATAGCTTCCGGGATAAATTCAGGTAAATACGCCGGAGGCGAAACGTGCCTGGATAAAAAATTAATACAATTTAACCACTATGAATGTTCACTCTTAAAATGAACTAGGATTTTACTAGTGTTTTTGTGTTTCAACTTCTAGCAAAAAACTCATGAATTCAAATATTTTATAATATTAAATGGTAGATACCAGCAATGGAGCTTGGAGCAAGAGTCTTCGGAGAGTGAACTGATTGCCATTCCGGAGACGAGCGACAAATCAGACACCACCGTTCATGGCAGTACGGCTCCGGTAAGTTTTTTTTATCTTTATTGCATGACTTCAGCTGACATTTTATCTGTGCAGGAACGGAGAAAGAGTACAATTTCCTGCGGCCGGGCGACCTGTCGTAAGAGACGACAAAACAACCCACACCCAGGTGGTAAGGCGTTTACCGGACTGGATGGCTACCACCCCTGGTCTAAAAAAAAGACAGGTAGATGACCACCTGATGGAACGCGGTTACCATCGCCTATGGACATTTGCAACACCAAAGGTGCTACCAATGCGCTGCCGCTCTCTAATGCGAGACTGGAACCTGTCCACTAATGCCGTAACACAACTCAAGGTTGTTATGGAGGCATACTCTAGACCAGGGGTGGCAGCTATCGAGACGGATAAATAACAACGGGCTGATAATTTTTTGTCGCCTCTTACGACAGTTCCTGCACAGAAATAATTGCTGGGCACAACAGACAAGCTGATCAGTGACCAGGTTCCAGTCACCCTTCAGAGAGCGGCAGCACGTTGGTAGCCCCTTTGGTGTTACAAATGTCCATAAGCTATGATAACCGGTTTCCATCAGGTGGGCCGTCTGCCTGTTTGCTGAACTCGCGCAAAATTTTTTATTTTTTCGTAACTGTTATATAGGCTCGAATTTGACTATTCCCACGGAACCTGAACACATTCACGTTGTAGGAATCGGGAAATACGGATTCCGGCAATGAGTTCCACTCTTTTACAGTGTTTATAATGAAGGTGATCGCGAATTGCTTATGTGTTAAATGAGTATTAGTTCTACAAACCAGTTTTGTTACAAATCATTAATTCATAATTGTTTCATAATCAGGGATCATTCGATGAGCCATCTCATTACGAGGACCCCCCTCCCAAAGTTGAAACTGCTGCTACCATAGCTCATCCATCCTTCGGAAAAATAGTGAGTTTAGTTCTATTTGCATTATATTAAAGTTATTATATTATATACTAAAGATACGAGCACTTATCAAAACGATTGTGATAATGTACGAGTTTTCTTTTAAACTCCACGATGAAGTATAAAAATAAAATGCACTAGACAAATCATCAGGCTCTGACGGTAAACGAAAATTTAGTGCAAATTTAGATTATTAGTGTGTGAAACTTATGAATCTGTATTGTACTAACGTGGTCGGTATACCATATATTCTCGTAAAGTAGGGAGAATATGGAATCCAGCAAGGTGCTATTTATGTGTTGATATTATGAAGGCGACCGTTAAACGACGAATATCTACGAGCAAAACTTAATTACGTCCTTGAAGTTCGTACACGTCATTGCGCAGAACACAATTATAAGGCTCACAGACGTAGCTGAGAGGGGATAGTGTTGCGCCCTCACTCGGCCGCTATCTGGACTCGCATGTCATCTCTTTTACATCACACACTCTCAGGTGTAATCAACGTAAACATTTTAGTGGACTTACACACTCTCACAGAGCTAACTTCAGTCGAAATATATTTAAGGGTTTATTTATAGGACTTTCAAGCTTGGCTAGCTAGATGTGTTACTAAGGAGTTTCTTGCCGCTTCTTTTACAGCGATAACACGTTGCAAAGCAGTGTATGTAGAATATGAAGTAGATTTACATTATAAGTCGCACGTGCGACCTTTAAAAAATGTTCTCCGGTGAGACTTATTTTGAATTTGAATCAAGGACTAAGTACAACTCTTGGAATAAGTTAACCTCCTTCGGGGCCAAATTTAATATTATTTTTTTCCACAAGCTGCCATCTACATTGCCGCGCTGACAATTTTTTTGCTTAGTTCAACAAAAATACAGATAATTTAAAAACTATCCTACGAATGTATTTCATTTAAAAAATCTAACGAACCGCTTTAATTTTTGTCAACATCAGCCTCGAGACTCCTCTGAGCGTTTTTAACGCTATTTCGTATAGTTTAGGATTTGGCCCTGAAGGCCCACTTGAAAAATTCATCTGCATATGAGAGATAGCATATAGTGCGCATTTTTTTTATTTCCTCCTCTGCCAGACGAACAAGATTTGTCCCGCTTTATTTATCTTATTTTTTGTTTATATGTATATTATCTCTTTTAATCTTTTCTTTATGCATTTTTCTTTTTTATCTTCTTTTTTTTTCCTTTATTTAATACTTTATTCCAAATTCTACAAAGGTCCTTAATTCTATTACATGTTTTGTTTTGCTTTCTTGTGTTTTACATTTTGCCTTATATACTATCTTATCTATTTTACTACTACAAATAGTGCGCATTTGGAACCCGTCCACTTTTTCTTTATTATTTCATCTTGAGGCATATCAATAAATAATTTGTTTGAAGTGTGTATATATGGAGGCTTGGACCCTAAGTCTTAAGGAGGAAAACAAGCTGTTGGTGGCTGAAAGAAAGGTCTTAAGAAAGATCCTGGGTCCACCACGGGGAAGCGATGGCAACTGGCGGATCCGAAAATGCCGCAATCGAAGAGCTGATGGATGAGGCCAATATCATGGGCGAGACCAAGGCACATCGCTTGCGTTGGCTTGGCCACCTACATACATAGGACGAGGATCACGCGGTGGAAAGAGCCTATCTGGGCAGAGCAACGGGACGGCGACCGGTTAGTCGGTCCAGATATCGTTGTAGTGACGTAGTGGAGGTTGATCTGAGCGAGCTTCACGCCTATGACCGGCAGGAGACAGCGCTGAACAGAAAGGAGTGGAGTTTTCTCGTTTCGAAGTCCAGGACGCGTTTTGGGTCGCTGAGCCGCAGCAGTTAGTTGGAAGTTTTGATGGTAGTACAATTCATATTGAGGCACTCCACAGTATTTACAGAATTAGAAATTAATTTCAGAATCAGTAATTTCTATGTAATATATTAACACCAAAAAATTATTCTTAACCATATAGAAAACTTATATAATTTATAATGTATTACTTTTTGAGCAGAAGTAAAGAAAGTTATTATTTTAACGTCGTTTCAAAGGGGTATGTGTTTTGAGTTAAAATTCAAAAGAATACCATCAGCTTTATAGAACACAAGGTAATGAAAACAAAAAGGTTCTATTTTTTTTGACACTGTTCCACCACTTCAAAAAATTGAAAAATTCACGAGTAGAAAGGGTCGTAAAACACATATCCTGAAAAAAAAATGGTGATAGATAAATTTCAAAAACTCGAGGTAAAAAAAAAATATTTCTATTTTATTTAAAAAATCGGCTTTTCATCCCGGAATTACAACAAAAATATTCTTTAATGCCTTTTGCTCCCTAGTATTGGTAAAAAATTCGCCTTGAGATAATTTGTAATTTTTCTATTGAAAAAAAATAATAAAAACAAAAAAATAGGTCTTTCAAAAAAACTCGAAAAATACTTAAGATTATATATAGCTAAAAACTTGGGTGAAATATTTTTATTTTATAACAAAACGATCCCCATAGTTAAAGTAGAAAACGCCGCGGGGGAAGTTTTTACTTAGAAACCCTGCTATATATAAATAAGTATAACCTTTAGAATAATATGTTATGCCCTTTATAGTTATGAAAAAGTAGTTACCAATACTAAATAAGTAGTTTAATTACTGTAATTTAATTTATACATTAAAAATGACTTTATTTCAAACCACAAAAATCAAAGTCACAAAAGTCAAAATCGGGCTTGTTCGGTTGTCAAGCGTAACGTATATCGTCTCTTTTA
Organism: Dendrolimus houi; assembly: GCA_039645545.1. NCBI lineage: Eukaryota > Metazoa > Arthropoda > Insecta > Lepidoptera > Lasiocampidae > Dendrolimus > Dendrolimus houi. Next base: position 1,292,225 of record CM077137.1, on the reverse strand, counting down.
TTCTAGTACAAATTTTATGTAGTTAGAGGGAAAAAGCATTAGTTTCAATGTTCATTTCAATTATCTGTATTTGACCACAAATTTGTGCTGTTTTAGACGGATGTTCTTTTCCGTTTGTCTTGTTTTTATTTACAATTCTTTATTACTAACTAGTCTTGTTGTATGTACTAGTGTTTTAAGTTGAAGTTAAATAGTTTTGAAGTTTTTTTTTACAATTACAGACTGCGATGGGTTCCAGATCGGCACATCAGCTCTCAACTAGCTCATCTGTCTCTATAGGAAGTGATTCCTCCAACCTGTAAGTATATTTTTTAAAACTCCAAATCCGTGTAGGAACAGAGAAACAATACGATTTCATGCATTGGGGGAGGGGGCTGTCCTAAGAGGCGACAAAATAACCCACAGCCAGATGGTAGGGTATTTGCCCGTCTCGATGGCTACTACCCCTAGTCTAGTGTATGCTGTCATACACAACCTTGAGTTGTATTCCGGCATTAGTGGCCAGGTTCCAGTCTCCCCTAAGAGAGCAGCAGCTCATTTATAACACTTTTGGTGTTCTAAATGTCCATAGGCGATGATAACCGCTTTCCATCTTGTGTATACTGAACTCATTCAATGAAAAATTCCCATACACAGGGAATTTAGTATTAGGAAAAAAAATTCGGCAGACAAACACACATAATGTATAACCCCAAACTAAACAAGTTACGCTTATGTTATGGGTAATATACAACGGACTGCTCTGGGGCCGACCCCAGACACCCAGACCATAGTAAATATCGGAGAAAATACGTTTCCAAAATTTACTACATCAGGAATAGATCCCGGAGCCTCTGCGCTCCACTGAGGTCGGCCTACAAAGGCTTAACCTGCTCAACCATAGAGGTCTTCAGTAGACTACAATGTTGTTGTTTTTTTTTAAAGAAAATCCACACCCATGAGCGGCCAATCGGTTGAGATTTGGCCTGACCACCTGCAACAGCAGACGTCGCCGCGGGCCAAGATATTGGGGAAACAAAAAAGAATTATAGGTATAATATTTTTTTAAAATGTTTATCATTATTTTTTAGGGGTGTGCGAATATCGTTCGAATCAAATATTAATATTCGAATCGAATAATTCGAACAATCTGCGAATTATCGAAATATCACTGGTGTTAACGCCATCTGTTAGTCAATAGCTAATACTATATATAAACTGCACATTTACTCTGTGGCATTCACTCATTCCCGGTCCTATCCTTTTTTTTCCGTTTTTCTTTCTTGCTCCGCATCTCCTCGCGCTAACCAACCTAAGATAAAACGTGTCGTGGCATCGTGTGAATAAAACAAGAAGATTAAATATTTATCAAGAATTAAACTATGTGATAACGTGATATAAAAGTGTATGAAAAACTCAGCGACCTCAAAAATCTACAGTCCAGCTACCTCCACCAATAAGTGAAGCAGGTTAGTCCCGTCTTTCCTTACATTTTCCTACAACTGGATTTTCTATTGTTTCCAATTTAAATTCCATTACATCCTGTATCAAAATATTCTACTTACGAATAATATACTTTTTGATTAAAAATCAATTACCCGGAGAAAACAATTGCTCAATTTCAATATGTGTTCATTTCTGTCAGTAACATAAAAAATCTAGATACTAATATTGGCAAGAGATCTTTTCAATTCATTTTGGTTTTAATAATTATTAATTTCCGTTTGAAAAAAAACTATAATAAGAAAAAGGTTACACATGCAATGTTTTAAAATACTCAAAAATTTGCGAATAATATAATAATTCAGAAAAATCGAACTATTCGAATTTTTTTCGAATTATCCAAAAACTTTCGAATAATTCGACTCGCGTTTCGAATCGAATATTAATATTCGATTCGGACCGAATAATTCGTAAGTTCGATTTATTCTCACACTCTATTACTTTTATAACGTGTAGTGGATACATTTACCACGTTCATGTGTGTAGATTTTTTTGTATTTTTTACTTTGCTTAACATACCATGATCCTGGTTACCACACGTTCGGGTTCCCAACTCAATTGTTCGCTTATACATGTTTACTAGAAACTTTCGCAATAAAACTATGTAAAATGTAAGGAGAGATTTGGGTAAGAAAGTACCAAATATACCAAATATTAACTATTTGGGCCGGGTTTCTCCTTTATTGTTCAACCCTTGATGTGAATATTCACACAGCACAGTAAGCAATGAACACCGTCTACACGCCACAACGCCTTTTATACGAAAATGCTACCCTACAAAACAATAACATTGCATCATTGCTAAAAATAGCAATTACATCATAGTGTTGCCAGGATCATAAAAACAATTATAATAATTAGTTACTGATGCACTAAATTATCTAGACGATAATTTAGTGGGCTTATAAAATTAACTAACCGGTAGAAAATGGTAATTTAATTATAAATCGAATCGCGTTGCCGGCCTCTAAGAAATTTTATAACGCTCTTCTTAAACGACCCCGTGTCGAAGTTCCCTCCGGATCATTGTTGTACGCCGAATAAACGTTCTAGAGAACCGTTGCGTAGTTGAGCCTGGGAGCGCCAGGAAATGGGGGTGAAAACCCCGTCTATGGCGAGCGGTGCGGTTATAAAACAGGCGTTGACACCAGATCCAACAGTTCCTCGGAGCACTGTTATACAGGCGGTAGAATACACAGAGGGATGCAAAGTCTTTCCGCATAAATCCGTTAACGGTGAGGCCTCATTAGTGCGTTGCGTTGCATTCACATTGTATGCCATACGCTGCGTTACGATGCCTTGCGCCATTGCAACGCAGCGTCCTCTGTGTGGACAGTCGACGTCCGAAAATGGATCGGAAAAAACGTGTTCTAGAAACGATAAAACACTTTAGATACTCCCCTTGATCGCATTAAGAAATAGAAAATCCGGCTCGAAGGACCATATGATGAATTGAAAACTAGTAAGGAAAGGGTAGAAATTGCACCACGAGAGATATTTAATGAATATATTAAATTTGCAACATCACATGTTGAAGGAAATTTTTATGTGACAAAGTTAAATTCAATTGTTTGTTGGTGTTGCCAAAAATGGTTATTTTTTTATAGAGAGATGTTTTTAGATGGATGCGTGAAGCTCCGACAGCGCAACGCATTACCCTCCTGCTTAATATTTCTTTTAATTATTTAATATTGTTGAAAATGGAAAATATTGTGAAATTAGTATATATTATGTACGGTAGTCTGGAGGAGATCACATGTGGCTAGAAGACCACTGATTGTATCATTATGTATGTGCAATAAAGTTATTCATTTGTTCATTCATTCATTCGAAACTTCGCGTGCGACGACGTAACGCAGCGCACTAACGAGGCCTCCCCCCAAAGTTGTAATTGTGTGTACTAGTCGCGAAAACTGAGGAAAGCACTAATATAATTGGGTGTCCATGACAGTGGGCAGCAGTACGTCCCCGGACACAGCGCCGTCGTCCAACGGCGACGGCCAGTTCGCGCACTGGCCCCACCACCACATCAAGAGCCCAGGTCAGTTACCACAGGACAATTAGTTTTAATAACTGGATTTAATATATGCGGTATTTTAGTATTAATATTGTGTAATATTTCTATATCGTATTTATATATGTATTTAATTTGTACACCACCGTCATACGCTTGTGGTTTTGTTAATAAAAGCCACAGCCTGGGTTGCTTAGAAGAGATTGCTCTAAAGCACTTTCGCCGCCCATTATTCCCGCCTTTACTGTTTTTAATGTGACTATTTCAAATTGTTTGTTTCACGTGTATGTGGTGAACAAAAAAGCGTTTTCGCTTTATCTGTTTTTAGGTAGATTAACCCCCATTCCTTGGTGATATTTCTTGATTTTTACGTAATGCCACCACCTCACCACCCTAAATTGTAATATATTGTAGTGAAAGGAGTGGGATACGCATACGCGTCCCCTGAGTCCCCCCTCTCGAAGATGGAGGTGGCCTGGAGCGCCCCTCCTCCGATGCTGCCCCATCAGCCTCACCAACCTTTCCATATACCACCACCTGAAAGGTATGTGTACCATAATAATAACAGCCCATAACTATCCCACTGCTTGCCTTCCGGTTTTGTAGACCAACAGACAGTACATCCACTACGTTTGTGGTGGGCCAAGGTGGATTGGCGGGTTTGACACATTGGTTATCTTGATGTGCAGGTTTCGGTACGATATTTTCCTTTACCGTTAGTACGTGGTAACTGTAACAAAATACACCTTAGATTAGAAAACTGCTCTTGTGGTGCATCTTTCCCGGCTATGATTCGAACTTACGTCATTCCCGACGTGACTGCGCTAACTAATAACCTACCTACCATTGCTTTTTTACTCTTAAAACATAGACGTACCACTTAACTTAATCAACCCCACAATTTGTATTATTTCCTGTCCATAACCAACCTTTCTTTCTTTCTGTCTGTATGCTCAACTTAAAAATAATCATGTTTCTTTCTTCTTCATAATACTAAAATTGTCATTTAATGTTTCCATATTACAGAACAACCTATTTATTAATGTATTAATGTACCATTCAGGTTGTTGCCGATTGGTCCTAAACCTAACAAGGAGCAATATCCCGTTTTCAACGCGCTTGTGGACAGAGTTAGAGAGGCGTTGAGTTTACCAGCAGGTACGTTCGACATTCATATGCTTTTTTTAATGCGTAAGTACTGCAGATATGCTAACAGCTCACATGTTGGAAACACCAGGAGCTATTTCAACGCTCAAAACTTTACTGCGTTTCGAGTGAAGTCAGTTCTGTAGGTTTGCGACACGTCCAGTCGCATGTTAACGCTTATTACACCTTACGCTGTGTTGTGCGATTGAGATGGCATGGGAGTCCAAATAACGGCGGAGCGAGAGAGGAACGCTCTCCGCTCGGAGCTTTGTCTGTGAACCTTATAATTGTGTTCTGCGCAATGACGTGTACGAACTTCAAGGACGCAAATAAGTTTTACTTGTACTGTAACCTATGTGAACGCTCGACCTCAAAATAAACTAGCTGTCAAAACCCTGGTGTTTTATACAGGTACCCTTATGTGCGAGTACGACACACGGCTGCTTGTTTTATTATTCAAATTCAAATTCAAAGTTTTTTATTCAAAATAAGTTCCACTGGAGAACACTTTTTGAAGGTCATATAAATATATAAGTTAAAATTTAATTTTTCTTCCTATTCTATGTATACCGCTTCACAACGTGTTATTGCTGTTAAGGAGAAGAAGCGGCAAGAAACTCCCCAGCAACACGTCTAGCTAAATAATGTTTTTCTTTAAGTTTCTTATTCTATTTATATCTCAAGTTTTTTTTTTTTAATAAGTTTTATACAGAAGTATGTTACAGAATTACTTTTTGAAGAATTAATGGAGTTGTAGCAAACAGTGCATACTCAATAAGACCAAGACACAATAAGAGGAAAGAAAAATATTATGAAAGTTATAATAATGATATGACGTACTAAAATGTTATGCTGCAATATATCTCCATAAATCCCTTACAAGCTTGGCAAGATAACATTAAACAGAATATAGTATAAGATGTTAGAGTGAGCTGCTATGTAAATGAATTTTTGTCATTTAAGTATTCTTCAATAGTGTAGTATCCCTTTTTTAGCAAGATACTTTTTAATTTGGTTTTGAATTTAGTGAAAGGCAGATCTAACATTTCACTCGGAATCTTATTGAAGAAGCGTATACCAACCCCAAGAAAGAGGACAGTACTTTTGTAATCTAAAAGATGGCAATATCAGTCTATTACAATGCCTGGTGTTGAAATTGTGAATATCCTTATACTGCTTGTAGGCACTCAAATTATTACGAATATAAATTATATTATTAAAGATATATTGGCAGGCGACCGTCATAATATTGATTTCCTTAAAGCATTCTCTAAGAGACTACCGAGGGCCGAGGTTGTAAATTGATCTTACGGCTCTTTTTTGTAAAACAAATATGGTATCTAAGTCAACAGCGTTGCCCCAAAGTAAAATACCATAGGACATAACACTATGAAAATAACTAAAATAAACTAGTTTAGCAGTCTCTTCATCAGTGAACTGCCTAACTCTTCTCACCGCATATGCAGCAGAACTAAGTTTTCCTGAGAGACTAGATACATGAGCGCCCCAGTGGAGCTTCTGATCTAGGTTAATGCCTAAGAATACAGTTGAATCTACTAGATTAAGTCTAGTGTCGTTAAGAGAGATATTAATATCGTATTCTTTTACATTTATTATTGTATTTCCAGATGATTCAACAGACAAAACTGACTCGAGTAGATCGGATCAAGAACCTACTCCGACACCGTCTGGCAGACCTCAGGATCTGAGCAAGAAGTTGTCTTCAGAGAGTGGCAATAGGTATGTATGGAATATAGACAAATGCAAGCTATTTGATATTTTACGGCCTACCTGATGGAAAGTGGTTACTGTCGCCTATGGACATTTGCATTAGTAAAGATGCTACATGTACTGCCGGCTTTGAAGGGGGGAACTGGAACCTGGCGACTGTTGCCGGAACACAATTCAAGGCTGTTATGGCGGCATACTCTAGATCGGGGTTGGTAGCCATTCCGGCGGGCAAATAGCCTACCACCTGGCTGTGACGCAGGAAATTGTATTTACGGATAAAACGGATACGTATACGTATGCCGGAATAGAGGAATTTAGAAGGAAAAGATACTGTGCGGATGCCAAATAATCGGGAGAAGGTGATAGAAAGAGAAGGTAATAATGATGTGCTGTAGGTCTCGCGGCGTGTCTCCGCGCCGGCTGGCCAGGCAGGTGGCGCAGCTGGGCTCTCCGCCGGCGCCCCAAGAGCACACCGCGCAGCGCCCCAACAGCACCGGTTAGTGTCTATCGCTCTTATTCATATTGAGTTAGTTTTTTTTTATAGCTGGTGTACAACAGACAGGCTGACGACCCACCTGATGGAAAGCGCCGCTGTGGGAAGTACCGCTGTGGGAAAACCTTGGCTGGGAAGCTCATTCCAAATCCCCACGGTACGCAAGAGAAATGTTCTACAGAACCATTGCGTACATGTTGCATCCGTGCAGGAACGGAGAAAGAATACAGTTTCCTGCGGCCGGGCGGCCTGTCGTTTGAGGCGACAAAATAACCCACAGCGAGATGGTAGGGCATTTGCTCGACTGGATAGCTACCACTCCTGGCCTAAAATATGGCGCCATAACAACCTTGAGTTGTGTTCCGGCGTTAGTGACCAGGTTCCAGTCTCCCTTAAGAGAGCAGCAGCGCATTTGTAGCATCTTTGGTGTTGCAAATGTCCATAGGCGATGGTAACCGGTTTCCATCAAGTGGGCCGTCTGCCTGTCTGCTGAACTCCGGCAATAAAAAAATAAAAAAAACATGAGCGAAGTGGCTCGAGGAAGTGGGGATGAACTCCCAACCGATGGCGAGCGGTGCGATGGTAGAAAGAGGACGAAGGCACCATTCTAAACAGTTCCTCGGAACACTCCCCGTTATACAGTCGGTGGAATACGCAGAGAGACGCGAAGTCTCTCCTAAGACCAAGCGTGTCTAGACCGTCTGTGAGTATGGGATCAGCAATAACGCTTCATCAAGTTGTAGTATAATCAAGTTTTTAGGCTTCTTTAATAACCTTAAACAAGCCTACAAACTTACTCTAATTCTACTACTACCAGGAACTACCAAGGAAACACGGTAAAAGGCTTCGGTCTGCTAACTTCCGATGTTACTTTAAAAACGCTACAAATTCGTGGTATTGTGCTGCCACAAATATTTACAACAGCTGAAATTCAAATCAATTTTTTTTTCTGAGTTCCACTGGGGAACATTTTTTCAAAATGGCGCCACGTGCGCGTGGTGAAAATTAGAACTACATGTTTCGTCTCATTTTCTCAATAACATTAAAGTGAGATTAATTGTATTGACCAAAAGCCCTTCCAGGGAGGTTCGATTATTCTAATGCGAAACTCCTTAGTGGAATTCTTATATTTTTTTGGTACCTATTTTACCTCACATTCTATTGTGTAGCGCGTAAATTTCGAAAAATGTATACAGTCTTCGCAAATGCATTTTTTGGGTAAATGTGTTGGAAAATATTTTTTTGAGGTGCCCTTCATTATGTGACACGCATTTACGAAGTTTATTGTTTCTACTTGGTCACTTCAGAGAGTGGCTGCGACGCCGGCGGCTGGTGGGAGGACGAGACGAAGCAGGGCAGGAGGGCCGCGCACGCCAACACGGCTCCGAGGCCCGACACCACTCTGTGCTATCGATGTAAGGCATATTTTGGGATGAATATTATTTTTTATTGTAGGAGTTCAGCAGACAGGCAGACGGCCCACTTGATAGAAAGCGGTTACCATCGCCTATGGACATTTGCAACACCAAAGGTGCTACAAATGCGCTGCTGCTCTCTTAAGGGAGACTGGAACCTGCTCACTAATGCCGGAACACAACTCAAGGCTGTTATGGCGGCATACCCTAGAGCAGGGGTGGTTGCTATCCAGTCGAGCAAATACCCTACCTGGCTGTGGGTTGTTTTGTCGCCTCTTACGACAGGCCACAGGAAATTGTACTCTTTCTCCGTTCCTGCACAGATAAAAGGCTTTAAGTCTTCAAAAACTATTTTTTAGGTTCCAGTCTAACCCCTTCGGGCCTTAGGTAGGTTTACCCGTCTGAATTAATTAATGGCTAGCGCACGCTTCTCAAACCCAAGGGCGCGAGTTCAAACCCTGGCCGGAATGTATGCATCCCTTAGACAGTTTTCGGATCTAATGTGCATATTGTTACAATTACCACGTGCACGGTGAAGGAAAACATTGTGATGAAACCTGCATATCGAGATAACCGATGTGTCAAACCTGCCAAGCCGCCTTGGACAACCGTGGAGGGTTATACTGTCCGTTCCTCTATAGTGACAGGCCCGAGCGCAGCAGTGGGGCGTTACTGAGATGTTATTATTATTATTTACATTAAGGCTTGGGACCGGTTTAAAATGAACTGGTTATAACCGGTTTTAGTCGGCTATTTCGTTTGGAGTGTTATATAAACTTGAATTAACCCGTTTATTCCGCGATAATAGGAAGTATCATTACATCTCTCTCAACATGTGTTTGTTGGAGACTGTAAAACTTGCTGTATCACATGGATGCGCTTTGAGGTTTCCGCCAAAACCTATTAGAAATCGGTTTATTCAACAAAACCTATTTAACGAAATTTTTGTTACCAAACACCGGTTGATTTAGCATAAAGTGTGAACAAAACCGAAAAGTTCGTATGTAGTTAGGCTGTAACCGGTTCGACCCTTTTTGACAGGTTTCCAAGCGTCGTTTTTTATAACTTTAAAAATACAACAGAATCTAGTAATCGAAGAATGATGCTTGTAAGGTGCAGGTGGTGTACTGAATGAAACGCCCCTTGGCAATGGACTGTATTTATTTATAGGTATTACAACAGCAATATGTACGATTAGCACTACTGTAATAAACGCCACGTTCAAGGTCAATCGACACAAGCTAGCACTAGAACCCGTATGTTCCACTGAACGCTGATAGCACTAATTGAATCGATTTCACCAATTAATACGAGTGGCACTAATCAAACAGTGTTATCCACAAGATTCACGAAAGTCACGCTGAGAGTCCAAATGGCTGTAGAGTCTTCCGAATGCTTCCTGGTATTTCTTTTTTTCGCTTGTGTGTATTACTTGTTCGGAAACTGTTTGTGTACTTGACCGCCTGGTACATGCCGGAGGCTCGCACCACACTTGCTAAGGTACTGCTTTTAAGCAGACGCTTAGCTGCTAATCGAGTGAGCTATATATTTGCGGCAAGTGGGGCGTGGGGTACGGGAGTTCCGGGGGAGAGGTCAGAATCACCTCTCGATTCTGTCTGCAACAGTGGTGTTTATTTATTTTATTTCTTTGGGAAACATACAATAAATAATATTCTTAAATATAAAACACAAAATTAATACATATATCAATCAAGTTTCCACTAAACATAATTTGTATAGTAAAAATAAAAATTGGCTCAAACAGTTAGTTACAATATATATAGATAGATAGATAGATAGATAGATAACACTTTATTATACACCAATACAAAAATGAACTTAAAGATTAAAATTATATCTAGTTGTGTACAAAGGGCGGTCTTATCGCTAAAAAGCGATCTCTTCCAGACAACCCCAGGAATGAATTGAGATGATAATGGCGATGGTGGTATACGTAACATATAGTACGAACTACTTACATTTTAATAATAAATACATAAATTATATATATATATATATATATATACATATATATATGTAGATATTTTATATATTAGATAGATATATACTTAATATACATATCTACAGAATATATAAATATTTATAAATGAATTTAAGTATATATATATATATATATATATATATATATATATATATATTACAATTATACGAAGATTACATAAAATGTCTATTTAATTTACATACCTCCTCCTTTTTGAAGTCGGTTAAAAAAGAAAGTATAAAAAAAAAGTTTGTCATTATTCTAAAAATTGTAAGTCAGTGGATCATTCTAAATTACATCATTTTTAATTTGGGTTTTAAATTGATATAACTTACCTATGAAAGGATCAATACTAGTAAATAGAGCATTGTATTGCTGACAAGTGCGGTATAAAAACGTGTTTTTTGTATAGTTGGTTTTTATACGTAATACTGAGAATAGGGATCTATCACGTAAGGTCAAACGTTCGACAGATACTGTCTGTGAGCCAAAATCCAAACAAAAGATTTTGTTTGATGGTTCTGCGGTCGCAGGCGCTGAATGCGGCACCGCAGTGGAGCAGTACAGCGACGAGGAGCTGGGCCTGTGCGTGATCGCGCTGGCCACCTTCGTGCACCGGGAGCCCGCCGCGGCCGCCGGGATGCTGCCCCAGCTGCTCAACAACGTCAGCAGGTAACAAACTAAGAAAGATAAAACATATTTGAAGAAATAGCGACGTAATTACGTTGCTAACATGTATCTTAATAATGAAAACATATTTTGAGAATTTGCATGCCGCATTTTCAGCAAACAAGGTTTGCACGCACCTTATTGCTGTGCGGACATAATATCCGACACAACGCTGATTTTCAGAGCAAACCCTCCTTTTGGCCTGGTACTAAAACGACCCAAATATTTTAATGAGTTTAATTTGTAAATAATAATATATACCTACATAGAATACACAGTGTAAATATTTTGTTAACTTTATGATTGAAATAAAAAATATAACTCATGCTTGTATGTGTATATTGCTCGTAACAACGTGTATTGATTCATCAAATCGAATATAATCGGATACAGCGATTGTCTACTATTGCCACAAACGAACGTTTCTTGTTTTTATAAAAAAGGAGGTAGTTCCCAATTCGTCATGTAAATATTAGGTAAGAAAGGAAGTACAGCTAAATTAGCTTCGAGACGTTTTTACGTTTGTAGTAGTGTACGGTCAGCACATAAATAAATAAACTAATACTTTTTGTATATATTTATTATTTTTATAGGCAGGTACTTAATACGAAAGTAATATTATTAAACGATATTAAAATAATAAATATTAATATTAAACATATTTTTGAAGGCTAAATTGTTGATGTTGATAGCACCTTTCTGATAGAAGTCAATGAAATTCCGGTTGATTTAGCAACTAATTGAGCGGGAGTCATAATACTGCTCGGATTGCTATTGCACTCATCTATACATATAATAAAACTGTAGAGGTCGAATTTCTGTACAATGAAAAAAAATGCTAAAAGCCGAGTCAGAAGTAAGAAGTGAAATGGAACTAATTTAGACTTTTTTTTAAATTTTATGTTTCTCTGTTTGTACCGGCTAATCTCCGAAACGACTGGACCGATTTAAATTAAATTTTGTATGGTGGTAGCTTATATCCCTGGTCGACATATAGGATACTTTTGATCCCGAAAAATTAAAGAGTTTCCGTGGAATAGTTAAAAAACCGCACCGCGCGGACGAAGTCGCGGGCATCAGCTAGTTTAGAAATATTTGTACAAAACAAAACTTCTTTAGTTTCGGAAGTCAAAGACTTACCTCGACCACGTTTCAACATCGGGACTATTTTAATCAACAAAGGGTATGGCAGGGTTTCTAAGTAAAACTGGTACCGCGGCGTTTTCTACTTTTGCTATGAGGATTGTTTTTTTATCTAATAAAAATAATTCTTCCAAATTTTCAGCTTTTTATCTTAAGTATTTATCGAGTTTTTTTGAAAAACCTATTTTGCCGTATTTGTTTTATTTTTCAACAGTAAAATTACAAATTAACTCATGTCGATTTTTTTAACAATACTTGGGAGCAAATGGCATTATAGATTTTTTTATTGTAATTTCCGGATGAAAAGCTGATTTTTTGATAATAAAATAAAACAAATGTTATTTATCTGATTTCTGAAAACTATCTATTACCAATTTTTTTGCTTTTCAGAATATCTGTTTTACAATCTTTTCTATTTCTGAAGTGGTGGGACAGTGTCAAAAAATAAAAACTGTTTTATTTTTCTTTACCGTGTGTTCTAACGAACTGATCTTCTTTTAATTTTTAACTCAAAACATTATCTCGTTGAAACGCCGTTAAAATAATAACTTTCTATACTTTTGTTCAAAAAATAACACATTATAAATTATAGAATTTTTTCTATATAGATAAATTAGGTAGAACTTACTGATTTTAAAATCAATTCCCAATTTTGTAAATACTGTGTAGTGTCTCAAAATGAAAGTACTACCGTTAATACTTCTAACTAACTGCTGCGACTCAACGACCCAAAATGAGCTCTGGCCTCCGAAATGGGAATGCTCCACTCCACCCCTTTCTGTTCAGAGCTGTCTCCTGCCAGTCATAGGCACGAAGCTCGCGCAGATCAGCTTTCACTGTGTCACTCCAGCGATATCTGTCCAGATAGGCTCTTTTCACCGCGTGATCCTCCCCCATTTCATGTCGATGGGATTTCGGCAATTTTCGGACCCGCAACTTCGTCCGCGTAGAATAGTAAAAAAATAAGTTAAAAAAACCCCCGATTTTGAAACATTCTTCATTGGTGCTCCGCTCCTATTGGTCTTAGCGTGATGATATATAGCCTATAGCCTTCCTCGATAAATGGGCTATCTAACACTCAAAGAATTTTTCAAATCAGACCAGTAGTTCTTGAGATTAGCGTGTTCAAGTAAAAAACTCTTCAGCTTTATATATTAGTATAAGATACCACCTGTATCTCTGCAAATGAAGATTTATTTATTTGGACAACACAACAGATAACAATCAGTAATTACTGAAAATAAATTTATTTATATAATATAGTTTGTAAATCATAATTACACCTAGATTGAAATTCAAGCGTGCTGACTGACACATCAGAGTTAAAATTGTATTTTCGCAAACAAAATGATGTAAATATTGCCAGTAATAATGATTCAATAAATACTTAAAGGACATTATAAAACTAATATCATATAGTCATCAAACTAATGTGATACATTGTAAGGATAATAGGCGACGAAAAAGAAAGCATTAAACAAATTACTAAACAAGTGAGGAGGTGTGATCTTTCAGCATAGAGATTACCAATTTTTTTAAAGCTAAAAGGTTTTGCATGAAATATGAGAGAGAGAGAGAGAGAGAACACTTTATTGCACACCAAAATATACAATTACAAAAACAGACCATAATTACAATATTTTCTAGGCAATACAACAGGCGGCCTTATCGCTCAAAGCGATCTCTTCCAAGCAACCTAAATGAAACAAAAAATTTGAATCAGGCTATATAGGTGGTGCAGGAAAAAGGTAATACTCAAACTAGTTTAAGAAATGACTATACAAATACATACATATATACATAGTCATATATATATATATACAATAATACATAAGTTATTATAATAATAATGTATTAGCATGATTATATTCTGTTAATCAGACATAGCTATTTGTGGACAAATAGTGTTTTCTGACCAAATTTCTAAATATTGGTAATGCTTTGGCCTCTCTGACAGCAAGAGGCAACATATTCCAAAGTTTGACAGCCTGCACTGTAAAAGAATTATCATAACAAGATGAAGTGTGTGTGTGTGTGTCATGAAATATATCATTTTTTTTTTGTTCTTTATAGAGTTCGTTGCAGACACATTCTTGTCAACGGATTCTAGTATGATGTGTTGTTTTTATTGTTTGATTCATACATTCAAGCAATAAAAAGGATACAGCAACTTTTTTTTTCGTTCTTAGGGTAGTCCAATTGGGCAACTATTCGTGGCAAGCCGAGACCAACACCCGGCTGCCGGGCAGTGCGGTGTTCGTGGCACACCAGTTCCTCAGATGCGTGCTGCATCAGTTGGCACCGAACAATGTCTTCCTGCAGATATTCTTGCAGAGGACACCAGGTATATGACATGACCCCGGCTATGGAGAGATGTTCTAAACGTCAAATTTAAAAGCGTAGATCATTATCATCCTCCCAATGTTAAATCCCGGCTGTGTTTGGAGCGTCCGCTTCGGAACCCGGGGTCTGCTTTGCTAGTTCTTCTTCTCCACTTCACACGGCCTAAGCACACCAAGTTTTGAGACCATCGGTATGCATTTCATCACACACGACGTCAAACTAACATTTTAAAATGAGTGAATGTTTAACTGATGTAACTATAAATATTATGTACTAGAAAATATGATGAAATCTGTAACAATAGATAAGATAGTCTCTCTCTCTCTCTCTCTCTCTCTCTCTCTCTCTTTTATTTCACCATATCCCAATTATTTGGGGTCGGCACAATATGTCTTTTCCCTCCACACTCTTCTATTCTGACATACATCTTCTGTCACACCACAAATCGTGATATCATCCTTCACACAATCCATCCATCTCTTTTTTGGTCTACCTTTACATTTAATTTTGTACCCATCCATCTTGTGGCTTAACATTCTTTTTGTCACGTGACTTTCGTCCCTCCTCATTATATGGCCATACCACCTTATTAACCTTCTTCCTCTCAATTTTTCAGTCACGGGTGCAACTTTCAAAGATCCTCTTGTGTACTCCCCTTATGTATTTATTTAGGTTTAGTTTTGTTTATGGTTATTATTTACTCTTATGAGTGGGAGAAAAAAAGTTTTCTTACCTCCCACCCATTTTAATATTATATAAAATTATTAGAGCTAGGCATGTTTGCTGAAGAGTTTCTTGCACCGCTTGTTCTCTTCAAGCCACAACATGTTACGAAGCGATGGTAAATTAGATTAGGCTCCCATAGAGTAAATAATAACCATAAACAAAATTAAAAGTAAATAATTTAAATAAACAAGTTCTGAAATGATCTTTGTCTTCCGCGATCACGGCCACTGAAAAGTGGCCGAAACGTAGGAACAATAAAAATCAAATAAATTACCGCGCTTAAAACCTTTAAAACGTAGTTTTATTATATAGTCTGGGTGTCTAGGATCGGTCTCAGAGTAGTCCGTCGTATATTACCCATTACACAAGCGAACTTGCTTTAAATTGGGGATATACAACATATGTGTTTGTCTACCGATTATTTAAAAATTATATTTTGTTGTTTTGAGGCGCTAACTGATTTCCACACCAATCCACCGTTATCACCAACTCCTGATGCAAGTGTACAGATTGCTCAGTAGCGTCTCCAAAACGAGTTTTGGAAATTTCATCAATTTGGTGAATTTATTGTGCTAGAAGTTACACGACACCCAGTCGTCATTGTTAAATAAACTTTAGAGCTTGGCTTGAAATTTTACATCTCGGATATAAAATTATATACTTATCCCAAATTTTTGGGGAGAAATTCTCCAATCTGCAGACGCTGGTGAACAGCTATTTCGCAAGATCTAGGCGACTTCGGCGGTTTGTAAGATGATAAAAGTCACCTTAGGCGAGTGTTAATTTGTTTTGAATTTTAGAAAAACAAAGGCTGATGTTCTTCAAGAGCATCGCGCAGGCGTTCGTGGACTTCAACGAGCTGTACCCCTGCGGCCCTCTGCAGCTGGTCGTCGAGCATCTCAACTCGAAGAAGACCTTGCCGATCGATGTGAGTGCAAGAAGAAGAAGAAAGAGATTCATTGACTTAAAAACAACGCATCACATAAATAGAAAAAAAACATTGTTACGAGTTGCAGGACTCGAATTAAAATGCCGTTAGAATTACTATAGAATTTATTGGAACTATACAAACATGCATAACACAGGTACAAATATAACTGAACACTACCAGTCCAAACGTAAACGATTCAATAACACTCGCAAAGTCCGTCACTATATAGATTACCGAATGTACACACGTCTTGCCTCGCTTGTGGTTCTCGTTTTACTGCCTTACTCCTCTCTTGGGGCATTAATTTATACTGTACAAATACAATATGTCTGCTCGGCTGCGTCGACGCAATTTCCTAGAAATCGTAATCCGCACACCTGCCTAATTATGCCTGCAAATGGCCATAAACGAGTACAATAGGCTGCTCTCCACAATAATCGATAAATAAGTAAATAAAAGAAGTCCAAATACCAAAAAGGTAATAAAGTGTTTTTATGGTATGCAGGTGTAAATCCACTTTGTCGGCACTAGGTTTTAACAATATCCTTTACATTCCTTGTACTTCCCCGTATTTAAAGGAACTTTTCAGTTTTCTCTATCGATCTCATTCCTGTAATTTGCGCTCAAATGCAAATATTTTGTTAACAATACCTGCACACACTTCTTCCTTCGTATGAAATTCCTTTGCTGTACAGGCTATCAGGCTGCAGGCTTGTACATTTCTTAGATTTCATTTCATTTCTATTAAAAACTTTCGTAACAAATAAAACTTGTATTGAAATCTAATTCTCATGAACAAAAGTAGGTCAAGTTAAAGCTCAGTCTTTTGGCATTTGACGTTTGACAAGTGCTACCTTAACAAAAACATTGCAACAACATTCTTTTGATCTACGCTATTTTTACCGTTCATGTATAATCATAAAATAAATTATATTTAATTATATACTTCAAATTTTTATTTAATTAATTTTAATTTATCAATTACTTAATTATCTACTTTTGTTATTGTTAATCAATGCCTATATAGCTGTGTTAGCCAGGACGTAAGGATACGACTAACCAATAAGAGATGTGTATAAAAGTCGCTCTCATTGGTGGGAATTCAAAAATGTAAAAAAGACACCGGTTTTGAATTCAGTTAAAGGAGACACCATTTTGTACGACTGAAAGATATTTATTAAAGTGAAAACGAAAGCCAGTTTTAAGATCGAAGTTATATGTATTCAAGAGCCTTACATTACGTCTAATATCATAGCACACTCTTCATGTCCTAGATGACCTAAGTTGCACTAACACTAAATAAAACACTTACTTGACTTGTTCTACTGGTTTATTGCACTGAACTAAATTTTGAGAAAAGTACAAAGATGTTAACAAAATACATTTTACAAACCATACTGTGTTCGATTATTAGATAGCGCCATCTAGTTATAACGCTTACAACTAATGCCCTCTGCGACACTTCAATAAGTATATAGCAGTTTATTTATATTTTAATTTTAATGGTAGTTGATGATTGTGATTATAATACTTTTATCTTAGTTTAGTAGACCACAAAAAATCCTATAACTAATTTTTCTTTAAAAAATCTCCTTAGACTCTGGGTTGCTTGGAAGAGATCGCTATAAGCGATAAAGCCGCCCAATGTTCAAATGCAAATGTATTCATATCAATTATCTAGATTTAAGTTTATGGTGAACAATAAAGAGTTTTGATTCATTCATTCATAACTTCTATGTGTATTACACGACTCTCTGCAGCACGAATAACCCCATGAGGTTTTTGTGTCACAGTCGGATAATCTGTTCAACGTGCTTGCCTTACCGTCACCCCGTGCTTGCCTTACCGTCACCCACATACATATTTGTTTATATTGCAGCAAATAACAGTGATAGCTGGCAACATCGCCATGTACCTCGAGTGTTTGGCCCCCGAGGCCCTAGGGCCGCAGTCGGCGTGCGTGGCCCTCCTGCAGCAGCTGGAGACCCTGCTGCGCTCCATAGCCCTCCACCTGCACCAGCTGGACGACGCCCTGCCCCTGCTGAGGGCCGCTACGGCCTCGCTGAGGATACCAGCTGCCGCACAGCATAAGGTTTGTCTACTGTTAGAAGAAAGAAAGAAAGCGAAAAACGTATTTGAAGAAATAGCGACGCACTTACGTTGCTTCAGGGCCGGATGCTTATTTATCAGAAACAATTTTACGATTTTTACAACGGCTAAAGACTTGTATCCAAACAATACTAGAGATAGTGAACTAGTATTAAATGTAGCACTAAAAACAACCCTCTTTACTAGAAACTGTTGTACCATGTGCATTTAAATACATACATATAATAAAACTGCAGAGGTCGAATTTCTGTACAATGAAAAAAAAATGCTAAAAACCGAGCCAGGGGGATGTGAGAAGTGTATTTTCTTTATTTTCGTCCTAAATAAAAAAAGTCATATATAGACGACTCCATGCATTTACAAGTTTATAACATCTGTATAAAGTACATTCTTGCAAATAAAGATATCGATTGATCGATAGAGCATCCTGGAGCCAATATCGAAGATAGTGAGCTACGCGATCCAGAACTTCGTGGTGAAGCTTTCGGTCCTCTGCGAACTGAGCAGCGTCTGCTGCAAGGTCTTCAGCAGGGACAGGTCAGCAGCTGTTTTAGGCTCATCTTCTACTACAACTATTTATTCGTGCGTACTGATGTTGCGGTATTTACACAAAAAATAACAAGTAGAACTTGAAGAACTATTTCATTCGACTTCCGAGTAAAGACATGCTTCTTGCACAATGTTTAGGTATCCTAGATCGCTAATACAACATGTGCATCGGACCAAAGCGGAAGTGAGAATGAAAAGTACGCGTATACACCTCCTCGCTTTTATACTTGAGCGATGACGAAATGAGCCGAAAAGTAATCATAACTACCTGCAAACATTACAATAGTACAATATTAGGTGATACTACTTGGAACGTATGACTGTATTCTTTCTTAAATATTACTGAAGTGACCAGGAGGTTAATGTACAATCGAAAAGTTTATACATAAATTGTTCATAAATTATAATTATTTCCCACGTCTTAAAGATAACGAAGTTAGAAAAATAAATTTTTACATTTATGGTAAAGATTTGCAAGGATGTCTAGATGAGCTTGTTTCAAGCTATAAAAGGCCGCCCATTTTACTACCTTGAAGTATCGATATAAACTAGTGGTCGCCTAGTGGTCGAAATTCGACCATAATTAATTTAAATTAATTAATAAGTTTGAACATTATTAAGATTCTGTTGTCAAAGACTATAACTTCTATAATCACAGATTTCGCCAAGGCTACACTGTTAATTTGACTTTAACAATAAACAAAGAATATTTGCGTGTGTGTGTCAAATACGTGATAGTGTGTGTAGTGTATTTTTTATGCATAATTTTAAAAAAAATAGCATTCTGCCTTCCTTCTCTATATAAATTATAAGTGTGCGAAATTTCATACTCGCCTGTCCGCGCAATTTTCGTAAAAAGGGGTGCAAAGTCGCGTATTAATATAATGATAACCAGCTGACTTGTGCCGACTTCTCTGGGCGTCATTAAAAATACAAAAGCACGCCCACACACAAATAAAATAGTTCACAAACGCGGAAGGCACTCGCAGTGCCTCGTACGAGGATGTGAACACAATTCTTGCGTATCTCCGATTATAGATAACACATTATTGCTCACCAAATATACAATTTCCAAAATGCTCAATTACAATATTGTCATGGTAGAAACAACAGGCGGCGTTGTCGCGATCTCTTCCAGGCGACCGAACTTAAGGATATGTAAAGTTTAACCCGGAAAGTAGGGTAACTTTTGTGATTTTGTAATTTTTTTTCTATTTCGGGCAATTAGTTCATTTCGTCCATGTTGTCTTTTTTGGCAAGTTTTGTCATTTATCGGAAGGGGGGTGGCATAGTTTGCGATATAAAATGAAGTGAACAATTTTAATACAATGTAACCTGTATTAACGCCCGCCCTTTAAAGAAGAGGTACGCACTAGATGACACTAGCGCTTTGGTTTGGTGTAAACACTCAAATTCAAAAGTTTTTATTCAAAATAAGCTCCACCGGAGAACACATTTTGAAGGTCATACGTATAATTTAAAATTAAAATTCTTCACTAGTTATACTATATATTCAGGGACCGGCTGGTGGTAAGCCGTGTGATCGTCTACGAGCTGGTGCAAGCTCTAAGGACCAAAACGACGGTTCCAGACGATAATCTCTTCATACTCATACAGTTCGTGTTGCAAGGTACAGTAGTACACAAATCATAATTCCGATCGGCAGTTCTCGTTTGCGCAGATAATGCAGATCGGTTTTCGACATGTAAATAGTCTATATTGAACTTTATTCCTAAGCGCAGACGGCAGAGTGTTGCTTTCTATGCATTCTTACCTCTGTCCTGCTTACACGATTTCGTACACTGTGTTGTACATTGGTTGTCTAAACCTTTAATACTCTCGGAAATATTTACTTTTGAGTATGGCTACTACAGAAAACTAGACTATTCGACATATTTTAGATCAGTTGGTACAGTGCCTATTTTTTGTTATATTTTTAATCTATGAAATAAATACTGGTCCTAAATCTTGGCACTTTTAATTATTGACATTCATAGCCTAATTATTGCTTTTTTTAAAATGATTTTAGGTTCTGTAAATGTAATCGTTTCAAAACTTAATATTTTTTAATTAAGTTTGTGCATTTCCGAACTTCTAAGGGGTAATTGTGAAGGCGCGCGCGCGGCGGGCGATATTCGATTGACAAGAAAAGATCAGCGAACACGGTCGTCTCAAAATATTCATAATAATTGTATCTGTCTCAAAATATTCATATAATACAAGTTTCAAAATACAACAAGACTACTTCATTAACACTGTTAAATGATGTATAAAAAGGGGGGGAGTTTATTTACTGAGACATAATATAAGACAAAATTTCGCGTAACGTGTACTTTTTTGGCGACCATAAAGTATTGTACCAAAACGGTAACGGAGCCCTAAAATATATAGGCCACGGTTGTACCCTGCTGCTGCCGCCCCAACTGAACACGGGTGACCTGCTGACTGCTGGCCCCGCGGGCTCCGAAGCCCGCGAGCTGGGCAGCGGCGCCGTAGACTGCATGCGGCCGCACCTGCCCGACATGATCGACCTGCTGCAGGACCCGCATCTGCTCAACAAGATCAAGGTGTTTCATACCTAACTGTAGTTTGTTGTCTTGATAAATACTGTCCATTTCAAATACGACGGTATGGCTGCTGACACATCCCATAGAACGTAACTTGTAACAATAATATATTATATGGGACCTATGAATTAGGTACAAAATTTGATTATATAGAAAAATAATACTCACTTGTTAAAAAATGCTTTTATAATAATTAATTCACGATGTTTGTCTCTTTATTTATTTTCTTAATTTTCATGTAACATTTTATTATTTACCTGACGTTTTAAAGTAGGCACTAAGTGTATCTCTATGCCTTTTGTTAAATTAGCTGATTCCCCTTATGACAATTTTGGACTTTGTTAGAAATAAAAATCTTCCGTTGCCAACGCAGATAACAAATTGTCAAAAATAAAAAAAATCGTTGCCTTTTTTAAGAATTGGCTTTATTATGACTGCACGCTAACGAAACCATCGATAAACAGAACTCCAAACATTACGCGCGCTCTTAGCACAGTGCTGCTTGGCAACCTTTGCGAAAGAAAGAGAGCGTCGATGGTAACGAAACATAGTTATAACGGTAAAATTGGTATTAATGTTATGTTTTTTACCCATACAATGGCTAGAAATAACGGTAAGTTTCATAACGATATTTATTTTTTACCGTTACCTGATATTAGTATAAATAACGATACCACATTTTTACCGGTATTTCAAGCCCTAAGTTGAGTGTCAAAATATACTTTTTTAAGTAACTTTGCTTTGACCGTTTTTTAGTATGTAAATAACACCAATAAGTATCCTTGGGATTGTTTCAGGGCTCTGTCTCAAAGTCTATAGTTAATCGAAATCTAATCTGCTTGAACGAAGACACCCTTGGAGCTATAGTTAAGGGTAAGTTTAAATATACAACTGTCTCTATTGAAAAATATTTTCATTTCTCATGTTCTGAAAGTACACTAGGGGTCGCGTGATCACAGGGATGAAAACAGTATTTTATGTCCCTGTGAAACCATTTTGCCTGCTGTAAAAAAAAAAACTACCATAGACAATACACGCGACTCATGTCCCAACTTTTTCGACAGTCACTGTTAAATGGCTGCATAAATTGTAATAAAAAAATGTCATCAATTTTGTAACATGATTTTATACTTATAAATTACTTTTCACTAAATTATCAAAAGTATTGGCCGGTAGAATGCTACAGAAAAAGAAATTTACTTGACGTTTCATATGTGACGTATTAAATGAGTTCATCAGATTTAGATATGGATTTAAGTACCGATTTCATCAAAGGAGGAGTTGTTTGTTTAACGAATCAATTTTTATTTACTTTCTTCGTATTCGAAATGAAAAGCAGAGTGTTTACCTCGGGCTAAAGCTCTATTTAGGCCATCTCATGCCTAAATAGGTCGCTTTCACCTCTCGTGTAACAATCGACTATTTTGTTTGGGGTTTTTTAAAAATAGTTCTATAATTTTTTCGACACCAACGCGGCACCTCTGGTGTTGCAAATATCCATAGGCGACGGTAACCGCTTTCCACCAGGTGGGCCGTCTATCTGTCTGCTGAACTCGTGCGATATAAAATAGTGTGATAATCCGCAAGCAACATTCCACTTAGATAGGTCCTTAATTGATGGTGTACAGTAGTGTTTTGATTAATTTCGTGATATTGTTGGTGCTAAAGGGGGCATAGCGCAGTACGTGGCGATGGAGCTCGCGCTGGAGCACAACCGGGGCAGGCAGGACAGGGGGCAGCCCGCCCGCCACATGATGCCCTGGCTCAGCTCCACCCTGCCCGGGTCAGTCTCTTAATAACAATATACTACCGGTGCGCAGAAGGTTTGCCGATAGCCTCATGATGTCACGTGTCGATGGTCAGTAAGGTTGACAAAAAAAGATACATAAATAGTTGTTGCAATAAATTTATTATTGTATATACTTTACATAAGTATATATAATGATAGTAAGTAATATATAATATAATAATAACAGCCCATAACTGTCCCACTACTGAGCACTGGCCTCCCGCTTTAGGAGAACGGACAGTATACCTGCCACGCTTGTCCAAGGCGGCTTGACAGGTTAATTTAGGCTATCTCGGATGTGCAGGTTGCATCACGATGTTTTCCTTCACCGTTATTAGCACGTGGTAATTGTAACAATATGCATATTAGGTCAGAAAACTGCCTAAGTGGTGCATGCGTTCCGGCCAGGATCGAACCCACGCCCTTTGAATTTAGGACGCGTGCGCTTGCCATTACGCTACCACAATTTTGTAACAACAACAGTAAGTAATACCCTACAGTAATAGTAAGTAGTCACCGGCAAACCTTCTGCGCGCGGCTTATACTCTCGGACACATAAAACGACCCACAAGGCGTTTTAAGTTTTGATCGCCTCTATCTAAAAATAAATGTTAGCTTGAACAAAAAGTTTTCATACGATTTTGAACTAAAAAATGTGGCCAAAGTCTCTCTTTCACCTTCTCCCAATTATTTGAGGTCGGCACAATATGTCTTTTCCTTTCATACTCCTCTATTCTGACACACGTCCTCTGTCACAACGCAAATCATCACATCATCTTTCACACAATCCATTCATTTCTTTTTTGGTCTAACTTCGTCTTTGTACCGTCAATCTTGCAGTTTAACATTCTTTTTGTCTCGTGACTTTCATCCATCCTCATTACATGCCTATACCGCCTTAATCTTTGCAGATTTTCAGTCGCGGGTACAGAAGATTGACAATGTGTCAGATTCGAAACCAAATGGAAATGTTTGCCAACTTAATATTTATTTTAGCTACAGGCAGTCAAAACTTTAATCGTTAGGTGGGCCGATAGATATGTCTAGGAGTGTATTTCAGTTTTTATTTTATTATTGTATAGTGCTTTTGTTTGCAAGTATATTTATAATCTTCGCGGCGTAAGCTCAGCTTTTTTAGAAGTGACGAGTCAGGGATGCGCTGCGCCATAAGCAGTTTCTCACGCTGCACTATGGCCGGCTGGACGCGTTCCTTTTGTATCTCACAATGCCCAAAATATTCCGTCTGCCGTACCACAAGGCGACCGCGGTCGTTGTGGTCGTGGCGGAAACATCACTAATGACATCATCATTTTCTATCATACAGCGCTCACAACGACCCATGTCAAAAGCTGGGTGGAAGTGGGCGTTGACTACAGAGCATTAATTCTCTCTATCTCTTGACATTGAAAAAGGCGCGATTTTCAAATCAACCAATGACATTTGTGTATTTCGTCGTTAATGACATCAACGCTCCATAATCCGTTCCCCTACAGTTTGTGATTGTAACGCCCGCAAGCAAGTGGAACGGGAAAAGTCGCGGTCGTGAACGTGGTCATTGTGAGTCTCTTCTGGAACGTAGCCTATCTATATGCACAGTGCACACACACAAATGTAAAACTAAGTGTTACGTCACGTACTCGTACATGAAATAATTTGTTGCTACATAGATAGCAAGGTTAAAACTGAGTAGTCCGTCTACGCGCCAAAATCTGTCGATACAGGAAAGAATCAAGACCCCCGGGAAAACATCTACATGTTTAGGTTTTACATATTTTCTTCTTGCAGTTAAGATTTCTGTATATACCTATATAGTCTTAAGTTTAATGTTAAATTAATTAATCGAGCAAACACAACTAGAGTACAACAACTCGTCATCTTATTTTGTACAGGATGGCAAAATAAAGTAGAAAATAATAGGGGCGCCACTTTCGCAGTCTAAACTCTAGCAACTTCAATATTAGGCCAAGTTGCTTTAGTTAGGACGTACGCATTATGTCAAAATAACCTATGATGTTTACTTTAATAATAACGACAATAATTTTGCAAGCAAAAGCTTTCACACCTTGTAATAGTTAACAGAACAATTATATTTTTTAAAGAAGTTAAACTAACCATAACAAACCTATCATGTCGGCTGTTCTTTGGTAAATATCGTCGAATTGTAACGAAAAGACTTTAAAAATCACTGCACCCTTGTTTATGATTCACTGACCTTGACTAAACTAGAATATTGTCAGAAGGCAAGAAAATTTGTTCTCGTTCTAGACGTTGTGGTCAGGTTATACTCCCCTCTTGGGCGATTGGACCCACAACACAGTTTATTTCCACCTCCACACTGAGCTTACGCCGCGAGGACTGTACTTTGATTGATTAGACATATTTTTTCTTCGTTTAGCTTTTTCCATATAAAACGCCAACTTGAGTAAGAACTTTGTGTAAGAGACTTGAAAATCGATGTGTGTGTGTGTGGGCAACAGGTCGCGCGAGTTGTGCGAGTGCGTGTCGCGCGTGCGACTGGTGTCGTGGCTGGTGATGGGCGCGCTGTGCAACTGCCGCGGCACGCACCCGTTGCACCAGTGCGTGCCGCAGGACGCCACCTGCCACATCATCGACCACATACAGGTGACGCCATCGCCCCCCTTGTCTCGCTTCGCCAGAATACCCACTAAGCACACGTGGGCTCAACCCGTCTACGAGTGAACCTCACCTTGGGCCCGGTAATGTCGGTTCTTCCGGCGACTCTGAACTGTTTGACCTGATTCCTCCTACACCAATCCATCTTCGGACGATCTACTCCATCGTTTCATAGTGGAATGCACTACCAGAGTCCGTGTTTACCGAAAAGTACAATCCGAGTATCTTCAAGTTTCGTGTGAATAGGTATTCTCTTGGTCAGCGTGCTCCGCCTTCTTCTCAACTTCGCCTACTCCCCTCTCCTTTTGGTAGCCTGAATGCATACCCCACTACACATGGACAGGAAAGTAGCGTGGGTAACTATAGGTAAATTAGCTTCTAGAAATTTTACAGCAATTCTAAACTTGAAATTTAAAATTACAAAAATGCCCGAACTCATGGCATACTCGCGCTGCCCACTTTCCTGCTAGCTGCCTTGCACGTATTGCATAAACCCTAGAAGAAGTTTTTTTTGTAAAATTATATTTTCGTTCCATTTATTTTATTTATTTTGGACATAATAGACAATAATGGCTTCGTACGTGGACCAAACCAAGCCGAGTCCGCAGAGGATGAGCGCGCTGTTCCACGCGTTCATCCTCTGCCAGCTGTGGACGCTGTACCTGGAGCAGCTGCTGTCCAGCAGCACGCCCAACAGCGAGCCCCACAACACCACCAACTGCGTGCTCGTCGACTTCTGGTGCAAGGTCGTGCCCAGCATCCTCCAGGTCACGGTGCACTCCAAAGTGGTACGCGTGTTTTTTTTATTGGTACTCTGATTTTTAATTACCTGGACTAAAGTGACAGTTGCGATCGACTTCTTTTTTCAATGTTGCAAGCGGTTTTTCTTTGTACTGCACGAGTTCAGCAGACAGCTAGGCGGCCCACCTGATGGAAAGCGGTTACCGTCGCCTATGGACATTTGTAATACGAAAGCTGGTACTAATGTACTGCCGCTCTCTAAAGGGGAACTACTGGAACTTGGCCACTAACGCCGGAACACAACTCAAAGGTGTTAGGACGGCATATCCTAGACCAGGGGTGATAACCATCCCGACGGGCAAATACCCTACCACCTGGCTGTGGGTTGTTTTGTCGCCTCTCACGTTAGGCTGCCCCAACACAGGAAATTGTATTCTTGCTCCATTCTTGCAAGGATAAAAGCTTATAGTATATAGTATAGTGTTGTAGTATGGCTTATTGATAAGTGAGTGATTTAACTGTTTATCCATAATAGGTTGCCTAAACGCTGGAGAGATTTAAAACATGACATATTTAAACAAAAAATAAGGCCATTTTTATTAAATAAATTATTAGACTTAAAAAAACACGGCTTGACCATTTTTAATGTACATACGAAGCTGATGTTAATATTTTAATGGAATAATAATTGTAAATAGTAGTTTATTAAGTAATTATTTATTATTTTTGTGACATTATTTTTGACTTATTTATTATGATATCTCTTTAGGACTCTTTAATTTTAATTGTAATTTTTCTATGCCTCACTGGCCAAACATAATGCAACTTAACTCTTTTTTTTTGACGCAGACGTAAATACATTTCGTACACTACCGGCTCTTTTACTCGGATTAGAACAGAACAATGAGAGTTATCCACTGAAGATGTCGCAGATAACAGAGTCAATTTCCGGCTTGTTTGGAGACTCGGCAAGGTACCCCTAAGGGGTAACCCATGGGCCACTACTCCACTGAAACCCCCTTCTTCCCATGTGCTCCGCGCTCATGGTGGGAATAGCGTGAGACTTGGAACGTAGTTACGCCCACACTAACCTTGCGCGCTAGTGTTTGAGAAGCATCCCTTTTGGCTAAATAGATCTTAACCTATATACCGATAATTAAAAGAAAAAATAAACACTCACCGCGACAGTCAATGTCAAGAAACGAATCACACACTATGATAAATCGGTTCTCACGCGACTTAAGGTAATACAATCGGGCGATGCGCACGCGCATCTCCTATATACCACGTACAGCCTCCGGTGACGTCACACCCCCGGCCTCAGCCCCCCGGAAACCTTCTCGTTCATATCCGCGACATTTGCCTTCATTTGTTATCCATTGACAGGTTTTTCTTGATTTTTCACGATGTGCCCCGGGAGAGGCAAACTCACTTTGTCAACAGTACCAACCATCATGCTTACTCTGACATGTGAACACTCATGCTTAAGAAATAAATTATTTTTGTCTCTGTGAGTTCATTCTATCATGAGTGAGTTGTGCGAGTTGAATTCACTCACCGTAGTGTGTTGATCACAGTGATGATTTGAATCAACAACTCACTTATGAATGAGCCATACTAGAACACTATGCTATGCTCCAAGTTTGCAACATAAAAAAAAGGTCGTTCGCAGCTGTCATTTCAGTCCAGGTAATTAAAAATCAGTGTAGTGGTCTTTGGAATATGTTGCGTTGTTTATGATGCGATATTGTTAATGACTTTAAATATTAACAGATGAAAGAAAGAAAATAATGATTATTTAGAGCTATTTAAAATGGACATTATACCTATATATGAATAGTTTAACAAAAGCGAAAGGTTGACTAAGTTTAAACATAAGCCCCAATTCAGCAAATGCTGGTTGATAACAACCAATACTGGTGTTCCGACGTCACATTCACAGAGGAAAAAAAACTGAAACATTTAAATATGTATGCCTAAGAAAATTCTAGAGACCAACATTATTTATAGTCAGAACAGCAACAAACAAAGAATGGACAAAAGATATATATTTTAAACAATACAATATAAGTACATAGTATGTTATGAAATGATTATTGAACTGTGAAAATATTAATTTTGAAAACTAAAATTGTCACAGAAAAAAAAATGAAATAGAAGTGTAAGTATGAAAAGACGCAACCAGTTTTCTACATCGTATCAAGTGCGAGACGTAGCTATTAGTTAGCGGCGTTATTTTTAACGCCATAAATAAGACCCATTTGGCCACGATCAATAACGATGACACCCCTCCCAGATGGAGCTCGAGCATAATAAAGTGCATGCCTCGTGATGAGTAATGTTTTTTTTTTTCAGTTGGCTGAAACAGTAAATCAACACTTTCTGAGCCTCCTGGAGTCGCTGTTGGAGTGCAACTCGACCATTTTAAACCAGCTGCTGCCACTCTGGACCCCCATACTCCATTCCCCCTTGTTCAATGTCAGTTTTCAATTGAAATATATACTTACTAAGATGAGAATGTTGAGATGGATGTGCGGTGTTACAAGAATGGATAAGGTGAGGAATGAGCACATAAAGTAGAAAGTTGTGAGGAAAAAGATGTAAGGTGGTATAGGCAATATTGACGGGTACAAATGTAAAGGTAGACCAAAAAGAGATGGTGAAGGATGATATGATGATTTGTGGTGTGACAGAGGACATATGTCAGAATAGAGAAGTATGGAAGAATGAGAGATATTGTGTTGACCCCAAATAATCGGGGGAAAGGTAGAAGAAGAGAAAGAAGAGAGATACCAGAGTTTGATTAGAGATTAAAGCCGGCTCGTGACAGCCTTTATTTAAGAGGGCCTATATGAAACCACCCTAAAGTTGTACTGAATCCAACGCAAAAAATATCAAAATTGGTTCAGAAACGAAAAGCTATCCACTGAAAACGCATAAAAATATATACATACGAGGATACACCCGCGACTTTGTCCACACCTGATTTAAAAATTCCCAGGATACAAAGTACCGCAATCTTTAGAAAAGAATGTAAGTTATATGTTATTTTTTAATCAAAACCGTGTTGGAACAAGCTAATTTTTTTTGCACCCGAACAACTACAAATCGTTTCCGGGATAATTCCCGTGGGATTCGCGGAGTAAAAAGTATTACACATATTTTATTACATAAAATTTACTATCGATCAGTGAAAAAATCGCATTGTTTTTTTTTAATCTGAGCATTTTAAATAATTCCCAGAAAAAATCCCGCAGGATTTCCAGGATAAAAAGTAGCGCAGGTAGATTTTAAGTCTCAAGATTTTGCTGTTGATCAGTGGAAACCGCATCGAAATCGGCCCAGTAGTTTTTACGTGAATCCCGAACAAATAGACAAGAATACTAAAAAAAATTGCGTCGTTTTGTTTTTTTTTAATAGCTTCAATGTACACACACGGTATGTTTAGAATTTTATAATATTATAGATTATAAGACGTTACGGTGAATTGAGAACCTCCTCCTTTTTTGAAGTTGGTTGAAAGGGGCTCCGAATGCATGAGTTGCTCGGGGCGCTTAGATGGTGGAGGCTGACCTTTTGATGATGAACCCCGCTGTCCAGATGCCCCGCCACGTGTCGCAGCGCCTGGCCGCGTGCCGCGAGCTGCGCCCGGAGGCGGTGCGGGGGCGCGGGGCGGGGGCGCGCGCCCCCCGCACGCTGCACCGCATCATGGCCAAGATGGCGCAGCTCGAGCTGCAGCCGCACTCGTTCTACTTCATTTAAACGATCCCAAACAACTCGTACCCGTACTCTAGAACGAGATGTGTGAGATATTGCTAAAATTGTGTGCCAAATATTAATGTCCATATACATATGGGACGTCACGTAATAATTTTTCCCCCGTAATTGTATAGTGGAACACTTATAAGCCAACAGATGGCGCTGTTCAATTATTGAGGTCTCAAACGATTCCCGACACGTACGTAGAATATATACAATAATAGATGGGCCTAGGCCTGCGAGGCATAACAATACTAAAAGATCTTCCTTTGAGACGGAGGAGCATTCCATCTCGCTCCTCCACCTAGTCGGGACATCCCTGAAGTTGTTTGAGCCTAATTGTTTATTATTATGTAAATTATATTTTAGTGGCAACTTGATATTGATATATGCATTAATTTTGTGTTTTATATTAATATTTAAAAGTATTAATGAATAAAGGAAATCTCGCGCTTTTCAAGGCAAATATAAGCCAGATTATAAAAAAATTAAAAAAAAAAAATTGGTCGCGTAGTTGTGTATGGGTAACGTTTCCTAAATGTTGTTTCAATATGAATTTGAAGGCTTCAAACTATTGGATACATGCGCAGTAAATTTTTCCAAACGCTCTAAAGCTGGGGTCTATAAAGCACGTCTGTAAAATATAACGCAGTTGAAATGAGAGCTTTGAGAAGTACATCTACAGGAAAGCCAGAACAGTGACGTTTAAAAGAAAAAATAGTTTGGTTGCATGAAGGGGTACATTTTACCAAAATTTGTAGTTCTCAGTGATTTTTGAGAAAAATTTCGACCTCATCGGGTTTTCAATGTTTTATTAAATTATTTTCGTATGGTCATTTGGAAGTTTTGAATTGTATTTTTACACGTAAAATAATCAGTGCCCTAAATCAATGCAACTTACAAAGGTTATACTAGAAAGTGAAAATAATATTTCGAGTGAAACGGGGGTGACAATATGTATGTATAATGTTTTCTTAAGTTTTCGCGACTAGTATACATAATAAAACTAAGTTTTAAAGGTTTGGAGCGCGGTAATTTATTTGATTTTTATTATTCCGACATTTCGGTCACTCTTCAGTAGCCGTGATCGCGGAAGACAAAGATATCAAGTTTATTGTTAGTTTTTATTTGCCTACCGCCTAATTATTTAGTTTTAATTTTGTTTATGGTCATTATTTACTCTATGGGAGCCTAATCTAATTTACCATCGCTTCGTAACATGTTGTGGCTTGAAGAGAACAAGCGGTGCAAGAAACTCTTCAGCAAACATGCCTAGCTCTAATAATTTTATATAATATTAAAATGGGTGGGCGGTAAAATACGATCACGGCTACTGAAAAGTGGCCGAAACGTCGGAATAATAAAAATCAAATAAATTACCGGGCTCAAAACCGTTAAAATGTAATTTTATTAAATATGTATGAAAAAACTACTGCATATGTATTCAACAATTTTTAGGCTATTTTATGAATTGGTTTTTATTTCAAATAACAAATAGCGTGTATCAAATGTTCAAATACGTTGCATTTAAATATTCGCGCTGCCCACTGCCTTCGTCACTTGCCTGCTTGATGCCTTAGAAGTGACAACGAAACGAGGCATCGGATTGTAGCTTATAATTTATGTGTTTAATAAAAATATTTATGCAAATGTGTATTTTGTTTTTATTAAAATAATTTAACCCACGTTCTATATAGCCAGTCCAAACAAATTGTTTGTTACGAAGGGATAAAATTCGAGTCGCTTTTAGTAGCACCCAGACCAGATTAAACTAAGTATATAAGGAGTTTAATTTATAATGTTAAATATCAGTAAAATACTACTTACTTATTTATTGCAAAAACCAACAGCGCATATTACAATAATACAAACAAACAAAAAGTACTTAAAATGTAGGGCTAATAACAGGTTTTTCTATAAAGTTAAATTACGAATAAAAGAGCGAACTAAATTTGCGTACAATTGCAATAAATATACACAAAAGTTAATAAGTGAAATAAGTATATATTTACACATACACACATAATAACAGATATATATGCATACAGAGATATCTAAATAAAATACATTGATAGATACATGTAAAAATATACATAATATTCAATAACATTTAAATATAATAAAAATACTAATATAATTATACATATTACTTACATACATTTTTATTTTTCATATGATGTGGTATCTATTCCAATAATTGATTTGAAGATTCAACTTTTGAATACAGGCTCAGAGTAACGAAACAAGTCAACATCACTACATTTGGTGTTGCAAGTCTTAGCAATTCGAGTAAATATGCTATTGCTGGCGTAATTCTTTCCATGACTGGATGGCGATTCAGTCTTTCTTCTCCCGCTTTTTATAGTTTAAAACATTTTTAAACATACTTAAATGGAGTTCGTTAGGTCGCTCGCGAATTACCACATTTATGAAAATATAAAGGACAATGCCCAAAATCAGAATCGCTTTACAATAAAACAGTAGAGCCACAAAAGTATACTCATATTTATGATTTGACTCGAGAGCAACTTAATAAACTTGAGCGGCTACAAAATTTTTGTATAAGTTTCATAATTTGGGTTACGCAAATATGACCACGTCTCTGAGTTTCGTAAAAACCTCAAGTGCTTGCCAATTAGTTTTCGCCGGAATGCTCGTATTCTTTCACTCCTTTACAGTGTGTTGTTTATCGCCAAAACCCCGTATTATCTCAAAGAACGCTTTGAATTCATCTCTTCCTCTCACAATTTACGACCTTTTACGAATCTTAGACTTAATACTCCCAAACGTTACATAGATAGATAGAAGATAGAAAACACTTTATTGTTCACCACATACACATAAAATAAACAATTTACAGTAGTCACATTAGACAGTAAAAGTAGGAGCAATGGGCGGCCTTATCGCTTTAGAGCGATCTCTTCCAGACAACCCGGGCTACGGATATTATGAATAGGAGATTCGCAAGTGTATGACGGTGGTGTGCAAATTAAATACATATATAATATATAAATAGGATATATAAATATCACACAATACCTATACCTAAAACTAATAAAGATAAAATATAGAATAAACAATAACACATATTAATATTATATACATACTAATATATACATCATTAATATGTGTAAAGCAACAGCAATAGCTATACAATATTAATAATAGTATTAATACATAATATTCATCTTTTTACAATAATTCTTTTACTGTACAGGCTATTCGACTCTGGAATGAGCCACCTGTTACTGTTAGACGAGCTAACTCACTAACAATATTTAAGAACATGACAAAAAAGCACTACCTGCAACATAGTGATGTTTAATATTTTAACGTATATTTATGTATATGTATGTATAATTGTTACTTATATAATATTTTACATACTGATATGTTTATTATTGAATAAAATATAATGTAACTGCATATTGTCTAATATTCATATATACCAACTTTGCCAAATTGAATCTGTTTTATTCCTGCTCCGGGTTGTCTGGAAGAGATCGCTTCTTAGCAATAAGACCGCCCATTGTACACACATTTAGAATATTTTTAGGCTACAAGTTTTTCTGTTTTCTGTAATGGTGTACAATAAAGTGTTATCTCTCTCTCTCTCTCTCTCACACACACACAAATAATAAAATATGTTTTTAACTTTTCTTAGTTTTTAATTAGTTATTTATTTATTTATTCGATTTTATTGCATTATTTTATAAATGGCTGATAGCAGTGCTATATTATGCTATAAAAAAAATGCGCAACGACGGTCCATAGAAGAATGGGTAATCCTTTACAGCATTTACTTACGATAAAATGTATTACAAATAATATTACGAGACTTTCACACATTTTTTTTACTATATTTGATTTTATATATAGAAATGTACATGAAATCAAAATTCTGTGGAACATTCGTAATTTAATTGTTGAGATTCGTAGAATATATATTTGTCGTAAGTAAATTCTGTCTTTTTTTTGCACGAGTACAGCATTATTCAGCGGTTGCCATCGCCTATGGACATTTATAACACCAAAGGTGTTACCAATGTGTTGCCGCACTCTAAAGAGAGATGGGAACCTGGTGTCTAATGGCGGAATACAATGTTGTTATGGAGACATACTCGGTCAGACGGGCAAATACCCTACCACCTGGCTGTGGTTTGTCTTGCCGCCTATAACGACAGGCCGCCCCAAAGCAGGAAACTGTATCACAGATTAATAAATAGTTACTACATAAACTGTATTCTTTCTCCGTTACTGCACATATAAGTCAATATTTGATATATAATGATTTTATATATATATATATATATATATATATATATATATATATATGTGTGTGTTAATTAAATTATTGCTTTATTATATTGTTTTTAGTCTGCAATTCATTTACCTTTATCAAGCTGTACACATTGTTGTTGTTATGTGTGTTGTATTGTCCTCCGTGACTTCACTTTATGGTCCCAGACGGAAGAACAGCGCTAGTCCTTGTTGGCTAGCATTATGCTGAGATTGGATCTAATTTAGGACTTATTTTGTTTCTATTTCTATTTATATTAACTTAGTATTTGTCCTAAATAAATATTTTTCTTTCTTTCTTAATATATAAATATATATATCAATCAATTTCTATCTTCAACTATGTGGTAACGCACGAGCGAGAT
This sequence comes from Dendrolimus houi, assembly GCA_039645545.1. Classification (NCBI taxonomy): domain Eukaryota; kingdom Metazoa; phylum Arthropoda; class Insecta; order Lepidoptera; family Lasiocampidae; genus Dendrolimus; species Dendrolimus houi. Next base: position 1,257,318 of record CM077137.1, on the reverse strand, counting down.
AACGAGCTGCATGAGGTAGCCCTTTAAACCTAATCAGTACAAACGACCAAGTTGTTTATTTATGTCTATAGATTTTTTTAAATAATATTTTGAGAGGAAGTCTGAACAAGAAGTATAAGGTTTTAGTCTAACCTTACTGCTTCATCTGGGATAATATTACGTTTCACGCAGATGTATCGATGGTTTTAATGCGTTATTTGTCTATATTATTATTCTGAGAAAGCCTTTATCGCGAGTAAAGTTTTCAGTGTTTTTAGGTCAGTTTAATTTGAGAGGCTATTATTTACGCGAATGACTGCTGCATTTTTAGGAGGTCTATCAGGGGTCACCAATTAGTTTCGCTCGGGGTCCGTTTTAAGAAATGAAATGACCATCGCGGTCCGCACAACATTTTATAGAAAAAAATATATATTAGACAAATGTAGTTACAGAAATAACAAAGGTATTTTTTTATATATCAATGAGAAAAATGAAATTCTTTCGCGGTCCGCCATTTGGCGATCCCTGATATCCATTGTAGTATAATGCCGCATATGTGTTTATTGTTTCTTATTTGTTATAATGTATGTTTTGTTTTGGAGATTAGTTCATATAGTACTATGTTGAAATGATTTCAGTTTAAGGGGAAGTGTTGAAATAAACCTCTCATGTCAACAAGAAACTTTTTGTAGGGCGTCTTCTATATTTAAATGATATTAGAATATAGTACGTGTTTGCTTCAATTGTTATTAGGTTTCCAAGTAAACTGTAAACCGCTACGCGTATATGAATGTAAGAATAAAACTGCTAGTATTCATAATATGTGCTAAATTATTTCCCGGTCCATAACCAACAGGGCCGATTTTTTAATCATCACATAGAAGTTTTCAGTGGAATCTATATTAATGTTATATAGAGGAAAGATTTGTATTTTTGTATGTTGGTAACGAATAAACATAAAAACTACTGGACCGATTTCAAAAATTCTTTCGCCATTCGAATGCTACATTATCCCTGATTAATATAGGCTATATAAAATTAGGGATCCCTACTAAAACGTCAATAATGTAACCCATTAATGTAAAGAAAATACTTGGCGCTGGAATCGAGTTTTAGGATTTTGATGAAATTTAATGTGTGGTTGAGTGGGTCCCGGGGTGATTTAGATTCTCAATTAGACCCGGTAGGTGGCGCTGGAATCGGATTCTAGATTTTTATATTTCAGGGCAGGACAACGTCTGGCGCGACCGCTAGTAATTTATAACTAAATTCAAAAGTGAAGCAAATCAACTGTTTTATTCGTGCAACTGTTATTTTTAATTTTCCCGTATTGTGTTTTATTCTGTAGAATAACTTTTATCTGTAGATTAAAAAATGCCCTTAATGACATTAAACGTTCACAGATAACGTAGAATATAGTACATCAATGCAGCCATTCATTGACGGCATTATTTTTAATGCTATTGGCCAGTCAATAACGTAATGGCAGGTTAAGCCCGACGGTAAGAAAAATGTTACTTACTTGTCAAACAAGTAATTTGGAAATTATTTTATAATATAACAATAATAATAATAATTGGCAGACCAACACACATCTTGTGTTAAACACGTTGTTGTTGTGGATTGTAATTATTTTAATAATAAAAAAAACTGCACGTGTGTAACAACATAATGACGTTTTTAATTGGGGGAAAAAAATATACAGATAAAAAAACAAAAGAACATCTTTGTTCTAAATACAAAAACGAATAAAAACTATTTGTTGGAGATTCCAACATATTGTATATCCCCAAATCAAGCAAGTTTGTTTTCAAATTTCACCATGCCAGGAATCGAACTCGGAACCTCTGCGTTGCAGTGAGGTAGGCCGGCAAAGGCTTTGTCCGCTCAACCACAGAGACCGTCAAAGTTATGGCAGCGGTTGAATGTAAATGTACATCCAGTCTCAAGCCAAAACCCTTGTTATATCAACAACAAGCTAACATTTAAACTTTCACCTCAAAATTAGATCAGATCGATCACAAGAGTACATTACGAGAATGGCCATCCTATCGCACCGTGGGAACAATCATTTCTCATCGCTTACGTCCATCGGAAACAAAACTTCCATAATTTACCACCAATGCTCTAAACAACATCCCAGTAGAAACCTCTCCTGCTAATTAGTATGACAATAAAGACTAATTTGCATTGTTTTTAGGCTTTTCAACGGTAAATAATGTTTGGTACGACAACAATCAGCAATTTTGTGACGTAACAGATCTTTGATAGTCCAGTCTAGTCTAGCACAAAGAAGTTATTGGTCAAAATTAATTACTATACGCATTGTTGCAGATGTGTAAGGCGTGGTATGACATTTCTGTTATTTGCTATATTTCTTTCGCGTCTTTGTCCATTTTTGATAACACAGTTTTAATAAAAAGTTGATTACAATACAATAGCAATATATTTTTGTCCGTGCAGGAACGGAGAAAGAAGACAATTCCCTGCGGCCGGGCGGACTGTCGTAAAACGCGATAAAAGAACCCACAGCCAGTAGAGCAATTGCTCAACTGGATGGCTAACCCTGGTTTAAAGTACGCCGCCATAACGACCTTCAGTTGTGTGACCGGCATTTTTACCCGACGGTAACCGCTTTCCAAGAGGTGGGCCGTCTGCCTGTCGGCTGAACTCATACAATGAAAAAAATATATCATTGAGTGCCCCCTAACCAAATATTTCGGTTGTCCTGGTAGTTTGATAATAAGGGTGGATTAAGTTGATGGGACAGCGGAATTGTATAGGATGAGGGGAAGTAGGTCATAAGAACTCTCATCGTACAAAACACGGTTGACTCAAAGGTTTCATGCTGATGTTCTGTGAGAGTGTGTTATCACGCCGATCAAGCCGGCCTTAAGGCTTATAACGCCACTGCAGGGCCGCTGCATACGAAGGTTGCAGCGGATCTTCGCACCTGCTGATGAAGTGGTACACTCGGCCACCGGGTGTACCAAGCCTGCACACGAGGGCGTCACGTTGTAGTACCACTGTTCTAGATCCCGTATCGTCCCAGCAAGTATAATTGGAGGTGTAGGTTAAACCTACACCTCCAATTATACTTAGTGGGTAGTTTGGCCGGATTTCGCATTAGGCGCTGCATTTGGCGTTCCCTCGTATCCATGGCTCGAGTGTGTGTCGCAAGAAATCCACCTGTGTTAACAAAAAAAAAGGCTTAGAACGCACCGCGATTAAACACGAGCAGTTTAGGAATAACTGAAAACGCAAAAACGCGTACGAACACGCACAGTGCTTAGCGTTTGTCGTTAAATTTCATTACCACAATGGATTTCGAGTGAGCAGCATGTGTTGTGGCTATACTCTGCGCTCGCCCGAAAACCGAGCGCAGTTAACCGTCGTGCGTGCGCCACTGTACTAATATATGAGACACATAAAAATCGCGCGTTTCCAAACCGCTCTCCAAATATAACAATGCGTGCGCTTGTATTGGTAGCCATATGTTAAATTTTTCTGCGATTTCAACCCGCTCGTGTTTAAACGCATTGCCTGCTAAGCCTAAGAGCTGTGATCAAAATATTGATTCCAATTTAGCTCTACCACGTCAAACAGATGGGACGCGAGTGAGCTAACTAGTAAGCTACCACAGTAAACAACCTACTATACAACTTTTACACCAGTCGATGGGTCGCAATAGGACAAAACTTGCACGTACTCGCATGCAATATCGACTAGAAAAATCACGTAGGTTCTTCCTAATCAAATAAAGTTGCACACACAATCATAACCCATTAACAAATACAATGAAAATAATGTAATCCAATTTGTTAACAAACAGATTAATATAACATTAGAGATCTTGATCAACGAAATCTGATTCAGATCACAATTGGCCAAATAATCGAATCTTACAACCACCGCCCACGGTTCAAATGAGTGAAATTGAACTCACAATGGAGGCAATTGGTATTTCGCATGCAATAGTAAAATGGGGATCATTAGCGAGCATTGTGCTGTTGGCCAATGGACGATATAACACCCGTTTATATTCACATGTGAATGTTGCAGTCAGACATCGACGCTCCGGCGCTCCTTAATTTGTCTGGTCAGTGTTGACTTAAAGATGCGAAAATCAGTTTGCGCAGTCCGGCGCCCAACCAGTACTTTGGTTTGGACGTTGGCCAATTTTTTAAAAATTTCCTCCCTCTGGACGAAATTGGTCCAGGCTTATTGTTTTATTTTATAAGCTTTATTGAATTATAAAATAATTAAAAATACAATATAAACGTAAAAATAAACTACAAACTATATTAAAAACTAAATAAAAAGGGGAAATAAAGGGGAAGTAAAATATTGGTCCCAAACCACTGTCACTTACTGGAAATGTTCCCAAAAAGCTGGCAGCGTTGTCACGTTGTACAGCAACGCTTAACCTTTGAGAAAAATTGACGCCAGCTTTTTCGTACCGTGTGACGTCTACTAAACGTTTGGCGACGTGGCGGTAGAGCTTTAGAGCGTTAGGGCCCACGGACCAAGAGTTTCCACCTCAAATGCCGCAAATGTGTAACCATTTCCAAGGGCGGCATATTTGCGGCGCTTTAGGGCCTTCTGTTCGGCTGCAGCAGAACCAGTGGTAGCGCACGTACTTGAAAGATGAAAGATGCTTTTTTTTTTGTTGAAGCAAAACAGACAGGCTGGCGGCCCAACTGTGGTGGAAAGTGGTTACCGTCGCCTATGGACATTAGCAATACCACAGGCGCTGCAGATGTGCTGCCGATCTTGAAAGAGAAACTGGAACTTGGCCACTGGTGCCGGAACACAACTCAAAGTTGTTATAGCGGCATACTCTAATACAGGGGTAATAGCTATCCAGTCGGGCAACTGTCCTATCACCTGGCTGTGGGTTGTTTTATAGCCTCTTACAACAGACCGTCCGGCTGCAGGAATTAATAATTTTTTCCGTTCCTGCACGGAACTTACTTAATATTTATAGTAACTTATTTTTATACATTATTTATATATGCCTAAATATATATGAAATGTACAACTTATCTATCTTGTTTTATTTCTATTTACAACCTTTTTCACTATTATTAAACATTTGGCCAATGTTGGGTTACCGTACCTTACTAAATTTTATTATGTTATGTGGGTTATGTTAAATTTTAACCGGTGGCAAGTCAAACGAATAGGTAGGTACTTAGACATATAGATGCTGATAAGTTCTACCTGAGGTTTTGACTAGACAAATCTAAAAATGCCGGAGTTTCGTCGTTTGAGTACAACATATAAATAATGCTACTTAGGTCCCGGTATATATATATATCCTTTTTTCTCTTTATATCTTTTTGAATGCTTACTATATTTACACTTTATATGTATATATCATAGTAGAAATGGAGCAAAAATACTACACATAGGTATTGTAATTGTTTTAATAAAATAAACATCATTAAAATGCTGCGCTCAAAAGCGTTAAAAGGTAGTCCTGATTATGTGTACTAGTCGCGAAAACTTAAGAAAATTAAGTAATAGTAAAAATTATAATCAACCTACGTTTTAACGGTTTTAAGCGCGGTAATTTATTTTGATTTTTATTATTCCGACGTTTCGGCCTTTTCAGTAGTTGTGATCACGGAAGACGAAGATGTCAAGTGTCAATAAGTATTGTTAAAGTTTTATTTAGCCTACCGCCAACTTGTTCATTTCAATTATTTAGTATTAATTTTGTTTATGATTATTATTTATTCTATGGAAGTCTAATTTCATTTAACACCGCTTCGCAACATGTTTAGGATTGAACAGAAGAAGCGGCGCAAGAAACTCTCCACCAGCAGGCCTAGCTCTAATAATTTTATACAATACTGAAATGGGTGGAGATGATAAAAATAAATTGTCAATCAGGTTGGTTTGTGTTCCGGTGCATGCAGAAAGAGCTCACAGTGTCTTGAGGTTTGGCAGTTGCTCTTTGCTGGGTTTGGGTCTTAATAGTTTTGATGTTCGGATCCCAAGCAGGTGCACTTGCCAACCATCTTCTCTACTGAAATTTGGGTGCTTGTTGATTTCAATAGCCTCACGCATCATTCTAGGTATGAAACGAATCTCTTTCGCGAGGATTTGTGGGTTATCGAATCTGATGTAGTGGTTGGGTTTATCCAACGTGTGTTCACTGTATCTCTGATTGCGGACTTCGTAGATCTTGTGGGTTTAATGTCAGCAATGTGTTCTTTTATCCGTGTTTTTATGCTCCTCTTTGTTTGCCCAATGTATGATAAACCACACTCACAATCGAGCTTGTAGACAGACACCTGCATCCAGGAGTGGGATATTGCATTGCATATAGTAAATGCACCTTTACGAAATGTTCTACAACAAAAACAAATGTGTGTGTGTCTGTGTGCAGTTAACACGCAGTGGAAGTGAAACTTCAGAGAATATACTCACAGATAATCCTTCTCTAACTTTTATTAATATAAATATAATTCTTTTAGCTTACATCCCTCAACATATTATAATTTAAAATAAACTTCTTAAGTATCACTTTAAATTTTTCACTGTTTTAATTTAAAAATGTTATCAGTTTTGTTTCGGTCCAAATTGGACCTATGTTTAATCATGGTCTTATTGACTCTCTAATCTGTGCTGCACAATGTAAAAATCGTATCTCACTCTCTCGGGGGCTTAGCACTATAGATTTGTGTTTATCTGTCTTTTTATTGTCGCTTATTCGTTTCATCGAGTTTCAAATCAGAACGATTCTAAAGAAGTTTCACTTCTAAAATTTAAAGGAGCGAAAGCATGCACTGTATAACAAATATTTTGCAAATGCATGCCGTATTAATGTCCTCATAGTGATTGATACAAATTGACAAGTGACTAATGACCGAACGCCTTTTATATTAAAAATGGGACAATGTTTGACATGCAATCATTTGTGGTTAAACAAAAGGTTGTATAAGAACGCCACTTGTGCTCAGATATCAGACCTCCAATCAATGCTAAGCGATTTGGTAGCTACGTTAAGATACTGTTCATCAAAATACTTTATATTTGGTTAAGTCGCATTGTCTGAAATTTTATTTAATACTTTAATACTATACTAATATGGCCCGCGACTTTATCCACGTTTGCCTTGAAATTCCCACGGGATTCCCTGGACACAAAAAGTATCACACATTTATTATATAAAATTTCCTAGCGACTAGTAGAAATACACGTTGGAATTTGATTTTTTAAATTTGGTCCTTTTAAATCATTCCCAGAAAAATTCCCACGGGTTTCCCGAGATAAAATGTAACGCAGATTTTAAGTCTAAGAATTAGCTGTCGATCAGTGAAAACCGTATCGGAATCGACCCAGTAGTTAATACGCGAATCCCAAACAAACAAGAAATATAAAATGCATCGTGTTTTCCGTCGTTAATATAGTATTTTGCAGTTATTTTTTTTTAATAGCTTCAATGTACAGACACGGCATGTTTTGTTTTTAATAACATCATAGATAATAAATTTAGGCAACATAAGATTATTTAGCAATACAAGGACCAATATTACAGGACTCTGTAAAGACCTAGTTCAAAGTACTGGGTCTCTAGAGAGCCTGTGTAGCGGGACACAGTGGAGTTCACTTTGGTCTTAAAAAAATTCTCACTCGTGGTCTTAGATCAGACAGACGGAGTCTCGAACTCTCACAATGAAGCCACCTAAAGGATACAGATTATGGAATAGGAAGCCGGTATAAGTATTATCACCGTAAAGACATTAAGATTGGTGTGAATATTTCTCGACCATTTTTTTTGCAACTAATCAAAAAGTAAATGTGTATTTGTAAAATTAAAATAAAACAAAGGCTATTAAATTAATCTGCTGTCTTATAATTGATGTTGTTTTAATAAAATATTCAACAAAGCTAATGTTTTAAAATAGGTTAATTAAAAAGAGTAGATATATTATATTGTTACATGCCGTCAAAGATAAGCGCACAGCTGCCTATTGTAAGCGCAGTCTATTGTCTACCTACCGGATTAAGGAATTCTTTGTGTTTTGAATTTGCAATTAAGAAAAACATGCTATTGTTTTTCTACTTGTTTTATAACCATCATTAGCGTCGAACTAATCCTTATTGTTATTGTTTTCGATTTTGTGGCCGTTCGCAGGTGTGCAAATTACTATTTCTCAGAAACTCAGTGTGCGCGGCCAATTTCTTTGTACTGTGTAGGGAGTATAAGATAATCCCCGAATGGAGGGGCGGGCAGTCAAGCGACGACTACGAGACGAGTAAGACGTTTGTAGTACTCTCGATTAGCGATATAGACGACGGACTTTGCGCGTGTCGAATTGCATTGAATCGTGCAGTGTGAACTGGTTGCACCCAGTTTTATTTATATTTGTTTTATACGTGTTTGTACGTACAGTTCTAATAAATTCTATATTAGTTCGAACGGCATTTTTAATCAGAGTCCTGTAGCTCGTAACAATATACAGTTTGAAGGAGTTCCGAAATTAACAAAACGCAAGAATAGAATATACTTTATTGTACAACAACAACAATGAAACAATACACAAAAACAGATTAGAATGAAAACGAAAATAATAATATCGAAGAAATATCGCATATCACTTAGAACAAGCCTTAATAGTATTGTTCATTTGTGCATAACGATACAAAAGCTGATCCTGACAGATGAAAATGTTATTTGAAACTAACAAGAACTATTTCTTAATTTTGGTCATAGGTGACCTACGGCTGCAATAACGCTCATGAGGTCTATAGAAAAGGACGCCGTTATGCAAAAACAACGTTTAAAAAAGTTCTCTGGGACTAGTTACATGTTACTTATAACTATTATATATTATCCGGCGTCTTGGCCCGAGGGTCTCCCCTGATAAAACGGAGGCCCTCATGTTCCACAGACCATATAGACGTGCACCCCGCGACGCGCGCGTCGCTGTCCAAGGTGTTGCGGCAACGGTCAAGCCCCAGATTAAATATCTGGGGCTTGTCATCAATGGAACGTGGAACTTCGGGGCCCACTTTGCCAAGCTGGTCCTGAGGTTGATCAAATCCGCTACCGCCTTGGCCAGGCTTCTTCCGAACGTGGGAGGGACAGGTACGGCGGCGAGGAAATTGTATGCCGGCATCCTCCGGAGTATGGCACTGTACGCAGCCCTCGTATGGAGTCATGCCCTACACCGGAAAAACAGGACCCTGCTGATGAGGACTCAGAGCGTCCTGTCGGCGAGGTCCGTACGGGGATACCGTACTGTGTCGTGGACGGTGGCGACATTTTTGGCGGGTGATCTGCCCTAGGATCTCCAGGCGGAGGCGGAGGTGCTCGCAACAGTGTACCGCTTCCAGCAGGACGCTCGGGCGAGAGGAGAAGTGCCGTGCCCGGCAGAAACTCGGATGATCAGGGCCCAGGCGACAGAGGCTCTGATCCGAATTTGGCAGAGGGACCTGGTGTCCCCAGAAGCTGGGATTGCAACGGTGGAGGCGATCCGCCCCCACCTAGCTCGTTGCGTCTCACGGAAACGCGGACCCTGACGTTTAGGATGGTGCAGATACTTACCGGGCACGGCTGCTTTGGCAAGTATCTGCATCAAATTGCGGGGCGGGAGCCCTCCCCGCAATGTCACGAGTGCGGTGCGCTCCACGACACGGCGTTTCACATGCTCATGGAGTGCACCGCCTGGGGGCCCCAGAGGGCCCTCTTAGAAAACGTCGTTGGCACTGTGAGCTAGCTTCGTAGCATGGTCGAGGAGATACTCCAGGGCCAGCAATCCTGGCTTGCGATTTCCTCCTTCTGAGAGTCCGTCATGTCGCAGAAGGAGGCCGCAGAAAGAGTTAGGGAGGAGGGCGCGTACGTGGACCCCATCCGCAGGAGGCGAACCGGCGGTCGAAGGCGCCGCTACGCGCATCTCCTCCTCCCACAATTACCGCCACAGGGGGCCACTGCTACAGGGGCAGCAGCAGTTTCTGGTGAGAAATGAATGGCAATGTCATGCTGTGTAATTCTGCTTTCTAAAAATGTAAAAAATGTTTAGAGATGCCACGAATAGTGGTTTGGCCGAATACCGAATATTCGGCTGCCGAATATACAATTTTAAGCAATATGCGAGTTTTTTTTTACGATTTGATATTCGCTATTCGGCCGAATACCGAATAGCAGCCAAATATTCGTGGCATCTCTAGTAATATTACTTTAAAATGAACAATAGTTGTAGGATATGTGGAAAAGCCATGATGAGATCATTATTTTGATTACAGCTCTTACCGGCTAGATCGGTGTGATACCACGCTCTCACAGAATAGCGGCGTGAAACAGTCGAGTTAAATTCAAATTCAAAGTTTTTTATTCAAAATAAGTTCCACTGGAGAACACTTTTTGAATGTCATAATATATATAAATCATAAGTTAAAATTTAATTTTTCATCCTATTTTATGTACACCGCTTCGCAACGTGTTATTGCTGTTAAGGAGAAGAAGCGGCAACAAACTCCCCAGCAACACTAGCTAAATATTGTTTTTCTTTAAGTTTCTTATTCTATTTATATCTCAAGTTGTCTTCTTTTAATACGTTTTATACAGAAGTATGTTACAGAATTACCTTTTGAAGAATTAATGGAGTTGTAGCAAACAATGCATACTCAATAAGACCCAGACACAATAAAAGGAAAGAAAATTATTATTAAAGTTATAATAATGACATGACGTACTAAAGTGTTATGCTGCAATATATCTCCATAAATCCCTTACAAGCTTGGCAAGATAACGTTATACAAAATATAGTATAAGATGTTAGAGCGAGCTGCTAAGTAAATGAATTTTTGTCATTTAAGTAGGTATTCTTCAATAGTGTAGTATCCCTTTTTTAGCAAGATACTTTTTAATTTGGTTTTGAATTTAGTGAAAGGCAGATCTAACATTTCACTCGGAATCTTACTGAAGAAGCGTATACCAACCCCCAAGAAAGAGGACAGTACTTTTTGTAATCTAAAAGATGGCAAAACCGTTACAATGCCTGATGTTGAATTAATTGGTGTTAATACTGTTTCGTGTGGTGTGTGAGAGTTCCGATTAGCGACTCCCCCTCCTTTTTTATGAGGGGAAGCCTGATTAAGGGCCATCAGCCGCGCGTAGGGGGGAAATCGCGGCCGATGTGTGAGATTCGCCAGGTCGGGGTGGCACTAGCACCTCTAACTAACTTAGGATGCTATTGCCACACCAGTTAGGGATAGCCACTAAAACCCCTCGGTATTCCCCCCCCTTCACCCTTAATTCCAGGGCCACGAGTATATGGCATAGCCTCGGGCTCGTCCACTGCCGGGGAACTACTGGTCCCCCGGCGACATCATACTCTCATTGCGCGCCCTACGGGAGGAGAGGTTAGCGCGCGCGGAATAACTCGCGCCCCCATCTCGGCAACATAACGGCGGGTGAGAACCCTTTCCCCAGGGAGCTACCCGCGCCGCCTGCTCACGACGGCTGCAGGTCCAAACTGGCCCTACCGCCGCCGACGTGTCATCCTCTGGCGGGAGCGGAGCAAAGACGCGCTCATGTTCCCACTCTGCCTCCTCCTTAGTAAGCATAATGTGCTCGCAGAAGGAGGAACTTACTCCTCCCCTAACTAACCTTACATATCCACGCAGCCGCTAGCGTTAATTTATAGTAAAACTAAGCAGTGATAGGATAGTCATAGAAGTTGTGTAGATATAGACATATATAGATAGAAAGTAAAATGAATCAAGAAATAGCATAAATAAATAGACATAAGCATTTTAAAAAGAAAAAGATGAGAAAATACAGAAAAGGGAATAGAAAAAACCTCTATCTTGACCTACGATGGAGGAAGCTGAAAAAAAGAACCTAACCTGTCCCATATCCTCCTGAATCCTATTCCTCCTAATCCTATCTCATTCTGAAGGCTGGCAACACGTTAGCTTCGCCGCTAGTGTTGTAAAACTTATAGGCAATGGTAAACATTTTTATTTAATGAATAAAAAATCCGAGATTAATTAGAGAAATGGTTTAGGCGATTAGTTCAAAATTTATTGCGTAACTGCAAAATAAGTTAAAACATTTTGAGACGGATGTGGGATGTCACAACATGCACTAATGAGTGGAGGGTATTGTTCTGAATCTCACGTCTCATCTGCGTTATGCAATAATCTCTGCTCACCTACCGTTTGAAAGGGGACATGATATAGAACGTCACAAATTTTTCCACTTTCTGTGCAATTAAGAAAAAATATACACGAATGCAAAAAAGACAAAACTACATTTGTGTAACTGCTCATCTCAGATTTTTATTCTGCTCTCTGTGGCATATTTTATTTACACCAAAGCATAAGCAAACAGAAGCAGTAAAAGATAAAAGCGATCTCTTCCAGGCAACCCTTGGCAGGGATTGATAGATTTTTTATATCGACGGTGGTGCAGTTAATGAATGATGATAAATATACAGCGCACATATAAGTATAAAAACAAAATAAATTAATATATACACATACATATACATAATTAAAAGTATGTTAGGAATTTAAGAAGACAATATGTTACGCTGTGAAGTTTTAGTATGATTCGTCATATAGGTGTAATTGCGTACATACCTACATACTATAAATAGAAGACTATCATCTTACTTTTATGCTTTATCTGGGATAATTTTATAGTTATTGACCGTTTCACGCAATGTAGCGTAGGGTTTAATGCGTTATTTGTGATGTGATATTGTTATTAATTGTTAATCTTATACTAATATATAAATAAAGCTGAAGAGTTTGTTTGTTTGCTTGAACGCGCTAATCTCAGGAACTATTGGTCCGATTTGAAAAATTTTCAGTGTTAGATAGCCCTATGGGCTATATATCATCACGCTAAGAGCAATAGGAGCGGAGCACCAATTGAAGGATGTTTCAAAATCGGGGGGTTTGAAAACAAATTCCACGCGGACGACGTCGCGGGCACAGCTAGTGATTTTATATATTGACAGATAACGTATTTATATATGTTATAGTGAAACATCAAAGCTCTAGCGTTCCTAGGTTTGACTAGTCAAATCTCAGGTCTAACAAAGTCTTAGTCAAAGTCCAAATAAATGACGTTTTTCTGCCTTTGACTAACGTGTTTTTGTCTAATCTAGGAGAGACTAATTTATACAGTCATTAAACATGTAACAAGCGCAGTACGAATCGACGTTTGACCGGGTATGCCTTAGTGGCTTCTAGGATCGACTAGGCAAAGCCTGAAATAGATTTTTTACGTTCGACGTTTGACTAAAAAGTTAGGTACTTCTAGGTTTTACTAAAAATACTTTAGTCAAAGGCCGAAATTGGAATTTATTTCGGGTTTTGTCGAAAAGCCTTGGTCAAACCTAGAATAAACCAGTCATTTCGGGAAGAGACTGCATATCGACCTTTGACTATAACATATACTAATGTAGTTATTCCTTAACCGCGTATTTTGAACGCTATAAATAAGACGCATTTATTTGGCCACAGTTAATATATAACATTATGGTAGGTGAATTCTGAACATTACAATATAACGATAAAATATTGTAATTACGGTTTGTGTTGGTACTGTTACTGTTCACGGTAGGGGGGGAATGGACTATATACCCACCAAGAGTGGCTTGCGTATATAGCACTTGCAGGTTTAACACATCGGTTATCTCGATGTGCAGGTGCATCACGATGTGTTCCATCACCGTTGTTAGCATGTGGTAATTGTAACAATATGCACATTAGGTCAGAAAACTGCCAAGTGTTGCATGCGTTCCGGCCAGGTCCGAACCCGCGCCCTTTGAGTTTTAGGACGCGTGCGCTAGGCATTACACTACCACGACTTATTTATAAAAAAAAAACGTGATAATTGCCTCAATATTACTCTACTAGGTTCCGAACATACTTCACTCTTATAAGACACGAACGCTTTGGCCTCTGTTACATTACACGCACAAACTTATTTTGCGTCTCAAAATGTACTTGATGTTTGTTGTGCCTGAAGCTTTATTTTCGGTAGTAGAACAGTTTTGCTTAACATCAGGGTTACTGTTTCATTATGAACATTTCATTCGACCCCTAGAATTAAAATTCTGTTGCGGTCCAACAACCGCAAGTTGCGTAGTATTTCATAGGATTCTACCCTTATTTTCATAATACTTGAATATTTATGGTTAAATTATTGTACAAATGATTAATAAAAACTAACATATCGTCGTCGTCAGCCATTCGCTGTCCACTGCTGGACGTAGGCCTCCCCAAGTCGGTGCCACTCATCCCTGTCCTCTGACTTCCTCATCCAGCGCCTACCGGTGACCTTGCAAAGGTCGTCGGTTTATCGGGTTGCAGGGCGTCCGATACTACGTTTACCGAGACGCGGTCTCCACTCCAGGACTCGTATGCTCCATCGGCCATCGGTCCTGCGGCAGACGTGACCGTCCCACTGCCACTTCAACTTCTAATTTTGCGAGCTATGTCGGATAACTTGATTCTCTTACGGATATACTCATTTCCGATTCTATCCATAAGCGAAACACCCAACATAGCTCGCTCCATAACTCGTTGAGCCACTTGGAACTTGTGGACCAATCCTGCCGTCAGTGTCCATGTCTCTGCCCCGTAGGTCAGGACAGGGAGGACGCACTCCTCGAAGACCTGAGTCTTCTAGTATTGCGATTATCGGGATCATTAGGATGGTCGGTGAGAAGACTTGACGAAGTTTACCGAATGTTGCTCAGTCCAACTGAATCCTCCTTTTGGCTTCCCTCTCGAAGTTGTGCCTGCCTACCTGTATTTTCTGTCCAAGGTAGACAATCGTCAAACTAACATGTAGGCTCACGCCGGGAGCGAATGACTAGACACCGGCTATAACACTATAATAATCTGAAATATTATAATCAAAGTTTATTACACTAGAATTATTACAATTACAATAATAAATACTGCACGCTAATAATACAGAAATATTAGGACAACTCCAAGAGTTGCATCCACGCTTGTCAGGTGTCGAGCAACAATTTGCCCCCAAGAATACTGCGATTATCAAGCAGTACTTATGGACCACAATATATTATGTGCTCCTCGTCCAATACTGTCAATGTAGACTGTCCGATGACTTGGTTGTGGACTCTTGAAGACTGTTGGTTGTAAACCGGTCGGTTGAAGACTGTCCCCTCTCTGCCCGAACACCGTGTATTTAAGGTCCTCGTAGCGCGCCGTAGTGACAATATCCGGTAATGCTTTGGCGCCACTTCAGTTCGGCTTTCTTCATAAAACCAACTTCCGCTATCCATATTAACTTCCAACGTCCGGTTACTACCTTTCCGATATTCGTGGCTCGATAATAAACGCCTCTACGTTGAGATCCGGTTATACGACGGTTATTGACTACTTCTGTCATATGGTTAAATTATAATAACAAATACGATTCCTACAAACATATAAATTGTTTAAATTTCATAAGAAATATTATTTGTTATCTTTGAATCTTTAAAGGTTTTAAAAGCCTTTTCAATGGAATAACGGAAAGATAGAGATGAATAGAGGACGAGACAGGCGTATCAGTATTCGTCACCAATAAACGTTTACGACATCAAGGGCGAAGCCAATTGCAAGCTTTTAGGGTGGGATATAGAGGATAGTATAAAGGAGGAGTTGGAGGGATCAGACTGGAGAATGGGGTAGAGGGGATGAGATATGGGAGGAAGAAGGAGGCATCGGAACTCTCATTATCGCACGAAACACGGTTACCTCAAGGCTAACCGTTACATGCTGATATACTATGAGAGCGTAGTATCACACCGGTCGACCCGGCTCTAAGAGCTGTAATTAAAATAATGATTCCAGCATGGCTTTACTAGGTATAAAATATTAGGTATTTTAATCATCTAGACACAAGAAAAGCATTTAAAAAAGGCATAAGTTAAAGAAAACACTTGAAAATGAAATTCCTTTGGTGGTTTAACACTAAAGTCACGGTTAGTCACGAATCTAGGTTTTCAACACCAAGGACAGGCTTAGCGCAATTTTAATATAATTTACTTCCTAATCATAGTTATTTGTTTGCGTTTTAGGCGTCTAATGAAGTGACATTGACTGGCGGTTGGTTAGGAAAGACCAGAAACCAAAAAATTAATTAATTTTTGAAATAGTTTCAAAACTTTTTTAGATAAGGAAAATACAAGATTGACCTGATGATAAGTGGCTGAGGTCCTTGTTGAACAATTCATATTTCAGAGGTGAATTAAGTCGACATTATTAGACGGTTCATTTCTGTCTTTCAATTTTAATAAATCAAACAAAGTGATTCATATAAACTTAGACCTGAATCTTTCAATGTCATTGAAAGAGGTTCTGTGTTTTCCATCCAATTTCGTTGGTCCGTCTAATATCAATATTCGATGGCTTAGCATGATATGTATATTTAGCTAGATATTCATAAATATGAGTATTTCGATTTTTGAATAATCTTGAAGCAAATAGACACCAGCCATTCTATAACAGACAATGACTAGATTTCATCAATACTCATTCACGGAGTCGTCATGAGAGACAGAGGGACAGACATCTGTCATTTTTATTAAACATCACTAATAATATATATGGAGGTACAACTGTATGTTTGCCCTTGAATTATTGGAACATAAAGATTTCTTCATAATCGTTAGGTATAATGCTTTCTTTGTTGTAAAGAGTAAGTGATTTTGACATTGACTAAGATATTATTCAGCAGAAAACGTATCGAATTCGGTATAGTAGCTTTGGCGTAATTAATGAATAGGGGAGCGAAGAGTCAAATCAACTGAAATACTTATTATCATCTTATATAACGTCATAGCCTGATAGATTTTGTCCCAGCGTACAAACATATGATGCCAGAACTTGGTATATATATAACTTCTTAACATGTTATCCCTACTTAACGCAGGCCAATATAACTATATCTGTAACTCTCTCGGTAGACAATTAGATCTTTTTATTACTAATATGAATAATCCCGTTTTGCAACCATCGTCTGCACTAACTAAAATCGATCCCTACCACCCCCCCTTTATGGCTTCCATTCCCTTGGATGTCCCATTAATCTTAGGTAATCAACAAAATACTTTGAAATATAATTTCTTTAAAGCAAATTACGATGACATTAATAACATTGTTCAAAAAATTAATTGGCTTGACATTTTACATAATCTATCTGCTGAGAACTCAACTACTGTTTTTTATGACCAAATATATAAAATTATCCGACAAAATGTTCCCATTACGAAATATAAAACTTCTCACTTTCCGGTATGGTTTACTCCTTCCCTTGTTCGTCTTTATAAAAATAAAACGAAAGCTTGGAAAAAATGGAAAACTTATAACAACAGCGTCGAATATGAAAGGTTCTCAACTCTAAGAAAGACATTCAAAAAACACAGTAATATTTGCTATAAGAACTATATAGATACGGTCCAAAATAGTATCTGCTCAAATATTAAATTCTTCTGGAAGTTCGTTTCAAATTTAAAACAAAAAAAAACCTTACCGCGCTCTATGCATTATCTTTCACAGTCTGCATCGACACCTCAGGATATCTGTACTTTATTTTCGATTTTTTTTAATTCGGTTTACGAACCTACACACTTTGATAGTAACACATGGCAGCCACCTAACAACTATGCTGATAACAGTCCGTTAATCAATAATGTGCATTTGTCTCTCTCTAAAATTAGAACTGCATTAAAAAGACTTGACACTTCAAAAGGCCCGGGCCCAGATACTATACATCCAATTTTCCTAAATAAGACAGCTGACTCCATCTGTATACCTCTACACATAATATTTAATAAATGCCTTTTCGAAGGTGTATTTCCATCTATTTGGAAAGAGGCTTATATTATACCCATTTTTAAATCTGGGTCTAAACAAGACATCTGTAACTACCGGCCCATTTCTATCTTGTCCGCCTTGTCGAAACTTTTTGAAAGACTTGTACATAATAGTATTTATCCTCTATTGCACGACTCCATCATAGGAGAACAACATGGCTTTTTAAAAAACGTTCTACATGCACAAATCTCATGTTGTTTACAAACTACTTATTTGAGAGCATGGATGAAGGCGTGCAAGTGGACGCGATATACACAGATTTCAAAAAGGCTTTCGACAAGGTGGACCACCGGAAGTTGTTAGAAAAACTTGCCTACAATGGCATACGTGGTAATTTACTAAGATGGTTTGTTTCATACATCACAAATCGCACTCAAAAGTCACCCTTCTTGGTCATTTTTCGGAAGTCACCTGCACCACCTCAGGAGTTCCCCAGGGATCAATTTTAGGTCCTTTATTATTTGTTATCTTTATTAATGACATTAGTTCCTGCTTCCATAATACAAAGTTCCTACTTTATGCCGATGACTTGAAGGTTTTCTGTCGAACATACACACATAATGATTGTGTTCATATACAAGAAGATTTAGATCGCCTCACTATATATTGTCTGAACAATTATATACATTTAAGTATAAATAAATGCAACTCGATAGTTTTCACAAAAAAAATTAATAAAATCAATTACACTTACAAGCTTATGAACATGTCCCTTTCCCAAACTGAAGACGTTAGGGACCTTGGGGTGGTATTGGACAGTAAATTACATTTAGATCTTCACACACAACAGATTATTCGTAAGGCTAATAAAATGTTAGGCTTTGTTAGTAGAACAAGCAAATTCTTTAATAGGCCACGAACATATTTTTATCTCTACAACACCATTATCAGACCTCAAGTCGAATATGCCACCCAAGTATGGAATCCATTTTATAACAAATATACAGATGCTATTGAACGAGTTCAAAAGATTTCTGCGTATAATGTATTATAGGTGTAGTAGCGGCCATCTCCCATACTCTCAATTATTACTTAAATATAACCTACTGTCACTCTCTAATAGACGTCTTTTACTGGGTGCTATGTTGCTTTATAAACTTTGTCACAATTATATAGACTGCTTGCCTCTTACTAACACTATATGTTACTGCGTCCCAAGGACAGTGCTTAGACGCGCGGTAAAAATTGGGCGGCTTTTTCTACGTCTTCCTGTCGTACTAACGCAGGACTTCGTGCCCCAATGTACCAACTCGTCAACAACTACAATATATATTTTGAAAACATCGACATCTTTACACTTTCCTTGGGTGCTTTTAAAAAAGATGTTATTAACGTCATTAAGGATAAGGCACTTTAATTATGAATTCTTTTTTTTTTTTTTTTTTTTTAATCATTTCTGTCTGTGTCTGTTATCTTTATTACCTCACATATATAATATGTATATAAGCGTTTTGATGTGAGTGTTTGGTTGCACGTGCGCGTGCATGTGTATGTATGTTTGTGTGTGTATATGTGTGTGCGTGTGTGTGTGTGTGTGTGTGTGTGTGTGTGTGTGTGTGTGTCTGTTTGTGTGTGTGCGCGCGTGAAAAGCGCGTGGATGCGCGTGAGTTTTCGTATATGTCCCGTATTTTATATATATATATATATATATATTTTTAAGTATTGTACACTACCATCTTTTAGTTCGTGGATAATGTAGTTGGATAAGCATTGATTTTATACTATATACTTTTTTTTTTAAATGTAACTTTAATGTATATCTGTTTATTATCCTAAATAAATAAAATAAAAAAATAAATACTCCTTTTATGACGGTGCTTCACTTGGCTTAGCGTATTTGTCACTGTATTGGACCAATAATTGGTGCATTAGCAAATATCACAAACATGCCATCAACACATGGACTGAATAAGCAAAGAATTCAAACATACTAAACATATCTGGGTTTTGGCGGCAACTTAGCATATTTGTCACTTTATTTGACCAATATTTGGTGTATTAGCAAATATCACAAACATCCCATCTGCACATCCCATCTGGACTGAATGAGCAAAAAACTCAAACATACTAAACATATCTGGCGTTTGGCGGCACCTTACTTGTCTGAGCATATGTGTCACTGTATTTAACCAATATTTGGTGTATTAGCAAATATGACAAACGTCCCATCTGTACATGGAGTGAATGAGCAAAGAACTCAAACATACTAAACATATCTGGTTTTTGGCGGTGTTTCACTTGACTTAGCATATTTGTCATTGTATTTGACCAATATTTGACATGTGAGCAAATATCACAAACATGCCATGTACACATTAACTAAATGGTCTAGAGTATACCGCCATAACAACCTTGTGTTGTGTTCCGGCATCAGTGACCAGGTTCCAGTCTCCTTTAAGAGAGCAGCAGCGCATTTGTAGCACCTTTGGTGTTGCAAATGTCCATAGGCGAGGGTAACCACTTTCCATCGAGTGGGCCGTCTGCCTGTCTGCTGAACTCCTGCAATAAAAAAATAAATAAAAAAAATGAGCATAGGACACACACATACTAAACATATTTGGTTTTTGGCGGTGTTTCACTTGACTTAGCATATTTGTCATTGTATTTGACCAATATTTGACGTATAAGCAAATATCACAAACATGCTATGTACACATTAATTATATGAGCATAGGACACACACATATTTGTCTTTCACAGGGGCGTAAAACGGTATGATATGTATGTGTCGACAGTAGCAACTGCTTATTTTTACTTGGTATATTTAAATCAAGTACAAAGTTACTAAAAGATCTTGGTAAAAAAGACGCTGGTGGATGCTCACAAGTTTATCAAAGTTAAAAATAACGTTGATTTATTAAGTTAGTTTAAAAGTTTTACAAACACTACGTTTAAACGCGACGGCTGCAACGACGCTAATGAACTAACCAAGTGGGGATGGTCGCGGCAAATATTCGACTGATCTGAGTCTTTTGATGTGTCAATAAAAACCGACAGTGTATGGAAACGCGATTTTGCTATTTGCGTTATTTGCCTTATTTGTACAAATGAAGGAAATATA
Organism: Dendrolimus houi; assembly: GCA_039645545.1. Classification (NCBI taxonomy): domain Eukaryota; kingdom Metazoa; phylum Arthropoda; class Insecta; order Lepidoptera; family Lasiocampidae; genus Dendrolimus; species Dendrolimus houi. Next base: position 1,236,410 of record CM077137.1, on the reverse strand, counting down.
ATGAATTATCTCCTCTACATACTCGCCAAATGAAGCGCCGCCATTAGAATCAAATATCGCATTATCCTGTATCTGTGCAGGAAGGAGAAAGAATACTAACTTCTGCAGCCCGGCGGCGTGTTCTAAGTGGCGACCGAACCACCCACTGCCAGATCGTAGGGCATTTGCCCGTCTGGATGGCCATTGAGGTCGGAAGACAACTCAAGGTTGTTGTAGACCTGGCTACCACAGCCATCCAGACTGACAAACGTCCTACCTTCTATCTAAAAATATGATCTTTAAATTTAATGAGTTGTTACTGGACTCTGAGTACATGTATCTACATGTATTGTGATGATAGTATAATCACGCGTGCCATATACCCGTCCAGTTGCGTGGTTTATGGCTAAGATTTGAGTGATTAAACTGTTTTATGGCGAAGTTAAAACAATGGTCTTGCTACCATATAGTCTGACTCTGTAAACTAAGTCTACTTTATTGGAAATAGGAAATAGAATCTGTGGCAATGTTCATTTTCTACATCTAGTCGGAGTCTTATACATTTTTATTGTTATTTGGAGGGCGAGGGGAGGTAGGGGGGTTATTCACAATGATAAGTCAACTCTATCGTTTATAAGGTTGCTATCTATTTATTTTGGTGCTTATGATAGGCAGGACTGAAAGTACTTACAATTTTCTATCAAATCCTTTAGATTAAATTTCTCTTGTTTATGTTTTATACTTCAACTTAACTTCTCTGAACATTATTATAATTCTAGTATAGGAACACATCCCTGAATTTTCTGATAAATTTGCACTTGTTTTTTTTTTAATTTATTACTTTATTTTGCTGAAAATACGAATTATATAATAGTTTAATTATTTGATATTGTCATTGAAAAATATGATAACGGGCGCGTTCCTTTAGTATCTCACAGCGCCCAAAATGCTCCGTCTGCCGTTCCACATGGTGACCACGGTCGTTATGGTTGTGGCGAAAACGTCACTAATAACGTCATGATTTTTGCTCACGCAGCGCTCACAACGACGCATGTCAAGAGGTGGGTCGAATAACCGTTCCACTTCAGTTTACGATTGTGACGCCGGCAAGCAAGTGGAACGGGAAAAATCGCGGCGGGAACGCGGTCGTTGTGAGCCTTGTGGAACGTAGCCAATATGTCTAATTTATTCTTTAGTCTTTTTAAACGTGAATTTGTCGTAGGTCGCATAAGATTTTCTTAAATTATCTCAGGTCGTGATACTATATTTGAAAATTTCTAAAAATAGAATCCACGTGTTTCTTGGAAATGATGTATAAGAAGAATCAGTTCTCCACTCAACATGCATTCAGCTACGAGCATTTGGCTGGAGTATTCCTCCAAGTACCTAAATACTAATATTTATCTACAGGCAGCTCTTCTCTCATATAACCCTGCCATCTGAAGCAGGAACTTAAGGTCTTCTTAACCAGAGATCTGTACAGCTCCGAGTCTTTGATGCTGCTTCGCAGACAGGTCCATCTATCATCCCGAGTACGGACCTCGGTACCCTGTACCCTACCGGCGCCCTGAGTGTCCTGCGTCTGACGTCCCGAGCGTCAGGAAGGCGCCAGGAACTATGAGGGTTGCTGCAGTTCCTGCGAGCGCCGCCCTGCCCTTCGTCGACTGACAGTCCACCTGCAGCCGCGACCCGCTGTCGTCAATGGCGGGTGCTCTAATCTACTCTCGAAGGTTCACATTCTTTTTTTAATATATTGTTACGAGTGTTATTTTTGTATTTAATATATTGTTACGAGTGCGGGACTCGAATTAAAATGCCGTTGGAATTACTATAGAATTTATTGGAACTATACAAGCACGTATAACACAGGTACAAATATAACTGGACACAACAACAACAGAAAAGTCCGTCACTATATAGCTTATCGAATGTACACACGTCTTGTCTCGCTTGTGACCATCGCTAGACTGCCGATCTCTCCATTGCGCCATTGCTATATAGTGCACCAATACAATATGGCTGCCCGCCCGCGTAGATCGAATTTCTTAGAATTCGTAATCTGCACACTTGCCTAATTATGTCGGCAAACGGCCATAAACGAGTACAATACACAATAGGCTGTTTTCTAATTACAAATTATAAACATAAGTTAAACAAAAGAAGTCCAAATGCCGAAAAGGTAATAAACAGCTGGTGTGCATTTCTTTGTCGGTCGTAACAATATAATTAATTGAATTTTGTTTATATTTAGAACTGTTATAATTTTTTAGATTGACATATACCCAAATAGTTGACCATGTTTAGATCAAATATAGTGAGACAAATTGACTTTGTTTACCATCTTTTGTACAACTATTATCTGTATTTTTACAAATAAAGATTCATTCATTCATTCATTCAAGGACTCGGGACTTTTAAGATAAGTGATACGCGTTTAGGGCCTCTCGTTATGTTTCTTAGGGCTGTGATAGTTTATCTAATATTATTGTAATAAGATAGCACCCAAATAAATATTGTAAGCGAGACCCGGCTGTTTTATTTCACTATGAGTTCCCTAAATGATTTCAGTCTATTTATAAAATATTATAATCAAAAAGGTAGTTTGTAAAAAATAGCTGTGACATACATTGGTTGGAAGGACGTGCCCTCTATAAAGGCATTTTTCAAAATGTCCACAAAGTCCAAAAAAAGCCACGAATATAAATCAAATCAGTCGAGACACTTTTTAGGTATCATTATTATTTTGTAAAAGCGTACAAATTTATTTCGTCATTACTATTTTAATTACATAAAAACTTAATTAGTTTCTTATATAAAGCTAGTATCATTATATATACGAAGCAAAAATTTTGTACCCCTTTTTACGAAAATTGCGCGGACGGAGGAGTATGAAATTTCGCACACTTATAGTTTATATAGAGAAGAAGCCAAGAAAGCTAATATTTTTTAAAAAATGTGCAAAAAAATACGTTAAATCTTGATGACTTAAATTAATCTAAGTTGAACTATTTAATATTGAAATTGTTTAACTTGAGAAAAGCTTAGGTTACTACTTAAATTTTATGTATATTAATATGATAATGTGAGGAAAGGTTATTTATTAATATATTTTTTTATTCATTATAAAATCTAGCGCTGCCGTATGCGTGAGAGAAAGGGAAGCCAGACAGACTGGCGCCGTAACGTGTTACGTAACGAAGCGGTTTACCCTCCCATAAAAAACATTACACACACTACCATGTATTTGAGACATCACGCATATATACTCTTTTGTTTATTGTTAGAGTCAAATTAACAATGTAGCCTTGGTGAAATCTGTGATTATAGAAGTACAGTCTTTGACAACAGAACCTTAATAATGTTCAAACTTATAATTTAAATTAATTATGGTCGAATTTCGACCACTAGTATACATAAACCTTCCTTGCATAATTATATCATGTAAGTAATGGTGAAAATCGCTTTACCGTTGCGTGGTTCAGGAGGAGTTAGCGGATATACAAGCAGACGGACACGGAAAGCAACTTTAGTTTTATACTATGCAAAGAAAATGTAGCTACTTGTTAAGGCGACGTCCTTGAGAATGTTTCGGTACTGATTTCTCGGGTGATAACGGGGATTCCATAGACGCGATCGTTTTTCAGATGCATCATTGTTTTATTGGGCATAAAATAAAATAGTATTTAAAAAAAAATATTTTTATTTTATTTATTTCAGGAAAACATGTCCCATAGTATTAATATATACTACATTACATTATTCAGATTAAAATTAATACACACAATTTACGTATACATACATATTGTTACGAGCTACAGGACTCGAATTAAAAATGCCGTTGGAACTACTATAGAATTTAATAGAACTGTACAAACACGTATAAAACAAATACAAATAAAACTGGATGCAACCAGTTCACATTGCACTGTTCAATACAATTCGAACGCGCAAAATCCGTCGTTTATATCGCTAATCGAGAGTACTAAAAAACGTCTTAATCGCTTCGTGGTCGTCGCTTGACTACCCTGCCCTCCATTCGGGCCTCGTCTTATACTAACTACACAGTACCAAGAAATTAGAGGCGCACAAAAGGTTTCTAAGAAATTTAATTTGCACACCTGCGAACGTCCACAAAGTCGAATACAATAGGGAGGGATTATACTTCGACGCTAATGATGGTTATAAAACAAGTAAAAAGACAATAGCATGTTTTTCTTAACTACAAATTCAAAAGTCAAAGGATTCCTTAATCCGGCTGAAGGACAACAAGCTGCGCTTACAAAATAGGCTGCGCGGCTTATCTTTGACGGCATGTATCAATATTCACATTCACACTTATTCACATATATACCACAAGTTATAGTTTGACTATATTATTATGTATAGCGCAGCAGTGCCTAGCGTAAGTAGGTACAGTCTACCCTATCGGCAATCATCGCCAGGACGGCGTTGGTGCTGGCCCGCCCCCTGCGCACTAGGGTATAATGTATAATGGGTATATAGGTATAATGAAACTAAATTATTTCTTTCCCTTTTATAAAGATGTACATATTTTTTCATCCTGTTTTGATAAAAATTGAAGGTGTAAAATAGAACAATTATCTAGTTGATTTAACTTTTTTTTATCGACGGAGTACAGCAGACAGGCAGATGGCCCCACATGATAGAAAGCGGTTACCGTCGCCTATGGACGTTTGCAACATCAGAGGTGTCACTAACGCGCTGCCGGGCTCAAAGAAATTTTATGACACCCTTTTTAAAAAACCCCATATTGTAGCGCTGTGGGAAAACCTCGGCTGGGAGCTCATTCCAAATCCCCACGGTGCGCAAGAGAAATGTTCTAGAAAACCGTTGCGTACAAGAGCGAAGCGGCTCTAGGAAGTGGGGATGAACGCCCAGCCGATGGCGTGCGGTGCGGTGGTAAAAAGAAGACGAAGGCACCATTCTAAACAGTTCCTCTCTCAACGGAACACTCTCCGTTGTATAGTCGGTAGAATATGCAGAGAGACGCGAAGTCTCTCCGAAGGCTAAGCGTATCTAAACCGTCTGTGAGTGTGGGATCATGGACAATGCGAACGGCTCGACGTTGAATACTGTTCAGGGGATTTAGCTAGTAGGCGGGTGCCCTGGCCCACAAGTGTGGGCAGTATTCCATATGCGGCCTCACCTGAGCTTTGTAAAGCACAAGGCGTTGCCCCGGAGTGAAGTACTGCTTGGACCGGTTTAGCACTCCCAGCTTCTTGGAGGCAAGTTTTGCCTTGCCATCAAAGTGGCACCTGAACTGTACATCGTTTGCAATGTCGACACCAAGGATCCCAATACTTTTAGAGGTGGTGAGGGTTGTTCCTTGGAACTGAAACGCATGTACGAATGGGGTTTTCTTGGCAAAGAATATGCAGACCTGTGTCTTTGTGGGGTTGAATTGGACAAGGTTTTGTCTTCCCCACTCAGAGACTCTCTCTAAGGAGTTCTCTACCTTAGACACAAGTCTAAAATGACTATCAAATTCTCTGTTGCTACTTACAAAAGTTCAGCTGAGATTTAACTTTCAGCGGTGTCAGCTTTTCAAACAACATAATCGACTTTTGTTAAGACATAATACCTTTGACATAACAGTATCGAGTCGAGTGGATTAGATGCATTGATACGCGGGTCGCGGGTTCAATACTTGTGTAATGCAATGATCGATTGAACTAACACTGTAAGTACACAATGAGGTAGTCCCGATGCAAATGCAGTTGTAACCGGCACTTGCGAAGTTACGAGATCAAGCTGTTTGATGATAATGCAGTCAGATTTCAGAAACGGTTGAGCCCACCTGTTTCTATCATATTGTTACGAGTTGCAGGACTCGAATTGAAATGTCGTTGGGATTATAGAATTTATTAGAACTATACAAACACGTATAACACAGGTACAAATATAACTAAACACAACCAGTACAAACGTAATGCACGATTCAATAACACGCACAAAGTCCGTCACTATATAGATTATCGAATGTACACACGTCTTGCCACGCTTGTGGTTATCGCTTGACTGGCGATCTCTCCATTTGGGCATTGATTTATACAGCACGATGCAATATGTCTACCTGGCAAGCGTCGACGCAATTTCCTAGAAGTCGTAATCTGCACAACGGACATAAATGAGTACAATAGGCTGCTCTCCACAACAACCAATAAATAAGTAAACAAAAGGAGACGGTCATAAATGTTATTAGCTCAAACGCCGACGGGTAATAAATGTGCTTTGTTGACAGATATGCAGGCCCAAATTGTAACAATATCTATAACGTGGTGGTTAAATTCTGTGACACCAAAAATAAGTCGGGCAAAGAGGGTAAAAAAATCAGTTCAGAGGGCTTAAAGCGGTCGCCTTCGGAGAATTTCTTAGTGCAATTGACACGTGTCTAGATATACTGGTAGTTGTAAAATATAGCATCAAATTCCACGTTATATTGATACTTGTCATACTCATCATTACGTTGCATTAATTCTTCAAAAAGCAAATCTGTAACATACTTCTGTATAGCACTTATAAAAAAAAGAACTTGAGATATAAATAGAAAGTCTTTTGGGCACGTTTCCGATTGACAACGGTCTGGTACTAGATTTTATAGTATAATTTAATTTATTTCTAAGCAAATAAATATGTAATTAATGCTAAAAAATGAAAAATCAGGTAAAATATTTTTAACGAAAATAGAATATGAAATATAAAGAAAAACAACTTTTAACTAGACGTGTTACTGGTGAGTTTCTTGCCGCTTCTTCTCCTTAACAGCAATAACACGTTGCGAAGCGGTGTATATAGACTGGGAAGTAAAATTAAATTTTAATCTATATGTATGACTTTCAAAAATTGTTCTTCAGTGGAACTTATCTATACATATAATAAAATTGTAGAGGTCAAATTTCTGTACAATTAAAAAAATGCCAATAACCGAGTCAGGGGGGTGTAAGAAGTGAAGTAGAACTAATTTAGATTTTTTTCAATTTTTTTGTTTCTCTGTCTATCTGTTTGTACCTACCGGCTAATCTCCGAAGCGACTGGACCGATTTAAATGAAATGTTGTATGGTGGTAGATTATATACCTGGTCAATATATAGGATACTTTTGATCCCGAAAAATTAAAGAGTTTAAAAACTTTAATATTGCCGGTATCATCATCATACAATAAAACAATTCATACATTAAAAAACAATTAGGCTATATATCACCACGCTAAGACCATTAGGAGCAGAGCACCAATGAAGAATGATTTAAAATCGGGAGGGTTTTTTTAACTATTCCACGCGGACGAAGTCGCTGGCAGAAGCTAGGTTTGAATAAAAACATTTGAATTAGAGATATCTAGGGAAAATGGAAAAACGATTTAAGAGAACGAAAGTACGATATTCTACTATATTCACAAAAAAATGACGCATAAATTTAACTTTGAATTTAGTTATGATGATGTGTATATAGGTAATGTGAGAACAGTATTGTTGTCTGTTTGTCATAAAAGATTAGAAAGATTTATTATTCCGACGGCACCTTGTAAAACCAGATAACTTATATTCTCAAGTTAATGGCGAAATAATTTTATCAGTGTTAATTATTACTTGGATAATACAATTTTTCAGCTAATTAAACTATTGTTAAGGACTTCAGTTAGTGTTTAAATTTGACGTTGTAGAGCTACGCCAAAACCCGAACTACACATTTTATTGTAGTTGGGGAGGCCAAGCGGGGATTTTGGGATTTACTCGAGCGTGGCAGAATAGCATAAGCGGAGAAACCTTGCTCCCTATTATGTACCCCCATCATATTTTATATATTATTATTACCCTTCATATAGGGTGAGAGTATTTTTTATAGTTCAATTTTTTTCAAACCGTCAGATTAAGGAAATTCCTACACATAATTGTCAGATTATGGGTCAACACGACAAGTACATCAAGCTGAACCTTCTGTATATTAATCTCACGCGCTCGAGTATTTTAATATTAAGTTTTTTTGCATTTTCAAAAATCGGCCATGTCTTTTGGTCGCGTCCAAATCGTCAGTCTTTTGAATAGGAGTTCCTTTAGGGTTTATTTGACATTCCTTTTGAATATCTGACGCGCTTGAGTATTTATGTGCTATTCTTTTTTTGAAAACCAGTGAAAGAGCATACATCATATAACTTTTTTATTTTTAGCATCTAATCTTCACAATCCAAAAGGTCCCCGCGACGCTCGAGTAACTCCACATTTAGCATCTTGGTCTCCCCTACTATTGTATTTGTATTGTAAATAATGCAGCTTATTTAAAGAGCTGTCTATTTGAATTTAACTAGCTCGCTTGCAAATTATTACGTGACTAGTAAACAGAATTAACTATATTACAGCGAAACCTGAATCCTCTCACAATCGACGGGTTATTCACCCCCATTTCCTGGAGCTGGGAACTTCCCGCCGAGGTTTTCCCTCGCGCTATGACATGGGGTCGTTTAAGAAGGACGTTATAAAATTTTTTAGAGGCCGGCAACGCGCTGGCAACGCTCCTGGTGTTGCTAACCATCTTCCATCGAGTGAACCGTCCGCCTGTTTGCCTGCTTCAGGCAATAAAAAAAGAAACCTATATAACTGTGGTCTGAAGGGATCTATATTTTTTATCGCTTATAGAAGCTTTGCATTTACCCAATTTCCCAAATAGCCATGTTAACATGAGAGTTGTTTTATTTATGGAGGGTCCAACCAAATTGGTATGGGCATATAATGAGGAGGGATGGAAGTCACGTGACAAAAGGAATGTTAAACTACAAGATGTTTTACAAGCTTAAGGTGCTATACCAAATCAGATCATATCTAAATCAGAGTCTCAGATTTCGATTAGTTGAGTCGTTAATCTTATCCCAGCTCAATTACTCTGATATAGTTATCGGTCCTCGTCTTTTAGTAAGAATACAGAAACTCATCCAACGAGTTCAAAATGCATGTGCCCGATTCGCTTGGAAATACTATTTAGAGGGCATGTGACCCCGTTTTTAAATGATTATTCAATACTTAAAATTAAACACGGTCGCAAGCTTCATCTCGTGTGTCTACTTGTCGGTGTAATTAAAAACAAAGCACTTAAGTATTTATACGAAAAACGTTTATGGGCAGGCTCACATAGATCTATTAATCTACGATAATGTGCAGTACAGCTTATTACTTTGCGACACCATTCAGCCACTTTTAAAGGCAGCTTCTGGTATTCGGCTTCCAGGTGCTGGAACAATATTCCGCCAGCAATAAGAACCGTTCGAAGTGCATGTACGAACACCAAAGGCAGCAAGCAGATCTCGCACTTGACACAAGCGCCTTTTAGTCAGCCTGGTCGAGTCTTTTTCATGGTTATAGTTCTATTTAATTTCATTTCTTATTGTTCGTAACGTACCTGTTATTATTTTACAAAATATGTCTATTTTTTGTTTCATGTTGTTCTAATTATAAATAACATTAAAATATTAAGTGTTCATTAGCTATTTTTTTATTTTATTTTCTTCTGTGAAGGTGACGTTACTGCTTGGCACTAACGGAAGACCAGCGCTGGTTGTTATCAACCAGCATTTGCTGAGTTAGGGCCTTTTTAGAGTTAGTTAATTTCGGCTTTTATTAAACTGCTTATATATACTTTTTACAATTTTAAACATTATTTTCTTTCTTTCTTTCAAGATGGATGGGTACAAATATAAAGGTAGACCGAAAAACAGATGGATGGATTGTGTGAAAGATGATATGATGATTTGTGGTCTGACAGAACATGTATGTCAGAATAGAGTAGGGTGAAAGGAAAAGACATATTGTGCCAACCCCCATTAATTGGGATATGGTGAAAGAAAAGAGAGAGAGGGTATTGGTAGGAGGGTATTACATACCGATTGGAATGATACCACGCTTTCATAGAATATTCGCGTAAAACGGTAAGCTTTGAGCGAAACGTGTTTCGTGCTGTCATAATTTGCGACTAGTACACATAATGAAATATTTTATTTGATTTTTTTACGTTTCAACCACTTTTCAGTAGCCGTGATTATGGAAAACAAAGATGTCAAATGTCAATGAGTATTGTCAAAGTTTTGTTCAGCCTACCGCCAGCTTGCTCGTTTTAATGATTTTGTTTTATTTGGTTATTATTTACTCGCTTACTCATGATTTCGCAACATGTTGTGGCTTGAAGGGAAGAAGCGGCGCCAGAAACTCTTCAGCAACATGCCTAGCTCTAATAATTTTATATAATACTAGGATATGCCCGCGACTTCGTCCACGCTTGACTTGAAATTCCCGCGGGATTCCCAGGACACAGAATACCGCAGAATTTGAAAAAAGAACCCAAGCTATCGTTTTAGTGGAAACTGTGTCGGTATAAGCTGATTTTTATGCATCCGTACAACTTCAAATCGCTGACAAGAAAAGTTTGTATAGGCCGAAAGAAGGTTGTTTGGCGATACTAAGTGGACTGGCATTATAGCAGAACTGCATTATTCATAATACGAAGCGGTCGCTGTTATTGAATTCGGTCTAAACAACTATATTTAATATAATAATAACAACTACACGATATAATTATTGCATCATAAACAATGTTCAATTTTTTGGATTAAACCGCAAATAGCCTTAAAAGCAACTGTTACTAGGCCTAGAGAACCTAATAATTTTTGAGTGATCATTGAGTAAACTATAATTTAACTTGCGATATATTTGAGTGCTTCTGTCATTATTGTTAAGGGTGATTTACATTGAGTGAGTTACTGACATTAAATACGAGGAAAGTCAGTGCTGACTTAATACTTCCATCGTGGTCGAGGCCATGCTCCAAAGTGATAGCCAGCTGGCAGGTGGTTTACTCCTTCTGCGAGTCAATAATGATTAGGGAGGCAGCCCTACGAGAGAGGGAGAAGACGGTTCAAGCAGCCTTCGTCCATCGTCGTGAGACGGGCGTAAATCTACTCCCATGAGTCTATCGCAGGGTACCGCTGCATACGGGGGTAGCAGCGGACTTTCTCCTCTGCTGATGTAGGGTTGCACACGAGGGCGTTGCGGTACAGTATCGCTGATCTAGATCCCGTGGCGTCCCATCAATTGTATTTACGAATAGAGGCGCAGGTTTAGTTTAGTGGGTAGTTTGGTCGGATTCGGTCCCTGGGGCGAGGCGGGCACTCGTGCTGCGGCCTTAAGCGCTGCATTTGGCCTTCGCCCGAGTGTGTGTCGCAAGAAAAGACATTCCTCTACGTTAACAAAAATTAATGAGGTGTCTTCAAAAGTGTTAATAAACATTGAAAAGTATCGAAAGCTTTCGAAAACCATCGAAGAAAACAAACAAATTGTATCCAAAATAGCGTATTTGGATATATACACCGGGTTAAAGAACTATATTTCTAATAAAATACTTTTTTCAATTCACTTAAACTGTAAGAACATTTATAAGTTATTGAAAAATAAATTGTAACTTGTAACGAGATAAAAATCACAAATACTAAAATTACAGGTAGTTTTGATTTCTTTTTTGTACATGTAAGTTACAAGTTCCTTCGAACCAAAAGAAACAAGGCTCTAGATTTCGTGGAAGTGTCATTCTGTAACTTGTTAGTTTTTATTTATTTATTTTATATGAGTAATGTCTTATGTATTAATTTTTGGTGGTATAAATGGAAGATGGAAGAGAAACGAGTTGTTTGTACAGAGAAGAAACTGTATTACAAAAAATAAAAATTATATAATTTTCATTTTTTGCAATACAGTTTTACTGACACAGTCAGTTGTAAACAGATAATTCTGTATTTAACACAAACCAGCCTGTGATGAACTAAAAATTTCTCAACATTAATATACAAAGATTTATATATATATATATATATATATATATATATATATATATATATATATATATATATATATATATATTATTTTAGATCTTATTCATTGCATTAAAGTTTGAAATCTTATCTTATACTAATATATAAAGCTGAAGAGTTTGTTTGATTGATTGAACGCGCTAATCTCAGGAACTACTGGTCTGATTTAAAAAAATCTTTCAGGGTTACATAGCCCATTTATCGAGGAAGGCTATAGGCTATATATCATCATACGCTAAGACCAATAAGAGCGGAACACCAATGAAGAATGTTTTAAAATCGAGGGGTTTTGAAAACAAATTCCAGGCGGACGACGTCGCGGGCACAGCTAGTTGTATAATAAAACAAGAAGTGTTGGAAAAAAGTCTTATTATACTTTTTTTGGTATCGCTTCCATCCGCTCAGAGCGTGTAACGCCCGATAAGGAACTTTATTACAAAAAATTTAAAGAAAGGCCATCGTGTAAATTGATTTGGATTCAGTAGAACGGTGTCGAGTCAGGGCTAACTGCAATATTCCCGACTGAACTTTTTGGAGTCGATTCGCCTCCCCCGGTATCCGCGCCAACGATACTGACTTCATCTAAACGACGAAGTCAGTAATCGATCAGTCGCTGACACTGTCTTTTAGGATGAAAACAAAGCAGACCCTCCAGTTTCATTGCTATGGTCTATCTAACTTCTTACGAAAAGTTGTTTCTTTTTAGATACCTCTTCTTCTAACATTTCTGTCATATCTTCTTTTTTTATGTTTTCTAGTAGGCAAACTGGCTTCCATCGCCCATCGACATCTGCAACACTAAAGGAGCTGATGCGTTGCCTACCTCGTCACGCCCTTTTTGAAGAGCCCCATATAGTAGCGCTCTGGAAAAACCGCGGGAGGGAGTTAATTTCATAACTTGGACACATATGGCATGAAGGAGCGTCCGCCACGTACCGTGCAGGACTTCCAAGTGTCTAGGAAGTGGAACTCTCAATCGCCGGCGAGTGGTGCGATGATAGAATGGCGGCGTAGGCCCCAAATCAAACAGCTCATCAGAGCATTCCCCGTTGTACAGACGGTAGAATACGCTTAGATTAGCAGAAGAGAGATCTAACAGCAGATTGGGAAGTTTTCTCAAAGAATAATTCAATTGTATCAAATTCTGCTGTTTTCGAGAATTAATTTTTCCCTACTGACTTTAATAACGTGCGTATACCGTGGGAAAATAATCAGAACGCTTAGTGAGAGTTTTTTAGTACTCAATGACGTTCGAGTTAACGCAATTTTGTATGGCACGATATATGTTTACCTTCACACTCACGAGATGGCGCTAAGTCATTCCCATACAAAATTGGGTTAACTTGTACGAGATCGACTAATAGAAATATTCGCAATAAGCACACAAAACTATTGACTACACGTAAACGGTATGAGTCAGTTTTCAGCGCTAATACTGACGCCTGTTACTGACTCAATGTAAAACAGCCTTTATACTCAATTTTGCATGCTTACATTTAATAACGTGGTGTATTAGAATTTTGGAGTTACATGGCAATTTTTGGAAAATATGGACCCTTTGTAAAATCTTTATGTTTGTCTGTTTTTTGTCTCTGTATGTCAGTTATTTGTTTCGCCAACCAGTGGGTTCCTGTGGAAGATTTAGTAAGAAATGAAAGTCTGTATGCTGTAGCAAAATTTTGAATAGGGTTAGCCGACATAAACATTGTTACGAGTTACGGGACTCGAATTAAAATGCCGTTGGAATTACTATAGAATTTATTAGAACTATACAAACACGTATAACACAGGTACAAATATAACTGGACACAACCAGTACAAACGTAATACACGATTCAATAACACGTGCAAAGTCCGTCACTATATAGCTTATCGAATGTACACACGTCTTGTCTCGCTGGTGACCATCGTTAGACTACCGATCTCCCCATTGGGCCATTGCTATATACAGCACCAATACAATATGGCTGCCACCCGCGTAATCTGCACACCTGTCTAATTATGCCTGCAAACGGCCATAAACGAGTACAATAGGCTGCTCTCAACAATAACCAATAAATAAGTAAACAAAAGAAGACAATCATAATGTTATTCTCTCAAACACCGACGGCGGGTAAAAAATGTGCTTTGTTTAAAAATATGCAGGTGGCCCAATTGTAACAATATTACTAATATATATAACCTGAGGATTATTACTTTTTTAATTTACATATACGGTGGAATATCGTTAGACAGATGTTAAAAATTATATAATATCAGCAAACGTTGTTCTGCCCTAAAGAAATAAAATCTAGAACCCGATAGCAGCGCTACTCACTGGATCCAATGGTGAATCTAGACCATCCCGAGACCCACTTGAACACACACAAAAAATTTCATCAAAGTCGCTCCAACCGTTTAGGAGAAGTTTAGTGACATACACACGAAGAGATGAATCTATAATAGGTATTATAAAATTCTAAAAATGCCGTGTCTGTAGATTGAAGCTATTTAAAAAAACGCAACTGGAATACACTATATAAACGATGGAGAACACTATGCAATTTTTTTGGATTTCTTGTCTGTTTGTCTGTATGCATGTTTGTTCGGGATTCACGTAACTACTGGACCCATTTTGATGCGGCTTTTGTGTTAAATTCCTTGATCTTAAAATCTGCGTTATTTTTTATCCCGGGAATCCCGTGGGAATGTAAAATGGAAAAACTAGCTTATTCCAACAAAGTTTTGACTAAAACGACAGCTTACATTCTTTTTTAAATGCTGCGGTACTTCGTGTCCCGGAAATCACGCGGGGATTTCAGGTCAAGCGTGGACGAAATGGCGGGCATATCCTAGTTTTATATGTAATAGTTTATATTTTAGTCAAATCATATATGATTCCAAGTAAGATTTTGTGTTTGCGTTGTGTTTAAAACTCGATTTATGTTGACAATATGAATTGAGCTTTGTTCAGTTACATTTTTTTTAATTGCAGGAGTTCAGCAGACAGGCAGACGGCCCACTTGATGGAAAGCGGTTATCATCGCCTATGGACATTTGCAACACCAAAGGCGCTACAAATGCGTTGCTGCTCTCTTAAGGGAGACAGGAACCTGGTCACTAATGCCAGTATTCTTTCTCCGTTCCTGCACGGATAAAACACTTCAGTATATAATTGGTCGAAATTTGTGCTTTCTTTCGTTAATGTATCGCGTAATTATCCTGAAACTCTGAAGTATTTGAATTAACTTTTTGTTCATTTATTTAGTACGTGTGAAGTCACAATGGAATTTATGTATGTAAAATTAAGATGTACTCAGCTAGATATGTGTAATCTAGTATTCCGTGTCTCGAATTTAACATTTTAGGGTTCCATGGGACAGCGAAATCCTTTTAAAATTTTCATGTAGTCTGTCAGTTTGTCTATGTAAGGCAGAGTTATTTTTTTCTAACACTACTCGATGTATTATCTATTGAATTCGACAAGAAAGCATATTTTATAAAGGTTCCTACTGATAATACAGGAAATTTCGAAGTTATAGTTTTATAACTAATAAGTGATATACATATATTAAATAATATATATATATATATATATATATATATATATATATATATATATATATATATATATATATATATATATATAAAATGCTAAAAACAGAGTCAGGGGGATGTAAGAAGTAAAATAGAACTAATTTAGATTTTTTTGTTTCTCTGTTTGTCTGTCTGTTTGTACTGGCTAATCTCCGAAACGACAGGACCGATTTAAATGAAATTTTGCATTGCGGTAACTTATAGCCCTGGTCATCATATAGGGTATTTTTGATCCCGAAAAATTAAAGAGTTCCCGTGGGATAGTTAAAAAAGCGCATCACGCGGACGAAGTCGCGGGCATCAGCTAGTACATAATATAGTCGTGGTGGCGTAATGGCTAGCGCACGCGACCCAATCTCAGAGGGCGCCGGTTTGCACCACTGAGGCAGTTTTCTGACCTATTGTGCATATTATTACAATTAGTGTTAACAGCGGTGAAGGAAAACATCGGGATGAAACCTGCACATCGAAATAACAGATGTGTCAAACCTGCCATGCCGCCTTTGAGAGGAGTGGCGGGCTCACTGTCCGTTCCCCTATAGTGGAAGGCCTGAGCCCAACAGTGAAACGATTATGGGCTAATATTTATAAGTAATATACTAGCTATACCAGTTGAACAATAACAGCCCACAAACAAACGTCCCACTGCTGGACTCAGGCCCTCTAGGGAATTGATAGTATACCAGCCACGCTTGTGCATGGTGGTTTCGCGGGTTTAACACTGTGACACATCTACTATCTCGATGCGAAGGTTTCATCACGATGTTTTTTTCACCTTTATCTCGCGTGCTGCACGTCGCACGTAGTAATTGCAGCAAAATGCTCATGAGATCAGAAAAACTGCCTATTTTTTTATTGAAAAAAACCAACAGCGCCTATTAAAAAGTACAAACAAACAAAATAGTACTTAAAATGTAGGGCTAATAACAGGTTTTTCTATCAAGTTAATTTGCGAACAAACGAGCGAACTAAATTTTTGTTAAAATTAAATCAATATTGTTACGACATAGACGCCGACAAAGACAAATTCACACCTGCATACCTGTAAAAACACATTTTATTACCTTTCGGCATTTGGACTTCTTTTGTTTACTTTGTGTTTAAAATTTGTGATTAGAAAACAGCCCATTGTGTATTGTAATCTTTTATGGCAGTCATTAGCCAGGTGTGATAACCACGAGCGAAGCAAGACTTGTGTATATTCGGTAATCTATTCAGTGATGGACTTTGCGCGTGTTAGTGAATTACGAACTTCTGCATTACGTTTGGACTTGTTGTGTTCGGTTATATCTGTATCTGTTTGTATAGTTATATAATAACCTCTATAGTAATTCCAACGGCATTTTAATTTGAGTCCTGCAACTGGTAACATTATATACATAAGTCAATAAGTAAAATAAGTATATACTGACATAAATACATACACACATACATACATAATAACAGATACATATGCATACAGAAACAGCTAAATAAAATACATTGATACAATGTAAAAATATACATTAATATACAATAAAATTTAAATATAAAAAATATTTATATTTATTGAACATATTACTTACATATATTCTTATTTTTATATGATGTGGTGGTTATCTGTTCCAATAATTGATTTGAAGATTAAACTTTTCAATACAGGCTTAGAGTAAGGAAACAAGTAAATCTTTGAGTTTGGGACGCGAGTGCATGAATCACTAAGCTATCACAACTTAGTATATAAACTGTTTTCCGAATAAAAGATAAATGAAAAATAAAATATAGGAATCTATAAAATACTTTGTATAAAGAAGAGAAAGAACCCCGTTAAGCAACAACCAGGTAGTGTGGTCGGAGCCTAAGTTTGCCTAATAAGAACAACGATGGGTGCCCGCCCCACCGAGAAGGCATCTGTGCGCGCGCGCAGCTCGTCGCAGTCATCGCTCAAGCGACACCGCGCATCGGCGCATCCCGCGACGCATAACAGCGCGAACGACTGTATATTCAAAGTTCTATATTGCACTTTACAAGGATTTACCCATCTTCTATACTGTTTGTAAGTTATTCAGTTTTAACACAACTTATTTTTTTAATATCTTTTATTAAAAGGAGAACACAGAAATAAATAATATATTAAAATTATATCTCCTCCTTAATTATTAAAATAGTTATTAATAATAAATATTTATTAAATTACAATGCCTTTATAAACAAATACAATAAAAGAAAACTTAGCTTAGTTATATTGTATTCTACCCATAGTCCCTTTAGAATATAAGTAAAATCAAAATTCAATCAATATTATAGATTTTTTAATAAATTGTATTCAAAGGAAACCGTAGGATTAAATAGTATATTAGAATTATGTTTTTGCTCTGATTATTAAAATATACAAAATTCACTTAAAACATACAAGTTTTTCTATAGATTGTTTTGAAAAAATAATATATTAGAATAGTGTTTTAAGCCTTAATCATTAAAATGTACAAAATTAATTTAAAATATATAAAAAAGTTGAATTAATTTATATAAATATACTAAAGCTTTCTGCCTAGTTTTAGGTGTCAAAGCCCTCCCATATTAGTTTAAGTGCAAATGTTACTATTTTTTAATACTTGACTAACAATAGTTAAAATATAAAAGGAAGTAAAACTGAAATATATTTACAATGTAACACAAAGAAAATATAATAATGAAAATTGCATACAATATATGAAACCAAAATCGCCGTTAGAAATGTTATTTCAACCAAAAACAAAGTTAAAAAGTTTTATAGTGTCATAAAATTAAAATATACTTAATTTGTTGTTAAGAGAGTACTAGATTTAAAAATAATAATAATAATAATCGACAGACAAACACACATATTGTATATTCCCAAATTAAGCAAATTACGCTTGTGTTATGGGTAATATACAACGTACCACTCTGGCGCCGATCCCAGACACCCAGACGGAGATCCCAGATACCCGAGTAAATAACGGAGAAAATACGTTTTCCGAAATTTACTATACCAGGAATCGAACCCGGAGCCTCTGCGTTGCAGTGAGGTAGGCCGGCAACGGCTTAGCCTGCTCAACCACATAATTACCACGTAAATGTGAATAATATAATGATATTAAAATCTAGAAACCTTAAAATCTAGAAAAATCTAACCAATGAAGTAGATGGTTTAGTCAAAATTAAGTTCATCATTAACCTATTTCAATATTCAATACTAATTCAGTAGATTAACAAAGTTAACTATAAAATTTAAACTTCAATTTTAAGATTTCTAAAAGTAAGGCATCAAAATAACACCGATAGAAGGGAACCCTTCAACTGTACTTTAGACCTTTACTACAAAGGTCAAAAGTTTTTCCGTCTATTATAAAGCTACAAAACAAATGTGGGAACTTTGCCAGCGCTGTACGCATTTTACTATAATCTCTCCATTCTACCAAATGTACAATACAGAAATAGCAGGGTAATTATTGTATCAAATTATTGTTATAATTTTATTGTAGATCATAATTAGAATTTGAATTGAATAGAGAATTAAACATGTGTAATTATTACGTAATAGCACTTACGCAAAGTATACTAATTGCATTTAGGAAAGTGTCTCAAAAATATTTATTTTTTATAATTAATTAAAATGACCTTTGGCCGAATTTTTGCCACAAATTTATTTAACCTCTCACAAGACGACTGAAGAACAATAGTGCTGTGTATAATTTTTCACAAGTCCACCAATGTTGCTTTGTCAAATTACTTTGATACAGTGGTTTTCAAATATTTATTTATTTCAGACCCCATTATTTTTTGTCATTTCATTCCGGCCATTTTTCTAACCTTTTTGTATATTTTTATTTATATTAAACATGATAACATAGCAATGTAATAGTTAAGTAGAGAATACAGTGGATAAACTAGTACAGTGAAGGAAAAAACATATAAATCCCTTAAGACTATAAGTAGAATACTAAGTTTAGGTCATCGAAGTCAATGGGTAAGGTTCCTAGAAGGCTGGCTACGTTACCGCGCTGGTTCGCCATACTGATCCGTTGTCTGAGGTAGGGACCAGCCTTCAATGAATTTCATTTCACATAGCATAAATGAAATATTAACTAGTAACACAGTAAAGTTTATTATACGGAATTTTACCGGGGTGCATTGATAAAGACATAAAGCAAATCTTTTGCCATAATCCCAGTAAATTGTGAAAAATTTACAATTAAATAACATGTAATTAATTTATTACATATTAATTATTTATAGATAGATTGAAAACATTTTATTGCTCTCCAAAATAAACAATTACAAAAAACTAGGTAATTACCATACTTCTTGACAAAACAATAGACGGCCTTATCGTTAAAAACTAGTTTTTTATAGTACTAGTATTTGAAGTTATTTTTTTAATGTATAAAGTACAGTTCTGAATTTAAAAAAAACCATAACAATAATAGATATTCATGTCAAAGATTTGTTTAATTTAATTATTAACTTCTTTAATGCTATGTTTTTATTAATTTCCATTATAATACACAAATTTAAGTGACTGGTTCCTTCTTTGTTCATTTTAGTATATTTTCAATACGATAATTACATGCAATATATAATTAGTCAAACAGAAAATTTATTTAAATGTCTTCTTAAATATCACAACTATAATCAAATTTTAAATAATATTGTATTTTTTTTTGTTTACTTGCTGTGATATTTCCAGAACGTGTTATTTGTTACGTAGATATTCTTAGTTAATTATGTTTTCTAGAGATCCGTAGCTATTTTAGCGAAAAGTGAATAGATAGCGAGATATTAGGTCTTTGAGACCTAATATCTCGCTATCTATATAGATAGATATATCGATATATAGATATATAGATTGGCGTATAACTTGAAAATTTTAGGGTCACCCTCCCAAATTTTGGGAACCACTGCCCTGACTGTCCGAATGTTTGCCGGTTCTTTTTCTTCATTTTAAACCTAATTATGTTATAATGTTTGCGCAACTTAAGTTTGTCGTGGGAAGCCATTGTCGCGGCCGTATTCCGTACGAACAGATTGTTTTTGCCATATTAAGTGTTATGAATCAGTTATACAATACAGGAACACTGTTTTTAATTATTTGACAGTGTAGGCTATATATAACACAGTGTCGTAGTGAGATTCAAATCTCTTCTGTGAATATATGTTTCTTATAATTTAACTATAATTTATTGTTTTAATAAATTTATTTGTTTTATTTAATTATATTGACTGAGAAATATTTTTTTAATATTGGTCAATTAATATGTAAATCTAGTTTGTTTGTTTCATGTTTACGGCCATGGTAGGTTATTTCAGTTTAGCTTATTTGAGGCAATTTTCAGACTGACAGACAAAAATTCTAAAAAAGGTTATTTATGATTACGCGTCGTGTAAACAGTTGTTTTAACTAAAATTTTGGCATACAAAAACCAAAATCTTCAATTTTATTTACTGCTACAGATAGCATAATTTCTACTCCAGAAATTAGGTAAACGGGTTCACTATGTCGCGCAGTACCATTTATTTAAGACATAAATTGGTAGACTTTATTTACGATAAATATGAATTCAAATATCTCAACAATAAAATTACAAATGTGTCATATAAATTTGATTTTGATTTAACAAATCAATTGCTGTGATTTTTTTAATTATATGAAACAATTTAATTGTATGAATCCAAAAAAATAAAATTGCCATACATGCCTTGGTTTTTCTTATGGAATAAATTTTTTCGTAAAATTTTATATGATATCTGATATCTAATTCTAAATGTACCTTAATTTAAATAAGAGATTTAATCATAATTAAATAGTATAGATGATTACAATAATCGTATGTGTGATGTACAAAAATAATCTTATATGAAAGCCATAAGTAGGTACATACGGTTATACGTGTTAGACCATTAATAGATGTAAAAATTTCATAATTATATACATAACTGCAATCAAAAGTAGGCATCAATACTTTCCTTTCGATATTTTAGTACTCTCTAAAACTATTAAGCTTCCTAATAATTAATTCCTAATTAAACTTTTGAATGTACAGTCGTGTTAACGAGTGATTATTTAATCTGTGACAAGTGACATAACTGCAAAGTTTCGTGAAACAAGACTTGCCTGTGTGAGAACTCAGCGATTTAGGTAAGTGATTGTACTTGTATCATTGTTATCTTAAAGGCTAATTTACGCTTACTTAAGTGGCCTATGTAGGTGATAAGTTTAGTGTTAAGTAATTAATAAAATGTGTAAGTAAGACAGACATAAATACAATTTTAAATTGTGTTGCGTATATTATTTTTATTTTATTTGGGAGGCTAAGAGCTGTAATTTTGAACGCGGCCCTGAAGCAGTAGGGCTACGCTAATTGACAAGGCCAAATAATGTACATGTACGGAATGCGAGTGGGAATAAAGGAGAAAAATGACTCACAGGATAGTTAGCTACACCTGACACGCTACGATTGATGCGGGCTTCGTAGCGGCAGGCACGTCTTCCTCTTGATCTTCTCTTCTCGTATTGCGATTCCTTTGATATCCGTGGAGCTAGGTACGGCAAAGCGAGCGCCTCATAACATGCGGTTTAATACGAGCAGTCCTCGAATGTGGTTTTATATATACAATGTACTCTGTGTGTGGTACAACACACAAAACGCGAATCTTTACTCTCTACCTACTATACCTATATTAATGTACTTTATGGAAAGTATTCTGTGATTCGATAAACGGACAGTCATAGATTATGTCACATAAAAATAACAACAGAAAGAAAAAGAAATAAAGAGGCGGAGTCCAAATAGGTCAGCGTTCACAGTAGACTTAATCTTATTAATTAAAAAGATTATATCAATTCACAAATGTCTTTATTTTTTAAGTAGAGTCCACGCCACAAAAGAAGTCTCACAGACGCGGTGCTTCAATCGCCGTACTTAAATCCTGCCAGAGTAATTATTCCCCAATCTGTAAATTGACATAGGTAATTACTGAATAATAAATATAAAATTTTTCATAATTAAAGCTCTAAATTTATTTCCTGGCTACTTTATGAACAAAATTTTATCAAATAGCAGAGCTGTCAGTTTTAGTTCCTTTATTTACAGTGGGACTTCTTTTGTGGCGCGAATTCTAGCATGGACGGTATACAACACTTACCAGCCGATTGGTTGGTTTCAATTAATCTAAATGTGGTGGATTCCAATCCTGGCCGGGAAGCAAACACAACCTCAGTATTTCTGACCTAATTCCATATTGTTACAATAACTACGTAGAATAGTATAGAATACACTTTATTGCATAATATAAGATACAGTTCAAGAAACATAAGTTTAGAAAAAAAGGCAGTCTTATCACTAAAAGCAATTTCTTCCAGACAACCTTAGGATGGATTGGAAAAGTTTGTGAAACATGTGGGTATGAAATACGTATTGACAGAGAAGGTAGATATCGTGATGAAACCTGCACATCGAGATAAACTATGTATGAAATTGGCCAGTCTGCATTAGAGAAGCGTAGTGCGGATATATAAACCTTTCTGCTGAAACTGGGATGTTTAGACAACAATAATTCTTAGCTTAAAATCTGTGCACGAAGTAAAAAAATAACAAGGGGTTGGTGTTTTTGCAATATTTTGTAATAATTTTTCGAATTTCATAGTTTTTTTATATTTTGTTTATACTTTATATTTTTTAAAGTTACGAGAATCTGAACAATTCATTGTTAACTAATTTTAAACAATAGACAAGATTATTTAATTTACCTCTGAATAAGCCCATCTCATCATCCGTGCAGGAACGGAGAAAGAATACAATTTCCTGCAACCGGCCGGCCTGTCGTAAGAGGCGACAGAAACACCTTCAGCCAGGTGGTAGGGCATTTGCTCGACTGGATGGCTACCACCCCTAGTCTAGAGTATGCCACCATAACAAACTTGAGTTGTGTTCCGGCGCATTTGTAGGATTTTGATGTTGCAAATGTCCATAGGTCATGGTAACTTTCTATTAGGTGGATCATCTCTCTGTCTGCTGAACTCAAGCTATAAAAAAAGCCCACTCAGGCAGACCAAACATTTTAGAAATATGACAATTTTTTGTAAACACGTACAGACAAAAATCAAAATTGCTGCCATGTAAAGTAGAAGTTGATTGAAGTGCAATCTGTGGGGTATATGTGTATAAAAATACTTTTAATATAGATATATAACACTTTATTATACACCAATACAAAAATGAATTTAAAGACTAAAATTATATCTAGTTATGTACAAAGGGCGGTTTTGTCGCTAAAAAGCGATCTCTTCCAGATAACCCCAGGAGTGAATTGAGATGATAATGGCGATGATGGTATACGTAACATATAGTACGAACTACTTACATTTTAATAATAAATACATAAATGATATATATATATATATATATATATATATATATATATATATATATATATATATGCAGAAATTTTATATATTACATACATATATACTTAATATTCATATCTACAAAATATATAAATGTTTATAAATGAATTTAAATATCATATTCCAACGACAGGTAGTATTTTTGATCATGGTTTTAAATATCGCTAGCGATTTTGCTTGTCTGATAGTAACAGGAAGCTTATTCCAAAGCTGTATAGCCTTAACAATAAAAGAATTGTTGTAAAATGTTGAGTTATGCGCAGGAGTGTTCAATTTAAGTTTAGTAGAAGGGCGTAAATGATGAGAGCACGAAAGAACGTTGTTTAATATACATACATAGGTTCTTACAATGTTACTAGTCCGGGACTAAACATACTGTATATAAAAAAAAATGATTATGATTCCTATTCCAACGTTTCGGCCACTTTTTAGTATTCGTGATTACGAAAAACAAAGATAGCAAGGGTCAAACTAATCGCTAAAACTTAAGAAAATACTATTCTATACATTGACGGAGCTACGTATATAATCTCGTTAAAGAACTTGATAATAATTAAATAATGTTTTTAAAGTCATTGAACCTACTACGAGGAAACAAGAAAAAACTTATTTATCATACGTATTTATTACCTCATTCATTGTAGTAAAAGTGAGGAAATATACATAAATATTACAATGTTGTTTTTCTTGGTATATTTCTGGTATATCCTTGATTTAGTGCCTATACATTCACTTGTTCACAACATTAATAAAACATGTTTTTTATCTGTATTTTTATTCTATACTAGCTGTGTGCCCGACTTCGTCCGCGTGGATTTTTTTACTTTCATATGCATTTGGTGAAAAACTGTTGTTTTGACATTACAAACTGAAACTGACAGGGCTCAACTTTGTATAGTGAATTTAAGATTTTCATCCATGCAGGAACGGAGAAATAATACAATTTCCTGCGTCCGGACGCACTGTCGTAAGAGGCAACAAAACAACCCACAGCCAGGTGGTAGGGACATTTGACCGTTTGGATGGCAAGTAAAGGCCAGCCTTTTGGTCACGTGAGATAATAGATCAAATATCTCTATAAAACTGATAGGTTTCAGGACCCTACAGAATTACTAAAATAAATAATATTGTTGCAAGCGGATACTAATCCTTTGCAGGTCTTATTACCCCTGTGAATTTAAGTGATCTATTTTTCGCGCTAATCTCTTTGTTTAGGCCGCCGTAAGACGTCACAAAACCTTCTTTCCTCTGTTGGTATTTCATGCGAATTCTTGGAAGCCATTAAGCCGACCATTTAACGATTTCAAGAACCAGTGGGCGGCATATTGCTAGGAGGCCATGTCTAAGTTACAAACGGATGGGGGTCGGTCAGTCGGACAATCCGGCAGTCGTGTTATGACTGCGAACGAGGCGTTACCAAGTACACATTCGGAGCGAGTAACTTATAACGACGAACGTTGCGCGATTTATGTGATAACGATTTTCTGCCCTACGGTTTTTGTTGTATTTCGGCTATACTTGTAATACCTGTGAATTACGTGTGTGTACTTCTAATAAACTTTGTGATAATTCCAACGGCATTTTCGAATTTATATCCTACAAATCCCCTACAAATTCGTAACAATAGTTTATTGAAATTTTCATTCGTTTGAAATTTCTAATATTATGACGTCACTGCAAAATTGTCACATTGCCTATTTGCTTCATTGCGTTATGTTCAAAAAATTAGAAGAGTTTTAGAACTATCAAAAAATTATTATACCGAAGAAAACACTTTTCTAAAATTTCAGTTTTCAAGTTTCATTCAAAATAAAAAAATTAATTGAAAGTGTGTTCCACTGGAGAAGTTTTTGAAGGTCAACATACATATAAGTCAAAACTTAAATCTACTTCCTTTTCTATGTACATCGCTTCGCAATGTGTTATCGCTGTGTATTATTGAAGCGAAGAGGTGACATGTAAGGTTTCGTAAATACAAATTCACTTTCACATTGAAATAAGAAGTCAGAGTATAATGTTTTATTAAAATACAAAGTTACACGTTCAAGGTTATTTAATAAAACTCTTAATATGATCCGTATTTTTGTTTATATCAACGATTATGTTTATTTATGCATTTTAGAAAGGCTTATGTAACATAGTTTAAGACGCGTTCACATATCTCTGTCCTTTTTTATGGCGAAGCTGGCAAACAGGCCCACACAGCTCATGGAAAGTGGTTACCGCTGCCTATAGGCGTCTGCAACGCCAGAGGCGAAACAAATGCGAATTAAAAAAAAAAAAATTTGAGTCATAAGTATTTTTTCACAAGAAATATTTTTTTATAGTTATTTTTAAGGTTTAATTATAATTTGTATATTATTAGACTAACAAATTACAAATTTCACTTTACTAATGTATATATGTTATACTAGAAGAATGCCATTTAAATGATAAGAGATTGTTTTTTATGTGTATATAGAAATGTATATTTAATCGAAATTATTGTTTATTTTAAACATTTGTACTAATTTTATTATAAATTGTCATAATTAATGGATTAAAGTATACTACATTAACTTAAAAAAAATACAATTAAATATTAAAAATAAACTAACTTATATTTAAATAAATTAAAATAATAAAAATAACAAATAATCTATGTGTCCCAAAACGTCGTCAGTTGAGAACGTTCCCAAAACACTGGCCGCATTTGCCCGCTGTATAGCAACGCTAATACGCTGCCCCAAATACAGGCCAGCCCAAGAAGGTCGAGGACTTTATACGGTTCGCGGCAGTAATAACGGAACGAACAATAAAACGCAATAAAAGCCAATAAATATGTTGTTAATATATAATAGAATATGTATTTGTAAACATAATTAAAAGTATATAAAACTGTAAAGTCAGACCTAGTATTAATAATTGTTAATAAATAAGATATAGTAAATAAGAAAAAAGGAAGTAGAATTAAATAAGTAGTTCGCTAGGATAAGATAAATAAGTAAAAGAAGAGTTTGTATAAAAATCATTAGGTTATTTTCGATTTTCTCAAAAATTTGTAAAAGATAGATTGCTAGTAAAATAATGTAAAAATACCTGTAAATTCTAAAAATATGTTAAATGTTCCTAAGACAAAATGTACAATATTGAATAATAACAATAAATGTTAAAAGCTAAATCTGTTGCCATATTTAAAAATTCACTCAGGAATCATTATGTTAGTCTTACGCAATAATGTATGTGCTAGTTTACAATACTTTAGACTGTAATCTGCTGTCCATGTGTCATTTTTATATCTTTTCCCTTTTCTTTGTTGCATAATAATTATAGATATTTTAAGAATTTCCTTTGACTCAGGTTGCCTGGAAGAGATCGCTTTTAGCCATAAGGCCGCCTTTTGTTTTACCAAATAACTATTGTCTTGTTGTGCATTTTTGTTTTGATGAACAATAAAGTGTTGTCTATGTCAGTCTAATGCAAACTTTTTGTGTTCAAAGTACATCTAGGAAAACCAAAATTTTTGGAGGTACACCACGATTAAAATAATTTTTAAGTAAGCCAAACAAGACAAAACGCCCTGCTCGTGCGCTCGCGTGATTTACCTACATATTTTATGTGTAATTAAGTATTTTTCTTACCCTTACATTGTTTACTAAAAATAAGTTTATAACATAACCTTATTTTTCCGAGGCACACCAATGAATGACCACGGTACACTAGTGTGCCGCGGTAGGTACTTTGCCGAACACTGGTCTATGTCTTAAGTAAGATATAAGATAAAAGAAAGAAAAAAGAATGAAAATAAAATAAAAAAGACGCCCACACTTATTTTCCCCAAAAAAGAAAAGAAATAGAATTAAAAAAGAACAAAAAAGAGTCCTGTCTCCTGCCCTCTGGTCACGTGAGACCTCTATTAAACGAGTTGTTGGAATCGAGAGATGTAGATTTGTAATGTTATAAATTATGCGTTGTAAGTGAATTTTGTGAAATGATATCTTCAAAAATGTGGAAATACGCGATTGAAGTAACAAATTCCGTTTAGGGAGCCACCTTAAGCACTTACTCAAGTATGTTGCTTAGATGTATGTTTAACTTGAAAAAAGAAGTCTATAAATGTCTAGGTTTAAGTTATGGTGAACAATAAAGAGTTTTCCTTCATTCATTCAATTCATTCTATAAAGTGAATACAATTTTATTTGTATAAACCATACATCGTTATAATGCAATTCAGACCAATACTGGGTGTCTGTATCTTACTATGCATTCATTTGATTTCCTTAAATTGTTTTCTTGATTATGAACGCAAGGTAAAAATGTATGTATTTGAATGCATATTATTTCGTCTACGTATTTGTAAAAATGTCGCGGTGTAATTTTAGATACTACATTACATAGAAATCATTTATCCATATTACTGACCCTTACGTTTGGCATCATAAAAACACACTCAGTTTATTTTTACATTTGGACGGTTTGATTCCCAGATGAGGCATGGAATTATTTGAAAATTTATGAATGTAGTTTTACATACTTTTCAAAATAAAATAAAGTTTCCCTTGAGCAAGATATCTTACCTACAATATTTATAGTGCTTCTCCGTCATGGGTCACAGTTTTGTGAGACCTATTATAAACATGAAGTCTATATAATTATTATAGTAAATTTTCTATTAATAGTAAAATAAAAGAATAGAAACCATATATAAAATTGAGTCCGTATATCTATTTAATACTAGCGCGTTGATGTCTTTTGTGCGGCGTGCGCGTGCGCATACTTCACTAATCGCTCGATTTATACGCTTAATGGACGCGAAGAGGGAAAGTTTTATAAATTTGTTATTTAAAACTTGATATTTTACTTTCATGTGTTTTTATTTCTATAATTTATTTATTCATTAATGTCACATATGCTTAAAAGTTACGAAATTATTTATAAATGAAACAATTTTGCATATGAAAGGTCAGTAATTTGATTTCCGATGAGCGACATGTTAAGTGGGCACTTCCTACTGACTCATATATTATATAAAACTGTTCCAATAAGGGAAAATTTTAATTTGTTTAAAATTGGCAAAAAGGGAAATAAATATGGCCAGACATGCATACATTTATTTCGTGCAGGCAGGGAGAAAGAATGCAATTTCCTGCGGCCTGGCGGCCTGTTGTAGGAGGCGACAAAACAATTCATAACCAGGTGATAGAGTATCTGCCCGTAGGATGGTTACCACCCTTGGTCTAGAGTATGCCGCCATAACAACCTTGAATTGTGTGTTCCGCGGAATTAGTGGCCAGATTCCAGACTCCCTCAAGAGAGCAGCAGCGCATTTGTAACGCCTTTAGTGTTGTAAATGTCCATAGGCGATGGTAACCGCTTACCACTAGGTGAATGAATGATAAGATACATGAACCAGCCATAAGCCATTACGCTTATGATTGGCTGTTTAGGAGGAAAACAGATTTGAATTAAAATAAACTAATCTGCAAGTAAAACTATAGTCGATCATTAAGTATATGTTAAAATAAAAAAGAATAGTGCACTTTCATTTAATGTGACGTACATTGAAAGTGATGGGCTCGCGCGTAACACGAGATGCATTGCGAGATGGCCAAATACGAAATATGGATACTTTATTATTTTCAGTACAAGGCATAAGAGAAAAGCGTTTTCTTGGTCTAAGATCTCCTTTCCATCGTCTTCAAAGTTCGATAAGGTTACTTTATCGAACTTTAGCTGCCTTTATGATCTAATCCTTCCCTCACACACGTACACTTTCGCAATGTGAATATACACGTTTAACCACAGGCAAAATCTGCTCGTCTTTTTGATTTCCAAGAAGTATAACCATTTTGGTTAAATGGAACCTTTATAAAATCGCGTTGAGCGACGTGGGCACTAACTGGTAAAAACCTATCTTAATCTATATATTAATACGCGATGCAAAAACTTTGTACCCCTTTTTACGAAAATTGCGCAAAGGAAGGAGTATGAAATTTCGCACACTTATAGTTTATATAGAGAAGAAGCGACGAATGCCATTTTTTTAAATTACGCATAAAAATACATTAAATCAATAAAAAAAACATTACACACACTACCATGTATTTGACACACATACGCATATATACTCTTATGTTTATTGTTCAAATCAAATTAACAGCGGAGCCTGGGTGAATTCTGTGATTATAGAAGTAGCCTTTGATATTAATTATTATGGTCGAATTTCGAGCACGGGCGACCGCTAGTAAAAATAAATACATGTAATTCTTATCTGTCTGGTGTTAAATACTACTCCTATTCATGCTCTAAGTACACAATACGTCACACAAAAACACTCTGTCTAAATCTATATATAATATAAAAAACCTCTAAAAGGGTCGAGTTTGTAGAATTAATTTAAGAAAGAGAAAATAAATCAGATGGGCTAATTCGAACAAGCAAATTCAGAAAATCTTCTTTCTGTTTATTAGAGCATGAATAGGGGTAGTATTAACATCAGACAGATATATTCCTCTATTCTTGCATCAACCTCTGTCACACGTCAAATCACCATGTCATCCTTCACACAATTCATCCATCTCTTTTTTGGTTTACCTTTACATTTGTGTCAATCTTCCAGTTTGACATTATTATTGTCACATGACTTAAATTCCTCTTCATTTCATGCCCATACTGCCTCAGTCTTCTTCCTCTCCATTCTCCGGTCACGTGTGCAGCTTTCAAGGATCCCCTTATATACTTAATTCTCACCTTATCATTCTTGTAACATCACACATCCATCTCAACATTCTCATCTCAGCTGAGTGGAGACGTTTCTGGTCTAATAGTTGGTGTGATAATACGTATGCATACAAAACTTAATTTTTTTAATACTTTGAATCAACCCGCTTGTGTTGCTACTTTGAACCACGCACCAAGCTGATGAAGTGTGTCGTAATAATTATGTTTATTTAGCGGCGCAGCGACCTTTATGCGTCGATTCGTCGACATGCGCAAGAGTGGCCGTTCTCATTACTTTGCGCTTTGTGATAGGTTGTTATCCTACAACAAATTACTATAATTTATCGATTCTTATGGATCAGATGGAAATAGTATGATTAGTCTTTATAACAAGAAAGCGTAAGATTTTTTGAAACTATTTTAAGTAGATTATAAATAACTAGTCAAGGCGAGTTGGACTAGCATAGAGAATTACAAACAAAAGAGGCGAGGACTTTTGGGCCAAAGAAATTCTCATATGGTTTTAAAAAAGCGTTTGTTTTCATTACAAAAATGAAACATCAGATCTGAATTCTACCTGGAAGACGAGAAAACATAAAAATATGGTCGCAAGTAAAATAAGTTAACGATTACACAGTCGATTTATATGAATAAACTAGCTATGCCCGCGACGTCGTCTGCGTGGAATTTGTTTTCAAAACCCCCCGATTTTGAAACATTCTTCATTGATGCTCCGCTCTTATTAGTCTTAGCGTGATGATATATAGCCTATAGCCTTCTTCGATAAATGGGCTATCTAACACTGAAAGAATTTTTCAAATCAAACCAGCAGTTCCTTCCTGAGATTATCGTGTTCAATCAAACAAACAAACAAATTCTGCAGCTTTATGTATTAGTATAAGATTTTAACAATTAATGATATGAAAACACTTACACCACACGATTAATTTATTCAAAATATGTACCAAACATACAACTATATTAAATATCAACATAATAAAAAGAAGTCGTCGTTGCGTAATGGCTAGCGCACGCGCTCCAAACTTAAAGGGCGCGGATTCGAATCCTGGCCGGAACGTATGCACCACTTAGGCAGTTTTCTGAGCTAATATGCATATTCCTGCAATTACCATGTTCTAACAATAGTAAAGGAAAACATCGTAATGAAACCTGCACATCGAGATAACCGATGTGTCAAACCTCGCCTTGCACAAGTCTGGCGGGTACACTGTTCTTTCCCCTATAGTGGGAGGCCCGCGCCCAGCAGTGGCATTTTATCCGTGGAGGAAAGGAAAAAAATACAATTTCCTGCGGCCGGGCGGCCTGTCGTAAAAGGACCAACTGGGTGGCTTCCACCTCTGATATAGATTATGTCGCCACAACAACCTTGATATGTGTTCCGGCATCAGTGGCCAGTTTCAGGCTCCCTTTAGAGAGCAACAACGCATTTGTAGCGCCCTTGATGTTACAAATGTCTATAGGCGATCGTAACCGCTTTCCATCGGGTGGGCCGTCTGCCTGTCTGCTGAATTCATGTAATAAAAAAAAAGTTATATCGAATTATAAATATTTTTTTTAAACTCGAAGTGCCCCATTGTCAAAAATATACTGAGCACGCTAGTCACGTCACTATGACAACTTTTCTTAATAACTCATCGCAGCTTAGTAGCACAATGTGTGATAAATTATCATAGGGACGCCACATGCACGCTTGGCATGTTTACGACACTTGGCTACTTCTAGTTAAAAAAATATAAAAATAGTTTTCCATTTATTAGAAAAAAATTATTCAAATACCCAATTCATCAACAAATATGTCATGGCTACGCAAACGAAATTTCAATTATTTATATTAAAAGAATATTCGTTTATACCACTCTTCTCGTTCATACGTTCTTTCACCATATTCTTAAGAGTTCTTGCACTGTCTACATTCAAAAAATCGCAACATATCGAAATTATTACTACATTTATAATATATCATATAAATTGTAAGTCACATTAGTTAAGTCACTTTTTATGTCGTCATTGAAGTAATTACAAACGCACACACGCGTATTAGCATAATAATTTTTCACTCTCACACCCACTTCACTTTGACGGCCTCTGTGGTTGAGCGGGCTAAGCCGTTGCTGGCCTGCCTCACTGCAGAGGCTCCGCTAGAACCCGATTCCAGCGCCACCTACCCGGTCTATATCTCTAACTTTATTGCTCACCAAAATAAAGAAATACAAAAACAAAATGTATTACTTTTTGGCAAAACAACAGGCGGCCTTATCGCTAAAAGCGGTCACTTCCAGGCAACCTAGCTTAAAGAAACTTAACTAACCTGACGATGTAGATGGAGCAGAAAGAAGAGAGGACTGTACAATTTAAATATACATACTAACACTAGTTTATAAATTTAATATATACATAGATCCAGACACATTTATAGAATGCTAATATATACGTATATACGAAATAATATATATATATATATATATATATATATATATATATATATATATATATATATATATTAAAATTATATATGACAATGGTTTTATATTAACAATAGATAAATAAGTAAATGTTTAATATATTAGACATATTTATTTAAAATCAGATACTGTCTAAGTGAGTTCCGAATTGTAGGTAAAAATTAGTGTTTTATTAGGGATTCCTAATTTTTTTCTAGTAATAAATATAACCTATATTAATCCAGGATAATGTAGCATTATAATGGTGAAAGAATTTTTGAAATGAAATGAAAGTAGTTTTTGAGTCTATCTATTCATTACAAACATATAAAATACAAATATTTCCTCTTTATAATATTATTAAGTATAGATACAATAAAAAAACTTGCTTAGTTATATTGTATTCTACTCGTAGTCACTCAAGACTATAAGTAGAATACTGAGCCTAGGTCATCTCTCTGGTGGGCATTGACCTGAGAAAGGGGTGTTTTCCCATGGACAATTATATTTTGGCTTACCTCGAGTAGCGCCCAACGAAGTGGGTATGGTCAATTAGTAAATAAAGCCTGAAATTTCGGCGACACAACCATCCGTGTTGTTATCTTTTTAGCTACTCTCATGCTACTTGTCCACTGTTGGGCAATGATAAAATTGAGAATTTTGCCGCTGGTTACTTCTCCTGTGAAATATAATGAAGAATTCAACTGAAAAGGTTTTTTTAAATAAATAACTAGCTGTGCCCGCGATGTCGTCCGCGTGGAATTTGTTTTCAAAACCCCCGATTTCGAAACATTCTTCATTGGTGCTTCGCTCCTATTGGTCTTAGCGTGATGATAATATATAGCCTATAGCCTTCCTCGATAAATGGGCTATCTAACACTGAAAGAATTCTTCAAATCGGACTCGTAGTTTTTGAGATTAGCGCGTTCAATCATACAAACAAACACTTCAGCTTTATACTTAGTATAAGATATTGATTATTGCTTACCTTATTTTACGAAAAAATGGTCCCGCGTTCCAGGAGTAACAGGCTGACCCACAGTGAAACGTGGCCGGGTTTTGCTAGTACATTATAAATCCATCCCTTTAGAATGTTGAAAGAGTAAAGAAGCAAACAGTTGTGCCATGTGACAGATTATTTTTGACCTTCAATTTGCATAAAATACTTGAGTTACATAAAAATGCCCAATTATAAGCACGCAGCATATTTCGTCGCGCGGGTCGTAGTTCACACTCGCAGGAAATATTTCGCAACTTGCATGCAATCATACAAACGCACAGAATAAATCAGTAAACAAACAAGGCTAATATGTATAGTAAACTTTTGCCAGGTGGTAGGTATTTGCCCGAGTGGTTCTCTACCAGCCCTGGTCTAGAGTATGCCGCCATAACAACCTTGAGTTGTGTTCCGGCATTGTGGCTAGTTTCCAGACTCCCTCAAGAGAGCAGCAGCGCATTTGTAGCGCCTTTGGTGTTAAAAATGTCCGTAGGCGATGGCAACCACTTTCCATTAAGTGGGCCGTCTGCCTGTCTGATGATTTTTGTACTCGGCTTCGCTAGCGTCGAAAAACTTATTATTTATGTTTTGAAAATCAAGTTTGAGATTTTTAATAATGTCTTTCAGGGACCTTGTCTTGGCCCCAGAAGTTGGGTACGAGGTGTCGCTACTCACCTAAGGCCTTGTCACAAAACTCCCCTGCTAATATCTTATACTCATATATAAAGCTGAAAAGTTTGTTTGTTTGATTGAACGCGCTAATCTCAAAAACTACGGGTCCGATTTGAAAAATTCTTTCAGTGTTAGATAGCCCATTCATCGAGGAAAGCTATAGGCTATATATTATCATCACGCTAAGACCAATAGGAGCGAAGCACCAATGAAGAATGTTTCAAAATCGGGGGTTTCGAAAATAAATTCCACGCGGACGACGTCGCGGGCACAGCGAGCACGTAATATCATTAGTGAGATTTGTGTCATACATATTTCATATGTCACAAGTAAATTCTATATATGTATACTTTCATAAAGGTAAAGTGCGAGCGAGATAGTGAAATCCATTTAGGTAGCTCATTAAGAAACATCATTATGAATTTTAAAGATCTTATTGCATTTATAGTAGTATTTGTACATTTACAGGACTTCTAAACTTGAAATGTAAATTTCATAGAAATTCAGTAAAAAACAATTATGTTTAATATTAATATTTTAATATCGTTTAATATTATTAGTTCCTGCCTATAAAAATAGATAAAATGTCTTAGTCTTTTTTCATTTACTTTGGTATCAAACAGATATATACATTTCTAAATACATAATTTAATTCAATGTACATAAATTAAGAGTTACATTAAATTTGTTCTTATGATCTAACAGTGCCTATAAATTGTTGTTCACAAAAATCATTGCTGAAAGTGCTTAAAACAGTGAGAATGTACGTTACACATCATTAAATTTCGAAATCCAATATATTTTTAATAATATAATTTATATTCGTAATAATTTGAGTGCCTACAAGCAGTATAAGGATGTTCACAATTTCAACACCAGGCATTGTAATAGACTGATATTTCCAACTTTTAGATTACAAAAAGTATTGTCCTCTTTCTTGGAGGTTGGTATACGCTTCTTCAATATGATTCCGAGTGAAATGTTAGATCTGCCTTTCACTAAATTAAAAAGTATCTTGCTAAAAAAGGGATACTACACTATTGAAAAATACTTAAATGACAAAAATTCATTTACATAGCAGCTCGCTCTAACATCTTATACTATATTTTGTATAACGTTATCTTGCCAAGCTTGTAAGGGATTTATGGAGATATATTGCAGCATAACATTTTAGTACGTCATGTCATTATTATAACTTTAATAATAATTTTCTTTCCTTTTATTGTGTCTGGGTCTTATTGAGTATGCATTGTTTGCTACAACTCCATTAATTCTTCAAAAAGTAATTCTGTAACATACTTCTGTATAAAACTTATTAAAAAAAGAGAACTTGAGATATAAATTGAATAAGAAACAAAGAAAAACAATATTTAGCTAGACGTGTTACTGGGGAGTTTCTTGCCGCTTCTTCTCCTTAACAGCAATAACACGTTGTAAATCGGTGTACATAGAATAGGAAGATAAATTAAATTTTGACGGATATATGTAACTAATTTTGAATAAAAATGTTGAATTTGAATTTGAAAATTGAGAAAAAAATTTTTGAAGATATTTATGTGCTGACAGAACACTAGTTCTTGAAGCTAATTTATCTGTAACTAACGACACCCCACATAACTATATAACCTGAAACACTATTCAAAGCCACATAAACAAACAGACAGTACAGTATCCAATTTTATAGGAACACGGAAACCTAGATCCGAATACGGAAATTTCCATATTCACATACCATTACACAGGTGGTAATTTACAAAATTAACAGACCACCCAAAATTCTTCAAACATTCCTAAAAAACTGCATAAGTGTTATCTAACATCACGACATAATGGTCAGAAGTAATAAAATCATCTATGCATCCCAAAACTGCTGTATTTAAAATTAAAGTACCGTAACATTATTAACCAACGTGTGTCGGTACATCAATTTTCAGCCATAATCTAAATTGCAGTAGACAAGTTATGTTCTAATGATGTAAATTTTTGGTAAACCAGTTGATGATACCGGAAGAGGTAGGTCGCGTCGTGTCATTGTTCAATTCCGTTATGAAAGTACGCCGAAGATAGACGGACAGTTTTATTTATTAATTTATTTAACCATGATCACCAATTTTTTCACAAATGTTACAAGATGTCCACCACAGTATTCATGAGAACCATGGTGTATATTAATATGACATAGACAATCGTCATAGATAATAAATACTTTTAGTCGATTTATCAGATGATTCGATTTATAAATAAATTACCATTTTCTACCGGTTAGTTAATTTTATAAGTAGTTTTTTTAAGTAACTAATTATTATAATTGTTTTTATGATCCTGGCAACACTATGATGTAATTGCTATGTTTAGCAATGATGCAATGTTATTATTTTGTAGGGTAGCATTTTCGTATAAAAGGCGCAGTGGTGTGTAGACGGTGTTCATTGCTTACTGCGCTGTGTGAATATTCACATCAAAGGCTGAACAATAAGGGGAAACCCTGCCCAAATAGTTAATATTTGGTATATTTGGTACTTTCTTACCGAAATCTCTCCTTGCATTTTACACAATACATTAATTAATAAATGATACAATTTAAACAGTGCATAAGCCAATAATAGATCTTATGTAATACTTACAACAACGCAGAAGGGTTTATGGTAATAAAAGAACAGCAACTGGTCGCTACATTTATAATCAGAGAACCTTACGGCTTTAACATAATATATATTATACACTGACATTTCACAATCGACAAGCATTTTTAGAACAGCTCGCCATCCCTCCAACAATTTTACAGTATATCAAACTTAGTAAATTGGCATAACCGATAGCGGATTAAAGTTATTGATAAACTACTTTAATTAAAGGGTTATGAACGAAAAGAATTCAATAAATTATTGTTTGGAAATTTTAGATAATATTTTATATTATATAAAATATTATACTTAAAGTTTTACATGTAATAAAATAAATCGAACACAGTATAAATCTATCGCGCCTGCCAACATGAAGATAAAATGTAGTTAATACCGTCTATATACAATTGAGAGATTTTGAATCTGTATACAATTACCACATATTAGAGATAAATATTATTACATAAAATTATGTTAAATTATAGAGAACTACTTACTCTATACAAAACAGGCGCTAATCACCGAATAAATAAAAATATAACATTATTATTCAATTAAGGAAATGGCCGATCGTATCGTTTAAAAATAAGAGGGTACATAACAAAGTCAATTATTAATTTTAAAAAGAAACATTACAAGAACAACTATGCTACTAAATAATACCTGTAACACTTACTTTAGGGGCAAAATTTACATAAAGAGACTCATTTGTTCAAGTAGTAGTAGTAGTAGTAGTGGAGAAGCAACTATCCATGAATAGGTTAAACAGCCACGGCGACGCGACGCATCCCTGTCTAACACCTTTTTCAACGCTAAACCATTCAGTGCTGGCGCCGTTGACCCTAACACTAGTACTGGAATCGCTATAAAGAGACTTTAGTGGTTGTATCAGGTTGTCTGTTATCCCATACTTAGCTAGTGCTGACCACAATTTACTTCTTCTCACTCTGTCGTAAGCTTTCTCCAATTCTATGAATGCGCAGTATACTTTTTGACCTCTGGCCAGACACTTTAATAAAAATACACGGTACAAACAAAATAGTAATTACTTTCAATCAGATGGGTCGTCTGCCTATTTGCTGAACTCGTGCAATAAAAAAAATAGAGTTATTATTTTTAAGTAAGTATATTACAAATAGAGAAGATTGGAGGAGTCTCCACCGACAAGAG
Source organism: Dendrolimus houi (assembly GCA_039645545.1). Lineage (NCBI taxonomy): Eukaryota > Metazoa > Arthropoda > Insecta > Lepidoptera > Lasiocampidae > Dendrolimus > Dendrolimus houi. The sequence goes on along the minus strand of CM077137.1, from coordinate 1,197,958 downwards.
CATAGCTCTTAAATGATAGATAGATTGATAGATAGATATTACAAACGATCATAAATATTATTAACAAATTATTTAATGTTCTTGTAACACATATGAATTCCACCTTAGGTTTTATGACCTTATGACCTTTTCGTTAATTTATTTATCTTTAGCTGTGCCCACGACTTCATCCGCGTGGAATTCTTTTTCGCGGAACCTTTATAAAAAGTAGTTTAAGTTACTTCTTATAACATCGGCTATCTGTCAGTGAAAGTCCCGTCAAAATCGGTCTGGCTGTTTGAGAGATTAGCCGAAACAAGTGGTTTTTTTTGTGGAAAACTTTAAAAATGTTAGTCTATGCTACTCCTTATAACATCAGTTATCTGTCAGTGAAAGTCCCGAAAAATCGGTCGAGCCGTTTCAGAGGTTAGGTGAAATAAATGGTTTTAATTTTTTTTGCGGACCCCTTTTGCTGCTCCATTCAACTAATCCCAGGAAATGACGTCATTTATTGGGATAAAACGTATCCTAAGTCTTGACTCGGTTTATAAGCCAGCCTTATGTCCAGTTTCATTCATATACAGTTCAGTAGTTTCCAAAAAACACGCAATGGCAGTGCCATCTTTTTCGCTATTTTCGTGTATCCCCCGGAAATTACCTCATTTATCGGAATAATAAGTATCCTAAGTTACGCCCCGGGATATGAGCTAGCTCTGTGTCGAGTTTCATTTAAATCCGTTCAGTAGTTTTCACGCGATGCTCTAAAAAACAGACAGACAAAAATTCTAATAGTTGCATTTTCGGAATCTCCTGGTCTGAAATAACCCCTTGACTTTTTCATGTTTTTAAATGTATTTTACAAACTCGAACCATTTACAGATTTATTATATTAGAGATATCGAGCCCTTACCGCCATTTTATCGTAAGCGACATTTGGACCTAAGTACATTTTTTGTTGCAAAAGGCATTTTAAACTATTATTTTGTTTTAAGACTTTCAGTTCTTAGTTCAGTAGGGTCTAATCTAACTAAATCTAAGTCTTAAAACAAAATAAGAGTTTAAAATGCCTTTTGCAACAAAAAATATACTTAGGTCCAAATGTCGCTTACGATAAAATGGCGGTGAAGGCTCGATATATAGATATGTAAATCATTCTGCAAGACCAATTTTATAAATAAAATTGACCGCAGACTCGGTATGTTATTCTATTCTTTCACAATACAAATTACAATATCATGTATTTGTATATAATCAATTATACCTGTAGATTACTCTAATTACTATAAGCAATTAGACTCTTAAAGAAACACGCACTCAAATGGTTGAGAAATAAAGCTTAATTCGCTCGCTATGAGCACATGCGGTGATTTTTTATGACCTTTAAAGATTTCTTCTATTGTCAAAATTAAATATAGACACGGTGTAGCCTACTATAATTGTATTGACAATTTATGATGTCTTCGTATACCTTGTATATACGTATGAGGTAGTTTTTTTTAATTAAATAGGTTTAAGACTTTTATTTCTCAAAATAATTTACAATTCACTTACAGAGAAATAACTAGTTACATTGTATACACATTTACCCTTATTAGAGCATCTGTACATTTATTATTGTGATATTTAATGTTTTGTTTTCGAATGAATTTAGTTTATTATTTATAATATGTGGGGGTAGTCTTGAGTCAAAATTCGGAGCAACGCAAGTTTTTTATTAAGGCAACGGGCTTATTAAAACGCGTAAAGCGATTTTAAATTTACCTGGGTACACTGTCCCCAATGAAAGGCCCGATCCCAACAGTGAGACGTTTATGGGTTGCTATTATTAATAATTTTAGAAATAATACATCTTATAAAACCCAATGAGCAGAATATGCCGTCTGTATAATGAGCTGGTCTATTTAATCCCACTTTAGATATAATCAATGGTAACACTGAATATATCCGTACAGGAACGGAGAAAGAATACAATTTCCTGCGGCCGGGCGGGCTGTAGTAAGAGGCGAAAAAATAACCCACAGCCAGGTGGTAGGGTATTTGCCCGATTGGATGGCTGCCACCTCTGGTCTAGAGTATGTTGCCATAACAACTTTGATTTGAGTTTTGGCATTGGTAACCAGGTTCCAGTCTCCCTTAAGAGAGCAGCAGCACATTTGTAGCACCTTTGGTGTTGCAAATGTCCATAGGCGACGGTAACCGCTTTCCATCAAGTGGACCGTCTGCCTGTCTGCTGAAAGCGATTGATCAGAGAAACAAATTTCTCTGGTATATATATTAATTTATTGTTAACAACAATTTAAAAATTTAACATTTTTTTTTTTAATATGACTATAATCTATGACCTATTTATTTAGAGTGAATTTTTAAAGGTGGGGTAAAGCAAAAAAAAACTCTGAATATAATATTATTATTCAAATATAAAGAAATGTTTCTTTGGATAAAATTTCTATCTCTATTATTTAGAGTATTCCTCCAGGTGGCATTCACATAATATATTAGGAATAACGAGTATTTTAAATTTCCTGTAAAAATGTTAAAGAAAAAGTTATTCAAAAATGTTAAAAATATTCAAATGTATTTATAGTTGTATTCTGCTGTGTGAAATAAATAAATTATAAGTTTAATTGTGATCTAACGCTATGATAGATCTATTGCGACATTAATCTACAAGTACTATCACACTGCTAAAGCGATTAATCATAATTTTTAAAACGCAAACAATTATAATGCTATTAAAATTATTAGGTATACGTTCAGATAGTTTGTTTTTAATGTTAATTATTTTAGTTATATAAAGTTTAAAAATGTATGCGTTATAAGGCGAAACATGTACTAAGGATTTACTTGTAACATCTTCCATCTCCATGTTTATTTATTTATCTATTTATATAATACTAGTGGTCGCCCGTGCTCTAAATTCGACCATAATAATGAATGTCAAAGATTGTACTTCTATAATCACAGATTTCGGCAAGGCTACACTGTTAATTTGACTTGAACAATAAACAAAAGAGTACGCGTGTGTGTGTCATATACGTGGTAATGTGTGTATTTTTTTATTGATGTAGTGTATTTTTTAAACATAATTTTAAAAAAATATGCATTCGTAGCTTCCTCTCTATATAAACTAGAAGTGAGCGAAATTTCATACTTCTCCATTATATATATGTGTGTGTATGTATATGTTGGCTCAGCGCGACACGAATGACACAATAATAATAATCTGAAATATTATAATCAAAGTGTATTACGCTAGAATTATTACAATTACAATATTAAATACAGCACAATAATACACAGAAACATTAGGACAACTCCAAGAGTTCCATCCACGCTTGTCGACCAGCAATTTGCCCTTAAAAAAAGACTGCGATTATCGAACAGTAATATTATCGAACAGTAATATTATCGCCCACAATATACTATGCGCCTCTTGTATATTATACAGAGCTTTCGCTCTGTTCAACCGATGAGCGTAGAATGTCGAATGTCCCGTTTAGGCGATTTCACCTCCTTTTATACTGTCGAACCAACAACACTAAAATCAAGTGCAGGTACTTTGAGAAAAACATAAGTACCCTCAATTTAAAGTCGTTATTTTACGAAATTTTTACAATTATATCCCAACCTATGACATATATATAATTTTTTTCTTTTTTTTTCTGAGGAATAAATATTTTCATTTCTGTACGGTTAAACGTAAAGCATTCGCTGACGAGCGGCCTACTTTATGTTACTTTAATATTAAATTAAATCTAAATAACACTCACAAATATTTTGTGATCGAGTTGCTGTTACGTTGCAATGACTTGTTAATAGTGGTAACATCCATCTCAACCACCACTAACTTGAACCGGCAACTCGAAGGATCAGCATCCAAGTTCTACTGCTGCAAGAAACAATAAATCCCTCAAAGCAACACGGTGTATATCCCACCAAGCAACAGCACTCCAGCAACAAACTACTGCCAGCTACAACTCTACAAGCAAGTGCACGTGTACAAATCGTATAATTTCATTTCAATGTTCTGCAGCCATTTTAATAAAATAGATAAAGTGTGAAATGAGTACATACTCTTTGAAAGTTGCACTCGTGACTGAGAAATTGAGAGAAATGACATCTCAGGTGATATGGGCATATAATGAGAAAGAATGAAAATCACGTGACCAAGAGAATGTTGAACTGGGAGATTGATGAAGACAAATGTAAAGTTAGACCGAAAAATAGATGGATGGATTGCGTGAAGGATGACATGAAGGACGTATGTCAGAATGGAAGAGTATGGAAGGAAAAGATATATTATGCCCACCGTAAATAATGTGGAGAAGGTGAACGAAAAGAGAGAGCCATTTTGACAAAGATTAATAACATCCGGTAAGTAATGCTAATTTTAATTATATTCTAACTAACCCGGCCGACCACAATATAGATAAATATATATATATATATATATATATATATATATAATTCTTCTGTACGTGTGTTGACAGTGAACTCCTCCTAAACAGCTGGACCGATTTTGATAACATTTGTTTTGTGTGTTTGAATGGGTCCCCGGGTGGTTTAGATTCACAATTCGAACCGATAGGTGGCGCTGAGATTGGGTTCTAGAATCCTCCTCATCACCTGGACCGATTTTGGTGATTTTGTTTTTCTGTCTTGAAACAAAGTCTTTTAGGAATTCAGAAAATATGGGGGTACGAAATTCGTAGGGTCAGCTAGTTGCATTATAAATCTTTAACTTAGTTATTGTTTGAATAGTACTGAATTTTTATGTGTTTATAAATAACTTTAAAAAATGCGCCAAGTGGCAGATAAATGTTGAAATCTAATTTTTATGTTTTTCTAATTATAATAGTAGTATATACGTGTTGTAATAGGTATTATTTTTATTTAGTACATTTTTTTATAAGTATATATATATATATAAAAATATAGATAGATAGATAACACTTTATTGTCCACCATTACAGAAAACCTTATATGCCTAAATGTGCACAATGGGCGGTCTTATCGCTAAGAAGCGATCTCTTCCAGGCAACCCGTATACAATATTATATGTATTAAATAAAAATGTTATATAATTTTTAAATAATAATTATAAATTAACTCCACTAATTCTTCGAAAAGTAATTCTGTAACATACTTCTGTGTAAAACTTATAAAAAAAAAGAAGTGGAGGTATAAATAGAACAAGAAATATCAAGCTAAACAATTTTTAGCTAGACGTCTTGCTAGGGAGTTTCTTGCCGCTTCTTCTCATTAACAGCAATAACACGTTATATATGTATAGTATTGGCAACGTGTTAGAGTAAGTAAAATTACAAATTTTACTTCATATTCTATGTAGAATAGGAAGTAAAATTAATTTTTAATTTATATGTATGTAACCTTCAGAAAGTGTTCTCCAGTGGAACTTATTTTGAATAAAAAATTTTGAACTTGAATTTAATTTAATGCACATAATTTAATAAATATTATCGAATGACATTTGTCGTTCTGAATCTGACTCATTGTATCAATTCTTATTTTTATATAGTTCAATATATGTACATTTTTGTTTTATTTCCATGTTTATTTTACTTCTCATTTTAAAATTATCGAGGTACCTATACATTTTTAATCCTAGTTGTATTTCAAAACAAGTTTAAATTTTTTTTCTAATCCATCCTAGGGTTGTCTGGAAGAATTTGCTTTTATTGATAAGACCGCTTATTATCATTATATTAATTCGTGAAGCAAAAACTTTGTACCCCTTTTAGGAAAATTGCGCGGACGGAGGAGTATGAAATTTCGCACACTTATAGTTTGTATAGAGAAGGAGTGCAGAATGCTAATATTTATTTAATTTTTTTTTTTGCTCTTTATTTGGGACTTTTACCACATAGGCATGTCAGCCCCATCATCTCCTAAACATACAATAACTTATGTATCAAATTTTGAATAATTAGCTGGCTAACAAACTAGCGTTCTTAGAGGCTGGCTCTGCCAGGATTTCTATAAAGATACCTACATCAAAATATTTTTTTTAAATTATGCATAAAAAATACATTAAATCAATAAAAAAACATTACACACACTACCATGTATTTGAAACACACACGCATATATATTCTTTTGTTTATTGTAAAAGTCAAATTAACAGTGTAGCCTTGGCGAAATCTGTGATTATAGAAGTATAGTCTTTGACAACAGAACCTTAATAATGTTCAAACTTATAATTTATAATACTTATGGTCGAATTTCGACCACTGGGCGACCACTAGTTACTACTTCCTGAACTGTATCTCAATATTATGCAATAAAGTACTTTCTATTTTATTCTAATTTTTGAGATATAAGGTACTTACTTAAATGCTTCTTTATGGTTGCGGAACCAAATATTTTAAACAGGGCGTTTGTCACTTTCAAGGAACTCTGTTGTGTGCGGACTGCCAAGATAAATGCTTGAGCTCACATTTTATAATGAAAGTAATTTGTTGTGAATAATTAAGTTGCTAATTCAGGCATATAATAGTACTAACAACAGCCTATAATTGTATTGGCTTGGACCTTTCAATTTCTCAGGGGTACGGAAAATGTACCCGCTGCGCTTGTCTAAGGCAGTTTTTGATGGGGTTGACACATCGGTCATTTCGATGTGCAGGTTTCATCTCAATGTTTTCCTTCCCCGTTAGCACGTGATAATTGTAACAATATGCACAAAAGATCAGAAAACTGCCTAAGTGGTGCATGCTTTTCCGGTCAGGATTAGAACCCGCGTTTTTGAGTTTGAAATTCGAATGTCTTTAATCACTAAATTATAAACAAAATATAAAATAAGCACACTACATACGCACCAACGTCATCACACTTAAAAACCATTGTACCATGTGTTTTTTTTTATTGTTATGCAAAATTTAATATATATTATAAACGTGTTTTTTTTTAAAATATTGACTACACCGTTTCATAGCTTAACACTATATTCTGTTTATGCAAACACGGCATGCATAGGTATAATTGATTATCAACGGATTATGTATGTATGATCTTAGAGTGGTAAAAACAAAATACAAGTAGGTGTGATAAAGTTGTGATGTTATCAATACTTTGTAGTAGAATATAATATAATGAGTATAATATAACATAATAAATAGTATAATATAAATAATAAGTAACTACTAACCAAAATAATAATAACAAAGCGCGTATAATAATTAAAAATTATAAAAAATATACAGAACCAAAGTCCTTAATTGTACTTTTTATTAAAAAAACCCACAAAGCTATCACGGCTTTAACCACATTCTGGCATAACTGGGTCCAATTTAAAATCGATCTGGTGCTATACAGTCCGATTATAAGGTCACGGAGACACTGCCCGATTGAGAAGTGCATCTACGCATCTCACAATGTTAATTTTAAAGTACATCACGATTTAACAAGGTTACAATAGAATGTGCTCTGCATTTACGTCATATGACTTTTAAATGAGAGGTCGGTCTAGATGGCACTCGAAAATATAGTAACAGATTTCATATGAACACAGTTTAAGTTACAAAACAGTAGTACTGCGTTTCCGAGTACAGCCGATTCGATGGAGTGGATCGGAGTGGAGCGGTTTGATACTACGCTAAAAGGATACTGGGACTGTTGGGCCGAAGAAATGTAATGAGTTCAAATATGGCTTCAAAAAAAAGGTTATAATTTACTTTTACCAAATAGAAAACATTGGCCGTAATTTTTTTTTTAAATTTATTTATGCACAAAACAAATTACAACCATAGAAATTAAAATATTGAATTAGTAACTAAACAAATCTGGATTGCAATCCAAGATTGGTTGAATTGTGTGTGCCAATCCAATCCAATCCAACCAATCCAATTCTATGTGGAAGACGAGAAATCTTAAAAATAAGGTCAGAAATCAAATAAGTGTTCGATTACCGTAATCGATTCATTTGAATGAGTTCAATAATCTATACTAATATTATAAAGAGGAAAGATTTCTATTTCTGTATGTTTGTAACGAATAATTTCAAAAACTACTGGACCGATTTCAAACATTCTTTCACCATTATCATGCTACATTATTCCAGATTAATATAGGCTATATAAAAAATAGGGATCCCTATTAAAACTTCAATAATGTAACCCAAGGTGTAAAAGAATAGTGTTTGAGTGGGTCCTGGGCTGGTTTAGATTTACAATTAGATCCGGTAGGTGGCACTCGAATCGGGTTCTAGATTTATATTTTTTCAGGGCAGGACAACGTCTGCCGGAACCGGTAGTTAACTAATATGACAACACTTACGCTATACAATTAATTCATTCAAAATAACTAAACCCACTACAATGTTAAAATACATCAACATAATAAAAATAAATCTTTAATTCACTCTCATCTTTTATAATCAGGGCCCAAGAATGTATAGAAGCGTATCCGTCTCCTTTAATAAGCGTATGGCAATCCACAAACTATGACAGGTATTATATGATGTGATCCCATTTATGGTCTTTTAATTGATTCTGACATTTTAAAAACTGCCCAAAACGTCGCATTAAAATCGCATTTAAGACAATTAAAACGTAGTTTAATTATTAATTGTGATGTAAATATATACAATTTTGAGCAATATGTGCGTTTTTTTTACGATCTGGTATTCGGCCACTTATTTAACTATTCCGAATACCGAATTAAATAAGTAGCCGAATAGGTTAAATACCGAATAGTTTCAAAAGTGACCGAACAGACTGAATACCGAATAGCAGCCGAATATTTGTGGCATCTCTACTGTGAACTATGACCAGTCGTATCTGAAAAATAAAGTGGTTTTTTTTCGTGCCTGAGGCAGGCAGACGGCCCACTTGATGGAATGTGGTTACCGTCGCCTATGGGCGTTTGCAACACCAGGGGGGTTGCCAACGCGTTGCCGGCATCTAAGAAATTTTATAACGCCCGTCTTAAACGACCCCATGTCGTAGCGCAGAGGGAAAACCTCGGCGTGTGATATAAAAGACATACGGTCGAACAATAAGATTTCATAAGGGTTCTGTATTTACCAATATGGCTAGATCACTCTAAAAAATCACTACCGATAACCTTTCCAACTAGGGCTGCCACCTTTTTCTGACGAAAATATCGAGCCTTTACTGGTATTTTATCGTAAGCGACATTTGTACCTAAGTATATTTTTTATTGCAAAAGGTATATTAACTATTATTTTGTTTTATGACTTTCAGTTTTATTTAGATTAGACCTTGCTGATTTAAAAACTGAAAATCTTAAAACAAAATAATACTTTAAAATACATTTTGCAACAAAAAAGTACTTCGGTCTAAATGTCGCTTACGATAAAATGGCGGTAAAGGCACGATGTAGTATTTTTGTTTTTAGCCTTAAATATATAGTACTTTTGGGAAATTTAGATGAAAAAAAGAGTAAGAGTAGCTTTTATAACAAATCCTACACAGTCCAAGCAGTTCGTCTTTGGAACGCGCTGCCTGTTAATATCAAGCTAGCCAAGTCACTGCCTATTTTTAATAGACTCGTCAAGGATTATTATAGCTCAAATAGCTCAATTTAAGGATACAGCAGCAGTTCTTGTCAGCTTTTTCTAGTTTTATATTTATTTATGTACGTGTAATTTATAATATTTTATTTACATATATAATATTAGTATAATTTTTATATTTTATTAATGTATATGTATTATATATTTATAAGATACTGATTCGGTAGTGAAAATAATGCATACCTCTGTTCTTATCAAACTTTTGTCCATCCAAAGGTAGTCTGGAAGAAATCGCTACTAGCGATAAGACCGCCTATTGTATTGTAAAATTGTATTTCTGTTAACTGTATCTTTTAAAGTACAATAAAGCATATTCATTCATTCATGCATATTTATTATCATTATTTGTTATATATTTTATTTATTTCATTATTGCATTTTACATGTGTATTTATTAATACTTTTTGCTTTGGCCAACAAAGATCTATTATTTTAAAATAATCATAAGTATTTGAACAAAAAGCGCGAAAATTGATTTCACGAAAAAATGTTTCGTACTTTCTTTTTCCACAATATTTATTATTATTTAATCAGGCAAACAGGCAGACTGCCCCCTGATGGAACGCGGTTACCGTCGCCTATGGTCGTTTGCAACACGAGCGGTGTCGCTAACGCGTTGCCAACTCGTAAGAAGTTTTATAAGGCTCTTCTTAAAAACCCCTATGTCTTAGCACAAAAGCGAACACCGTGGCGGGAAGCTCCCTCCAAATCATAGTTGTTTACGCGGAATAAATGTCCTAGAGAACCGTTGTGTAGTTGAGCGTGGGATTTCAAGGAAATCGGGATGAACACCCGTCGCTGGCGAGTGGTGCAGTTGTAAAAGTGAGGCGTTGGCACCGAATCAAACAATTGGCTAAAATATAGTACAATACTATATATTATAGTAAGGTTGGTAATCCTATTTCAGCGTCCTCTGTGGGTGAGCGGGCTAAGCCTTTGCCGGCTTAGGTCACTTCAACGCAGAGGCTCCGGCGATTCCTGGTATGGTAAATTTTGGAAACGAATTTTCTCCGTTATTTACTATAGTCTGAGTATGTATATTACCCATAACACAAGCGTAACTTGCTTAATTTGGGGATATACAATATGTTTGTTTGTCTGCCGATTATTTATTTATTTATTTCCAACCTATTATTTTTACTGCCGCATAATGCACACCTCTGTACTATGAAACGCTTTCAAAAGTGCTTACTACCTATTTATTGCTCGCAGAAAAATATTACAAGGTTTATCTATCAGTAAATTATTTCTCTTCATATAAAATTTTGTATGTGGGAAGTATGACGAATAGACTTGCTGCTGAAACTTCCTGTAGTATACGTCCAGTCGCAAACATATTACTGCCATAGTTTAAATGTCGAACAGATGAATAACGTCATGTATCCATTACAGTTTGTAATAGATTACGCTACTGGTGGTACAAGTACAAAGTCGCAAACTGGTTTATTCCGGTTTTATTTACTATGTCTGGATACCATTACAAAAGCAAAAAGTCTCCATTTGATTTATGTATGTTTTTTATTGAGCAGTCCTCACAATTGTACCTTCAGTATTGTTTAGGGTCGACAAACAATTAAGGTCTTTTTGTTATTAACCTAATAGTTTTATAGCCAATTATAACGCTTACTTTCTATGCGAGTATTTATCCGAATTTGGATATAAAATTTATAATTACATTTAAAAACATTTTTTTTAATATGAAATCAAACATAATTGGTATCGGTATTCGAACTAAACTAATTTTATTAATATATGGTAATTTTTATATATTAAATATATGCACACACGCCAAGATATGTGTTGTTTGTTTACGGGCGTAAATCACTATTTATATCATTTAAGAAAACCTGTTAAGAGGAGTACACTGAAATTTTACTAAAAATTCTATAGTCTTAATAACCATCCTATCCAATCATGTTAATGTTTAATAATTATATCATCTTTACATAATATAAAACAAAGTAGCATTCCTTGTCTGTGTGTCTGTATATCCAATAACTCCTCGAAAACCAGGAAACGGATTTTAAGCGATTTTCAACATATAATAATTTTCACTGAATATTTATACATATAAAAAACCTAGGGCTTGACAAAAACTCTAATATAAAAGTAACATAATATTTAAATAGACCTCAATGATTATTTTTAAATTTCTTTAACGTTAATACACTATTTTTGAAAGATTTTTCGATTCTTGTTCATTTTAAAAACTTCGTTCTTGGAAATTCAATAGTTATACATAAGAAATTTTAAAATTAGCCATAAACAATAATAAAATTTTCAATTATCTAAATTAATTATTTTTTAATCATACTATAGTTACTTTTTCAACTATCACCATCTCTTTTTATTGCACGAGGAAGATAGTATTATCACATTTAATTTTTTTTAATAGTGTCTGCAAACGTATAGTGCGTAGGATACACTTTCATCATTAACAAAGTGCTTAAAGGAAGGTTTGATGAAAATCAGCGTTGTGTCGGATTAATCGCAATATAAAACCTTTTGATACATTTTCAAAATAAAGTGTAATAATGCGTAATTACGTCGCTATATCGAATAAAGTTTCTTTCTTTTTGATAAAATTGATACATTTTAAAGTGGCGTAACCATATCAAGTGACTGCTCTTGATATCGAGCGCATAGCCATACTGTACGACATTTAAACTGTGATACATGTATGAAATAGTATGCGCAAATAGCGTAACACACAAGCGTAATTTGTTCTGTTCAACCGTTTCCAATATCAGTGGATATTAGGTGCAATTTCATTTTATTGTTATAGCTTATTGTTCCGCGCGCGAAAGCATTACCGTCTTTACTGTGTGAATTTCGGATTTTAATATTATATTGTTTGTTATTTATTTTTGTTTGTGTAACAAATATTACATGTCATTCTATTTCCATACATACGAATGGACGGTTGTTGTTAAAAGTAGGTAAATTGCGGACTAAAACTAAAAGCTTGCGGATTCAAATGATTCATGATTGTTAGGGTTACTGACTTTTGCAACATACAACATACCTCTTTGTAAACTTTAGAATTATTAAAACGGTAATTTAAAAAAGAAAATTAAAATTTCATCTCTAGACAAACACACATATTGTATATCCCCAAATCAAGCAAGTTATGCTTGTGTTATGGGTAATATACAACGTACCACTCTGGGGCCGATCCCAGACACCCAGACCATAGTAAATAACGGAGAAAATACGTTTCTGAAATTTACTATACCAGGAATCGAACCCGGAGCCTCTGCGTTGCAGTGAGGTAGGCCGGCAACGGCTTAGCCCGCTCAACCACAGAGGTAATATGAGTACATTTGATAGTATTTTTTACAGATATTTCCACTTCATACTTAAACAATGTAGAGAATCCAGAGCGTGTTTAATTTGCTATTATTTGTTCTATTTCTCTAGTTAAGTATTCATTTTGGTTAAAGATTTATTTATTTGATTGTATTATTTTGGTTTTATATATACTGCTGTTGAATTAAATGTAAAATTTACATTAAAAACTCATTGAAGTCCTCATGAATCATCGTCATGCGTTTTCACGATTTCTACACATGATTTGTAATGGCAGTAAAAAAATAATTTTAACATTTCGTTATATCGAGCCTTTGCCGCCATTTTATTGTAAGCGACATTAGATTAGGAATGTAATATTATATAGATTATACGTGACCTATAACTTACATAAAAAAATATAAAGACATAAATTAATACGTCTTTTATTATTTTCTTAAGTTTTCGCGACTTGTATACATAATAAAACTATGTTTTAACGGTTTTAAGCGCGGTAATTTATTTGATTTTTGTTATTCCGACGTTTTGGCCAGTTTTCAGTGGCCGTGATCACGGAAGACAAAGGTGTCAAGTGTCAATGAGAATTGTTAAAGTTTTATTTAGCCTACCGCCAACTTGTTCATTTTAATTATTTAATTTTAAGTTAAAAACCATTATATATATATATATATATATATATATATATATATATATATATATATATATATATATATATATATATATATATATATATATTAAAATGGGTGGGAGGAAAAAGAAAAGAAATTATGAATCAAGTTCGTTTGTGTTCCGGTGTATCTAGAGTGTGTTTAATTTGCCATTATCTATTGTTTTTTTCTAGTTAAATATTATTTTTTTCTGTTTAAGATTTATTTATTGAATTGTATTACTTTGGTTTTATATGTACTATTGTTGAATATTACGTAAATTTTATATTAAAACACTCATCGAAGTCCGCATGAATCATCGTCATACGTTTTCACGATTTCTACAAATAATTTGTAGTGGCAATACAAAAATAATTTTAACATTTCGTAATATTTATGGCGGGCACCCTTTGCTTTCTCGTGATTTCTCTACATATCTTTATAGCGTCTTAGACACTATACTTCATTTATTTACTCATTATCAATTTCATATATAAAAACCCAATAGTTTTTTGGCAAAATTACGTGTGAAACACAGACAGATGTGGCGATTACGCAGGCCTTGAGTTGTGCTCCGGCTAGTGGCCAAGTCTTCCTTTAAAGAGCGGCAGCACCTTGCTGGAACCTTTGGTGTTACAAATGTTTATAGGCGTCGCTAACCGCTTTCCATCAGGTGGGCCGTTTGCCTGTCTACTGAACTCGGTAATAAATTTTTTTTAAAAAGACATAATTTGCGAATGGCGTTGAAATTTTTATCAAAATATCTACAGAATTCTAAATAGGATTTTTATTAAATAAGTCAATGGATGTCGCACGAATTACCTATTACAGAATTTACACAACTTTCATCCGTGTGTTTAAAAAAAAACGTTGCCGCGCCGCACGCTATGCTTTCGCGGCGGTTGCGGTTGCAGAAGACAGCTGTTAAATAACTATTGTGCAATTCATTATACCTATTGTAACATGAAAGAGAGTCTAATGTTTTATAGCTGGTCATTAATTACGTTTATTTAGGTTTAGTGGTTGCTATCTTCCTTGAAAATTAATTTAAATACGTCTAGAGATTTACACGCAGTTCTATTCGTATAAATTTTGGTTTTGTATTGGACTATGGGGGCCGGAGGCGCACAAGCTTTATCGAGACAGCCAAACGTCAGGTAGACGTCTCACGTGACCAAAAGACTGGTCAATACCTCGGGCAACGCATTAGCGTTGCCGTTCAGCGAGGCAATGCGGCCTTCTGGTCTTTTGGGCACGTTTCCGACTGACAGCGGTCTGGTATTTTATTTCGTATATATAGCGTATTTTTTGTTTAATTTATTGCACTAAAGAGAGGTCAGGTAAAAAGCATTTCAAATAAACGTGCATGTATGAAGAGGTTAATCAAAGTAGGTGAAGCGAAAGTTGTTTGTCAGGATCGTCGCAAGTGGAGATCCATAGTCTCTGCCTACCCCCATGGGAAACAGACGTGATATTATGTATGTATGTAAATGTATTGATTGTACAGTTGAATTTATTTATAATTTAGCTTATATTTAATAATATAAATATGTAATTATACAAAGAAAATTCATTAATAAAGAAAATGTATTCACTTTTTTGTATTTATATATAATTATACGCATTTTTTTGTAATATAAAGCATTAAATAACTCTTGTAAATTTAGAGAGCTAGCATTCGCGAGGTGGTAGGGTATTTTCAAATCTAGATGGCTACCACCCCTGCTCTGGGTACCTAAGTTGCCATAACAACCTTGAGTTGTGTTCCAGTATTAGTGGCCAGGTTCCAGTCCCCCTTTGGAGAGCGGTAGCACATTGGTAAGCAGCTTTGCTGTTATAAATTGTAGGTAGGGACGTGATCCTATTGCTATAAAAATTTTGGGGTTTCTGATCAAAAAACTTCGACAAGTGCTTTTGCAGTCCTCTCGTGATGTTAACCTGACACTGCCTAAAGAATTCTGCAGAGACCGAAACAGGTGAAAATCTGAAGGTGCAAAGTCCGGACTATACGGCGGATGCATTAACACCTCCCAGCCAAACTCTCGTAATTTTTGCCGAGTGGCTAAAGATGTATGAGGTCTAGCGTTATCATGGCGAAAAACCACACCCCTTCTGTTGATTTATTCCGGCCGCTTTCTCTCAACTTTTTGCTTTAATCTCATCAGTTGTTCGCAGTACAGATCAGAATCGATGGTCCTACCTGGCGGTAAGAGCTCATAATGAATAATGCCCTTCCAATCCCACCATATACACAGCATGACCTTGTTGTGAGTTAACCCGGGTTTCGCCACAGTCTTAAAAGCCTGGCCGGCCTTTGACCACGATCTTTTTCGCACGTTCTTGTCGTACGTGATCCACTTTTCATCACCAGTTATCAGCTTTTTCAAAACTGGTTCGGTTTCGTTGCGTCGTAATAAAGAATCACAAATGAGTACACGGCTCATTAGGTTTCTTTCTTTCTTTCAGTGAGCTCATGAGGTGCCCAAATATCGAGCTTTTTTATGTACTCAGCTTTTTTCAAATGCGCCAAAACCGTTTTGTGGTCAATTTCCAGTTCTCCAGCTACATCGTAACTACTAATATGCCGATCTTGCTCCAACATTTTCAAAAATGGCGTCAATTTTGTCCGTAACAGGGCGACCAGAGCGACGTGCATCTTTGATATCAATATTTCCGGATTGAAAACGCTTAAACCAAATTTGCGCTACTCTCACAGATACTGCATTAGGTCCATAAACATCACAATTTTTTTTTGCGGCTTGTATTGCATTTTACCTTTTTTGTAGTAAAATTTTAAAATGTATCCAATTTCTTCATTAGATTCACTCATTTTAACAATAAGAAAAACAAATGAAAATCACCCATTTTCCTAATTTGAATTTGGAATTGTCTTCCTTAAAACTAAAACTTTTTAATGATACCAAAACCAGCCAGATACAAATGATATAGCCAAAGAGATCTTATTACAAGTTCATACATACTATATGCGAAAAGACTTTTTTCCCAACCTATTATGTGTATCTATAAATAATATATAACAGTCCATAAATGTCCCACTGTTGGGCTCGGGCCTCCCACTGTAAGGGAACGAACAGTATACCCGCCACGCTTGCCCAAGGCGGTTTGGCAAGTTTGACACATGGGTTACCTCGAGGTGCAGGTTTCATCACGATGTTTCTTTCGCCCTTATTAGCACGTGGTAATTGTAACAACATGCACATTAGGCCAGAAAACTGTGCGTTAGCCATTACGCTACCACGACTTATATGGATGTATCTGCCTATTATTAAAGAGTAGAAATATTAATTTCAGAATCCAGGCGTTAATGGCTTTAAAGGCCTTAAAATTATTAAAAGGACCTTCAACGACAAGCTTAACATATTTAACATTACACAGAATGCAAAGTTAAGTATTTCTTAATTACTTGCTAGTTTTTCGTTTCTAATCGTCTGCACCTGCATGCAATGAACAAGCATTGTGAAATAGTTACCTAAAGTTTAAAATTGTTTACTCTGCGGTGAACTATCATATAAAATATATAATTTTAGTCAGTATATATATATATTATGTGCAAATTAGTACGACAAACGCCGAATCAATATAATAATCAATATGGCGACAAATTTTACTTAACACGGTCACTGCGAAACGGGGTCTAAGTTGCCCCGAAGGTGTTTTACTTGCGGTGCGGCCTAAAAACAACATAGGCTTCTCTGTAGTGCAGAGGTCGTAACTTCAATTTGGTTATGTGTAGAAAAAATAGATTAGAATAGATAATATACTTTATTGCTCACCAAATATACAATTACAAAAATAACTATTGTCATGGTAGAAACAATTGGCGGCCTTGTCGCTTAAAGGAATCTCTTCCAGGCTACCTAACTTTAGGAATAATTTAATCTGGCGACGTAGGTGGTGCAGATTATTATGTAGAACTTCAACAGACATACTTAAATACATATAAACATATTTATAGTATAAGAATTAGGTATAATTATTTAAGAAAAAGTAGTGTTTTCTGAGTGCGTTCTTAAATGTAGGCAATGTTTTGGCCTTTCTGACAGTAAGAGGACAGGAAAGTATTTTAGTTATTAAAACGTTACGGGGCTTAATAAGCCCCGTGCCGCCACATTGATAGTTTTAGTACATCTAAAACGCTCCGTATCGAAGGGACGCAAAATACAAATAAACCAGCGCCACTGTGAACGTGTTAACCCTCTCATGTATTATGGAAGGCTAAGCGCGCACTACGATATTTCAATACCGAATTCAACTATGAAAGATTAGTTCGGCACTGACAATTAACTAATACTTAGTAGAACAGTATCTTGCTAAAAGGGGATAATAGTGTAATTATTATTGTGTATTAACACTATTGAAGAACACTTAAATGACAAAACTTCATTTACATAGTAGCTCGCTCCAACCTCTTATACTATGTTTTGTATAACGTTTTTAAGCATGTGCAGTATAAAATTTTAGTACATCATGTCATTATTATATACTATAATAATATTTTTCTTTCCTTTTATTGTGTCTTTGTCTTATTGAGTATGCGCTGTTTGTTACAACTCCATTAATTCTTTGAAAAGTAATTGTGTAACATATTTCTGTAGAAAATGTATTAAAAAAAAAGTTTGCGTTAGTCAATTTTTAGCTAGACGTGTTGCTGGGAATTTCTTGCCGCTTCTTCTTCTGAACAGCAGTAACACGTTGCGAAGCGGTGTACATAGACTAGGAAGTAAAATTAAATTTTAACTTATATGTATGACCTTCAAAAAGTGTTCTCCAGTGGAACTTATTTTGAACAAAACTTTTGAATTTAAATTCCCTCGCCTATCCACTACCACAACTTGCGCTCTGAGTCGCTGAGTCGAAAACTTACGACACCTGCACACACTTCATCCTATTATAATAATTCTTTTACAGTGCAGGCTGTTACACTTTGGAGTATGCGGCATTTTACTGTCAGAGAAGCCAAATTCTTACCAACATTTAGAAATTTACTCAGAAAATACTATTTGTCCACAAACAGCTGTCTAATTAACACAATATAATCATGCTATAGATTTATTATAATAACTTGTGTATCTTGAAATATATTATTGTATATGTGTACATTATGACTATGTATATATGTATGTATTAGTAATTTTAATTGTTAAATTAGTTTGAATATTTATGTATATATCCCCTTTTTGCTGCACCACCTACATCGACTGATTCAAATTTATTTGATTTAGGTTGCCTGGGAGAGATCGCTTTGAGCGATAAGGCCGTCTATTGTATTGCCTAGAAAATATTGTAAATATGATCGGTTTTGTAATTGTATACCTATATTATGGTGTGCAAAGTGTTATTATCTCTCTCTCTCACTTTTCATTAAATGGGCTGTCAGACGTAGGACTGTACATCAGAAGTGAATACTTTGGATCCGAGCGTGATGGTCACGCGAGTTCACTGATTTTCCTCATTCTAAAAAAGCTATCTATGTATAATATTATAAAATTCTGAACATGTCGGGTCTGTATATTGAAGCTATTAAAAAAAAACAACTGGAATAGACTATATAAACGATGGAGAACACGATGTAATTTTTTAGATTTCTTGTCTGTTTGTTTGGGATTCACGTAAAACCTACTGGGCCGACCGATTTCGATGCGGTTTTCGCTGGTCGACAGCAAATTCTTAGACTAAAAATCTGCGCTACTTTTTATGCTGGAAATCCCGCGGGGATTTTCCGGGAGGCGGTTTGAACTTCTTCGGATGCATAAAACGATAGCTTACTATCTTTTTTAAATACTGTGTACCGGGAATCGTCGGAAATTTTAAGTCGTGCGTGGACGAAATCGCGGGCATTTCCTAATATATATAAATATATATATATATATATATATATATATATATATATATATATATTTACTAGGAAGACTGAGCGTGACGATTATGCGAGTACAATGCTTTTTCCTCATCCCAAAAGTGCCCAACGTGCCCAAAGAAGTTTTCACTTGAAATAGCTGTGCCAATAAATATTGCCGCCGCCAAATTAAATAACTAATTTACTGCTCATGTTACCACTTGAGACGCAACGCACGCAACAGAGATACGCCATGGAAGTACGAATGTTGTCACTATTTTGGAATACGGGCCCAAGTCACGACATTTTTCTCCGATAACCAGAGGTTACTTACTGTCTTATGTCCACCTGATTTATTGACGGCGAAAGGTTACTGAAAGTTCATGTGTTGTAAGTATCTATTTGAAAAGGGTTAAAGATTTCGCTGGCATTCTCGAAGAAATATGTAGGTACATTGAATATCATACCCACTTTCTCTACAAGAATGACTTTTTAAAGTGGTTCTCAAACCCTAAACTACACGAAATAGCGAAAAAAACTGAAAGGTGCGTCGGGGACCGATTTTTATAAAACGTAAAACGGTATCATTATATTGTTACGAGCTACAGGACTCGAGTTAAAAATGCCGTTGGAACTACTATACAATTTATTAGAATTGTACAAACACGTATAAAACAAATACAAATAAAACTGGATGCAACCAGTTCACACTGCACGATTCAATGCAATTCGACACGCGTAAAGTCCGTCGTCTATATCGCTAATCGAGAGTACTACAAACGTCTTACTCGTCTCGTAGTCGTCGCTTGACTGGTCACCCCTCCAGTCGGGCATTGTCTTATATTCCCTACACAGTACAAAGAAATTGGCCGCGCGCACTGAGTTTCCGAGAAATAGTAATTTGCACACCTGCGAACGGCCACAAAGTCGCAAACAATAACAACAAGGATTAGTTCGACGCTAATGATGATTATAAAACAAAAGCATGTTTTTCTTCATTACAAATTCAAAACACAAAAGATTTCCTAAATCGTTGGAAGACAATAAACTGCACTTACGACAGGCAGCTGTGCGATTATTGACGGCGTGTAACAATATTTTTAAATAGTCAGGAAGTAAGTTTGTTGATTTTTAATTGACTTCAAAAAGGGTGAGATTCACAATTCGGCGGTATGTTTGTTACACGATTTTTCCGTCAATTTTAATCCGATTTTCAACTTTTTTTAATCGAGAGCGTGTATGCTCTTTCGATTAAATATAGTGACAATAAGGCCATCTCAGGAGTATTTCTGAGGTGGTCTTATTGTCACCGAGTCAGGATCTGATGAGTAGATTCCAGGGAAATCGATCGCAACCCTTGTTGAAGAGCGCCTACACTCACCGAAAGGCAAACTTGTATATGCGTTCTAGTAGTACAATTTCTACAGGCGCTTAATATATTATTCATAAAGCTATTCAACTAAGAAGTAGAAAATAAACATTTTCTCAAAATATTGATATCAGTGCCACGTAAAATATAAAAAACAACAATAAAATTCCAAAATACACCGATTTCAATTAGCTTTTTAGTTTGAAGTCGGTTTTGTTATTAATTTTTAAAAAAGACAAAAAATACATAGATGTTGTATTTTTTTTATATGGAATAGGTTCGCGTTTTACTGCCATTGCGCCTGATGTCAGGTGGAAATGCAGTTTAAGGCGGAGCACGCTTACCTAGACCCTGTATATATTATACCAACCCATTGCATTGCTTACGTTGTATATGAATAAAAAATACATAAAATATTGATATCTCAATCATGTTACTGTAGACGTCATATATTTCAGCACGATTTTTTGCATAACATAGGTAAAATATTCAAATTTTGACTTTTGAGATATGCGCTCTGTGATCGATTGATTTCAGAATTGCACAATTCTAATGTTATTGGTGATCCCATTTTGATTATATTAGACATTTGAATATGCTTTCGCTGTTTCAAACTTACAACACAATATACTCTTAACAAGTTTCAATTGCATCCATTCACATGCATCAAAACAATTGTCATCTATAATATAATAACGAGTTGCGGGACTCGAACTAAAATGCCGTTAGAATTATTATAGAGTTTATCAGGACTATACAAACACGTATAACACAGGTACAAATATAACTGGACGTAATAAGTCCAAATGTAATGCAGAAGTTCGTAATTCAAATACACGCGCAAAGTCCTTCACTAAATAGATTACCGAATGTACATAAGTCTTGCTTCGCTCGTGGTTATCGCTCGACTACTTGATATCTCCGTTGGGGCATTGCTTTATACTGCACAGATGCAATATGTCTGCCCGACCGCGTGGACCGAATTTCTTAGAATTCGTAATCCGCACACCTGGCTAATTACGCCTGCCATAAAAGATTACAATACACAATGGGCTGTTTTCTAATCATAAATTTTAAAAACAAAGTAAAAAAGAACTCCAAAGGGCGAAAGGTAATAAAATGTGTTTCTACAGGTATGCAGGTGTGAATTTGTCTTTGTCGGCGTCTAGGTCGTAACATTATTATAAAATTCTAAACATGCTGTGTCTGTAAATTGAACTTATTAAAAAAAAACAACTGGAATACACTATATAAACGATAGAGAACAAACACGATGTAATTTTTTTTTATTTCTAGTCTGTTTGTTCGGGATTCACGTAAAAACTACTGTGCCGATTTCAATGCGGTTTTCATTGGTCGATAGCAAATTCTTAGACTTAAAATCTGCGCTATTTTTTATTTTGGAAAAACCGCGGGAATTTTCCCGGGAGCGGTTTGTAGCGCTCACATGAAAATTCTATTAAGAATAAGCTTATTCCGATACAATTTTCACTAAAACGATAGCTTACATTCTTTTTAAATGCTGCGATACTTGTGTCTCGTGAATTCCGCGGGAATTTCAAGTCAAGCGTGGACGAAGTCGCGGGCATATCCTAGTTCTTAATATTCCTTATCAATGCGTGCAGCATTTATTATTTTCCTGTATATTCAATAAGCTTTTTATGTTTCAGGTATTCATATTGCTGAGAACTGTCCAAATAGCTCGGTGAGTGAAATCATTGTTAATTAATTATATTAAAAAGTTTTTCATATGATAAAAACCTCATAAAAATTAATATATCTTTGCCGTTGAGACAGGGGTTTTGTGACCCATTGTGGGGTCCTGAGACCGTGAGTCTTTATAAAAATGTATCAAAACGGTAAAATGGACAAAAATAAACTTCGAAACTACCGGGAGCCCAGGGACATAAGTTATTTTTTACAGTCTTATTCATATTGAGTTAGAATAAATTTGAAGGACTCGAATTAAAATGCCGTTGGAATTATCATAAAGTTTACTAGAACCATACAAACACGTATAACACGTACAAACATAACCGAACGCAATAAGTCCAAACGTAATGCAGGAGATCGTAATTCAAATACACGCGCAAAGTCCGTCACTACGTCTTGCTTCGCTTGTGGCTATCGCTAGACCGCCGATCTCTCCATTGAGCCATTGCTTTATACTGCACCGATACAATGTGGCTGCCCGACCGCGTAGATCGAATTTCTTAGAATCAGTTCGACATACCTGGCTAATGACTGCCATAAAAGATTACAATACACAATGGGCTCTTTTCTAATTACAAATTTTAAACACAAAGTAAATAAAAGAAGTCCAAACGCGGAAAGGTAATAAAGTGTGCTTTTGTGGTATGCAGGTGTGAATCTACTTTTGTAGGTCGTAACAATATTATTTTTGTGCAGATGATAGACGTATGTAAGGCGAGTGACGTATAGATAGATAACACTTTATTGTACACCATTACAGAAAACTTACGATCTAGTATTATTCTAATCGTGTACAAAGGGCGGTCTTATCGCTAAAAAGCGATCTCTTCCAGGCAACCCGTGGCAGGAATATTGCTGATTAGGAATGGCGATGATGGTATACATAATTATTGTACGATTACTTACATTTTAATAATAAATATATAACTATACTATATATACAAATATACACATAAGTTATATACGTATGTGATTTATAATAATATAATGGCAAGATATAGTGAGGTTTTATGAAAAACGGCTCATCAACTCTTCGGGTGATAGGAGTACTGGTACCTACCTTGGACCACGGATGAGTATAGCGGTCCAGCGAGGTAATGTGGCTAGTCTTTTAGACACCTTTTTTGTTAAATACACGTGTTCAGCAGACAGGCAGACGGCCCACTTAACGAACAGTGAGTACCATCGCATATGCATGCACAATTTGTAACGCTAAAGTTGCTACCAATGTGCTGCCACTCTTTAGAGGGGGACTGGAACCTGGTCACTAATGCCGGAACACAACTCAAGGTTGTTGTGGCTACATACTCTAGACCACGGGTGGTAGCCACCCGGACGGGTAAACACCCTACCCATCTAGATTATTTTGGCGCTTACGTCAGGCCATCCGGCCGTAGGAAGTTGTATTCTTTCTCCGTTCCTGCACGGATCATTTCCTGTATAAATTGATATGTATTTAATATGAAAATAAATTAAAGGAAATATATGATTTTATTCGTGCTATATTTTCTTACATCGTTTCTGACAGAACATAAAAGAAAATCAAACAAAAAGAGGAACTTAAAAAAATGAATAAATTAAAAAGAATATGTCCAATGAGGTTTGGACAATTACTATGAATGACTTTACCCATAAAAGATGATAACCTAAGTTCAGAATTTTACTTACAGTCTTAAAGGATTGTAAGTAGAATAAGATATAACTATCCCACGGAAACTACGTCAATTATCGGGATAAAAAGTATCCTAAATGTTGACACGGGCTATAAGCCAGCTTTGTGTTGAGTTTTATTCAAATCCATTCAGTAGTTTTCATGTGACGCTCTAATAGACATACAAACAAAAATGGTAAACGTTGGAAACTGCAAATAGAAATTAGTCCGCCTGATTTTTCACATAATTTGTAAATGCATTGTACAAACTCCAACCCTTTACATATTTATTATATATTATAGATACGCAAAGAGAATATCGTATAAAAAATATATTTATTTGTTTAATACTAATGTATTAGTGATATATAGGTATATATAAGGTGATCAGAGGGCTGGTGCTCACCTCGGGCAACGGGTCAGTATGGCGATCCAGCGAGGAAACGTAGCCAGCCTTCTGGGCACCTTACCCATAGAAGACGGTGATATAGGCTCAGTATTCTACTTATAGTCATGAGGGACTATGGGTAGAATACATTACAAATAAGTTAAGTTTTCTTTTATTGTAGTCGATTATTTATAATTTTCTTCAATGTAGGTACTAGCTTATATTTAAAGCAAATATTGCCATACTAAATAAATATTAATTCAAGGATATGAATTATGTTGTTTAATAATTAAACAATAGTTTTTTTTCATTAGTTTCAATTATTTTATTAATACTAGGATATGTCTGCGACTTTGTCTACGCTTGACTTGAAAGTCCCGCGGGATTCCCGGAAAACAGCATTTAAAAAAGAATGTAAGCTATCGTTTTAGTGGAAACTGTATCGGAATAAGCTAATTTTTATGTATCCGAACAACTTCAAACCGCCCCCGGGAAAATTCCCGCGGGATTCCCAGGATAAAAGGTAGCGTGGAGTATAAGTATAAAAATTAGCTGTCGATCAGCGAAAACCACATCGAAATCCTGAACAAACAGACAAACCTAAAATAATACATCCCGTTCTCTATCATTTATGTAGTCTATTCCAGTTGGTTTTTTTAAAGAACTTTAATGTACAGACACAACATGTTTAAAATTTTATATAATTAGAGATTGTACAAAACGTGTGATTGGAAATTTTAAACACTCATATAACATTTTGCCTTTCATTAACTAAATAAACACAATAATAATATATTCTACTAGAAAATAATTTGTAATATTTTGGCACAACATTTATGTGAACTAGGCCTACGTAACTCGAAATTTGCCTTCCAGCGTTGCAAGCATTTTCAAAGCTTTAATTTAAGGCAATAAAATTAGGCTTGAGGTAATTGAGTTATTATAATACAATTACTCAATATAACTGCGGTAACTGTCATTTAGTAAGAAACTGCACGCTATAACTTCGCACGGGCGTCCGCAACAATTAAAAAATTTAACTAAGGCGTTCGTTCTTGCTTTGCGTTGTTCCCATGGTCCCATTGTTTGGGTCTTATGTAAATAATCGAGATTGACGACGTCTCACATCGGGACACGTTGTGTAACCAACACCGAAGATTCGGATAGACGACGTGTTGACAATTGTAACTATATAATGTACGAATATGCTCTAGTTTTGTCCTTGTAGGCACGGAGAATGAATACAATTTCCTACGGCCGGGTGGCCTGTCGTGAGAAACGGCAAAATACTCTAAAGCCAGGTGGATATCACGTCTAGTCTAGAGTAGGCCATCATAACAACCTTGAGTTGTGCTCCAGCATTAGTGGGCAAATTTCTGTCTCCCTTTAGAGAACGGTAGCACATCGGTGGAACCTTTGGTGTTACAAATGCCCATAGGCGATGGTAATCGCTTTCCATTAGGTGGACCGTCTGCTGAAAGCGATTGATCAGAGAAACAAATTTCTCTGGTATATATATTAATTTATTGTTAACAACACACATATGCAAATTTAACATTTTTTTTAATACTTAATATGACCTTAATTGTTATAGAATCTACTGAACTCATGCGATAAAAAAAGAATTTAATGCAAATGTCGGAATATTCAATATCTATCTATCTATTACTATCTGTATCCATTTATAATAAAATAAATCTGTAAAGAACCTATTTAAATAAAACTCGACAGCGAGCTAATTTGTGTCCTGAGTCGACACCTACAATTCTTTTCATTACGTTAAATGATGTCGTTTTGGTGGGATATACTAATTAAAGTCAAACAGATAGCCTTGCGGACGCATTATCTTAAAACGTAGTAGTGGTTTCAAACGTAGTCATGGCAACACAAACAATTTACTTACCATTAGCACAACTAGTCTAATACATAGTGTCTTAAACCTTGCTATAAAATTGAAAAGCTGAAGAATTTTATTTAAATCTTTATAATTCATGTATTATTATTCGCCGATAAAATCGCAAAGAAGTCGTAACAGATACAAATTTACATGAGACCACGTCATTCTTTATTGATGGCACAGCGCAAATAGTTCCTTTTTTAATTTGCAAATAAAATATCATTGAAATCATTCTTCATCTATCATCATTTGGAAGTAGTGGTGGTAGACTCATGACTTTCAATAAGTAATCTTAGTAATAAGATTCCATTTTGAAATAAATACATTCCTTTTCATAAACTTATCAGATTCTTCACCTTAAAACTTGAACAGTCATTAAAGTTAAAGTCATTAAAACTTAGTTCATGAAGAGCACTAGAAACTATTAAGAAATAATTTAATAACAAAATATTGTAAGCAAGATATAATACAATCTATGTATACTGTTCTAACATTAACAGCAATGACACGTTGCAAAGCGGTGTACATAGACTGGGAAGTAAAATTAAATTTTAACCTATATGTATGACCTTCAAAAAGTGTTCTCCAGTGGAACTTGTTTTGAATAAAAACTTTTGAATTTGAATTTGAATTATATTATTCACTTCCATATCGATATTATATCTTTGAATATAAACATAACAAATTCCACGTTTATATTTGTAATCAAAGGCCGACATGATGCGTATACCCAAATAAATATAATTATAATTAATTAAAACATGCATTTGTATGTCACTAGTCTAAGCGGTTGATTAACGTGTTGCAAATATGAATTAAAAATGCTAATTGAATTAATTATATCCTCAAGTTTCACATATGATTACATAGCCAACATCCTGTTGTCACCTGTTATACAATTGGCCTAGTTTAGTTCAATACTTGATCTGACTTTAATGGTAGCTTATGGCATATATATTTATTTAATATACGAAACAGATTTTAATCAATAACATTTAAACTACACAAGTAACACTATTATATATAGATCGAGATGATAACTTGAGTAATGAGGTTTATACTTAAGATTTATATAATATAAGGCCACAATCCTACTGCTGGGATCGGACCTTCTCATTTTTTAGGGGAATGGAGAATATACCTGTCACACCTGCCCCAAGGAGGATTAGCGGATTTCACATTTGGGTTAGGTTTATAACAAAGTAATAATTATTCAGAGATACGCAATGGTTCTCTAGAACGTTTATTTTGTGTACAATAACAACTTGGAGGAACTTCCCGCCCAGGTATTTCCTCTGTGCTATGACATGGGATCATTTAAAAAAAGGGTTATAAAGTTTCTTCGAGGTCGGCAAGTCCATAGCTGACGGTGAGCATTTTCTATCAGGTGCGCCGTTTGTCAATTTTTGATTATAAAAAAGTTATATTTTACTTTAAAGAACGCTTCTATTATTTAACAGTTTGATAACGATGTATAGAAGAAGACGGGCTATCCAGAAGAAAAATCTAATTTCAGCATCAAGTAAAATAGGGTGTCGTAATTAGTATTATTTGAATTTTAGAATATTTATAACATAAAATAAATATAATATATTTTACGGAAACAGACACCATGCGTAAGCTAGTAACTTAAGTCTAGAAGAACACTAGTAATGTTTTATTGATTTTAACTTTTAAAATTTCGTAATCAAACGATTAAAGCAGTATACGTTCGTCATTTTCACAGAATTATTTGATGCCGTGGGCAGATTTTTTAAATAAATCTTGCACGATTTGCAAAATTTAATCCTTTAATTTCTAGTCTGAAACTCCGTTATAATTCACATATTTTTTGGCATTTGTTAACTTGACCAAAAGGCTCAATAGCTTTTATATAATTTTACTATTGAACCCTAAATTTACATTACTGAACGATTCCTAACTTGACAGTTAATGCACTTCCACGATGCAAGTTCCATCACGAATAACATTTAAGTGCAAATAAAAATAGCACGAAGCATTAATGTTCAAATAACACCTCATGCCAAGATTAAGTAGTACGCTTGAAATGTTAAGTGCAATATGTCTGATAATGGTACCCGTGTGATTCATATTTACTTATTCACTAACCTTGTAATTTAAGAACATTTAAAAATTGTAAAGTGTCGCGTTTTTAGAAATAAATATTTTCTTTCTTTCTTTCTTTAAGTAAACTTAATTTTTAATTTATATGTATGACCTTCCAAAAGTGTTCTCAAGTGGAACTTAGTTTGCATAAAGACTTTGAATTGGAATTTGTTAATGTATTTCATATTCATAGGCTCATAGGCTTAGATATAAACTAATTTACATGGTTTTTTAGGGATAGAAATTCCCAAAGGATATAGAGTTGAAGTATAAGCTTTGGAGAAGTGCTTGGCATATATATATACCAACTGTGATATAATAAATCTGTTGAGGGAGTAGAGTTTGTACAATAAATTAAAAAATGGGGAAATCAGTGGTGCTAATACGGACAAGCGGATTTCGAAAATACAATCGCTAACTGTCAGTTAGAGCATCACGTCGAACAAATTTGTCCAATCAAAGAGTGCGCTAGAAAAACTGACGTGTGTTTTTTAAAACTGACGTGTGTTTTGAAAAACTGACGTGTGTTTTGGAAAACTAACGTGTGTTTTGGAAAACTGACGTTTCCATAGTGAACATCGGTGTAACGTCGTTTCAGCAGCTATGGCAGACCACGACCTTAATAAAGGCAAACAAGCTATATGTCTGTCTGTCGCCGTAAATCATCACGGCAGCTACTAATGCCAGTGCTAATGTATACTGTAAATTCCCCAGTATTACCCACCATAACACCATTTAGTAAGGGTAAATAACATCATCATAAATTTATGGTGTTGTGAGATAGTTATCTCAAACTGCGGATAATAATGGATATACATCATATACAATTGTCTGTCCGTTGTAAGCTATGGTGTAAGTGAAAGTTCAAGGACGCGGGTAGTGCCGGCGGGTACCATTCCGTGTTCATAAAAAAATTAAATATCAATTAAATCTTTCAATCGACCTTTTTTATGGAATAATATGAACACTAAATTAAAACTATTGCAATGAAGGAAATTTAACTTGTGTCGTATTCTACCGAAAATTCCTTAAGATAGTAAGTTGAATACTGGTCCTAGGTAGGCTTCCCAACCGTACTATAATATATGTATTATACTATATTGTAATCAATTTTACTATATATTGGAAATAGTACTATATGTAGAGAGAGGGAGAGATAACAATTTATTGCACACCAAAATATACAATTACAAAAACAGACCACATTTACAATATTTTCTAAGCAATACAACAGGAGGCCTTATCGCTCAAAGTGATCTATTCCAGGCAACCTAAATCAAAGAAATTTGAATCAGACGATATACGTGGTGCAGGAAAAAGGCAATAGATACATAAATACTCAAACTAATTTAATAAATAAATATACACATATATACATAGTCATATATATACACATATACAATAATATATTTCAAAATACACAAGTTATTGTAATAAATTTATTAGCATTGTGTTAATCAGACATAGGTATTTGTGGACAAATAGTGTTTTCCGAGTAAATTTCTAAATATGATATCTCTAATATATAAAATTCTCGTGTGACAGTTTTCGTTGCCATACTCCTCCGAAACGGCTTGACCGATTTTGATGACATTCTTTGTGCATATTCAGTAGGTCTGAGAATCGGCCAACATCTATTTTTCATCCCCCTAAATGTTAGGGGTAGTCCACCCCTAATTTTTTTTTTAATTTTTTGGTCAATTTTTTTATGGTGTTGCATTAAAAAATACACACAACCCTAATTTTCACCCTTCTATCACCAACCTCTATTTTTTAATAGCGATATAAGTACTTTAATAATTTTCTACTCTGTTTGTTCAAGTCAATTCGAGTTAGATTTTTATTTTTTATAAAGGCAGGACAACGTCTGCCGGGTACAGCTAGTGTAATATATATTCTTTCATTCAATTGTCAGTTGCGTTATGTTCTGATTCTTATGATTTAAAAAAAAGATCTTTGCTGGCCAAAGCAAAAATTAGTAATAAATACACATGAAAAATGAAATAATGAAATGAATAAAATATAAAATAAATGTGAACTATTTTTTCTCCGAATCTTTCCAAAAGTACTATATTTTCTTCAAAAAAAGGTCGCAACTATAGCCCTAGGTCAGCGAAGGTAACGAGAAAGGTTTCTAGAAGGCTGGCTACGCTACCTCGCTAGATCGCAGTAGTGATCCTTTGACTTTGATAGGAACCACTTCTCTAATCACGCGAAGAGTTAATGAGTCGTTTTCACAAAGTTTTGTGGATGCTCGTGGCCTCAGGACCTCACGGTCCATGCGTTTCAACAGTCAACGGCACAAACAAATTATAACTCTCACTGAGGGCTGCGTATTTGCGGTGAATCACTCGAGCGCGAGTGATTCACCTATTTCCACCGCCGAACCGGTTGATCTAGAAGTCTTTAGTAAAGGGATGCGGCAAAATCTACCTATTGTTATTTAAAGCACATTTTTAAACTCAAATCATTGAAAAAGTTTTAGTATGGGGTTTACAGAATAGAATATAATAATATAATATACAAAAATAGCTTAGAATTAGGTACAAATGGCGTTCTTACCGTTGACAGCGATCTCTTACAGACAACCTTGGGATACATAAGGTATGTATATATATGTGTATTCAGTACCAATATTATGTTTTCTGTAAAGTAAAGCCCTTTTTTATTTTTCGATAAAGAAACTATATTCTTATGACTTTCTTTAAAGTCTTTAAATTGTTGATCTAATATTTCCAATCTAGTTTGTAAAAAAAGGTACCTTAATTCTCTCTTTTGGTGATTTCCGAAAATTACTCTCAGGTCTCCTCAGATTGTCAAACAAGTCATCTTGTAATAGTACTAACTACTCGATCGTGGCCATCTCGATTTACGGCTTTGTTAAAACAAATGAATAAATTTTATACTCGCAAAATCCCACAAAAGCACTTGAATAGATGGTACTCCATTAGCTTAGTTTATTCATTCACGCAAGTAATCAAACTCAAACACACGGAACTCATTGACAATATTTTTTCACAAAAGATCACAACACATATGTAACAATAAAACTCACGTTCATTCGGCTCGTTCTGGACCAATATTATACTATACAAGTATCCATACAGACACACACACACACACACACACTATATATATATATATATATATATATATATATATATATATATATATATATATATATATATATATATATATAGTGTGTGTGATTAGTGATTGTGTGTTAGTGTATTTTAATAGACATAATATATATATATATATATTATGTCTATTAAAAGCAATACATGTTATATAATAAATCACTAAATAGCATAAAGATACATACAATAATAACAATATATATTATACTTTGAGGTAGTAATCCTTAACAAGTCTATTAAAGGAGGATACTGATTGGGCTTGCCTCACTTCCAGTGGAAGCATGTTCCATAATTGGTCTGCTTACTTATTTGGCAGTTTATTTCAAATTTTATGATGATTAGTAAGATGGTACAAGACAGGAACGGGCTGTATCGCTAGCTTTCAGTATCGAGCATGTCCAAATAACCCTGACATATATGCATGAATTTACTCATTAACAAATCATGACTCAAAATTCGATACTGTTATATAACGAAAATAAAGGTTAGTCTCCCATGACACCACTTGTATGATTGACTGACATCTTTATTATTTACATGGATGAGTGAATGATCTTCAAGAGCTTTACTTGTAATGTAACAGATATAGGGTCAACTACACCATTGTTGGCATCTTCCCCCCATTATTGGCACCGACTTTAAGATGTAAAATATATTTATTTCTGATTTTTAGTTACTCTTGAAATTGATTTCTTTCTGTTAGAATTTCAATTAAATTCAATTCATTTATTTAATGCTTTATGTAGATATATAGATATGATTATATAGGTTGGGGAAAAAGTTTCTTCGCATTTTATATAAAATTCAAAAGGTTTTTTTATAAAGTTCATTTACATTTATCTAAAGTATGTAGGTGCCATTTTGTTGGATAACTTTTTGCCATCTTGTAGGTAGGGACGTGATCTCATTGCTATAAAAATTTTGGGGCTCCTGATCAAAAAACTGCGACAAGTGGTTTTGGCAGTCCTCTCGTGATGTTAACCTGACACTGCCTAAGGAATTCTGCAGAGACCGAAACAGGTGAAAATCTGAAGGTGCAAGGTCAGAACTATACGGCGGATGCATTAACACCTCCCAGCCAAACTCTCGTAATTTTTGCTGAGTGGCTAAAGATGTGTGAGGTCTAGCGTTATCATGGTGAAAAACCACACCCCTTCTGTTGATTAATTCCGGCCGCATTCTCTCAACTTTTTGCTTTAATCTCACCAGTTGTTCGCAGTACAGTTCAGAATCGATGGTCCTGCCTGGCAGTAACAGCTCATAATGAATACTGTCCTTCCAATCCCACCATAGAGACAGCATCACTAGGTTTCGCCACAGTCTGTGAAGCCTGACCGGCCTTTGACCACGATCTTTTTCGCACGTTCTTGTCGTACGTGATCCACTTTTCATCACCAGTTATCAGCTTCTTCAAAAATGGTTCGGTTTCATTACGTCGTAATAAAGATTCATTAGGTTTCTTTCAGTGAGCTCATGAGGCACCCAAATATCGAACTTTTTTGTGTACCCAGCTTTTTTCAAATGCACCAAAACCGTTTTGGGGTCAATTCCCAGTTCTCCAGCTATATCGTAACTACTAATATGCCGATCCTGCTCCACTTTTTCAAAAATGGCATCAATTTTGTCCGTAACAGGACGGCCAGAGCGACGTGCATCTTTGATATCAAAATTTCGGATTGAAAACACTTAAACCAAATTTGCGCTACTCTCACAGATACTGCATTAGGTCCATAAACATCACAATTTTTTTTCGCGGCTTGTGTTGAATTTTTACCTTTTTTGTAGTAAAATTTTAAAATGTATCGAATTTCTTCATTAGATTCACTCATTTTAACAATAAGAAAAACAAATGAGAATCACACATTTTCCTAATTTGAATTTGGAATTGTCTTCTTTAAAATTAGAAAATTTTTAATGATACCAAAACCAGCCAGATACAAATGGTATAGCCAAAGAGATCTTATTACAAGTTCATACATACTATATGCGAAAAGACTTTTTCCCCAACCTATTACATTACCCCTTTTAGGGTACAGCATGGTATTATAAATTAACTCTTAACATTACTTTAACACAACATTACATATACTAATGATATTGTTATACGCCGAAAAAAGTGGATGCACACCTGTCTACCATAAAACACACACTTTATTACCCGCCCCGCATTTGAGCTAATAACATTGAAACTGTTTTATGACTATCTTCTTTTGTTTACTTATTTATTGGTTGTTGCGTAGAGCAGCCTATTGTACTCGTTTACGGCCGTTCGCCGGCATAATTACGCAGGCGGGCGGATTATGATTTCTGGGAAATTGCGTCGACGCTTGCCAGGTAGACATATTGCATCGTGCTGGATAAAGCAATGCCCGAATGGAGAGATCGTCAGTCAAGCGATAACCACAAGCGTGGCAAGACGTGTGCACATTCGATAATCTATATAGTGACGGACTTTGTGCGTGTTATTGAATCGTGCATTACGTTTGTACTGGTTGTGTTCAGTTATATTTGTACCTGTGTTATACGTGTTTGTATAGTTCTAAATAAACTCTATAGTAATTGTAACGGCATTTTAATTCGAGTCCTGTACTCGTAACAATATTATAAATAGGAAAGATTTGTATTTTTTATGATTGTAACGAATAACCCAAAAAACGACTAATTGATTTCAAAAAATCTTTCACCATTATTAGAATGCTAATTTATCCCAGATTAATATAGGCTATATTTATTATAAGAAATAATTAGGGATCCCTACTAAAACTTCAATATTGTAACCCAAGGTGTAAAAGAATTGTGTATGAGTGGGTCCAGGGATGATTTACATTCACAATTAGACCCGGTAGATGGCGCTGGAATAGTGTTCTACATTTTTATTTTTTCAGGGCAGGACAACGTCTGTCGGGACCGCTAGGTCATTAAATATATTAGTACTATTATTATTATTTAATTATTACAAATTATCAATGATTACTAGATTCTTATTAATATATTTACATAATATATTGTGTAGTGTCAAAATGTGTTATTTAAATAGTCTTTAGTAGAATATTTCGCCTTCTTCATCAAAAATATCTTTAATTTACCTTTATATTCACTCATAGTTTTACTGCAGTATTTTTTGTTATTTTTCAAGTTGTATCCAATAGAAAAAATGGTGTATACCTAATACCATTGACTTAGTATATAAAAAATGCACGAATCGCATCAGTAACTTACATAGTTTACGCAAGTAAAGCCACATGCATACCCTAGTTCTAAATAACAAACCGATAATAAACACGTAATATCACATGTATATACAGCATTTTCTAACTTGACCTTTTGTATCGTTTCATCTCTATGACATAATTTGATACAAATCTTTACTGTAATTTATCCGTCCGCACACTATTGTTATTAGATAATTTGTTTATAATACTATATAATATAAAGTCAAAGTTTACTTAGATAATTGCTATGTTGTATACAAATATAACAAATATTTGTATACAACATAGCAATGATCTAATAATCATTTTATTGTTATTATATAATGTTCTGACGATAACATTTTTTTTAATCTAAAGTATTAGTAAGACGTAATATATATATATATATATATATATATATATATATATATATACATATAGTCCTCCTTGACGTATCCGTCAACGGCGAACCTTGTCAAGTCCGGCTGTGCGAGCGCAGGTGGCTAGCGAAACCAAATTTGGTTTTAAAAGTTCTATTGCAAGGAGCGCAATATTGCCGTCCTGATAAGTCATATGTGTAGCTGTAGGAGATTTTAGGGCGGTTCTTTTTGGTAATGCGTTGCTTGTCAGAGTGTTTTACGCGCTGCGTTTCGAAGGCAGTCAATTTGTGCGTTATAGGGACGTAGTCAAGCGCCATCTGTCTGCATGTAACATCTCAAGTAACAGTTGGGAAGATCGTGCTCTGCAAAGAAGGGAGTGGCGTAGTTCTATTGATAAAGACGTACTAGCACAGTGGTTATGTACTTGTATCTTATTCTAATTCAATTCAATTCATTTCGTTGCTAAAACATGGTAAATTTAGGATGATAGCATATCGATGAGTTTCACAAGGTTTTGCCTTTCTTGGCGTGCACATTTACATATCTATTTAAAATTCGCGAAAATTTTAAATAAATAATATACTTTTCGACACATTTGCTCGAAAAATGCATTTACGAAGACTGTAAGTTAAAAATTACATACTACACAATGGAGCGTACGGTAAAATAGATATGTAGGTGAAAGAAATAAGAATTCCACCAAGGAGTTTCACATTATTAAAATAAATAAGCTGAATAATCGAACCTCATTGGAAGCGCTGTTGATCAATACACTTGTCTCACTAAAATACCATAGAGAAAATAAGACGAGAGATGTAGTTCTAATTGTCCACGCTTACGTGGCGCCATTTGCAAATGCGCGCCATTTTCATATTAGAAACGTTAAATATTGTTGCGACGTTCAGGCTGATATTATGTTTCTTTCATTACCTATTGTACTGTTTTCTTGCGAATGTGTTGAAAAACGTTGTATGACACACGTGCGGTTATTGGTTTTTACAAACTCTTACTTACTCATACTTACATTCTTCTACTCGTTTGTAGAAACTAACTTACGTCACTAGTATCATAAATTACTATTTTTATATTACAAAAATTCAACAATGTAAAATAACATTAATAATGTTTCAAATTCAAATAATATTCAAATGACGTGGATTTGAATGCCAGTCGGGAAGATATATATAAAACGTTTTATATATGTGTATGTACATTTATATATATATATATATCTATGTACATAGATACATCTTCATATGTAGACACCTGTTCTAGCTATATGCATATTGCTAGAATGATCACAAGTAAACTGCTGCTTCTGTGATTGAGTGAACTAACTCTTCAAAAGTAATTCTGTAACATACTTCTATATAAAACGTATAAAAAAAGAACTTGAGATATAAATAGAATAAGAAATATAAAGGAAAACAATTTTTAGCTAGACGTGTTGCTGGGGAGTTTCTTGCCTCTTCTTCTTCTTAACAGCAATAACACGTTGGGAAGCGGTGTACATAGAATAGAAGAAAAATCAAATTTTAACCTATATGTATGACCTTCAAAAAGTGTTCTCTAGTAGAACTTTTGTGAATAAAACTTTTGAATTTGAATTTAAGCCTTTGCCCGCCTACTTCACTGCAACGCAGAGGCTCCAGGTTCGATTCCTAGCATGGTAAATTTCCTAAATGAACATTCCGCTATTTACTATTGTCTGGGTATCTGGGATTGGCCTCAGAGTGATCCGTTGTATAATATCCATAAAACAAGCACAATTTACTGAGCTTGGGGATATAAAAAAATATATAAATTAACATAATGACAAAAACTTAACCTAAACAAATCTAGCTAAATAATACCTATTACTTATACTGTATATTGAATTAGAGTAAGTTTGTAGGCTTCTTTAAGGTTCTTAAGCCGTGAAGCGACTTTAAACTTGTAGATCAATCTTGCCGTCAATCTCTTCTAGTAGGGGAGACCAAGCGGGGATTTTGGGATTTACTCGAGTGTGGCAGAATAACATAAGGGGAGAAACCTTGCACCCTATTATGTACCCCTACCATATATTAACCCTTCATATAGGGTGGGGGTATTTTTTATTCTTCATTTTTTTTCAAACCCTTCGCTTAAGGAAATTCCTCTATAGAATTGTCAGATAATGGGTCAGCACGACAAGGACATCAAGCTGAACCTTCTGTATATTAATCTCACGCGCTCGAGTATTTTAATGTTACGTTTTTTTTTTGCATTTTCAAAAATCGGCCAACTCTTTTGGTCTCTTCCAAATCATCAGTCTTTTGAATACGAGTTCCTTTAGGGCTTACTTAACATCCCTTTTGAATATCTGAAACGCTTAAGTATTTCTGTGTGACTCTTTTTTTTATGAAAACCTGTACACGCTCCCCCACCAGTGAAAGGGTATACATCATATAACGTTGTTTTATTTTTAGCATCTAATCTTCACAATTCAAAAGGTCCCCGCGACCCTCGAGTAACTCCACATTTAGCATCTTGGGCTCCCCTACTATTCGTGCCGGCCGTCTAAGTCAGGACGGGGAGGACGCACTGCTCGGAGACTTTCTTCTTCAATCAAGTATTGCGGGATGGTTGACGATAAAACTTGATCAAATTTCTCTTAAAAAGAAGAAATGCTTTGCCATCAATATTTTGAACATTTAAAGTTCATGTGATGTGCCAATATTTACAAAACAACAATAGGTTCAGTTCCCACGTCGTGCAATTGTGGCAGTTATATAACGCGTGCGCGTGCTTAGGGCGGGAGTGGTTTAGCAATTAAGATGGTTTGGCTAATAAATATTTTCTCACAATGTTATTGCACTAAATATTTAGAAATTATACAAAGGTGTGATAATAGGGAGCAAGCGAACTAGCTGCTGGTGAGTAATAATCACCTACAAACATTTCGCACAGCTACGATACCTGTGTCTGGTCAAAATAATACTCCTAATGGGCGAGACAGTTTTTTGAGAATGTTTGCATTATTATTTTCATAACAATGTTTTATGAGTATTATAATATAAAACGTAGTTTTTTTTTATTCAAAACAATGTTTGGATTTACTAGAGAACATTTTTGAAGGTCATACATGTAAGTTAAAATTTTTACTTCCTAGTCTATGTATACGGCTTCGCAACGTGTTACTGTTATTAAGGAGAAGAAGTGGTAAGAAACTCCCCAGCAACACGTCTAGCTTAAAATTGATTAACGCGAACTTTTTTTCTTAATAAATTTTGTACAGAAATATGTTACACAATTACTTTTCGAAGAATTAATGGAGTTGTAGCAAACAGTGCATAACAGTGCATCGGTAAGACAAAGACACAATTAAAGGAAAGAAAAATATTATTATAGTTATAATAATGACATGACGTACTAAAATTTTATACTGCAAC
Organism: Dendrolimus houi; assembly: GCA_039645545.1. Taxonomy (NCBI): domain Eukaryota; kingdom Metazoa; phylum Arthropoda; class Insecta; order Lepidoptera; family Lasiocampidae; genus Dendrolimus; species Dendrolimus houi. The sequence continues at coordinate 1,159,365 of CM077137.1, read as the reverse complement.
ATATCTCTAATTTTGAATATTTTTTTTTATTCAAAACAATCTTTGGATTAACTATAGAACATTTTTTGAAGGTCATACATTAAAATTAAAAATTATGTCTACTTTCTATTCTATGTACAACGCTGTTTAAGGCTCCTGTTGCCGCAAAAGGTCCAAGGGGGAGGGGGCAAAAAAATTTAGTTGGCTTTGTTGTTATTTACTGATTAATTATTGTTAATTGCTTGTGCTCTGTTGTTATTTACGGAATTTTTCCACTTGGTTATTTTAAGTTAAGAATAAAATTCTCCAAATCACCTTCAATTTTTATCATAAAAGAATAAAATCCTCATCTTTATAAAAGAGAGGTAATTAATTTGGTTTTAGTGTTTATTTTCAAATACTACTTTATCTTTCAAGGTCAAATTCAATCTATCAATCGTGTTCACATTTCTCATAAAAACATAAATAGTACTCAAAAACTATCAATATCCTACAACTATTGTTCATTTTCGAGTAATTTTTTACATTTTTTTTAGAAAATAAAACTATAAATAATAAACAACAAAACAGTACATCGTCTCCTTGCAGTTCCCGCAAAAACCTACAGCCCCACTACAGATTTACGGTCTGAGTCATTTTGAGTTAGAGTAAGCTTGTAGGCTTCTTTATGGTTCTTAAAGAAGCCTACAACTATATATTTTTAATAATATAATTTATATTCGTAATAATTTGAGTGCCTATAAACATTATCACAATTTCAACACCAGGTATAGTAATAGGCTGATATTGCTATATTCTAGATTGCAAACAGTATTGTCTTCTTTCCTGGGAGTTGGTTTATGCTTCTTCAATAAGATTCCGAATGAAATGTTAGATCTGCCTTTAATTAAATTTAAAACCAGATTAAAAAGTGTCTTGTTAAAAAAGGGATACTACACTATTAAAGAACACTTAAATGACAAAACTTCCTTTACATAGCAGCTCGCTCTAGCCTCTTATACTATATTTTGTATAACGTTTTTATCTTGCCAAATATATAAGCAATTTATGGAGATATGTTGCAGTATAAAATTTTAGTACGTCATCTCATTATTATAACTATAATAATATTTTTCTTTCCTTTTACTATGTCTTTGTCTTACTGAATATGCACTGTTTGCTACAACTCCATTAATTCTTCGAAAAGTAATTGTGTAATATATGTATGTATGTATGTATAAAATTTATTTTAAAAATAAATTTAAGTTAATCAATTTTACCTAGACATGTTGCTGGGGAGTTTTTTGCCGGTTCTTCTCCTTAACAGCAATAACACGTTGCGAAGCGGTGCATATAGACTAGTAAGTAAAATTAAATTTTAACTTATATGTATGACCTTCAAAAAGTGTTCTCCATTGGAACTTATTTAGAATAAAAACTTTTGAATTTGAATTTAAACCGTTATCAAATACAGAGATAGCTGTTTATGTCATATAAGTTTAATTAGTAAATAGCCAATTCCCATACGACAACTACTGTTGCTGGATATGTAGCTCGTTAAAAAGCAATAAATTTCCAGCTAATTAATTTCACGGCCACTCTGTCTTGTAAAAAAGCAATTTTGTAATTTTATTACTGTATGTTACAGCCGCGACAGTACATTCTTCATCAATGAATATACAAGTTTATTTTACAAAACTAACGAAACAAAGATTAATTTTGCAACTTTTTCACACAAACACGACCTCTGGCGGTTGAAATACAATAGTTTTATCTGAACAATTAAAGTTAAATCTTACATCAGGAATTTGCGTTTTGATTATAATAAAAAAGAAATATTCGGTCAAGTACGTTGATTTATTTCTGTTACGTCAGCACGGTGAAAAAATGGCGGCAAATTTCGGAATGACAGATATGTGTCATAGATTAAATAGTATTTTTTATGGCTTCGCACGGTGTTTGGTTATAACCATTGTCGATTAATTAAGTTTTCCGTTTCATAAACTACAGGTAACTTACTAGTTTTTGTGGGACTGGACGCTCGATCTATATTTTTAAGGTACTGTAGTAATTTTGGTAAAAGGAAACCCTTATGTATTAGTTGTGTCCGTCCATCTGTCCATTTATCATATTTATATTGTAGGCACTTCACTTTCTATAATAAATAAGAAAATATTTTTAATGTGTGAGTGCACCCGGGGAACTTCATGTATGTAGAAAATCAAAATTGTGTCACCGGGTGTACTCGACGTATCAATCTTAAATGTTTATAAAGAAGGTAGGCTAGGCAATTTTAGTATAGTGTGTGAAGTGAGTTGCTTACTTTGTCTGCTCGCTATGAGATATTAGACTGTGCTCGTCTCCTCCGTTGGGAAAGTACTTTTATAATAATTTCGTGTTGTATGTGTGTACAAAACTTGTACCGAACTAAATACAGTAAACCATAAGTTCCTTTTAATTGTCTTACTACTGACCCCGAGGTCATCTAGGATCCGGGATTTAACGCTCGGATGATGATGATGAGGCAACTAGCAAATAACGTAACAGCGTTTTAAGTAAATATTTTATTTCACTACTATTAGCTATCGTATATGCTGACCGTACAGGCACGATGGGCCGCCATTGGTAATCCAACTTTCTATTCGTTCAGATGTTAGTTAGCCCTTAGACAATAAGGAAGGCAATCAATATTTATTAATAAAATACTTTATTATAATAATAATTAATTTACACAAGAAAATTTGGCGCCAACACCACAATACAAAAAATAATTCCATATAGCTTTATAATAATAATAATAATTCATTTATTTCAGAAATTGAGCATTTCCATAATATACAGTTTTATATTTCAAATTATTTCAATGTAATCAAATTTTAACCCTCAAATCAATTCACGGCACAAAAATTAATCGATGAAACAAATACTAGGGCATTACAACCGCGTCACAACAACAACATTTATAGAAAGCCTAAATAATTACATATATACATTACATTTTTATTTTATTGCATGAGTTCAGCAAACAGGCAGGCGGTCCACTTGATGGAAAGCGATTACCATCGCCTATGGACATTTGCAACACCAAAGGCTACAAATGCGCTGCTACTCTTAAAGGAGACTGGAACGTGGTCACTAATGCCGGAACACAACTCAAGGTTGTTACGGCGGTATCTAGACCAGGGAGCCATCCAGTCGGGCAAATACCCTACCACCTGGCTGTGGGTTGTTTTGTCACCTCTTACGACAGGCCGTCCGGTCGCAGGAAATTGTATCTTTCTCTGTTCCTGCATGGATAAAAAATAGAAATTAATTTTGAATATGAAAAAAAAATCACATAATTTTGTAAAATTAAAACTAAACTAGTTATTATCGTTCCCGCCAAAAACTTTTTAAATTTTAATAATTGCTTCATATTGTGTAATTAGTATTTATGATTACTCTGTGGGGTAGTCTGGAGGAGATCGCCTGTAGCGAGAAGACCACTCGTTGTACCATTAAGTACATGTGCAATAAAGTTTTCATTCATTCCTTCAATATTTTATTTTACTGAAACTGCAAACAGCTACATTATTAAAATTAAATAAAAAATACAACTTAAAATATTAAGTAATAATGCAGCCCACAGCGCTGTCCATAAGTTAAAATATAAATGTATAATTGAAGGGATTTTTTCGTTTTGTTACAACCTAAGCGCCGAAGACAAATTCCACTAATGTAATTATTTTATGATCGTCTTCTTTTGTTTACTTATTTATTGGCATATGTTTCTAGAGAACAGCCTATTGTTGTATTGGAATCATTAGCCAGGTGTTACGGATTTTAAAGTACAAGCTGATTCTAGGAAATTCGATCCACGTGGCCGGGCGGGCTATTGCACTTGTGCAGGATAAAACGATGGTCGATTGAGGTAGGGCGAGAACCACGATCAAAGCGAGACGTGTGTACTACAATCGGGAATCTAATAGTGACGGACTTTGCGCCTTTTATTGAATACTTTTATTAAATACGACCTTCTGCATTATGTTTGGATTTGTTGCGTTCGGTTATATTTGTACCTGTGTTATATGTGTTTGTAGAGTTTTAATAAACTCTATAATAATTCCAACGGCATTTTAATTCGAGTCCCGCTTCTCGTAACAATATTAAATATATATTGATAGAAGGAAGGAAAAGAAAGTTAATAAAAAAAAAAAGAAGAGCAAGGAGACAATAGAAATGGAATTATGATCATCACTGAGTTAGTGTTTTGTGAAGCAGGAATTTGAATTAGAGTTGGCAAATATCTATGTGTTCAAAAAGTTTATTATGGGTGTCGACCATACGTGTGACAGGAGAACCAAGGCTAGAGTTTGTGCGGCAGGTACTTAATATGTCATAGGGTCGTCCATTAATCACAGTGATCTACAGTAAGGCCTCGGTAATCCAGACAGCCAAAACCAAGCCCTTTGCGGATTATCAAAGCATCAGGATTATGGTCTGCCATATTGTACTCGTAATAAAAAACATACAGTCGTATTGAGAATCTCGTCCTTTTTGAAATCGGTTAAAATTAGTGCATATATATATGTACCATGTATCTATGATTCACGATATAGTCTATTACGTCGTCATAGAGCTTACATAACGAGCGATGCGCCTGAGCACTTTCCAATTGGAAAGGACAATATCTCGACTCAACTCATCACATTTTGTCAATAGATTGAGTTTGGGCAGTGCGCGTGAAAGGCTATGGCGGATATATTTTGTACTCCATAAGGGCGCATTCACACATACATCCGTCAATATCCTAATGAGTTTAAAATTAAATTAAAGATATTTTTAAAAGACCATCAACGTTCATAACGTGACATAAACATAATACAAGTGGTATTTAATTTAATTAGGGAACGCTGTAAGAAAATCAGTATTATGACGGTCGCCTGCCAATATATTTTTAATAATATAATTTATATTCGTAATAATTTGAGTGCCTACAAGCAGTATAAGGATGTTCACAATTTCAACACCAGGCATTGTAACAGACTGATATTGCCATCTTTTAGATTACAAAAAGTATTGTCCTCTTTCTTGGGGGTTGGTATACGCTTCTTCAATATGATTCCGAGTGAAATGTTAGATCTGCCTTTCACTAAATTAAAAACCAAATTAAAAAGTATTTTGCTAAAAAAGGGATACTACACTATTGAAGAATACTTAAGTGACAAAACTTCATTTACATAGCAGCTCGCTCCAACCTCTTATACTGTATTTTGTACGAGTATAACGTTTTTATCTTGCCATACTTGTAAGGAATATATGGAGATATGTTGCAGCAAAAAAAAATAGTACGTCATATCTTTATATTTATAACTATAATATTATTTTTCTATCTTTTAATAGTGTCTCTATCTTATTGAATATGCACTGTTTGCTACAACTCCATTAATTCTTCAAAAGTCATTCTGTAACATGCTTCTGTATAAAATTTATTAAAAAAAGAACTTGAGATAAAATAGAATAAGAAATATAAAGAAAAACAATATTTAGCTAGACGTGTTGCTGGGGAGTTTCTTGGCGCTTCTTCTCCTTAACAGCAATAACACGTTGCGAAGCGGTATACATAGACTAGGAAGTAAAATTAAATTTTAACCTATATGTATGAACTTCAAAAAGTGTCCTCCAGTGGAACATATTTTGAATAAAAACTTTTGAATTTGAATTGTAATGTCGTTTCGTTTCATTTATTTTCAATTTTTGAAATACTCGTATTTGTAACACTAATATATTTATTCATCATATTTATATCTATTGAGTGACGGTACAGATTGTCAACGTTGGTCTCAACAGACCAGATTCTCAGACGATGCCCCTTTTAAGACAAAAGTATGTTACTTTAGTTTTGAAGTGATAACTTCTTATGGGAGGGTAAACCGCTTCGTTACGTAACGCGTTGACGGCATCAGTCTGTCTGGCTTCCCTTTCTCTCACGCATACGGCAGTGGTAGGCAGGCTCCGCCTCGCTCACTCTAAACCACAGCGCTAGCCGTATTTCGCACAAAATATTAAATATTCAATAGTTCAACTTAGATTAGTTTAAGTTATTACTTTTGTCGGGCGTCCCAAGACGTACACGTTTTTTTATTTAAATATGTTAGCAATTACACTATATATAAGTATAAAATGTCTTTTTCTTCTTTCTTTCACTAACGATTCTTTATTACAGGTCTACACAACTAAAATTATAATTCCTCCCGATGTACCTACCAGCGCAGTAGACCAATTTTAATAGACAAACACATTGTAGGAATTGTGTAAGCGAGACAGAGCTAAAAATGCATAGCAAGCAGCACTCTGCCTATTATGCTTGCGAATAAAGTTCAATATAGATTATTTACATGTCGGAAACCGATCTCTATTATCTGGACAAACGAGAATAAGAAATAAAATTTGTGTACTACTATACAATTCTATACTCGTGTATTATACATAGTTTACTAGCTGACCCGGCAAACTTCGTACCGCCTCAGAATTTTTTTTTCATATTTACTTACCTTTTATACCTTCCCTGGACTTCCACAAATAATTCCTAAAACCAAAATTAGCCAAATCAGTCCAGCCGTTCTCGAGTTTTAGCGAGACTAACGAACAGCAATTGATTTTTATACATAAGATTATCTGTAAAGGCACGCTTGGCTGTCCATTAAGGGGTGTTGGTGCCAACGCTAATGTATGGTAGTGGAAGTTGGGTGTGGCAGAAGAAGCATGAAAGTAGAATAAACGCAGTCGAAATAAGAGCTTTGAGAAGTAAAAGTGAGGTAAGCATCAATGATGTGATATGGAAGGAATAAGGGAACGTTATGGATTGAAAGAAGATTTATTACATCTTGAGAGTTGAAAAAGGAAAGTTAAGGTGCTTTGGGCATGTAGAGAGGATGGATGGAAATAGAATCACAAAACAAGTGTACGAAAGTGTTGTGAATGGTAGAGTTGGTACCGGTAGACCACGACGTACACACCATGATCAAATAACAGAAGTGTTAAAGCGAGGATATGTAAAAAGAATCTCAAATAAACGTATGAAAGTAGATGAAGCGAAAGTTGTTTGTTAGCATAGTCATAAGTGCAGATCAATAGTCTCTGCCTACCCCCATGGGAAACAGGCGTGATAATATGTATGTATGTATTGTCTATGATCGTGGCCGCCATGCACTTACTGTCACAACCCATAGAACGTAACTTGTAGCAATATTATTGCACTATGAATTAGATACAAATTTTAATTATGTAGAAATAAATTAATACATCTTACTGTTTAAAAGTGATATTATAATTAAAATTACGACGTTTTTCTCTTTATTTAGGTACATAATTTTCATGTAACATTTTATTACTTACCCAATGTTCCAATGTTACGTACTAAAGAAATTGACAGTAGTGAAGTGTGTTGTTGAAAATTGCTTCGGAAGCGGTGGTAGATTCATGTATTTCAATAATTCATGATGATTCCATTCTGTTTTTTTTTTTTAATTAACTGCTCTACGGACTCGAGTTCCGTACCCTTTTTTACAACCTAATTTCTATGAAAGTTTTTAGGTTTATACACGCTTATAGTTTATTTTGTTATTGTGTGTGACATTAATGTAGTGATTTTTATGTTGTACTGTACCTTAAGAATAACTTATAATATTTTTTTTTCTATTTTTAATACTGAACTTATACTAATGTAGAGTGTATCTGTTACATACTGGTGTTGTGAGGAAGTGCATGTGCAGTGTGTGCCTTATGTCTATACGTATACATATCTTAACTAGTGCCATCCATTCTGAAATAAATATTAATTTTCAAAGAAAGGTAGAAAAGTAAGATTGAAATTTAATGCTGAGCATAAAAAGACGTTTAAAATCACAGTTAACTTGAACCACACGTTAACAGTACAGTACGTTGAACGGGGATTGTCTATTCAAGTAATTTATTTCACTCACATTATTACATTAATCTCGCCGTGCATTAGGCGGTGTCATTATTGTATAACAATCTGAGTTTATAGCTGTAGTAGTTTAGTTGTTTAAAAAGTTTAGTTGCATTCAAAGAACGCGAATTCGAATCCTGGGGCCCAATCCTGCTATTTCAATTGATTTGAACGATTTCATTGCGATATTGTTAAAAATTCGTATTCTACTAAATCCACAATATCGTCTCGATATCGTCGCGGCGGAATATTGAAGAGCTACCAAAAGCTTAAACATTTACTTCGCGAGTTTTCGCTTATACATATGCATTGATTGATAAGCCTTTAAATAATTACAATGTAGTTCAGTTACTATCTCACCTTGATATGAATCCAAATAGAATTACATACGCAGACAGACTAATTGAAGTGCAAATGTAGCGTGGATTAGTAGTTTTCACCCAAAATCACTACAATTATCGTTCTGAAAATTGCAATTTATACTTTTACTTTCAATAAACAAGAAACTCGTATGCAGTATACACATATCACTGTCTGACAACTTACTTGTAACGCGAGTCAGTCTTGTGCACGGCCTATATAGTATATAGAGTGGGAAAATAAAATATATTAGAAGTAACGTATTAATTGTTGGTTTTATTCAAATGTTTTTATTTATTTTTACTAATTAAATATTATATAAGTAGAATTAGTTTTATAAATTATTATTATTTAATTAACAAATTTGGGTCATTTTGGTCTTACGCTTAAAGGAAGGTTTGCACTGAAAATCAGAGTTGTGTCGGATATAATTCCGGCACAGCAATACGCTGAGTGCAAAATATGTTTTGTGTATAATAATGTATAACGAATGTAATTACGTCGCTATTTCTTCGAATAAAGTTTTTCTTTCTTTCTTTCTTTATAATTTTTTAAAGCTAGAAATGCATGCCATGAGCATGCCATTGGAATTAATAGAATACCGAAATCAGATAAACCTACAATTCAGCCGATAGTATCCAGCGAATGTGATGAGGTAGTAATTGCAGAATTGGGACCCTGATCGTGCATATTTTTACAATTACCACGTGCTAAAGGCGAAGAAACCACCGTGCTCAAACTTGCACATCGAGATAATCGATGTGTCAAACCGGCCGAGCTGCCTTGGACAAGTGTGGCGGGTATACTGTCCATTCCTTTTAGGAATTGGGACGCTGGAGCCCAACAGTGCAACAATTACGGGCTGGTATTATAACAGTTATTTTATTTTCAAAATAATATAACTTTCTTGTCTTGTACTTTAGTGAATAATTAAATAAGAAAATCAGTATGCACTGAAAATTAATCTCTATTCTATCTATATCTCTATGGCTAAATCCGAAACTAGATAAAGATCCAGCGAAATCAGTCGCAATCGACTTTGAAAAAAAAATACAAATACTGTATTAGTTTTTTTTTTTAAGGCGGGGGAAGTGCATTTCGCACATACCGGGTCCTTTGCTAGGGATTAGACCGTTGTTGATCATGGAGGCTTTCCACTGAGGCAATCCAAACAATAATCAACCGGCTTGTGTGGAGACTCGACTAATCAATACCCCACTAAAACCACCCTCCTCCCACGTGCCCCGCGCTTATGGCAGGAAAGGCGTGAGATACAGAACGTAGTTACGCCCACACCGATCCTAGCGCACAAGTGCTTGAGAATGCCCCGGGAGAGGCAAACTCGCTTCGTCAACAGGGGTGAAGACTCCTCTGCTCCCTAGATGCTAGAGGGCCCCTGCAGCGGTATTTCAGGGAGGGAGGTCATGCGCATACCTGCGCCTCCGGGCTCCCGACTGACGTCGGCGCCCGCGAGACGCATGCGCACTACCATCTCTCTCCCTATCTCGTTCCGCGGCCTCCTTATGAGACACTACCGTCTCGCAGAAATTAGCCGCACCCACCCACCAATTGTCGCTGTGCAGCATGGCTTGCACCAGATCGCCCAGCGATTCGATCGGTAAATACTGTATTAGTACATCAACCCATAGTGGCTATGTTGCGGTGGCGCTGGGTTTAGCGATAAGAGAACTGTGTCAACGTAAGAAAATGGGAGATTTGGACAATTTTGAAGGGTATCGGGAAGAAGGGCACGCACTTACCTGATTAATGGGCATGATATGCGGTTGCTCCTCTTCTCCGCAATGCACTTCACTGGTCACTATTGTATTTGTTTATTTTTATAATGTATTTGTTTATAAGGCGGTGCTAGTATATTATATGTTATTTTTGATATAACAATGAATGATTGACGTGACGTGCGAAAGGGGAACGCGCCGTCAAATTTAAAGGAAGAATTTAGATTAATAAAGAAAAAGTTTGTATATGCCGAAAGAAGGTTACTTGGCGATACCAGGCTATGTTCCAGAAGAGACTTACAACGATCACGTTTACCACCGCAATTTTTCCCGTTCTACCTGCTTGCGGACGTTACAATCATAAACTCTAATGGAACGGATTATGGGGCGTTGATGTCTTAAACGACGAAATACACGAATGTCATTGGTTGATTTGAAAATCGCGCCTTTTTCAATGTCAAGAGATAGAGAGGATTAATGCTCTGTGGTCAATGCCCACTTCAACCTAGCTCGTTGTGAGCGCAGTGTAATCGAAAATAATAACGTCATTAGTGACGTTTTCGCCACAACCATAACGACCGTGGTCGCCATGTGGAACAGCAGACGGAGCAGTTTGGGCGTTGTGAGCTACCAGAGGAACGCGTCCATTATAGCGTGTAAGCATCAATTCCTGTAGAAGAATATCAGTTGATTTTTAACTAAATGTTCTAAATATAAAACAAAAAAAAAAAATATTGCTAGGGAGTACGTTGGGCCACTCCTTTAACAGTAACTAAAATTACTTTGGAAGGGGTGGTAGTACTTCCAATTAGTAATCTATAAGGTTCTATTTTGCAATAAATCTACTAATTTTCAATCAAATTCAAGATGAGTCACCTACCCTTTTTTTTTTCAAGGGGAAATCCTTTTGCGGACATTCTGCCACACGGCGTGGTAGTGTGGGACTTGCCGGCCAGATGGGCTGCCGGAATACCCACTAAAACCCCTTGGCGTACTTCTGTCGCATATGTCAGGGACCAAGGACGTGCGCGAGCTTGACGCCTCAACCTTGACTGGCGTGAGCCTGTAATGGAACACTTAAAAGCCAATAGATGGCGCCGTGCAATAATTGAGGTCGCAAACGTTTCCCGAAACGTACAAATAATATACATAAATTTTCAACAATCAAATCATTCTTTGAGACGAAAGAGCCTTCCATCTCACTCCTCCAACCATTAGGGTCATCCCTACAGGCCCGCCCGTATGGGCCAGGCATTTCCTGCTTCAATCCGTGGTTGGGACGGGTGCGCGTAGGACGCCCACGCACCCACTGCTCAGTGACTTGGATCTCGGATGCAGGTGACGGCCTAGTGTCTCTACGAGTCGTCACCCACTGCCACGCTTTTACGGCGCCAGAAGGTCATGAGCCGTCTGACGCCGAGTCCGTTGTTGCGGTGGGAGATGAGCGCGGTTGCTCGCTCCCTCTCGCAAAAAGAGGCAACGGCGTCTCAGCCAGGTCGGCCCCCGACCATGGCTTGGAGACACTTACCCTACCCTGTTTTGAAATAAAAGTAGGGTCAGATTCAGTGGAATACGGTTTTGAAATGTAAGCGAGCGAAGCAGGATGTAAAATTTAACGGTAGAAATTTAAAAAAATGCATTCACCTCACCAAGGTCATTCAGCCGTTGTTTATTTGAATTGCCAAACAACTACAAATAAATGGATACACTCTATTTAATCGCACTGTAAACAATGTTAAAAGGATATCTTGATAACAATCGGGATAAGTAAGCGTTAAATCGGTGATAAGATACGACCTTTAATTGTTTATAACTTCGTGTGCAATATAGTGTAATTTTAAATTTATGTAAGTGGTAGATCAACATTGTAGTTCATCATGGTCATGGTAACTTTGCTAAAGTTAATAATATCTTACTCACTAAAAAAAATTGATTCCGTATTACATTCTAAAGCCTGAAAACAAATAATCTTCTTCTTCTTATCTTATATCTTATCTTCTATTTATCTGTACAAATAAAAATGAATCGTAGAAATGTATGTACGCGTATAACTTGGAAACGACTCTACCGATTTGGGTGAAATTATGATATAATAATAATAATTATTATATCTCTCCCCATATTCTCAGACCCCTAGAACCGTTAGCAGTTTATTCCAATAGCCCGATACTTTTTGTTCTCATTTCCCACAATAGTCCTACACTGGCCGGGGCTTGTCCTTGGGTGCATTATTATATAGTGTAGACAGGGATAATCGTCGGTCAGTGTCACGCCACATTTACATTAAAATTGTCAAGGGGCCTCTCTACGTGTTGGCCTTTCCATGGCCCCACGCAAGCCCTCCAAAAGTCCGGGGCATTTTTATGGCCCGTGGTCTCTAGAGACATACAATCATAATAATAAAAATTTTATTTTACAGATTTTTTTGAATGAATGAATAACTTTATTGCACATACATTGAAGTACAATGGGCGGTCTTGTCGCCAAAGGCGATCTCCTCCAGACTACCCTATGCAGCTTACTGAATTCATAATTATTAACTGGAAGATTACAGGGTTCATTTATTTGCATTCGTCATAATTATATTATTCAAGTTATGATTATTACAATACTCATTTATTTATTATTATTACTACAGTAAATTATTTATATTTATTATGCGTTTGAGTGAGTCCCCGGGTGTTTTATATTCACAATTAGAATCGGTAGGTGGCGCTGAGATCGGGTTCTAGAATCCCCCTAGTCTTCAGGACCTATATTGATGTTTTTTTTTTGTGTATTTGAATCTAAGCCATCTGGGATCCCCCCCAGTTGGTTAAGATTCACAATTGGACGCGATAAGTGGCGCTGCAATGGCGTTCTAAATGTTTATTTAGTATAGAACAACGTCTACTGGACACGCTTGTATAGTATAAAAGTCGATTGCTCTTCGTTAGTTCGTTGTCGAAAACAATGCGATGCTTAAGCGATTTGTATAATTTTTTTAAACTAGTTTCTGTGACGCCCCAATGCTTGGCTGACGAGGCCAAGGTGTCCTGCGGGGAAGTACACCCTCTTCACCAATAGGAAGGGGGGGACAGAGTCCATGGGCTCTTCTAATTCATCCCCCTACCCCATCAGTAACGGTAACCACTTTCTATTATATTGGCTGTCTCTGCTCTCCATTATAGTGTTTCTCAGACTCGCTAAAATCAAAATTCTGTTATTTATTTACATATTTGACCACAATTTCCTGGGAACCAAACCATGACCTCTACGTACACAAGATCGCTTTACAACGAGATGTTTCGCAAGGCCAGTGGAACTAAAGAAAGCAAGGCCGATGCGCCAGCGCAGGGATCCAATATTCGACCACTGTTGATTTGCTGTACTTATTATGATGGGTTTTGTAACCTTGTTTTTGTAGTGTAGGTACTTTATTATTGTTATGAGATATAATTATATGTAAAACGCTCGTGATGGTTCGGTGGTTGAAACGTCTGCTTTTCATTCATTAGTTTAATACAAGTTCGTATCCTGGTGGAGGATATGTAATACTTCAACGGTTTTATTGGCTAAATATGCATTTCCTTACAATTACTACGACGTGAATATAAATGAGAATATGACGATAAAAGCTGCATGTAAGATAAAGTGCAAAACCTGCGAATTCGTTCTCAACGAGCCTCCTGTCCGTGCAGGAACGGAGAAAAAATACAATTTTCTGCGCCCGGGCGGCCTTTCGTAAAAGGTAACAAAACACCTCACACCCATGTTGCCCCTCGCCAATCTTGGCATTTTCAGGGGCCCATGTAGTGAGTGGCGAGTCAACGTCTGCCCGTTTTTCCAGGTTCCTTTAACATTGCGACGGGCAGACGCCATAGTCACCATAGCCCAGATCCCCTAGTTCCACTAGCAGTTCATCCCAATAGCCCGGTACTTTTTGTTCTCATTTCCCACAATAGTCCTACACTGGCCAGGGCTTGTCCTTGAGTGCATTACTATATGGTGTAGACAGGGATAATCGTCGGTCAGTGTCACGCCACATTTACATTAAAATTGTCAAGGGGCCTCTCTACGTGTTGGCCTATCCATGGCCCCACGCAAGCCCTCCAAAAGTCCGGGGCATTTTTATGGCCCGTGGTCTCTAGAGACATACATTATAATAATAATAATCGTCAGACAAACATATATATTGTACATCCCCAAATTAACCAAGTCATACTCTAGAGTTGATCCCAGACACCCAGCCCATAGTAAATAACGGAAATTCGTTTCCGAAATTTATATGTATTTCAGTTTGGGTCATTCAAGGAAAGTATTCCTTGTATGACCCAAATCGAAATACATAATGAATGGTCTAATATAGACTTAAAGTGTAAATTACTACAATAGGAATAATAAAATAAAAAATGTAAACTAATCCAATTTAATTTAATTATAATTCATTTTTTAATTGGCAGTAACTAGGCATCGTCCACTATTGGCACATATACTGTTTTTATAATATACCGATTGTCAAATAATATACTGTAATAACCTTAATTATAAAATAAAACCAATTAACAACCTCGAGGGGCTTTTTATTCGAATAAAATTCTGTTTCGAGACAAGAAGCGTTTATACAATAGGTTAAAAGCAATCATAATGTCATAAGATGTTTATAGGCTCCTTTAAAAAGTTAAACAAATATTATTTGTAGGGGATACTGGTTGTATTATAATGAGACACCGAAAAATATGGCTGCCAGGCTTCGGGGGTGTGTACACGGAGTAGGAAGTAATTTGTGCACCGGTTGCGTTTGGTTCTTACGGGGACTCGCGTGACACTGGTTTTCAAAATGAGCCAATAGCACCGTGTGGCGCACCCCGTCGTGTTGCCCGTATTTTAATTAAAAATAACAAATATTTACGTAAAGTAGCGCGATTAGAGTGCATAATAAGCCGCGCTTAAAAACCGTTAAAACATATTCTAATTTTCGTTAACAATATATATATAGGTATAATATACATCTATTATATGTGTGTGTTACCTACATTATTCATAAACACATTATACGTATCGATTCCGTATTAGATTACTATTAGAAAAATGTCAAAAATGCAGCCACGATTACTACGTTAGAAGATAAAGGCTATATAAAAATGAACTAGTCGTTACAAACGAGTTAACCTAACAAACTGAGGGGTTTAAAGATGCAGCTTTCGCAGCTTCGTATTATGTCTTACACCTAATATCTAGACACGTGTCAATTTCACTAAGCAATTCTCCAAAAGCAGCCGCTTTAGGTCCCCTAATTTAACAAATAATTAATTTTTTCAATAAACACCTACTGTTTTACACTAATTTTATATTTATAAATTTAACTAATAATTGCTCTCGATGTTCCATCGAAGTAGACTAGTTAGTAGCGGCAACAATGTACGAATCGTGTAAGCGGAATAGAGCTAAGAATGCATAACAAGCAACACTACTATTTCCGCCTGCGAATAAAGTTCAATATAGATTATTTTCATGTCGGAAACCGGTCGACACTTTTCTGCGAAAACTGGCGATCAGAATTTTATGTTGTGTAAAACTGTAGCAATTGTAAGTAATATAAGTTAGCCATGAAAATACCAGTCAATTAAAACATGAACTCAAAGAGGTTCAAAAACACTTCGGATAAGATTCTCAGACAGAGTTTGAGATTTTTGGTTTTGTTAGTGCTTCATGACGCTTTCTTTTATTGCATGAGTTCAGCAGACAGGCAGATGGCCAACCTAATGGAAAGTGGTTACCGTCGCCTATGGACATTTGTAACACCAAAGGTGCTACAAATGCGCTGCTGCTCTCTTAAGGGAGACTGGAACCTGGTCACTAATGCCGGAACACAACTCAAGGTTGTTATGGCGACATGCTTTAGACCAGGGGTGGTAGCCATCCAATCGGGGAAATGCTCTACCATTTTTTGAATTTTCGGCGCAGGAGGCATTTAAACGTGAAATCGCCTTCCATGCGGGATACTTACTGAGGTGGGAAGGTTTTAAAAATTTACCCGTAGCAAGAAAGAAAGAAAGACTTTATTGGAAGAAATAGCGACGTAATTACATACCTTATACATTATTATACAAAGAGCATATTTTGAGAATTTATAAGCCGCATTTTCAGCAAACAAGGTTTGCACTCAGTATATTGCTGTGCCGGAATTATATCCAACACAACGCTGAATTTCAGTGCAAACCTTCTTTTGGGGTAAGATCAAAACGACCCAATTTTGTTAAATAATAATTATTATTAATAATAATAAAACTACGGGCCGCTTGCACAACGTTGCTTAAATTTATTTAAGAAACACTAAACGCATTTAACCCCCTTAAATACAATTAGCGACTTGCACAACGCAAAAATTGTCGTTAAATATGTTTAAAGAACTGTCAATATGTTTTGTGTAAAACGTATTTAGGCAGTTTAATATGATTAACTAAATTTTATTTAAAGGCGATCGTTATGTAAGCGGCCCTTCATGTGTAATATTTAATTAGTAAATTAAATAAATAAATTTTAGTATATAAATAAGTAGCCCCACCAGCCATCGATTATGAAGGAATATCCGCGGGAATAAGGGGATAAAGATTACATAGATGATGCCGTTGGATGTCTTAGTAGCTATTTTTGATGATGGGGCTTCATCTGCGTTAGTGTTAAAGGTTTAGGCTGTGTCCGAATGCGTCGTATTTAGAGCCTTAAAAAATAACGCACTTAATTAGTTTATATACATATGTTATCTGACAATATTTAACGTCATGAACAATGTCTAAATCTTTATCATTATCCCAGATTTTTATCTGGGATAATGATAAAGATAAAGATTATATAACCCTACCTTATAAGGGTCCTTGTACAAGCTAAGAATTTTACCGTGTCTGCGGCAGATAAGACTAATTCATCGTGACTAAAATTTTGTCGGATCTAGCTACGAAAATTTGTGGTTTCTGCGCTAGACAAGATAAATAGGTCCGTGTAAACTGTTGAAATCTTGAACAAAAAGTTTTTATTAATTTGGTGTGGCATGGTACTGGCCACCAAACTCTACTAAATGTTTAAATTTAGAATATAGATGTTCTTTTGTTTTTTATCTGTTTTTCCCCCTATTACTATTGTTACGAGTTAGCGGGACTCGAATTAAAATGCCGTTAGAATTATTATAGAGTTTATTAGAACTATACAAACACGTATAACACAGGTACAAATATAACCGAACACAACAAACCCAAAGGTAATGTAGAAAGTCGTAATTCAATAAAACGCGCAAAGTCCGTCACAATTAGATTCCCTAATGTACACACATCACGCCTTGATTGTAGTTGTCGCTCAACTGACCCCGTCTTTCAATCAGGCCATCGTTTTATATTGCACAAATGCCCGGCAACGTCGACCTAATTTCCTAGAATCAGTTTGTATTTAATCCGTAACACCTGGCTAATGATGCAGCCTGCAAGCGGCCGTAAACTAGTACAATAAAACAATAGGCTGTTCTCCACAATACTAGAGACGTATGCCAATAAATAAGTAAACAAAATAAGACAATCATAAAAGGATTACAATTAGCTCAAATGCCGGTAGGAAATAAAATGTGCTTTTACAGACTGTACGCGGAATTTGTCTTTGTTGAAGCCTAAGTTGTAACATTATTAAAATTTATTACTCTTTTTGGTCCTTCGAGCTGGATATAATCCAGCGACGTATGGTTTGTTTTAAATATTATATTTATATAAATGAAATATAAAAAAATATCAGATTGTTTTCGGCAGTCGTTTGTGGAGTATGTTGGGTGCACTAGTCAAGTTTCACTTTCTCACTTCTCACCTTTTCCCCTCCCTTTATTACAATAATACAGCGTGTCGTGTCTGGCGCAGACGAGATATTTTTCTTGGTCAGCGCCGGAGCAATGTACACAGTTCGCTTGTAAAAACGACACAAATTCTTGCGTGGACCCAGCGACTTTTCTCAGCGTGTACAAGAGCCCTAATAAAACATAACAGTAACAATCTACGTAGGTATTGAAACCGCAGCATCATTAAATTTGCATTCTAGACACTAAACGATACAGGTTTGAGCGGTATTCATATTACTTTTAATTCAAGAAAAGGTAAACAAACTTTCCGTTTCATGTTGAATAACTTTTTTATAATTTCTAGATACTCCTTACATAATACTTAATGAATATTATATCGGATAATAACAAGTTTATAGCTGTAGAAAAAATATACTAGAGTATGTTTTACGTTTAAAGTGTCGTGGCAAAAAATGGAATTAATTATACAGAAGTCCAAACATATTGTTATATTGTTTTTATCAAATGTTTTAGTGGCAATGTTACATTATTCTCTACGGCCTCTGTGGTTGAGCGGGCTAAGCCGTTGCTGGCCCATGGCTGGTCATTGCAACGCAGAGGCTCCGGGTTCGATTCCTGGTATAGTAAATTTCGGAAAAGTATTTTCTCCGTTATTTACTATGGACTGGGTGTCTGGGATCGGCCCCAAAATGGTACGTTGTACATTACTCATAACACAAGCGTGACTTGCTTAAATTAAGGATATACAATATGTGTGTTTGTCTGCCGATTATTATTATTATTAATCTACTAGCTGACCCGGCAAACTTCGTAACGCCTCAGAATTGATAAATAAAAAAGCAGAATAATAATTGAGAACTTTAGTAAAAAATGTGGTCAAAACTTAACCGGCGCAAAAAGAAGTCGTAATAAAAAAAATGCTCGATATGAATTAGGTTTTATTATTATTTTTAATTACACATGATGTTGCTTGAAAAATTGTAATGAATCAAATGAAAAAAAAAACAAAAGTGTTCTTTTAAATTTAATTTGATTTATGAACGACTTAAATTTAATAGATTTCTAAACGACGAGACGAACATCAAATGTTTGACAGGTAGGAATAGTTTTTAAGGGAAAGCGAAATTGTTGTTTTTACTATATTCCAAGCATTTTTTCATATTTACTCACCTTTTAAATCTTCCCTGGACTTCTACAAATAATTCAAAACCAAAATTAGCTCAATCAGTCCAGCCGTTCTTGAGTTTTAGCGACACTAACGAACAGCAATTGATTTATGTATATTTAGATTTACTATTATTAAATCAGAATTTTTCTAAAATTATTATATCTTTCTAACATTCCGTTGCACGACCGTAGCACCGCGTCTGCGGGACTTCTTCCGTGACACAGAGTCTAACCACATCTCTCGTTTCATTCACCTTATCTTAAACTTTTGGAATCGATGCTATACGTCTTTTTACGTCGGCTGGTACCCAAAAAACATTGTATCATGCTTCACACTATTCATCCATCTCTTTTCCTGTCTACACTTGTACGTATTGATCTTCCAATTTAACATTATTTTTGTTACCTGACTTCCATCCCTCCTCATTACACGCCCACACCTTGGTCTTCTTCCTTTAAATTTTTCAATCATTATGTGCTCATTTCTCACCTTATCCGTTCTTGTTATACCATACCATACCATAGATGTTTTTGGTACATCATTTTATTGGCTCAACATTCGGCCCCTATAACACGACCGGTCGTATTACAGATTTATATATCTGGCCTTAACTAGACTAGCCGCATCTATAGATCCATATTTTAAATTAAGACGAGCATGTACATTTTTGCCAGCTATTTTCATAGGCTTACCAAAAGATTGTTTTATCTGATTGTAGCTCGCATCTAATTTACTTAGTTCATTCAATTTTTGCGATGCCGATTTATATTCTTTAACTCTGATTTTGCAGTCAACATTTAAAGGAATCAAATAAGCGTTGCAATCTGTTACAATCTGTATTTTAATTATTGTAATATAAATAATATATATTGTCTTATCTTTCTTAGTACATTTTGTAGTCCCGGAATTATATACATATATTTAAATATATGCTACGTGAATATTATTAATGAAGTATTTATAGTAACTTATATGCCAAAATTTAAAGAAAAAAAATACTAATCAAAAGCTAGCGCGTTATTGTTATATATGTATGTACATCATAGTTATTTTTAATAAACTCTTTAATAAAAATATTAAAGTTATTGTATTGGCAACACAGCGTAGATTCTTTGAAATATGCGTCTAAGATCAGTTACCTCGAGGTGCGTGCGCGCATTGCGCATGTAAAGCCAACGCGCTCATATATCATTTTGTAGTGTTTGGCGCATGGCAAAAGCCTTTGTTGTTTTTAAAAAGTGAAATTATCTTACGTTAATATATGTGCGTATAGGACATAATAGTAAAACCTAAAAATATACTACACTATTATTGGCACTAGAACTCCCAATGATTGGCACCCTGTCAATTTATCGAAGATATTAAGAATTCTTAATATTAGTAATAAGGCGTCAATAATTTTTACGCCTTCTGACTATAATCGTGTCGAAATTTTATTTTTCTTTGTATTTTTTTATACTTTTTTTTAGGGTTTTGGTATTTTTTCTATAATATATTATACAAATTTTTATATAATATATTTGACTACTTTAGTTTACATCATCTAATTATTATCTAAATGTCTAAATCTTTTTACACTAACTTGTTAACGTTATATATTATAACACTATTTTATTTATTATTCCACATTAAAAAAAAATTCCAATCATAGATGGGAGTACCATGAATAGTATACGTACTACGTATATAAATTAGTTCAAAATTAAATTATAAAAAGTGGATGGATGGAACCCTAGGAAGGAGTTACATATTTGTGCCATTTGGAGTTGAAACTTTTGGTCCGTGGAGTCCATCGGCAAAGGATTTCTTCAAAGAAATTTGTAATAAACTCTTTGATACCCGTGATCAGAAGACTGGTTCGTATTTCGCGAAACGAATCAGCATTGCCATGCAGCCAGCCTTCTTGGCACGCTTCCATCTGTCTGCGATTTGTTACATAGTTTATTTTTAAGTATTTAGTTTAATTTATAATTTAGTTTTATTTTCTAAAGCTAGTATTAAAATAAGTTACTATTATAAAACGCAATTGCCCGTTTCATTAAAGTTACTTCCATAATTGGAAGTTTTTCCAATAATAATTACAATACAGGAAATTATTATGCAGCGATTAATACATCCAAGGCAACTAAATATTTCATATATGATCGAGTTAACATAATTAATAAAACAATAATTAAACCGTACATAACAACTTAATAATCTGATAAGTGCCCAATTAAATAATAAACAAGTTAATCGCTGTCAGTTCATCACTTGTAGTATAAACAACTTTCACTGTCGGAGATGCGCAGAAGTCAGCAGAGCGCGTAATGGATTCAGTATTCACTTAATTATCGCATCTCTCCATATGTAATTTTGACATAATACACGTGAGTTTGCTATTAGGTGATGTGTGGTAATGAACTTACTCTCATTACCAAAATAACTTACGAAACTAACGGTTTTTGTTGTGTGAACAGGTATTAGATTTAAAGTGAGACAAAGGTATGGATCAAAAGCGCTTCCAAGGAGGTTCTATAATATAGTTTATTTATTCTCGTAATGTCTCCTTGGTTGAATTCTTACATATTTTTTTATGAAAATTAATAAAAACATAAAGGTTACGACGCTATTAAACGGAGTAATGCGAAAAACAGATACTTATGTGAGAGTACCTATTTTAACGGTCATGGATGCGTAATTTTTAACTTTCGAACAATGTAAATACTTTCGTAAATGCATTTTTTGAGCAAATGTCTTAAAAAGTTAGACGACTAACTAGTCGTCGACTAGACGACCAACAAATGGGAATAATGCGATCGCTATCAAGCTCTTTCAGTAATTTTTATTCCTTCTAACTACAACTTAGCATGATTCATCTGAATTGAAAGACAGAAATTGTACAAAGCAAGTACGGACATTTACCCGACTCAATATTTTATTTTAAATCGTTGCATTTTATTACTATATCTTGTTATATATAGAATAGTTATATATTTATTATTAAAATGTAAGTAATCGTACAATAATTATGTATACCACCATCGCCACTCCTAATCAGCAATATTCTTGCTACGGGATGTCTGGAAGAGATCGCTTTTTAGCGATAAGACCGCCCTTTGTAAACAATTAGAATAATACTAGTTAGTAAGTTTGCTGTACATTAAAGTGTTATATATCTATCTATCTATCTATTTTAGGTGAACACGCGCGAGGATTGCTTTTAACACCAGTATGAACGTCGCTTAACAAGGTAGCGTACGCGCGTGCTCACCGGTGCATATCAAGTAGAGTTGGGTAGGACATGATTTTAAAATGAGTTTGTAAAAGTAACATGACATTTTGTACTGAACCAGTACAGTGTACCAGTTCAAATGAGGCAAGGAGGTTTTTATGGTTTGCACCGCAGCAGTATATATGAAGCGACGAGGCCGGTGAGGCGGTGAGCGTCATTCTAGTTCGGAAATGTTCGTTAAGAATCGAATGTGATCGGCCTCGGTCACCTCATTTTACTCTCAGTTGTACATGTCATATTGTCCCTCTTTGTCAAGTGAATATCCGTAGAGGCGTTATTGTACTGTTGTCCTCGTTCCGTCCTTCCTCTTACATTTGAGGCGCGAGCAGTACATTGAGTAGTAACTCCACAAAATATTTTAAATATTACTTTTTTAGATTTTGTGCCGTATCAGTACAAATGTATTTTGTACGGAACGAATGTACCGACTCGTACGTGTCCGACGCAACTCTAATATCAAGGCATCTCCATCCATATCAATAGATGAAATAAATCAAGTATACAAAATGTGTAGTTTCAATCAAGGATCTTACAGAAGTGAACCGTATAATATGAGCTGTACGGCTTGCGAAATGATTATTATTTGAAACCTAAAATCCATTTCCGATCTTACACAATAAATCTCCTTATAAACCTTATTCGAGCTAACAATGTGAAGTTTCGTGCTAACAATGCGAAGTTTCGTGCCCTTTCTCAGATATTTAAGGCTTTTACTTCAGATCTGTTAGTGATAACTAAGAGAAATTTTGCCTAGACATATAAGGGCGTAGTTCGAATGTATGCGAGTAAATTTAACGGTCTTATTCTTATTGTGTCAGAGTAAGCCTGTAGGCTTCTTTAAGTTTCTTAAAGATGCCTACAAACTTGCTCTAACTCAATGTGAATAAAACCATAAGACTTCAATCACGAAAGTCAATGAGGATAATTTAGGCCCCAATTATACTATCATATGATTTTATATCTGTCAAATTCAATGGTCATAGTTTAATGATGCTGTTCTTCATTATTGCATATAACACTTACGGTCATATAAACGTCATATTTTATCAAGATGGATAACGATTTAACCGTGTTTCCCGTTGCTATAACTGTAATTTTATAAATTGCATTACAAAAGAAAATAAAAGCGGCCAAGAAAAAAGCAAAAAATAAAAGACGTATTTAGTTTCGACCATGGGTAGCAAAGCGATTAGAGAGAGGGGTCCATAACACCTTACTCGAAGAATTTAGATTGGAAGATAAAAAATCTTACAAAATATAGAATAGAATATAATATACAAAATATTCCAGTGGAATTTTTCACATTTTGAAGTCATTTTGAGGTTAGACGGCTGATGTGATCATATTTGTACGCTTGTTATCAAATAGGATCCCTTAACTATAGTCATAGACAATATAAATCACATGTAGTTATTATACCGTCATAGGTTCTTCATATAAAAATTGACTCGTGCTTCGCTGGTCATATTTTTATGGTATTCTAATAACACTCGAACAGAGATTAATAAAAATGCAAAAGGAAGGGGCTCGCTATATAATTATTCATCAAAAGGAATTATGGAGTTTTTAGTAGCTATATAGATCAGCAAATAACACGTTGCACAATAGTATACTAAGAAGTAAATCGATGACTAATATAAAAGTAAACTGAATTGTAAATGGGGATAAAATATAATAATGCACTATGAACGTCACTGCTTAGGACGTAGCGTAGAACGCCCTTCAGCCTAATGGACCGATGATCAACGCAAGGTCAACGGCAGAGGCTGGATGAGGAAGGCGGGATATGTGGCACAGACTTGAGGCGGCCTACATCCAGCAGTGAGCATTGATTGGCTAAAAAAAGAAGACAAGGTAGCCAGAGCAGTGCACGTCACTGATCCGGGCACGCTGTAAATATTTAAACAGTCGAATTTGAAGTATTTTTTCTGTGGTTCAGTTATTCCAAATTTAAAAATTAATTAATTGTATAATGGCGAGAACGGAGGGGGAGTTGAATGAAGTTTTCTTGGCGTGAGTATACTGTTCTTCATCAAAAATTAATTAGATAAAAACTTGCACTTAAATTTTTTGCAGTAATAATCTGGGAAAAAAAAGATAAACTCATCAACAGGGATACGAAGGCATCTTAGTCAGCCAGTCGTTGTCCCCTGCTAGACGCAAATCTCCACTATCCTGATCCTCCGCTGTTCTCAGCAAGCCCCCAACGGTGACCTTGCACAGATCGTGGGTCCATCGGGCTGGAGAGATCCCTACACTACGATTGCCAAGACACGGTCTCCACTACAGGACTCGTCTGCCCTATCGGCCATCAGTCCTACGACAAAGATGGCCGGCCCACTGCCACTTCAGCATCACCTTCCGAAGCGGAGGCATGTTACAACAAATTATTACACTATTTACATTTAAAAGAACAGGTGTTATAAATAACATCTTATCATCTTACTTTTAAATATGATACAAATAATTTTAATTACTTTTTAAACAATTATGAATGCACAATTGGACTTCTTTTATTTGTACATAATTATCACTTTATAAGTACAAAAAATACAAAATATCTTTATTAAGCTTTTTAAGAAAAACGAAGTACAAAAAACAGGAATGAAACACTTTTTAGTCGGTAAAAATACTATACAAAATGTTAAGTAGTCTCTGAATAAGTATAATTATTACCTGTAATTTGAGTCAATCAGAGCTTCTTCAAACCCATTGCCAGTGTTAAAATGAATGATTTGCATGTAGTGTGCATGTGGACATGTTCTTGTAAATATATATTAGTATGTATGTGTGTATGTGTGCAAAATTGTACAAAAGTCTGTGACTTTTGTAAGATGTTGAAAATATCTCAACTTTTTAGACTGTCCGCTGTTCGGTTATATGCCGCTGTTCTCTTAAAGTGGAGCCCCGCCATTTATTGCTATGCGACCTATAAGTATAGCTCCGAAATGCCCTTTTGACCTAAGTGTCTAGAGTCTACGGTTTACTAAGGCTTTCATCTGAAAGTGAACAAACAATGTACGGATATGCAGGGCTGTCGTTTTAAGCCTAATATTCTAAAATACTCCTGTACGAAACGAGGCTACATTCATATTTCCCAAAAAAAAACATAACATCAATATTTTACTAATATTAAAGACGCACTCAGAAAACACTACTTCTTCTTAAATAATTATGCTTAATTCTTATACTATAATAATAATATCAGCCCATAAATGTCCCACTGCTGGGCTCGGGCCTCCCATCATAGAGGAAACGGACAATATACCCGCCACGCTTGTCCAAGGCGGCTTGGCAGGTTTGACACATCGGTTATCTCGATGTGCAGGTTGCATCACAATGTTTTCCTTCACCGTTTTTAGCACGTGGTAATTGTAACAATATGCAGATTAGATCAGAAAACTGACTTTGCGTTCCGGCTAGGATCGAACCCGCGCCCTTTCAGTTCGGGACTCCTAGCTAGCTAGGAGTAAAAACATTTATCCAAAAGCCACTTGTGTAGTCTTTCTTTGAATATATTTGTGGGCAGATATTTTTCTAGTTTCTTGTACTGTCGGACCAGAATCAAAATTGTAGTTGGTTGTACAATATTTAGGGTTTTAGGGTTTTAGTTGGTTTCCCTAACTCGGGTGGTAATACTTCAAATTCGTCGTCTTTGTTCGGGTCGTTTTTATTTCCAGTTTTAAATATAGGGATAACTTTGCAACTTTCATTAAGTCAGGAAATACTCTTTTATATACACATCGATTAAATATTTCTACTAGTGATATTGCAATAGTGTCTATTATGTCATTTAATAAAGATATACCCCAAAAATCAGCTGTGTTTTTGATGTTTAATGATTTAAACATTTTTACAATATCACCTGTATCTATATGATTAAATTTGAATGAAATATTACATTCATCAACACACTGTGTCGTTAGCAGCTCAGCTTCCAATGGTGATGATGACAAAGAGCTAGTTGTTAAGGTTGGTATATGCCTAAAGTATTTATTAAATGTTTGTGCTGAAATTATTACTAATGGTGTTATTGTTGATTACAAGTTTAATTCCATCATCTCGACGTGAACTTTTGCCAGAAGCGTCATTTATGACACTCCAAGTTGTCTTAATGATATTTGACGCTTCTTCGGGCGTATCAGTGCCACCCCAACATGGCGAATACCCTAACCTAACCCACCCCCGCGGGTTACTCCTCAATCAAGTTTCGCATCGCTAAAAAAAATGGGTACATCCATTCTTTCCATTGACAATGCGACGAATTTGGGTCCTTTCTGTATTCGTCCGTACCTACACACCTCTACCACCCGTTACATACTGTTTCTTCTATATCGCAACCCTAAACTTTCATTTTGATTCGTGTCCCTCCACTTTCGCTTTTACGTGTATTTATGACCTAAGAGACACAGCACTTATAAAGGAAGTAGTGATAGCTGATTGACTAACCAATCTTATACGGTAGTTGACAATCGAACTGAATACTACAAGCATGAGTTATATTTTTTTAAACATAAAGTTAACAAAATATTTAGACTGTTTATTCTATGTAGGTATATATTATTATTTACAAACTGGAGTTTATCCCGCGGCTGCGCGCGAGTCAACCTCTGGTCCCTGCCTCTTGTTTAAAGAGGTTACAACACAAGTTACATTGCATTAATTTTTTATATTACTGCTATTGCCCCAGTATATTCACTTCATTTTATATCGCAAACTATCCCATCTCCCGGATGAAAAGTATCTAACCAATTTTCGTTATTAAAACTACATATGTACACTAAAATTACCAAATCAATCACATCGACCAAATCGACTAAGTCGACCAAATCGACCAAATCGACCACATCGACCAGATCGACCACACCGACCACATCGTCCATATCGACCACATCTACCAAAACGACCAAAATAACCAAATTAACTAAAATGACGAAAATTGCAAATCACAAAATAAAAACCTATACTACTTTCTGGGATAATCGTTACATAAATCTATTCCTAAACTTACCCCATTATCCGGGATGAAAGTATCCCTTGTTCACCCTCGGTATTAAAATTGCGAATATATATATATGGAATTTCAGCCAAATCGGTCCAATAGTTTTCCCGTAAAAGCATAAAAAACAGAGAGACAAACATATTTTTATCCCAGAAACTATCCCATTTTTCAGAATAAAAAGTATCCTATGTTCATCCTCGGCATCGAAAATATATATATACTGAGTTTCAGCCAAATCGGTCCAGTAGTTTTCCGTGAAAACGGAACAGACAGACAGACATATAGACAGAGTTACTTTGCATTTATAATATTAATTAGGATAAAATAGTTTTTAAATTAAATTCATAAAATATTCGGGTCGTTTTAGTATTACGTCGAAAGGAAGGTTTGCACTGTAAATCAGCGTTGTGTCGGATATAATTCCGGCACAGCAATATGCTGAGTGCAAACCTTGTTTGCTGAGAATGTGGCGTACAAATTCTCAAAATATGTTTTCATTTTTAAGATACATGTCAGCAATGTAAGTACGTTGCTATTTCTTCAAATATATTTTTTTCTGTCTTTCTTTACTTTTTACAATTTTGCATAGCGTCACAGTGTAGACTTTGTACGAGCATAGAAGCTTATGACGTCATAACTATAACGAGTATATATAGTGTACTAGCTGTCGCCCCAGGCTTCGCTCGCAAAGATTAAAAATTGTCATAGTTTCAGTGGTCAAAAACAGTTGGAAGGCAGCCCCCCTTTCATCACCTTAGTGGTTGAATTTCCAAAAACGCCGACACACGTGTATAAATTTATTTCTAACTAAAAGCAGGTTTACAAAATTACCCGCTTCTTACATTGAAAATGACTGATTTTCACACAAACTTTCATCCCCCTTTTTATCCCCTTAGAGGTTGAAAAACCCGCACGCATATTTTCATGATCTAGCCCGCAGTAATTTGAGCTATGCGGATATATGTCAGTCAGTCAATTAGTCAATCAGTGAGGTCAAGTAATCTATACTAATATTATAAGGAGTAAAGATTTGTATTTTTGTATGTTTGTAACCAATAAACTCAAAAACTACTGAAACGATTTCAAAAATTCTTTCACAATTAGAATGCTACATTATCCCATAGGCACATAGGCTTATATTTAATTTAAATAATCGGGTTGTAAATGTTTTTTCAAGGCCGGACAACGTCGGTCAGGACAGCTAATATAAAATATAAATTAAAGAAAACCTGTTGCTGGGGAGTTTGTGGTGCCACTTCTCCTCCTTTAACAGTAACTAAAATTGCTTTGGAAGCTGTGGTAGATTCATAACTTTCGATAAGCAATACTGGTCAGTAAAAAAATAAAAAATCAGTCCTTCTAACTAAGTAACTCGTGGTAGCCTAATGGCTAGCGCACGCATTCCAAACTCAAAGGGCGCGGGTTCGATCCTGGCCGGAACGCATGCACCACTTGGGCAGTTTTCTGACCTAATGTGCATATTGTTACATTTACCACGTGCTAATAACGGTGAAGGAAAACATCGTGATGCAACCTGCACATCGAGATAACCGATGTGTCAAACCTGCCAAGACGCCTTGGACAAGCGTGGCGGGTATAACTGTCCGTTCCCCTATAATGGGAGGTCCGAGCCCAGGAGTGGGACAGTTATGGGCTGTTATTATTTACTCCTAACTATTGTGATTTTTGTTTTATAATTTCGATGCTTCTGAATATAATATATAGTATTTTTTTTTATTATTAATTACTCTATGGACTCGAGTTCCGTACCCTTTTTTACAACCTAATTTCTATGAAAGTTTTTAGAGTTCATACACGCTTATTGTTTATTTTGTTATTGTGTGTGACATTAATTTAATGATTTTTATGTTGTACTGTACTTTAAGAATAACTTATAATATTTTTTTTTCTATTTTTAATACTGAACTTATACTAATGTAGAGTGTATCTGTTACATGCTGGTGTTGTGAGGAAGTGCATGTGCAGTGTGTGCCTTATGTCTATACCTATATATATCTTAACTAGTGCTATTTGTGTTGCTTTTCCTTTCTGTGCCTAGGTTATTAATTTTTAGGCTCTTTGTATGTCTTGGTTTGTTAATATATAGTATTAAAAGCTTTGTAATACTTCCATTTTTATTGTAATTAATGTTTTAAATTAAACATTTTCTTCGCTTTACATAAAAAAACGTATATTTAATTATGATGACAATAGCTGATTTAATTCCTCCGAAAACATTTAAAATCATCAAAAGTATATGTCAAATTATTAATAAAGTCATTTCAATTTGTAGTTTTCTCCATTTTCATGTATACTATTGTAATTTCAAGGCAAATCAAGTAACAAAAATTAGCAAGTAATAATTCTAACCATTTTCCGTTGGATCGTTTCTCTATATGTAATATATCTTGCTAGAATCTTTCAGCGCATTCATGAGATATTGCTTAAAGATTTTCGGAAACGAAAATGAAATCTACTGACAGGATGGTATTTTGGAGTATGATAAGAAGAAAAGAGTTTTGCACAAAAAATATTGCGCTTGGAGCAAAAATTAAAAAGTATATATACATGATAGCACGAAACCAAAAGCAGGTCTAAATTCAGCATGTCAAATTCTATATATTTATCGGATTTTTATTTAAAGGTTTGTTTTGTTTAGTTTGGTTGTCGACAAGTGTAATCTATATGATTCTATTTTAACATAAATACATTCTATTTTGTTAAGTTTTCGCGACTAGTATATACATAATAAAACTATATTTTAACGGTTTTAAGCGCGGTAATTTATTTGAATAGAATAAATTTCAATAGAGAAGATGGTTGGCAAGTACCACCTGTATGGGATCCAATCATCAAAACTATTAAGACCCAAACCCAACAAAAACCAACTACCAGACCTCAAGACACTGTGAGCTCTTTCTGCGTGCACCGGAACACGAACCAACTTGATTTATTTTTATTTCATCTCCCACCCATTTTAATATTAATATATATATAATTAATTACTATAATTTATTTGTTGTTGTTGTCCTACCCTGAAAAAATAAAATTCAGAACACGATTGCAGCGCCACCTACCGGTTTCAATTGTGAATCTAAACCATCCGGGGACCCATTCAAACACATAAAACAAATATCATCAAAATCGGTCCAGCCATTTAGGAGCTTAGGAGTTCACTGTCAACACACGTACAGAAAAATTATATATATATAAAGATTAGAGCTAGACATGTTTGTTAAAGAGTTTTTTGCGTCGCTTCTTCTCTTCAAGCCACAACATGTTGCGAAGCGGTGGTAAATTAGATTAGGCTTCCATAGAGTAAATACTAACCATAAACAAAAATTAAAACTAAATAGTTAAAATGTACATGTTGGCAGTAGGCTAAATAAAACTTTAACAATACTCATTGACACTTGACATCTTTGTCTTCCGTGATCACGGCTATTGAAAAGTGGCCAAAACGTCGGAATAATAAAAATCAAATAAATTACCGCGCTTAAAACCGTTACAACGTAGTTTTATTATCAATACATTCTTTTTAATTAGGTGTTCCGGCGGTAGTGGCCACAATCCAGTTTCCCTCCCTCAAGGCCGGCAGCACGTTGGCAGCACCTCTGGTGTTGCTAACACTGTCTGCTGTGCTTCAAGCAATAAACAAAAGTAAAAAAGAAATTAACAGACTAAGCCAGTAGTTGCAAGTACATCTAGTCCAAGGTCTCTCCGCTTTGTTTCTTCTCCGTAACATATTTCGGAAGTATATAACGGATATTAAATATTGCGAAACGCTATTTTATTATGCACTATTGTGTTATGATATGTTAAATTTTATTGTTATGGCGAACTGTGTATTTATTTTGATTTGTATATGCATATTATGACGTGATAAAGCCACGCTGGAATCGTCATCTTGATTTCAGCTATTAGGGCCGCTCGATCTGTGTGATACCACACTCTCACAGAAAGAATCCGGTTGGCCTTTTTTATCGTACGAATTCAACAGACAAGCAGACGGCCTTCATGGAAAGCGGTTAACATCGCCTTTGAAAACAATTGAAAAATTGTATTAACAAAGGTGCTACCAATGTGCTGCCGCTCTTTAAATGGAGGCTGGAACCTGGACACATATGCCGGAACACAACCCAAGCTTGTCATGGCGACATACTCTAGACCAGGGATGGTAGACATCCAGACGGCTAAATAGAATAGAATAGGATAATCGCCATGGGTGATAAGACTGTCGATTGTACTATGTTCTTGATTTTATGTAGCATTTTTGTACAATTTATTGTACAAAAATGCTACATAAAATCAAGAACATAGTACAATCGACAGTCTTATCACCCATGGCGATTTCTTCCAGGCAACCTTTGGATGGAGTATAGGAAGGACTAAAAAAGTCGGTAGTTGATAAACCAGCACTCGTAGAATAATTTAGTCTATTAATTAATAAATAGTAATATATAGGATAATTTAATAAATATATATAATATCATATATATACAAGTAAACAATAACGCTCTAGCTTGAGGTAGTAAGTAATCTTTAACTAATCTGTTAAAATGATCGTGTCTGCTTGATGGTTAGTGGCAGTGCATTCCAGAGTTAAATGGCCTGGACGATAAAAGGCTTGTTGTAAAAACTTGTTCTGTTGACAGGCATTCTCTTTTCTTTCACCATATCCCAATTAATTGGGGTCGGCACAATATGTCTTTTCCTTCCATGCTCGTCTATTCTAACATACAGCTTCAGTCACACCACAAATCAATATATCATTCTTCACACAATCCATCCACCTTTTTTGTTGTTGTTGACAGGCGTTGTCAGTTTCAAATTCTCTGACAATCTAAAGAATCTCTGTAATTAAGGAACTGAAAGCGTTCCTTAAGATAATCAGGGGACTTGAGATTAAATTATTAAATACCCTACCACCTGGCAGTGGGTTGTTTTGTCGCCTCTTACGACAGGCCGACCGGTCACAGCAAAATTGTATTCTTTCTCCGTTTCCGTACAGATAGGCTTGTTATTAGAGATGCCACGACTAGTGGTTTGGTCAAATACCGAAGATTCGGCCACACTCTTCGCCGAAGCGCCGAATATTCGGCGTAAGAGACGTGCGATTCGCGCGTAGCAGGTTATTATAGAAGCACTAATTTGTAAAGTATTTTTTTACGTTCTCGCGAATAACAGGTACATACAGTGAAAACTATGTTTTAACGGTTTTAAGCGCGATTTTAATTGATTCTTTATTTGATTCTAACATCTTAAAAACTAGCCTAACTGTAATATTAAACCAAAAATATAATTTAAATCGCATTTAACACTGTTAAAACATAATTTCACTATAAATTTTAAAAAAATTCAGCAATATGTGCGTTTTTTTTCACGATCTGGTATTCGGTATTCGGCCGAATAGCGAATAGTTAAAAAGTGGCCGAATAGGCCGAATACCGAATAGCAGCCGAATATTCGTGGCATCTCTACTTATTATATTAATCTTGAGCTAATCGTATTTCGTATGATGAGTGATAGTTACGATCGCCCACTCTCCCCTCCTCTCCCCCTATTTCCCTGATAAATATTCAAGCACTATCTATCTATATCTTCGTATTTACTGAAAGATTAGCGGATACACAAATAAAACAAACCGTTCGCAGATGTATTTATTGCTGTATTAAATATTTGTTAAACTACCCTACATTATGCTATACAATAAAAATTATACATACATTAACACTCCCCTCCTCCTATTTCACCTCCATCTATCTCCCATCCCCCTATCTCCCCCCCACCCCTATCTCCCCTCCCCCTATCTCATTTTCCCTATTCCATTCTACTGTTTACACCACCCTGATGTAAGAGAAGCGGTCTGAAAATCAATGTGCAGTTTTACACAACTTATAATCCATCCGATGTATCTGTGTAGTAGACGACCTCTGTGGTTGAGCGGGCTAAGTCTTAGCCGATCGAACTCGCTAGAACCCAGAGGCTCTGGGTTCGATACCGGGCATGTAAGTTTCGGAATCGATTTTTTTTGTAATTAACTTTGTTCTGGGTGTCTGGGATCGGCCCCAGTGTGGTTCGTGTATATTACCAATAACAAGCGTAACTTGCTTAGCTTGGGAATATACGATGTGTGTGTTTGTCTGCCGATTATTTATTTATTTTAAGTTGCGCAAAACCGTAAAGTAATAACCGCTTTATCCCAAATCCTAAACTTTCATACGGAGGAGGTCATAAATATATTTATTTATTATGGTTTTGTTATGAGTTCAGTATGAGAACCTTTTCGATAAACGATAATAGTTATTTTCAGGTAGAAAACAATTTTCCACGCTGGTGATCACGCGAACAGACGATCAACCATTCTTCACATAAGATCAGACTAATAAAACGCAAAGGGAAGCGTGAAATTGCAATGTCGACGCAACTAGACATTAGGGCGCATACCCTTACAGAAAGCGAGGCTATAGATACGAATTTCATGTACTAGATCGAAGTGATTCTGCTTTTCAGGGCCTGCGGAATGGCAAGGCCAAATACCTATGGCCTTGCATAAAATTGAAGGACGAAACATCCAAGGGTTTAACGGCGGATTTCTTTATTCAAATGAGTATCCCCAACTCGGGTGACAATGATACTCCATAGGATGCTAGTGCCACGCTAACGTGGCGAATCACCGCGGTGGCTTGTCCTCAATCGGATATCCCCTCGTTTAAATAGAGTCGGAGTGATTCTGTTTTGTAAGCAGCAAAAATAGGAGTATTTTACATTTTTCTCAGTAGACCAAACAACTTTTCCAGAGTCAAATAAAGAAAAACATTGATTTTAGAGTTCACACGCGGACTTTTATACTGTTCTTACGCTCTAAAAATGCCAGCAATGGGACATTTGCAGGTGTTATTATATATATTATAATGTATTTCTTTGAAGACCACGAGCTATAAAAATGGCCCGTACTTTTGGAGGGCTTGCGTGGGGCCATGGGAAGGTCAACATGTAGAGGCCCCTTGACAAATTTAATTTAAATGCGGCGTGACACTGACCGGCGATTATTCCTACACCATATTTATAATGCATTACATTTTGCATTATTATATGGCCTACGCCATATAATAATGCACCCAAGGACAAGCCCTGTCCAGTGTAGGACTACTGTGGGAAATGAGAACAAAAAGTACCAAACTATTGGAGTGAACTGCTAGTGGTACTAGGGGTCTGGGAATATGGCGTCTGCCCGTCGGAATGTCCGAGGAATGTGGAAAAATGGGCAGACAGTGACTCTCCACTCCCTGCATGGGCTCCAAAAAATGCCATAGAAAACAGGGGCAACATGGGTGTGAGTGGCTAAATGTTGTAGAGAGGTGGGCTGCAGGTTCACCGAAGCTACTTCTGACGTTATGCCATTTATCACTTCCACCCCTGGAGCTCGAGTCGTAGCTCTAGCAATCTTCACTCTTATGCATTGTGGCTTATTATTATTATTATTATTATTAAGGACTTAGTTTTCAGATTCAACATAAACTCTAAAGCCAATTTCCGCAATAAAATGTGCATTCTCGTTATTGAGACTTCATGAATCAGAAATCAGAAATCTTTTATTACATAACATTGTAACACGTCAATTTTAATAATATAATTATGATCTTACTATAAATAGTATTTTTTATGTTTTGTTACGGTCTCAATTAACATAGGTTACAGCAAGTATTAATTGAGTTCAGCTTCATGACTATAAAAAGAACACTAAACAACAGAAAAATCAGTAGTGGTTTTTCATGAAAGCATTATAGACAGACATAGTTATTTTTGCATTTATAATCTTAAGTTTTAATTTACAGTTAGAGAACATGATTTTATGAGCTGGATGGATTACTATATTATAGCATTACATAGCTGACAATATCTTAGCACAGCAGTGGACAGTGATAATTATGCCATTCAAACAGGTGAACAATGAATAATGGCGTGTCTGCAATAAACGAGTGATTTGCACAAACAAATAGCATTTTGTTTTTGGTTTGTATGAATACAAATATTTGTAATACAACTCTATTTATTGCCTATTTCATATGCCTAATAATTTCATTAAGAAGATCGGTCAAGTGCGTGGCAATCCACAAACTATGAACAGTTCCGTTGAGGTGACAAATCTCTGCTATTTTCGTAATTTGACTACGGAACTATAAAAAGGCAAATAAACGAAAATACCATAAAAAAATTAAGTCGTTCATTGTGCAGTGCAATCTTTACGTTAAAAATATTTAAACATATATTTTCTTTAAAAAGAATGATTATGAATTATTTTCAGCGACTCGAACACTTTTTTACAGATTACATTAACAATTATTCAAATATTAAAATTCAAAAGTTTTTATTCAAACCAAGTTTCACTAGAGACCGTTTTCTGTAAATTCTGTTAAAAAATAAGTTTCCTTCCTAATCTAGGTACACCACTTTGTAACCTGTTATCGCTGTTTAAAGAGAAAACGCGGCAAGAAACTCCCCAGCAACACGTCTAACTAGAAATCGTTTTATTTTATATGTAGGTTACATCACAGGCTCTTTTTTTAAAGTACACAATTACTAATAAATATATTTAGTAATTGTGTTATTAGTTGTTTGGTTTTAAATGTGTTATTATTAGTAATTAATATAACACAATTACTAATAAATGAAGTTTACCTATTATAATTGAACAACTTTTTAAACGACTTCAATAAAGGATTTCAATTCGTTGTGAATGTAATATCTCTAAACCAATTTAGATAATTCTAATTTTATCCGTGGAGGAACGAAGAAAGAATACAACTTCCTGCGGCCGGGCGGCTTGTCGTAAGAAGCGACAAAACAACCCACAGCCACGTGGTAGGGCATTTGCCCGACCGGATGGCTACCACCCCTGGTCTAAAGTATGTTGCCATAACAACCTTGAGTTGCGTTCCGGCATTAGTGACCAGGTTCCAGTCTCCCTTAAGAGAGCTGCAGCGCATTTGTAGCACCTTTGGTGTTGCAAATGTCCATAGGCGATGGTAACCGCTTTCCATCAAGTGGGCCGTCTGCCTGTCTGCTGAACTCCTGCAATAAAATAAAAATAAACAATATTTTTGCGTTTGATTCGACATACCTTACCAGTGGTCCCATAAAAATCATATGTATGTAACTTTTATGTTTTAATTCGCACCGGCTTCAACATTTGTAGAATTTATTTATTACTTGACAAACAAACTCATGGATTTATAGGTACACCTTGATTGACCACAGAATTTATCCAATAATGAACAATTTAGTGTTATTCTTTAAATTAAGTACTTATATTATTTTTACGATCAAAAATTGCCACTTTGTTGACTACAAAAATGACATTACGCAAGAAAGCTCGAGCTTAAATGAGATTCACTGAATTTATTTATGTTTGAAACCCATTAAACGTTGCAGAATAATAAATTTAACGTGTTCTGCAATGTCTTTAGGGCAATTACACTAGTGTAATATAAAATTAGTGAACCTAATCACAACGGAGAATGCTGCAGAGTGTTGTCTGCAAAACAATGTGCGGATTTACGCAACGTTGTGAAAACTTGCAAAAATATCTCACTATCTTTGCTTTGGAGGTATCGCTTCAGTGAAGTATACTGTATAGTGTCTACTTAGTACACATATTATACAGGCCAAATTATCAAGTGCGCTTTCATGGCCAAATCGTAAATTCTCAGGGCCGATTTTAACGAATACTAAAGAGTTATCGATTTTTGCAAAATCCATTACATTGGACAGGAATCGAATCAGCTGATTTTGAAAAAAAGGCTGTTGGATAAACGTTTTTACTCCGTAAACAAATTTTTAGGGTAATTTTTTGACAAATTGCATATGATTGACTTCAATGTATTGTTACGAGCTACAGGACTCGAATTAAAAATGCCGTTGGAACCACTATAGAATTTATTAGAACTGTACAAACACGTATAAAACAAATACAAATAAAACTGGATGCAACCAGTTCACACTGCATGATTCAATGCAATTCGACACGCGCATAGTCCGTCGTCTATATCGCTAATCGAGAGTACTACAAACGTCTTACTCGTCTCGTAGTCGTCCCTTGACTGCCCGCCCCTCCATTCGGGCATCGTCATATACTAACTACACAGTACAAAAAAAATAGGGCGCGCGCACTAAGTTTCCGAGAAATAGTAATTTGCACACGAACACTGCGAACGGCTAACAAAGTCGAAAACAATAACAATAAGGATTAGTTCGACGCTAATGATGGTTATAAAACAAGTAGAAAAACAATAGCATGTTTTTCTTAATTACAAATTCAAAACACAAAAGAATTCCTAAATCCGGGAAGACAATAGACTGCGCTTACAACAGGCAGCTGTGCGCTTATCTTTGACGGCATGTAACAGTATATATATATTTTTTTGTTAATTTTGTAATAATTTCTTTTTGATAATCTTAAGGAAAATTTGCACGCCTCATAAGCAAAATATGTGAGTCTTGTATTCTTATGTCACCTCAAATGTATGTAGGTACCATGTTTTAAGCAAATAAAGGAATTTGAATTTGAAAAAAACCATACTGTATTATAATACCAAATCATGGTGTAGTTTATAAGGATATATTTCTGTGAAAGAATGTCCATTTGTAAACCGGGGTTAATTTTTTTAACAAATCAGTTATATTTTCAAATTGTTGTTCATAGACTGCGCGTTAACTTGTCTAATTATTCGACACATTGTTCATGTTGTTAAACACGGTTTTTCATAGTACATATCTATTGAAAATTTAAAATATGAAACTTTGGTGATGCGTTATAGGATAATAGGGATATGGAACACTCACTTGTTTGTTGGGTTTGCTGTTTCGTTTTTTTGAATTTAGTATTTTTCATTACACGGTAACCTATTTCAAGCGGTAGCGTTGCAAGACTAGATGACACTTGACAGCCACGAACGCGCTGCGTCATAGACTTTGTTTCTTCCCATTGTGCGTCTCGTTCGCGCGAGTGTTTTGGCGGATAGGACAGACAGGGGGAGAGGACAATGGGAGGATATTAATATTTTTTTTCTTTTTGCGGTTACGTGTATATGGCTCCAACAAACTGACTGCCGACTTAAATTTTAAATCAATGGATTGAACAAGTGATTATGATTTATATATAAACGCAGCCCATAAATGTCCCACTGCTGGCCTCGGGCCTCCCACTATAGGGGAACGGACAGTATACCCGCCACGCTTCTTCAAGGCGGCTTGGCAGGTTTGACAGATCGGTTATCACGATGTTTTTCTTCACCGTTATTAGCACGTGGTAATTATAACAATATGCACATTAGGTCAGAAAACTGCCCAAGTGGTGCATGCGTTCCAGCCAGGATCGAACCCACGCCCTTTGAGTTTGCGTGCGCTAGCCATTACGGTACCACGTGCTAACAAGGGTGAAGGAAAACATCGTGATGCAACCTGCACATCGAGATAACCGATGTGTCAAACCTGCCAAGCCACCTTGGACAAGCGTGGCGGGTATACTGGCCGTTCCCCTATGATGAGAGGCCCGAGCCCAACAGTGGGACATGTATGGGCTGTTATTATTATTTTATTATTAATAGGTGGAGGCTTATTATCAGCATCTTTTTTTATATTATTGTTACTATATTTTGTATGTATTAGACTGTAAGCCTTCCTAAAATAAAATAAATAAATACTTCGTAGTCCTTGGAATCGAGGATAATTTGACTTTTAAAAGAAAGGCGTAAGGTATCTTTGGGATACCTTGTTGGAACGAATACATTTCGCTATATATGAATATACTAGCTGTTACCCGCGATTTCGTCCGCGTCGAATTTAATTGGCCTTCCGGTGCGACGGCGGCGGCGGCGTGCGCGTGGCACTTTAATTTTTATTTCTAAAATAAAAGTATCCAAGTTAGACCTTGTAACAGCAATTATCTGCCACTGAAAGTCCCATCAAAATCGGGCCAGCCATTTCAGAGTTTAGCCGGGACAAACTGACAAACAGACAG
Organism: Dendrolimus houi; assembly: GCA_039645545.1. Lineage (NCBI taxonomy): Eukaryota > Metazoa > Arthropoda > Insecta > Lepidoptera > Lasiocampidae > Dendrolimus > Dendrolimus houi. Next base: position 1,120,078 of record CM077137.1, on the reverse strand, counting down.
ACAAACAATTTTAAAATTGATTTTTGATATAAACACCGTATATACATTCATATGCATTTAGTAAAAAGCTGTTACTTTGACATTACAAACAGACACTTCAATTTTATATATTTGTATAGATTTAGTGGATTGAATAACAACAATAAAATTAATTAAAACGTTTAAAACTAATTTAATAAATAATAATAAAAGACCGGTGAATTTCAAGACAGAGACAGTGTAAAGACAGAGTGATCGAGATCATACACTATACAGCGGTCAGTACTTTTCGTTGCGGTTAGACTTTTTCCATCTAGCACCAATTTGCCGAGCGCCTGAAGTGTCACGTGCGATATGGAACTTCGTTCCAAAAATATGTTTTAAACTAGGATATGCCCGCGACTTCGCCCACGCTTGACTTAAAATAGCCACTGGATTTCCGGGACACAAAGCATTTAAAAAATAATGTAAGCTATCGTTTTAGAGTAAACTGTATCGGAATAAGCTAATCTTTATGCATCCGAACAATTTCAAACCATTTACGGGAAAGTTCCCGCGGCATTCCCGGGATAAAAAATATCACACATTTTATTATCTATAAGTATATAAAATATGCTATCGATCAGTGAAGAAAATCACATTGGAGCTTGATGATTAGATTTATTTTTGATTCGAACTACAAACATATTTTGTCTCGTCTATTTTATAATTTATCTGTGTCGCATTTGGCAAATAGACGTTTTCTGTCTTTTTCTTTTCGACTTCTTTCTTAATCTGGCCATTATAAATAGTTCCCAGAAAAATTCCCGTGAGATTCCCGGGATGAAAAGTAGCGCAGATCTTAAATGGAAACATTAGCTGTCAATAGTTTTTACGTGAATTCCGAACAAACGGACAAGAAATCTAGAAAAAACAATGCATCGTGTTCTCCGGCGTTTATATAGTGATATACCAGTTGTTTTCTTTTAAAATAGCTTTATTGTACATTAGAATTTTATAATATTATAGAACACGTTTATGATTTTTTTTATAAGCAGACGGATGGACTGGCTCTACTGTGGTTGCAGAGTATGTTACGAGCAGTGGTGTAGCGTATTGGAGGCGACAGGGGTGGTCCGCTTTTTAGGGGGCGGCAAAATTTCACAATAAATAATATAAATATTTGAACCATTTCATATTTTTATCGCATCCACAAATTCGGACCGATTGAAAAGAGCACGGAATTTTTCATTACTAGTCCACTTCTATTGGTCCTAGCGTGATGTTACGAGTGTATAGTCTATACATTCTTCAATATGTGGGCTGCCCAACACAAAAAGAATTTGCGAAATCAGTTCAGTAGATCCAGAGATTACCCCCTAGAACGTCACAAACACTTTACCTCTTTATAATATTAGTATAGAAGTATAGATATAGTATGCATTAAATTGAAATACCTAAAAAGGGCGGCAAAATTGTTTTCCGCCCCGGACGGCCGTCATCCACCCTGCGCCGTTGGTTACGAGTTTCGTTTCATATTGATCAATTACCGTTCCTTTCTTTCTTCTATTATTTGAACTCATCTCTTCTCAATAGAAAATGACAGTTCATCCTTAGATTTCTCAATATTTTTTTCGAAATACCAAACTCACTTGGTAATAATCCGACATGATAAGTTCGTGCCTCCGATACTTATCTTCAACAAACAGACGGTATGATGCACAATTGTGTATAATCACATCTTGTTACGCTATCGCGTATTTTCCGGTCGGGTCGCTTGGATTGGTAGAAATTGTTGCTAATTATGGAATAAGTAGAAATTCAAGTTTTTGTAATTTGTAACCTATACACAGAACAAACAAAGTACAGAGCAATGGTCGCCAAACTATTTTGTTTCATAGATCCTTTACCTAAAAGTATTCTAAATATTTTCTTAAGTTTTCGCGACTTGAATATATAATAAAACCACGTTTTAACGGTTTTAAGCGCGGTAATTTATTTGATTTTTTGTTATTTCGACGTTTCGAAGAGTGTCTTTCGCCGCTTCTTCTCTTCAAGCCATAACATGTTGTGAAGCGGTGGTAAATTAGATTAGGCTCCCATAGAGTAAATAATAACCATAAACAAATTAAATCTAAATAATTAAAATGAACAAGTTGGCGGTAGGCTAAATAAAAATTTCAGCAATACTCGTTGACACTTGACATCTTTGTCTTCCATGATCACGGCCACTGAAAAGTTGTCGAAACGTCGGAATAACAAAAATCAAATAAATTACCGCGTTTAAAACTGTTAAAAGGTAGTTTTATTATAAAAGTATTCTTACTAAGAAAGTGTTCAATAGCACTTCTTATTGTCTCTATTAAGGGGAAGACTTTGTTTATGTGTTCTTTGTTAAGTTAGCACAGTACACTACGCTTTAGTTTTGTTTATAGTTCAAACGGTTTTAACTTTTAGTTGATTTAGGTTATATTTAAATTACTTACTGGTCTTTCTAGATTAGATGGTAATATTAATGTGGTGTTTTTTAAATACAATATTTATGAAAAAAATAAAAATAGACTCTTTACCAATTTTTATTGCATTTAGGGGATCCCTGTGTATTTAACCCTCTTAAAAAAGGTGGAGGTCCTCGATTCACTGTGTGAAAATATTTTTTTATTTATGAACTGATTTTGAAAATTATTTTTGCGTTGGATTCAGTATAGTTCCTAGCGTATAATTTTTATAGCTCGCAAGTACAAACGCGCTCTATCATATTTTATTATATCACGGATAGATATACCATATATATCTGTCATGGTGTCGATGTCTAGTTACATATATACCAATTTCAGCCAAATCGGTCCAGTAGTTTTTCTGTGAAAACGGAACAGACAGACAGAGTCACTTTCGCATTTATAATATTAATAGGGATTACAAAGGCGAAAACAGAAAAACACGTCCGCAGCGAAATCTTTTTTGCTATATTTGTTAATCCCACAGAAACGACGTCGTTTAGTTTCAATTGATAAAATATTTACAGTCCGCTAACTAATATTTTAAAGATGTGTGTACATCGACTAAGTTACCAAGCAGCCGTAATGAAAGCCCAATCTCATCCCGATCTTCATCGCGTAGTACCAAACTCGTGACGATGAAAGCAAAGGCATGGGAAGTGGCTGGAGAGCGTTTCGCAAGATCGCGCTGATGCTTAACAAAAGATTATAGGAAGTCACCTGTGGGCGTGAGATGTTACAGATAACCGGATGCTGTATTCCAGTGTTTGTTTTGTTTCTTATGTCCCTGCTCCATCTGCGATAATGCTATACTTAATGATTGTCGGGAAATCGAGTCTTGTTTATAGTGTTAACATTTTAACCGTTTGTAAGGGAAATACGGTTAATAAGATATACGAACCGGCTATATTGTCAATCAGACATGATGCTAGTGTAATACTTGCAACAACTCAGAAGGGTTTATGGTAATAAAAGAAGAGCAACTGGTCACAATACTTTATATTCACAGTACCTTTCGGTTTTAACATATTTCAATACGTAGTATCCATAGTAGTTTGTGATATTTCATACACTGACTATTCAAACTCGACAAGCATTTTAAGAACACCTCGACATCCCTCCAATTTTACAGTATATGAAACTTAGCATATTGGCACAACCGATAGCGGATTTAAGTCATTCATAAACTATTTTAATTAAAGGATTATGCATGAGAAGAATTTAATACATTATTTTTGTTTTTTATATAAGATATTGTAGAAAATATTATACTTAAAGTTTTATATGCAATAAAATAAGTCGAACACAGTATAAATCTATCACATCTGCCAACATGAAAATAAAATGTAGTGAATACAGTCTATATACAATTGAGAGGTTTGAATTATAATCTGTACACAATTATCACATTATACAAAGGATAAATATTGTAACAAAATTATTGTAAATTATAGACAACTACTCTATACAAAACAGGCGCTAATTACCAAATAAATAAAAATATAATATTACGATTCAATTAAGGAAATGGCAGATTGTATCGTTCAGAAATAAGAGGGTACATAACAAAATCAATTATTGACTTTAAAAAGAAACACGACAAGAACAACTATGCTACTCAATTACTGTAACATTAGATCTGTCATAGACCACTATTTTTAGCGAGAGGTAATCCATTGGAGGGGAAAGCGCGGCGCAGACGCGTGGGATTCACCCCTAGCAGTGCCGTAAATAGGGCGGTGCCACCGGTGCCCAGGCACAGTGCGTAGACCGTAGACACTGGGGGAGCAAGATTGGCCAGACCAGACAGGACTATTATTTTTTCGGTTTGCTCCTGATAAGTTCCCGCTGCGCCCCTAGTGCTCGATTCCAACACATACCTACCTACATGCGGGTATCATCAAAAACGTCTTAAATTAGACAAAACATCGCGCTCATTTTTTTGGCAACGCACGAGCGTGTTTGTGTTTAGTGTTTATCAGAGTCAAGCGGCCGGCCGGCTACACGGTCGGTCACACACTATACATAGCATTGTTCTAGCTAGGGTACTTATAATATGTAAAAAAAATTAATTAATTATGACACTGACCACTAGTATCCCCGAAGAAGTACTATTGCCACTAGAGTCGAGGATACCCACCAAAACGCCTCGGTTTTCTTCCTCCGTCTTATGCCAGCGCTACGGGTAGAGCGGGATCTCTATCAACCCCACGTGCTCGTGCTCGACTGCCGGAGGAAGGTGTAGGTATTTAACTAACACCGTTGGCTTAGCAACCCAAAGGGATTTATGGCTCCGAAACGAGAATACGCTACTTTCCCCTGTCCTGTACAGCATCTTCCCAATGGTGGACCTGAAGCTCGGTGAGGTCAGCGTTCACTCTATCTTTCCAGCGATACTTTGGACGGCTAACTGGTCGCCGACCGACCTATACGTACATACACACACATATATATCATATACTAGCTGTACCCGGTAGACGTTGCGCTGCCCTTATAAAATAAAAATGTAGAATTCGATTGCAGTGCCACCTACCTGGTTCAAATTTGAATCTGAACTATTCCGAGACCCACTCGAATACACAAAAATTTCGGCTAAATTCTTGAACCCGATTGCAGCGCCAATTAATTGATTCAATTGTGAACCTAAATCATCCAGAGACCCACTCGAACACACACAAAAATATCTTTAATATTCTGGTAGCTGATTGCAGCGCAACCTACCGGGGTCAATTGTTAATCTAAGCCATTCTCGAATCCACTTGAACACACAAAATTCATCAAAGTCTGTCCAATCCGGAAGAGTTCTGTGACATATACACGAACAGAAGAATTTTATCTATAAAGATAGACTTTTGGGTCAGAAATCCTCGCGCGTCCTCAGAACACCATACCTAAAATTTCAACGGAATATCTGATCAATGGTTTAGAAACGCATATTGGGCAATACATATAAACATTTATTTTTATTAATATAAATTTATTGAGCCAGAAACCCTTTCGGGCGTCCTCAGATTACCCTACCAAAGTTTCATCACAATCTGATCAATAGTTTAGGAGCGCATTGAGGACAAACAAAAATTGTTTTTTATTTATAAAATATCTTTCTTATATATAAAAATCGATATAGAATCGTAGAAATGGATGTACGCCCATAACTTGACAACGAGTTTACCGATTTTTGATGATATTTGTTTTGTGTGTTTGAATGAGTCCCCGAAGGGTTTAGATTCATAATTGGAACCGTTCTAATCACCTGGAGCGATTTTGTCGATTTTGTTTTGATGTGTTTGAGTGGGTTCCCAGATGGTTTAGATGAGCGATGGTTGATTGTTACTAAATACAATCGAATCATTCGATTGCAATCGAGAAACATCTGGTGTTTTCGATTGTTCGTCGATTGTTATTGACGTGTTACTAGTTTGCGTTGAAGATCGTGCAGTACGATAGGTGGAATATGATGAATTGACCGAGACCGATAGTGAGGATGAGAGCTACTAAAACAATCGAATAATCGACCAACGCCAACCGCGGCTACCCCTGCCCTGTTAAGCCCGCGCTTGCGGTACGATGTAACTACTATCTGTCGCGCTGTGCGGGCGCAATTGTATTCTATTTTTAAATTACATTCGATTGTTATTCGGAAATGACGAATCAACAGACAATCAAATCCGCGCTTGCACAATTGTCGATTAATTCGATTGTTTTTAAAGTAACAATCACACATCGCTAGTTTAGATTCACAATTAGAACCGGTAGGTGGCACTGAGATCGGGTTCTAGAATCCTCCTAATCACCTAGACCGATTTTGGTGATTTTTTTGTGTGTCATGAAACGAAAGTCTTTTAGAAATTCAGAAAATATGGCGGTACGAAGTTCGCCGGGTCAGCTAGCATATATATTAATAAGTTTGCTTTTTTCACTTTCACCATCCGTTCTACATGATCGTACCAGCGGAGAGGGTAATCCTCTATATCTCCAATTATTTTGGACTCTGTCACGAGGTTATCTATTTCGGAGTTGATTCGGAAGCCCCTGGCATCGTCCTTCCCGGATCCAGCGAGGGGCGATTTGAAACTAGCACCACAGGAGGTGAAATAAGTGCGCGCAGAAAACGACGCACTTTCCTCTCGTCTGTGACAGACTATGGCCTAAGCCATATATGGGCAACAACCGGCCCGCTGTAAGATATGATCTGGCCCGAGAGAAATTTTGAGAAAACCCAATAAAAATATGATATTAGGTTCTAATACTAAATATTTATATATTCTGTAGATATGTATATGTATTTGTATGGTATGTATATTAAGTATATATCTATATAATATATAAAATATCTATATCTATATCTATATCATTTATGTATTTATTATTAAAATGTAAGTAGTTCGTACTATATGTTACGTATACCACCATCGCCATTATCATCTCAATTCATTCCTGGGGTTGTCTGGAAGAGATCGCTTTTTAGCGATAAGACCGCCCTTTGTACACAACTAGATATAATTTTAGTCTTTAAGTTCATTTTTGTATTGGTGTATAATAAAGTGTTATCTATCTATCTAATACTCACGGGAGTCCGAGTGAGGCGGCAAACATGAAATCCTTTGATGTTTGCCGCCTTACTCTTTGATAATCGCCGCCACTCGGCTTGCTCGATCGAATTCTTTGAGGTTTGCCGCCTCACGGGCAACACATCAAAAGATTTATTGCTTCTCAATTATTCTAAACTAGTTTATTTAAAAATATTATCACTACTTTAAAATGCACTAAGTACTTTTAAACGCGGCCCGCGAACGTATTTGCACGCTAAAGTTTGGCCCTCAACATGCCAAAGGTTGCTTACACCTGGCTTTCATCCGCCCCGTAAAGCGTGGGGAGCTTTAAGTCTCAGGGCTGGATGAGTCGGCCACCGTAGATGGGCTTCGCAGTGCCATCGCCAGCGTGGACAACTGCCTGCGCGACGATGTTAAGGCGAGGCACATCGGCATAGGACCTGGGGGGATGGGCGCATCATACGTGATGTGCCCCGTCTCTGCAGCCAAAACCATCGCCGAGCGGGGCCACCTTCTGGTGGGCTTCACCTCGGCGAAGGTGGAGGCTCTGGAAGCCCGGCCCATACGTTGCTACCGTTGTTTCAACGTCGGCCACGGCACCCAGACTTGCCCGGACTCGTGCCCGGACCGGACCGGTTTGTGTCTCCGCTGCGGTAAGGGCGGACACAAGCAGCCGGACTGCACAGCCCGCGACCCCCACTGCGCCGTCTGCGCGGCGGGGGGCAAAAACGCTACCCACCCGACGTTGGCGAGGCACTGCCAGCCCCCATACGTCAAGGGTAAATTCGTCCACCCGAGGGCGAACAAACGACCGACGAGTGGAAGGGGGGTACCTATGGACACCTAAATGCCCAGTACACCCCTAACACTCTTCCAAGCTAATGTTAACCACTCCCCCGACGCCCAGGACTTGTGCCTGCAGGCAATGGCGGAGTGGCAAGCAAACTTGGCCGTAATAAGCGAACCTTATTACGTACCCCCAGCCAGGAAATGGGTGGGGGATCTCGACGATGTGGTAGCCGTGGTCGCCAGAGCCGGATCTGGCACACTGCTCACCAGTCTCGAAAGAGGAAAGGGCTACGCGGTGGCGGAAAGCGGAGGTTACGTCATCATAGGCGTGTACCTCACGCGGAGCCGCCCCCTGGCGGAGTACGAGCTCGCCTTGGACTCCATTAGGGCAGCCGTCGGCAGACTAGCGCCGAAGACGATATTCGTCCTAGGCGACTTCAATGCCAAGCACCAATCCTGGGGGAACGCGATTACCGATGTTAGGGGACGGGCGGTTGAAGACTGGGCGCTTCAATCCAACCTGTCCATCCTGAACCAGGGGTCGGTCCAGACCTGCGTACGTGCGCGGGGTGGATCGATCATCGACTTGTCATTCGCCACACATGCGGCCGCCCGCAGAGTGGTAGGATGGAGAGTGCTGGAGGAGGTGGAGACTCTGTCTGATCACTTGTACATCAGATTCGAGCTCTCCCCCTCGCCTAGCGCCAACCCTGTTCAGGGCCCCTCCCGGCTCCCGCGCTGGGCTCTTACCAAGCTCGACGCGGAGCAGGCCGAGGAGAGGGCTATCATCGAATGCTGGACCTATCCAGCCGACCTGGGGAATCTGGAGGCGCAGGCTGAGCACATGCGCAAATCCTTCAAAAGGATTTGCGACGCTGCTATGCCTCGAGCCAAACGACCGCCGCCGCGTACGTCGGTCCACTGGTGGACTGAGGAGCTGGCTGAACTGCGGAGGGCAGTCCGCAGAGTCAGTCATAGGCTCAAACGCAGCAGAGCGCGTCGTCCAGACTATGTTGAGGAGAATGGACTCGTGGGGGAGTTCAGAGAGGCCAGAAAGGCCCTTTCGATCGCAATTCTGCGAGCGAAAGCCCGGGCTCGGGAGGAGCTCCTCGAGACACTGGACCGGGACCCTTGGGGGCGTCCGTACCGTGCGGCCCGCAAGACGTTGCGGCCCTGCACCTCCACGGCTACGGAAACGCTCGAACCCGAGGTCCTCCGGTCGGTTATCGATGGGCTCTTCCCGGATCCGGGGATCTTCACTCCCCCCGATATGGGTCCAATCATTCCCGACACCTCGGAGGTGGAGCCTCACTCCATCACCGAGGAAGAGTTAGACGTCGCCCTGGACCGGCTCCGGGCCAGGAAGACGGCTCCGGGACCCGACGGGGTTCCGGGTCGGCTCCTCTTCCTGGCCGCCAAACACCTACGCGGCCAGCTGCGGGAACCGTTCGATGCCTGTATTCGCGCAGGTCAGTTCCCGTCGCAATGGAAGGAGGGCCGATTATGCCTGATTCCCAAGGGAGGCAGTCCTCCCAACGATCCATCCGCCTACAGGCCCATAGTGTTGCTTAACGAGGTCGCCAAGGTTTTCGAGAAGATCTTAGCGGAACGCCTCGTTAAGCATCTCGATACTGTGGAGCCGGGGCTAGCACAGACGCAGTTCGGGTTTCGGCGAAGGTGCTCCACGTTGGACGCCTTCGAGACACTGCGATCTGTAACGGACGACGCAGTCCAAGCAAAGGATACTGTCCTGGCGGTTTCGCTAGACATAGCGAACGCCTTTAACAGCCTCCCTCACGAGACGATTAGGAGGGCTTCGTGCACACGGAGTCCCCCGTACCTCACGAGGCTGTTGGGCGCGTACCTCCAGGATAGATACATCCTTTGGGAGGGCGGCGAGTCCGAGAATCGCGCGATAGGTCGGCGACGCGTCGCGTGCGGCGTACCACAGGGATCGGTCCTCGGGCCGGTTCTTTGGAACGTCGGTTATGACTGGATCCTTCGGGGTCCGGTCCTGCCCGGAATAGGGCTAATCTGCTTTGCGGATGACACCCTACTCACGGCACGCGCTGCGTCATTCGCGGAATCCGTGGACCTCACCAACGCCGGGCTGGCGATCGTGGTCCGAAGTATAGGTAGGCTGGGCTTGAAGGTCTCCCCCGCGAAAATGGAGGCCATCATGTTCCATAGGCGGTTTCGTAATCCCCCCGCGGACTTGTCCGTTACAGTCCAAGGGGTGGACATTCGTGTAGGCCCCCAGATGAAATATCTGGGGCTAATTCTTGATGGGAAATGGCTGTTCAAAGCGCACTTTGAGCAGCTAGTTCCCAAGCTCGTGAGGTCCGCAGGCACCCTCTCTCGGCTTCTTCCCAACGTGGGGGGACCGGGGGGGGACGACTAGGAAACTCTACATGGGCATCCTTAGGAGTATGGCCCTGTACGGTGCACCCGTATGGTCCACTGCACTTCACCGCCACAATAGGACTTTGTTGTGCCGCACACAACGAGTCCTGGCGGTGAGGACCATCCGAGGATACCGTACAGTGTCGTGGACGGCGTCGACACTCTTGGCAGGCGATCCGCCCTGGCCTCTCCAGGCGGACGTGATAGCCAAAGTTCGGCGCTCCCGACAGGATGCCCTCGCCCGTGGCCTGGTCTATGGCCAGGCCGAACTCCAGGTGATCAGGACGCGGGAAACCGCGGCCATGATCCAATCTTGGTCAGTAGAGTTGGAAAACCCTGTGGCTGGCATTGATACGGTGGAGGCGGTTCGACCGCAGCTGTTGCGATGGCTCTCGCGGAAACGCGGGACCCTGACCTTCAGAATGACACAGATACTTACCGGGCACGGTTGCTTCGATAAGTATCTGTGTCAGATTGCCGGCTGCTTGCCTTCACCCCAATGCCGCCAGTGTGGCGCGCTGGACACGGCGTTACACACGCTAGTCGAGTGCGCAGCATGGGCACCTCAGAGGTTTGAACTCGAGACACTTGTAGGACCGATCGAATCGCTGGGCGATCTGGTGCAAGCCATGCTGCACAGCGACGATTGGTGGGTGGGTGCGGCCAATTTCTGCGAGACGGTAGTGTCTCATAAGGAGGCCGCGGAACGAGATAGGGAGAGAGATGGTAGTGCGCATGCGTCTCGCGGGCGCCAACGTCAGTTGGGAGCCCGGAGGCGCAGGTATGCGCATGACCTCCCTCCCTGAAATACCGCTGCAGGGGCCCTCTAGCATCTAGGGAGCAGAGGAGTCTTCACCCCTGGTGACGAAGTGAGTTTGCCTCTCCCGGGGCATTCTCAAGCACTTGTGCGCTAGGATCGGTGTGGGCGTAACTACGTTCTGTATCTCACGCCTTTCCTACCATAAGCGCGGGGCACATGGGAGGAGGGTGGTTTTAGTGGGGTATTGATTAGCCGAGTCTCCACACAAGCCGGTTGATTATTGTTTGGATTGCCTCAGTGGAAAGCTTCCATGATCAACAACGGTCTAATCCCTAGCAAAGGACCCGGTATGTGCGAAACACATTTCCCCCGCCTTAAAAAAAAAACCGTCATAAATATGCGCTTAGCATAATTCAATTGCTTTAACACTCATATATTGCACTGTTAGGATAGTTGCATAATAACAACAACAAACTCGATAGTAAAGATGGTCATAACATAAACCTAGATTGAAAATGTAGGTTTATATTATATTTAGGTATTGAATGGAGAAGGTGTGAAAATCTCTTACTTCATGTTTTAACACGTTTCTTTGCATAAAGCGCAGTAAAATTACGTCGTTTGTTGCCTAAATGGTTCTATGAATATGTCGGGATCACGGCGTGCGAACGACACGACACCGTGTACAACACAATAATAATCTAAAATATTATAATCAAAGTTTATCACACTAGAATTATTACAATTACAATATTAAATACAGCACAATAATACACAGAAATATTAGGACAACTACAAGAGTTGCATCCACGCTTGTCAGGCGTCGAGCAGCAATTTGCCCTCAAGAATACTGCGGTTATCAAGTAGTAAATATCGACCACAAGACGACTTGGTTGTAGACTGGTCGGTTGAAGACTGTCCCCCCTCTGCCCGAACACCGCGTATTAAGGTCCTCGTAGCGCGCCATAGTGACAATATCCGGTAATGCTTTGGCGCCACTTCAGTTCCGCTTTCTTCATAAAACCAACTTCCGGTTACTCCATTTTCGATATTCGTCGCTTGATAAAAAATTAAAAGAGGAGAAGATATTTGGTGGTGTACTAAACTAGAATAAAAGTGATAAAATCACAATGAAATACTATTAAAAATAAAATATAAATAAACTACTGTATACTTATATATTGTTACATGCCGTCAAAGATAAGCGCAGTTTATTGTCCTTCCCGGATTAAGGAATTCCTTTGTGTTTTGAATTTGTAATTAAGAAAAACATGCTATTGTTTTTCTACTTGTTTTATAACCATCATTAGAATCGAACTAATTCTTATTGTTATTGTTTTCGACTTTGTGGCCGTTCGCAGGTGTGCAAAATGCTATTTCTCGGAAACTCAGTGCGCGCAGCCAATTTCTTTGTACTGTGTAGCGAGTATAAGACAATGCCCGAATGGAGGGGCGGGCAATCAAGCGACAACTACAAAACGAGTAAGACGTTTTTCGAGTACTCTCGATTAGCGATATAGACGACGGACTTTACGCGTGTCGAATTGTATTGAATCGTGCAGTGTGAACTGGTTGCATCCAGTTTTATTTGTATTTGTTTTATACGTGTTTGTACAGTTCTAATAAATTCTATAGTAGTACGGCATTTTTAATTGGAGTCCTGTAGCTCGTAACAATATACAGATATATTTAGATATACGATGATATTATAAATTAGATATATCTACATACGAACAATAGATAGATAGATAGATAGATAGAGAGAAGTCTTGGTAGCGTAATGGCTAACGCACGCGTCCTAAACTCAAAGGGCGCGGGTTCGATCCTGGCCGGAACGCATGCGCCACTTAGGCAGTTTTCTGACCTAATGTGCATATTGTTACAATTACCACGTGCTAACAACGGTGAAAGAAAACATCGTGATGCAACCTGCACATCGAGATAACCTGTGTCAAACCTGCCAAGCCGCCTTGGACAAGCGTGGCGGGTATACTGTCCGTTCCCCTACAGTCGGAGGCCCGAGCCCAGCAGTGGGACAGAAATGAGCTGTTATTATATTATATAATCTATGAACAATAGATAAATGTATTTAATGCAGAATTTTTATTTAATAGACCAATAATGGTCAGTGACCATACATTTAAATATAGTCATTGATTTAGGTTGTCTGCCTGTACGGCAAAAGAATTTCCTACGAAGGAAGAAGTGTGTGTAGGTATTGATAACAAAAGATTTTCATTTGAGCGCAAATTATAGGAATGAGATTGATATAGAAAACTAAAAAAATATGGGGGAGTACAGGGATTGTAAAGGATATTGTGCAAAAGTGAGAGTAAGTGAACATTCCGGCGAAAGCGAATAGGTAACCATTATTTTACCAAGAATTATATACTAGACTCTTTGCAAACAGAGATTCAAAAAAGACTTCCTGTGGGACCGATGGACCAGTTACTGCCATACGTTTTGTTTTTAAGAACAACAAATTAGTAATTATATTATATCTTTTTATCCATAATAAAGTACTATAATTCAAACTTTACATATTACTCTCGTGTTCCATCACCAAATAATGACTTAACTAAGAAATTACTTAGTAATGAGTAATTACTTCTTTATAAATACAAGTAAAACTCAGAATAAATTTGAACGTTTCTTTATGGTTCTTTAAGAAGCGCTCAAACTTACTCTAACTCTCTATGAATAAGTCCATTCATGTATATATATTCTTTGTTGTTACAGATCAAAAATGCGGTGGAGAGGGAGGCATACGAGGATGCAAACCACACGAACAATACTGGCCATCTTCATGATAACAATCAGTAAGTCTGTATGCTATACATTTTTGTAAGGTTCTCCGTTTAAAAGTGAAGAAAGATTTTGCTGTGTGTACAAGCAGCACAGACTGGCCACAGAGTCAGGCTTAGGGACGAGCAACATACTGCGGAAAGACATTCACCCAGTGTTATAAAGAAAAGTGTACTTATGTTATGAAGCAGAAATGAATGAACGAATTAGTGAATATGCTTTATTGGTGTCAAAAGGTATATTTAACATATATCAAAATTTACAATACAATAGGCAGCCTATCATCATAAGTGATTTTTAGACAACCTTTGGTTGGACAAGTTAGGCAAGAACAGCGGTATGTTGCATAATTATCACTTTACTGATTTAGAGAGAGAGAGAGATAACACTTTATTGCACACCAAAATATACAGTTACAAAAACAGACCATATTTACAATATTTTCTAGGCAATACAACAGGCGGCCTTATCGCTCAAAGCGATCTTTTCCAGGCAACCTAAATGAAACAAAAAATTTGAATCAGGCGATATAGGTGGTGCAGGAAAAAGGCAATAGATACATAAATACTCAAACTAGTTTAAGAAATGAATATACAAATACATACATATAAGCATAGTCACATATATACAATAATACATAAGTTATTATAATAATAATGTATTAGCATGATTATATTCTGTTAATCGGACATAGCTATTTGTGGACAAATAGTGTTTTCTGAGCAAATTTCTAAATATTGGTAATGCTTTGGCCTCTCTGACAGCAAGAGGCAACATATTCCAAAGTTTGACAGCCAGCACCGTAAAAGAATTATCATAACAAGATGAAGTGTGTGCAGGCGTCATAAGTTTTCGGTACGTATCATGGCGCAAATTGTGGGCAGTGGATAGGCGAAGGAATTTAAAACGTTCTTTAAGGTACTGGGGGATTATTAGGAGTAAATAATATGTTATAAAGTTGAGTGAGAATGTCAGTATTCCGGCGAAAATGAATAGGTTTAGTATTTTATAATAAATAAACACGTACATAAATGTATAGATACATGATATAACTTAACTTTTGATTAAAATACCTACTGGTAATAACCGTAACGCCATCTACCGAAGGTGAAACTAACACTGAGAGCAACACATTAAAGTTGTCATTGATGTTGCTATGACGATGGATTTCTTAATAAAATGCAACAGTGGCGTCAATAAAACGCTTTTCGACTATATTCATCTATCCCTCAGGAAAGGTATTTTGTCTGGATAAAAGGTATCCTCTGTCCATTTCTATACCGCTGACAACGTGTATACTATTAGTTATTGCATTAATATCTATATATATAATTCTTCTGTACGTGTGTTGACAGTGAACTCCTCCTAAACGGCTGGACCGACATTGATGTGTGTTTGAATGGGTCCCCGGATGGTTTAGATTCACAATTAGAACAGGTAGGTGGCGTTGAGATCGGGTTCTAGCATTCTCCTAATCACCTAGACCGATTTTGGTGATTTTGTTTTTATGTCATGAAACAGTCTTTTAGGAATTCAGAAAATATGGTGGTACGAAGTTCGCCGGGTCAGCTAGTCTATTATATATCTACTATCAAGTACTAAGCTATATTTTATACTATTAACTGCATATATATGTGTATAAGATTATATTGTTGTTATAATTATGCTATGTAATGGTGCAATGTCTGCCGTGACGATGCGTTATGTGCTCAGCGGTAGATCAGCGCTGGTCCACCGACCGGCATTGTGCTGAGACTGATGATGACCGCCCTTCTAGGACATGTTTTGTTTTACGTCCATTTTTGTTATTCCTTAGTATTATATTAGTTTAACTTTCTATAATTAAATTATTTTCTTACTTTTTCTTTCTATACGAAATTTCGTTACGATCTGTTGTGCAGAAGCGTCATAAACAAACATACATTCGCATTTATAATATAATTTGGGATGTATATGAAATCATTATGATTTCACTCATGATCATACGGCAAAGATGATCAATGAAAACTAGCCAAAATTCGTGTCACAATTGATTCACCCGCTTTGGAATCAGTAAACGCATCGTAATTTTTTCGCAAAACACAATTTCTTCCATTAAAACATACGCGCAAACAAGCCGCCGTAACGATGTTACATCGTCAAAGCAGCTAACCGCAAAACCGCAACGTACTTCCATTAGATTATGGGACGCTTTTACAATGTTACATCACTTGTTTTCAATGTGTGGTTTCAGCGTGTTAAACACACCGAAGTATACTAAGAAATAATAATCTAATTGGGATAGAAGGAATTGGGTAGGGGGATGCGATAAGTAGAGGGGGAAATGAGTCATCGGAACTTTTATTCATCGTCAAAAACAAAGTTCAAGTTTAACAGTTTCACGCCGATAGACTGCTTTTGTGGTGTCACTCCACTCAAGCCGGCCCTAAGGGTGCTTTTCCACCAGAGACGTGCTATGCTGCAAATTGTTAAAGTTAAGCTACAAAACTATTTCGCTAAGGGGACTGGTTGAGGCCATGCTCCACAGTGACGATCACTGGTCAGCGATTTCTTCCTTTTACGAGGCAGTGATGTCCCGCAATTAAGCCGCTGAGAGAGCAAGGGAGAGAGCTGCGCACGCGCTCCCCAGACGCCGTTGTCAGATTGGCCTCCGGAGACACAGGTATGCGCAAATCTCCTCCCGTGTTTCCATCACAGGAATCCGCACACCGTGGGGATGCGACGGGTCGAACCTCTGTTGGCGAAGTGGGTCACTCTACATTCCGGGATGACCTAAGCTTGTTGCGCGGTTGAGCAATGGGTGTAGCTTCGCTCATCTCATATTCTTCCACACAAGCGCCGAGTATGGCACGCCGGTTTAGGTTTAACGGAGTAGTTGATTCCGCCCAGAGTTTTCGCACATGCAGCGCAGCGCTTATCGCCGTGGTCCTGTCCCACCCCCACAGCCGAGAGGGACTCGACATGGTAAGAAATCAATTTCCCCGGCGCATCAAGAAAAAGCTACAAAACTATGTGATTGGTTTCCACTGATGCTAAACTATGTAGTTATGCGAGTAAGATGTGCTATGAAAATGCGCCGCCGCAAGGTAGCTGTGCGAGGAAAATGCGCAGCTCGAGCTATGCGACGTATCGACAACAGAGGGCACGCGTCTATAGAGCACGCATCTTTCCATATAAGAAACGTAGCTTAGTTCAATCAGTTTCCACCAGTGTTATGCTATGTGGACCAAAGAATATGATTGGTTGATATAAAACGCGTCCATAGCAACGTTGTTATAACACATCGCCGGTGGACAGGCACCCTTAGTTGTAATCAAGGTAATGAATCCCGTATGGTTCCATCACGTGTAAGTCACATATTGAAAGTTCTAGCTCTCTTTCAATTTCGAAAATTTCATAAATTTTGTTAATTTGAATAGAATCACTCGATATATTTCCACAGAAACTTAGCTATGAACTAACTGCTGCGATTCAACGACCCAAAATGAGTCCTGGCCTCTGAAATGAGAATACTCCACTCCTTTCAGTCATAGGCTTGAAGCTCGCACAGATCAGCTTCCACTACGTCTCTCCAGCGATATCTGGGGTGACCAACTGGTCGCCGTCCCATTGGTCTACCCAGATAGGCTCTTTTCACCGCGCGATCTTCCCCCATTCCATGTAGGTAGCCAAGCCAGCATAAGCGATGTGTCTTGCTCTCGCCAATTATATT
The DNA here is from genome assembly GCA_039645545.1 of Dendrolimus houi. NCBI lineage: Eukaryota > Metazoa > Arthropoda > Insecta > Lepidoptera > Lasiocampidae > Dendrolimus > Dendrolimus houi. Next base: position 1,102,600 of record CM077137.1, on the reverse strand, counting down.
AGGCTCATCCACCAGCTCTTGGAAAACTAGCTATGGGACATTTATACCATAATTAGTGGATCCGGGAGACGTTGTCCTGCTCTGAAGAAAATAAAAAATCTAGAACCCGATTCCAGCGCCACCTATCGGGTCTAATTGTGAATATAGACCACCCACTCAAACTCACACAAAAAAAATCATTTCATCAAAGCCGTAGACCGCGATTCCAGTGCAAGTATTTTGTTTACATTGATGGGTTACATTATTAAAGTTTTAGTAGGGATCCCTAATTTTTATATAGCCTATATTACTTAGGGATAATGTAGCATTCGAATGCTGAAAGAATTTATGATATCGGTCCAGTAGTTTTTGAGTTTATTCGTTACAAACATACATACTTATAATATTAGTATAGAGTATACCCTGATATTAATATGATGTATTTATAACCGCTTTTCCAGGTGCATGTGAAGCAGCCAGACGGTCGCATCGTCGAAAGGTACTGTAATTTTAGTAATAGAAGTAGTACCTAGTAGTAATCGGCAGACAAACACATATATTGTATATCCCCAAATTAAACAAGTTACGCTCTGGGGCCGATCCCAGACACCCAGACAGACCATAGTAAATAACGGAGAAAATTCGTTTCCAAAATTTACCATACCAGGAAACGAACCCGAAGCCTCTGCGTTGCAATGAGGTAAGCCGGCAAAGGCTTAGCACAGTATACCCGCCACGCTTGTCTAAGGCGGCTTGGCAGGTTTGACACATCGGTTATCTCGATATGCAGATTTCATCACGATGTTTTCATTCACCGCACGTGGTAATCGTAACAATATGCATATTACGTCAGAAAAAGCCTAAATGGTGCATGATTTTCGGCCACGATTCGAACCCGCACCCTTTGAGTTTGGGACGCGTGCGCTAACCAATAATATAGTGCTACCATTCGTAGTGTGATTAATATGATTTAAATAATACATATTGTTACGTGCGAGCGGGGGTATCCACTTAGGATTGGAAGGCAACACCAGTTTTTAACTAAACGCTTTTATTAACTTACACAGCCGTACGAGATACCTCTCGGCAGGGTTGCCCCTACACGCACAACTAACGACGCATTGTCCCGACGATGACATGTCCCACTCACAATACCGTCGCCGATATTGCGTAGACCACCTTCTGCTACTGCAGTGCTCACCTCCGAATTTACTGCGTGTAGCTCGCTTCTGGATCTTTCCTCAAACTACACTACATTCGTCCTTCACTTTTTATTTACTACTATTTTATTTACTATCTGGGATAGATTTCTAAACATCTATCTATCTCTGTCTTTTCCTTCCCGAACCTTCTATTCCAGAACTTTCGTTCATCATCTATCCCTTTCTAACATCTATGTCTGTCTTTTCCTTCCAGAATCTTCTACCTTTTTCTAAGTCTTGAGACCGGCTTACGCTGCCAGAAAGTTCTACCTTCTATCGCCACAATATGTAACTCATTATGGCAGATGAGTAATTCGAAGAGGTCGGAATATCAGACTACAAGTTATAAATAAGTTATCAAAAAAAACTACTATTAAAATGTTGCCACCTCTACAATTCTATACCCTAGCACAATCGTATTATTAAAAAAAAATCATTGAAATTATAACCTTATGATTTATGCACTATCGTCCTAATTACCTACACTGCCATTTCCCGTAACTAGTATATTTATCAGCCCCAGATCTTGAATTTTTTCGAGGGGGCAAGAACAGAAATGTCGCCCGAGCAGGGGCGACATTTCAATGTTCACATAATCCGACTTCAGTTTGTTGAATTTGCTGACTGTTCTGACAAAAAATGAGCGGCGTCTGAAAGCTGTACGTGAGGGCAAATGCAGTAGTTGTCCAGGGCGAAGAAGTCTAATGTTCCCATACAAATGTAGTTTCTCGATGAGACTAGCACAGTCAATTTTGGACTGAGCAATTTTCACCAAGAAACGTATATCAGCAATATTTCTTCGAACTTTAAGGGGCAGAAGATGGATAGTTATACCCCATGTGGATTATAGCTAGCTGAGGCTATATTTGACGCGGACTACAGACACAGCAATCACTAGATCCTAGATAACCTACTTCCATCCTACTTGCCTCTGAATTTCAGGACATATCCCGAGCACCGGACCTGTACGAGCCTTCGCCGAGTGCAGAAAGTCTGACCGCGATAGCACAAGCCATGGGAGCAGCTGAGTTCGAGCACTACACAGAAGGCAGGCCGCTGGTGAAGCGGCTGATTCCAGCTGATAGCCAACCGGATTTGGATGTTGTTGAGCATCAAGGTAATTGTCAAAATAAACTTGAGATAGAGCCTTATTAAAGACAGCAATTGAAATTGCTTTTCAAAAGAATATTTGTGCATGTTGCATGCAAGTTCTTGGACTTTGGGTTCCGAATATATAGCAGAAAACTCATTACAATCAAATGGTTTTCTAACCATAACTTTTTGTTTCTAAGCCGATTTCGACGATTCTTTTGGATTCATTACAGCTTCAGGATAGTTTTATATCAATTTCATTCTAAGTAATACATACATAATAAATTTGAAAAATATTTTATATTTTACGGCGCACCAATTCCAAGGAGTTGTAGAATATATTTTTTTGCTTTTAATTACTCTTGAAGTCGGTTTCTTTTTTTATAGATTTTTTTATTACTTAAAGTTAGTAAATGTGTTCTTGAACATTAATTCCTCAATCAGTCCCTTTGGGATCATTAATTAATATGTTTAACTTTTTCGTTTCAGGCGTGATTGGCAGGGCGGGAGTGGACTTTCCAGCGTACCCAAATATACCCACTACTGGATTTAATTGCAAGAACGTGCCCACTGGTTACTACGCAGACTTGGAGACTGATTGCCAGGTAACATGAACTATTTGGTTTAAAAATTATCCATTTTATACAACTTATATACAAGTAGTTTAATCATTATCAATTATCCATGCAGCAACGGAAAAAAAATACTGATTCCTACGGCCAAGCAGCCCGTTGTAACGGGCGACAAAACAATAATTAGCCAGGTAGTCATTTACGCCATCAAGACGGGTAAATGACCTACCACCTGGCTAATGATTGTTTTGTCGCCACAGCACATTCGAGAATATGTCTGCGACAGGATTTGTTAATAGAGTCCACGTGTTGTTGGTTTGCAAATTGATTTATTCGGGAGTTTCTCATTCAGACATAGAAACTTTCCCGACATTTGTAAATAACCCTATTAGTCTAGCGTATGCCGTCGCAAGACCTTGAACTATGTTCCGGCATTAATTAATAGGTCTATTTATTGCGAAGCTGGCAAACAGGCAGATGGACCACCTAATGGTAAGTGGTGCCCGACACCAACAGACGTTTGCAACACAAGGGGCAAAGCCAATGCGTTGCCAGCCTTTAGAATGGGATACAGGGGTTGGGATAGGAGAGATAGAATACAGAGATCAGGCAGGAGGAATGGAATAGGTGGATGGGATGGTTGGAAGGAGAAGGCGAAGTGAGTGATGATCTATCACTCATGGCACTAAACATCACACCGATCGCGCCGGCGCTAAGAACTGTAATCAGGATAATGATTTCAATCAGATTATCAGCCAGGATACGAATTCGCGTCACTGAAATAAGATGCGCGTGCGTATGCGATCAAGCTACCACGACTTAATTATGTGTATATTGCTTTGTAATTAATACTTATTCTATCCTAGCAAATACTAAATAAAGAATATGTGATATTCCAGGTATTCCACATATGCGACACGTCCAGGAAGATTTCGTTCTTGTGCCCAAACGGCACCATCTTCAGCCAGTCCCATTTGATTTGCGACTGGTGGTTTAAGGTGGACTGCGCCTCCGCACCCGCCCTCTACGAGTCTAGCGCCGAATACTACTCCAACGAGCAAAAGAAAAGCCAGAAACCGCACCAGAACTTCAGGAACCAAGATCTCCAATATATCGGAGACAGCAACATCAGAGCCGAATCACGGAGAGCTTCTGTGAATATACCCAGCACGACAGAAAGATTGCAACGCCATAGACAAAGATTGCAGACGGACACACCTTTCAATATTCAAGGAGCTGCACGAAGTTATCAAACTTTCTTAGAATTTCAACCAACGCAACGCAGTCAGGCTACGACTGCTTTTGAAAGACGGAAGAATTTAGTACAATTGATCACGAATACGTTTGTAATTCCAAGACCTACACCTGCTACTGTACCTGAAGCTCCAAGACGGGAAGACACTAACATAAAAGAAATGCAAGTAGCAGCCGAAACAGCGTCCTTTGCCAATAATAATAATAGACAGTATTTACAAGACTTCCACAACAAGAATTACAGACCATATCCCGTTTATACACCAAATACTCTGCGATCTAAAGCCAAACCCAGTCCTAATTTAACAACGTTGTACGATATCCGTGATAAACAAGCTGTAGAACCATCAGAAAGTACACATAAGCAAACAAGTCAAGAGGCTCCGGAAAGCATTAAAGAATTAAACCAAGCTCAAGATAAGTCTGTGCGATTATTCACTCCAAATACTCAAAACTTAAACAATTATCTGGTGCATATTCCGAAGGAAAGTAATAAACAACGAAAACAAGAAACTGAACATGCAACGAAACGACCATCATTAGTTCAATACACTAAAAGCTATTCTACAATCGTTATAAACAATCCAGACCCTTACACTAGACCAGGTGTTTCTGCATTAAAGAGGTTCCTTGAAAGAGAAAAGAATAACACTCTAGTTTCATCCACTGAAGCAATTACACAAGCCACTGAAAAGGCTGATAATAATAAATTGGCAAAATCAATAGAAACTACCGAAAAATTTGAATCAGTGACCAAAATACCTGAAGTCACTAGAGGTAAAGTGTATTTTACTGAAGCCACAGAACCTAGTAGAGTTACACATACGACACAGGATCCCAGTTATAAAGAGAGACGTGAAAAATTATTAAAGAAACTAAATTCCAATGAAAAAACGCATTTAGAAGAGACAACACCTACACTCATAAACAAATTTAATGGTGATCAACCTCCCAGACCAGGATTAGTTGTACCACCTTCTCTTACCCCAAAAACATTACACAGCTTAGCAATTTATTACGCTACTGCTTTAGATAATTTATCTACAACTCCGTCACCTGAAAATATTGAAACTACAACAGCATCATCAATAGACGAATATGAATTCATGGAAGAAGCCCTTCCAGCTTTGTTCAGCAAACAGACCCTAAATGAATACAGTAATCTATTTAAACACACGACTGATCATGAAGCCTTGATTGAACAAATGAAGTTAGAGGCAAATGAAACTTACAATGACTTGTCAGAAGATTTATCAACACAGCAAAGTCAAAACCCGCTGGCAACCTCGCCGCAAATTAGAGAACTTGCCCAAGTTTTTACACATGCACTTTCTGCGTATTTACAAGATCCAGTTCAGTTTAGAAAGGTTTTATCTGATATCAGACCTACGCATCCATCTTTTGGAGACCTGTTGTCGACCACTGAAGATCCTTTTACTACAGAACCAACTACAACGGTGAACGAAGAAGACGATGAGATATTAGGATTCTCTGATGACCATAAAACAAACAGTATACAAAACTTACGAGAAGCCAAAGCTCTAAGTACTTCTACAAATTACCCTGAAGTTCAATCAACTTATAGCACTGAAACAGTTTATCCTACGTATTCGACTACCACTAGAAATCCATTCAGATGTTGTGGGAGAATCTCAGCATCATACACGTCACCATCAACCCCTTATACAACAACAACTACTACTCCCTCAAGTTACACAGTGGCGAGTACTAATTACTTCGGAAACTCAGATAGCACTACTTATTATTCAGTTCCTAGATATGGAGGGTTCCAAAACAACGCTATTAACAACAATGAATACGGAAAAGATAATAGTGCTGGCGAAGGCAAACCTCTCAGTCAATATGAAGAAGTTACTAATCTTCCTACATCTTGGGGAGTGGATATTACAAGATCAACACCAACCCCCGACTTTGAAAGTAAAAAGATCAGGACATCCACATACATACCTACCACTACACCTTTATACTTTACAGAAACTGACAGCGGGGAATTGGAAAATGAAGAGGAATTACAAAGAGCTCATAGTCAATCTTTCCTTCCTTCACAAAGTAACAGTTTAAGGCACGGTAAGCAATTAAACATTGAACAGACCTCCACCACAGCAAAGACACCCTCTGAAGATTTAGAAGCTCCAACGACACCTGATATCGAAATAACTACCGCACAAACGACAACACAGTTCACAACGATCAAAAATGAGGAGCCTGACTTTACAACAACAACACTCGCACCAACAAGTCAGTTTACCTCATCCGATTCTGACAGAACGACCATTGAAGAGTGGCAAACTCCTTACGAAGACTGGCCAAGCACAATTATTGATCCCATTACGTTAAACGATAATTTAAGTCCAATAGACTCAGAAAATACTGAAGAGGAAAAAGAATCTAGTACTACTTACGTATCAACCGCAGCAACTGAGTTTGTAACAACAACGGAACAGACTTATTCATCAACAACAAATATTCCAGTTGCAACGGACTCGAACACTAGCGATAGAACAGGAAGACTATTACGTGATTTTTCAACGGAACCCGCACAAGACTTATCAGCAATTACGGATACTGTTGTTGAAAAGGCTAAAGAGATAATGGGCGGAATTAATTCTACCACAACGGAGAAATTAATGAATGTCATGAAGAAAACGAAATCTAAAACAGTTAAAAGATTAATCCTATTACTAGTACAGACGTGCGATGACGATCACAATGCTACAGCGGAAGCATCAAAACGAGCACTACTCGAAGCTTTAATGGCCGTCTCTCAAAAAGATATGGATGAAATCGCAAAAGAAAGTGGTACAGAATTCCCAACGACAGCGGAAGATTATGATTACAGAACGACAGATTACGTCAGACGAATGGATCATAGGCCAAGACACTTTGAGAGACGTGGTAAGAGCATACGAGTTGAAGCGAGTGCAGTAAACTCTTTATCTAACGGTGTAACAGAAAGTACGAAGACAAACGATCAAGAGCCTGTTTCAACTACTGCAGTTCCTATAACTACATCGCGTAGGGGCGTTAAAAAGTATCAAATGTCTCCTACAGATGTTCTAGTAACTAAAGCTCCTTTAGAAGTTGATAGGCCTATTGCAGAAGCAAGATCTGCTAGTAAAGATGATCTCAAAACTGCAGCTGATACACGAGCGTTGGAATTATTAAGATCGTTATACTCTATAGCGGCTAGATGGGGCTGAATAAAATAAATAGGTATTTTGACTGTATATTAAATGTGTTTAGGGATATCGATACTGCCAGTTACTTTACTAAATTCACTGCCATAGATTGTTTTGGTTAAATGTAAATTAACTATGGATAGTGAATAAAAAGTACCCTAAATGAACTTTAAATGTGATTCTATGTAGATAATAAATTTTGATATGTTAATAAATGTCACAATTTTCATTTATTTGAATTTGTGATTAAGCTAAGTTTTGCATGCATTTAGTTTGTTGAACATATAATAACAACAATTATACTCATATTAATCTTCTAAACTATACTTAAATTGTAATTCGTAAGACTGCGCGATTAGGCTATGATGGGGGTAATGTGGGTGGCATTGTTACTTAAAGCAATTTATATTAAAATATATTTAAAAAGACAGTATATAATATTTTGGTATAAGACACAATTATGGAATGACTTGAAATTGAATGAAAAACATAATTATTATATCATATCATCACATTAAACGTTTAATAGTATTGATTAAAAAAATCTAGACATAAAAATGATATTCTAAAGAATACAACAAATTTTAAATCTTTGCAGTAAACTATGCTATTGTTGCAATACTACCTAATGATTGGCAGCACTCAGACAACTTATTCACGATATTAAGAAATCTTGTTTTTTTGTTTTTAACTGACTGCACAAAAGAGAGGAAATAGTCCTTAATTCGTCATGTTTTTTTTTTTAATTTTTGATAATTCTTTTTGCATTGAATTCAAAGCTTCAAAATTATTCCATATATTGGACTTCGGGTTCCGTTCCGAAGATATAGCAGAAAATTAATTAAACACAGCAAACGTGTAGTTTTTGCGGTTTTTCAGCCATAACTTTTTTTGTTTTGTAACCGATTTTGCTTTCGGTTTAACACAGCTTCAACATCAATAAAATAAAGTGTTAATTAATTCCTTGAGGTTCTCAACAAATTAATGGAGAGCCAATCATTAAGTGGCGGTGCCAACAACGGTACGCTCTTCTCTATATTGACATTTTTTAATACACGAGAATAGAGAGTTCGCTAATTTGTATGTTCAACATAAGTGAATGCAAACTAAGCCTTAGTTTTTAAGCTAGTTAACTTATTATGAACATCGAATTCATAGACTTTACAAATAGTATTCTAAATTATAAGCATATTTGTATTATTTCTATTGTTAAGGGAAAATGTAGCAAAAGGACGAAAGAAATCATTAAACGTCAATCGTCTTATAAAAATAAAACTCTGATAAACACTCCCAAATCCAACAGTTGTAGAGAGCGGCATGATTTGTTTTTCTTTTCATTTTGCTATAGGAAAAGGCCACAAAATTTCAAGCATTATTTTTTTATTATTTAAAGTACTAGCTGATGCCCGCAACTTCGTACGCGTGGTGCGGTTTTTTAACTATCCCACGGGAACTCTTTAATTTTTCGGGATCAAAAGTATCCTATACGTTGACCAGGGATATAAGCTACCACCATACAAAATATCATTTAAATCGGCCCAGTTGTTTCGGAGATTAGCCGGTACAAACAGACAGACAGACAAACATAAAATTACTGCAAATCTACATTAGTTCTATTTCACTTCTTACATCCCCCCCGACTCGGTTTTTAGCATTTTTTTTTTCATTGTACACAAATTCAACCTCTACAGTTTTATTATATGTATGTATATAGATTTTTATTAAGTCTTATCCAGTGTACGATAAGTTTCTAGTTTTCGTAACGTAAAGCTGGCAAACAAGTTGACGGTTCACCTAATGGCAAGTTATACAGGCGGAGCGCGGAGTATAACACACGTCATTGCCGGATGCGCGACCCGATGGCGGGCAAACGTCATTGACTTTTGTATCTATATCGCTAATTTTCAAAATAAAGGTAGACGAAGTCGCAGGCAGCCGCTCATATGTAATATACATTATAGCTTATCAATAATAAAAAAAATGCTATTTTAAAATGAAGACAAGAGGAGCATTTTCAGACTTACATTTTTACTCGGCAATTGTCACTTTTAATGTTCTTCCAGGACAAGCCTACCATAATGTTAAATCCTACCACATTCTGTTATACTGCCACTTATTATAATTGTAAATTGTAATTATAGCATAGTTAAGATGTAATTGTAATATAAGGTGAATTTTGTAATAAATTTTATATGACAGTTATATTTTGTTTTATTATTATACTATCTGTTACCTAGGACTTTGTTTGCGTCTCTTTACCCTATACACAAGGTGTTCAGTTGGCTCGAAATGGAGAACAAAAAATAGGAAAGAGGGCAACGGGCTGCGAAGTAAAGACTCTAAACGCATCTGGGATTTCATTCCTTAGACCATTTTCGTATATTGCAAACATGATTTTTGAATTTATTACACAACTTAAGCCACATCTAGTTAGACATTACACTAGACTTTTTTAAAATTAATCATCTAAAGATACGATTTAATTAAAATTTTTTTCAAAAACTAGTCGATGCCCGCGATTTCGACCGCGTGGTGCGATTTTTTTAACTATCCCACGGGAACTCTTTAATTTTTTGGGATCAAAAGTATCCTATATGTTGACCAGGGATATAAGCTAGCTACTACCATACAAAATTTCATTTAAATCGGTCCAGTCGTTTAGGAGATTAGCCGGTACAAACAGACAGAGAAATAAAAAATTTGAAAAAAATCTAAATTAGTTCCATTTCACTTCTTACATCCCCCTGACTCGGTTTTATGCATTTGTTTTTCATTGTACAGAAATTCGACCTCTACAATTTTATTATAAATGTGTAGATTTGTCAAGTACTGGTCTGATTTGAGAAATTCTTTCAGTGTTAGATAGCCCATTTATCGAGGAAGGCTATAGGGTGGGTATATATCATCACTCTAAGACCAATAGGAGCGGAGCACCAATGAAGAATGTTTCAAAATAGGGTTTTTCTTAACTTACTTTTTTTTCAAACTATTCCACGCGAACGAAGTCGCGGGCAGAAGCTAGTAGGTTATAATTTAGTTGATAAATAACTTTTAGCTGATTAATGAAAAATCTAAAACATATATTACATACTAAAAGTATTTATTTTAGGCCGTTTTTTGATTTGTCAGTGCAGCAACAGTGAGGTATCGGTATTGAGCGAATCGGGAAACGCTTTCGGAGGTCTTCAAGTAGAAATGTAATACTGATGTGTGTGAATTGCAATTCAGGAATGCATATTTATTTTGTAAAAATTCCGATTAATATTTTATAACACAGCACACATTTAGCTGCTAAAAGAAATATAAGATTTAATAATAATAAGCGCACACGGGCGATTACACGTGCTGAGGTGAGGTGAGGCGAGGTGTGCGCGGAGGGAAACGCGGGGGTCGACGAGGAGCGCGCGCTTGCCGGTCATTTGCGAAAGGCCGCCGTGGTGATCGGAGGTCTGCGGCTACACGCACATAGAAATATAGGCGTTCGATAAGTTTTCGGTACGACATTGCTACTGCACCCACAAATCAGAAGGCGGCTTTAATGTAATGTAACTTTTCGAACTACTAAAATTCGTTTATAGATGGCGTTGACCAATATTGTACTGATGGTTTGATTCACAAGACTGTTAATATTTCGTGTTAGTTGTTGCTTGTGTGTAGGCTAGGAAATGATTTTAAAATAATTTTGTAAGAATAACATGACATTTTGTACTAAACCAGTACAATGTACCACTACAAATGAGGCGACCAAATTTGTATGGTTTGTACTGCGGCAGTACATTTGAAGCAATGAGGCCGGTGAGGCAGTGAGCGTCATTCTCCCATTTGTCCCGTACAAAACTTCTAGTTCGGAAATGTTCGTTAAGAATCGGATGTGATCGGCCTCGGTCACCTCTGTGGGGAGTATAGACGTATTAAGTACCCACCTCACATTTATTTGTTCACCGTCTTGTCGGATGCACAACAAAAGGAAACAACAGTTCGAACCACTCTTGTATTATTACACTTAAATACAATATTAAATCATGGATAGAAGTATAATATTTATAATATAGATGAAAACGAGTAAAATTTTTTTTTGGTATATAAGGTCGGTGGTTTTTGTTTTCTCTCTTTGTCAACTCGTAAAAAACTGCTAACTTCGCGGTTGTATTATGTTTTTCGGTTGAGCCACTCGCGGCGCTGGTGCGCCTGCGCATTGAATCTGCGCATGCGCGAGGAGAGGTTGTTGCCCCCTTTATACGACACGACCGATGATGCCTTATGACCAACGATGTTTGATCGTAAGGTTGGGTCGTGTCGATATATACTTATATTTAATATTTATGGACTTACATATATTATATAATTGTGTGTATGTGAATAATGTATAATAAATATAATACTATATAATATGTGATATATGGGTGAGTTTGTGCTTGAAAGTGTATGTATGTGTGTGTGTTATGTAATATACCCTTACCTCATTTTACTAGCAGTCGTTCATGTCATGTTGTCCCTCTTTGTCATGTGAATATCCGTAGAGGCGTTATTGTACTGTTGTCCTCGTTCCGTCCTACCTCTTACATTTGACGCGTGAGTAGTAGCGGGACAACATTTTTGATATAGTACAAATTTAAATTTTGAGCCGTATCAGTACAAATCTATTTTTTACGGGACAAATGTACTGCCTCACACGTGTACTACTCATCACTACTTGTGTGAACAAAGTTGTGTTTGATAAATCAGTGCAGTGTTTCTGTTTAGTAGTTATATTATGAACAACAATTTTGTATATTTTCATTTATTAATTTAAGCTTTTATCAACTTAGTTTTCTTCTTCAACACTTTCCCAGCTTTATTATCGACGTATCTTTGTATGTCGTTCTCGGTGACTTTGTGTCCTGCCTTGAAGTACGCCTTGAGTTTCCTCTTCTTCTTCATCATGACCTTGGAGGCTGCGAGGGCACCACGACGTTGAAGCGATTCGAAACGATCTCTTAGGAGATTAGCTGTAAATGTTAAAATTCACATTTTTATCCAAACTAAGTTCCACTGGAGAACATTTTTTGAAGGTCATATGTAGGTTAAAATTTAAATCTACTTCTTATTCTTTGTACACCGCTTCAAAACGTGTTATCGCTGTTTAAGGAGAAGCGGCAAGAGACTCTCCCCCCCAGCAGCACGTCTCGACCTATCTCAGGCTCTTTTTTTTAATTTGATAATTTAATTAACGCTTTATAGCATGAGTTCAGCAGATAGGTAGACGGCCCACCTGATGGAAAGCGATTAACATCGCCTATGGACATTTGTAACACCAAAGGTGTTTACTAATGTGCTGCCGCTCTCTAAAGAGTGACTGTAACCCGACTGCTTCGCTTGACGCACGCGCTTGTTAGGGACATTTTGTGTTCTTGTTTTTTTTATGTTTTTGTCTCTCTTATACTTTATTTTCTATTCTTATTTGTTCTTTATTACGAAAATTGTGCTAATACATTAACCTTGTTACAAATTTTAAGCCTGAACATTCTATTAGTTATATTCCACTTGTGCCGTCATTTTATAGACCAGGAGTGGTAGCCAGCGGACATATACCCTACTACCTGACTGTGGGTTGCTTTGTCGCCTCTTACAAGAGCATGCCCTAACGCAGGAAATTGTATTCTTTCTCCGTTCCTGCACGGACAAACGAACAGCTTCCACCCGCTCGATAATAAAAAACTCAAGACTTACAAAAAATGAAGGAGATTTCTGATTTTGTAACGTGACATTTAACCTTCTATAAGGGCCACATTTAATTTTTTTTCCACAAGCTGCCGGCTGCCATCAAAATTGCCGCGCCAAAATCAACAGAATGATATTTTATTCTAATACAAACTCTATACAGTTAGAGGGAGAAAGCATCAGTTTCAACGTTTCAATTACTGTATTTGACCACAAATTTGTGGGACTTCCCAATGAGCTGTGTCTGAGAGTTTCAGCAACTTTATGGTGGTTCCGTCTTACCGGTTACAAGAGAGTAGGTATTGCGGTATATCGAGAAGTATGACGTAGCGTGGTGAAAGAGTGGACAGGTTCAAAAATGCAAAAATTAATGTGATGTAGGAATTCCGGGAAAAACACTCACTGGTAGAATTGATTTTCCTCAAATCACCGCTAAGCTGCTCTGGGCTGACAAAATCCGGCTCTTTCAAGGGAGTTTTGTGTGCGTTGATCTTAGGTACCGCAGTATCGGCGGTAACCGCCCTTTTCTCCGCACGTTTGCTCCTCGTTTCTGCGTCGCGCTTTTCCTTCTTTGTTATCAGTGTTTCAAATTTTCTCAGTCTGCGGTTAAAATATTACAATGACAAATTAATGCCATATATACAAACCAATTATACTAAAAATAGATTTTTATACCGTGCCTGCCAGCAATACAATGCTCTACTCAATAATGTCGATCCTTTTATAGGCAATTTATTTAAGTTTAGGACTTACATTCAAAAGATTTTTTTTAAAATTAAATGAGGTTCTACTAATTTCATATATACTCGTATATTTTGTTTTATTATTTTGACTTTAATTGCATTGTTACATGCCGTCAAAGATAAGCGCACAGCTGCCTATTGTAAGCGCAGTTTATTGTCTTCCTCTCGGATTAAGGAATTCTTTTGTTTTGAATTTGTAATTAAGAAAAACATGCTATTATCTTTCTACTTGTTTTATAACCATCATTGGCGTCAAACTAATCCTTATTGTTATTGTTTTCGACTTTGTTAGCCGTTCGCAGATGTGCAAATTACTATTTCTCGGAAACTCAGTGCGCGCGGCCAATTTCTTTGTACTGTGTAGGGAGTATAAGACAATGCCCGAATGAACGGGCGGGCAGTCAAGCGACAACTACGAAACGAGTAAGACGTTTTCGAGTACTCTCGATTAGCGATATAGACGACGGACTTTACGCGTGTCGAATTGTATTGAATCGTGCATTGTGAACTGGTTGCATCCAGCTTTATTTGTATTTGTTTTATACGTGTTTGTACAGTTCTAATAAATTCTATAGTAGTTCCAACGGCATTTTTAATTCGAGTCCTGTTGTAGCTCGTAACAGTATTAATATTATTTTGTTTTTTTTTTTAATATAATGACTTTTATATTTAACATATATCACGATTTTTTTATGACATGATAATTTTGACTTAAGAACCATATAGGTAAATAGACATATTGTATAGTTTTTTTTTGTGTGGTTTTGTATTATTGAATTCCTTTTTTAAATCTAATTTTCCAATATTGTATCAAATATATTATAATTTTTTATAGTTGTATGAGCCAACTGCGTAACATGAATTATTTTTTTAGTGGAAACTTAGTTGATATGTGTTTTATATTGTAAGAATTATAATTATTGTATTTTTCCCAAATAAATTAAATAAATATTGTTTTTAATATAAAAAAAACACCTTAATACACAACAATATGCATTATCTAGTACTTTGATTTTATAAAATAAAGTATAATTATTAAAAAACTCACTTATAAATATCGGTGATCTTCTTCTTATTGATCTTCTCCCGTTTCAATCTCTCGCGTTCTTCTATCCTCTCCCTCTGCTTCCTTCTCGCCTTGTGGTCTTTCTTCTTGTTCTTCACCGGCGGGTTAATTGCCTTGTATTCGTTGTCGGTTTCGGAGTCCGATGGGTTCGTTGTTGGATTATGGGGCTGCGGTAGACCCATGGTCATCTCCTCCTTCCATTGGTTCTGAAAGTGAAGATTACAAATTCAAAAATTCAAATATTTGACAGCAGTCACACAGGCTACGTTCCATTAGAGAATCACAACGACCGCGATTTTTCCCGCTCCACTTGCTTGCCGGCGTTACAATCGTAAACCCAAGTGGAACGGTTATTCGACCGATCTCTTGACATGGGTCGTTGAGAGCGTTGTGTGATCGAAAATTGTGACGTCATTTGTGATGTTTTCGCCAAGACCACAACGACCGCGGGCGGAACGGCTAACGGAGCATTTTGGGCGTTGTGAGCTACTAATGGAACGCGCCGTTAAGCCTGCTGCGCTTTCTATTGTTCGAAATTGAAATTAAAAATTTAAACTTTATTTTTGACTGTAACTTATTTAATTGGAGTTCAACGGCGCCACCTACCGCGTCCAATTGTGAATGTAAACCATTCGGGGACCCACTCGAATACAATCAAAATAATTCAACAAAATTGTTCCAGGGGTTTAGGAGGAGTTTATCTACAAACAAATAGCATTAGAAATCTTATATATATATATATATATATATATATATATATATATATATATATATATATATATATATATATATATATATATAATTCTTCTGTACGTGTGTTAACAGTGAACTCCTCCTAAACGGCTGGACTGATTTTGATGATATTTGTTTTGTGTGTTTGAGTGGGTTCCCGGATGGTTTAGATTCACAATTAGAACTGGTAGGTGACGCTGAGATCGGGTTCTAGAATTCTCCTAATCACCTGGACCAATTTTGGTGAATTTGTTTTTGTCATGAAACAAAGTCTTTTAGGAATTTAGAAAATATGGCGGTACGAAGTTCGCCGGATCACCTAGTCATATTATAAAATTTTAAACATGCCGTGTCTGTACATTGAAGCTATTTAAAAAAAAACAATTGGAATAGACTATATAAACGATGGAGAACACGATGCAATTTTTTTTTACATTTCTTGTCTGTTTGTTGGGGATCACGTAAAAACTACTGGGCCGATTTCGATGCGATTTTCACTGATGGACAGTAAATTCTTAGACTTAAAATCTGCGCCACTTTTTATCCTGGGAATCCCGCGCGATATTTTCTGAGAATAATTAAAAATGGCGAGATTAAAAAGTTTTGAATTCCAATATGATTTTTTCACTGAACGATAGCAGATTTTATGTAATAAAATACGTCATATTTTTATCCCGGGAATACTACGGGAATTTTCCCAGGAGCAGTTTGTAGTTGTTCGGGTGCATAAAAATTACCTTATTCGTACAGTTTTCACTAAAACCTTACGTATTTTTTTTATAATGCTGTCTCCCGGGAATCCCGCGGCAACGAAGTCGCGGGCATATCCCAGTGTATATATAAAGGTGAACAGTGGACTTAGTAGTTGTAGCATAGAATTAATACGCTTAGAACCCGAGTAGGTGCCACTAAAGTGAAGCACTTTTAAGTAGGACCAAAAAGACTCTGTTCGCTTGTCGACGCGTCATTCCCGTCAGTCCGCAAGACAAAGTCTCAGTAGCACGAGCTCCGATAGTTTCAAATCCCTACTTTTAGAAGGACTCCATTTACTTGCAACATCATTTGCAGTGCCTTTGTGTGCGTGTAGGCGAAAATAATTACATGGTGCTCACGCATGACGCATACATCGATTGCTTTTGTGCTTACACTCTGAATATAATTTTGTGGGAAAGTATCTCCCTAGGTATTAATACTCTAAGAGTTGTAGATTGTTTTAGCCTACACTAGCGTCATTCTGGCCGGTTTTTGAACTATCATTCAATGGTCACCGGTAGGTAGAATCACATCTTTTTCAGTTCGACACCCATATAAAATGGTTTTTATACTAGATGGCGCTGTAAAGAAAAATTACTAAGTATGATTTGCAACACTGTTTCAATACACTACTTTTAAACTTACATTTATATAAATGTGAAATATAATATCAACTGAAAAGTTTTTTTTTTAGTTTTTTGGTCGCCTCGTATACTGTATAGTATAAGTGAGGTGTTGAAAATGGATCGCATTGTATGATACAAGTGAGGTGTATAAAATCGAGAATCGATTACACTGTATGGTATAAGTGAGGTATCGAGCATCGATTACACTGTACAGTATAAGTAAGGCGTTGAAAATCGAGAATTGATTACACTGTATGGTATAAGTGAGGAGTTGAAAATCGAGAATCGATTACACTGTATGGTATAAGTGAGGTGTTGAAAATCGAGAATCGATCAGAAGTGTTACTCTCAAACGCTTTTCATAGTTCGTTTTCGTTTGATCAGCACGAAACAGTCAATAAAATTTTAGATAGAAAAAAACTTCTTTAAAACTACAATAATATGCATATTATAAAATTGTAAAAGTAGTCACTTGTTTTTTAGTTTGTCTGTTTGTTCGGGATTCACGAAAACTACTTGACCGATTTCGATGCGGTTTTCACTCGTCGATAGCAAATGCCCGGATTTAAAATGTGCTGTACTTCATATCCCCGGAGCCCCGTGGATAATTTCGGTAAGACAACTTTGATCAGAGAGCAGAACTTTCTGTCCAACGTAGACGAAGTAGCGGGTAAATCATAATAATTTATATAACACAAAAATAAATGGAAAATGTGCTTAAATATAAAAAAAAAGAAAATGTTGAAACACGTAAACAACGGGTTCCAGAAGCTACAGTTGGCTTTACATACCTCTTTCTCCTGAGGAGTGACTTTTCTGAACATGCCATTGGTGACTCTCAGCAAATGCGCTTCCTTCTTCATCATCTTCTTCTCATGATTTACCACCTCTTGGAGTAATTCTTGATGCTCCTGTGATTCAAAAAATATTTTTATTACATTCTACACGGCTAAAGGAATTAGTGTCTGTAAAACACATTAATATGGTTTTGTTACTATAAAGTACTGATGAGTAGTACACGTGTGAGGCAGTACATTTGTCCCGTACAAAATAGATTTGTACTGATACGACTCAAATTTTAAATATTTACTACTTCAAAAGTTTTGTCCCATTACTACTCACGCGTCAAATATAAGAGGACGGATGGAACGAGGACAACAGTACAATAACGCCTCTACGGATATTCACATGACAAAGAGGGACAACATAGCATGTACGATTGCTAGGAAAATGAGGTGACCGAGGCCGATCACATCCGATTCTTAACGAACATTTCCGAACTAGAAGTTTTGTACGGGACAAACGAGGGAATGCAGCTCACCGCCTCAGCGGCCTCATCGCTTGAAATGGACTGACTCCCTCGGTAGGTACTAACCATACAAATCTTCTCGCCTCATTTGAAGTGGTACATTGTACTGGTTCAGTACAAAATGTCATGTTACTCTTACAAACTACTTTTAAAATCATGTCCTACCCAACTCTAGTGCAAAGGAGACGGGGACTTTTGGGCCAAAGATATATATTGAGTTGAGATATTTAGGAATGTCTAGACTAGGTGGAGGAGCGAGATGGAATGCTCCTCCGTCTCAAAGGAAGATCTTCCAGCGAGGCTATTGTTGTTCCTCGCAGGCCTAGACCCATCTATTATTGCGACTTCAATTATTGTACAGCGCCCTCTACTGGCTTGTAATTGTTCCACTAAAGATATGGCTTTAAAATAATCGTCATAATTTTCTATTGCAAAATGAAATCTTATAAATAAGTTCACAAATTAAAGAAGTTATTGATTACTACAATCGAATTATGTCAATGAATTTCAACAATAGGGGAGCCGACTGTCATATCTATTGATACACTGTCTATAGAATTGCAGGACGTAGCAGCCTCATAGCATTCGTTCGAGCGTGCCTACTATGACGTCATAAGTAGGTACAAGTAAAAGGAGTCAAAGAGCGCATTATTTATTGTTCGAAAAGTAATTGTTAGATAATTTAACAAAGTGAAGAATTATGGGGGACGTTAAATAAGGAAGCCATTTTGAGTTGAAGATGAAGAGTTTTTGTTATAATGTCACACATGAGAAAATGTTCTTAGTGTTGCCAGACTTAAATTTATAATTAACATATTTTATGTCTTGAACAGTTATTAAAATCATTTTTATGATATTTTAAAAGATGATAAAATATTATTTTAACACCTATTTTTTTATAATGTAAAAATATTAGAACTTATGGTATCATGTGTCCGAACACCTATTAGTAATATAAAACTCGTTTTGTAGACGGAGTGGAGGAGCGGTTGTTAGGAGTCCTCCGGTAACCTCCTTCCGAGCCCAGAGATGAATGCATTTCATAAAAGGATATTTTATAATTCTTAAAAATGTCAAACTTAATTTTTCATTTCAAAATACTACTGTCAATAACCGTGACGCCGTCTAACGAAGCTGAAACTAACCATAAGAGTAATACATTAAAATTGCGTTGTCATTCTGGTTGCTATGGCCATGTATTTTTAATTGAACAGTGGCGCCAATAAAATGCAATGAAACAAAACCACAATTTCAAAGAAATCAAAGATTTAAATAAATAAATAAAGCCTTTATTTCCTGACATTTTTGTTGTTTATTTTATTCATTTTTTTTAAGACATTGACAGCTGCTAAGTCAGGTTGCCTCCTTGGCATTGGCCTCCTCCAGAATATGCCGTTTTGTACGATCTCTTACTAGACTCCTCCAATCCTTTGGGAGCCCATCTTCTCTCTGGCCAAGCCAAAGATTTTGATTAACCTAATTTCTATGTTTGATATTTATAAAAGCAACTTACTTGGAAACTAGGGTTATAACTGACACCAGGGTGTGGTCTTTCAACAGCTGTTCTAGTCACGAGTGTTTTTGACAGTGGTGGTTTTGGCCTCAATCTTTGCTCTGGCAACACATTATGTATTTGCGCTTCTGGTGGTATAAACTCATCTACTAGTGTCTCCGGAATACCTTTTGCCTCCGGCACTGTGAAGAGACGACTATTGTAAATACTATGTATTATACTAGCGGTCCGTCCTGGCTTCGCACGGGTATCTAAGAAGAACTTTTTTGTTGAGTTTAATTACCTACTAAGCGAATTCAAAATATTTTCCCTCCCGTACGGCCAGTGACGCCTACATCGCATAAGGTGCTGCCTAGCTACCCGAGCAGGGTAAGCGGCGACCACGCATATTTTTTAATACTTACATTTTTACACTCGTGATATCTTTTGAATGGAATGTCCGAATTTAATCATTCAAGAAGTTATATAAAGGTATTGAAGCAGTCTTGAATATGAAGTAATTTATTTTGATAAGAATGAATACCAAGATACAAATAAAGAGCCTTTTCTAGCGGCGGCATTTCAATTAAAATTTTAAAATAATTGAACACTTATAGTGGCATAACTATAATAGTTAGACATATGCTTTCGCGACACTTTTTATAAATAATAATGTGTTCTGCAAAGTCGTAGTACATTATTTTATTCTATCATCAATAGTTTTCGCAGCGCATGCGATTTTCGATAATTTTTTTACACCTTGGGTTACACTAAATGTATCTTGGTATTCATCCTTATCAAAATAAATTACTTGATATTCCTGCTTTGGTACCTTTACATAACTTTGAAATATTCAATTCGGACATTCCATTCGAAAGATATCACGAGTTTAAAAATGTAAGTATTAGAAAAAAGTTGCGTGGTCGTCGCTCATTCTGCTCGGCTAGCTAGGCAGCACCTTATGCGATGTAGGCGTCACTGAGATACGGGCCGTATGGGAGGGGAAATATTTTGAATTCGCTTAGTCGGTAATTAAGCTCAACAAAAAAGTTATTTTTAGATACCCGTGCGAAGCCGGGGCGGACCGCTAGTGTACAATATAACAATATGGTCAACATTGCATTAAAAATATACTTACAATCATTTCCCCACAAATCCAAACCGAAATTTTGTTTCACCTGTTTATTCTTCCTTTTCTTGTCCAATGCAATTCTCCTGTTCTTTCTGGCCAATTCTATTTTCTTTTGATAAACACCTTTCTCAAAACGGCGTTTCTCTGTCAGTTTACTTAACGCTGTTGGCTTTGAGCCTATTGGCTTTACTATGTTACGCTTCGCATTAGGATCTGGTACCTGTAGTTTCATAAACATTCATTTCATCACAATTGACGGCCTCTGTGGTTGAGCGGGCTAAGCCGATGCCGGCCTACCTCACTGTAACGCAGAGGCTCCGGGTTCGATTCCTGGTATAGTAAATTTCGGAAACGTATTTTCTCCTTTATTTACTATGGTCTGGGTGCCTGGAATCGGCCCCAGAGTGATACGTTGTATATTACCCATAACAAAAGCGTAACTTGCTTAATTTGGGGACATACAATATGTGTGTTTGTCTGCCGATTTTTATATTTATTTATTTATAATTCATAAACAAAATTAAAATGTTTACACCGTTCTGGCAATTTGTTGTGTAATCTAGTTGCATTCTTTCTTATACACAAATATTGACAGCCGCTACAACTTTGATTGGAGTTATTAATAAATATGGCAAAAAAATCATTAGTACATAAACTTGTACGCCATTCTGGAAAAACATGTGTACTAAGTACACATACAAGTGAGTAATCATAACTAATGTAAGAACAACCAACCCATCCATGTTTTATGCAAATAAATTAATTTTAATTTTAATCATACTTTATTATATACTAGCTGTGCCCGCGATGTCGTCCGCGTGGAATTTGTTTTCAAATCCCCCGATTTTGAAACATTTTTCATTGGTGGAGCTCCTGTTGGTCTTAGAGTGAAGATATATAGCCTATAGCCTTCCTCGATAAATGGGCTATCTAACATTGAAAGAATTTTTCAAATTGGACCACTAGTTCTTGAGATTAGCACGTTCAATCAAACAAACAAACAAACTCTTCAGCTTTATATATTAGTATAAGATAAATTTTGAAACATATGTTATTTATCAAGTACAACATATCATTATGAGGTTAAGCTCAGACACCAAAATTAAACGCAAAAAAAAGAGAGTTCATTTTCAAAATTTGCCCTGCCAGGAATTGAATTTGTAGCTTCTGCATTTCTATAAACTAGGCTAAGCAATGTTTAAATTGAAAATGAAAGTATTTAGGGGCCATCCGTAAATTACCGTCACGCGATAAGGAGGGAGGAAGAGGGTCGACGAAATATGACATAGTGTAACAAGGTGTGTGGGAGGGGTCCTAAATTTCATGACATCACATTACAAAATCTAATATACTTAAGCTAAGTACGGAACTGCTGTTTTAATTTAATAATTTCATAATGTAAAATTGCAAATTTATTTATTTAGGTTTATGGCTTGGCAGCTAGGCCTTTAAGCCAGATCTTAGATTATAATGTAGTTTCTTCATTTTCTTAAGCCTATGTGTAGCACAGCTGAACTGTAGGTTATCAGCTGGTGCCATTCAACAGAGTTCTTGTGACAACTCAAAAGGCCACATTTGACTATACAGTTTACATTTCTCACAAAACACATAATTACTACTAAAAACTATCAATATCCTACAACTATTGTTTATTTTAGAGTAATTTTACACATTTTTAGAAAATAAAACTGCACAGCACAACATCTCCTTTCCGTTCCCACCAAAAACTCCCTAAAATTGCAAAATATGTGATGTCACACTAGGGAGGGAGGAGTCTCACGAATGTAATCAGCTGTGCAAGGACGGGTCAAAAAACATGAAATTTATTATTTTAAAATGGAATCTTGCAGATTACTTATTCAGTCATGAGTCTAATACACTAACAAACCCTTTTTAGTTACTGTTAAAGGAGAAGTGTCGCAATAAGCCCCCAGCAACACATCTTCACTTCATAATTATTATGTATACCTTGTATTTTCTTAGACAATAAGTTTTGGATATAATATTACTTAAATTGTGTCTTTACATGATTAATATAAAACAATTTCTGCTGTAATATCTAACTTTAGACTATTTTATTGCATGAGTTCAGCAGATAGGCAGTCTGCTCACCTGATGGAAAGCGGTTACCACCGTCTATAGACATTTGTCTTTTTAAAGGGAGGCTGGAACCTGGTCACTAATGCTGGAACACAATTCGAGGATGTTATGGTGGCATATTCTCGGCCAGGAGTGGTAGCCATCCAGTCGGGCAAGTGCCCTACCACCTGGCTGTGGGTTTTAATTTTACAGACAATCAAGCTTCTCTTTAACTTTATTTTAATATGTTGTCCCAAAAGTGTCACCCTGTGGGTTGGTTTTAATATAACTAAGTCCAACACAAACTTACTTTTGAAGAAGGTAAAAGGACTTCATAGCATTTAGGAGTAGCAGGTAGATTTGCTCTCTTCAGCAGTTTAGCGGAAAGTGGTTTTACATCTTCCTCTGTTTTGATTTCACTGCCTGTATCTACCACAAACAGTTCACTATCTGGCTTCACATCAAATTTACTGGAAATAATTTAAAAAAACTTGTACCTAGGAGATACATTACAATACAATACAACACTCTTTATTGTACACCAACATTACAGAGAAAAATACACAATAAGCTTAAATACTAAAAGGTAGTAAGGGTGGCCTTATTGCTTAAAGCAATCTCTTCCAGGTAACCTTTGGATGGACAAGATTTAATTGCAAAGATTGCGTTGGCATGCAGTGGAACCAGATACTAATAATAAAACAAAATACTTATTATACATACATTATAACTATAAAGATATATACATAGATATATAAAATAAACAATATAACATTATACAGTTAGATAGTGCTCCTTTTTAAGTCTGTTAAAGGAATGGATAGATTTAACAGATCGGACATCTGTTAACAGAGCATTTCAGAGATGATGTTGCATAAATCTTCATAGTATCCAACGGTGTGCCGAGTCGCAAACTCTCTGATATTCTCAAAGATCTCAAATCACTGTGAAAGAACTGAAAATGTTCTTTAAGATAAAATGGGGGGTTCTAGGATCAAACAGTAGTTTGTAAAGAGGCACAACATGAGCATTACAATGAAATTGAATTGGCAACTATTTGAGCTTTGTGTGAAATTCAGATATGTAATCATATTTGCATAAGCCAAATATGAATCTTATATAGAAATTTTGAAGTCGCTCAACATTATCTAATTGGTTCTGATTAAGATCTAGATAGCTCACCATTGTCAAGTATGGGAAGATATTTATCTTTTCTGTATGTCAGATGTTTAAGAGTTTTGTATGCAAAAACTTTTATTCAAAGTAAGTTCCAATACTATAAATAAGATAAGAATTTGCCAAAGAGGCATTGAGAGAAGTTTTTTAGGGTTGAGATTAAGGAACAGAGTTAAAAATTCTATAATTAGAAATAAAACCAAAGCTAGAGACACACGCTAAAGCAAAAACAGAAATGGGCAGGTCATATACAAAGAACACAAAACAATAGATAGACAAAAGATAACACAAACTGGTACACCATAGCCAGTCCAAAGGTGGAGTGATGCTCTAGTTGAAACGCAAGGGATAGGCAAAGATGGACGTCTCTGGAGGAAGCTTACACCGACATAAGCGGCCCTTACACCCAACAATAATATTTAAGGAGTAATTAACAAATTAACACTTTAAAATGTCTTTTAAAACATTATTTACTAGGTGTAAGGAAATAAAAGTTCTATTATTATTATTATAAGTTTCAATGGAGAACATGTTTTGAAGGTTATACAGTTAATAATGATGTCTACTTTCTATTTTATGTACACCAATCTTCAATGTGTTATTACTGTTTTAAGAAGAAGAAGAAGCAGCAAGAAGAATTTTTATCCATGCAGGAACGGAGAAAAAATACAATTTCCTGTGTTGGGGTGGCCTGTCGTAAGAGGCGATAAAACAACCCACAGCTAGGTGGTAGGGCATTTGCCTGACTGGATGGCTACCACCCCTGGTCTAAAGTATGTTGCCATAGCAACCTTGAGTTATGTTCTGGCATTAGTGACCAGGTTCCAGTCTCTTAAGAGAGCAGCAGCACATTTGTAGCACCTTTGGTGTTGCAAATGTCTATGGGTGATGGTAACTGCTTTCCATCAAGTGGGCCGTCTGTCTGTTTGGTAAGCTCCGGCAATAAAAAACTTAAAAAAAAAGCTCTCCAGCAACATGTCTAGTTAAAAGTTTTTATACTTCATATTCCTCTGTCTCAGTATTTATTCCTATACTCATTTCATGTACACACTCACACAGGCACACACACATGCATACAAGAAAACTATTACACCTAACAATAAGTATGAAGTTAGTTTTTTAGCCATGGAGTGGAGTACTGGTGACCTGTAATACAGATCTGCATTAGGCACCAGTCCCACACAACACATATTTATTATTTTTAAATAGTTGTGTGAGGAAATCAGTAAATAAATAAAGTTTTTTTACAAGTATATAAGCTTGTCAGAGCCATATAAGCTCAGGAAGGCTTTATTCATCAGAATTCATCATGGCATGGCATGATGTATGTGGATATATTTATGAAACTAACATCTTTTGTGAATCTATAGTTTTATCAAAATAATGTTTCTATTGCTTAAATAACAATCATCTGTCTTGATATTAACACTGATTATGTTATAATTCACTTTGATTGAGGTAATGGATCATGGTTCATCAAATACTTGGTGAGCTGGCGACTATTCTCTAGAGGAGACTATATATCTTCTTTCTTATGGCCACCTCGCTTCCTTAGCTATGACACTCCACAAGTGACATTGACAACATATCACTTGACAGTGTGACAGTGACATTTCAAAAAACCTTCCACAAGTACATAAAATTTTTCTGTAACTTCTTGTCCTATGACTTTCATCCCTCCTCATACATAACATACTTAACTTAATCTTCTTCCTATTTTTTATATATTTTATTCTATTATCATCCAGTAAAACATCTTATTTGACTGCTTTAATGGTGTAAATTTTTTAGTCTGTGTGAAGTCATATTTTGATAAAATTACTGTCTCTCTTAATATATTATGTAAATTAATAGTAATATATTAATTAATTAATAACATTTATTTATAAGGTAATTAGTTTAGCTCTGTTTTATGTCCCATTATACCTGGGTTCACAAAAATCAAAATGAAAAGAATACTGATCAAATTTTTTTTTTACCTACTATTGCTAATAACACATCTGACATTCTCTGTTACTGTGACATTGGCTGAATCAGCACCAGTAGGGTTGAATGTCTATAGGCGATGGTAACCTATTAGCTGAGCCGTCAGCGTGTTTGACAGCTTCACAATATAAAAGGAAACAAATATACAAACAACTCACTTTCACATTTAGATAAATTCGAATTCAAAGTTTTTATTCAAAATAAGTTCCACTGGAGAACACTTTTTGAAGGTCACATATATAAGTCAAAATTTAATTTTTCTTCCTATTCTATGTACACCGCTTCGCAACATGTTATTGCTATTAAGGAGAAGAAGCGGCAAGAAACTCCCCAGCAACATGTCTAGCTAAATATTGCTTTTCTTTAAGTTTCATATTCAATTTATATCTCAAGTTCTCTTTTTTTAATAAGTTTTATACAGAAGTATGTTATACAGAATTACTTTTTGAAGAATTAATTGAGTTCTAGCAAACAGTGCATACTCAATAAGACCCAGACACAGTAAAAGGAAAGAAAATTATTATTAAAGTTATAATAATGACATGTTATAATAAGTTAATATTATAGTAAGTATATATAAATAATAAACTTGAGTGCTCAAGAGAATGAACTAAAATCATTTGTTTATGATGTAAGAGTAAAGATTGTCCACTAATGTATAATTCCATATTTTTTTCAATTATTTGTGTATGAACTGCTAATTAGCTTTAATGCTATGTAATTAAATACATTTGTGCCATTATATTTAAAGCAAAATAGATAAAAATGTTGTCAACATAACCTTACCCCAATCTTTCTTCAAGCCTTTGATCTTCTAAAAACTCTTCCACGTCAGTAATATCACAATATTTACGCCACGCTTTCTTGTTTTTCTTAGATACATGCTTCTTTTTCTTCATTGAAGACATTTTTATAAATAATTTTAAACTAAAAACATCAACATGTGTACGCGTCAAGTGCACATGAAAAGGACGTTTCTTTACATTTTTTTTACTGACATAAATTATAGTACTATCAGATTTGGAATATAACACACTCAAAAATTATGTTTTATTATTTAAACATTACATAAATGCTAAACATTAAAAAATAAACTTTATTCCTAAGAATATAAACTTGCTTTTTTGATAACAAAACATAAAAAATACAATATCTACATATACAATTTTGAAAGATTCTCTCATGTTAAATTTTTGAGAAAAAATGTATTTAAAATCTAAACGTAATGGAACGTTTTGTATTTTTGAGTTTTTGGCGGGAACTGACGGACGATGTGCTGTGCAAATTTATTTTCTAAAAATGTTAATAGTGTAAAATGAAATTTTTGATTAAATATTTTGTGTTTTCGTCAAAAATGTGAACTGTGTAATGAAATGTGGCCTTTCGAGTTATTAGA
Source organism: Dendrolimus houi (assembly GCA_039645545.1). Classification (NCBI taxonomy): domain Eukaryota; kingdom Metazoa; phylum Arthropoda; class Insecta; order Lepidoptera; family Lasiocampidae; genus Dendrolimus; species Dendrolimus houi. Next base: position 1,075,111 of record CM077137.1, on the reverse strand, counting down.
ATCACATGAACTCAATAGAGTTTAAAACAACAGTTTGGCCAAGTTTGGCGTCATTCAACGACCTGCACAATTCGTTTGAGCTTTGAAACTTTGTATCAGACAAGGATGTATAGACTAGCTTCCTTTGCTTGTCATTGTGGCGAATAAAATAGCTATAGGGTTTTCGCAATAACAAATAAAATTTATTTTAACAATTCTTAAAATTAAGGAACAACATTAAAACTTAACAAATAAAAGAACAAAAGATGGCATTAGTCAATAAGATTAAACATAAAAGCTACATTTTACTTCTCCTCTTCGTCTTCTTCTTCTTCTTCACAGTCTTCCTCTTCTTCTTTTACCGCTTCAGCGTGATCTTTGGCTGGTGCTGTTAAAATTAAATAAGATTATTTTTTTAACTGTTATTTTTGTCAAGTCGGCTATTTACTACCTATATTGAAATTATAGCAATTGCATAAATACTGAAATCTTTTTTATCTAATTGCACGCTGTCTTATGCACTATTTACAATTAACGGTCATCGCTGTTCCATCAACACGAAATAAATTTAACTACAGTGCTTCTTTGCAGCTACTGTGGCTCTCAAATATTATTTAAACCTGTCACTACAGTATTTTAATTGTTTGCCTTCTAAGGATCAGACTCGTCTTTACCCGGGAGTGCAAGAAGTGCGTGGCACCCGGTCGCAGGAACCTTGGGGATCAAGCCAATCTTCTTATACCCCCGTAGTCATTGTGAACATACTATGTATAAACAGGGCCGTCTTCACCCTGGGGTGAAAGGGGGCGTGTCACCCGGCAAAAAAATTTAGGGCCGCAACTGAATCGCCATTTACATACACATACCATGTTATATACAATTATATACATCGAAAAGAATTCATAATACAATTGCATGTATGAGCATTAGCTGTAATTTACAGACTTTTAATTTTGCCATTATATATATGATAGGTAGCATAAACCATCTGGTTTTGCTAAAATGTCCGGGGATCCATAAAAATGGAACATAAAATTTATATTTCATTTTTTGTCCAGGAAGAAGGTAGGGTACGGATGATATTCGCACCCAGGCCAAGTAACTATTTACTAATCTGTGCCCAGGCCGCTCATTAAGGTTAAGACGGCTCTAATATTATGTAAATTGCAGCCGACTTTCTATAATTTTACACTCAGGGGACCAGAGAAAAATTTCGTATTGTGTACCAAGAGTTCAAAACAACAGGGGTTTTTATAACTAAGTGGGAGAGACGAAAAAATCAAGTAAATAAGAAATTAATCAAAATTCGTGATTTATTATTTTAAACATTTGTACAGGTTTTCACAATAGTAGGGGAGGCCAAGCCGGGATTTTGGGATTTACTCGAGCGTGACAGAATAACATAAGGGGAGAAACCTTGCACCCTATTATGTACCCCCACCCACCATATATTAACCCTTCATATAGGCTGGGGGTATTTTATAGTCTTCAAATTTTTTTCAAACCGTCAGGTTAAGGAAATTCCTCCACATGATTGTCAGATTATGGGTCAGCACGACAAGGACATCAAGCTGAACCGTCTGTATAATAATTTGACGCACACGAGTACTTATTTGTTTTATTTTGCATTTTCAAAATCGGCCATGACTTTTGGTCGCGTCCAAATCGTCAGTCTTTTGAATGGGAGTTCCTTTAGGGTTTACCTAACATCCCTTTTGAATATTTGACGCGCTGAGTATTTCTGTGCGACTCTTTTTTTTTTGAAAACCTGTACACGCTACCCCACCAGTGAAAGGGCATACATCATATAACTTTTTTTCTTTTTAGCATCTAATGTTCACAATCCAAAAGGTCCCTGCGACGCTCGAGTAACTCCACATTTAGCATCTTGGGCTTTCTACTACAAATGTTCAAAGTTCATGTAAGCAATAGACAGGTCTGTACATGTATATAAACAAACGACAGGTCTGTGTACGACAAACGCTTCAAATTGTAGAGAGTAGGGAAACCCGAAATTCAAATTGTTGCATGTTGGCGGGCAAGATGTTCCTTCAACTTCAAATTGCGGAGGGGACCAATTAATATGGATTTTATTCTATTTATCGAGTATTTTTCAAGGTACCGGTAAAAATTTACAAATTATCGAGAGATTCAAATTAATGAGTGTCAAATTACCGAGAGTAGACTGAACCTCCATTTTTTTGTTATTAACACCTTTCCGGATTTATAAATATAGTGATCCTGCTGTACTAGAACAACGTCTCCACACACTAATAAGCTTCGTAATATGTTCATAATCTACCGTTTTACTTCCTATATAATAAAAATGTTATTGCATTTTGATTGTGCTTTAATATTACCTACCTTTATCATTTCTAATTAGTATTGCTACCATGTTTGATAAAACTCTTTGTTTTTATCAGGTTTCTTATCGTCATTAAAATAACTGTTTAAATCAACGTAATTTTCAGGGGACAGTTCATCTAAGAAGTCTGCATCCTCAGATTTGATAAAGTTCTCATGTGTAGGTAATTTCGGATTTTGCTCTGAAATGGTCTCGATTTCGCCAGAATTTTCAGAATTTAACTTATTTTGGCTTGACTGTCTTCGATCCTCTTCGTTTTCATCAGAATTATCTGGTTCATATTCTTCTTCTAGCTCCCTTGAATTATGTTGGTTTTCACTGGAATGTTCTGACTGTAACTCGTTTTGACTGGATTGTCTTTCGAAATTATGATCATTTGGAATTAATTCAATTTTTTCTAAATGTTCCTCCTCTGACTGAGATTGTTTTTGACGGGATGGGTCTATTTGGCTGGTAGATTCAATACTTGTGTTCGGTTTTAAACGGACGGCATCAGAAGTTTTTAATTCGATTTCATCCTTACTGTTAATTGATGGATGTTTTGTGCTAGAAACAGGAGTTGCAGGTATTAAAGAAACTTCTTCATTAATTTCTAGAATATTTTCACTTTCTTTAGGATGGGATGAAATATGAATATAATCAGAATTTATAAATTCCGGTTTTGATTGGATCTTAGCGGAATTTTCAGGTGCAAAATAATTTTGCCTTGAATGTGGCGAAAGATCGAATTCTAATGTCCGAGGAGGTTCCTCTGGTCGTTTGTGGATTGGTTTACCAGCGTCTTGGTGACTGTTTAACGTCAACTTTGCGTTCAGCACCTTCGGATGTGGTCGTGCTGGCTGGGGTGGCTCTGAAAATGGAAAAAGGCCGCTTAACGAACCTTCTTTGATTGGACTAGAAGATGTGTATTTCAGAGTAGGAATTTAGCATTACTACGCTTAATGAAAATTAGTGCAATATAATCTTAGTGAGGTGAAATGTACTTCGTACTATGTATGCTTTTCTCAATCAGCTAGCGTGGTTATCATTGAGAGATTCCGCAGGCACGTTAATAATTCAGGAAAAATTCATAATCCTTATAAAGTATGTTCAGTTTCATAAGTCGTATTATCTTTAATTACTTTTCTAAGTATTCAATCCTCACAGGAAATTCGCAATCCAGATCTAATGTGTTTATTGTCGTATTGTTATAATTATGCAATATGTGATCTTGAAGCGTATAATTGACAATATTTATTCATACAGTACAGACTTCTTGTTAAGGAGTCCCAGACTCAGCATGATCTAGTCACAAGAATTTGATATCTTTACTTTATCTTTAGATTAGGGAATGCTTGGTCGCTTGAGAGCCGTGGCGAATATAATGTCTATGTCGCGTTCTTGATTTCCTATGGTGAGACTTTATTTGCGATAGTGTTAGAGATATAGGCAGTTTCACGCAAATATGACGATGGGTTTATTGGTTATATAAGATGGGACAGACAGATTGACAGATAACGTATGCGTATACATACACTAATATGGCTATGCGTTAACGGTGTTATTTTTTAGTGCTTCACATAAAACGCATTGGGCCTCAGTCTAAATCTTTAACACTAGTGCAGGTCGGGCCGCAGTATTATTCTCTGATGAATGCTCATCTTCTGTAACTTTGCTGAAGACAGTTAGAATATAGATTTCGACAAAGTCAAAGAAGCTGAATCAGACTTTTTAGTTAGTGGTTAGGGTTAGTCAAGTCATGGTGGTCAAGTGAGATGTCAAGTAGAGTCAACAACAGAAGTCATAAAAGTCATTTCAAAAATAATCTTGTCATACAGTCAGCATTAAAATAACAATATATAACAAAACAATATTTTATTTTTACACCACTGTTTTCATAGCTTTCACGGCTGACATCACACTTTGTTGTTAGTAGATTGAAGTCGCAACTTATGGTCTAACATGCAACATAACATATAACACTCAGCAACAAAAAAAAAAATTTAATGGATTGGAAGAATAATTCTGTTGTTGTAGTAACTCCTCGAGAGGATCTCTCATCCATCCTTGTATTTGAGTATATATTACGTACCATATTAAGTTGTATGTTATACCAAATATAACACTATATACGGCTTGAATTTGCTTTAAAAACCCATAAGCCTACCAAGCCTCTACATATAAATTAGTCATTCAATCATGTAAAAAAGTATAAAAAAACTTCCACACAATATCACAAACATTCGATGTTAATTGAAGACTATCTAAATAATTAACAAAATTTTATATTATGTACATTTTTTAAGTAGAAAATTCTACTCTACCCATTATCGTTAAAAAAGATTTTAATATTATCAAAAACATTTTTTACAATCTTAATTACCGATAATGGTCTTAATGATCTATTGTTTTAGATTTCATATTATTTTTAATTCAAAAGAAAGGAAAATAATTTAAAAGGAAATAAATTAAATAAAACCAAAAATATAAAAACAATAACACAAAGGAACGAGAAGAAAATGTACAAATAATATAAAGTTCCAATAAATAGTGAACAAGAAAAAATTTAAACAAGTCCTAACAAATTTGGGGTAGTTTCCTCCCTTGTTGGAAAACAAATAAACAATAATATGAGATCTAGGAACCCCAGATCATAACTTCATCCCCACATTAACCAACATTTACTTTCATCCAGAACTATCGAATATTATGGGGCAAATTTCGTGCATAGATTCTGATTTTCGCATAGACATTGAATCAATTATAAATTTTTTACACAAAGAAATCCTTTAGTACATGTTCTATTAAGTAACAAGACTTTCAAACGTGATAGTATATTTTATGCTAGTCGCCATTACATTATTCAAATCTCAAGGAACCGATCTCACTTCACTGAATAAACCCATTTGAATTAATAAAAGTATCTATAAATTTGCATAAATGATCTCTTTTAGGAAATTGCTATATATTGATTCTGTAGTCTCTGCTCCAAAATACCGGAATAGTTTTGGATCAATTAAAATCATCAATGTCGATCAATGTAGGTTTTAAACCACCTAAAACCTTATTGTTACTAATGTTGATAGTCCGACGGTATCGAATAGTATTCTTGGCTGTCTTGCTCTTGCTGTTGTTGAGGTGCTACTTTGTATTCCTCGTAACTCGTACCTTCATGAGAGGCGTCGTGTTTGTTTGCAGCTAGTCCTGCAGCAGCTGCCTTAGCTGCTGCTTCCGCTGCATTAGCTTGAGCTTGTTGAGCCGCAGCCTAAAGGAATAACGTAACACTTAATAGTCATTTTGATACTGGAGCCAAGAGTATGTTTCATACATAACATATTCATGTGTTAATTGATTATTACAACTTAATTTTATGAATGATATGGATGGCATATTAAATATAGTAATCTTATCAAACGAATAACTTTATTAGGTAAAACAGTTTTATTGTTTGAAGGGCATATTTAGCTCCATCATTACGAGTTTATGTAGTTCGTAGTAAATAAGTTAAAACAGTCTCAAATATAGAAATTAAAGGATTTGGATTAAAGAAGTGAAACTTCGAAAAGAAAGATGAGTTTAAGTTTCACTTTGTTTATTGAGAAAGTAAGATCAATATTAAATAGAAAAATATTACAAAAGTGGAGATTATTCAGAATAACATGGAAATCTTTATGTCTTCGAACACGTACACCTTTGCATTCCTTTTTGCTTCCTGTTAGAAGAATAAATTTATTGATTTCAATGAGAAAATCTAAGTTGGCTGTTTACTCGGTCTAGTAAGCAAAATTTAGTAAAACAGGAGAACAAATAAAAGATTGAAGGTGGAATTGACTCTTCACTCTTATAAGTTAGGTATCAATGACTTTTGAAATTAGATATATATTTTTTTTTAATTTACGCAAAAATTTGCTTTATTTTTAGGCAAACGTACCTGAGCCTTCCTAGCAGCGGCCTGTGTAGCTTCGAAATCAATCCTGACTCCATGCAACTGTTCTTGAAGAGTGTGCAGTCTCTGTCTTGCAGCACCAACCATGGCTGTTTGTGCTCCCAATTCACCAGCGGCCTGCGATGCTGCTTCGTTGGCGTTCTCTGATGTGGCTTGGGCTGCGTTTAGAGCTGCTTGAATTACGTTCACCTGGAAATTGAAGCTTTCAGCTTTAGATCGAGCGAGTCATCCTAGTAATTAGCCTCAGCGTGTAAATAAATACAGCAATGTATCAGAATTACGGACAAATCATTCAGAAAATGAATAAATCTGTAAAAATTATTGTACCGATTGGATCTAATTTTTATAGGCGTGGTGACCTGGTGATGAATCTATCAATAAAGTAAGACGCTTACATCACGCAAGCAAAGTTTAACGAATAAATATTAGATATACATTTTTGTGGGTACTCTATCTAATTTTAGTATCTCCTGAGATAATCGGCTATGATATACATACAGAAAGACATCGGAGTAAGACTATAATAGTTCTTTATTATAATTAATTAGGTCTCGGAATCATAAAAGTGTAGTGTTAATAACATTTGTTTCAAGTGACGCCACGTATTATTGGACTATTGTGATATTTGCGGGCAGTTGTGATTAGTAATCGGATATAAACGCCAGCGAGCGCGCGTAGCGACGAAAGACCATTCTCACTTCAGCTTTCGTTCGATGCACATGTCACAGCGTAGCGCCTTAGGGTAGCTAATTATTGTGTGAGAATCATAACTTATAATTAATTATACTTTAGATCGGCATTCTTCGTTCGGAAGTTGAATTAAACAGTTCTCTAAGTTCTATGTGTTTCGCTGTATAAATTCCCCACTAACACTGGGGTACCTAGGTGATGTACTTTGAGGTCTATTAGTCTTTGCATAATCCGGAAATGATAATATAACATGTAGTTTACTTCGGACGTGGTTTCCAGCTTGACAGGTATAAAGAAACCTTTATTGAGGTTAACCAAAGAAACGAAATCAATATGAAATTAATTACTTTCGATAACAGTGTAAACTGTAATTTGATAATGCACACTTTCTATCTAGGGCATTGTGAAGCAATCAACCATGAAAGCTTTGAAAGCGAACTTAAGGTTCAATGGTAAGTTCGTATTACAACATATCAAATTACTTGGGGCGTGTTCACATACAACTCACGTGCGCGAATACAACGCGTATGATGTATAAACCGATTTCGGTTATAACGACTGATATGTCCTGCGAACAATAAACGTCATATTTATCAGATACTGATAGGACGGCCTTTGTGGTTGAGCGGGCTGTCGTAGCCGGCCGAAGTCGCTGGAACGTAGAGACTCCGGGTTAGATTGCTGGCATGGTAATTTCGGAAACGAACTTTCTGTTATTTCCTATGGTCTGGGTGTCTGGGATCGGCCCCAGAGTGGTTCGTTGTATATCACCCATAACACAAGCGTATCTTGCTTAGCTTGGGGATATACAATGTGTGTGTTTGTCTGCCGATTGATTAATATAATAAATAATACACTTAAGATACTATTTATACAAATAAAAAAGAACTTTAACTTAAGTATAGGTTAAAGATAACTATGTGTATAGTGCCCAGAAGGTTATCCATTAAATAAACAGTAATATTAGAAACGACTTTTAAAAAATCTTCTAGACTTTATATAGGGCCATAAGGTAATTGATGTTGTTACGACCGACAAAGAGCAATGCACACCTGCAGTTTATTACCTTTTCGGTATTTGGACTTCTTTTGTTTACCTTATGTTTAAAATTTGTAATTAGAAAACTGCCTATTGTGTATTGTATTCGTTTATGGCCGTTTGCAGGCATAATTAGGCAGGTGTGCAGATTACGAATTCTAAGAAATTCGATCTACGCGAGCAGCCATATTATATCGGTGCAGTATATAGCAATGGCCCAGTGGGGAGATCGGCAGTCTAGCGATGGTCACAAGCGAGACAAGATGTGTGTACATTCGATAAGCTATATAGTGACGGACTTTGCGCGTGTTGTTGAATCGTGTATTATGTTTGTACTGGTTGTGTCCAGTTATATTTGTACCTGTGTTATACGTGTTTGTATAGTTCGAATAAATTCTATAGTAATTCCAAACGGCATTTTAATTCGAGTCCTATAACTTGTAACAATATTATAGAATATATATTTATACTAATTTAGCAATTACGGCACTAGTCAGGTTTTCGCCTTATCAACCTTGCGCTACTTGCAGTATTATGTGAACTTACAGAGGTCTGAAAAGGATTTTGATAATGCCATACTCTCATATGGACCAGCCAGCGCCAAACCCTCGACTGTCACAGGGACTTGAGGGAAGCGGTGAGTAGCTTTTTGTACTGGAACCCAAACGACCACGAATGACTTAAAAGTTTCAGAATAAAAACCTAAGTATGCGCTGAGGCGTGGAAGAAGTATTGTTTATTCATAATAAAGCACCGGGTACAACAGAGCCTCAGAAACAGATGTAAATTACGAGAAATAAATTAATGACAATATTAATTAAAATGTTTATAAAAGATGAAAAGACGACAATGTGTAATATACAAATAGAAAATGAAAAAGTAGAGGAAGTTAAAGAGTATGTATACCTACCTAGGGGCATGTTTACAAGAGATGGAGAGCATGATAGTGATATTGAAAGGAGAGTAATAGCAGGTAGAGCGCTTAACTCTTTTATGAACAGCCGGAAGATAAGATCTGTTAGCGCACGCCTGGCAGTCCATCAAGGACTGTTAGTACCGACAAGCGTGAAAGTAGGATAAACGCAGTTGAAATGAGAGCATTGAGAAGTATATGTAAGGTTAATGTAAGTGATATAACAAGAAACAGTATGATAAGGGTACTACATTGTGGATTGAAAGAAGATGGGACACGAATTGAAAAAGGAATGCTAAGGTGGTTTGGGCATTTAGAGAGAATTAATGAAAGCAAAATCACAAAACGAGTATATGACAGCAATGTGACTGGTAGAGTCGGTGCCAGTCGACCGCGACATACTCACCATGATCAAATTGAAGATATTTTGAAGAAAGGTCATGTGAAAACCACTTTAAATAAGAGCGTATATATGAAGAGATTAATGAAAGTTGATGAAGCGACTAGTATTCGTCAGAATCGTAGCAGGTGGAAATCCATCGTCTCTGCCTACACCAATGGGAAACAGGCATGACAGTATGTATGTATATGACAGTAAAGATGAGACGAGATAAGATGAGGTGTGGAAGTTGCATTCGTGGCTATAGTATTAAGAGGAAGAAGAGAGAAATCAGATGGATTTTATGAAGGATGCCATGATGGTTTTTGGTATGACAGACGACGTATGCCAGAATATATTAAGTGGAAGGAAATGTATATAAATAACAATTAATGGTAGAAATGTATGTACGCACATAACTTGAGAACGACTTTACCGATTTTGATGATTTTGTTTTTGTGTGTTTGACTGTGTCCCCGGATGATTCAGATCAGGTATGGGCAACCTTTGACATGTTGAGGGCCAAACTTTAGCGTGCAAATGCGTTCGTGGGCCGCGTTTAAAAGTACTTAGTGCATTTTAAAGTAGTGATAATATTTTTAAATAAACTAGTTTTGAATAATTGAGAAGCAATAAATCTTTTGAAGTGTCGCCCGTGAGGCGGCAAACCTCAAAGAATTCTATCGAGCAAGCCGAGTGGCGGCGATTATCAAAGAGTGAGGCGGCAAACATCAAAGGATTTGATGTTTGCCACCTCACTGTCACTCCCGTGAGTATAAGTACCTAATGTAATATTTTTTAAATTGGGTTTTCTCATAATATCTCGCGGGCCGGTTGTTGCCCATATATGGTTTAGATTCACAATTAGAACCGGTAGGAGGCACTAGAATTGGAGCCCAAATTTTTATTTTCTCATGTTAGGATAACGACTGCCAGGACCACTAGTTTAAAATAACTACTATTGACATGGAAAAAATTTATCGTTTTTTTCATGCTACCAATAAAGACCTTAAAATCTTGTTTCGCAAAAACTATACCATTTTCCAGCATAATGTTCACTCCCGTTATTAAAAGCGAATTGAATTAACACCAATAACGTAAAGATGGAATAAAAATACATTAACCCTATTCGTGCAGGAACAGAGAAAGAATAATTAATTCTTGCGACCGAGCTATCTTAGAGGCAACCAAACAACCCAAAACCAGGCATTTGAGCATCTGGATGGCTATCACCTCTGGTCAAGATCATGCCACCATAACAACCTTGAGTTATGTTCCGACATTAGCAGCCAAGTTTCAATTCCCCACTTCGAGGCCTTCAGCACATTGGCGACACCTTTGATGTTGCAAATAACCATAGGCGACGGTAACCACCTTCCATCAGGTCAGCTGGTGGCCAATTTACTGTACTCAAGCAATAACAAAAATCATGCACATATTCGAGAAAAGACTTTATCACATTTAGGTATAAATTAGTAGTTATAACTTTCTTAACATAATTACTTCTTTACTTCTTTCTTAACTTAACATATTTACGCTATTAGTAATAGCGTAATAATTAAAAGAAACAAACGCGCTGTAAAAAACCATATTGCAACGATTTAAAAAAAAAATAAGGAAACAATCAATATAACGAATCGATATTTCGACATGTTAATTTTGTCAGTGAAGTTATGGATTTCTTAACACAATCGCAACGTTTCGCTTGTTTTTCACAAAATTACAAAGCTCTGTCACCAACCGACCGGCGGCCGAGACTTATTGCGAATCGATTGTAATGCTGGTTACATTTTTTTTTATTTTGTCACGAGCATGAGAAACACTGGTTCGATTCTAGAATGAATGATTTAAAATTCGAATTGCTCTATTTCAAGGGCAGTATTTGTTTTATTTTTATTTTTTTTATTTAGGTTTATGGCTTGACAGCTAGGCCTTTAAGCCAGATCTTAGATTACAATGTCGTTTCTTCATTTTCTTATGCCTATGTGTAGAACAGCTGAACTGTATGTTATCAGCTGGTGCCATTCAACGGAGTTCCTGTGACAACTCAAAAGGCCACATTTAACTATACAGTTCATATTTCTCACAAAACACATAATTACTACTCAAAAACTATCAATATCTTACAACTATTGTTCATTTTAGAGTAATATTACACATTCTTAGAAAATAAAACTGCATAGCACAACATCTCCTTTCAGTTCCCGCCAAAAACTCTAATGCAATCTGGTTACCGTCGTCTATGAAAGTTTGCAACACAAGGGGTGTTTTTTTTAACAATTCTACGGACTCGGGATCCGTACCCTTTTTTATAACTTAATTTTGAAGAAAGTTTTAAGTATTTATACACGCTTCTTGGTAATTTTTGTTTTTTTGTGTGACATTTATTCAATCATATGTGTGTTGTGGTGTATCTTAACAACACAAGGGTTGTTGTCAACGTGTTGCCGACATCTAAGAAATTTTATAACGCTCTTCTTAAAAAACCCCATTCTACAGCGCAGAGAGAAAACCTCAGCGGGAAGGTTCCTACAGATAATTGCGAGTAACAACAGTTTTATCCGTGGAGGAACGGAGAAAGGATACAATTTCCTGCGGCCGGGCGGTGATGGTAACCGCTTTCCTACTACCTACTGTTTTCCAGCAATCAAAAAAGAAGGAAATGGATACTAAAAATACCTATCTCAAAAACTATACGACGTAGGAATCCTTTGCAAGCCTATTTTTGTTGAAACGAAAAGTCCTTAATTTTTTTAATTTCCATCTTTTAACTAAAAATTTGGGGGACATGCTTTAAAAGCGTTAGACGCAACATCTTATCAACTATTTGATCGAGATCAAAAAGTGATTTTGAAACATCGTTATTATTTTACAAGATGTATCTATCAATATATCTCCGTCAATTGTCGATCGATTTTCAATTTTTTTTTTCTTTGTTCATAAGTCTGTACTCCTGAAATAGTCCCACGATCATCAAGTCATTTTCTCATTCCTTAAAAACGTGTAATTTTCGTCAGCACTTTGATATTTGGCTACCAAATGTCATCTAAACAATGACAAATCTCTAAATAAAATGCCTGAGACAGATGGACGGACGTTCGAATATTATACGTTGCATATAGAAACGTTAAATGTAAAACTCTAGAAGGCATAGAAAAATGCATTAGTTTTAGGACCTGTACAGTCGCGGTATGAAAAGGTTCGTTCACCTTAAAGTCGACTTTTGCTTGCACGAGTACAAGAAACACTACTGCCCTGCCAAAATTTTAATAAATGTTACGTTTTGCTACGTTTATAAAATATAAAAAAGTGAAAAAAGAAAATTGCAATGTTGACGATGACAGACACTAAGACAATAAGAAAACCAATAAAAAGGTTTTATATCTTAAAACAGTATTCTAGACAAGAAAGACGACTTTGATCTAAGTAATTTTAAAGTTTATTGTCCAACAAGTAAAAATATTTTTCTATGAAACAGTATGTTACGTGCTCGCGGAACGTTAAATTAATCAATTTGAAAACTGGCGAACCTTTTCATACCATGACTGTACTCTAATTTTGAAAATAGGAAAGAAAAAAGAATAAAATCAAAAACAAAGAAAGAAATATAAAATAAAAATGTGTGTGTGTGTGTGTAGTTCACACGCAGTAGAAGTAAAACAAAGTGTGACAAGGAGTGGGAGGGATTCTAAATTTCATGACGTCATATTTCATATATTATATCGTTATAATATTAAACACGAAATTTGAAGTATTACCGAAAACCCTCAAAACATTTCCAACTCTGTCTGTATGAGCATAATGTTTAAAGCTTATATCTTATACTAATATATAAAGCTGAAGAGTTTGTTTGTTTGATTGAACGCACTAATCTAATAATAATAATAATAATAAATCGGCAGACAAAGCACACACTGTATATCCCCAAATTAAGCAAGTTACGCTTGTGTTATGGGTAATATACAACGGACCATTCTGGGGCCGATCCTAGACACCCAGACCATAGTAAATAAAGGAGAAAATACATTTTCGAAATTTACTATACTAGGAATCGAGCCCGGAGCCTCTGCGTTGCAGTGAGGTAAGCCGGCAAAGGCTTAGCCCTCTCAACCACAGAGGCCGTCGAAATCTCAGGAACTCCTGGTCTAAGGCTATAGGCTATATCTCATCACGCTAAGACCAATAGGAGCGGAGCACCAATGAAGAATGTTTCAAAATAGGTTTTGAAAACAAATTCCACGCGGACGATGTCGCGGGCACAGCTAGTTATTAAATATAATGCACTCTATCTCATTCTCTCACAGGCTTAGTCCTATAGATTTATGTGTTCAGCTCTTTTTAGTGTCGCTTTTTCGTTTCATAGAGTTTCAAATCACAACGATTCTAAAACGCAACAATATTTTTGTACTGTTACATTTCTTCGTCACTTACCGCAACAATGAGACCAATAAAACAATTTACCAGACCGCGTTATATCACGCACCATTCACTGAAAATGGTATTTTTTACAGTTATTATTTTGAGGCGTTTTCTTTTATTTAAGAAGTCAAATGAAGCGTTTAGAGGATACGATGACGAACATATTTAAATTCACTGGCCGTCAAAAAAGTGGTCTGTGCGCGGAATCCAAAACAGGAGTCACTTGCTCCATGCACCCTCAAAATTTTGAGTAAATTGCACCGCCATCTATTTTTTCGATTTCGAGGGCTTATGGGCCAAATGGGCTTGAGATTCAGAATCATATTTTTTTGCCATCTTTTTTAAATTTTATTTTTATTGTAGGAATTCAGCATACTGGCAGACGGCCCACTTGTTGGAAAGCGGTTACCATCGCCTATGGATTTTTGCAACACCAAAGGTGCTACAAATGTGCTGCTGCAGAGAGCAGCACATTTGTAAGGGAGACTGGAACCTGGTCACTAATGCCGGAACACAAATAAGATTGTTATGGCGACATACTTTAGACCAGGGGTGGTAGCCATCCAGTCTGGCAAATGCCCTACTACCTGGCAAATCTTTTGCAGTTTGGTCAAATTTTTGAGAGTGTATAGATAGATAATTTTTGAGAGATAGATTCAGCGCATCGAAATACATAAAAATGAGTATGAGCTAATGTCTCTTTCATGCCTAATGTGTTCAAGTTATGGAATGAATTCCCTTCCTCGGTTTTCCCTAAGCGCTACAATACGGGGCTCTTAAAAAAGGGTGTGAACAGATACCTAAAGTCTCAACGAGATAGACAACGCATCGGCTCCTTAAGTGTTGCAGATATCCATGGGCGACGGTAGCCACCTACCACAAGCAAACAAAAAAAATAATAGATGGGTCTGGTCAACAGACTTCTTTTTTGTGAGCCTGTGTTATTATTAAAAAAAAATCAAAACTTTAGTTCTTTTTGTATTTGTAGGTTGGCAGCTAAAGCACTCCGCCAGATATCGAATGCGTATCCCGCGAAATTACACCATACCTCAGCATAAATAACATCCTATGTTCGTCTTCGTTATAGAAAATATAGCTGTACCAAGTTGTATATTTTTTATTGATTAGCTGGTAAATTGGCAGACGGTCCAGCTCATGGAAAATGTTTACCGTCCTCTATCGACATTTGCAACACCAGAGGCAAAGCAAACGCATTGCCATAAAGATATAATAGATATGATAGGCAAAACTAGATTATATTATATGTAAAAGTAAAAATATATACCTAAGTAAATATAACACTGACTAAATTTGTATTAGGAAATAGGCAAATATATATATAAGTAGAACACATAGATGTCGTAAAAATTATGTGTTAGTTTAAGATGTAGAAAGATAAAAAGAAAACAAAAAGCACGTAAATATATATATACATACAGTCCACACCTGGTAATAATACCTTGACAAAAAACTGCTTCAGAAGAGGGAGATCAATTTTTAAAAAAAAGAGGATATGATAGTGAAAATTGGATAAGGGAAGGGGAAGTATGCCATTGGAACTCTGACGCATCGATTAGCTCAAGGCTAATCGTTTCACGCCGATATTCTGTAACAGCGTGGTGTTACACCGACCGAATCGGCCCTAAGAGCGGTAATTAAGTTACTGATTCGTAACACGTAACAAATGTACCCAACATTATGTTGGGTTAGCTGCGTTTGAGTAAATTTCAAATCTCAAGAAAATTTTCTATATTCATCATTAAATTCCTGTTATATTCAGAGCCGAACGTTCAAAAGAAGGTTAGAGACGCAATTTCCATAAAGCGAGCTTATATCTCGCCATATTGAGTAAAAGTGTTTAAGGAACAACGTTATGATTTTTCAAGATCTAACTAAAGGTATAGGATGACGATACGACTACTGTATAAGATATAATACTTGCTGTAAAAAGGCTTTTTTATATATATTATGTAGATTATAGTCTCCTACCAAATTTCATTTATATAGTCCTAGTAGTTTATGAGAATGAAATGAAATACAAACACAGACGGATGGACGATTGCACTGTTGACCAGAAAGGACGATGAGATTTAGCAAACGGCATAAACAAGTAACTATCAATGAGGAGCGTCATATATTTGCGCCGCTTGAATAATTTAGCTGTTTCAGCCGCCGAAGTGGCTGATCTAGCCGTATTTGGTAAATGGTCAATGTGTCTACGCAGATAATATACCATACTAGAGGCTTGTCACACCGCCAGGGAAGTAGATCAAATAATTTCTCATGTATCCATCAATTGAAATCGGCAGATACACATAGTATATTCTCAAGCAAGTTACACTTGTCTTATGGATAATATTTATCATGCTGAATTTAACTAGAAGCCTTTGCGCTACAGTTAAGTAGGCAAAGGCCCACTCAACCACATAGGTCTTTTTGGTCAAATTGATTATTAAATATGGTTGCTGTTCTAGAATGAAGGCCTAAATCTATACAATCAGAAACAATTAAATTGGCGCAACAGAGGCCGATATAATTGTCACGTGAAATATCGACACTGATCTCATTAAAAACTTGTACAAACACTTTTTACTTGACGTTGCGAAATTAAGCACCGAAAGAGATCATTAAAAAACATAATATACCTTCGAAATAGCGTTGTAAAAAATTGCGATATTTCGTAAAACTATTTAAACAAAACCAGGTGTAACTTATTTATTGGAATCAAACTTATGGATGTAGTAATTTTTTTAAATTATTGAATAGTTAGATTGTAGGCTCAATATAGACTTCTGCGACATTAAAAGTCTTAATGAGTTTCGAGGTTTTCAGATGATGATAATGCTCTAAATAGCATATTGTAACGCTTTGAGAAATTCAAGAGGTAGATTAATCCAGAGAAAGCGTTTGCCTCGTAATGAAAATGGAGACCAACCTACAGGATGACTCTTTGAGACAGTTAAGATGTTTATAAAAGTTGTATAAAACGGCCAAGTAAATGTATTTTCTAAAATATCCTGAATAATATAAATAGAGAAGCTTGGAGCATTTGGAGATATGGGTACTTTAGCAATAACGCTTCTACGAATTGCTATGAGATGTTTTTGTAATGATTGTCACTAAAGGGATACTTTCTGTTTAGCCAAGAAAGCGAACAGGAGGACATGAGATATAAAAATCAACTAACAATACAATTTCAAATCGGAAATTAGCGAGTGCATTAGTAAGAACGCAAGTTGCGACAACACTCAGAACGACAAACTGGTAGGCAGAAAGAAAACACCGAGTGTTGTAAATAAGGTGATGATTCTTGCTTGTAATGCAACAGTAACAGATTTAACCACATTCTGTCAAGATATAGATCTAGAATAGCTAAAAGCAGTCTGCCAAAGTATAACTTTTGCTCAGTTTTCTATACAGTTACCTTAAAGGTCGATTTACCAATAACATCACTAAGTACTAGTAAGATGTTATAAATTTACTCTAAAGTTATAATGTCCTGTCAGAGGATAGCCTGCCTAGAAAGCTGACTGCATTGCCATGCTGTATAGCAATTCTAATTCGCGTTCAAGAACCAGCATTCTGTTCACTGATAGTGTCAAAGAATTTCTTACAGATGTCTTTGAAGAGAACGTTAAAACGTTTCTCTTGCTCATGGTGGGGATTTAGAATCAACTTCCAGCCTAGGTGTTCCAATAGTATTATGATATAAGGTTTTTTAAAAATGGTGTCATAAAATTTCTTCGAGGCCGGCAGAGCATTGGTAACACCGCTAGTGTTGCAAATATCCATAAGCGACGGTAGCCGCTTCCCATGAGGCGGGTCGTCAGTAAGAAGTGCAATTAAAAAAATTGTTACATTACAACTTCATAATACGAAATATAAAACTTTTCCTCCGACCTATTGTTATCTGCTCAGCTACACGCAATATTTAGATAATATGCACTATTGCGTGTTGTACATACCTAATCGAAATTCAAACATAACAAATTTTATGGACGTTTTAATTAATCCTCAATGAAATTAAATAGTTTTTCTATCGCTTGGTTTGTTAAGTAAAGAAAGAATTGCTACACATGATTGAATATTATAAAACATGTCCATATTGGTTAGAGAAGCAATTAAGATTGATAACAATAAATTTGTACCATTAAACTTCTTCAGGTCATTGGAAAATGGACTCTATCTATCATGCTCTGATATCAGTGACAAGGTTATTGTAATTTTTACCTTTACATTCTGCACTTCCAAAGAATCACTTCCTCTGTCTCAAATTATCTAGAATTTTCTATGCCTTTTCAAACTCTTCTGCAAAATCTTAAGAAAAACTCTACTTAAGTTTACTGCTTCGGTGTTGCAATTAGTTTATTAGAATATTGTTTTCAATGTATCAGAAACTTGTAGAACAGTATCTTTTTTAGTGGTTGAATTTACGGTCCCACGCGATTGCACTAAATATCTCAAATCATTGTCATATTTTAGAATAGGAAAAAAGTAATTAAGAAATAAATTTAATTAAAAATTTAAACATACCTGGTGCATAGCTTGTTGAGCAGCTTGGGCGGCAGCTTGAGCTGCTCTCTTAGCCTGTTGCAGCTGCATTTCTTCTCCCTGGAGTGCAACTTTAGCATCTCTCACTTGCTGTTCCAATCCAGACAAGATCACCTGTTTACCAGCAAGCGCTGCCTGCGCTGTCGCACTGGCTTGAGCTGCTGACTGTGCTAGTGTGTTCTTCGCTACGTAAGCAGCTTGGTATGCTGCAGCCGCTTGATTGCCAAGCGCAGTCTTTGCCTGATTCGCTGAACCGACAGCGATGGTTCTTAGACCACT
Organism: Dendrolimus houi; assembly: GCA_039645545.1. Classification (NCBI taxonomy): domain Eukaryota; kingdom Metazoa; phylum Arthropoda; class Insecta; order Lepidoptera; family Lasiocampidae; genus Dendrolimus; species Dendrolimus houi. The sequence continues at coordinate 1,056,573 of CM077137.1, read as the reverse complement.
GCCTCTACTAAAGCCTTTCTTGCCGTCTCCGTTTGCAGCTGACTTTACGTCTTGAATGTAAGCATCGTAATGACTGGCTGATTGTTGAGGTTCCTGGGCTTGTTCTACTTGCTGTGGGGCATTTTCGTAGTCATATTCGTATGATTGACTATTTTCTCTTGCAACTGGGGCAGCGGTGATCAGGGATAGCGAGCCTGGAGAGACGATTGTTACGTTAGCGATTTATAGAATATATTTCTGTACTACATATAAAGTGAATAAAACATTTTTTTCTCCTGCAGAAGAATTTCTGTTTTGTGCCTTTTCCTAATGTTTATTATATTTTCTATGAATGTAATATAGTGAAATTTATTTGGCCATCCAGGAAGATAACGTGTCTTTACCCATATAATACGGTTACCTATTTAGGCTCAGTATTCTACTTATAGACTTAAGGAATAGGTAGAATACAATATAGCTAAGATAATTGTATTAGTTTGTAATATTTTATTAACAATAAATATATTAATGTAAATTTGAGTATTTTTTTTATTGCATGAGTTCAGCAGACAGGCAGACGGCCCACTTGATGGAAAGCGGTTACCATCGCCTATGGGCATTTGCAACACCAAAGGTGCTATAAATGCGCTGCTGCTCTCTTAAGGGAGACTGGAACCTGGTCACTAATGCCGGACACAACTCAAGGTTGTTATGGCGGCATACTCTAGACTAGGGGTGGTAGCCACCCAGTCGGGCAGATGCCCTACCACTTGGCTGTGGATTGTTTTGTCGCCTCTTACGATAGGCCGCCCTGCTGCAGGAAATTGTATTCTTTCTCTGTTCCAGCACGGCAGAAAAGTATCACTCATTTCATTATTTAACTAATTTGTGGATACAATGATTTCATGAACGGAACTAAACATACAAATTGCTTATGATTGGAATTATGTAAACAAGTGTAAGTGGCATGATTACTTGCGTTTACATGATATCGATTACGTGTGAAGCGATTTATTATTTTTTTCATTTCAATGTAGTATAAATTGCAATAAGTATAATGAGTAATTAATATTTTAAATATATGTAGGTATAAAATAGACGATAGTTTTATTTCCTTCCTTACGGCCTTGTAAGTGAGTTTAGCCATGTATGTTATTCAGATACTTACAAACGTGAATTGCTTAACTTTAAAAAATCGACCCTGTTATGACAAAAAATCGTAGGTGTCGGAATTTAGGATTTTTACTTTTTTATCGTACCATAAAGCTAAAACAATTTAGATGAGTATCAATATCCGTGCAGGAATAGAGAAAGAATACAATTTCCTGCGTTGGGGCAACCTATCGTAAGCGGCGACAAAACAACCCAAAGCCAGGTGTTAGGGTATTTGCCCAGCTGGATGGCTACCAGCCCTGATCTAAAGTATGCCACCATAACAACCTTGAATTGTGTTCTGGCGCAGTTTAGAGAGCGGCAGCACATTGGTAACCGCTTTCCACCCTGTGGGCAGTCTGCCTATATGCTGAACTCATGCAATAAAAAAAAGATAAAAAAAATAATCTTAGGTCTATTTCTGCGATAACAGTAAAATTAGGAATGCACTAAAATTGGAGATCTATGAGTTATAATTATATTAAACATTAAATGTAAAGTATTACATGTAAAATAATAAATTATCTGTCCTATAGATTTTTTTCCATAATAGGCTTGATTTCATATTCGCTGTCTGTAATTATTTATCTATATATTAAAAAGAATATTAATTATCTATGACTTACATAATAAGACTGTCGTGATGGTCTTCATCTTCAAAACGATCGGACTGAAAAATACGACAACTATTAACCAAACATCACACACACATAAGCTCAATCTTTCATACATTTAGCTCAATCATTTTTTTGTTAACACAGGGGAAATGTCTTTTCTTGCGATACAGATGAACTCCATGGATAGGGAAGGCAGCGCTTAATGCCGCCTAGACGAGTGCGTGTGGGTCTCTCCGAGGAACCAGACCCTAGCCCTGGGGGTGGAATCCGACCAAACTATTCAATAAACGTAAGTTACAATTGCTGGGACGATACGGGATCTAGAACAGTGGTACTGCACCGTGACGCCCTCGTGTGCAGGATCAGCTGAGGGGAGTCCGCTGCTATATGCAGCGACCCCCTGCGGTTAAAAATACTCGAGCACTTTGACTCGAACCACGAAATTCGAACATTAGTGACAGTCCACTTCGCCTCTATAACACTATGAGGTCCAAGTTTAAGGATAAGATTGGTACAGTGAAAATGTCCCATTACCCGATACGCAGCCCTTGTTTCCGATTGGACTTACTTCTTTCAGACAGACCTAAGCATCTAATAACTTAAGCATTGTTGATAAAAACCAAACATGGCGATAAATAAATCTATCTATGTTTTATGGGTCCTCCGTAAGATTTTGGGCTCAACAAAGAGAGAGGATGGTAACTGGAGGAAGAACGTAAATCGTAACGAACTCTTACATTACAATTTTGGAAATCATAAAATTCAAATTCTTGTGACATCACATACTTTTAGATTGACGGTTTACGTTGTACATCGAGGCGGTGATAAGGTAATTTGATTTAAGCGACATTTCGGTAAATTTTCTAAAGAATAATTTAATTTTTCAAATTTCTTTAAAATTACTATAAAGCAATAAACAAACACATGGATTGTATATTCCAAAGTTATGCTTGTTTTATAGATATTATACAATAGATAGAGCTGGGGCCAGTCTCAAAAATTTATTTTCCGGTAATCGACAGTCCGGTCGGGGTCCTTTCCAGTGAATGATTTATTTATTTGTTAACTTACAAACCTATACTTAAGCTAAAAATTAAAAACCCATTACAGAACTGGATCATAAAAATCGTCAATTAATTAAAAAAGAACTATTAGCCAATTCGGCTTACTTTATATTTTTGAATCCTTAAAACATCGTATAAGCAAAATAAAAATATTGTTTCTCTCGAATGTTGCTTGTACCTTGTAGCCTTCGAAATTAATATGAGATAGAAAAATAGTTCAAGAATGGTTTTAAATGAGTAGATACTTAAAACTTTTGTATTCTTGGTAACTATATAAATTTTCGTGACAGATTTTTTCTAAGCAAATATTAAAATAGTTAATGAAGAACGGTTATCCGATTAAACGATATTTTGCAATTATTTCAAGAGAATAGTTTTAATGTTCAAATCATCATTAATTAATAAACTACGTGTCATATTTAAATAAAACACTATTTCTAGATTTGAATAGAATCTAGTTAGTATATATTTTAATTTAAAAAATATTATGTAGAAATGATTATTAAATTAGAAATCTTGCAAAATGTCGCTTAAAACAAATAGCCTTTTCACCCCTTGGTATAATATCACTAAATCACTTCGAAATTAATTAAAAAAAATATATATTAATTTAATAAAAATCACTTGAAAACAATGATACACTGTTTTTTAAAATAATAGTTAGTAAACACTTTTGCTAACCTTTCAATATTTTCACAAAATGCTTGATTTGTTTTTTTAATGGTTTAAGTTAGGGTTCTAGACCCTAGGTCGGTCGGTGTAGCAATGTCCCTGGTGGTTGTACCACTTGTATTTTATACTCTGTGCCACCTCGAGGAGAATGTACCGCGGCACTACATAGAGCAGATAACAAAAGAAAAAAGCATCACGATTTTTCTTTAGAAATTATTATTTAATTCATTTAAATATAAAATATTTTCTTTTTCGTTATATAATTATTTGTTGTAATGGTTGGTTAGTTGCTGCTGTAAATCCTTGTCGATCAGATTCTATCGTAGCAGTTCGTTATTTATGATTCAAAACTATGGCCTACAGTTATACAGTTCTTTGATGTTGTAAATATATATTATTCTGCAAGGTGAATTATTTCGGAATAATCTTGTATCTAAAGTACCTACTGACCGAAGAGGGTAAATAATAGGACTCGTTCAATAAAAATGTAGTTCGGAAAAGCCTACTAAGTCCTACATGGATAGATGCTATGATATGTCATGGTTTTCGATTTTGTCAGAGTAATAAAAAAATTTAGTCTTCGATATAAATACAATACTATATATTTATCAAGCGCGTTATAAAAGTAAAAAGTAATATTAATATTATAAATTAGTAAGTAGGTAGTACAGTTTTTCATGTGCATTCGATTCAGTAAAATTCAAAGATGTCCTGCGATGGCTGTCAAATTTTAACTGTAACAATAGTTTGTTTTAAAGCTTGTAATATACATGTTTGTTTCTAGTAGAATTATTTTAAAAGAGAATAATTCGTTACAGGTTTATGAAATATAATGTAAAATTATACAATATTTGAGTTTTTATAAATACCACAGTTAATATTATATGAAGATCCAAAAAATGAAGCAAAGAAACAAAACAAGTGCGTTTTTAGTCTTTATTGAAATGTAATTGATACTTGTGTAATTTTTTAATTCACTCAAAATTCATTATTTTTGACTTATAGTGGTTCGTTTTTAGGGTGAAAACCGCGTTAATGAACTTTATTACCAATCTATTTGATACTCACCTTAGGATTAAATTTCTATTTTCCTGTTCTATATCTTTATTGTATATTTTTTTATTGTTTCAGTTCAGCAGACAGACAGACGGCCCACGTGATGGAAAGCGGTTACCATCGCCTATAGACGTTTGCAACACCAAAGGTGTTACAAATGTGCTGCTGCTCTCTTAAGGGATACTGGAACCTGGCCACTAATGGCGAAACACAGCTCAAGGTTGTTATGGCGGCATACTTTAGACCAGGGGTGGTAGCCATCTAGATGGGTAAACACCTTACCATCTAGTTGTATGTACATATTAAATTTCATATACTATTCATTCCGCATTATTAAACATTATAGAAAACGCTTTAAACAAATTGATGGATTTGTATTGGACGAATTTTTTTCCGAATTGTTTTCTAGGTGTAGTTTAAACTAAAAGTAACTGATAAATTTTATTAGGTTTGTCCTATTGCAAATATTATTGTTTCTTTAAAAAAAATCTTATGTCTCGTTTTTATGTTTATTATGTTCCGTTGTAAACTTTATTGTGTATCAATTATATCTAGTAGTCTTTATGTATTTTCTTGTGATAAAATTGTTTCCAAAAGGTAAACAATCATTAGATGTATCGAGTCTGTCAAATTACAACCAGTACCTAGTAACGCAAATTTGTTGATAGTAAGACATACGAAACTGGTATTAGTGCCTTTCTTTTATCCTCTTCAGCAACATGATAACTTACCTGAGAGCTAGTAATCGTCAGGACTAAAGCGTTGGCTAAGTTCTTGTCCCAAAACCATGGCGTAGAATCTAGACTTTGTTTATGATTTATTAAATCGTTGTGCAGCTAGGCTGATCGAGGTCGGGAGACCTCCCCGGCCAGCTACACCCAGTATCGTGGAGTGCCCTGGTTCCAGACCATATAGTTTAAATCTATGACACCTCATGAGAAGCGGATAGGGGTTTAGTATATTAACTTACCCTTTTTTCGATTTTTTTACATTGAAGCATTCTGGGAAACCTTGTGAAAAGCAAGTAGCGTTAAATTATCTATTTATGATATAATAAGTCTCTATAGTGGTCAAGTTTGTATAGTGAAATATATAAAAATGTCAAAATGGCTAATTTAGAATGGTTGTCTATCAATTAGAGCATCACATGAAAATTGCTGAACTGATTTAAATGAAACTCAACACAGAGCTAGCTTATATCCGGGGTTAATACTTTACTTTACTTTTATCCCGATAAATGACATCGCTTCTGTAAGTTAAACGAATATAGCCAAAATGGCGGCTCTGCGATGGCATTTTTAGTGCCACCATTGCAATTTATACCAAATACGTCGTCGGCATGGCAACGCGAACGAAGTTTCTTTGGCATTGCTGTAGTGGAACACTTACAAGCCAATAGATGGCGCTGTACAATAATAGATGACACAAACGTTTCCCGAAACATACAAAGAATATATACAAATTTTCAATTATAACAGATGGGCCTGCTAGGTACAACACTAGCCTCGCTGAAAGATCTTCCTTTAAGACGGAGGAGCATTCCATCTCGCTCATCCACTCAGTCGGGGCACTCCCTACATTGCTAATAAAGGCAAATACAAGTTGCTAATGGGTTTGTTGTTGAAAGCCAATTTTTTGCAAACTTTTTAATAAACAAAAATTAAAATATTTAAAGTGGTTTTATCAACTCTATGTTATATCCGCTATAGAATGCAGGGTGCCAAGACTGTAAATTTCGATTCTAAATTATGTCATTGTATGATAAAGGTATGCACGAATTGTTATAATACAAAATTTATTATTTATGAAATCGGTGTAAAATCACAAAATTTATATTAAAAATGCAATTTTTCAAGGTCTAGAAGAAATGTCTACTTGAGCAAACTTCTCTTGAAACAATATCAATGCAACTATTAAATAAGTAAAGCTAATGTATAAACTTTAAGTTTTGGTAGCTTAGTGGTTAAACACTACTTATGTTATGTCACTTACATAGAATAATTTATTGCTACATAATTACGAAGATTAAAATTGTAGCATTCATGTACATGCCAAAATCTGTCAATAAAGAAAACAGACAAAACCAGATGCATCTACGAACATGTTTTGATTATACATATTTTCACGTAACTCTTAATATTTCTGTACTTAAGTTTAATGTTAAATTAAACAAGTAAAAAATACATCTAGAGTACCTACAACCACTCGACGTCTTATTTTGTACTCCTCTCACCAGCGGTTGAGCCTAGCTCCCATGGCGATTGAGCCATGGGCTCTCGTCGAGTGGTGCACGCCATTTTTTTTTTCAAGAGCTGTCAATAAACAAATTTGTAAAACAACGTTTGTACGAATAGGCTTATTATATGAGGAAAGATTTTTTAAACCAAGCTCTTTCAGTAATCATTCATATAAATTACTATGTTAAACCTTGTATTAATATAAACTGCATTTAAAAAAATATATATTATCATAAAACTACGATTTAACGGTTTTAAGCGCGCTAATATAATTGATTTTTATTATTCCGACGTTTCGGCCACTTTTCAGTAGCCGTGATCACGGAAGACAAAGATGTCAAGTGTCAATGACCATTATTAAAGTTTTATTTAGCCTACCTCCAACTTGTTCATAATTATTTAGTTTTAATTTTGTTTATGGTCATTATTTACTCTATGGGAGCCTAATCTAATTTACCACCGCTTTGCAATATGTTGTGGCTTGAAGAGAAGAAGCGGCGCAAGAGACTCTTCAGCAAACATGCCTAGCTTTAATAATTTTATATAATAATATAAAATAAAATGGTGGGAGGTAAAATCAAACAATATTAATCATAAAGCAAAGATATTATGTTGCTGGAGAGTTTGTTGCGCCTCTTCTTCTACTTTAACAGTAACTTGCTATGGAAGCGGTGGTAGACTCATAATTTAAAATAAGTAACCTGTAAGATTTAATCTATACTGTTACATGCCGTCAAAGATAAGCGCACAGCTGCCTGTTGTAAGCGCAGTTTATTGGCTTCCCGAATTAGGAATTATTTTGTGTTTTGAATTTGTAATTAATAAAAACATGCTATTGTTTTTCTACTTGTTTTATGACCATCATTAGCGTCGAACTAATCCTTATTGTTATAGTTTTCTACTTTTTGGCCGTTCGCAGGAATAGATAAACAGGTGTGCAAATAACTATTTCTCGGAAACTCAGTGCGCGCGGCCGATTTTTTTGTACTGTGTAGTTAGTATAAGACAATGCCTGAATGGAGGGGTGGGGCAGTCAAGCGACGACTACGGTACGAGTAAGACGTTTGTAGTACTCTCGATTAGCGATATAGACGACGGACTTTGCGCGTGTCGAATTGCAATGAATCGTGCAGTGTGAACAGGTTGCATCCAGTTTTATTTGTATTTGTTTTATACGTGTTTGTACAGTTCTAATAAATTCTATAGTAGTTCCAACGGCATTTTTAATTCGACTCCTGTAGCTCGTAACAATACATATAATAAAATTGTAGAGCTCAAATTTCTGTACAATGAAAAAAATTGCTAAAAACCGAGCCAGGTGGATGTAAGAAGTGAAATATAAGTAATTTAGATTTTTTCATTTTTTTTGTTCCTCTGTTTGTCTGTCTGTTTGTACCAGCTAATCTCCGAAATGACTGGACCGATTTAAATGAAATTTTGTATGGTGGTAGCTTATATCCCTGGTCAACATATAAGTAACTTTTGATCTCGTAAAATTAAAGATTTCCCCTGGGATAGTTAAAAAACCGCACCACGCGGTCGTAGTCCCGGGCATCAGCTAGTTTTGAAATAAATACATTTATTTTTTTTTACGAGGGTAAATTCGATTGAAGGTTCAGTTGCGTGGAGAGTCGCAGCCGGTTTGTGGGATTCGTCAAGATGAGATGGCACTAGCACCATAAGCAAGAATTGCTAATGCACTACCACGGTCAGCATAACCCATTAAAACCCCTCCGTGTTCCACACTTGCCTTGTGCCAGGGTTACGGGATAAGTTAGGCTCTACCAACTCCGCGTGCTTTGGCAGGCGAGGTCCCAATGACCACCACTGCCGGGGGGGTAGCATAGGCCCGGGGTCAACTTGCTCTAAACTTGGCGTGAGGTGGTCTGAAACGCGTCCCACGGGAGGAGAGGTAAAATGGCGGCATAACGGCAGGTGACCTCTCCCCGGGGACCCGCGCCATTAGCTCGCGGACGAAAGCCGCTCTCCGGCGCCGGCGTGTCTTCCTTTGGCGGGAGCGGAGCAAGGACGTATGCTCACGCTCCTGCTCCAGAAATAGTGCGTCACCCTATCCAACAGGATAACTATCACCAGCACCACACAACTTAAAGCAACCCCCACACGCTAACGTGTTATTTAATTATCTGTGTTTTCTTTTATAGCTTGAGTTCAGCAGACAGGCATACAGACCACCTGATGGAAAGCGACTACCATCGCCTATGGACATTTGCAACACCAATAATCCTACAAATGCGCTGCTGCTCTCTAAGGGAAGACTAGAACCTGGCCACTAATGTCAGAACACAACTCAAGGTTGTTATTGCGGCAAAAAAAAAAAAAAGTAAAATCTCAACAAATACATTAAATCAACGTTTTATTATTAAAAATATAAGTATTTTTAAACTTAAATCACTCGGTAAAAGTTATGATTAGCTTGAAATTTTGAAAATGATCAAATTTGGTTTTTTAATTTACTTTTGATTTAAACTTTAAAATTCAATTTGTAATATTTAGTAAAGACGATATTACACTATTCAATATACAATACTGTCTTTCAATTTGAATGAATCAACCAAAGTGAGCCATATACAGATTTGACTTTATGAAGTTGACTCATTCAATTGAATGACGTCCTTACTGTTCATTCAGTTCTGTGCCTATCAACTGAATTGTTTTAATTTTGTTGGTTCGTCTAATCTAAATCTGTATATTAATTGATACTTGATATAATCGCGAAAGTTTGTAAGAATGTATGGATGTATGTTTGTTACTTTTTCACGCAAAAACTACTGAATGGATATTGATGAACTTTACAATAATATAGCTTAAACATCAGAATAGTACATAGGCTATAATTTATAAAGATATAGTGTGAATCATCCAAAATATAACGATTTTCCATCACCACGCGGGTGAATCCACGGGTAAAGCTAGTATACATATATTAATACGTAAAGCAAAAACTTTGTACCCCATTTTACGAAAATTGCGCGGACGGAGGAGTATGAAATTTCGCAAACTTATAGTTTATATAGAGAAGATGTGCAGAATGCTATTTTTTTTAATTATTCATAATAAATACATTAAATCAATAAAAAAGAACATTACACACACTACCATGTATTTGACATGCACACGCATATATACTGTTTTGTTTTTTGTTCAAGTCATATTAACAGTGTAGCCTTGGCGAAATCTGAGATTATAGAAGTATAGTCTTTGACAACAGAACCTTAATAATATTCAAACTTATAATGTAAATTAATAATGGTCGAATTTCGACCACTGGTCGACCACTAGTACAGTATTATGTGTTTGTCTGCCAATAATTTATTTAATATTTAACAATCAATTTATAGTCTTGAGGGAGTATGGTTAGAATACAATAGACATAAGTAATAGCTTAGACGACTTTCTTGCAGATTGTCTAATGTGTTATCATCCAAAGATTACCTGGAAGCGATTGCTTAATCAATAAGGCCGTCCATTTGAATACCGTATAGTTTTATTTTTATTTGTATTATAATTTTATTGTACATGAATTTATTTTATCTAATTTAACTACTCTACCAAATGAGTTGAGTTTTTTTTCGTATTCGATTATTTATAAATTTCTTCAGCTTATTGTAAATTATATGTAATATTTATAATAAATATATAAATAAATAATTTATTATATTTATTATATTATATTATATTATATTTATTATATTTATTATTTATTCCTAGTAGTCCTCTTTACCTTAAGGAACGTTTTAAATTCCTTCGCTTTTCTACTTCCCACAATTTGCGCACTCATACGTATCGTAAACTCACTACACCTGCACACACATCATCCTTTTATAATAACTCTTTTACAGTGCAGGCTGTTAAACTTTGGAATGCGCTGCCTCTTACTGTCAGAGAGGCCAAAACATCGCCTACATTTAAGAGCGCACTCAGAAAACACTACTTCTCCTTAAATAAATATACCTAATTCTTATACTATGATTTATTGTATGTATTTAATTTATAAAGTAATTTAAGTATGTGTATTTAATTTATAAAATATGTAGTTTAATTATGTTTAATAATGATAGGCCTCTTAATCTGCACCACCTACATCGCCAGATTAGGTTATACATTCCTTAAGATGGTTGCCTGGAAGAGATTGCTTTAAGCGATAAGGCCGCCTATTGTTTCTACCATGACAATATTGTAAATGTGTATTTTTGAAATTGTATATTTGGTGAGCAATAAAGTGTTATCTATCTATCTATCTATCTATCTAAATAATAATTATTTTTTTATTTATCAGCGGCGTGACGATTTAATTAATTATACGACTATAAATACGGACTACTCGATCTCAAACGAAACTAGTCCTTCTGAAATAGGTTTTTTTGGCGGTAACTGAAAGGGAACTTTGTACTATACAGCAGTGGCGTGGACTTCATACAACTCGATTTCCCATAGCCTACCTTAAAGAAATTATCGAACCAATTGGCCGAAAGCGCCATGATTTTATTACTGTAACACTATCTCTTACGTTCGGCGGCTTCCACACGTATTGGATGAAATAGCAACTCATAACCCGATCGGGCGCCGGCTTTTGTTTCCAAAATATACAGTAAGATCATAGAATTAAAAATACAACTTTTAATAAGAAAATCGATTGCGAGTCAGACGTTTTTCTCAACACCGGTGTAGTCGGGGCTTGAATAATAGTGTACGTTTTTCAACCAGCTTACCCTAGCCGTATTTCCACCTCGCACCACTGCTGTATAGTTTCATATTTGCATCAGAATTTTGAATAGGATTTATTAAGAGCTTATGCTGTTTCCAAGCGATTATTTTACTTTTGACGTTTGTACGTCCATCAAATTACATATATCTTGACATTAAAGCCCACATCAATGAAATGACATATTTGTTGTACTATATTGGCTACGTTCCATTAGGGACTCACAATGACCACGTTCACGAACGCGGTTTCTCCCGTTCCACTTGCTTGCCGGCGTTACAATCGTAAACCCAAGTGGAAAGGCTATTCGACCCACCTCTTGACATGGGTTGTTGTGAGCGTTGCGTGATCGAAAATGATGACGTCATTAGTGACGCTTTCGCCACGACAACAACGACCGCGGTCGCCTTGTGGAACGGCTAACGGAGCATTTTGGGTGTTGTGAGCTACTAATGGAACGCCTTGATTGATGTGGGTAACGTAATAGTGATGTTCTGTGAGTCATATAACGCACAGACTTTTAAACACCATAGACAATATACTTAAATAAATCGAAAGTAATTGATTAAAACTTATTTATAAATGAAGTCGATATTTGTAACAAATCGTGTCGGTAACGCATTAGGACATTACTAATTGATCCGTAAATTGAGCTGTCAAAAGTAGAATTCACCAGAAAGGCAGGCAAGGGAATTTTAGTCCATACAGCCAATTCTGATCTGAAAAAGTAGAATAAATGCTTGGAAAGGGTATAAGAGTGTAGGTAGTTCGTATAATAAAGCGCAACGACTTAGAAAGTAGGCGCATGGCTTGAACTAAAGCGCCTTGACCTAGCCTCACATTTCAGCGCATTTATGTACGTTAAAAAATCAATATAGCTACAGTTTATTTTAAGCTCGATTTATCGGTCTTATTGTGTTTCAATATGCCATAGAAAACAAATATTTTTCATTCACTGATAGTGCGGACAAATAGAAGTTTTTGAAAAACTGGTTTGATATCAATCCTAAAATTATATATGCGAAAATATTTTTTTTTTATAATCGGCAGACAAACACGGACATTGTATATCCCCAAGCTAAGGAAGTTACGCTTGTATTATGGGCAATATATAATGGACCACTCTCGGGCCGAGCCCACCCATCGATCGACACCCAGACCATAGTAAATAACAGGAAGTTCGTTTCCGAAATTTACCATGCCAAAAATCGAACCCAGTGCCTCTGAGTTCCAGCAAGTTCGGCCGGCTAAGACTTAGCCCGCTCAACCACATAGGCCGGCAACTCGCGTCTGTCTGTTACGGTTTTATAGAAAAACTACTGGACTGTTTTTAGTGAAATCCATACTAATAAATATATAAATAATCAGGAGACAATACACATATTGTATATCCCCAAGCTAAGCGCGTATTACGCTTGTGTTATGGGTAATACACAACGGACCACTCTAGGACCGCTTCAGGACACGGAGGCCATAGTAGACGAAAGAAAGAAAGAAAGAAAAACTTTCTTCGAAGAAATAGCGACGTAATTACATTCCTTATACATTACTATACACAGAGCATATTCTGAGAATTTGTACGCCGCATATTCAGCAAACAAGGTTTGCACTCAGCATATTGCTGTGCCGGAATTATATCCGACACAACATTGATTTTCAGTGCAAACCTTCCTTTTAGCGTAAGACCATAACGACCCAATTGTGTTAATTAAATAATAAATAATAATAATAATTAATAAAACTAATTCTACTTATATAAATTTAATCAATAAAACAAATAAATACATTTTAATAAAACCAACAATAAATACGTTACTTCAAAATTAAAATTAAAATAAATACTCATATAATAAACAAATACTTGTATCGACAAGTTGTTATACGAGTATTTATTTTATTTGTTTTACTGATTAAATATCAGTATTAAGTAACAATTTAAATATTAAATAATTATTTATTCGAATACAATTCGCTAGAGTGCTTGCCGACTCTTCTCGTCTCTTGCTAGAGAGAAGAGTTTACGTTATATATACCTAACGTAAACTTCATTTCAACAATTTAACATCCCAGGAACACGGAGCCTCAACTTTCCAGTGTGCTAGACAAGGTGTTAACTTAGTCAACCACAGATGCCGTTAATATATAACATTAATAAATGTGAAAGTGTCGTAAATCTGTTTGTCTATCAAATTTTAAACTCAAGAGCCAGGAAAACAGCCACTAAAACGTATTTAATGGAAAATACTCCAAATGTGAAAAACTAACTGATATTGTCCAAATTAATTCTCTTTGAAAGTATTTATTAACCTCTTGATCTATTTCAAAATTTTCAACTTCATACAATAAAAATTAGAAGAAAAAGAAGGCATTAAACATATTTTACTAGTATAAAAAATCATGTTACACTATTTATTGCCATAAATAAAAAATTGAGAAAATTTAAATATTCAAAAGAGACAAAAAGAGTGGAGGAACACCGCCCCTTTCGAACTATTAGAATGGTGGCTCTTGGAGCTCTTTTCAAATGAAAACACACTCTGGACGTATTGTCTCGACTGTAGGCAAATTGACTCTTCAGATAAGTAAAAATGCTGAACACACAATAATGTAACAAAACCCTTCGCTGTGCGAGGAATGATACACACTTAGCCGAATTTATTTTATATCATATAAGCAGTAAGAAGAATTTGTAAAATTGAATCTTAATTTATTCTAAATAATCAATAAATGAATGACCGAGTACTTTTACTTCTTGTTACTAATTTCGCAAGAAATTGTACCAAGTTCACACTTTAGGTGGGCTTAATAAACCTTGCACGGTGTTCCAAGGTAAAACAAGTAAACACAATAGAGCTAGGTAACATTGATGACATTATTGATTCTATAATCGAATAGTGTTACCAGTGTAAATGTAAGTAAGTATTTAATGTATCTGTATTAATACAGATTACTAATAAGGAGATTTTCGTGTAACATCTATAATATTTAAAAAAATTAAAAATGCCGTCTCTGCACATTGAATCTAAACAAAAACAATTGTAATGCATTATATAAACGACGAAGAACACGATACATTTTTTATTTCTTGTTTACTTGCGGGTTTGTCTGTTAGTTCGGGATTCACGTACAAGTTGATGGGCCTATTTCGTTGCGGTTTTCAAAAGAAAGAAAACTGTTTATCTATGACAAGATACAAAAAGACAAAATAGTAAGATTACATCAATGATGGTGTTCTAAAAAGACCCATGCTCATCATAATGCTGGTTTCACAACCAGCGCTGATCTTCCGCAAGGACCTGTAAGTAACGCCACAGTTTAGCTCTACAAAGCAATTTAATGAGTTTACACACAATGTTTGCTTGAAACTGCATTTAGTATTGTTATGAGCTACAGGACTCGAATTAAAAATGCCGTTGGAACTACTATAGAATTTATTAGAACTGTACAAACGTATAAAACAAATACAAATAAAAGTGGATGAAACCAGTTCACACTGCACGATTCAATGCAATTCGACACGCGTAAAGTACGTCGTCTATATCGCTAATCGAGAGTACTCCAAAACGTCTTACTCGTTTCGTAGTCGTCGCTTGACTGCCCACCCCTCCATTCAGGCATTGTCTTATACTAACTATTCAGTACAAAAAAAAATCGGCCGCGCGCACTGAGTGTCCGAGAAATAGTAATTTGCACACCTGCGAACAACCAACAAAGTCGAAAACAATAACAATAAGGATTAGTTCGACGCTAATGATGGTCATAAAACAAGTAGAAAAACAATAGCATGTTTTTCTTAATTACAAATTCAAAACACAAAAGAATTCCTAAGTCCGGGAAGACAATAAACTGCGCGCTTACGACAGGCAGCTGTGCGTTTAAATTTGACAGCATGTAACAGTATGTATAATAAAACTTATCATCTATATATATATATATATATATATATATATATATATATATATATATATATATATATATATATATATATATATATGATGCATAAAACAAAGTCGTGTTACTTACACCATTTATAACTCGAGAACGGCTGGACCCATTTTTATGATTTTTGTGTTTTTGGAATTGTCTTCGTCTGGAATAGGATAATAAGTATTAAAATATGATATTCATCAATAAACAAAATTATCATTCATTTGTTATGACCTTTTGAGGCCGATTTCGGCAATGGTGACTGCATTTAAACTCATTTTAATTTGTCTGATTTAGGTGAATTATTTTTGTGTGTGTTCAAGTGGATCCCGGGATGATTTAGATTCAAATTTGAACCAGGCAGATGGCGCTGCAATCGAGTTCTAGGATTTAGGTGAAATTATTTTTGTGTGTGTTCAAGTGGATCCCGGGACGGTTTCAATTCACGATTGGAACCGGTAGGTGGCGCCGCTGACCACCTCTTTAACGATGGGACCGATTCTGATGATTTTTTTGTGTTTTTTCAAGTACATTCGAGAATGGTTTAGATTAACAATTGGTTCCGGTTGATGGCGCTGCAATGGGTTTCTATATTTTTATTTTTTAAGGGCAAAACAACGTCTGCTAGCTAGTTACGAATATAACTTATACTTAATAACTTATAACAAAAACATAAAAACAAACGAACAGGTGACAACTAGACATATAAAAATAAAATATTTGTTTTTTATTTTTATTGGAGTTCAGCAGACAGGCAGACGGCCCACTTGATGGAAAACGGATACCATCGCCTATGAACATTTGCAACACCAAAGGCGCTATAAATGCGCTGCTGCTCTCTTAAGGGAGACTGGAACCTGGTCACTAATGCCGGAACACAATTTAAGATTGTTATGGCGACATACTTTAGACCAGGAGTGGTAGCCATCCAGTGGGGCGAATACCCTACCACCTGGCAAACTAATATTAATAAATAAACTAATAATGGTTCGTTATGTCACATCATTTGACTTATAACAACTACAATACACTTGTATCATATTTATGGTCTCTCTGGTCAATTGGGATTTTTTTTAGTTTAGTTCTGGATCCAAAAGTAGACTGCAAGTTCTTTATTGGTGGTGGATTGTTGTTCCAACACTTCGATGTAGCGTAGCGGAAACTCCTCCTAAAGGCAGCAGAGCAATGCTGCTGTTCTGATGCTTTTCGCCAGTCGATAGCAAACTCTTAGACTTCAAATCTGTACTACTTTTTATCCCGGTGATCCCAGGGGATTTTTTCTGTGAATAATTTAAAATGGCCTTATAAAAAAAGACTCTAATTCCAGTGTGATGATTTCACTAATCGATACCAAGTTTTATGTAATAAAATGTATGATATTTTGTATCCCCGGAAACCCACGGGAGCTTTCCCGGGAGCAGTTTGTAGTTGTTCGGGTGCATAAAAGTTAGCTTATCCCGACACAGTTTTCACTAGAACGATAAGATACATTCCGTTTTAAATGCTGCGGTCCTTTGTGTCCAGGGAATTTCAAATCAAGCGTGGATTAAGTCGCGGGCTCCACTTCTAGAAGTTGTGATATCCTGACAACAATATTTGCAAAAAAAACTATCAAAACGACTCATTGACTCTTCAGGTGATCAGAGGGCTGGTGCTTACCTCGGGCAACGGATCAGCATGGCGATCCAGCGGGGAAACGTAGCCAGCTTTCTGGGCACCCTACCCATAAAAGACGGTGACCTAGGCTCAGTATTCTACATATAGTCTTGATAGACTATGAGTAGGATACAATATAACTAAGTTAAATTTTCTTTTATTGTATCAGTTTATAAAGTTATGGTATCATCATTATAAATAAAAAAAACTTCGTTTAAAAAACCGACTTCAAAAACTAAAAAGTATAAAATAACTTATTTCTAAAGCTATTTTTAATTATAATATCTTATTTTTAATTTATATTATATAAACCATCTTAAAGTCCACCTGGTGGAAATCGGTTACCGTCGCCTATGGACGTTTACAACACCAGAGATGTCACCAACGCGCTGCCGGCCTCGAAGAAATATATGACACCCTTTATGAAAAACTTCTTATCGTAGCGCTGTGGGAAAACCTCGGCTGGGAGCTCACTCCAAATCCCAACGGTACGCAAGAGGAACGTTCTACAGAATCGTTGCGTACATGAGCGAAGCGGCTCAAGGAAGTGGGGGTGAACTCCCGATGGATGGCGAGCGGTGCGATGGTAGAAAGAGGACAAAGGCACCATTCTAAACAGTTCGTCGGAACACTCCCCGTTATACAATCGGTAGAATACGCAGAGAGAAGCAAAGTCTCTCTTAAGGCCCAGCGTATCTAGACCGTCTGTGAATATGGAATCATCAACATAGGTAGTGTACAAAAACGATCTTAACCTTTAAATAATTTTCCTTCAGAAAACCGATGCGTCTAGCCGCTATCTAGCGGCTAGACGCATCGGCTATCGGTTAGCGCTAGCGGGTGAGGAGAAAATGAAGATTCAGGGTTGTGTACACTGAGCATTACTTGTCATTGTTAAAATTAATAATGTTTTTTTAATACTTACTAATTTCATAAACTTATTGGTCAACCTATCTATCAATTTCTACCCCATCACGTGATTGTATCTGTAACTTTGTTACAACGTCTGTGCCGATTGCCAAACTTGAACAATTTTACACTTACCATCTATATAATCTTTATTAATATGCAAATAACGCTTAAAACTCTATTAAAAAAGGTCCAACGCAACTTGGCAGATAAAGTAAACAATGTTTTAAATAACACTTATTGTAACACATATAAGGTTTGAATTATAATGAAGATGTTAAAAAGAACTTTGTCAACTTTAAAGACGTGATCGACAAAAATTCTGTGTTATAGGTAAAAGTTATTTTGATCGTGAAACACGTTTTTGAAAGCAACATCTTTATTATAGATTTCTATGAAATCAGGAAAATTGGTACGAAAAGCATGGTAGTCATTCTCGATCTGCGTGCCTTGATGAAATAAGTTTTTATTGCATTAGAATGTTATTTATTAATTGATCTCACTGGGTCAACTAATATACAAACAAACCAGAGTTTTCAGTGGGTGGACGTGCAGGCTGTTTGCCTTTGGAAATCTTTACCCGGAGATGTCAGAAAAGCTAAATCACTTGCCATATTTAAAAAATCTGTCAAAAACCATTACCTTAGTTTATAATTAAATTTTTTTTTTCTATTCTTCTTAACTTAGCTGTTCATTGTCCACATTGTACTGTTCTTCCTTTTATATTTTACTTTTTTTTTAATTTAATTATATCAAGACATAAGTTTTTAAAAGTATCCTCTCAGTCAGGTTGCTTTTATCAAAGGATCACTTTTAGCGATAAGGCCGCCTTTTGTTTTGCCTTTAAATTATTGTAATTATTCATTCTGTAATTGTTTATTTGGTGAACAATAAAGTATTTTCTATTCTATACTATTCTGTTCTGGTGATGTTTTACAGTGCAGTTTTGCTTGTTTTTATAAAATGTATATAACTTTTTTAATGAGCTATGGAATAATTGACCTAATGGTAACTTATCTAAAATAAAACAGAATTCTAAATTAAACTATATTATTACGTTATCTATAAGACAAATAATTATTCCAAATCGCTGTCGGCGGAGAGCGTTCCGGCTGCGATTCCAAAATGCTGGCCGCATTGCCACCGTTGTTTGGCCAGGCCGGCTTTAACTGTCTAGGCGCCTAGGGGAGTCATGCATTTACAAAAAGAAAGAGAGAAAGAATATATTTACCTACATTTCGGAACTCAGTTAGAAATTACTATCTGTTTTTAATTAAATATGTCTAATATATTTAACATTTACTTATTTATCTATTGTTAATATAAAATTGTTGTCATATATAATGTTAATAAATATATTTATTTAGATTATTTCGTATATAAGTATATATTGGTATTCAATACCAATATAAAACACATTTTATTACCTGTCGGCATTTGAACTAATTGTAATCCTTTTATGATCTTCTTCTTTTGTTTACTTTATTTATTGGCATACCAGGGCCAGGGCTCGGAAAGTTTGCTTCACGAACAATAAAAATAGAATTCACTATTCGGGTCAAACACAAAAACGGTAGATACAGTGTTTAAGTTACATAAATTCCATATGTACATTATTTGTTCATGTATTTTTTTTTTATTACATAAGATTATGTTGACCCACAACATAATATTATGCAATAAAAAAAATACATAATAATATATAATAATACATGTTAGATTAGACAGTCTTTTGTATTTGAACAAATAAATTAGTCTTTATTGCTCTCGTTTAAACCAAAATGTCTTCTACTCTAGACTGTTCGGATACTGAACACCTCAGTTTGGCAGACGTTAAAAATAATTCAGTAACAAAAAAGAAACTTTTTAATTATAGAAATATGTAAAAATTGAACATACTTTTTATATAATAATCCATGTTTGCGAATCTAAACATATAAACATATTGTTCCAACATTTGTAGTCTTAGAATAGAATAGAATAGAAAACACTTTATTGTTCACCAAATAAACAATTACAGAATAAATAATTACAATAATTTAGCGGCAAAACTAAAGGCAGCCTTATCGCTTAAAGCGATCTCTTCCAGGCAACCTGACTGAGAGGATACTTTTAACAACTTATGTCTAGGTATAGATATAGTTTTCTCCTGTAGACATGTAAAACTTTTTTGTGCTTGACCCATTTATGTATAATTTTTAAGGATCCGTAGTCTTTTGGCATAATCGGAACACTTATGCATTCGTCATGTTCGTCTGTCTGTCTTTATGTTACAGTCATTTTGCTCAAAAGCCACTGGGTTTATAAGCACGAAATTGGATAGAAACGTGTAGTCTATATGGAGCTTTACACAGGTGTATGTGTGTGTATTTAAGTGTCGTTAGTCAGGTCTATAAAGTCATGATGTTCTATTATGACTTATTGAAATCAAGCGATTTGCGCCTTTGCACCTGGGTGCCATGCACCCCTCGCACTCTCGGGTAAAGACGGCCCTGAATATTATGAACGTGAAAGTTTTTGAGGATGTATGGATGCATGTTTGTCGCTCTCCCAAGCAAAAACCACTCAACAGATTTTGATGAAACTTCGCAGTAATATCCTACTAATCCTACTATGGCAATGCTAGTGCGTTGCCCCAAGTACAGCTCCGCCTTTTGCTTACGCATATATTATTTATTTTTACGCATATATTTTGACGGCCTCTGTGGTTGAGCGGGAAAAGCCGTTGCCGGTCTACCTATATACAGGCGATTCCTGGTATAGTAAATTTCAACTATTTTTCCGTTATTTACTATGGTCTTCTGGGAATCCATCAATAAACGATTATTATTATTATTATTATTATTTAAATAATATATACAGGCGACGGTTCAACTACTTTCGCCTGTTTCAATCCATCAATAAACAACATATTTACCGTCGCAACATGCTGCCAGCTTGGAAAGAAATTTATAGCACCTTTTTTCAAAAAAGTCATCGTCGTAATTTGGAAAAATTTCAAATGAGTGTTCATTCCAAATTACTACAGTGCATTAGTACAACAGCGAAGCAGCACAAGGAAGCAAGCGTGAACTAAACATTTGTTTTCTTTACTCGGGATAAACACCAAGCCGGTAGCAAGCTATACTGTTCGATCGATTAATTTGAAAGATAATGAAAGCAATAAAATAATTACCAATTAAACCAGTGTGGATTTTATAGAAACTCTGAAATTTCACAAAATTTCGCAAAAGTTTTTGTTGCTTGCACAAAAAATGCCGAATATTAGGCGATAGCAGAAGTCGGTCCGCTGTTTCCCAAATCAATGACTTCAACAGTTAGATAATCAGGTTGCAATGGGTGATCGCATCTGTGTAGGGCTACTAATTCCGCGGTTTTCGATAAGTGCCAAAATAACCTATCTTAGTTTCAGTAAAATTATCTTTGAGTGACGCTATAAACAAGGCAGACCTTGCAGCAGCTTGAAAAAGCGTTTCACTAAACAGTGGGGATTTTCAACACAAACACAGAAATCTTCGTTAAAAACAATCAAAATGCGAGTGCTGGCGGTAGGTGAAGTGCAGAAAGTGCGCAGCAGAGAGGTGATGCGTGAGGAACGCGGTACGCCTCAGACCACGTTTCAAAAACCAGTCTAAACTACTTTATAAGATGCGCGGGACGCGCTGCGCCACAGGCCGTATCTCAATACTAAATTATCTGTGTGCACTCACACAAATGCAAAGCTGAGCTTAAATACGCCTAAATATTTATAAGTTATCAACTAGGCAGGCTGGCAGGCACCGACAAAGAGACACAGATGGCGGCATCACAGACACCGCCAATCACGATCTCTCCACGTCCCCACGAGCGACGCCAGGAGACATAGCCCCCCATATGATAGACTAGGCGTGTTGCTGTTTCTTTCGCCGTTTCTTCTCTCCCAGCCATAACGCGTTGCGAAACGGCAGTAAGATAGCGTAGACCGCCGCGAACCGCCGATCCCGGTCCGCCGGGATCCTTACACTCGGGCTTTGTATTACCCGTCTCCCGTTCTAAATTAGTGCATTGTGTCGCCTTATGGTGGGCATCATTAGATTCATCTCCCTCTCATGGCAACAGTCCAGCCGAGGTAAAACCCTAGGGAGCTCGCTCGAGCAAGTTGCTTCAGTTAGCCTTCAGTCAGGTAAAGTCGGACCAACAAAATAAAGTAAAAAAAAAAAAAAAAAAAAGTTATCAAGTATTTAAGGATATATACGTCCATTTCTTTATTATAATTCACATCAATCTTCTCTAAATCATTTGATTTTTACGTAATTTAGATACTAAATATCTCACTACTGTCCACTAGTCAGTGGTAGCAACTGACAGAACGTTACAATAATCGCTAGTTTAGTGACCCTAGTGCAAGTACAACTTTTTACTTAGGCCTCGGTAAAAATGGATAAACACTGAGCTACATCGGTTGAGTTAGATTTTCTACGAACTTAGCAGTGGCATTAAGAGACACAATTTTGTAAAAGCCTAAGAAAAACAGTTGAAACAAGTACAAAAATGTGAAAGGTAAAAGAATAACTTTATTGTAGACAAAAATAACGGGGGCGATAACGTGGCGCGAGAATAGGGTTCCCAATCGTACTTTAATATTATTATATATATTATCTTATTTAAAATTTCTTAAATTTATAGAATATACTTTATTGCATAACATTAAGATACAATTCAAGAAGTTTGAGTACAGAAGACAATAGGCGGTCTTATCACTAAAAGCAATTTCTTCCAGACAACCTTAGGATGGATTAGAGAAAAATTGTGTAACATGTGGGTTTTGCAATAGAATAAAAAAGTATATATATATAAAATTTAGAAATGGCAAGTATAATAGACATAGAAATTATATGATAATAATCTAATACAATAAAAGAGAACTAACTTAATTGTATTGTAGTCTACCCATAGTCCCTCAAGACTATAAGTAGAATATTGAGCCTAGATCACCGTCTTCTATGGGTAAGGTGCCCAGAAGGCTGGCTACGTTTCTGCGCTAGATCGCCATACTGATCCGTTGCCCGAGGTTCTGATCACTTGATTATCTTATATTTTAGCCAATTCGTACTGTATATTATAGAAAAATAATATAGTACGAAATGTAGTATATTTTCGTCATTAATTCAATTGTCGCGCTTTTTGTTCAGATTCTTATAATTATTTTTGGCCGCCTCTGTGGTTGAGCGATTTAAGCCTTTGCCGGCTTACCTCACTGCAACGCAGAGGCTCCGGGTTCGATTCCTGGTATGGTAAATTTCGAGAACGAATTTTCTGCGTTATTTACCATGTTTTGGGTGTCTGGGATATCGGCCCCAGAGTAGTGAGTTGTATATTATCCATAAAACAAGCGTAACTTGCTTAATTTAGAGACATACAGTATGTGTGTTTGTCTGCCTAGAACTTTGCTGGGTAAAGCAAAAAGTAATAATAACCCGCTGCCGCTCTTTAAAGGAAGACTCGAACCTGCACACTAATGCAGGAACAAAACTCAAGGTTATTATGGCGGCATACTCCAGACCAGGGGTGGTAGCCATCCAGACGGGCAAATACCATCACCTGGCTATGGGTTGTTTTGTCGCCTCTTACGACAGGCCGTCCGGAACTGTACTAGTGTTATATACAATATTTTTCCTTAATAAGGCCATGCTATAGGGTTTTATATATTATTCTTCTGTTCATGTGTCACTGAACTCCACCTAAATGGTTGGACCGATTTTGATGAATTTTTTCGTGTTCAAGTGGATTGTTTAGATAGTAGGTAGCGCTGTAATATTATGTAATATAATATTAGTAGATCCAGAGATTACCCCCTACAACGTCACAAACTTACAAAGTTTACCTCTTTATAATATTAGTATAGACAGATTCCGGACAATAGTATGTATGTATTACGTGATTATATGACCAGTAACATATTCATAACTATTTTGATTACTGCGATATACGTTTAAACTGCTTTGTCAAGAATATTTTATGAAAAAGACGTTTTGTATGACATTTCCCATAAATATAGGATATAAATATGAATATTTGTCTTGGCAGACATTTTTGGATCCATGGGTATTGAGTTATATTTGCTTATATGGTTGGTCATAAATTATTGTGTAGTGTTCAGGAATATATTAGGTTGGGGAAAAAGTTTCTTCGCATTTTATATAAAAATTCAAAAGGTTTTTTTATAAAGTTTATTTACATTTAACTAAAGTATGTAGGTGCCATTTTCTTGGATAACTTTTTGCCATCTTGTAGGTAGGGACGTGATCCCATTGCTATAAAAATTTGGGGCTTCTGAACAAAAAACTGCGACAAGTGGTTTTGGCAGTCCTCTCGTGATGTTAACCTGACACTGCCTAAGGAATTCTGCAGAGAACGAAACAGGTGAAAATCTGAAGGTGCAAGGTTAGGACTATACGGCGGATGCATTAACACCTCCCAGCCAAACTCTCGTAATTTTTGCTGAGTGGCTAAAGATGTGTGAGGTCTAGCGTTATCATGGTGAAAAACCACACGCCTTCTGTTGATTAATTCCGGCCGCTTTATCTCAACTTTTTGCTTTAATCTCATCAGTTGTTCGCAGTACAGTTCAGAATCGATGGTCCTGCCCGGCGGTAACAGCTCATAATGAATAATGCCCTTCCATTCCCACCATACACACAGCATCACCTTGTTGCGAGTTAACCCGGGTGTCGCCATACTCTGTGAAGCCTGACCGGTCTTTGACCACGATCTTTTTCGCACGTTCTTGTCGTATGTGATCCACTTTTCATCACCATTTATCAGCTTCTTCAAAAATGGTTCGGTTTCATTACGTCGTAATAAAGAATCACAAATGAGTACACGGTTCATTAGGTTTCTTTCATTGAGCTCATAAGGCACCCAAATATAGAGCTTTTTTGTGTACCCAGCTTTTTTCAAATGCGCCAAAACCGTTTTGTGGTCAATTTCCAGTTCTCGAGCTACATCGTAACTACTAATATTTCTATTCTACTACTATTAATCTTGCTCCACTTTTTCAAAAATGGCATCAATTTTGTCCGTAACAGGGCGACCAGAGCGACGTGCATCTTTGATATAAAAATTTCCGGATTGAAAACGCTTAAACCAAATTTGCGCTACTCTCACAGATACTGCATTAGGTCCATAAACATCACAATTTTTTTCGCGGCTTGTGTTGCATTTTTACCTTTTTTGTAGTAAAATTTTAAAATGTATTGAATTTCTTCATTAGTTTCACTCATTTTAACAATAAGGAAAACAATTGAAAATCACACATTTTCCTAATTTGAATTTGGAATTGTCTTCTTTAAAATTAAAACTTTTTAATGATACCAAAACCAGCCAGATACAAATGGTATAGCCAAAGAGATCTTATTACAAGTTCATACATACTATATGCGAAGACTTTTTCCCCAACCTATTATTATTGAACCAGTTACGTGGTGATAATTTAATGATCTACAGATCGTAAGGATATTTTGTAACATTCTAATGCTTACAATATTTTGAATCATTTGCAATGCTTATATATAAATGAACTCGACTGTACAATAAACTAGTCAATTTTCCATTCACTTCACAAAGGGATTGCATTTCGGAAAACCGGATCCGGTATTCCGGCGTATCCGGCATAAATATGCACTTACCGGATCCGGTGATTACATATTTTGGCAATTTTTTTTTTTTTTATTGGACTTGACTTTATGTTGTTGGTCCGAAGACCTCACAACTTTACCGGGGTTTTCGGGGCGAGTGCCTTTGCGAAGCGAAGGCGCTCGAGCCGGGAGGCAACTTGCTCGGGGGGCTCCTAGGAGTTTCACCTCGGCTGGACTGTTGCCATGAGAGGGGATGAATCTAATGATGCCCACCATAGGGCGACACAATGCACTAATTGAGAGCGGGCGACGGGTAATATAAAGCCCGAGAGGAAGGATCCCGGCGGACCGGGATCGGCGGTTCGCGGTGGCCTATACTATCTTACTGCCGTTTCGCAACGTGTTATGGCTGGGAGAGAAGAAACGGCGAAAGAAACTTCCCAGCAACACGCCTAGTCTATCCTATGGGGGGCTGTGTCTCCTGGCGTCCCTCGCAGGGACGTGGAGAGATCGTGATTGGCGGCGTCGACGCCGCCGTCTGTGTCTGTCTGTCGGTGCCTGCCAGCCTGCCGTCCTAACCGCGGGCGGGCTGATCCGAGCCAGCCGTTTTGTGATATCGTCGACCTTGTCCATGAGGATGTTACGCGGTCGTCGCACGAGAGCCTTTCGTCGAGGCTTATAATCGGACGCGGACACGACGAGGGGATTTCGATGGTGCGGCGCTAGATCGAAATACTTACGCGAGAGCGACGTAATGTAGTTTTTGATGGAGGGAAGCTCCAGATCGCGGTGGATGTCGACGTTACGCATATAGAGGGAGCACCGACGGCTCTGCGCATGAATTTATTCTGAACGATTTGCAGTTTCTTTAAAAGGGCAGGCTTGGCATGGCCGAATACCACACTCGCGTATGTCATGATCGGGCGGATGCATGTTTTATATAGAGTAAGCTTGTGTCTGAGGGACATTTTGCTTCGTTTATCTATCATGGGTGCTAGACGACCCATCACAAATCGCGCTCTATTCCGGACTATAGTGATATGCTCGTTGAAGCGCAAGTTCTGATCTAGGGTGACACCCAGGTATTTGGTGTACTTTGCCCAGGGGATCTCTTGTTCGTAGAGCGAGATGGCTTTTAAGCGAAGGCAAGCGCGTTTGGGAGAGCGAAGCGTGCCCGGGGAAAAGAACATTGCTGCGCTTTTCTCCGGGTTTACTTCTATCCTCCATTTGCGAAACCATTCGCCTAGCTCTGTTACAGCTATCTGTAGCCGGACGCAAGCCATTTGTCGGTTGTGATCTGATGTATAGAGTGCGGTGTCATCCGCGAAGAGGGCCAACTCTACATCTGGAGTTTTTGGGATGTCGCTGGTGTACAGCGTGAAGAGTAGTGGAGATAGTGCCGAGCCCTGTGGTACACCGGCTGTGAGTGGGTGAGGGACGAGCGTGTTCCCTCCACTCGAAAACGGAAGCTACGGCCTAGGAGGAAGTCTCGCAAGATGAGCACGAGTCTGTCTGGTACACCGAACTGGTACAGCTTGTAAATCAAACCGTTATGCCAGACCTTGTCGAAGGCCTTAGCTACGTCAAGGAACAGTGCGGCTGTTCCTATAGGGCGACGAGGGCGATGGGCAAAGTGGGATAGTATGTGCTCCGTGATGCGGTGCACCTGTTGGACGCATGAGTGTCTGGCACGGAATCCAAACTGCTCATCGGGTAGTAGATGTTTGCTGATGGCAAAATCTCTTAGTCTAGAGAGGATGACCCTCTCGTAAAGCTTGCTGAGTGTGCTCAGTAGGCTGATTGGGCGGTAGCTGGACGGTTTATTAGCCGGTTTTCCAGGCTTGTGAATACCGATGACGTCTGCTTCCTTCCAGATCGCGGGGAAAGAGCAGTTTGTTATGGCGGCATTGAAGATGCTCACTAAGATTATAATCAAGTGGCCGGGGAGGAGTTTTAACACGCGATTGTTAATGCCATCGATCCCTGGGGCCTTTCGTGGTTTGAGGACTTGATCAGATCTTGCACTTCTTCCACCGTGACTGGGTCGAGTGTGGTTTCCGCTGGTAAGGAGGATCTACGTTCAACCTCGGAGTCCACCTCCGTCAGGTGTGATTGGTCGACGTTTTGTGTAGTGGGGAGCATTGAAGCTCTAGACTCTGAGCAAGGCATTCGGCTTTCTCCTCATCATCGAACGCCTCGGTGTTGTCGGCTCTTTTAGCGCGGGTATGACAGTGAGGGTATCTGATTTGAGAGCTCTAGCCAGCTTCCAGTACGCCTGGTGAGTTGGTTCGATATCTCTCAACGTTCTGTCCCAACGTTGTTCCCTGACTTCCCGGATACGTAGTTTGACCTCGCGCTCTAGTTGGCGGAGTCGGACTCTGTTGTCTTCGGTGGGATATCTGTCGTGAGCTCTGGAGGCGGCTCTCTTTTCCCTCAGCAGTACCCTCACTTCGTCCGGCAGGCATAAGTGGCGGTCATTCTCCACTGGCACCTGTCTGGACGAGTTCCGCACTGCGGATTGAAGGTGGCTGGTGAGGGCCTCGATCGCCGTCTCCGTGTCTTGGTGGGATTCGATGTGGTCCGGGATGCGGTCCAGGTCTTGTGATTCGGTTGCCTTGAGGAGGTCCCAAGTCTCAACCAGTCCACAGAGGTCCTAGTTTCAGATGTCTGGTCCGTCTGTTGTCCTAATTTGAGGATAACCGGGCGATGGTCCGAGTCTATATCGTCCATCGTTTCGATCGAATGGAACTGAAGAGTTACGCCCCTCAGTAATGCTAGATCGAGAGTGTTTGGGGTCCCCAGTCGCGGTTGGGGGTATCGTGTGGGGGTCATGGGAGTTATTATATCAAACAAAAGATTGTCTGATATATTTATTAGGGCTCTGCCATTGGGGTTAGTGGTATTGCAATTCCACTGTTCGTGTTTACAATTCAGATCTCCGGCTATTATAACAGCTGGGCCTAAGTTGAATAGGGCTTCTAGGTCTTTCTTAATAAGGGTTTTCTGGCACACGAGGTATGCTGAGACTATGACTAGAGGTTGGTGGCCAGTCATTGCTAGTCTGCAGGCGGATACCTCCATACCTACTAGTGGTGGGGTGACTAGAGGCATGCAGTGTAGAGATCTTCTGAAATAGATCAGGGTGCCGCCACCACGGCCTATCCTGTCATGTCTAGTGACCCGATAGTTAGAGATCTTTGGATCTCTTTCACTCGGTTTCAGGAAGGTCTCCTGCACTAGTAGTATATCTACTTGATTGGTAACCAGGAAGTCATGGACCAAGTCGCGCTGGTTTCGAAGGCCGTTGGCGTTATAAGTCGCCAGAGTCAATGAGCGTGGTTTATTTCTACCTACATGCGCCATTTGTTACCGGTAACAATAATTTAACTAGGTTGTTTAGTTATAACGACCTAAGTACCTGGAGGAGGTACGCGTGATCCATTTCGATCACGAGTTGATCCCGGAGGGAGGGTTGATCAGACTCTGCAACTTGTCTCAGTTTTCGAGCCAAGAGTTGGACCTCTGCTAGGTCGAAGGCAAGTTCTTGGCGAATTTAGTCGCCAAGGCTAAGTCCTCCGCTAAAGAGTGGTGGGGTGACGGCCCAGAAGGTGCTTTTAAAATGGGGGCGGGGGCAGGGGTTGCTGGGGGTAGGCCGGCCAAAATTGGGGCGCGCGTCCTTAGTGGAGGGAACGCTTCCGTCGTGGGAAGACCCGTCCAGTGATTTACCACTGGAGGGGGGGCCGCCACGAATGCGGGTTTGTTCGGCACTTTTCTAGTGCCTTTTTGGGCGTTGCCCTTTCCGACCTTACGTTTGGGTCGGGGGGCGGCAGGACAGCCTCTGTAGTTAGCGGGGTGACCCGCTTGGCCGCAGAGAATGCAGCTCGGTGGCTCCGGGGAGTCCCGGGTGCGTGTGCACTCCGAGGTCCCGTGGTCGCCCAGGCACTTGACGCACCTGGGACGGGATTGACAATGTAGGGCAGAGTGCCCATAAAGTTGGCAACGATGACACTGCCGCAGTGTATGTTTTTCGTGTGGGCGTTCCACACGAAGGCCAGAGAGGCCACAGACCTTCTCAAGTTCGAAGATCTTTTTCCCCTCTGGGGAGAGGTCGAGGACAACCAATACTAGGTTTAGAGGAGACTTTGTTGCGTCGCCTCTGTGCATACGGTGCACTTCGTGCACTGGTACAGCTTGGGACTTAAGGTCCTCGAGAATGTAGGAACACTCGATTTCCTGTGGGAGTCCGCGGATTACAGCCCGAAGGCGTTTTTCTTCCGGCAGGGCATAAGTGTAGTAACCGATTTTACGGTCACATAACAAGGATGTTAGGGAGCGGTGGTCACTTGAAGACGTGACCATAACTTTGATGCCGTGTTGGGTATCACGGGCTTCTTTATAGAGATTGCCTTACCTGGCAGCTCCTTAGCGAGTTGAAGCCAATGGGCTTTCTCGCGGATGATCAGGGGTGGCGGCGGGCGCTGTGAAGGTGGCCCAGGGCGGCTGGAAGGTGCCGCTGTTGGTTTTGTGGCCGCAGTGGGAGCGGGGTTGGGGGGACCTCCTCTGGGTCTTCCGTTTTTGGTACGATTGACGGTTATGAAACCGTCATCGTCCTCGTGGTTTAAGGGGATGTTCGCGGGAGGCGCGACATCCATGGGGGTGATTTTATCAGCCGGTGGAAGAGGGCATCCCTGAGGTATTGCGGACCGTCAGGAGATAATTCGATTTCTCGACGAGAATCGATTACGCGGTGTATGGGCGATCGCGAACGCGATGTCGTCGAGCTCGCGGAGCTCGATCGCGGTTGTCCCGACGCGGAACCGCGAGAAAACGAGGCGCGTGATTTTGGTGCCACACGGTGGGCATCGTTGAGCGGGGGTGCGGGCGGCGGGCGCACCGGTAACACGGCGGGTACGGATGCGGGGGGCGCGGGCGCTAAGGCAGAGCGCAGGTGGTCAGCGATAAGCGCGGTGGCGGGGGTCGCGGGGGGTGCGGTGGTCGCGGCAGATGCGGGTGTGGGGGCCCCTTGCACGTGTAACTTGCAGGACACGGGTTTCTCGGAATTAAGTTCCGAGATAACGGACGCCATTGATTGGGACTCCGGAGTCCTCAAATATTGGTCGAGCGCTTGAGGGAATTGCTGTCGTAAAAACGACAGGAAACCCTCCAACTGCAATGGAGAGAGCTCCACGCCGTCCATTGTCCCTGAGGGGGACGAACGATTTGGTGGAAAAACCACCTGATGACGCACTTTTCACTGCACTGTCACAGAAAAAAAACACAGATCGACCGGGTGAACGAACGAACACAACGAACACGAATAACGGACAGCCGAGGCGGAGCGAGAGACGTGCGCGCGCGACGAACGACAACGGGCGAATGTGTTTGGCAAAATAATCGCGCGTTGCACGAATAAGTACATGTCCATCTTGAGGAATGCGGTAGTGCTGTGACCTAATTAATTATGGTAATGTCGATAATAACTACCAATTTAGTCAACAGCTGTCAATTTGGTTTATTGTAACTTAAGGTAATTTTGCAAATTATGAAATAAAATAAATGTGATAAGTAATTACTTATTTATTTCTAATAGAGAAAAATGTTTTCTAAATTCCAATTCAATCACTATCAGATGAAAAGACAACCGACAGATCAGAGTCGGAAGCAGTATATTCGCCGTCGCTGACTTCAAGCGGAGTAGTCATGGTTTATTCACAATAAAATAACACAATAGCGTTAGCGTAAATTTTCGATATCGATAAGCGCGCGTCACAACCGTCAAGGACTACACTCGACTTCAGACAAATGCGGTGAAGGGGGCGAAGGCGGGGCGAGCTGCCCCCCGCGCGTCGCCTCTTGCCCCCATGGACATGAACTCGCGCGCCTATAATAGGTACTTTAAACGCGTGGTTCTTGTGCGTGCGAGTCCATAATTCACATTAGTATAAGGCGAGTCGTTTGAAGCCGAACTACCGCGTGCCCGCGCCGCAGCTTATCGATTGGCGGATGACATATTCAACAAAATTTGTTTCCTAAGATCGTTTTTCAAACCAAAAATTGATTGTTTGTTTAAACCTAGAGTAAAAATATTATAAAGAATAATTGTTGTGATTTTTGTGCTATTCATTAGATAGATAGATTCGGTAGTCTGTTATTATGTTATGTTTAATTTTGATTACAATATTGATCTGTCTTTGTCTTTAAAATGTAAGAAGACTGGACGACAAGTTAACATTACGTTAGATAAAGACACTGTTTTTTTTGACATTAAAATTTTATTAAAAATGACTTTTATAATAAGTTATAATTGTATTTGTTTTGTGACAGAATTTAAATGTTTTCGCTTTTTAAAATTAGTCATAATAAAGTTGATTTGGTATATGTATTGTTTCATGTTTACACTTTATTAATGGTCCATGTTGGAACGAAAAAGGAAAGTTCAGTTAACCAGGTCAGATCAATCCGGCCGGATTGAAAATGAGGCCGGATTGCAATCCCTACTTCACATCCATAATTGTGAAACTATTGACATGATTAAGGGGTAAATTATCAAATTAAACAACGAACAATGGTTACAAAATCTAAATTTATTAACATTAGAAAAACTTTATAAACTAATCAAAGACACTACATAATTCGGCAGTATATTAAAATAATTATAATTTTATACTCGAGAATACTTCCTTTCATGATTTACATTTAAAATTATATTTTATTTTGAAAAAAAAAATGCTGCGTACCACTCGCGTTCATCCAATTTACAATTATAGCTGATTTTAGCTGAAGATATTTGGAAATAATAAAATACATTTTCATGAAATACAATAATATTGTACATGTTTAGAAACCGAAGATGAATATATTTTTTATTACTGAAGTAAAAACAAGACAAAAAAAAGATGGCGATGTCTCAAAAAACGCTCCAGTTTTTAATTAGACACGTTTGGAATCCGTTAAGTGGTTATACAATTTAAAAAAAAAACACAATAATAGTAGGCCGTTTATATAAGTCTCAAGAAAGCACCAAGTCGTTGAGATAATAAGAATACCAAAAACTGACTAGATGTAAAGTTCAGGCACTTAAGAAAACTAAATAAAAACTGACTTGACAAATTCAATTTATTCGATTGCACTAACGTATACCATGTCCAGGCATTTATTTTACTTTTGACGTTTGCACGCCTATCAAGGCTACGTTCCACAAGAGACTCACAAAGACCGCGCTTTTTCCCATTCCACTTGCGGGCGTCACAATCGTAAACTCTAGTGGAACGGATTATGGCGCGTTGATGTCATTAAGGACGAAATACACAAATGTCATTGGCTGATTTAAAAATCGCGCCTTTTTCTATGTCAACCGATAGAGAGAATTAATGCTCTGTGGTAACACTCACTTCGACACAGCTTTTGACATGGGTCGTTGTGAGCGCTGTGTGATCGAAAATAATGTCGTCATTAGCGACGTTTGTGACACGACCATAACGACCGTGGTCGCCATTTGGAACGGCAGACGGAGCATTTTGGGCGTTGTGCTAAAGGAACGCGCCCCATGTTGTAAATTCTTGATAGTAAAATTTACATGTCTTATTAAAATTATGTATAACGTTTTTATATTTAAATTTTGCTATGGCTAAATTAAATAATGACATTTTTATAAGGCTCTCATGGCAATATGTGTAGAATAGATTAAGAGGTGGGCACTAAGAATAGTGCTGCGACCGTGTATCTTCCGACACTTCAATATATCGAGTGGCTACCTCGTTTGTCGCATTGCGGCATGTAACTACAAACATGTTTTAGCTCGTCTATTTTATATTTTGTCTATGTCGTATTTGGGAAATAAGTAGTATTATTAGAATTTGCCACTAAGGCAGGCAAGGGAATCTTCGTCCATACAGCCAATTCTGAAGTCTACGCAGGTATAGGTAGCATATTTGAATTGTAGGCTACGACTGACGCCATTGATCGGAGTTCTTGTGAAAACTCGAAACACCACATTTGACTATACAGTTCACAATTCACACAAAAACACATAATTACTACTCATTAGCTATCAATACCCTATAACCATTGTGTATTTTAGAGTATTTTTACACATTTTTAGCAAATAAAACTGTACAGCCCAATTTACCCTTTCAGTTCCGGCTAAAAACTCGTAAATGATTGTTTTCTTTCTTTCTATGTCACAGTTGTCATACCTCATTTTTTCAGGCGATATAGCGCGCGTTCTTTTAGTATCTCACAACGCCTAAAATATTTCGTCTGCCGTTCCACATGGCGACCACGGTCGTGGCGAAAATGTCACCAATGACTTCCGATTTTCCTTTACGTAGCGCTCACGACCCATATCAAAAGGTGGGTCGAGTAACTGTTCCACTTGAGTTTCGTGGTCGTTGTGAGTCTCTTGTGGAACGTAGCTATAGTAGTGCCGGTCCGTGACACATTTAATGCATAGACTATAAACTATCGTCATCATATCTAAATTTAATCGTAACTAATCGTTTTCAAATTAAAGATTTATTGTTTTAATTTTTAAAGTTTTAACATGTAGATTTTAGGCTTGTTTATTACGCAATACAATATTTTTAACAAATTATATAGGTGCACTAAATCGATTACAATTAATTGGCAAAGAAACTCAATTTTTACATGAAATTGAATCTTTATCCTGTAGGGCAACGAATTGATCAAAGATCGACTTGTCAGAAGTAAAATAAACCGTTGGACGCAGTATAATGATTGTCTTAAAGTGCTGAGTTCGAAATATTACTGACTGCAGTGCGATTTATGACCCACTGTCAAGCTATGTTGTCCATTAAAAACATATATTCATTAGTAATTTAGTGACAGTGAAAATATTCTATAATACTAATCTATAATTAAGAACGGAAAAAACACACAGAATAAATTACATTTATGTAATTGTCGAGACCAGCTTTGAATACTCATTTAAAATATCATACACATTTAAAGCAAATTTTATTTATCGATGCATACGTACAATTTTGTTGCACAGCACTATAGTTCGTTAGAACTATGGATTTTGAATTTTTCGAGAGTGCTGGGGGGCTAAAAATGAAAAATGCCGTCATTCGTTCAAATCATTTCAGCCATCAGACTGCCACTGGTGGACATAGACCTCCCGGAAAGAACGCCACAATGACTAGTAGCGCCTGCTCTTTGTGTCAAGTCTATTTTTCACAAATATACACACACAAGCACACAAGCACACAGACACCACACACACATACACACCACAAAATCACATTATTGCACACATACTCCACGCATCTGAGCAAACACTTTCAGTACAGTAATCTAACATAGGGTGGAGAATTTCAACATTTTGCAATGTTTACTTTAGCCTTTGTTGTATTTCGTATTCCGTTGCAAACGAAATACAACAAAGGCAACTGTAATAAGGTTGAATCCTAGTTCGGGACTTTGGTAGTTGACGGACTGCACAACTTTTTTCCATTTTTATGGATTGTGGCTATGAATAAATGATTTTTATTTATTTATTTGGATTTCACTTGCCCACAGCATCGGTCGCCGCGCACGAGTGCGTCTGTGGCTTTTAACCTATGGCTACGCACCTCGCGAAAAGAATTTATGTGCTTAAAGTACTGGACGTCTTAGTGGTCAAAGTTGCATTAAAGATGATTCGTGTATTCATCTGCGAAGTTTGAATTTGTCGCCCTCTGAATTGAATTTGGATTTAAGAGTTGCTCAAATATTTGAGAGATGTTGCAGTATTCGGCCGTAAGATGTTGATTGAAAAGGGGACGTTTACACTTTCATAAATTCTTTGTACCAGATTTCTTTTAATTGTTGATATATTTGAATATTGTAGGGGTTTATTGGTTTCAAGCGAATTAGTCGTCTCGTGCAAGTGTCATTATTAATTGTTGAAATTCACATAAATCCATTAAGTTTTACGTATTCATCGATAACTTTTACGATTTCTCGTCTTTCAAATAGAATTTAGGACTAATGTTTTCCATATTATAAAATGCCGTGTTTGTTCGGGATTCACGTAAAAACTACTGGGCCGATTTCGATGCCGTTTTCGCTAATAGACAGCAAATTCTGAGACTTATAATCTGCGCTACATTTTATCCCGGGAAACAAGCGACAATTTTCTGGGAATTATTTAAAATGACCAGATTTAAAAAATCGTATACCAATATCATTGTATTCGCTGATCGATAGCAAATTTTATGTAATAAAATGTGTGATTTTTTATTCCGGGATTCCCGCGGGAATTTTCCCGGGAGTGGTTTGTAGTTGTTCCGGTTCATTAAAATTAGCTTATTCCTCACCGTTTTCAATAAAACGATTGCATACATTATTTTTTAAATGCTACAGTACTTTATATACCTGGAATCCCGCGGGAATTTCCAGTCAAGCGTGGACGAAGTCGCGGTCATATCCTAGTACATAAAACATAAAATAAAAATGTTACTGAAATCAAAATTTTTTTTTACATAAAAATGATATATATGTAACTTCTTTAAATGTGTATCATATCTTCACTAAAATATGTAAAAACTAACTGTCCTGTATTAACATCGAAACCAAGTCCAAACACTATTTACAAGTAATTCTCAAAATCACTCAAACTTCATTTGGTACTTGTTTCACATCAATGCCTTGACTTGTTTCTGTGACTTCTACAATTGAATTGTTTTCAATATGTTTCAAACCTGTATCAACTTTATTAGAACTTGTTTCTCCTAAATTTAATTCTTTACCAGTCACTTCTATTGAGTTTTCCTCTGTACTGTTTTCATTTGAACTCTTTTCCTTGGCTTCTAACTTTATAATATCTTCGTCGGTCAATTCAATGATTTTTGGGCCATTTGTAATGTCTACATCTTTCAAAATCTCTTTCAAAACATCATTGGGGTCATCTAAATCATCATCGTTAACAACTTCTAAATCGCAAAGATTAATATTAGCATTATTAATCGCTTCTATTAAATTTTCTAATGTTTTATCATCAACTTTATCTGAATCTAAATCATCCTGAATATTTATTTCTACAATAACTTCATCATCATTTGGGTCATTTGCAACTTGTTCAACCTCAACTTGTTTATTGTTGACTTGTTCAACCTCACCTTGTTTATTGTTGACTTGTTCAACCTCATCTTGTTCACTGGCAACTTGTTTGTCATTTTGATCGCTTTCCTTAACTTCATCTTCTTTGATATCAGGTTTCTCTGAAACATTCTTTTTGTCTTTGCTTTTTTTAGATTTAGATTTTTTCTTCTCTTGTTTTGGGGGTTCTTCGGGTGTGCTTTGCTGTTGTTTGCTTGTAAGTACGTTTAATTGACTTTGTAAGTGAGCTAGACTCTGTCTTAATTGAGCGCAGTTCGCTGCCATCGCATCGACCTATTGATCAAAGTTAATGGTTATTTGAAGTATTTTTATTAGTATTAGACAGATTTACAGCACTTTTACTTCTCTCATAAAAACATTACTAAGAAATTTTCTTACTTTGATATTTTAAATTTAAATCAAAATCATAATTATAATTAAATTGACTTATATCAATGACTCTCATATAACTTTCGAGTTGGTGAACAGTGGACCTTGTTTGAATAAAACTTTTGAATTTGTATTACTCAGTGGATATTATTTACAAATATTCAAACACAATAATTAATGTTACATTTAGAACATTTGTAAGATTGTTTGATTTTTTACCTTTGCATTGGAGGCGGGCGCGGGCGCAGGCGTGGGGGCTGGGGCGGGCGGCGGGGGCGGCGGGGTGGGGAGCGGCGGCCTCTCAATATTATTGTCCTTCAGTGTACTCAATAATACTGTACGTTCAGCCTATAACGAAATAAAATATTTATACAACTACATATGCGTGTCGCGTTGAGGAATGACGACTGTATTTGTGTAATGTATTTGAATCTACTCCATTTACTTGATTTATTCCTGTTAATTCCGCGAATAATTTATCTACATGATAACTGCTTTTAATATAAACACGTGTTTGTGGCGCTTTGAAGGTGTGCGGCAAAAACCGTTCGTATTACCGTTATTTAAGAAAACTAATATAACGAACTTCTGTTGCTAAAAATCATTTAATTGAGGTTAAAAGCAGAGACGAAAAATTTAACTAGAAGATTGATGGGTGCCAATGTAAAAGTAGACCAAAAAGAAATGTCTGGATCTGGAAAAAAATCACATATAAGACCCGGGCACCTAAAGTGTGAAATGAATGAATGAATGAAATGAAATGAATGAATGAATGAAATGAAACGAATGAATGAATCTTTATTTGTAGAAATACAGGTATTAGTTGTACAAAAGATGGTAAACAAAGTGAATTGGTCTCGCTGTATTTGACCTAAACATGGCCATACAAATATTTGGGTTTTCGCTTTGAGTCCACCTTCATTATGCGCACCGCAAAGAGTGGAACTCACTACCTGAGTCTGTTTTTCCCGAAACCTACAACTTGGGTGTCTTCAAGTCACGTGTAAATAGGTACCTTCTAGGTAAGCGTGCTGATCTTAGACCATTTCCTCTCAAATCATGTCAGAGCTAAAAATATATATATAATCATTTACCTAATAAAATCCCTAATGTCATAAAAACACTTTTCCATCAGCCATGAATGTAATTTTAATTTTAATTTTCTTATTGGCAATTCTCTTATTGATATGGGAATCGAATTAACGACTTTTATGATCATAACTTGGCAGTTTTTTTTTGTCTTAACGTAGTGTTGCAGACGGGTGTGGGCTGCAAACCGGGAATAAATAGGTACAATTGAAAAATGCTAAAACTACTTCTGTTCTTTTTCTTTAGGTTTCAGTCTTAGTCTTACTTTTGTGACCAATAACAGTTGTGAAATTTTCTACTTGAAAAAATCCTTCTAAATATATAAAGACATAAAAAAAAATTGATAGTATTTCTATACCTGTAAGGTCCTGCACAAACTCTGCATATGGTGCAACTGTCTCGCACTGGCGCCTGCCCTTTCTTCACTCGCCTGCCGTTCCGTACACATCTCTATGAGTGCCGATTGGGACGTCTCCCAGCGTTTCTTCCAAGAAAGTGACTCTTTTTCAAGTTTTTTTATTTTCTTTGACATCTGTAAAAAAATACACAATTGCCTCTTTTAATAATTTTATTTTTATTTGTGTGTGTAAGTGTAATAAAAGAGAGGGCATATTATTATATTCTTGTAGAATGCACCAAAAATAACAATGAGAGACAGCGACTAAGGAGAGACTTATGCTTAGACCTTGTCTGTCGATTGCATGAATATGCAAAATCACTATTATTTTATACTTATTTATTTATTACTATTATTTTATGTGCATGTAAGGTTTTGTCTTCACGGACTAAAATGGACGTTTGTCAAAAAAATCCTTAAAATAAATTTAAATATATATATATATATATATATATATATATATATATATATATATATATATATATATATAAACAAGAAGAAGCCATTGATAAACCTCCACAGATAGCGGAAAAAGAATTGAAACGAATGTTTAAAATAAGATTAAAAGGAAAATTACAAACTAAAAATATCTATAATATGTCGGAGAAGCATTGTCCTCGTGACGTCGTCATTAGTGGTTGCGAGTATAATGGGCGTCATCAGGGTAAAATGCGAGCACAAAACACAATGGTCGCGGTTCATATACTTTTAATTTAGATTTAAACAGTATTTTGTCACAGTTAAGACCGAGCAGCGGGTTCAGGACACCGATCTTACTTTAACCCTTTCCTTTTTCACGAAAACTCGTCCGCATCTCTTAATACAGATGGCGCCTCGACCCCGCTCGAGGCACATGCTCTGCTCTGATTGGTCGCTTGTTAAATTACAATATTCATAACTTTTATTAGGTTAGGACGATTTTTAAGTTATAGAAAGATTTAACAAATCAAATTTAATTAAATTAATAATTTTAAAAGTAATTAAAATGTAAACAAATAATATTGTGCGTTATGCATGCAAACAACAATCAACCCGACTCATAGCTTTCTCCGACATATAAGGTTAGGGAAAAAGTTTCTTCACATTTTATATACAAATTCAAAAGGTTTTTTTTATAAAGTTTATTTACATTTGACTAAAGTATGTATAACTTTTTGCCATCTTGTAGGTAGGGACGTGATCCCATTGCTACAAAAATTTTGGGGCTTCTGATCAAAAAACTGCGACAAGTGGTTTTGGCAGTCCTCTCGTGATGTTAACCTGACACTGCCAAAGAATTCTGCAGAGACTGAAACAGGTGAAAATGTGAAGGTGCAAGGTCAGGACTATACGGCGGATGCATTAACACCTCTCAGCCAAACTCTCGTAATTTTTGCTGAGTGGCTAAAAAAAACCACACCCCTTCTGTTGATTAATTCCGGTCGCTTTCTCTCAACTTTTTGCTTTAATCTCATCAGTTGTTCACAGTACAGTTCAGAATCGACGGTCCTGCCTGGCGGTAACAGCTCATAATGAATAATGCCCTTCCAATCCCACCATACACATAGCATCACCTTGTTACGAGTTAACCTGGGTTTCGCCACAGTCTGTGAAGCCTGACCGACCTTTGACCACGATCTTTTTCGCACTTCTTGTCGTTCGTGATCCACTTTTCATCACCAGTTAAGAGCTTCTTTAAAAATGGTTCAGTTTCATTACGTCGTAATAAAGGATCACAAATGAGTACACGGTTCATTAGGTTTCTTTCAGTGAGCTCGTGAGGCACCCAAATATCGAGCTCTTTTGTGTACCCAGCTTTTTTCAAATGCGCCAAAACCGTTTTGTGGTCAATTCCTAGTTCTCCAGCTACATCGTAACTACTAATATGCCGATCTTGTTCCACTTTTTCAAAAATGGCATCAATTTTATCCGTAACAGGACGACCAGAGCGACGTGCATCTTTGATATCAAAATTTCCGGATTGAAAACGCTTAAACCAAATTTGCGCTACTCTCACAGATACTGCATTAGGTCCATAAACATCTCAATTTTTTTTCGCGTCTTGTGTTGCATTTTTACCTTTTTTGTAGTAAAATTTTAAAATATATAGAATTTCTTCATTAGATTCACTCATTTTAACAATAAGAAAAACAAATGAAAATCACACATTTTCCTAATTTGAATTTTTGAATTGTCTTCTTTAAAATTAAAACTTTTAAATGATACCAAAACCAGCCAGATACAAATGGTATAGCCAAAGAGATCTTATTACAAGTTCATACATACTATATGTGAAAAGACTTTTTCCCCAACCTATTATATATGTATATATATATATATAAATCTGATGACCTCATATAATGTGTCACATATGAATCATCTAGTAATTTGTTTTGTCTGTACGAGTATTTTCTTGTCATTGATGATAGTAAAAGTATAAAATGGGTTTACAAAATTATTGATACATTTTATTACAATTTATACCGCGATTTAACAGTAGCTGTAAAACAAAGTTGGGGCATAAGTCACATGCATTCGACTTATAGTCGTGGTAGCGTAATGGCTAGCGCAAGGACCTATACTCAAAAAGGCCGCGGGTTCGATCCTGGCCGGAACGCATGCACCACTTAGGCAGTTTTCTGACCTAATGTGCATATTGTTACAATTACCACGTACTAATAACGGTGAAGGAAAACATCGTGATGCAACCTGCACATCGAGATAACCGATGTGTCAAACCTGCCAAGCCGCCTTGGACATGTGTGGCGGGTATACTGTCCGTTTCCCCTATAGTGGGAGGCCCGAGCCCAGCAGTGGGACATTTATGGGCTGCTATTATATAATTTATATCACATGCATTATCTATGGTTAGCATAGTTTTTAAATATTTTGACAGCACGGAAAATCGTTTCAAAGGGACGAAAAGTACTGTTTTCATTCCTGTAATCAGGCAACTCCAAGAGTACTTTCAGAATATGAGAAATGAAAACGAATTTTGTTTAACACATGATTGAAGACCACAACAAAAATGGTTGAATTACTTATTATT
Organism: Dendrolimus houi; assembly: GCA_039645545.1. Classification (NCBI taxonomy): domain Eukaryota; kingdom Metazoa; phylum Arthropoda; class Insecta; order Lepidoptera; family Lasiocampidae; genus Dendrolimus; species Dendrolimus houi. The sequence goes on along the minus strand of CM077137.1, from coordinate 1,014,961 downwards.
TATTGTAAGCTGGCTGACTTGCGCCCCCTTCACTGCAAGTCTTTGGTCAAGGTTTAATTAAGCTTTGAAGGTTACACAATTTTTAATTAATTCATAACAAAGTTTAATTAATTTATAAACGCAGATAGCACTCGAAGTGTCTCGTACGAGGATGTGTGCAATTCTTGTGTGGAACATTATTGCTGTAACATATTTGACAGGCGTTCCCGTGCCCACTTCGCTGGTCTTAAAACAATTTTACTTTTTGATTCACAATCAAATATACTCTTAAGTCACTCGGGAATAATGTAACTGTTCACTGGTGAAAGAATTTTCAAAATCGGATATGTACTACCCGAGATTACCCCGAACATCCAAACTCACAAACTTTGCCTCTTTATATTATTAGTATAGATTTCAATATATAACGAATTTTACCTTTTCCATCTGTTCTTTGAATCCACCAAATACGGCATTGCTTTTGACCAAAGCATTTTGGAACTCGTCATATTTATCAGTATAGACAGCCAATTGACTTCGCAGCCCTAAAAGCCAAAACAAGATTTTAGTAATTGAGCCACTATCATTTACAATCTACACAAGATTTTCACAGCCTAGTCTTTGGTTTAAACAAAATTGCACATCTGTGGTGCCCGTAAACCATAGAACCCACCACCAGTTTCACAGAGTTAGAGTCGATTAAGAGAAGAGCCAAGAGGATGATTGGTAGGCCTGGTGGGTAAGCAACCTGTTTGTCAATACAAGGCTTCAAAGCCTAGAACATTGACGCTGTCTAGTCGTTTTGCCTCCATATTCCTTCTGTCTATGGCAGAGCTGTAGTATGCGCTACCAGGTTTCCCGGAAAGTACAATTCAAGTTCTCACAAGGTTTGTGTGAATAGTTATTGAGACTCCAGGTTGAGAAACAGGTATAGGGATCTAGGGTAACATATTCCATGTATGACCGCATCAGTTTAACAATATGAGTGATTATGGTTAAATGTGAACCTATTTCTAGTATAACGATGAACCAGTGTTCAACTCACCCAGCCATAATTTATAAAACAATATTTATGAGAGAATGTCTCATGTGAATGTGACTCCCAGAATACAGGCCAGTCCTAGATTGAGAGCAAGTACCCAACTCACTGTCTCAAACTATGTACAGTGAATGAGACTCCCAAAATACAGGCCAGTCCTAGGTTGAGAGCAAGTACCCAACTCACTGTCTCAAACTATGTACAGTGAATGAGACTCCCAGAATACAGGTCAGTCCTAGGTTGAGAGCAAGTACCCAACTCACTGTCTCAAACTATGTTACATTTATCATAAATAAAATATATAGAGTGCATGATTTTTTTTAAATGCCTACTGTATAGGAGGATATAGACAATTTGTTTGTAGCTTACGAACAGAGGGCTCGAGTGCCATAAAAATTCCTTGGCAGCACATCTCATTAACACCAAAGATTATGGTTTACTAATTGAAAGACACAATTAGCTATATTGTGACAATGAACGAAAATACTATTTATACACGAATTATAGACCAGACAGTCAATACAGTTCAAAGCTTTTGACTAATAACAGATAGAAAAATAAAAAACTAATGAGTGTCTTCCAGACACCTGGTTGGAACAAAGTTTTGACGACCATCAAAAACTATTGCAGACCATGGCTATTCTTTTATTTCAGATCTTATTTTCCATTGCGTTAAAGTTCACAATTGTATAGTAATATGCGGTCAGCATTTTTAATTTCCGTTACATTTGTTTTCAACATGCGATAATGGAACTTTGTTCCAAAGAAATTAGATCCTGTCTTACCTGTCTCAGTGCCTTGCAGTTCAACAATCTTGGCCATGTACTGAGCCATCTGCACCTTGAGTTGTTCCATTTCGGCCAACATCCTCTCTTTCTCCGCTTGATGTTCCAAACTCGCCTTTTGGAGCTTCGCATCGGAGAGCTGGGATTCTAAAGCCATCTGTTTGGCCATCTTGTCCACCTATTAGTAAATTATGAAAATTATTTTATTAATATGGAACCAGCAAGCCAGCAAAAAGCACACCAAAAGGAAACTGGTTACCATAACTTACAGATTTTTGCAACAGCAGGAGCTGAACTCTGCTCTTTCAATATCTTGCCTTTGCAAAGATATTCAAAGTAAGATTCTATTGCGATAATCTCAAAAATTCGTATTCTACCAAATCCACATATCTTCTGGATATGGTAAAGCCAGAATAATTGTAGAAAAAATTAGTATTTCCATTAGTAGAAATGGCGTTAACCGAAATGAATATTGAAATGATATCAAAAGTAAACATTTACTTGGTGAGTTTTCGGTTAGAAATATTTGTTAAATAATTAAAATAGAGTGGCTTGCCACGGGTACACCTTTGGAATTAACAGAATACTGAAACCAGGCAAATTTACGATTGAGACAACAGTATCTGGTGATTTTGATTAGATAGTAATTAATATCAGAATGCCCCACAAGCGAAGTAATGCGTTACCAGCTTATAGACTGGGATAGAGAAGGTGCGATGGAAATGATTGGATAAAAGGGATGGATTACAGGGATCATAGGGAAAGTATTAGAACATTTGGTTAAAAATCAACCTCTACCACATAACTTTTTTACTGTATAAAATCTTATTTACAAGATCGGATATTCCAAGTACTCGTAAATTGTGATGGTCGAAATTCAAAAATATAAATGCGGGTGTAGCGCAAGGATCTGTGCTCGGACCTGTGTTATACACATTTTTTACTGCTGACATTCCTATAACTTCTGGAGTCCTCTCTGCTACTTTTGCAGATGATGCAGCCGCTTTAGATTCTAACAATGATATGAAGAAAGTCTACAATCACATTTGAATGCCACAAATATGTAGATGAAAAGATGGAAAATACGAGCTAGTACTTCAAAGCCTACACATATAACATTTACCTTAAATACTGGGACCTGGCCACCAGTACAATTGGGTACTGATAAACTGCCTCATAACGATATAGCAAGATATCTTGGGATATATCTAGATAAACGACAGACATGGAAAACGCACATTGAAAAGAAGAGAGATGAACTGCGTACTCGTTTACGTTCACTGTCATGGCTATTAGGAAGATAGTCCAGACTGAGTCTCAATAATAAGTTAATCATCTATAAAGCTGTTCTGAAGCCTGTTTGGACTTACGGCATAAAACTATGGGGTACAGCTGGTAACTCGCATCTACAGATTCTACAGTGTTGTCAAAATACAGTATTCCGTACAGTCCTTAATGCACCGTGGTTCATATAAATTCATGAAATGCAGGAGTACTTAGAAATGCAAAAAATTAAGGAAGTAATAAACACTGTAGTACTATCCCTTACAAAAAATATGCTAATTAACCACACAAACTAATTGGCTGTAGCCCTCACTGATACTAGCTAAACTGTGAAACAATTGAAACGATACCACATTTGTGAGCTCCAAGGTCGGGATTAGCAAATAAATTTATTAAGAGATGTCCTTTAATGTAAAGATTAATCACAAACGTCAAATCTTCTTACATCATATCTGCTTATAGCGTTGCCACTGATTGCAGGAAGGAAGAAAATTATTTTAAAAAATCAACATCTCTTCCCTTTGGGAAAATCAATGCCAAGTACGTTGGAGTCGTTAAATTAAAAAGAAAGAGCCTTTTCGCTTAGTTTGACATTCTTATACAAAAATGATACTTATAAGCTGTTATAATATAATATACAGTATTTTTTATAGGTTATTTAGTTTTCATGAAAATCAGCCTTCAGACACATTTGATTTGTTTTCGCTATATTATATAGTTCCAGATTTAGCCGATTTAGGTGTTTAGACTTAGAGACCAAGGAATGTACCTGTATACACTGACAGTCAAACATCACAAAAACATAGGAGTCCCTTACTTTTTAATTGCGAAGTTAGCAAATGGGCAGACAGTCCACATATTAAAAAGTCTTTACAGTCGCCTATAGATGTTTGCAACACCAAGTGAATAGCTAATGTGTTGCTAGCTTTTAGGAAGTAATAGAGGGGATGGGAGAGGTTGGATGGAGTATAGGGGGGATGGAAGAGAGGATCAGACAGGAAGAATAAGATATGATAGACAGGGACTCATCGCACACAACACTATTCGCTGAAAGCTAACTGTTTCACACCAATATTTCATAAAATGTGGTATTACACCGATAGACCGCCCTGAGTACTAAAATTATGATAATGACTCAAGCATTCTTCTACATCTATACCGTCAAGCCAAATGTTTCTGTATGAGCAGTGTTTAAATTATTAAAACATAATTTAAATGGAAATAAAACGAATTACGGAACTGCTGTTTTAATTTAATAATTTTTTGATCTAAAATTGCAAAATATGTGATGACACATTAGGGAGGGAGGAGTCTGACAAATGTGACCAGCTGTGACAAGTAGGGAGGAGAGTCATGAAAGTCGTACAATGTAATTTGTGGATGGCCCCAAAGGAAGAAACTTGAGATTATTACCTGCTGTTCTCTCAACTGATACTGCTGAACAACACTCTTGAATTTTTCAGTCATGCTGATATTGTCATCCCTTAATTTAGCATTCTTCTCATTATTCTGCTGCAGTAATGCTGTGATTTCAGTTAGCGTATTTTGGAATTTAGCCTGTGTTTCCTTCCGACGCTCTTCTTCTTCACGGATCTTGAGAAGTGATTCTTCCTGAAAGACACAAATGTTTAGTATCAAACAAAACTTCTCTAAATTATATATCAGGATGCAGTTCTAGAAGCTTTTACTGATTAAAATTAACACCTACAAACCATAGATACATATCTTTAAATCAAATCAATAAAGTATTACAATTTGGGGTTCATCCACAAATTATGTCACACAAGTTTCATGATTTTTTGACTCTCCTCCCTCCTTGTCACAGCTGGTCACATTAGCAAGACTCCTCCCTTCCTAGCGTGTAGCATGTGTGTGCATATTTTGTAATTATGCATCAAGAAATTATTAAATTCAAACAGCAGTTCTATATTTAGTTTTGTTTCCATTTAAATTATTTTTAATAATTTAAACACTATGCTCATAGACATAGATTTGGAAATATTTAAAAGTTTTTCATTAATAGTTCAAATTTCAGGTTTTAAAGCTTAAATGTATTAGATTTTAAAATGTGACATCAAGTAATTTAAGACCCCTCCCACCCCCTGTCACACAATGTCACATTTCGTCTAATAACATGAGACATATGCTCAATAACTTTTTGTTTTGTCTAACAAGTGTCATTTTATTTTTCCAAAATCTTGTCCTAAATTAGACAACAGATTAATTATTATCTCATATAACATATTTTCTAAAGCTAGTCTGAAAAGGAGAATGACAAATTAAAGCATGTCTTTTTTTCACCCCAAAATAAATGGTTTTTTTTGTGAAACTATTTTATTGGAATGACTTTCCAATCAATCCCAGAATCTTCCAAGATATAATATTGTTGCAAGCTGATACTAATCTTTTGCAGGTGTCTTATTACCTATTTAAATTTGAGTGATTTATTGTTCTCTCTAATCTCTTTGTTCAGACGTAAGACTTCATATAACCTTCTTTCCTGTGTTAGTATTTGATTCGAATTCTGAGAAGCCATTACGCCAAACATTTAAAGATTTCAAGACCAGTGGGTAGCATTTTGCTAGGAGGCCATGTCCAATTTGCAAACGGATGAGGGTCGGTCAGCCGGGAACTGCGCCAGTCGTGTCCTGACTGCGAGTGAAGCATTACCTAGTGCACTTTCAGAACTAGTACCTTATAACGACAAACTTTGCGCAATTTATATGATAATGATTTTCTGCCCTCCAGTTTGGTTTTGTTGTATTTGGCTACACTTGTAAGAACTGTGAATTACATGTGTGTACTTCAAAAAAACTTTGTGAGAATTTCAACTGCGTCTTCAAATTTACATCCTACAAATCCCCTACAAATTCATAACAATATTTACAGGTTTTTTAATTTCGTATTTGAAGAGAAATAGGTATTTGTACTTAAAATTATTTAAAATGTTCAAGAGCGAATATATTACCTTGATAGCTTTATTCTGTTTTTGCAACTCCCTACATAAATTCTCAAGCTTAGATTTAACTAGCACAGTCTTATTGAACTCTAATTGCAACTGTTCCTTCTCCTTTAATAGCAAAGCATGTCTTTTATCAGATTGTTTTATATAAAACTGTAATTTTTTATTGTCATCTGCTGTCTGTACATATTTCTTGCAAACAAGAGAGAGTTTCTCTTCAAGAGATGGTACAGAGTTAAGTGACTTCATGAATTGTTCTACATTTTTATCATCTTTCTTCAGACGGTCTTCTTTTTTTGATTTCTTTGATGTTTCTTGAGGTGGTGGTGTTGGGGATTTTTCCTGGAACATAAATAAACAGATAAGCTTCTATTGTTAGCCAAACATATTGTTGGACATGTTACTGGGGAGTTCCTTGCTGCTTCATCTCCTTAAAACCACAGTAACATATTATACAGCAGTGTATATAAAGTGTATGTATATATATGACTTTCAAAAATATCATCTAATGGAAATTAGTTTGAATAAATTAAAAACTTATTTTTACATAATAAAACAGGCATGTTTGAACAATGAACCTTTTTATTGCTTAATGGTTGGTTCCTATATATTACCGACCATTCATTTGCCTTATAATCAGTTAAAATTTGACATAAGTTCCATACAAGTAATGTCAAGATTCAACTGATGGTAGGACTAATGAATAGTAAGCTATAGAAACTGGCCATATAGCAATTTCTTCAAAACAATATGTTACTTTAGACAAGTTTTACACAAACCAATGTTGGTGTGCAACTGAAAATAATACCTATTAATTTAGCTTTAATGCTGAATTATAACCTTAAACTATACTACAATTTTCTTTATCTATATATATATAATTTTTCTGTACATGTGTTGACAGTGAACTCCTCCTAAACGGCTGGACCAATTTTGATGATATTTGTTTTTTGTGTAAGAATGGGTCCCCAGATGGTTTAGATTCACAATTGGAACTGGTAGGTGGTGCTGAGATCGGGTTCTAGAATCTCCTAATCACCTAGACCGATTTTGGTGATTTTGTTTTTATGTCATGAAACAAAGTCTTTTAGGAATTCAGAAAATATGGCGGTACAAAGTTCACCGGGTCAGCTAGTTTAATTTATATTTCCACAAGTTTTAACATGTAAAACTCATCCAATATGTCTCAGCCTCTTCTTGTACTTGTTATTCTACTCTAAGTAACACCTGCTATATTCTTCAAAGCCTGGCCTTACACTTGTCAATTTAGCTCATGTATAGCTAAGGCTAAACACTCACTGCAATTAAACCAGACAAAGCTGTGAAAGGATTGACATTGAGAATAATACTACACACTTAGCCTTTGAGGCTTCAGTGAGCTAAAGTCACAAGTGTATGGCCAAACTTAAATCATCATCATTAAATCACAATTGCCATTCTGTCTGTATTTGACCAATTTTCTTCTTTGCTCTTTTTTGTCATACTTATGTCCTCTGATCCTCTCCATCACCATTTTAGCTTTCTTATAAAACTAATACAACTAAATAAATATGACAGCATTTTGAATCCTCATGCTAAAACAATTTATTGTTATTATGGAAGTTCAGTAGTGCCATATTTCGTGACAATCGATTAATACTTAAGTACTGAATGTATCTCTTAATCTCTTAAACTATTTTAAATCAATGCAGAATTTGAACACCAATTATGACGTAACAAAGGTGTTCATAGGAAGAGCAATACAATTTGGCATCGAGCTGTCGTGAACCATAAAAGAAGAAAGCACGTGAATACAGAAATATCAAAAACATGTACCGATACTTGGCAAAAAGCCAACATAACTTTTAGGTTAAATATTACACCTGTTTTCAATAATATTTCGCATTCTTTTTAATTAAAACACCATTGGTAGTTGTCTAAAATGAATAACAAAGCAGTTTGTTGCGCAAAAATCTTATTACAATGCAAATTTCCTTGAAAATTATTAGTTTGTTCCGCCGACATCTGATCAGGTTCTATTAATAAATCGCCAGCGGTAATTAAATACTCTATACTCACAATATTAACATTATCAGGCACGGCATTTCCAGGCCCTTCGTTTTGCTTATCATCCGAAGCAGCTTCCATTATAATTCAGTTTACTCGGGCTAATTTTTCCAAACAAACGGATTGAAGCGTTTCGACATTTACTATTACAAAATAGTGATGTGACATGTTTTAATTTAACTAATATGAGAAAGCTCTCGATTATTATTTGCTAGCAATAATAGTGCACCAAATTCCATAATCTTAAACATGGGGTTAACTTTGTTGGACATAATTAAACAAAATATGTGATATTCTAACAGTTTCTGGGCAGAAGAAACTCCAAACACGAAACTTTCAATCCTTAGTTACACATGTATGTAACAAAGAATTGAAAGTTTTGTTTAATTATGCAGGTTTTCATGTCTTACTATCTAATGTTTTACATTATCGTTGATAAAAAGTAAGATTCCTAGTACGGAAACTAAGTAACAACAATGGCAAAACTTCTTCTGCATAAAAGAGTCTTTCACTTCCTTGGTCCTTGTTAATTCAAAATTCGAGTTAATTTATTTACAGAAAACATGAAGATACAAGAATATTTTTAAAATCAGATACATAGAAAGGTTTTACTAAAAAAAATATTATTAATATGATTATTTAATCCATTTTCACTATTACTAAAACTTAGTCTTAATCATTTAACAAATTTGTGGAATTGATTTGAACCCTGAATGATTTGGATCTTTGTTTTTGAATAATTATTACTTATTTTAAAAGTAAAAAAATATAGATTATATATTATTATATTTACTGGCGTAATTAACAAATTCTTCTATTTATTTATTACTTAAGTTATGCCCAACCCTATAGATTTACGTTCAGAAATAATTTACTAAATTTGAAGAAAAGATAAAAGTGAATTATTTGTTACGTAAATGCACCCGTAATATTATTAACATTTATCTTATTAATAAGTGTAGGATGAATCCAGTTTAATTTTTGTACTGTTTCTGAAACAAATTCTAAACGTTAAATTATAAATCCAGCAACAACTGGATAATTTCAGTTTGTCATTTTGTGTTAACCAATCAAATATTGAAACCTGTGTTTGGTAGAAAAAATATAATTTTCAGGGGGCTTTATAAATATGTTCTTAATAGCTATAAATACAGAGGTACATAAATAAAAATAATCTATTGATACGCTTCCACAAATAACAAAATAGATTAAATATTTTTTTAATTGCTAGAAGTGATCAAACAGACAGACAGCACACAGAAAGTGGCTTCCCTCGTCTAAAAAATTTAATACTGAGGGCGACGCCAACTCGTTGCCAGCACCTAGTGTGAAATAGAGGGCTTATTATTATAAAAGGAATAGGATAGAAAAGATGAGATAAGAGGAGGAGAAAGTGAATCATCGGAACTGATTCACCCAGTAAAACATGACTATAAAGCTTATAGCTAAAGGTTAATCATTTCGCGCCGATATTCTGTGAGATCGTGATATCACACCGAATGGGCCAGTCTAGCGACTTGTATTGAAGATAATGATTCAAATGGGGCTTTCCCGTGTGTAACACCTTAATTAATTTAATTTAAATTTTAACTCAATTAATTGTCGTTTATTACAGAGGAAAATCATATAATTTACAGCGTATGTATATATGTGTAGATTCCTTTCATGGTGTAACAGTAATTTGTTTAGAGTTTTAACGGCAACCCTGGCTATATCGTCCATCGCCGTCACTCCGTGTATCGGTCAGGCAACGTTTCTCTCTCACTCGCACGCATTCCTTCAAAAAGAACAGAAGCGTTGTGTAGGTGAGTAATTTTTTCAAGATAAAAGTTTTTAATAAAGGATTCGTTATTTTCTGTATTCTAATATTCTAATGCAAAGAAGAGGAGTCGATTTGTAGTTCAAGTGAAATATAAAGTGATTTTTTAATCAGGTATGTTTAATTTTCTTATGCAATTTTTCACATGCCGGTTGGTAAGTCGTTTATGCCAGTCCGTTATTTTTCAAGATTTTTGTGTAAGGTCAATGAGCTCGTGATAATCGTAGAACGATATGTAGTCTAGGGTATAATATGAGTGTCATGTAGGACTTATTTTACGCATGTGAAAGTTGAGGAAATCGGTTTTTTCCAGAATTTTTAATGTGGTCAGGACAAAGGCATTGCGAGTACATTGCCGCATGAATAGCCCAGTGGTGCGTCAAGTATAGATTAAGTTTTACAGTTACGTGTATAAAATAATACATAATCGCCGGTTTTCTCTATTGTAAGAGCTTTTTTTGTAGTGGTCGGTTAACCTACATTAATATTCCGTTATGAGTCTGACGACTGATGTATTTTTCTTCTTTTTTGTCGTCTCGTCTAATTTTCTAAAAATAAAAATGTGGAGTGTAGGTTGTTTGTAGTTTTTATAGTCAGTAATGTTGTTTTTCCAGTCTGCCTGCTAACTTTGCTTCTTTCTATAAATAGAATTACTTAGCCTACCACTTTACACATATGGTAATATGAAGGTTTATCTATTATCATAATTCAACCAGAAAGACAGATCTATGCCACTATGTAAATAACATTATACACATTGGGCACATGCTCCTTTAAAATATAATTCCCATTTTTCCAAATTAACAGAAACAGTTATTATATCTTTATTTTTTGCTTTACATTTTGAATCTAAGCAAAACAAGTACTAAAAAGACACAATAAAAGTAAATAATTATAAGGTAAGATATAAAACCATATTTTAATATTTAGCCTTATAATATTTACAATATTATCACTTAAACATTAGATTTCCAATGGAAACAATATTTAGCATATCTTCTGTCTATTTTAACATTAATATTATACAATGGTACTACTATAAAAGGTGATTTACATTCATTCCAACTACTGACTTCAAATTCAAAGGAAGCCAATGCTGATTTCATGCTGGCATCATATAAATTGATTTAAAGGCAGTATAGCACTATTAAGTGCTGACTTCAACACTCTTAACTGAATACAGTGTAAACTCCATGTAACATCACTTGATTTAACAACAAACTCTCTTAAGCGTTGAAATCACTTGGCTTTGTTTGGTTTAGCTTGTCTTCCATACAATGATACACTCTATATAGCATTACACCCACTCTCAATAATGACAACAATTAAGTAATAAAAAGTACCTTTTAAGTTGCAAAAATTAGTAAAAGTTGCGCAACTGTATAGTATATTCTTTTATCTTTTAGTATCGTAGCCCATAATAAACTTGACAGTCTGTATCAAGCATATCAAAATTTCTAAATACTTCCTTTATCACCAAGATGTCTCAATATCGCAAGATATGAATAAAATAAGTAAAAAAATACAACTAAATTACCGGGGCAGCAAAAGATGTCAGCCATAAAAACAGACTTCTCTCCATTTAATGACAATTCTCTAATGCACACTCCCTACAATGTTGTTATATAGAATTTACACTGTATTTTGAAGTCAGTCTGCTCCCCCAAGCCAGTAGCTGGATCAATGTATATCAGCCTTTACATTGATTGTTTTTATTTGTTTGTTAAACCTTCACAGCCTTGAATCAGGACTGATTTCTATCTTTGTATAATAAATCAACAGTTAAAAGGACACAAGGTACAAGCATCTTTTTTTTAATCCTGGAAAATGTGGATACACTTTGCTAAGCTAAAATTTGCCTCACTGAAGCCATTGTGTGTTAAGCCTGTTATTCAAAGTTCATGCAGTTTATTGATAGTATCTTTAGTTGCTATTAACAAACCATTCCTGTTCAATCTACTCCATTCTGCACCATATTTAATATTATTATAAATGTGCTTTTATCAGTTTAATTATTTCCTTTGATATCAATGAAATGTGACCCAGTTTGCAGAATAAATATGTACATGAATATTATAAGATTAAAAGTACAGTCTCTATGTACAATTATTTTGCTTTATAAATGTATTGGAAAATTTATATTCTATTTTGGTACAGATACAATCCATATTGTGAAGTAAATTTCAATGTTAAATATACATTGTCCTTATATTGTAAATGCTACTAATGATACACTGTTGTGATGTTGTGATCAACATTCCTATCCCATTTGTCTTACATAGTGTTTCATACATGTATCTGGGAATATTTTTGTTTAATTTCTGTGTGAATAAATTTTTTTAAGAAAGATGTTATATATAATTAAAACAGTGACTTATAAACTAGGATTCGTCTGCAAATTTGTTGATGTTTGACGGAATAAGTTTCTTAACTAGATAGCAGGGATATAAAGTATCACAGATTTTATGACAGAGAATTTGCTATTGAGCAGTGAACATATTACATCAGAATCTGTTTTTTTTTTTCTATCGGGCCACTTTGAACCACTCCCAAGAAAATTCCTATGGCATTCCCGGGACATAAAGTACTGTAGATTTTATGTCCGGAAATTGGCTATCAATCAGCAAAAACTACATCGAAATCGGCCCAGTAGTTTTTATGTATATCTTGAACAAACAAACACTAATCTAAAAAAACAAAATATTTCACTTTTACAATTTTATAATATTATAGATTATCTGCTTCATTGCAATTGCCCCTACCCCATATATGGCTGCCTCTCAGGTCTTGCAAGCTAAGGCTTACCTAGTTCATTGTAATACACAAGTCCAGGGTTTGATTTCTGGTTTAAATTCTGTTATTTCACTCTGGTTTTGCATCTCTAACATTGTCCACTAAGTTGTCTATTATATTTAAAAAAAAACATAACTTGCATAGCTCGGAAATAAATGTTTGTCTGCTGATTTAGTTGTTTATATTACCCCACTGCTTTCCATGAGGCTACGCAAAAATAATGGATCTTCACTTGTTTTGATCTTGGTATGCACATTTTGCTGTATCTACTTGCATTAATCCTGTTTTTGATTTGGTTGTAGTAAGTCTTTCAATGTTGACTCATCCATTCTGCTGTTATACACATGTTTCATCTCTCTCCTTTCATTATTTCTATCTTAATACACAAACTGCCATAACAGTCCTTTTCAGAGTGTTTTCATATGATTATTATTAATGTATAGTAGTAGGTTTGCTCATAATGTTTTTCTTCACAGATAAGCTTGTAGAAATATATATATTGTATTAGAAAATGCTTTTTGCCTATATTCAAACTCATGTTATTGAAATAAAATGGGGATCTTAGCCACTGAGTCACATCATAAACATTCCTAAATTAATAATTCATGTCACATTCTTTACGTGTTTATATTTAGGTGTGGTTGTGATTGTTTGATTTATCAAAAGGTAAATCCTTTGTTTAAAATTGTAGAAAAATTTCAGTAAGGAAAAATGTTACCTGAGCCTCTGATTTTGCATGTGTATAGGTAATAAGCTTCATAGCTTATGGCCTCTTATAAACATTAATTTAAAATTTATGAACTATCAAAAAATAGTGGGTGATTAGAGAGCTAGTGCCTACCTTGGATAACGGATCAGTATGGCAATCCACTGAGGTAACATAGTCAACTTTCTGGGCTCCTTACCTGTAGAAGATGGTTACCTAGGTTCAATATTTTACTTGCAATTTTAAGGAATTATTGATAGAATAAATACAGTATAGGTATAAGTTAGGTTTTCTTTGTTGTATTTTATTACTTTAAAATATATTAGTTTCTAAAAATTGTTTTGAAAACTGCATATAATTATTTAAATGAGTTTGTTAACACATTATGTAATTTGTTAAACACTAATTAAAATTATTCTGTTAAGTATACAAAATATTTCCTTTGCTCAAGCCAACTGTACTAACTACTTATTAAGTTATGATTTTCTTTAATCATGCTGTTTCATCTGAAAAGTCATAAAATTTGATTTAACTAGTCGTTAAAGTATCTTCCATATCATTAAATGTTTGTATCTTTGTCTTCTATGTGTACCTAAATCATGATGCGACCCTTAGTAAGGTGTCCCGACGACGCCTACGAGGGTTTCTGGCCCGAAAACCATAGTATACACTGCCCGACTGGGTGGCTTCCACCCCTGGTCTAGAGTATGCCGTCAAGTTTCTCCTTCAAGGTCGGCACCACATTTGCAGGTCCTCCGGTATTACTAATGTCCATAGGCGACGGTGGCAACTTTCCATCCAGCTGGGCCCTCAGCCTGTCTGCTCCAGCAATAAAAAAAATCGTTGTTAGCCCCCTAAGATTGGAATACTCAACGTCTCAAATACTGTCTCAACGTTCTAGGGTATAGAAGTACTATAATACTAGTTTTATTAAATAAGTCTAATGCACCGACCACGCTATCGTTGTAGAAAAATTCTGCTACTGTTTTAAGTAACAAAAGTAATTATAGCCTACAGGATTTCCATAAAAGCACCGTAAACGCACACAGACCATAATAAGCCAGACATATGGACTACTGTACACTTGCATATTAATTACGCGTTTCAAAACTCCGTTTGTATACAGAAATACGCAAGTTGTATTCAATACGCTTTATTGTGTTGTTTTCTTTCAACATTAAACATACTGCCTGGTCAATAAGTCTTTCTAAAATTAATGCCTATATCTTGGGTGCTTAGCTAAGCCCGTATCTACAGCATCCTAGTGGTAAAGACTGGTAATGTAAGCTTTGGAGCTACACTTCGCGTGGCCTTCGACATCGCTGGTATACTTATCATCTTTTGCGTCAAACCAGCGTTTTTTTTTTAGACCTATCCCTTTCACCTGGCGAAAGTGATAAAATTACACATCTATGTCATTTGGACCAACGGAATTATCGATGCCGTCTTATGGTGCATTCATCGCAAGTATGAACATATATATGTAAAAATGACACAAAGTAGTAATAAAATATTTACGTAGTTTATGCAAGTATATAAAAGTATTACCTACAAATATTATCCACAAACTCCAAACATTTCCACTTCCAATGTCATCCAACACTAGCCAACAAATTGCCTAGATATATATTACGTTATCCTTTATTCTAAATTTATTTAAACACGTAGAACAAAATAGTACATGACTCGGGCAATCTTGTTCGCCTGGGCTAACGATAGGAAAAAAAAGTTTAAACATAAAATTATCACAACTGTTTCGCATATAGGTGGACAGAGAAGTTGGATCTATTAGTTTAGTACACACATCTTTTCATACATACGCGTTTGAGTTTTTTTTGCCTGAACTTTCTTTTTATATAGGTATTTGCGATTTGATTATGGCGTGTACATCGATTCTATCATCCACACTGCTATCATAAACATGTTTTGTCACTCATTTTAGTAATCCTTTTTGTAGCTGAATTTTTTATCCATTGTCAATGTCAGTGCATTTAGCGCCTTTATGGCTGCCATTAGTTAAATACAGACGGCTGTGTAACAGACGGTTTTTCATACAAAGCCAATCACTGTGCAGCCTACTGTTACAATCTAGAAAGGCCATTAAGTTCAACACGGTCTGTACCACTATAAGCAGGTCATTGCCATCGCGAAACTCATTTCACGTCTCATTTACTTTCTGAATATTTTTTCTGATACTTTTGTGCTTAATATCTTTCTTTATTCACTAGGAAATAACCTTTTCCCATCCAAGTTGGCTCTTTGCCTAAGTATGTCGTCCCTGAATGAATATTATTAATTGATTATCCTCACCTTGACATTGTTATTGGGTCGTATCTTGTAGGATATTGGGTCGATAGGTTAATTATATTTCTTACATGAGTATAGGCCCTCAAATATGCGTTTGTAATAAAACTATCTATGTAGATCGAGACGACGGCGTCCCATGCGGTGTCACTCCCGACTATTGCTAGTGCCACGGCCGGGAACAAAAAATCTTGTTCGATAGTTGCTTCGAGAACACGACGCTCCTCTTCCCACGGCACTCCTGCCGGGTGTGCAACGCCGTGTACTCGGTACCGGAACTACTGTGATAGCACTCTTCCGTTTGCTCCTTGCCAATACAACATATAACAATGCCTAAGTCGCATCCCAAATTCAAATGACGTGAGCTGAAATCGTGGCCGAAAAAGCATGAACCTCTTAGGCAGTTTTCTGACCTAATACGCATATTGTTCCAATTAACGCGTGCTGACGGTGTAAGGAAACGTCGTGATGAAACCTACAATGTAATGCTGATGTTAGACGAATCAACCGAATTGAAACAATTTGCTTGAAAGTTGGATTGAGTCAAGATTATGTTTGTTCATATGGATCACTTTGGTTGTTTAATCTAAATTGACAGACAAATGAACAATCTAATATCGGGTTAAGATGGTATAGAAACTTGACATCAATCATGATGAATATAGAAGTATAACATAAATCACCCGCTGATTCTCTAGCCGTGCCCGCCGACCTCGCAGTTCAATATGTCGTTTAAGGAGCAATTTACAAACAAACAGACAGACAATGACTCAATTATACGAACATTGATTTAATAAAGGAACCGTATACGTTCTTACGAACTTCCGCTTTGTGATTCTTTGAACACTGACTCAGTGCACGGGACTGGGATATCTTCAAGGAATTAAGTTTGTATTGTCAATAAGGAAGACTCTACATTATTGTACTAATATATATTTAATTATTTGCATATAAATGTATATCTAAATTTAGAATATTGTGCAATAAAACCTTGCCTTAACTTTGTACCGCATTTCTCTCTCTATCCCAAGCTTGTCTGGAAGAGATCGCCGCCAGTGATAAGGCCGCCATTTGTACCTAATTCTAATCTGTTTTTATGTATTATTATCATCATCAACCATCCTAGAGTTAAATCCCGGTTGCATTCGAAATCATGGGTCCGCTTTCCTACTTTTTCTTTTTCACTTCGCAATATCTTGCGCATCTTTTATTGAAAATGCATTTATTTATTTCAAAATGAAAGCTTACATATTACTTGATAAAGGTCATGGAATCTACCACCGCTACCAAAGCAATATTAGTTACCGTTAAAAGGGAAGAAGCGGCGCAAACAAAATCCTTGGCTACATGTTTTCTCTAGTTATGTGTGTACATTAGTATTTTTTTGTTCTATTATGATACCATTATCACGCATTACTGCCTTCATGAGGTCAAGCCAGCTATTCCTGGGTCTACCGCTTCTACAGGGACCTGACGGAGGCGACATGATAACTGCCACGTATTATGCCAGATTTTCTAACGCAGTCCTTCAGCGTGACTCCACGCGTCCACTGCAGCCAGCATTCTCATCTATGTGATACGCATCTCTTGCTTGTGTCGCTCAAGTACAGACTACGCATCATTACCATAAAAATGACCCATGATTGATTTATTGACCTGTCCTTTTTTCAGCTTTAATAACGACTGATACCTACTTAAACCAGATTGTTAATTATTATCTAAGCTGCCCAAGTATTGTATCTTTAGATTAATTAAAAATATCTGTTCTAATTTTACTTCAGTAAATATAAATTAGTCAGAATAATTAGGATTCTGGTCAAAAACAAATGACTCAACGGATCCTGAAGCGTAACGAAAACTTGTGACGCATCCACCACTCTAAGGAAAATCAACAATTTAGTCACACTACTTCCACTGATTTATTATCATAATCTTATCAGTTTGAGAGAAATTGCTCAATAATTCGTTGATTATATATGTTCCGCATAATGATAACATTCTTATCTATATATTATTATCGCGAGGTTTTTTTTTCTTTTCGTCACGCGTTGCCTTTCCACATTTTTTCGTAATTTCTTTTCTCCAATATGACTACAACGCCATCTGTTATACATTGCGGGTACTATATCGAAAACCTTCATGCCACTGGTACAAAGTTGCAACTCATAACCACCGGTTCCTATATGTTACTATTCGTTCTCTTGCCTTACCTTTGTAGAAATTTGATATGACTTGTATGAAGTTTGTGTCAAACTTTAAGGGCGCTATCTCGCTCATGCATTACAATATTTTTGAAGATATAAATTGTCAGAATTTACTTACCATTAATCTATATTCTACGAATCTTGTAAAATTTACGAATACTCTTTAGGTTACTAAAATTTCCTTACAATTGTCATTAATGACTATGTCCCAAGACTTAACTAACTGCTGCGACTCAACGACCCAAAATGAGTCCTGGCCTCCGAAATGAGAATACTCCACTACTTTCTGTTCAGCACTGTCTCCTGTCATAGACAGGTTTGAAGCTCGCGCAGATCAAACTCCACTATGTCACTCCAGCCATGTCAAGGGCGACCAGCTGGTCGCCGTCCTGTTGGTCGGCTTAGATAGGCCCTTCACTGCGTGACCCTCCCTCATTCTATATAGGTGGCCAAGCCAACACAAGCAGTCGCTTGTCCGAAGACTTAATCCCTCGTTTTTTCTATTAAAAACAGGTAATACCTTTTCGAAATATGATAATAATATATTCAAATTTAAACTCAAAAGTTTTTATTCAAAATAAGTTACACTGGAGAACACTTTTTGAAGGTCAATACATATAAGTTAAAATTTAATTTTACTTCCTAGTCTATGTACATCCCTTCGTAACGTGTTATTGCTGTTAAGGAGAAGAAACGGCAAGAAACCCCATTAACACGTCTAGCTAAAAATGGATTAACTCAAGCTATTCTTTTTTTTTTAATACATTTTATATAGAAATTTATTACACAATCACTGTTCGAAGAATTAATGGAGTTGTAGCCAACAGTGCATACATACCTAGTCAATAATACAGACACAATAAAAGGAAATAAAAATTATTGTAGTTATAATAATGACATGACATACTAAAATTTTATACTGCAACATATCTCTATAAATTCGTTACATGTTTGGAAGTTAATAAAAGTTAGTTAATTCTAAACAGGCCCTAACTCAGCAAACGCTGGTTGATAACAACCAGCACTCGTCTTCCGTTAGTGCCAAGCAGTAACGTCACCTTCACAGAAGAAAATAAAATAAAAAAGTAGCTAATGAACATTTAATATTTTGATGTTATTTATAATTAGAACAACATGAAACAAAAAATAGACATATTTTGTAAAATAATAACAGGTACGTTACGAACAATAAGAAATGAAATTAAATAGAACTATAACTATGAAAACGACTCAACCAGGCTGACTAAAAGGCGCTTGTGTCAAGTGCGAGATCTGCTTGCTGCCTTTGGTGTTCGTACATGCACTTCGAACGGTTCTTATTGGTGGCGGAATATTGTTCCAGCACCTGGAAGCCGAATACCAGAAGCTGCCTTTAAAAGCGGCTGAATGGTGTCGCGAATTTAAGTATTCTTCAATAGTGTAGTATCCTTTTTTTTAGCAAGATACTTTTAAATTTGCTTTTAAAAGTGAAATATATACATATTGTTACATGCCGTCAAAGATAAGCCGCACAGCCTATGTAAGCGCAGCTTATTGTCCTCCCGGATTAAGGAACTCTTTTATCTTTTGAATTTGTAGTTAAGAAAAACACGCTATTGTCTTTTTACTTGTTTTATAACCATCATTAGCGTCGAACTAATCCCTATTGCTATTGTATTCGACTTTGTGGACGTTCGCAGGTGTGCAAATTAATAATTCTTAGAAACTCAGTGTGCGCCTCCAATTTCTTTGTACTGTGTAGTTAGTATAAGACTATGCCCGAATGGAGGGGCGGGGCAGTTAAGCGACGACTACGAGCGAGTAAGACGTTTTCTAGTACTCTCCATTAGCGATATAAACGACTGACTTTGCGCGTTCCAATTGTATTGAATCGTGCACTTTGAACTGGTTGCATCCAGTTTTATTTGTATTTGTTTTATACGTGTTTGTACAGTTCTAATAAATTCTACAGTAGTTCCAACGGCATTTTTAATTCGAGTCCTGTAGCTCGTAACAATATTATCACGATTGTTTCCCATGTCCCAGAGACGATGAATCTCCAATTGCTATAATCTTGAGATACCTAGTATTCCGCTTCACCTATTTGCATTAATCTGTTCGTACATAACGGTTTAACATGGGTGCTTTTTACCTGGCGAGTCTTCATTTATTATTATAATAACTAGCGGCCCCGGCAGACGTTCTTGCCTTGAAATAATTAAAAATCCAAGACGCGATCCCAGCGCCACCTACCGGGCTCAATTGTGAATCAAAACCAGCCGGAGGTCCACTCACAACACACACACGCGAACACACAAAATCAATAAAATCGGTAAAGTCGTTCTTAGGTTTTGCGCTTGCATACATTTCTACATTTCATTTTTGTTTTGTAGAGGTAAATTACGTTTTTGTAACTGAGAGTACTCTTATCTGAAATAACAGTCAGTCGGTTCCACTTAAAAGAACTTTTTGTTTATTAGTCGTATAGCTTCAATTAATTCAAACTGTATCGTGAAAAGTGATTATTCATAACAGTGCATTGTAAAACTTTCATTAATTAAGCAGAATGTGTTATAAAAAGTAATTAATGCTTTCACAGTTATGTTGCAGTACATTTTGCTGTGAGATATGCTAGACAAATCCTTTTAGTGTGTATTAATGTTGTCTCTACACGCTATTTTATTTACGTGATATATTACATTTTAATTTTTATTACCAGTTCTTTCAGTTCTAAAACATATGGTAATCAATTTGAACTTTAGTTGTGTACCTCCTGTGGGAGTTGCTTGCAAAACTAATTTAAATGAATGTACTATTAGTTCCATATTAGATATAGTAAGAAGTATTCCCACTTGATCTATATTTTGAACGCAAAATATAATGACTATCCAAATATATATAACTGCGACATTTCGTCTGCGTTGCCATTATGAAGGTATTTGGTAGAGATTTGCAAGGCATGTCTTTGGTTTTATTGTTTTATCCCGCGAAACCAACGTCATTTATCGGGACAAAAGTATCCCGAGATTCCGTTCAGTTTTTCAGTTGATGATTTAACACAGACAGATGTACAGTAGTTTATTTTGTTATTGTTTTATAATAGTACTAGCTGACCCGGCGAACTTCGTACCGCCATATTTTCTGAATTCCTAAAAGACATTGTTTCGTGACATAAAAACAAAATCACCAAAATCGCTCCAGGTGATTAAGAGAATTCTAGAACCCGATCTCAGCGCCACCTAACGGTTCTAATTATGAATCTAAACCATCCGGCAACCCACTCAAACACACAAAACAAAATCTCATCCAGGTGATTAGGAGGATTCTAGAACCCGATCTCAGCGCCACCTACCGTTTCCAATTGTGAGTCTAAACCATCCGGGGACCCATTCGAACACAAAACAAATATCAAAATCGGTCCAGCCGTTTAGGAGGAGTTCACTGTCAACACACGTACAGAAGGATTATATATATATAAAGATGTAGTTGATTACGATTGCATTAGTTTCAGTAGAATATAACACCAAATATTGTTTATTTTTTCTTTTCAAGTCTTCTTGGACACCAGGTCGCCTGGAAGAGATCGCCATGGGCGATAAAGCCGCCCCTTGTTCTAATGCAAATGTATCCATATTAATTCATCATCATCATCCGAGCGTTAAATCCCGGTTGCGTTCGGAGCCTTCACTCCGACGCCCAGGGTCCGCTTTCCTACTTTTTCTACTCCACTTCACACGGTCTTCAGCATCCCCCGTTTTGAGACCATTGGTACGCATGTCTGCCTTCACAAAGTCAAGTTAACATTTCTTGGGCCTTCTTCGACCTGGACCTGGCGGAGGCGGCATAGCTAGATGTATCCATATTAATTGTCTAGGCTTAAGTTTATGGTGAACAATAAAGACTTTCATTCAGACAAAAATACTGAAGGGTTGCATTTTTGGAATCCCGAATTAGCCTACATTATTTATTATTTTAAAATTCATTGTACAAACTCAAATCCTCCACAGATATAGTCTAATCGCCAAGATGAATCTCAGATAATTGATTTTGTATTAAATTTTAGAACCGTAACGTTTTTGACAAATCGTGCGAATCTAATCAAACGTATAGCTACGATAATTAAACATCAGAGCAACGTTAAAATCGAACAGTATTACTGTATCGTTTGGCTACTAATCGAACATTGTTTCAAAAACAATCGTCCTGTATCGAAACTTCGGAACAATAGTAATGATTTATGCGACAGTATAAAGTAGCATGCTAATTCGTTTGTGACGTTATGAATTGACGAATCGATTACGCATGCACTTGATAATTGACGATATTTGATACTTGATCATTTTTTACCGTCGCCCTCGTAGCCTCGAAATCTTTAAAACTAATTAACTAGTGCAGCTCATCGACTCGAAATGAATCCTGCCCTCCGAAACGAGAATATTCCACTCCTTCTATTCTATTGTTACGAGCTACAGGACTCGAATTAAAAATGACGTTGGAACTACTATAGAATTTATTAGAACTGTACAAACACGTATAAAACAAATACAAATAAAACTGGATGCAACAAGTTCACACTGCATGATTCAATACAATTCGACACGCGCAAAGTCCGTCGTCTATATCGCTAATCGAGAGTATTAGAAAACGTCTTACTTGTTTCGTAGTTGTCGCTTGACTGCCCGCCCCTCCATTCGGGCATCGTCTTATACTAACTACACAGTACAAAAAAATTGGCCCCGTGCACTGAGTTTCCGAGAAATAGTAATTTGCACACCTGCGAATGGTCAAAAACAATAACAATGGATTAGATCGACGCTAATGATGATCATAAAACAAGTAGAAAAACAATAGCATGTTTTTCTTAATTACAATTCAAAACACAAAAGAATTCCTAAATCTGGGAAGACAACAAACTGCGCTTACGACAGGCAGCTGTGCGTTTATCTTTGACGGCATGTAACACTATTATTGGCTATTTGCCTTCAACGTTACTGACGCTGATTCGTCCAATGTCACAGTAAGATAAAGAATACTCCACTCCTTCTATTCTATTACTGGCTATTTGGCTTCATCGTTACTGGCGCTGATTCGGCCAATGTCACAGTAACATAGAAAACACTCCATTCCTTTTTTGTTCAGCGCTGTCATTCGCGCAGTTCATTCTTTATTTAACTGACCGGTCCTTTGAAGGTTCACCAGTGTAGAGTTTCCGGACAGCTTTAATTTTATTGTATACTATGAAAGCTGCGTGTCGATTACATTACCCTTATCGTTCTGCGATGGTAGTGAATTATGTATAATTAAAGTTTTGATTGATAATACGTTTATCGAAAGAACTGGTCTTTAAGTGACAGTCTCTGTGTTTGAGTGGGCCAAGCATTTACTGGCCGAGCTCATTGGAAGACGAAGGCCCCGGGTCTTTCCTTCTCTCTCTTGTCTTTCACCTTCTCCCAATTATTTGGGGTAGGCACAAGGTCTTTTCCTTCCATATTCGTCTATTTTGACATATATCTTCTGTCACACCACAAATCATCATATCATCCTTCACATAATCCATCCATCTCTTTTTGTCTACCTTTACCTTTTTACCCACCAATCTCGCAGATTAACATTCTTTCTGTCACGTGACTTTCATCTGTCCTGATTACATTCCTATGCCATCTTAATTCTTCTTCCTCTCAACAACTTTCCGTTACTGTACTCTGGGGATCTCTGATCGACTTGCTTAGCTTGGAGATATACAATGTGTGTTTGTTTGCTGATCAATTTACATGTAATCTTTCTTAAATTTCAGACTTCTCTATAAACAATGACTTCCACACCGTTCAACGTCGGCCTGAATGACAGCGCGAGGCTCTCGAGCAGGGTGCTGCGTCCTCCCGGTGGTGGCCACACGGACATCTTTGGTGGGGAGCCTGAACCTGCGCCAAGGGGCAGGCGTGGCGCACCGCAACCTGCTGGTAAGTGTCACCTTTTTTTAGGGCGAAATCTTTGACAAAAACCTTCCAAACTTCGTGCTGCTTAAGTAACCGTTAATGTATTGAGTCTTAGCGCTTGTACGCACTATGCGGATAGCCGCAATACCGTCAGCCGTTCGCTTGAACGTGGGTAGGTGAATGTATATAAAACTATCGATAGGCTCTATATTTGCACCATGTCCTCAAAGTCCTGGAACTAATATTTCATCCAATTACACCGAAGTCCATTGTCAGTCAGTATGTCTTACTCGTCCTCGGTGTCTCCTTTCAAACTCCTATTAAATTTTCTCCAAATTCCTGATTTTTTTTATTAATATATAAATACCAAGATGTTGACAAATCTGAAATAGTTCCAGTAACATCCATACCAGAGAAAATATCCGAAAAGTTATGTATGTTTTTGATTTACTGTACCAGGAATTGAACCTAAACTTTTAAGATAAATGGACCAAATCACACTAGACAACCAACCTACAGTGGCAGTATATAATATTGCAAATGATATACATTTATACAATACAGGTATATAACTGAATGTATAGTAGCAAATTACCTATTTGTATACCAATTATGATTTTGTAACAATAGATTTGATAGTAATAAATTACTAAAGTAGGTCAACTACTAATGATTCAGCAATACGCGATGTGCACCCAAATAAGGAAACTTGAAAATTGTAACACAAAATGCAACTGAACACATTTTATATCAGAAGAGGTAGGCGTGTAGGTAGGCATGAGGGCGATGTTAAGTGGCTATAGATGTTCCTATGGTTGACTAGTTGAAGCCTTTGCATGCTTGGCTAACTGTAACGCAGAAGTTCCCGGTTCGATTCGTGACATGGTAGATTCCATTATATTGTTCGAGCTACAGGACTCATATTAAAAATGCCGTTGGAACTGCTATAGAATTTATTAGAACTGTACAAACACGTATAAAAAAAATACAAATAAAACTGGATGCAACCAGTTCACACTGCACGATTCAATACAATTCGATACGCGCTAAGTCCGTCGTCTATATCGCTAATCAAGAGTACTAGAAAACGTCTTACTCGTCTCGTAGTCGTCGCTTGACTGCCCGCCACTCCATTCGGGCATCGTCTTATACTGACTACACTACAAAGAAATTGGCCGCGCACACTGAGTTTCTAAGAAATAGTCATTTGCACACCTGCGAATGGCTAACAAAGTCGAAAACAATAACAATAAGGATTAGTTCGACGCTAATGATGGTTATAAAACAAGTAGAAAAACAATAGCATGTTACAAATTCAAAACACAAAGGATTCCCTAATCCGGGAGGACAATAAGCTGCGCTTACAATAGGCAGCTGTGCGGCTTATCTTTGACGGCATATAACAATATGAACTTGCTGTTGTTTACTTTGGTCTTAATTCGCATTGCCGTGACGACGTATTTTGAAGTAAATTGCAACGGTGGCACTAAAAACGCGATTGCAGCGCCGTGTTTTTTTATTATATTCGTTTATCTCACGGAAACTACGTCATTTATGGTAATCAAAAGTATTCTACGTCATTTGTTGAGATAAAAATATCTTGGACGCGTTCCGTTAGTAGCTCACGACGCCCAAAATGCTCCGTTAGCCGTTCCCATGGCGACCACAATCGTTGTGGTCGTATGGTCGTGGCGAAAACGTCAGTAATGACGTTATCATTTTCGATCACACAGCGCTTAAAACGACCCATGTCAAGAGGTGGGTCGAAGTGGGCGTTGACCACAGAGCTTTAATTCTCTCTATTGTTTGATATTGGAAAAGACGCGATTTTCAAATCAACCAATGACATTTGTGCATTTCGTCGTTTATGACATCAACGCCCCATAATCCGTACCACCAGAGTTTATGATTGTAACGTCCGCAAGCAATTGGAACGGGAAAAATGGCGGTCGTGAACGTTGTCGTTGTGAGTCTCTTGTGGAACGTAGCCCTTAAGTATTGACCCGAGATCTAAGCTAACTCTTTATAGAGTTTGATTTAAATCCATTCAGTAGTTTTCACATGATACTCTACAGACAGACAGACAAAAATTTGTGGGTTGCATTTTCGAAATCTGCTGGTCTGAATTTGACCTGTTTTTTTTTTATATTCATTGTACAAACTCGGGCCCTATACAGATTTAACATATTAATGGATTTGCTAAGCAATTCATATATCAAAATATATATTTGCTAAGAAAACTAGAATTTATGAGTTATATTAGAATAGTGCTAGGATTTGAATTATATTGTCAAAAATTCTTTAAAACAGGCAAAAAAATAGTTATACACAGTATTAACAACTATCCAAAACGAATTATAGGGAAACATACATGTAATGAATTCCTTAATTACTACGTATTGTATGTCATTAATTCTGATGCGGTTCGTTTGTTTTGAAAACATATAATTAAACATGCATAAGACTGCCGAATATAGGTTTTAATTGAACTTCATTTATCGTTGCTGAATTTGGTCGTATTGAAGGACATCGAGTCTTTTATGTATGTACTGTTGTTACGACATTCAATAATGGCTTTATTGCAACTTGCTTGTTTCTTGCGGCGTCGATAATGTAAATTCTATGGAAGAGATTTGCTTATTCTGTTACTGTCACATTTTGTGGATATTGGAAAATCGAAAGTTAGGAGTGGTACAAATTTCTAGCTACAACCAGATATAACTCTTGCACCTTCTTGACTGTTTGAGAGCCAAGAAGGTGCAAGAGTTATATCTGAGAATTAGAAATGCTAAATCTCATAATAACAGATACTAAGACCACGGGAAGTAGAGAAGAAAAACATATTCTGGTCTCTATAAATATATATTTCGCTATCTGAATCTGAACTAGCTGAATTTGATACTGAAATGACCAAACGTCATTAATGTCAGTTCGTTAACAATATCTGTCCTTATATAGAAGATTTTTTAATATTTTATATACATGGCCTCTGTGGTTGAGCGGGCTAAGCCCTTAACGACCGACCTCACTGCAACGCAGAGGCTTTGGGATCGATTCGTGGCATAGTAAATTTTGGAAACGAATTTTCTTCATCATTTACTATAGTCTGGGTGTCTGGGATCGGCTACAGAGTAATTGGTTATATATCACCCATAACACATGTGTTATTGTCTACCGATTATTATTATTATTTACTTTCAGCTGTAGCCCAACAAGAGCAGCCAAAACCAACTAATGGCACAACTCCAAACGGCCAAGAAGCACAACCGGAACAGAAATCTCCCGAACCTAAACCTGAACCGACACCAGCACCGATCTCCAGTCCAGCCAAAGCGGCGCCCGAACCACCAAGGGCCGAGCCACCGAAGCGCGTACGCGTGCCTCCAGGCGGGTTCTCCTCAGGGCTCTGGTAATAATGGACGATTGGCTGCTTAAGGTGGGTTTAGACTACGACACTTCTTGATACTCCGATTGACATTTCCAAGGAAGTAAAAACCATTATTAACAGCCCAACTTGTTTCATATGACCTTAATTTGCTAAATATAATCTCCTTGTTTGCACATAGTGCTATTTAATACAACTAGTTATTCAGTGGAACTTGCTCAAAATTGAGGACGTTTATAAAAGTTGAGGGTACTCCTAAAAATAAGGACACTCTGAAAGCTAATTGACATCTTATAAAACATTCATCGACAAAACCGAGTGTTACTCTCCCTTACATATTAACATTGATGTCAATAGTAATAAATCATCTTTTAGTAATCATTCCAAGGTTGGGATCTACATTGTCACATAGGCTTTTAATTTAAAGTGTATTCCAACAAGTGAAACACGATGTAACATTTTATGAATTGTGTTGAATGTTTTGTAACACGGAACCTTTGTGTAAAAGTGTGTCGTAGTCTAAATTAGGCTTTAATTATGTTCGCTTAATACTACCCACACTGGGACCAGTTTTAAATTGTTAGATTTATTTAGGGTTTGTCAATGTGCCTTTGTTCTAAAAGCTAGTTTGAATGTTGTTAGGTTTTTATATACGTCACGCGAAGCTGTGTGTGAACTGCAATGCGTTTTAGTTGGAAGCTTATTTATTGATGTTGTAGAAGTCGAAATTACATCTATAATTATACAAACATACAAATAAAATACACATATGCCTTGTAACACTGCTAGCTTCTTTTGCTTACCGCAGCACTTGAATTTAGTTTTTTAATTTAATGTACTTCATTAAATATTGGTGATATCTGACCAAGTATGTCATTTAATTGTGACGTGTTGCCAGAAGTAAATCTCTCCTGACATCGCGCTGTCGGTAAGGTAGCACACATAATGTCATTACTGTTGTTTCCTCCATTTTGGAATATTGTTTAGTTGGTCGCCAAATAAAAACTTCTTTGATTGTCTAATTATTTTTATTTATTGAATGCATATAAATTATTTGATTATTTAAAAATACAGAATCTGTGAACATAACATATAGTACTCCATGATGCTTTCTTCAGTTAAGATTTTTAATCTGTACGGATTTTCTCAAGAATTATTTACGATTAGAATCTAAACATAATGCTTGGTTATGTAGATCCGTTCACTCATTTACTAGAATTATTTGAGGTTTTCTATACAGATTTAGACAGAACCCCGATTTGGAAACTGATTTTACTCACAAGAACTAGCAAACATTGTCTAGATGTTTCGACATTTTTCAGGGACAATGGAATGCCACAGAGCATACACACGGACACTACAAGCGTTAATAGAGACGAAGAATAAATTTATACTATCTTCACACACAGCTTTGACGACGTTGCCTGGTCCTAGTGATCTTTAGCTTCTTTAAGCGATCAATGTAATGGTACTTTTTCCTCGCAGATGAGAGAGATGCTCTTAATTATTTACTTGAACGAAATATATCTTTTTATACTGTAGTATTATTTACGTACATAAATTAGGAGATTAATTTCATTTTCAATCTTTGCGTAAATTTATATTTAGCTTCATGTCAATGGCCTTTTGCTAGCCAAATCTCTCTATTAGGACTGTCTATGGTCACAATGATTTTAGGTAATTATTATTATGCGATTTAAGGCCAAATTAACTTAACTTTTTTCGATTTATTGTGTAAGTGGTCTTTTCACCGAAATTGTTGATTGCAAGTTGGGAACTTATTTGTCCTATGATGTCATTTATATCATCATCCTCATCGTCATTATGATTATCTTTGTTAGTTTCAATTGACAGAGATTGTTACTAAGGCGTTACATGATATTCTTTTAACACTTGACCAATTAAAGATTTTCGGTACGATAGTGTAATATTGTCTTTGTGTCAATCTGTTTACGAAAAAACAAATTGCAATTTTATATTGGGAAGTTGGATATTCCTGCTTCCTAATATAAAAGTACTAGCACTCTTGACTCGCGCCAAAATGAAATCTCATAGTTCTCGTATATTAGCAACGAGTGAGCGAGAGGAAGGTGTACTTGTAGGGGAGTGAAAGAGACAGTAGTACTGGCTGATTGCAATGTTTAAATCTGTAGCGTTTTAGCAGCAAATCACATAGATCGTTTCATAATTAATGCAAACAATGACTGATTATCTCACAATTAAAAATTCCAACTTGCACTAAAGATAATTGTGGCAGCGCCTCCTCAAATGTTAATCATGTTTTATATCAATGCATCAATGCAGGGGACCTTGGAAAACAACTCCAAAACTCAACAATTCTATAAAGAATTAACAGTACCTTAAAACCGATTTTAGGTCTTTACGATTATTGAGCATAATTAAAATAACTTGATCGGATGAAACATATAAAAAAATTCATATGAGATGCTAAAATTACTGGCTACAATGGCATTTCTTATTAATTACTATATTTTCTCAGTCCTATACAGGACAGTGGTAAGAAGTCCCATCTTCGTTATCACTGTCTGAGGAATATAGTGTTAAAAGATGGTGCGTCTGTACGTACAATAGCTGTTGTCTACCTACATTACTTACCTATTGTCTAACTTCAGACCACACTTCACTCACTGGCGCCATTGTTTGGTTCTGGTTGTAGCCAGACCAGCAAAACAAAATATAGAGCCATTATTGTTGATGTTTTCATTCTTATTTTGAATTTTTGAAACAACTTAATAAGCAAGGTTTTCTATTCTTACTATTCTTGACTTTTATCTTACCGCTGGTTACAATGGAGGTGTTGCCACTATTCAAGTTTAAATTTGTCGAAATTCTAAGGGAATATATGTATGAAGCTGTTTTAAGGTTGTTTTACTAGACTGACTTGTGCCTATACGAGTTGTAATGTACTTAGTCCTTCAGGTTATGATGTTTTGCGATGCGGCGTCTTTGTTATAGAAAAGCCTCGGCTGGCGAACGCGACTATGTATATTGATAATTATAACTATTGTATTTTTATATGAATTACAACACGATTTAAAAAAAAATTGACTTTCTTTTATTTTAATGCCCGTTATATTGTACTTTTTTTTAGTTTGGTTCGCAAATTGGCCAACTCAGCTTACTTTTAAACAAAAGTAGAACACAGATGTTATTTAGGTCATGTTGCAAGATATTGATATCGTTGTTGGAGTTAATAGCTCTGTAGATTTTTAAATCATCAGCAAATATTTTTAATTTGAAAGTAATTGTGGGGTAGAGGCCATTAATGAATATTAAGAAAAATAAAGGTCCAAGATGTGAGCCTTGAGGTACACGCCAGAAGGTACCAATTTGATTGGAGACTTGAAGTCACGAACGACAACTAGTTATGAGCGATTTCGAAGATATGACTCGCACCATCTCAACAACGAACCACATATCCCTGCATGACCAAGCGACCAAGCTTCTAAAGAAGTAAGTTTTAGTCGGTATAGAAGATGAAAATATTGCTAGCAATTGTCATTACTCAGTTCTCAGCTTTAATAATTATTTTTTTTATTCCTGCCAGGTCGTAGAATATTTGCCCGTCTGGATGGCTACCAGCACTGATCTAGTGTATAACTAGACTGACTAACTAGTTGCCATAACAACCTTGAGTTGTGTTCCGAATTAGTGGCCAGGTTCCAGTCTCCCATAAGAGAGCAGCAGGGCATTTGGAACGCCTGGTGTTGCAAATGTCCATAGTCGATGGTTACCGCTTTCCATCAGGTAGGCCGTCTGCATGCCCGCTGAACTCTTGCACTAAAAAAAATGCAAGCTAGGTGTCGCTAGTATTAAAGAAAGAGATTTATTTAGAGTAATAAGTATCGACTCTTCGTAATTTTATGTAGGAGTGATAAAATCTGTGGGAACTTGTTAATTTAATTCTATTAGAGTTGTTGGCGGGAACTGAAAGATGTTGTGCTGTGCAGTTTTATTTTATAATAATGTGTAAAATTACTCTAAAATAAACCATAGTTGTAGGATATTGATAGTTTTTGAGTAGTGTTCGCGCCGCTTAATTTAAAATCCTGTCCTATCAAATTATTTCCACAACTACCCGCTTTTCCTAACCGCGTTATCCAATCACCTTTTCCCAGCCGCCATCTTCTGTTCCATACGACTATCCTTGTCGTGCTTACCGCAGTACTAATACTGCTCGTCTTTACGAGTCAGTCTGCTGTCGACCCTCGTACGACAACCCGCACATCTTTTCCGCCACAACTTGCATATAAGTGCAATTATACCGCGCCGTGTGTATACCAATAATAATCGATGGCCGCAACCAGGAGACAAGCCAGAAGATTTGCTGCAAGGTTCACGACTTGGTGATCAGCACGCATAGTTAGTGCAGACCAGAGGCACGCAGGATAGTCTCCTTTCTTTCCATATCAGCAATCCTACCACCGCCATTTTGGATACGCGTTCAGTACCTAATACTGGGCTGCCGGGTTAACAAGTAGTAATTATGTGTTTTGTGAGAAATGTGAACTGTATAGTCAAATTTGGTCTTTTGAGTTGTCACAAGAACTCCGTTGAATGGCATCAGCTGATAACCTACAGTTCAGCTGTGCTACACATGAGGCTTAAGAAAATGAAGAAACTACATTATAATCTAAGATCTGGCTTAAACGCCTAGCTGCCAAGCCATAAATCTAAATAAAATAAATAAATTCTATTACATTTTATCCTTAAATATGATATTAAATCTCAAATGTTGACAGATTTGGTCTGAATAATATTTTGATTAAGAATAAATATGTGAAAATGTCTTGTGTTACTCTATAAAGTTAGTTTTTGGGGCTTTTTCAATATTACAACTATTACTGGACGATTGTCAATATTGCGTACTAAGGCTACATTCCACATACGATAACGACCATGTTCACGACCGCTATTTTTCCGGTCCGTTCCACTTACTTGCGGGCGTTACAGTCATAAACTCAAGTGGAAGGGATGAAGGACTGTTGATGTCATAAACGACAAAATACACAAATTGATTGGTTGATAGGAAAAATCGCGCCTTATTTCAATGTCAATCGATAGAGAGAATTAATGCTCTTTGGTCAACGCTAACTTCGACCCGCCTCTTGACATGGGTCGTTGTGAGCGCTGAGTGATCGAAAACAATGACGTCATTGGTGACGTTTTCGCCTAGACCATAACGACAGGGTTCGCTATGTGGAACGGCTGATGGAGCATTTTGAGCGTCGTGAGCTACTCGATCAGAGGAACGCGCCGATAATGGTAATAATGCATCTACACCACTATAGGTTTTAGATTTACGAGATCATTCCCCATGTGAATGTGGCCCTGACGAAGGAACATTAGAATATATATTCTTTTACTGTCCAAAATTATCTATGCCCTTATATGACCTTCCCCCCGACCTTCCTGTTCCCATTAATATTATCATCTTATTAACCTTAGTATATAGTAAATATGTATATATCCTATCTAGATTTTTAACGCTTAATAGTATATTTTTATAAGTAGTTAGTCTAATGTGACCGTTTGTGTTGTCTTGTCCTCAGGTTACCAGAACAAGAATACCGTCCATCAAAATTTATCTTTTTTAGCTTCCTATATTTACACCTGTCGCTTTTAATCTGACATTGGCAAAATCAATGCCAAAGGCGTTGGAGCCATTACCAACAACAATATAATAGATTTATTACCTCTTTAGTAATTCGAAACTACAAAAGAAAAACAATGTCATTACATTTTTGACGTGTCATGGCATACCACCTTGAATTTTTTTAAACTTGAAAAAAAATGTACTTATCTATAATGGAAATTTCTTGAGATCAACAGCATTTCATCCTTCTTCATTATATGCAATAAGTAAGTATTTATCAGCCAATGAACGTCCTGCTATTATGTTCATTAGTTTATTATTATGTTCATGGTAAAGACGTCATGCTTGTCCATGTGGATTAGGGGGTTACATACGTCGTTTATATCGTGCAGATTTCGCGGTATTTTTGCCGACAACACGTCATTGTAACAATATGCTCTTAAATGCTTGGGCTCCATCTGGGATAACGTTATGGTCATTCAATGTGACCAAATGCGTTTTGTTTATACATAAAAAAAGAACGTCGTTAACGAATAGCTACATATTTACGTTGTTCATGACACTCATGAACTAGGTACAATATTATCCTAAATTAAGCTGTAACATATGAAAAAGTGGAGCGCATGTTACTGAGCAATTAATATCAATTCGTATATGACTTTTTAAAAGGGTGTTATTACATTTCGAAGCCGGTAGCGCGTTGGTGACATCTCTGGCATTGCAAACGTTCATAGGCGACGATAACCGCTTTCCATCAGGTCTGTTGTCTGTCTGCTGTACTCCAGCTATAAAAAAAATATTCCTTAGTATGCTTCCATGATATAATGAAGATGATGGTTCAATGAAATTAGCGTGACATCAAGAACGGGCAGGCGGAGAAGTGCAGCAATGGAGGGTGGCGGGTCCGGTGGGAGGCAGTCGCGGCTTCTGGGCCGACTACTCGGGAAACTGCGCGGCGAACATAAGGCCACGCTGCAGAACAACTTCTCACTCATATCTACTGTGTTAGTTGCTATTATTTATACATTGACTGGCGAAAAACTAATTGTTTTAAACAATTTGTGAAAAGCTTGATATGCCGGATGGCTTTTTTAGCCTAATGTCACAAACATAAGAAAATGTGATATAATTAAGCTGGTTTTTAATTAATACAGTTGTTTATTATTTAACGTTGAACTATGGTTTTCAAGTTATGGTACCGCCATCTCATAGTCAAACCACAGTACATATTCCTTCTCTTTTTGTATAATAGTATATATGATGATATCTATTTCTACACCACCCCCTTCCCAACCCCCCCCCCGTCCCCAATTTTTCCTTAAAACTTGGAAGACGTTGTCATTTTGTCTTCGGATTCTTTTGCGGTGTTAAAACACACATGTCAGAAATAATAAGTTTTTTGGCAAGTGCAGTGAGTGGTTGAAACAAACTAAATAGCGTCCACCCTGAAAACCGCTCTGAATGATTGGTTAAGGGGGTTTCCTTTCCGTGTATGTGTGATATCTACTTATGAAGCCAAAGTATGAGTCTATATAATAATATATTCTATTTATTTCTTGTTATTTGACAAACATTTACACAACAACTGAAGGCAACAAAATTATACTATTACTTTCAGCAGCTTTGTGTGTACGGAATATCCGGGACTTTTTTTCCTGCGGATTCCGCACACACAACAATACACACTTAGTACAATTCGCCATAAATGCAGGCTAGGGAATCCCAGGTCATACAGCCAATCCTGATATTTAGGTAATTTTTCGTATAGGTAGCGTACTTGAATTTTAGTCTACAACTGACGCTATTGAACGTAGTTCTTGTAAAAACTCGAAAGGCCACATTTGACTATACAGTTCACAAAACAAAAACATAATTACCTACTACTCAAAAACTATCAATATCCTACACCTATTGTTTTTTTGAGTAATTTTACACATTTGTAAAAATTAAAACTGCACAGCACAACATCCTCTGTCAGTTCCCGCCAAAAACTTCCCGGTTTATAATTAAAATCTATTTTTTTTCATTCAAGAATAGTGTATGGTTTTATCATGTCTTTTTATTGTGTCATTTGAAACGCTAAACTCTCACCCCATATATTTTCCAAATGTTGTTTAAAACAAATGTCTTTCGACCTTCGACATATTCTGCTCTACCTACATCGCCAGATTAGTTAAGAATTTATTTTAAGCTAGGCTGCCTGGATGAGATCGCTTTTAGCGATAAGGCCGCCTGGTGTTTTGCCACGATCAATTGTAACTATGCATTTTGTTTTTGCAATTCTTTTGTTTTGTTTTGGTGAGTGTTATTTAATCTAATCTTTTCATATTTTGATACTAAAAGTAACAATGACCCATATGTTCTCAACTTCTCATCCCAGTCTGCGTGTCACAGCTGCTAATCTCTTGAACTATTAACGCTAGAGATATGTATATGTGCTCTATATATCGGAACCTTGAAGATATTTGCTATATAGTTATAATACTAGTCCACTCAGAAAGTGTTGCGAAAAAAGTTTTTATGTATGAGAGACTGGCCAGTTATAATTTATTTTGTAAATATGACTATTAATAACTACAAATAGGTACGTTCCAATTTCAAAATATCCCTCCACTTTGTTTGCGAGCTAATTTAAATTATTGTGTCTCATTGAAAAATGGATCTGCGCCGGGAACATTTTTGCGCTATGATTTTTTACGATTTCCAGTGTCGCCTGAAACCGGACGAATCGTACGATGGACTTAAATGGCATTCATGGACGAAGGCCCATCCAAGGCAACCGTGTATCGTTGATACAACGAATTCAAGCGCGATCGACCAACTTTGGGGGATAAAGAAAGAAGTGGTCGCCCTTTGACGGCTGTTACGTAAGAAAATGTGCTAGTAGTGAAAAATTTAATCCAAGACAATAGGCGAGTTACGTATCAAGAGATTCAGCACGTACTGCAGATTGGATCGGGAAGCCTTCACGGGATTCTACACGTGCATCTTCGCGTGAGGAGGATAGTTTCAAGCTGGGTGCCGCACAACCTCACCGAAGCTCAATAGCAGGCCCGGGTGGAATGGTACCGTGATATGATAAACAAACTTGGAGCAGGGTGGTCTCGGCGTGTTTAAACATCATTGCAGGTGATGAGTCCTGGATTTATCAATACGACCCAGAAACGAAGCACCAGTCCACGGTTTGGGTGTTTCAAAACAAATCAACGCCTACCAAAGTAAAACGATCTAGAAGCGAGCAGAAGATTTTGATCGCGAGTTTTTTCAATTTGACTGGCTACTTTGTGTCAATTCCTTTACGGAACCAAAGAAATATCAATGCCAAATGGTATACTACCTAATGCTTGGCAGAATTTTCTCTGTTGTGAGCAACAAGTGACCAAATACAGGGCTCCGCGGGCTACTGCTCCACCACGACAACGCGCACGCCCATACCGCGTTCAAAACGAGGGACTTCCTACAAGCCGGTCAAACTCCTGGGTCACCCTCCTTACAGCCCTCACCTAGCACTGTGACTTCTTTTTATTTCCGAAAGTAAGAAATCAGCTCAAAGGGAGACAATTTTCGTCGCCGGAAGATGCACTGTCGGTGTTCGAAAAGCAGTAAACGAGGTGTCTGCCGCGGACTGGAAAAGTGTTTCGAAAACTGGTTCAGTCGCATGAAACATTGTATAGAGGCTGGTGGAGAGTACTTTGAAAAGATTTAATTAAAAAATATTCACTTATAGAACATTTTTTATTATTTTCGCAAAACTTTTTGAGTGTCCCACGTAGAATGAGTATGCGAATAATCCAGCGAAAACAATCAGGTAAGGAGCTACTTGACTCATGTATAAAATTAGAAGAACTTTTTACGTACATAGTATTACATGTTAGACTCAGTAGAGTAAACTACAATATTGTTGTCCAATCAATCATTGGTACTCTATCAATTTATAACAATTATATTAAATACTAGCTGTGCCCGAGACTTCGTCTGCATGGATTTTTTCGCGGAGCCCTAATAAAGCCTAGTTACTCTTTATTTCATCAGTTATCTGTCAGTGAAAGTCCATTCAAAATCGGTACAGACACGAAAAATAAAAAAAATGTATTTTCGGATTCTCCTGGTCCGAATTATTTACCCTGATTTTTTTTACATTATTTGTATGTCTGTTTGCAGACACTTTAAGCTTATTTATCTGTATAGATGTAGTTTACCTTAGCATGTATTGTTGGCAACACAACATAAAATGATTTTATTTTAAAAATTGCAACATTGTTGTTGCATTTCTGTCTTCTTCCGTTTGGGTTGTGGCCGAAGGCAGACGCTGTCGTTTGTAAAGTGTTTAACTAATAAATTACACACCTACATCGACCTGGGTATCCTAGGTTCACACCATCAGCGTGAAACGAAATACTATGTTATATGTTCGACGAGCTGTGCAAATCTATGATTATGTATTTTACAGAATGAGTGAAAGCACGGGTTGTGGCAGCACCACTAACGACGACAACGATATACTAGAACCCCCAATTTCGAACACATCGCGCGACTCCAGCGGGCAAATAGATGAAGAGCAGTTCGCCTCCAATATTGACTTGAGGTTTGATCTTAGTATTGAAGAAAAATACTAGGTATATAACAATCAGGGCCGGCTTTAGCTGGGAGTGCAGGCGGTGCGTGGCACCCGGGCGCAACGTTCTAGAGGGCGCAAGTCGATCGTCTTCTATGTTATAGTCAAACATCGAAGCTCTGGCGCTCCTAGGTTTAACTGGTCAAACCTCAGCTCTGGCATAAAGTCTTAGTCAAAGTCCTAATAAATGACGTTTTTCTGCCTTTGACTAACGAATGTTTTGTCTAACCTAGGAGAGACAAATTTATACAGTCAATAAACACGTAACAAGTGCAGTACGAATCGAGGTTTGACCGAGTCTGCCTTAGTCGTTTCTAAGATGGACTAGGCAAAGCCCGAAGTAGATTATTTTACGTTCGACGTTTGACTAAAAAGTTCTAGGGTTCTACTTCTAGGGTTGACTAAAAATACTTTATTCAAAGGCCGAACTTGGAATTTATTTTGGGTTTTGTCGAAAGGCCTTGGTCAAACCTAGGATAAACCAGTCATTCCTGGAAGAGACTGCATATCGACTTTTGACTATAACATTATACATACCATGGATGATGGAAGAGATAGACGGATACGAGATTTCGGGACGGCATTTCATAAGGTTTCCGTTTAAGTCAAATTAGCTACGGAACCATAAAAATGGAGAATAAAAATTATTTTTTATTTTTAATGGTTGGCTGGAGCGAGCCTGATTTTTGCACCCGGGCGCGCCATATGGTTCAGATGGCCCTAATAACAATCACCTCAGACACCGAACGCTCCCTCCCACGAGCAAACAGCGTCCTCATTAACGAGCCTGACGATATCACCCAACTCCTCGCGACAATGAATCCCCGATGCTCAGAACATCAGCCTGGCATAACAGACGCCGGAGAGCCTCCAGCCCCGGCCCACTCACACAACGTTAAACCCACTAATCACACCCACTCATTACAGACATAGGTTAGCTTAGGCGTGTTGCTGGAGAGTTTCTTTTGCCGCTTCTTCTCTACCAGCTATAACGCGTTGCGAAGCGGTAGTAAAGAGAGACTAGGATCGGCTCCGTCGCCGGAGTCTAAATCTAAATTATTTCTATTTCACTTCTTACAATGACTCGGTTTTTAGCATTTTTTTTTATTGTACAGAAATTCGACCTCTACAGTTTTATTATATGTATAGATAGTGTTTATTATTTAAGCGGGAATACCAAGAATGGTTGCCAGACTACACTTTCATTCATTACATAGTATACTCTTCTCTCTCTCTCTATAGTAATGTGTACATGTGTCTATCTCCCTCCCCCAACACCGAGTACGCACGAAATGCAGCGGCGTCTCTTGAACCCTGGGTTTCGCAACATACTTATATTATACTTCGAACCCTGGGACAATATGCTGAGTGCAAACGTTGAAAATGCGGCGCAAACATACTTATATATAACTGTAATTATCGCTCGACTTCGAATAAAGTTTTCTTTCTTTTCTTTCTTTCTTTATATAACTATACAAAACATTTTGCCTGTGATTTATTCGACTTGTTTTTCTGTGATTGTGTAAAGTGCTAGCGGACATAAATGATCTACGTACTATGTAAGTTATATGTATTCATATTTATTACTTTTTGAATATATAACAACGGATGCGCAAAGTTGAGCTATTTGCTAATCAGCGGTTTTATTCGGATGGCTGGATACATTCCTTAAGTATTCTTTGGAAATCCGGGCACATACAGATAGATAGTACAGAGTATAATAGATAGTAGTACAGGTAATAGATGATTGCCTTAAAAAAAAAAGATCTCTTAATTGAATGAATGAATGAAAACTTTTTATTTTTCACTATAAACTTAAATCTAGATAATAGCGATCTCTTTCAGGCAACCCAGTGTCTAAGGAGATTTTAAAGGAAATTTAAATATATGATTTTTGGTGGTATACTAAACTAAAATAAAATATTCTTTTATTCTTTATTGTACACAAAACGTTACATATAAAATTATAGAATGTGGAAAAGGCAGGAGTTGTGTACACTAAAGATAGTTAACGATATGATATAAATAAATTGACAAAAATAAATTATATACAAGATACTCTTAAGATACATAAATACATACATAATGTAAAATATAGATATATAAGAATAATTTTAGATAGTGTAATATTATAATCACAATCATCAACTACCTTTAAAAATAAAGTATAAATAAACCACTATATACTTATTTATACAGATATACATATATAATTAGATATATGATGATATTGTTACGAGTTACGGGACTCTAATTAAAATGCCGTTTGGAATTACTATAGAATTTATTAGAACTATACAAACACGTATAATATTGGTACAAATATAACCGGACGCAATAAGTCCAAATGTAATGCACAATTAAATAACACGCGCAAAGCCCGTCACTATATCGCTTATCGAATGTACACGTCTTGCTGTGATCGTGGTTATCGCTAGACTGACTCACCTCTCCGTTCGGGCATTGTTTTATACTAACTATACGATACAACAATCGACATCATGGAATGGATCTTCCAAGAATTACACCTGGCTAACGATCATCATCAAGGATTACAATACACAATAGGCGGCTTTTCTAATTACAAATTTTAAACACAAAGTAAACAAAATAAGTTCAAATGCGGGCAGGTAATAAACCGTGCTATATGGCCGGCAAGTGTGCATTCACATTTGGCGTGCTTCGTAGAATTTTGGCTAAGTTGTAACAATATTATAAATTAGATATATCTAT
This sequence comes from Dendrolimus houi, assembly GCA_039645545.1. NCBI lineage: Eukaryota > Metazoa > Arthropoda > Insecta > Lepidoptera > Lasiocampidae > Dendrolimus > Dendrolimus houi. The sequence goes on along the minus strand of CM077137.1, from coordinate 974,775 downwards.
ATACGAACAATAAATATTTTCATTTCATGCAACAATTTTTATATAATAGACCAATAACGGTCAGTGATGCCATATGTTTAAATGTAGTCATTGATTTAGCTTGTCCGATTGGTAAGGAGGGGAGTTCCAGTCGGACAGCATGTACGGCAAAAGAATTTCCTACGAAGGAAGAAGTGTGTCCAGGTATTGATAACAAAAGATTTTCATTTGAGCGCAAATTATAGGAATGGATCTCATTCATGTTTGGTCCTTGCCTATAATAAGTAGATACAACATCGCTCCGCTGATTTTGTTGGCTACCCTCTTTCTGTGTGAGGTGAGGGCCAACACACAGCAGGTTTAAGGGCAGCCATTTTTGAGCACTCGCTGTCAACGTTCGACGACATCGCGCCGTGAGCTCGTCTGTTTTCAAATTCAAATTATTATAATTACTGGCCGCGTCAATCACTTTAATCAAGACCTAATGGGGTATATTACACTGTCAATAATATCACGCGATACTCGTTTTATCACGATAATACTCATGCAATATTGATGGTATCGCAGTATCGTGATAATATCGCAGGTTATCCGAAAATTTTGAAATCTACTATACTAGGGGGGCGTGGCTTCAATATTATTCTGTTCTGTCGTAAGAGGCGACTAAACGCACAGCCAGGTGGGAGGGCATTTGCTCGATTGGATGGCGACTACCCCTGGTCTAGAGTATGCCGCCATAACAACCTTATGTTGTGTTCCGGCATCAGTGACCAGGTTCCAGTCTCCTTTAAGAGAACAGCAGCGCATATGTAGCACCTTTGGTGTTGCAAATGTCCATAGGCGACAGTAACCACTTCCCACCAAGTGGGCAGTCTGCCTGTCTGCTGAACTCCTGCAATAAAAAAATTTACTAAAGTAGTAATATTGATGATAATATTGATAAGTGTAATAGCCCACTTCAGCATTTACGATCTTGTGATAATATCGAGATTCCAGAATCACGATATTATTGACTGTGTAATATACCCCAAATCTGTGTACAGATTACACAGATGTACATATATAGTACAGTGTATATCGATGTGTGAGTGGTAGCTCTCAAATGAAACCATAGTGCCGTGCGCTGTTCCCGAGTGAAAACTTAATCGGGCCTGTAGAGAGCTGATCTCATGGTTGCTGAAGCTTCTGCTTATATAGTGCAAGGTTCCATGTCATATCTCCGCTATACAGTCCATAAAAATGCAATCACTACAACCTGTGCGTTAGAGCATCCCACAAAATCTCTTGGTGTTTATGAAATTTGATTTTGCAGTATACATAATTACGTAGTCGTACAGGGTATTGTAAAACTTTGAATAGTCCACATACACGATACAATCTGTCAATGTAGAAAACAGATATTACCAACAGAGATGCATCTAATGTATTTTACTTCTTCTAAGTATTATCTCCTCCGATATTGACTGTCCAGAACTTCTAAGTAAGGTCCACTTTAATATTCCAACGAAGTCTACACGATTTAATCAACCCATAAATGTACCTTTAAGTTTTACTAATCAAAGACAGAACTCATTTCTAGTGCGTGCAAGTAATTATTTAAATAATGTAAGTAAATACGATGACATCGACCCATTTGCAATCAGTATTTCAGGAGCCAAGCGCTATCTAAGCGCTTGACAGTGACTATATAAGCATCTCGGTGCCTTTTTTACGTCTGCATGTTAATAGAATAGAATAATTTATTGCTAGAAATGTATGTACATAGGTGTTTTCTTTTTTGTGGTAATTGTCTCAATACATTTTGCCTTATTAGGCGTGCAATTTTCAGATCTTATAACTAAATCTAAATTGATACTAATTAACAATAATAATTAAATAAATTAGATAATATTGTTACGAGCTACAGGACTCGAATTAAAAATGCCGTTGGAACTACTATAGAATTGATTAGAACTGTACGAACACGTATAAAACAAATACAAATAAAACTGGATGCAACCAGTTTACACTGCACGATTCAATGCAATTCGACACGCGCAAAGTCGTACTCATTTCGTAGTCGTCGCTTGACTGCCACACGCCCCTCCATTCGGGCATCGTCTTATACTAACTACACAGTACAAAGATATTGGAGGCGCACACTGAGTTTCTAAGAAATATTAATTTGCACACCTGCGAACGTCCACAAAGTCGAAAACAATAACAATAGGGATTAGTTCGACGCTAATGATGGTTATAAAACAAATAAAAAGACAATAGCATGTTTTTCTTAACTACAAATTCAAAAGACAAAAGAGTTCCTTAATCCGGGAGGCAATAAACTGCGCTTACGACAGGCAGCTGTGCGTTTATCTTTGACGGCATGTAACAATATTAAATGTGAAGCAAAGCATTAATTAAATAAGAATACATTAATAATCATTAGAATTTATCACTTAAATAATCCTCGATTTAATAGGTTGGGGAAAAAGTCTTTTCGCATATAATATGTATGAACTTGTAATAAGATCTCTTTGGCTATACCATTGGTATCTGGCTGGTTTTGGTATCATTAAAAAGTTTTAATTTTAAAGAAGACAATTCCAAATTCAAATTAGGAAAATGTGTGATTTTCATTTGTTTTTCTTATTGTTAAAATGAGTGAATCTAATGAAGAAATTCGATACATTTTAAAATTTTACTACAAAAAAGGTAAAAATGCACACAAGCCGCGAAAAAAATTTGTGAAGTTTATGGACCTAATGCAGTATCTGTGAGAGTAGCGCAAATTTGGTTTAAGTGTTTCTAATCCAGAAATTTTGATATCAAAGATGCACGTCGCTCTGGTCGCCCTGTTACGGACAAAATTGATGCCATTTTTGAAAAAGTGGAGCAAGATCGGCATATTAGTAATTACGATGTAGCTGGAGAACTGGGAATTCACCACAAAACGGTTTTGGCGCATTTGAAAAAACTGGGTACACAAAAATACTCGATATTTGTGTGCCTCGTGAGTTTACTTAAAGAAACCTAATGAACCGTGTACTCATTAGTGATTCTTTGTTACGACGTAATGAAACCGGACCATTTTTAAAGAAGTTGATAACTGGTGATGAAAAGTGGATCACATACGACAACAACGTGCGAAAAAGATCGTGGTCAAAGGCCGGTCAGGCTTCACAGACTGTGGCGAAACCCGGGTTAACTCACAACAAGGTGATGCTGTGTGTATGGTGGGATTGGAAGGCCATTATTCATTATGAGCTGTTACCACCAGGCAGGACCATCGACTCTGAACTGTTCTGTGAACAACTGATGAGATTAAAGTAAAAAGTTGAGAGAAAACGGCCGGAATTAATCAACAGAAGAGGTGTGGTTTTTCACCATGATAACGCTAGACCTCACACATGTTTAGCCACTCAGCAAAAATTACGAGAGTTTGGCTGGGAGGTGTTAATGCATCCGCCGTATAGTCCTGACCTTGCATCTTCAGATTTTCACCTGTTTCGGTCTCTGCAGAATTCCTTAGGCAGTGTCAGGTTAACATCACGAGAGGACTGCCAAAACCACTTGTTGCAGTTTTTTTGATCAGAAGCCCCAAAATTTTTATTGCAATGGGATCACATCCCTACCTACAAGATGGCAAAAAGTTATCCAACAAAATGGCACCTACATACTTTAGTCAAATGTAAATAAACTTTATAAAAAAACCTTTTGAATTTTTATATAAAATGCGAAGAAACTTTTTCCCCAACCTAATAATATGGATTTTTGCTTCTTTATACTGTCAGCTAATTTATTGTGTATTACTGGTGCCATACATAATACACTTTTTGCATTAGTGTAGTTTTACTACTATGAATGCAAAGCCTGTCATTATGGCGTCGATTGCGTTTTATAGTTTGACCTATGCTTGGGAAAAAATGAGGATTATTTCTAACAAAAAAACGAACTTCATGTATGTAAATATAAGGAAGTGTTAAAATCTTATAATCTATGAAATATTGCCTGCAGCTATCCGCATTTTGGAGTCTAAATACAGATCGTATACAGCGTTTTTGCCCTTTAAATGCAACTTCTGTGCCCGTAGAATTTCCCCAAAATATGATGCTATATCTCAAAATGGATTCTGTTAGTCCGTAGTAAGCTGTTAGAACACCATCTATATTTAAAGTTGGGGATATCTTGTAAAGAGCATATGACGCACTACCTAATTTTTTATTTATATTTGATATATGAGATTTCCAATTTAATTGTTTGTCTATAATGACGCCTAAGAATTTAACCAATAGCTTATTCGTGAAAACCTGTCACCTGCTTTCTTTTATTAATTACAGTTATCTAATCAAATGTATTTAGCTGTAGGTTTTCATAAATTAAAAAATAAATTAAAAAATCTCCCTAATATGTTCAGGATATATTTTCAGATATGGCGGACAGTGTCTGACAGTGGAACAGCTGCCGGGGTTCTGCGATCAGCTCCACCATCTCGTCGAAGTCATTAGGAACATCCAATCGTATGCCAAAGTCACTGGCGAATATCCTAGGTACGTTTTTTTATCACCTCTTTCATAAGGCAAGAAAGAGTTTTTCAAGAAAGAGGTTTCATTTTACTTTCTACAATATTTTGCTTATATTAATATTTTAATATATTCTTAACTAATACTAGGCATAAAGGTATGAAATATAATATATGAAATTATGTTCTTTATTTGTTGCTGTAATCTCAGTGATAGGCGGTAATATTAATACAATTTGATAACGTAGCATTTATTAAAGTGTTGGCAGTACTGTTTCTTGTACTCGTGCAAGCAAAAGTCGACTTGAAGGTGACGAACCTTTTCATTACGCGACTGTACAAGCGAACGCGTGAGTGTACAGACTTATACTAGTTTAGTCAGTTTAGTAAATTCTCGGTGTTTGCCATTCATAAGGGAGTTTGCCATTATTACTATAATTGCTATTAGCCAGTTGAATAATTTTAATAATTTACATTCGCGATGAGTAAGTGAGTATAATTAATTATATTTAGTAATTTATTATACAACAGCACCTCGGAAATGCTGATATTGTAATGTAACACCTAAATCGTTTGAATGTGGTCAAATAATATGTTGTCTCTCATGGATTTACAGTGAATTAGAACGTCGCCTAGAGAAGGAGGCGCGCGAAGTGGCATCCCTGGCGGCCGAGGTGCGCAACGCACGCGACGTCGTTGCGCGTGCGCGTGAGCAACGGAGGGCGGTGCGCGCGCAACGGAAGCACCTCGTGACGCATCTCGCCACTCTAAGGGAGACAGGTATAATCCCCAACACTATTCTTCAGCGGTCACTTTTTCCTACGCACAGTGAAATTTCGATCCTCTTTCAAAGTTATCACTTTCGAATAAAGAGACAAAACCACCATAATATTGTCGATATGTCGATATATCGATAAATCTCATTACATTAGCTATGATCAATGTGCAAAGCGATCCCTACCGTTCCGCCGACAGCTCAAAATTCGCTAACAATACTATATAAAAGAACTATATATATATATATATATATATATATATATATATATATATATATATATATATATATATATATATATATATATATATATATACTATATATATCCCTATATATATATATATATATATAATTAAAATGCTGATTACTTATTTCCCTTTAAAATTAAATTAAATTAAAAAGCCTCTATTTCTACCATTAAGTTTAGTTTTTAAGATATATAAGTATATAATGTACACATTAAATAATAGAAGTCGCCTCTGCGGCGTAGGGCTCCCCCAACTCTTTCCAATTTTCTCTATCTCCAGCTGGTCTTCGCCATTTCGTTCCACACATTTTTACAAAAACATCTTTCCATCTCTTTCTAGGTCTTCCTCTTTCTCTTTTCACATCTCTGGGTAGCCAATCATAGATTTTCTTCGTCCATCTATTGTCTTCTTGCCTACTTATGTGTCCTGCCCATTTCCATTTCAGAGTCCTTACTCTTTCAATGACGTCTGTTATTCTAGTCTTTTGTCTTATGATTTTGTTGTGAACTTTATCTTGTAGTTTTATTCCTAACATACTTCTTTCCATTTTCCTTTGGTGTACTGCCAATTTTTCTTCATCCTTTTTTCTTAAAGCCCAGGTCTGGCTTTCGTATGTGAGGCATGGGAGAATAACAGTATCATATAATTTACTTTTTATTTTTATGTTCACGTCTTTATTTTTCGTTATTTCTTTCATACTCCAGTATTTTTTCCACGATATGGGTATTCTTCTGTTAATTTCATTTTCGGTCTGATCTTTGAAGGATACCAACTGTCACAGATATATATACTCTTTTGCATATTCTATTTTTTTCTCCATCAATGATAATATTTTCCTCCATATAGTTCGTGATTATTTTAGTTTTTGTATAGTTAATTGATAATCCTACTTTCCTGCCTTCCTCAGCCAATTCTTGGAGCATATCTTGTAATGTTTTTGGGTCTTGAGCAAAGATTGCTATGTCATCTGCAAATCGTAGATGGTTTAAATGTTCTCCGTCAATGTTTATACCTTTCTTGTCCCAATTAAGTTTCCTAAAAACCATTTCCAGCACTGAAGAAAATATTTTAGGTGAGATCGGGTCTCCTTGTCGCACTCCTCTCGATATTTTAAATTCAGTACCCTCTCTGTCTAAACGTATTTTAGCCATGACCTTAGAATAAATGCTTTTTATGATTTCTACGTATCTAATATCCACACCTTGCTCCAATAGTGCCTGAAATATAGCAAAATGCTCTAAAGAGTCAAAAGCTTTCGTAAAGTCTACGAAACAAATGTACAAGTTTTTATGGTATTCCTTAACCTTTTCTATTAATTGGCAAACAACGAACATATGGTCAGTAGTAGAGAATTTTTTGCGAAATCCTGCTTGTTCTCGAGGTTGGTTTTCATCTAAAATTTTTGTTTCAACTTATTTCCCTTATTAACCTTTAAATTATTAGTTGTGCCTAAAGCATAGGCGTAACTTGTTTAACTTGGCGACATAGAATGTGTTTGTCTGCCAATTTAAAAAAAAGAACTTTTTCCATGTCTGATGAGAAATTTACTAATGTCATTTAACTACGCGCTAACAAAGGTTAAGTAAACTCTTATTCGTAAATTATAGAAATTCGTGAGCTCGAGAGCACAGTCCGCTTGTCTGATAGAAAGTTGTACAAGAACTGGGAGTCACTCAAAGATTCAACCGATCCTGCAGTCTTTAATCCGCTTCTTGATGAGATCAAGGTAATATAATGTTGTAGCACCGAGAGGTTAAATGATACTTCAGATGGTAGAGAGTAGTATTCACTGTAGAGTGCTGATTTGAACTGAAGTGAACTAATTTATTTTAGGAACCGGAACCTTAAGTACAAATATTAACAAATCGTAGAGCCAGTACAATATATAGCACAATGTGTGAGCGGAACGGATGATGTGCGAGCGAGATAGAGCAACTATTAATATGTTCGCTCCCGCGTTGCGCCAGCCAGTAGTTAGTTGTCCAATGCGATAACTAGACGTATGCAGCACCCATAATATGATTAATATCTAGTTTTGTGCCAATATAGTTTTTACCAAAAACTTTCTAAAGGCTTAATAAACATTTTTTGTCAGAAATAAAAGAAAATTAAGATTAGTAGTCTTTTTGAACTTGAGAAGCCCGGTCTCGTGTAAGTTGCACGCTATGATTTCAGAACAAACAAACGGCCCTCGAATGCTTGGTGCGTTTGATTGATGGACGAAAATCTACTTTGTCCAAAATACCGCAAACACCTCCAGCTTTACCACCTCCGCAGTCGATGGAGAACACTGAAGGTAAGTTCTAATGTCTAGCAACACTAACCAGGGGTTCAATTCTGCCATTTCAAGTATTTTGAAGTCGCGAAGTTATTCAAAGTACGATGTCATTGTGACAGTGTCAAAAAATCGTATTCTATTAAATCCACAATATTTTCTCGATATCTTCGCGGCAGAATAATAGTAGAAAAAGAACGGTATTACCATTAGCAGAAATGACATTAGCCCAAATGAATATTAAAAAGCTATCAAAAACATTTAATTCGCGAGTTTTCGCTTAGAAGAAATATTCATAAAGATATTGTAATGAACAGAATACTGTAATCAGGCAAACTTACGATTGAGATGATAGCGTCCGACGATTTTGAGGAGATAGTAATAGTAGAATTGGGTCCTTGTTTTATTACCACTGAACTGGCTGTATACTAACAGTGGTATTTAATCTGTAAAATCAAATGTCATTGTCATTGTCAATCAATCATGACAAGAGACGGATCATCAAGCTCCTCGCCCCCTCCTAATGGCTGAACCGGATACGGTTACAAGCATTTATAATATTGTTACACAACTCAGGTCCCGACAAAAACAAAATCCACCTGCATATCTGAAACAAAGCACATTTATTACCTGCCGGCATTTAAACTAATTGTAACTCGTTTATGATCGTTTTCTTTTGTTACTTTGTATTTAAAATTTGTAATTAGAAAACAGCCCATTATTTTATTGTACTCTTTTAGGGCAGTTTGTGGCCGAGTCATTAGCTAGGTGTGGCGGATTAAGCCGATTTAATCACGAGGACGTTGCATTTGTGCAGTATAAAACGATGACCTGACGGAGGGGGGAGTCAGTCGAGCGAGAACCACGAGCGAAGCGAGACGTGTGTACTACAATCGGGAATCTAATAAGTAACGGACTTTGGGCGTTTTATTGAGTTACGACCTTGCGCGTTATATTTGTACCTGTGTTATACGTGTTTGTATAGTTCTAATAACTCTATAATAATTCTAACGGTATTTTAATTTGAGTCTTGCGACTCGTAACAATATAATATAAACTTGAGCGACTTCAGAATTTTTGTATTAGGTTCATATTTGGTTTGCGAAAATATGACCATGTTTCTGAATTTCGTACGAAGCTCAAGTGGCTTTCTATTCGTTTTCGCCGGAATACTCACATTCTAACTCTCCTTTATAACATACCATTTAATCCTAATAGTCCTCCTTACCTTAAGGCACGTTTTGAATTCCTTCGCCTCTCCACTTCTCACAATTTGCGCTCAGATACATATCGTAGACTCCTGACACCTGCACATACTTCATCCTTTTATGATAACTCTTTTATAGTGTAGGCTGTCAAACTCTGGAATGCGTTGCCTCTTACTGTCGGAGAGGCCAAAACATTACCTAGATTTCGAAACTCCCTTAGAAAATGCTATCTATCTTTAAATAAATATGTCTAATATATTAAACATTTACTTATTTATCTATTGTAATATACGTTAATATAAAATGCTTGGCTTAAATAATGTTAACAAATATATTTATTAATTTAGATTATTTTGCATATACATATATATTGGTATTCTATAAATGTGTCTGGATTTATGTTTGTATTAAATTTATAAATTAGTGTAAGTATGTATATATTTAAATTGTACAATCCTATCTTTTTCTGCTCCACATACATCGCCAGGTTAGTTAAGAATTTCTTTTAAGCTAGGTTGCCTGGAAGAGATCGCTTTTAGCGATAAAGCCGCCTGTTGTTTTGCCAAATTGTAATTATGCATTTTGTTTTTGTATTTGTTTATTTTGGTGAGCAGTAAAGTGTTATCTATCTATCTAATATATTTGTTAAAATAATAACTAAGAGTTCCTGTAAAATAGTTAAAAATAAACAACACGAAGAATATAAGTGTTTATCTTAATAATAAAAGAACAATACTGGCGGTTGCATAAAAGCTGATTTACATTGATTCAACTAACGACTTTAAGTTCGAAAGAAGCAAGTGCTGACTTCATACTGGTATCTTTTTTTTACAATTATAAAATTACATATAACCGATTACAATAAAAGAAAACTTATTTGGCATAATTGGCACCTTGTAAATTGATTTGAAATAAAGTAGAGCGCTATCAAGTCTGACATTTCAATATTTCAAATTGAGTATTTTGAAGCCAGGCCGCTCCTCAACTCAGTAGCTGAATTAATGGAAGTCGGCCTTAATAAAGATGACAACCATTTCGTTGTGTCATTTTGAAGCGCCACTGGCGACAATCTCTGGAATTAATATTAGTAATAATTAATTTTTAGTTAAGTAATAAACAAAATTAAAATGAACAAGTTGGCGGTAGGCTAAATAAAACATTAACAATACTCATTGACACTTGACATCTTTGTCTTCCGTGATCCAAGATATTGAAAAGTGGCCGAAACGTCGGAATAATAAATATCAAATAAATTACCTTGCTGAAAACCGTTAAAACGTATTGTTACGAGTTTGCTTGAGTCGAATTAAAATGCCGTTAGAATTATTATAGAGTTTATTAGAACTATACAAACACGTAATAACACAGGTATAAATATAATCGAACAACAAATCCAAACATAATGCATAAAGTCGTAATTCAATAAAACGCGCAAAGTCCGTCAATATTAGATTCCCGAATGTACACACGTCACGCCTTGATCGTAGGCGTAGCTCAACTGACCCCCTCTCTTAATCAGGCCATCGTTTTATACTTCACAAATGCAAATGTGCTTGCCCGGTAACGCCGACATAATTTCCTAGAATTAGCTTGTATTTATAATCCGCAACACGTTTTTAATGATGTTCAAGAGAGGACGTAAACGAGGACAATAGGCTGTTGAGTGAACAAAAAAAGACGATCATAAAAGGACTACAATTAATTCAAATGCCGACATGTAATAAAATGTGCTTTTACAGATCTGTACGTGGAATTTGTCTTTGTCGGAGCTTAAGTTGTAACAATACAAAAGACGCATATATTTAAAAAATCCGATGTCGCCGGCAGTGGGGCCTAGGGCCCAAACTACCGGTGGTTAAGGTTCCAGAGACGGGAACCTCCTCCTAATAAGGGTCGAGTCCAACAGGGCTGCCTTCTACATGGATATGTATGTACGCGCATAACTTAACGACTTTACCGATTTTTATGAAATTATTTAGTGTGTGTTTGAGTGAGACCCGGGATGGTTTAAATTGACAATTGGAACTGGTAGGTGGCGCTGGGATCGGATTCTAGATTTGTTTTTTTTCTGGGCAGGACAACGCTAATTATAATATAAATTATATATTTTGTTGTTACAGAATCGGCAACGACGACGGTGTTGCCGGGTCGTAAGCGACATGAAAATGGCAGTAGGAGATCGAACTGCAAGCGACGTCGTAAAGACAAGGAGCCAATATCGGTTCCACTGTCTGAAGAACCCAGTCAACATGCGTCCACCCCACAGGTAGGCTATCGGTAACGCATTAAGAACAATAAAGTAAAATATGTATTTACTTCTTTGCTATATAGGAGCTATCCTCTTTGATATCGACGTCTCAAGAGTAACTGTCGAGATGTAAACTTTTTAGGTGCCTTCATGTCCAGTGCTTGACTGTTGTGCCATGGCAAAATTAGGAATTTCGCCAGTGGTTACGTTTCTTGTGAAATATAATTAAGTATTCAACTGACTATTTTGGCGTCAAAAAATGTCCTCCAGTGGAACTTACTTGAATTAAAAAAAAAACAATTTAATTTTGAAAAAATTGAACAGGTATGGTTATCGATAAGTGACGCATGGCATGTGCCTCTTCCCTAGTGTGCTAATGATTCACCGGTACACAGAGGAGTTTTTGGCGGGAACTGAAAGGAGATGTGCTGTGCAGTTTTATTTTTTAAAATGTGTAAAATTACTCTAAAATGAACAATAGTTATAGGTTATTGATAGTTTTTGAGTAGTAATTATGTGTTTTGTGAGAAATATGAACTGTATAGTCAAATGTGGCCTTTTGAGTTGTCACAAGAACTCCGTAGAATGGCTCCAGCTGATAACTTACAGTTCAGCTGTGCTACACATAGTTAAGTAAATGAAGAAACTAAATTATAATCTAAGATCTGGCTTAAAGGTCTAGCTGCCAAGCCATAAACCTAAATAAATAATAACCGGTAGGTACACAAAAAGTGGTCTGTACTTTTGCCCATACACCCTCAAAATGTTGAGGGTGTATGGACCAAACTGACCCCTAAATTCGATCTTTTGGTCCATACACCTTCAAAATGTTGAGGGTGTATGGACTAAACTGGATATGAATATGAACCAATTTTTTTTATAAGCCAGTGGAGTTATGACCCCGCGGACAGCGAGTGTTTGACACGAGTGTCAAATCTACCCTTGTGTTTTAGGTAACACTCCTCATTCAAGGAACAGAAAGTACTTCTCGCTACAGGGTGGGAAGCGCAGGCGCAGTGGCGCTTACGCCCCTACAACTGCCATCTGGTGGTAGCGTCAGGGATATATTATTCTTTACAACAAACTCGTAAGAATGTCAAATTGTGACATTCGATTTAAAAAAATAATTTATTGTGTTAAAAAGTGAAAAAATAGTAAACATGATTTTTAAAAGGAATAAATTATATCTATTACAATTTTTGCATTTGTTCTCTGTATACGCTGAAGAATGGAGAGAATCATTGAAGGCATATTATGGTTATTATAAGCCCGGCTACACACCAGTAAGTTTTACTCGCGTAAATCTTAAATTACTTGCGACAGTCTAGACTAAGTGCGAAAGATTTTTCTACAAATAGATAGTCTATTCTAAATATTTATAATATAACTGATAGGAGTTGTGTACGAATTTTATTGTAATGAAAACTTATAGGTGTAAAATTTACGAAAGCAACTTCCAAGTGTGGAGTCGCCTAAGGTTTCGATAACCTCTATTTTTGTACAATTCTATTATTTTTAATTTCATTTAGATCTCTTTGCTACATTGAAATAATACAAAAAGAAAATTATCATACATTGATTTATAAAAAAAATACCCAAGAAAATTAGTTGCGTATTTTTGATTTTGAGTTTTCCTACGACTTTATTTAAGAAGGATAATAAAAAAATACAGGGTAATTGAAATATTTTTACAAAATCATCGATTTATTCTATTATAAATACAAGTAATTTAGATATAAGACGTGGATTAGTTATCGATTTTTCATCGCCATGATTGTTTTAGAGATCTTGACTCCGTACTTATAATTAAATACGACGTTATTTATTGATAATATTATATTATTAATATATAGTTAGGTTTTCTTATCTTCAGCTGGTGCTGTAGTTTCAACCTTAGCTGCTGGTGTTGAGTCGACAATCACCCCTTCGGTTTTTACCTGTAATTGATAGTTTCTTAAATTAATCCACCTCTAAGAGTATTGGGATCCTTGGTGTCGACATTGCAAACGATGTACAGTTCAGGTGCCACCTTGATGGCAAGGCAAAACTTGCCTCCAAGAAGCTGGGAGTGCTAAACCGGTCCAAGCAGTACTTCACTCCGGGGCAACGCCTTGTGCTTTACAAAGCCCAGGTGAGGCCGCATATGGAATACTGCCCACACTTGTGGGCTGGGGCACCCGCCTACCAACTAAATCCCTTGGACAGTAAGGATGTTTTTATTTAAATCGATTATTATTTTCTTATAATCGATTTTTGTAGTAATATTAATTGATTTTTAGTAAATCGATTATATAAATTACGTATCTAAATCGATTTTCAGAAACAGCTCGTATCTATGCGACAATTGTGACAATAATAATTATTTTATTGTTTAAACTTGAAGATTAACGACAGATTTGTATTTTAGTTTAGTTTTTGCGACTATAGAATAGTCGTTTAGTTTTATTAATTCTCATTTTAAGTATTATATTTTAAAACTAGCCAAATGACAAATAGGACTGGATATTTATGGTAATTTTTTGAATTTGATTTAATTTTTTAGTTTCTGAGACAATAAGTTTGTCATTTTGTTGGGATGCTCATCGTTTCATTTTTATTATAATAAATAAAATGTTTATTAGTACTAAAATTTGTATCAATAATGCTATTTGGTTTCCTAATTCCTTACCTTGAAATTTTAAAGGAACATTGCCTTTGATTTTTAGTCTTGAATTGGTTATTTCTTTACTCATATAATTTAATTTGATTTTTAATTTGATAAATTGTTAATATGAATCTCTTAGGTTTATTGTTGGAATATGCAATGTATGTACTTTTAAATAATACAAAAAATCGATTTTTGACAAATCGATTAATTTTGAATAAAGACAAATTGATTTTTATTTAATCGATTCTTTTCTATTAATCTCACATCCCTACTGGACAGTATTCAACGTCGAGCCGTTCGCATTGTCGACGATCCCATACTCACAGACGGTTTAGATACGCTTGGCATTCGGAGAGACTTCGCGTCACTCTACGTATTCTACCGATTATACAATGGAGAGTGTTCCGAGGAACTGTTCAGAATGGTGCCTTCGTCTTCTATTTACCACCGCATAGCACGCCATTGGCTGGGCGTTCATCCCCACTTCCTTGAGCCACTGCGCTCTTGTACGCAACGGTTCTCTAGAACTTTTCTCTTGCGCACCGTCGGGATTTGGAATGAGTTCCCAGCGATGGTTTTCTCACAGCGCTACAATATGAGGTTTTTAAAAAGAGTGTCATACAATTTCTTCGAGGCCGGCAGCGCGTTAATGACACCTCTGGTGTTGCAAACGTCCATAGGCGACGGTAACCGCTTTCCATCAGGTGAGCCGTCTGCCTGTCTGGTGTACTCCGGCGATAAAAAGATGGACTAGAAAACATCGTAATTAAAACTTGTTTTAACTATGTGTACTATTCGCGAAACTTATTTAATGCTGAACAATGGTTTTTGAGTCATGGTAGCACTATCTCTTGTTCATACTTCAGTAGGTACATATTCTTGATGCATACATATGTCCTTCTCTTTTTGTATACTAGTATGTATATATATCTATCTCTGTCCCCCCCCCATTATGGCTTACTTCACGAAGATGCCGCCATTGTATGCCATGGCCTGCCTATCATCCCGTAGCTGCAAGGATCGTGGCTCTATATTGATATCTCACGACCGTATCTTAAAGAGACAGAATCATAATCAGGGATGATCTTAATGCTTATCCGGCAAAATTCGCAGGTCTGAGATTACCTTGCTGTCTGCATTTGGTCAGTGGATTCACCTAAACAAGGTATTCAAATATGTTTACAAACGTACGGACGCTGCATCAACCAGCGTCCGTAGGTCTGTAAAAAAGTACCTCGACTAAGGGAGCCGCTGGTGCTTCGGAAGATACCGCTGGAGCAGCTGCAACTTCTTTCTTCTCATCATCAGGAACTGGTGCTGAGAGACTCAACTAAAATCCATTCATTGTTTAAATTACTCAATCGATAATGTTCCGGTTGGAATGAAACTTGTGGTTAAGATAACTAACATTGCGGAAGAACGTGACTCAACCAGCTATGTTCCAGTTTGCTTCCTAATAGACTATAGTTCTCAAACTTGGATTACAACTGAAACCGTGTGAAAAAGCTTTTAATTTTAGCAAAATTTGACTTCAAATTCATTTAGTTAGGTAGTTCCAAAAGACTATGAAATAAGCAACACTATTGCACTAGAGAGCTTAAGTAAGTACTTTAACAAATAGAAAGTATCTATTAATTATTAAACTTATAGAAGTAGATATTTACTTATTTTAAAATGTAAGTAATTTTTAATTTATTATAATCTCCAATAACAAAAGAATCGCCAATATTAATCGACCATTTCGTAAGTATTGTTTTGAAAAAAAAAATGTGTTATAATAATTAACAGATTTCCATTTAAAACAAGATATTTTGTTATTTTTAATTTTAATGTCATAGTTTAAATTTAAAAGACCTCGTACCCAGATCGTAAAACGGTATAACATAATTTGAATTTCGAATTTAGTATAACATAATTTGAAATTCGAATTTCGAATTCACACCACAAGTCATTATATTTTAATTGATTACTCTGTTATCCACTGCAAATATTTCCATTACCTGCACAGCCAAAATGGCGAATAAGGCAACTATCGCGAGTAACTTCATGTCGTCTGCAAAAACAAACCAGCAATAAAACCTTACTCGTCGTTCGGTATAATTTATAACCTGGCCACGTAACCACCGGTAGCTAAAACGAAAATAACCATATCGCTACATCAATAATGGATTATGTTTCCAAAACATGAAACGGTGGAACAATTAGCAGAATTATCGATTATTGGGGTTCCATGTCGAGTTATGATTGTACAAGCCATCATTGCGGACGAACTGCAGGATTATCTCCAACGCTGTTTTGGCCATGTTTTATGGAAAACGGCTAGACATGTCCGGACAAATTTTAATGTCCAGTTATCATACATGTAAGTTATAAATTAACAAGTTATAAATTGGTTCATGAAAGAGGGAACTATGGAACTGGAAGATGCTTACTTATACAAATTATATAAAAAAATTATGCATATTATTTACATATTTTATATTATCTCGTATAATAAATACACAATTTGTATTTATATGAGATTATATACATCTATAATTATTGTTTATTTTCCGAAACGCAGATCAACTATACCTAATATCCTATCCTTATTTATATATGTAACAAGTTATTCTTTCTAAGTTTAGTGTTATTGCTAATTTATTTATTATTTATACTATTAATGCTGACACTATGAAAATATATATGATTATATATCTATAGTATCAATTATGCTATATTATTTGTTACTATTGCTTATGTTCTTATTCATATTGAGTTAGAGTAAGTTTGAAGGCTACTTTAAGAACCATAAAATAGACTTCAAACTTACTCTAACTCAATATAAATAAAACCGTAAATCTATTTCCTATTCTATGTATCGCTTTGCAACGTGTTAATGCTGTTCAAGAAGACGAAGCGGCAAAATACTGACTAGCGACAAGTCTAGCAAAAATTTTTGAAGTGAAAACTTTTTTAGGCACATTGGACACTTTAGGTATAGGGAAAAAGCATTGAACTCGCGTGACCATTACGCTAAAGCCGGCGCAAATACTACTTCAAACATTTGCTCATTTTTTTGAAGACTTTGAAAACACATTTGTACACATTGTCGCAACCTGCCAGACATGCTTTGCAAACATTTTTCTCCACAGTATGCTGGTAGACGACAATGGATGAAGATTTTGTGGACGCGGTGTGCCTTTATTATTTAAGTGCTTGTAATTATTTACTACATGTGCAAATTATACCAAAACGTCCGAAAAGAAGGCGCGAATGGATGTGCGCAACGGTCGCGTATCTGGAATTTGCGCAAGTGTTACACATTCCAACTTTAAACACTTTGATGTGCAGTAAAAAACCGATACCGCATGGCAAATTGCAAATCTTTGTTCAAACTTTGAACACATATTCATAGTCCCGTGCCACACATAACAATCAAAGAAGTGTTCAAATATTTGAAGCTGTATATGTCGCCGGCTTAAGATACAAAGTTTTACACTAATAAATTTTGTGAAATAAAATTGTGATACTTTTTATCCCGGAAATCCCTCAGGAATTTTCTCGGGAGCAGTTTAAACTTGTTACGATGCGGAAAAATTAGCTTACTAAAATTCTTACACAATTTTCACAAAAACGGTTTACCTGATTCCGACACGATTTTACTAGAACGATTAGCTTAACGTCGTTTTTAAATGCTTTATATTCCGGGAATCCCGCGGGAATCTTTCTGGGGTGGTTTAAAGTGGTTAGGGTGCATAAAATTTGACTGATTTTGTGAGAACGATGCATTAAGTTCTTTTTCAAATACTGTTGTTTATATTTTTAATTCATATTTCTGTATCTCTGTTTTCTTTAAAAAAACAAAAGTATTGACATAAGAAGAACATTTGTATTTTTATTCCAAGTGGATAACCCTAATGAATATTGCTAATTTATTGCTACTGAACTCTTGTTATTTTATTTCGGTTCACCTTTGCTTTATTAATTGTTTCATACATTCCTCTTTCTGTCGATGTAACTCACTGCAATGAAATGTATCACTAAGTATATAACCTATTATATCTGGAATTCAAAATTACAACTTGCGGAATTAATCGTTTAGAATAGAAGTCAATGCTTGCTTCCTTATGAGTCGGTTGTTGAATGAAAGGAATGTAGAGGAAGATGTGATAAGTGAAGTAGGGAAAGGCAGTGGTGAATTTAATTCATACTGTGTCTGAGGTCGTATCTGACATAATGCATTTTTGCTAAGAAGAACTAGCTTAGCTAGCTTGACTAATTATTCTATGCCTCATATAGCTCCAACCTCATGTGCTCCAGGCAAAGACATTGAATATATTAATTAATCTACGGCTCCATGCCTCACGTAGATAACCTAAGCCTAAACCCATCACTGTGAATAGTAGCCCTTGTGTACATTGATACAATGACCATGAGCTGAGGGTGGAGAGAAACGCCATGAAAATCTGCTCATCGATGTCCGATATGTGATATCTACAAGTCCTCACTGTGCAACATCCCCTGAGATAGGGAGGACCGGGCTATGGGATGCTTATTACTCAAAGGATTGAAATGAAAATTTAGTAGGGGTATAAAGAGCTTTGAGAAACCTTGGATGGGCTGAATCGTTGATATATTTATTGTTCTGGTCACCCAAGTGATCAGGTAAATTATTCTAATTTCCTGATTGTATTTGCCAATCAATGAAATGCATCTTTAGTAATTTTTAATTAAAATTAATTTTATGGTTTTATCAATTGCGAACAATTATTTACGCTTGTAAGTTTAAATATTTTTGCGTAGTTTCTTTTGACACTTTTATTCAAGCATCATTTTCTCATTTACATTAAACCAATTTGCACACAGCGAGCCGGAAAATAGCGAGAGAAGTGAGCATCGCGATTATCAAATATTCAAATATAATGTATCCAAAATAACGATTATCATTGCCCTATTTTAGACAACGTATCCAAACATAATTCCACATTTTTTCCAACATGTCAGTTTCAAGTTCCATTTTACGTAATTTTATATCGAAGAAAGTTAGAAACCATGTTTTCTCAGAAATTACATATTTTGTTAGAAATAATTCAATCGTATTCCTGTTAAATAAATTGGAAATATATGAATTTTTCTTGTTTGATTATGGAGAGAATCCTAAAATCTTCACCTTTCACATATATGTTGTCATTTTTTCCAAGGTAAAATTAAAGTTCTGAGTGTTATGGAACGTTCTAACCTTGAAATGCTGGCAATATTTGGCATTTTGCTCTTCCGTTTGGCAGATGTTAAAAAATGAATTGATCGCGAAAATAAAAATTCTTGGCCAGGATTATCTGAATGGTGCATGTAGAGTGATTCCTAAATAATTTATGGTGAATTTTTTATTGTTTAGTGCAATAATTTTAGTTAGAAAATGGCTTCGCGTGGAATTATGGTTACTGGGACGAACGGAGCTGATTTCCAGCACCGAGAGCAAATAGCTGTTCAATATCAATTAAGGTAAGTATTTTTACAACATTTAGCCCTTTTCGAAGCTCTATATTGTTATGAAAATATGAATTTTCGTTGTGTATTCAAGAAAAAATTAAAACATTTTTTCGACGAGTTCCGTCAAATTATTTTTAGCCAAAAGCAATCGATAGCGAATGATGTTACGCGCCAATTATTTAAATACAAATTTCTATTTCATGATTGACAATGAGATTTACGAAAATATCATATATAGCAATATGTCTAAACATAGTTGTTACAAAGTAAAATTTGGTAGGTATGTACGTATCAGAATTCTGTTCACATTTGAGGTAGCAATACAACCAATATAGTAGTACTCAAAGTGAAATAAGTAGTAGAACAAACTAACTTTTATATTAGAACCTAGAATTTGGTGAATTGAAGATAATTATACTTTCTATGAAATAAATGACAATATTTAATAACAGCCCCAAAAATATTTCACTCTTGAGTGAACTACAGTACATTCTTATAGCATGGGGTTAGATGAAATGTCATGCTTGTCCATAAAATATTTAACTCATTGATAAACTTGATCTAGAGCCCAGTACCAATTTTTATAGGAAGTCTTTAGTTATAGATGGATGTGCAATAGATGATTTTTCATACAAAATTAGGTATTGCACAGCCATTTCTGGCTAGGGAGTCTATAAAATTTTACTAGGATTTCTATTATAGTTACCATGTGGAGTGGAACTATGTGGAGTATCTCAGTCATTCTCTTCATAGATTTAAAACCTAATAATGGAAAAAACTCAGGGGCTTTTGAAAAATAAATGAGAGAATTAAGGTACTAGGTTCCAGCAACTTTGAGTCTAGCAGCATTAGTAGCATCTTTACTGTTGTCAATGTCTATATGTGAGGGTGTCCATTTGATATCATAATTGGGCTGTCAGCCTGTCTGCTGTCCTTCAGAATTAAAAAAAATAAACTATATAATTTACTTTATTTTTTTGTTCACCATATAGACCATATAGATATTCAAAATGCACATTTGAAAAATGTCAATATTTGAATATTTATTTTTATAATTTTCAGTGCGTTGAACAAGTCCCGGCTTAAATACTGTGTGTTCTTCCACAACATTCTGTTCCTGGTAATGCTGGCCAAGCTCTCCGCTGATATACTCGACAGACTCGACATATTCATACTTGAGATTGAAGAATTACAGATACCACAGGTAAAATATTGATTCCATATAACCTCTAGTTCATATACTGCAGCTACTGTCATATTAAATGGAACAAAAGTATCAAATTCAATTAAATATAAAAAATAGTTTATATATATATATATAAATGTAAACTTATGTATATATTTGTATGTATAGTATAGTTAAATATTTATTATTAAAATGTAAGTAATCGTACAATAATTATGTATACCACCGTTGCCATTCGTAATCAGCAATATTCTTGCCACAGGTTGTCTGGAAGAGATCGCTTTTTAGCGATAAGACTACCCTTTGTACGCAATTAGAATAATACTAGTTCCTAAGTTTCCTGTAATGGTGTATATTAAAGTATTGTCTATTTATCTATCTAAATTCTGTATTAATTATTCAAACGAACTTCTGATGAAGAATACTGTCTGAAAGTTATATGTATGTGGTAGAGGAATGCTGGGATTATACTGATTATACAGCTCTTACGGAATTTTTGATATAACAATAATATTGGTTAAATTCAATTTCTTAGTGCCACTATGTATCATAACTTTCACAAACTCTGTAGCACAAATGAAAACATGAGGTTTCTGTGTCACAATTGAATATGTTTTTTATATGTGTGATGAATGTAAACATACTGGCTGCGAGTCAAACCCTAGTAGGTACCTGTATTTTACTAAAATAAAAACTTAATTAAGTTTTTATATATCACAACCGAAACCATTTGTAAAAGCTAAAGCTAGTCCCTATTGATATTATAAATGCGAAAGTAACTCTATCTGTCTGTCTGTCCGTCTGTCTGTTCCATTTTCATGGGAAAACTACTGTACCAATTTGGCTGAAACTCAGTATATATATATATATTTTTGATGCCGAGGATGAACATAGGATACTTTTTATCCCGAAAAATGGGATAGTTTCCAGGATAAAAATATATTTGTCTCTCTGTTTCTTATCCTTTTATGGAAAGACTATTGGACCGATTTAGCTGAAACTCGGTACATACGTAATTTTAATACTGAGGGTGGCCAAGGGACACTTCATCCCGGATAATGGGATAGATTTATGTAAAGGTTATCCTAAAAAGGGGGATAGGTATTTTGTCCATTTCATCCACTTGGTTCCTGCTTTAAAGAGCAGGCGGTACAGGTTATATTGTATACAAGAGATACGCACTAGCGGTTGACCCCGCGGGGGTAAGCTCTAGTATATGTATATATCTTTTTTTCATTTTTATTGCATGAGTTCAGCAGACAGGCAGACGGACCACCTGATAGAAAGCGGTTATAGATAGATAGATAGATAACACTTTATTATACACCAATACGAAAATCAACTTAAAGACTAAAATTGTATCTAGTTGTGTACAAAGGGCGGTCTTATTGCTATAAAGCGATCTCTTCCAGACAACCCCAGGAATGAATTGAGATGATAATGGTGATGGTGGTATATGTAATGGTTATCATTGCCTATGGACATTTGTATCCCCGAAGGTGCTACCAATTTGCTGCCACTCTCTAAAGGGAGACTGGAAACTGGGCACTAATGCTGAAATACAACTCAAGGTCATTATAGAGGCATACTTTACACCGGGGGTGGTAGACATCCAGACGAGCAAATACCCTACCTCCTACTTGAGGGTTGCTTTGTCGCCAGTTACAATAGGCCGGCAGGCCGCAGTAAATTGTATTCTTTCTCTGTTCCTGCACAGATAAAAACAAAATACCTATAAACTTTCCTTGAAAAATTATAAATTGGTGGTAAAAACTGCTCAAAAATTCGTTATATGGCTTAGGGCGAGTTAGACGATGAACAGACAGACAAAGAAAGCAACTTTGTTTTATACTATTGTTACGTGGGGGTACGCACTTAGGATTGGAACGAAACACCAGTTTTTAACTAAACACTTTTATTGACTTATACAGTCGTGCGTGATTCCTGTCCGCAGGGTTGCCCCTACACGCACTGTCCCGACGATAAGATGTCCCACTCACAATACCGTCGCCGACATTGCGTAGACCGCCTCCTGATACTGCAGTGCCTACCTCCGAACTTACCGCGTGCAGCTCGCTTCTGGATCTTCCCTCAAACTACGCTACACTTCTCCTTCACTGAACTGTCCACTAAACTTTCACTAAATTCACCACTAAACTTGTCACCGTCTTCTATTAAACTTCTCTTCCAACTCTTTCGTATCGCACTTGTCGCTTCGCTGTTTTGAACTGAACTCAACTGCCCGGTAGGCGCACCTTACGCTGCTTATATACCCGGAAGAATCTTCTGGAACTCATAATTTCGATCTTCTTTCCGTTATTATTTTATTTACTATCTATCCTGTCTTTTCCTCCCAGAATCTTCTACCTTTTTCTAAAAGTTAAACCAACTAGATTGTTCCACCATCACTCGCCACACTATGTAAAAAAAATTCAACCCTATTGTATGTATTCTTATGTATTAAAAGTGATTTTGTATGTACTTTTCAGCCCCTCTTGTGGGAGTACATCTGGTGCCTTTCCCTTCTGCTCTCCTTCATTGGCTTATCAGCGATCAAGCGCAACAATATACGTCAACTTCGCAACTACATGTATGGTATAACAGGGTTAGGTTTTGGACCATTGTTATACTGTGTCCTGTACTACTGTGGCGATGTTTGGAGGTATCTTACTATGAATAAGGACGAAGAAGACAGCGCCGAGGTGGAGATTGATTTGTGGCAGGTTAGTGATATTTTTATTTCGACACCATTATAGACCACATAGAGTACACTAAGAGTATGCTCCACTTAACACTCGCAACAGCGACCGTGATTTTTCACGTTCCTTCTTCCTTGCTTGTGACCATTACAATCATATACTCAAGTGGAATGGACTATGAAGCGTTTTGATGTAAACATTGCAAATGGTGACTTTGAAAATAAATCAACAGCTTTAAGATTATATTATAATATGTAAGATGTAAGGATATGGGAATTTTTAAAAAGGGTGTCATAAAATTTCTTCGAGGAATGCAGCTCATTGGTGACACCTAGAGTTGCGTCGGACACGTACGAGCCGGTACATTTGTTCCATACAAAATCCAATTGTACTGATATGGTACAAAATCTAAAAAAGTAATGCTTCAAATATTTTGTCGCGCTACTATTCAATGTACTACTCACACCTCGAATGTAAGAGGAATGATGGAACGAGGCGTAAGCTACAATAGTAAAATAACGCCTCTACAGATATTCACATGACAAAGAGAGACAACCGACTCTGTAATACATAGATACAATTTGTGAGAAACTGTACAAACGAGGGAATACCAACCATCGCTTCAAATGTACTGCCACACTACAAATGTACTGCTATGCTACAAATGTACTGCCACAGTACAAATGTACTGCCACGGTACAAATGTACTGCCACTGTACACATAGTACAAAATGCCTCACCTCATTTGAAGTGGTACATTGTACGGGTTCAGTACAAAATGTCATGTTACTCTTACAAATTGATTTTAAAAGCATGTACTGCCCAACACCACATGACACCTCTGGTGTTTTGCTAACATTCTGTACACTTTTTGTACAAATTCCTTGAACCCAGGGTTCCTCAAATGAAACGATGGTTACCTCAAAGCACAATATTCATTGCAAAGGTAAGCAGCTTCCAGTATGACTGTCGCGGTTAAACCATACCGCGAGTTATAGCGACGCTAGCGCCATCTAGGGCCCAACGAAATAAATATTTATTCTTCATAAGAGGAATAATACATAGCCTCTGGATGACTACTTAACACATTCGTGGTGACGGTAACCAGTTTACATCAGGTGGGCTGTCTGCCCGTCTGCTGAACCTGCAATAAAAAAAATCTTGAAAATACTTTCTCTACATGATAACTGCTTTTAATATAAACACGTGTTTGTGTGAAACTGAAAACTTGCTGTACCAATAGTCGCGCTTTGAAGGTGTGCGGCAAAAACCGTTCGGATTACCTATCGGTTATTTAAATCCGGTTGCTAAAAATCATTTAATTGAGGTTAAAAGCAGAGACAAAAAAAAATTAACTGGAATATTGATGGGTGCCAATGTGCCTGAACTCCTGCAATAAAAAATAAATACAAAAATGTAATTGTTTTCGTGGTCTAAGTATGTTTTTTTAAGATCTACCTAATAATCTGCACCACCTACATCGCCAGATTAAGTTAAATTATTCCTTAAGTTGGGTTGGCTGGAAGAGATTGCTTTAAGCGATAAGGCCGCCTATTGTTTCCACCATGACAATATTGTAATTGTGCATTTTTGAAATTGTGTATTTGGTGAGCAATAAAGTCTTATCATCTATAAGCCGCACTCAGAATGTTTGCCGATGACTACTTACTATTATTATATTGTATTACTTACTTACTTATTGTATATATTTATGGCCTTCCGCCACATTAAATAATCACACCATCGTCTCAGCACGTCGTAAATACACGGACGATGAAAATGCGCGAGCGCAGCCCGCCGTCGGGTGCGCCTGCGCGGCCCGTGGACACGCGCTTGAGTTGTTAAATCGCCAGTGCAGCGGAATGACATTGTGAGGTGTCACGCGTACATACCGTCTTGCGATCGGAATATATTTTTATCGTGTTTTGTTGTTGTTAATATCTATACATATAATAAAATTGAAAAAGTCAAATTTCTGTACAATGAAATAAAATGCTATAATCCGAGTCAGGGGGATGTAAGAATTGAAATAGAACTAATTTGGATTTTTCTTTAATTTTTTTGTTTCTCTGTTTGTCTGTTTGTACCGGCTAATCTCCGAAACGACTGGACTGATTTAATTGAAATTTTGTATGGTGGAAGCTTATATTCCTGGTCAACATATAGGATACTTTTGATCCTGAAAAATTGAAGAGTTCCCATGGGATAGTTAAAAAAAATCCACGCGCATGAAGTCGCGGGCAGAAGCTAGTTGTATTATAAATTTACACAACAGCAGCTTGATATTCACTAATAAATTATCAACTCCTTCTATTTTGTGAACGGTATTCGGTGTTGGAAGGCTACGCCGCCGATGCCGCATCACCCACATACTTATGTAAAGTATGTACAATAATAAATTTATTGCAACAACTATTTATGTAACCTTTTTTGTCAACCCTACTGACCATCGACGCGTGACGTCATGAGGCTATCGGCAAACCTTCTGCGCACGGCTAGTGTAATGAGAGCCTTCCAGTGTAGTATGTGGACTGCGAGACTCAGGCGCTGGTGTGATTTTGTTATGACCGAAATGAAATTGTCTTTGAAATGTTTCAGGGCTACCCATACGGTCTACTGTGGTACGCGTTCGTTCTCCTAGCGTCTCAGGTGCACTTCTTCCAGATGTATTTCTCGTACAGTCTCCTGAAGGCGTGGCGGGCGAGGGGCGCGCTCAGAAAAGCCGAATAGGATAGGCCTAAAACCGTGTGGTATATTCACTTTTGACTGTCATCGTTTATTATTCACACTGCCACTGTTGTGATTTGGTGGTTTTGTATGAAGTGCATCGTACGACTTATTCAACTCGGGCCCAATTCTGTTATATCAATATCTGAAGGTATACAAAGTGGGATTCCATTGCGATGGTGTCAAATTTCGTATTCTGCTTAATCCACAATATCTCGTCTACGTCGTCGTGGCGAATAACGACGCGTGACGTCATGAGGCTATCGCCAAACCTTCTGCGCACGGGTAGTTATAACCTTTAAAAAAGCGGCGAAATTGAAATCAGGCTCGCTAAAGATTTGTTCAAAAGTTACCACTTTGCCGACAGCACCTTGTCACTGATAAAGTAAACGCGCGTTCCAGTGAGCAGTATATGGCAAGCATAAAAAAATCCAACATATAATTTCAGAATTTTACTTACATGATTAAAACATATTATGTTTTAATCATGGCCGTATGCAGAGTACTTAAAGTGAGGTTAACTTTAAGGGAAATTAAATTTTGTTATTATATGTACAGTAGACAAATGTTATATGAATGGTAATCGAAGTTTACTAAAACACAAAATCTTTGCCTTTTTACCACAGTCATATCAAAGTACTGCATATTAAACTAAAATAATTCAATGTTATACTTCATACAAAATTGTCTATAAATCGTAAAAAACATTCACAGTTATGCTAAAGTTTCGAAAGTGTGTAAATATAAATTTAGAAAACAGATACATTTTTAATGTAATAAGATGCGAAATTCGGTTCCATTGTTAGACTTGTTGTATCTCTCAGAAAAAGATTAGAAGTTTTTAGATCCGGCAATAGTTCCCTACCGCCATTTTGAAATTTAGGATAATGCTAGAAATGTAGAAAAAAAAAAAACAGGATTTTTGTGATTTCTATGGGACCTCCATATTATTTGTGGATTGGCACGCACTTGGCTGATTTTTTTAAAACCCACTGAGCTGTATTCAAATGGTTTAAAAAAATAATTGTATGGTAGTAATGGTTGAAAAATTCAAAATGGAGGTTTAAATTGGTCTGAGAACTATTGCTCAGATTTGTAATGTAATTCTTAGATCATCAAGTTAATTATATACGCTCCGGCCGTAATGTAGTGAGAATACAGTACGATGGCCCATCTCTATCTCTTTCACGCATGTACAAATATATTGTGATCTCGCTCGCACGGTAACAATTTATCTCTTTCACAACCAAGTTGATATGTTAGGGTTGTAAATGTTATTTTGTGAACTAATCTCTAATATCAGCCCTCCATTTTATTTCTAACAACCTAGCTATAGTGTTTATAAAATATGTTTTGCATTGTAGAGATCAAGTTTGCATATTCATTGTGTTTAATGTACGTAAACTAGCAAAGAGTGAGCGAGATAGCAACAGTTAGACACAAATGATAGAGATAGCTAGTGATAGGTCCTTGTACGAAGTCCTTTCTTCATTGCGACGGGTTTATACCATATATTTTAGATACATATATTAGATTTTTTAATACAATCGAAGCGCAAATGACATTTTTGTACACTAAAAGATATCGATGTTTATAGTATAAAATATATTTTTCATGTTAAATATTTATATTTGTTGTAAATACATATTTAATATGTACTTGGTAGTTTCAATTATAATAATTAAGGATTAAATGAACAAGTACGGTCAGACAAAAAAGTGATTTTTGTAAAATATTCTGATAAAAATGAATGTAATTGGATCTGTAAACTGTCAACTACAAGTATGGTTTAGATCAAGTATACTTGTGTAATATATAATACAAACAATAAAGTAAACAGTATATTGCTGGGGAGTTTGTTCTGCCACTTGTATTTCAACAGTAACTAAAATTGTTTTAGAAGCAGTGCCAAACTCATGACTTTAAGTAATCTCTGAGATTCTATTTTGAATAAAATATATTGGTTTTCAAGGAAATATTAGAATACTTCTAAAGTAACGCAAATTAGTCTAAAATTGTGCAGTTCAATATTATTATAATTCAATAATTATAATAAGTCTAGTTTCACCAAATGACCCACTCTTACCACAGTTATGCACTTATTTCAATGTCAGAATAGCTTCAATACTAAATGTTAATAACATTTTTATTTGAAAAAGCAAAGATCACTTTTCTGCTGTCAGTACCATGGTGTGTACTTATTTATTGACAAGATGAAAAGGCGAGTATTTTAGTAATTTATTTACTCGATATTAGCTAAAACAAATTAAAATTACTATGAAAATTAGTTTTCTGATGTAATAAAGTCTTAAACATTCGTTTCAAAATAATACTATTTTTTTGTTTTTCAGACGTCTAAAGTCACGTGTACTCAAATTACGTGCTATCAAAACACATGTAGGCCAAGTTAGGCTTTAGAGATAATAATTTAATTTTTTAATGATAAGTGTTTAAAGAAACTCAATAAAATTCTATATATATACATATATATATATATAAATAATTACTGGAAGGTAAGAATTTTTAAGTAATATTAATCTATTATCTTAGTTATCTCTTAGGCCTTCCAATATATGTCATGCCCCAACTTATATCGTATAAACATACCAATATGTATAATAAAAATATGCATGCTGCCTGCAAACTATTAGTATGACATTTTTATACCTCAACAATAAAATAAAATTGTAAATGATTCATAAATACTTTTCAACTTGGACGGATAGTTATAACAATCTGTGTATGGTCTAGAATTCGGCCTAAATTCCAAAAGTAATAAAGAACAGGAAAATATAGTGGATTTCTGGTTTCGCTGGTTGTGCAAGGAGTATTTTAATTATATTATTGTGCCCTTCCATTATAATAAAATATATTTTTGTATCACCACCATTGTGCTAGTTGTCCATCTCTCTTACTCGCCTACAAACATGCCGTCGCGCTCAGACAATACAGTGAGCGAATGAGACAGCAATACACACACGGGCTATTGATTGGTTGGTGTATAAAAACGTATGTTGTAAATAGTTATTTTTTTTTATCGAATTTATTTAAATGCCGAGTCTCCTATTCTTATTTTGATTTTTTGTAAAAGTTTTAGACCGAAATGTGAGCAGGAGACGCGGTTAATACTTGGTTATAAAGTGACCTGTTTCAAAAGTTTACTTGAAATGCATGAGACGAGTCATTTTATAAGCAATGTAGTTTGTTTTTGAGGTTTTCCCTTGAACTGTTGTTTTCAATAATAAACATATTTTACGAAACTTGTGTTTTCAATTATAGTTTTATTATCTGTTATTTTAAATTTACTACCAGTATTACACTTTTTTAATTGTTTTATGTCGGACATTTTGGCGGGAAATGAAAGATGACGTTGTGCTGTGCAGTTTTTTTTTTCTTTTTTTTCTCTATATTTTAAAGGGACTTTTATTTACAAAAAATATGTCAGTCCCATTGTACCTTATGGTTAAAAAAAATCAAATTATTTCACTTAAATCTATTTACATTTGTTTGGATGCACTCGATTTTATGTCTGTCAGAATACTATTAAATATTCCTATATCAAAACTACAAAAATTAGCGCTCTTCATTACCTTACTTCTCATTTGTTCAGTCCTGACACATTCTGCTAACAAGTGCGGAACATCCTCGACAAGGTCGCAAATTTCACAATTTGGAGTAATACTTCTGCGCATGAGGTATTTAAACTTATTAAGCGGAATGTGTCCGGATCTTAATCTATGTGCTATAACCAAAAGACGTCTATTTAATTTAATAGAACGGAATCAAGGTATACGAGGAGGCTCACTCACTATCGTTCTATACCAAATACCTTTGTCTAAAGATCTATCAAAATACTCCTTCCAAAGATGATGTAATCTTGTCCTATATTTAGGTATTAACTCAAAAAAATCCGGTTCATATTTTAACTCCTTGCCCCTGATAGCACTTTCTTTGGCAAGAGAGTCAGCTTTCTCGTTGCCCTTTAAACCTATGTGTGAAGGAACCCATTGCAATTTCAACTCTTTTCCACTTTTTATTATGCTATCCATTTTGTTGATAATTTCATATGCTATCGAAGTACCTCTGCTACAACCAGAGGCACATCGAGCAATATGAAATAGTGCACTTTTGCTATCAACACAAATCAGAACCTTGTGGTAGATTTCACTCACATAGGTTAGAGCTTCTGAGATTGCAATGAGCTCCAAGGACATAATAGATAAGCAAACATTAATTTTAAAAAGATTGTTTACACAATTTAAAGGTTTTTGTGCGTCATAAAAAGCTGCACCTCTACCTTCAGAACTGCCAGACCCATCTGTGTATAAAACGTACCAGTCATAATACTTTTCATCCAATTCCTTTATAATTTCAAAATTTATGAGACATGGATTATAGGTGTTTTTAGGGAATTTCAAGGCTATCAAATCAAGAGAAATGCTATCTTCAATGTTGAAATTAGTTACCCAGGTCTTTAAGCTAAACATACCTAAAATTGAGGAAGAACGTATAGTCTCTTCTTGTATCTCTTTAAAAATCTCTACGATTAAAGTCTGTTTGTGATTTGAAATTTTGTCAACAACATCATTAAGGCTTAGCAATAGTTCATTAATTATATTATTTGTTCAGGAACGAGATTTTAGACAGTATTTAGTGCACAGCCATTTTCTCCTTAAATGTAACGGAGGCACACACAGTTCACATTCCATGACATGTATAGGTGTACTTCTTATAAACCCGCCAATAATTCTAAGAGCTGAATTTTGAATTTTATCTAATTGATATAGATGTATTTTAGCACTATTATCAAATAAAAAACAGGCATAATCTAACCTACTCCCAACTAAAGATAAATAAATCTTGCGCAATTGTATTGGGTGTACACCCCAGGATGAACAAGCCAAGACTTTAAGTACATTAAGATAATTTTGTGCTTTTACTGCTATTTCATTAATATGTTTTTTCCATCTTAAGGACTTATCTAACCATACTCCGAGATATTTATATGTATCCACACACTCTAATTTATTCTCATTAATTTTTATATCAACATGATAAAGTTTACGATCCCTATGAAAAATACAAATTTTTGACTTGTTTGTAGATACTGTTGAAAATGAGTAAAATTACTCTAAAATGAACAATAGTTGTAGGTTATTGATAGTTTTTCAGTAGTAATTATGTGTTTTTGTTAGAAATGTGAACTGTATAGTCGAATGTGGTCTTTCTAGTATTCACAAGAACTCAGAATTGGTTGTGTAGACTATGATTCCCTTGCCTGCCTTTGTTTAGAATTCTAATACTACTAATTATGTTGAAAGCGTGAAGTCGTTTTTCCAAATTCAAATATGCTGTCAATTCAAAGTGGCGCAGAGCTTCATACTTTATTTAAATCGTCAGATAAACATACATTGGACGCGTTCCTTTAGTATCTCACAATGCCCAAAATGCTCTGTCTGCTGTTCCACAAGGCGACCACGGTCGTTATGGTCGTGGCGAAAACGTCACTAATGACGTCATCATTTCATCAGATTCAGATCACACAGCGCTCACAACGACCTATGCCAAGAGGTGGGTCGAAGTGGGCATTGACTACAGAGCATTAATTCTCTCTATCTCTTGACATTGAAAAAAGCGTGATTTTCAAATCAACCAATGAGATTTGTGTATTTTGTCGTTTATGATTATCCCATAATCCGTTCTACTAGAGTTTAAGATTGTAACGTCCGCAAGCAAGTGGAACGGGAAAAATCGCGGTCGTGAACGTGGTCGTTGTGAGTCCCTTCTGGAACGTAGTCATTGCATGCTTAATAAAACTACGTTTTAACGGTTTTAAGCGCGGTAATATATTTGATTTTTTTGTTATTCCGACGTTTCGGCCTCTTTTCACTGGCCGTGATCACGGAAGATAAAGATATCGAGTGTCAACGAATATTGTTAAGTTTTTAATATAACCTACGGCCAACTTGTTCATTTTAATTATATACTTTTAATTTTGATTATGGTTATTATTTACTCTATGGGGGCCTAATCTAATTTACCACCGCTTCGCAATATGTTATGGCTTGAAGATAAGAAGCGGCGGAAGAAACTTCAGGAAACATGCCTAGCTCTAATAATTGTTAAACATTGTATGCTGTCAAACTTGACAAGTTACGTATGACAATTAGGGCTGATCCCATGTTAGAGTATTGGAAAGTTCGATTACGCTGAACTGGCAGCAACTATTTTACTTGTGCTGTGTAATTCCTGATTCATTGTGTAGATAATTATGCCTCGAGAGATGTCACACAAAGGCAGTGAATTGCAAAGAAGAATTATTTGAAATGCTGGCTGTTGACCAGCTGTAAGTAAGTATATCTGTAAAACGCGATCTAGTTTTATTGTTTCTTGTTACTAATAACAAAAACCAATGAGCAAACGGACGCATTTTATATCCTCGAGTTGAGCAAATTATACTTGTGTTGTGGGTAATATACAACGTACCACTTTGGGGCCGATCCCAGACACCCATACATAAATAACGGAAAGTTAGTTTACGAAATTTAACACGTCAGAAATCGAATCCAAAGCTAATGTGTTCCACTTAATTAGACAGACAAGGGATTTGCCCCCTCAATCAATAAAACAACGTAGGAAATAATGGAAAACTATTTATTTCTCATTCCGAACTCGCTATACTTAATTCTAATACTACTTTAATGATACAGCGCTCTCCAAAAATTATTCTAATCTAAATTAATATCCTACTAAAATCATTTACAATTTTGACTTAGCTTTTGATTCATAAGGCTCCTATTCTAGAACGACGCTCATCGTTAAAAAAAATGGCGGCATTTTGGAGATTTTATCAAGAATTTCCGCAATTATTTGAACACCTTTTTTTTTAAAGTCAGTACGTATCAGTAGATATTTGCTATAATATGACATTTTGAAAAGAAAAAAATTGAGCATTCAAATAATAACAATATTTAAGTTTGACTTTATAATATCTAAAAATCTCATTGATCTTATGCAAGATATTGCGCCCTAGTGAAAAAACAAATCATTTGAATACTTCCAGAAAAATTACGTCACCAAAACTAGCATCGTAAATTAGTGAGATTTTTTTGTTTACTATAGTTAAAAGATGGCGACATTAGTATAGGAAGACATTTCAATATTACATAATTATTATTAAGTCATAATTAATAAAGCGTGTTATTAATAATCGTATACATGAATCTTTGATATTTTTATAAGTTAGTAAACAAAAATTAATACTATGTAATAGCAAGTTTTTTGTTCTATAAAGCCGATATTGGACAGTTTATTTCTGTCTCAATTTGGATGAGTCAACCAAAGTGATCCATAATTTAAAGCCATTCAATGTCAATGTATAACTTCGTGTTAAAGAATGAAGAGAAAATTAGAAAAATTTGGTTAAATTGATTCAATTTGGTTGATCCGTCTCATATCAGCATAAGATTTGGACGAAATTCATTAAAATTGAGAATCATATACCTTTTAAATTTATAATAGGTTTCTATTGCTATCGTTATGAATTAAAACTATAGTTGTAATTATAATAATACCTTATTATTGCACAAAAATAATACAAAAGTTCGGTGTAAAACATGTATGGTAATAAGTGTAAACAAAAACATAATATGTATAATACCTGAATTTTGGATTCCTCAATTTTTTAACTTTACAATTTATTCGATAGATGGCGTTGGCTTAATTTATTAGTGAACATCAAACCCGAAAAAAAATTACACAACTAACAACACTACACATACATAAAATTAACGATTCACACAAACTCAAGTTATTTACAAATATTGCGTTTATGACGTCATCTGTTAGTTTTATACGCCTTCTGGAAAGATGGCAGCACTAGTATAGATTGGATATTGGCAATCGAATAGGTTTTGATAGAAGTACCTTTGATATGACTAAAGGTACGTCATTTTATTTAAAAACACTTCATAGTTTTTACTGAAACTTTGGTATTGATATTTTGTTTAATAAAATATTTAATATTTAATGAAAATGTATTTTTTCAAGTTTTATTTCTATTGCGTCCTGGTATCTCTTTGCTCTTAAAAAGTGACCTTGGATCGAGTGAAGTAGTAGGTAGAGTCCGCGTCACGAAAGAAATCCTACGGAAAATAAAGGAACTAAAAATGGCAGCTCCGTTATTTGATAGAATTTTGTTCGTAAAGTAGCCGGGAAATAAATTTACAGCTTCAATTATGAAATATTTCCTATTTGTTATTCAGTAATTACCTACATCGATGCACGGATTGGCAAATAATTACTCTGGCCGGATTAAGTATGGCGATTGCAGCGCCGCGTCTGTAGGACTTTTGTGGAGCCTCTAAGCCATAATTCTTCACTCTTCAAGTTGGAATATGAAAGTTCATATTTACAATTGTGCCAAAAAATACAAAAGTACGCATTTCTGCGTTAGGCTATACACTTGTAGGTGAGTTATTCACGCGTAAGTTTGTGAGCGTGTACTAAGTTTATTAATGCCGGGCTCATCCTATCACAGCTGATTCCGGAGTTGAAAAGTCATAGTACGAAAACAACAAAACTTATAGGTGTATGGCCGAGCTTACAGTCACTTTTTACATCATTTAGAAAGTTTATTAATAAAGAAGTCAAAGTTAACAAACATGTAAACTTTATCAAATTGTGTCAAACATTATCCAAGGTGACAGAGAACATCGTGATGAAACCTGCATTTTGAGATAACCGACGTATCAAACCCGCCAATCCGCCTTGGGTAAGCGTGGTAGGTAAAAAAACGGATAGGCTTTGGCTCAGCAGTCATTCGCAGTCCACTGCTGGACGTAGGCCTCCCCAAGTCGGTGCCACTCATCCCTGTCCTCTGACTTCCTCATCCAGCGCTTACCGGCGACCTTACACAGATCGTCGGTCCATCTGGCTGGAGGGCGTCCGACACTACGATTACCGAGACGCGATCTCCACTCCAGGACTCGTCTGCTCCATCGGCCATCGGTCCTGCGGCAGACGTGTCCGGCCCACTGCCAGTTCAACTTGCTAATTTTGCGAGCTATGTCGATCACCTTGATTCTCTCACGGATATCCTCATTTCTAATTTTATCTATTATAAGATAAACACCCAACATAGCTCGCTCCATAGCCCGTTACGCGACTTGAAATTTGTGGATCAATCTTGCCCTTAGTATCCATGTCTCGGCCCCGTAGGTCAGGACGGGAGGACGCACTGCTCGAGGACTTTCGTCTTCAAGCATTGCGGGATGGTCGACGACAAGACTTGACGAAGCTTACCGACTGCTGCCCAGCCCAACTGAAGTGAAACCTTATGGGATTTTATGATTATTGACAAATATCCAATCGAAATATATAACAGAAGGAGGGGAGCACCTTACATTTCAACATCCCCACTTAAATTATCGAATTTCAACTCCTTTACTTCTTCAGGGTTAAAACTTTTAACCGAAATTATATTTTCACCTGACAAATCTGTACTTGAAAGTTTATTCGTGATTTTCGTTATAGAAATGCGGCTTTCGATGTCGTTCGTATCGCATATCGTCTCTAGTACTACCCCCTTCTCCACTTTTCTTGGTTTTGGTAATATCTGTGTGACTACTTTCGTGCTTTTTAACTTTTCACTGAGTATTTTGTTGCAAGCCTTTTTGGACATGTCCAAAGCTAACGGATCTTCTTTGGGCACTTCTTCTTTCTTCTCTTCTGTGCTGGGTTTGTTCTGTTGTTTGATTTCCGCCACTTCTGCGTTTGACACGTTGTCTTTCTTCTTCCATTTGGTTCTTCTGTTTTGAAACCATATTTTTACCTGGAAATAAAAGAAATGGAATGTTATTTTACATCATGGGTTTTTATAGACGTAAAGAGATCCTGTCCATTGGTGTAACTAAATCTGAGGCCATCTGAGGCCCGTGGCAAATTCATCGGATGGGGCCCTTTTAAGGTCTAAAGAAGTGCCAACTGCGTCTAAAATTAAACGATATATTTTCCTTGCGAATGTGTTTATTTAATTATTTATTATTCAACGAAGATCACATAGCTTTACATTATACATTATAAAAGACGATAAATTTTAAAAACAGCACATGAGCCAATAATACTTATACAAATAAAATAATTTACAGTATGTCATCAAAATGAAGTCAAATAAACAAAACAACTGTGGTCAATATAGAAAAAAAGCCTGTATTTATAAGATATTGTCCATGTCAAAGACATACGAAGTCAGAGTGAAATGTGATGTATGTAGTGTGTGTATGTGTGAGTGGATTTGAGTGCGTACGTATTTCGTATTCAAGCTTTAATAATTTATTTGTGTGTTTGTATTCGTGTATGTTTTTGAGTTAGTACAATATTGTTACGCCACTGGTCGTATCGGTGACAACGACTCAACCCATCGACATTATAACCTAAATAAATTAATTGTTATTAGATTTTAGTTTTGTTGAAATATCAACAAAACTAAAATCTAATAACAATTAATTTATTTATAATAATGTAAGTTACGTTCTATTGACTTTCTTAAGTGTCAAATCGGGCTTCTTATTATGTGATTACTATAGCTACAATAGCATATATATATAAAGTATGATCACCTGTCACTTTTACCGCGACATTGACAAAATCAATGCCAAAGGCGTTGGAGCCAACACCAGCAAGAATAGAATAGATTTAACTCCAGTTTCGAAAGTAACTACTTAATTAATGCAAATATAAATCAGGCTATCTACAAAAAAATCCTAAAGTCCTATATCGCAGTAAACCATCCATAAATTGACATTCGATATTCGCCTGCCTACATCTCTGGAGACTTGAGATCGATTAGCGAATAATTAAGCGTTTGTTGGCCGATACACCGTTGTCACCCATACACACATACATACATGTGCGATTTATTATGTTTATGTAACTGAGTTAGCTATAAAGCTTTCATAGGTAACTGATATCAATTTAAAACCCAAATTAAAAAATGTTGTAATTTAGAATGACTTACAATTTTTTGAATAATGACAAACTTTTTTTTTATACTTTCTTTTTTTATCTCTATTTTATTAGTAATTATTGTGATTTTTTTTCGATTTTGTTCAATATTGACCTAATGTAAATTAAATAGACATTTTATGTAATTTTCGTATAATTGTATATTTTTTTGTAATTAACTATTTGAGCCAATTTTTATTTTTTTATATAAATTAGTTTTTAGTGGAAACTTGATTGATATATGTATTAATTTTGTGTTTTATATTTAAGAATATTAATTATTGTGTTTCCCAAACAAATTAAATAAATAAATAAAGCCACTGATTGGATTCTATCGCTGGTGTAAAATTAACGCTTCTATATATCGAGGTATTTGATAGTTTTATTAGCTGAGAGATTAAGCTTTCGCTGCTCAAACTCGCGTTTTAAACGACGTGGGTTCAAATCCTGGCCGGGAAGCATGCCACTTAGGCAGTTATATGAGATATTGTTACAAGTGTAACAATATCCACAAGTGTAAGTGTAGTTTTTCACTCCCGCAGAGAATGTGTTAAAATAGTAACAATTCAAGTGTGAAAAACCTTAAGTAGATATATGAAACTAGAAAAAGGAGGTAGATATGTAGATAGAAATATTAAATGGCACTGACATAATTGTATTGTAGTACAATCATTAGATTACATTATAACGTAGAAATGTTAAAGGAATAGGGGCTGTAAAAAATTGAAATAAATAAAAAACTATACGTATACCTGCTATACATATATGTATACTTGCGAAGAAATAACAAAGGGAACATAAAAGATTACATAAGTTCAAAAAGTTCTGGCAAAATAAAAAGTTCAAGAACGCAGAGGTGAATTTTTTTAAATATATTCGTCCATCATCTGATAGTTTACATAATCGAATTATCTCTAATAATAGGTTAATATGATTTAAATCCATTGCACATACATTTATCATAAACAAAAAAGTTATTCCCCTATATCGATAGCCTTTAAATTCTGATTGATGCATTTAATTGATTTCCATTAATCTTGCTCATGTAATGGCATATAATTGATAAAATAATATCCGCTTACTTAAATGCCACTTAAATATCTGGTGAAATGTACAATACGTATTAAACACATTTGATGTAATAAAAGTAATATAAAGTTAAGTGTACACTCTGTTGCGGAAACTGTTAAGTGTTCGCAATAAAACGGCTGTGTTGCAACACAATGGCGCATATCGAAATGATCGTAAAACGTGTAAGTTATTGCCCTTAATAGGGTATTGATTTGGAAGGAAAGTGGCAAAGAAATGTCTATGTGTTCGAATAATAGTTTCTACGATCTTTGATTGGCAATTAAAATTAAATATTACATGGAATTTTTGGGCGGCAATTAAAGGATGATCTTGTGCGGTACAGTTTTATTCTATGTGCATTCTATCTTTTGCCCGCTGCTTCGCGTTAATGTTATACCATGGAAACCGTACATATTTTCGGAATAAAAAGTAGCCTATATACTACTCCAGACTATAATCTATCTCTGGGCTAACTTTCATTAAGATCCGTTCAACCGTTATGGCGTGATTGAGTAACAAACATCCATCTAAACTTTCGTATTTATAATATTATAGTATAGTCATGGAAAAATAATACTATTAGTATGGATAACACGTTGCAAAGCCGAGAGAAATAAAAAACCCATAGATTAATAGAGTTTGTATAATTTTTTTTCATTTAGTTTGCCTGGAAGAGATCGCTTTGAGCGATAAGGCCGCCTGTTGTATTGCCTAGAAAAATAATGTAAATATGCTCTGTTTTTTGTAATTGTATATTTTGGTGTGCAAAGTGTTATCTCTCTCTCTCTCTATATAATCCTTGTCAATACGAAAGCGACGTTGGATTATTGGTTAGTCCCCATCAGAGAATTTGAAATGAAACGATTTTTATTAAATATTATATACATATTTAGTTCCTCCCTAACAAATCGATACTTATCTTTGTTAGTCCTGATTAAATGTAAAGTAGATGTTGGAATAACTTTAAAATGACATATTGCAGTATGGTGTGTAGATGCTTCTAAAACCAGTTATTTGAAAATATGTAAAATACAAGAATTACAATGAATAATTAAATTAGTAATGTAGTTTTAATTATCAAGTATGATCTAGTATGACCTCATTACATTTCGAGCAATAGCAATGCATCATTGTGCAGAATGGCCGCGGCACTCCAGTGTAATTGCCACGCAAATTAATCCCACTAACGTGTGACATTTGACTGGGTAACTTGTACACATTCATGGCTGTGTTGACTTGTAGGTTGCTGTTAGGTTGTGTATATGTTACTATAAAATTTTGATTATGTTATTAATTTACTGTTAATAGATTTTTATTTGTGTGCTATAGTTGTCAGTCTTAACCACGGAAACGATTATTGAGTCGATAATTACACAAACCTTAGAAATAGATTGTGATAAAATTTTGTTCTTTTCGTAGACATTGTACACGAAAATACTTAGAGCTTTTTCTGTTATACAAAACTTTAGCTGTGTTAATAGATTTGGTCCGAATTAGCTAAAACTATGCATGGTCACACACACGTTTTATCAGTGCAGGAATGGAGAAAGAATACAATTTCCTGCGGCCAGACGGCCTGTAGTAAGAGGCGACCAAAACCCCGCAGCCGGGTTGTAGGGTATTTGTCCGTCTGGATGGCTTACCCCTGGTCTAGAGTATGCCGCCATAACAACTTTGAGTTGTGTTCCGGCATTAGTGGCCAGGCTCCAGTCTCCCTTTGAAGAGCGGCAGCACATTGGCAGCATCTTTGGTGTTACAAATGTCCATAGGCATTGGTAACCGCTTGCCATCAGGTGGGCTAGTCTGCTGAACTCATGCAATAGAAGAAATCGAAATATGTGCTGGGACACATAGTAGAAGTGAAACTTCAATGGACAAATGGCAAAACGAATCGCAACAAA
The DNA here is from genome assembly GCA_039645545.1 of Dendrolimus houi. Lineage (NCBI taxonomy): Eukaryota > Metazoa > Arthropoda > Insecta > Lepidoptera > Lasiocampidae > Dendrolimus > Dendrolimus houi. The sequence continues at coordinate 934,837 of CM077137.1, read as the reverse complement.
ATTTTAACTTGAAGTAATACAGGCAGGTTTTTAAATTGTACAAGTACATTAACAATCTGCCCGTAACTTCTGCTATGTGTCTCAGCACATATTTCGATTTTTCGCAGGTTTACTGGAAATAATGATTTGGTTAGGTACATTTTAATGAATGCATTTTTTATTTAAACATATTTTATTTTGTCAAACAAAAACAACTGAATTCGACCCGGAACCAAAAAAATCTATAGTCTATTCTAACATTATGCCGCCTCTCACCACGTCTACTCTAAACTTATGCCGCCCCTACACGTGGCCGTAACTCTAAAAGAAGCCAGACAATATGGGGAGACTTTTGGTCGTTAGGAAAGTTGAACGTAAGAGACCTCGTGGTAGACCTCCAAAGAGGTGGATTGACCAGGTTGCAGACCAGCTACACATGTCAATAAACTCGGCCTTCTACCGTGCTCAAATCAGATCTTGGCGGAGAAGAGCAATTCTTCACTGCCACCAAAGTCACTATCCTCTGCAGTTCGGGAATGATTTAGAAGATGCATGTTCTCTGTCTGCATACGAACTACGTTTTTCAAATGGTACACTACTTAATTACTGAGCAACCACGAAAATTGCACTTATTTTACACTAGAAAAATAAAATTATCCGCTTCCGCCATTAATGTGTAACACACTTTAGTCCACGATGCAATTTGCTTGCAAACACATTGATAATAATCATTATTGATTGCGTATTAGTTGCCGCCGAGCGAGACAGGTACGTTTTACTATAGGTTAGAAAAAGAGGCAAGGTCTTTTTGGTAATAGCCTGACAGTTGTGACAACTTGCTACACATTAGGGTACATTAATTACGAGGCCGCAGTGTCCAGTCTATACTATACGTTATCGATTTAATGATGTTTTTGTCCTTTTCATATTTTTATATATTTAAATCAATTACTGACATTTAATATCAGAATCAATTACTAAAATCAATAAGTCTTTGCATTATGTTGAAGTAGAATTAGTTTGTCGGCTGGCCAAATAGTAATCGAATGTAACAGAGGCGCCACTTTCGCAATCTAAACTCTAGCAACTCCAATATTATGTCACGAGTATTTTTGATGCTTTCTAGTAATTTTTAGTATTACATCAAAGATCTTGCAAGTATCAAGTTGCTTTATTTACGACATACGCATTTGTCAATATAACCTGTGATGTTTACTTTAATAATAATGTCTGTAAATTTGTAAGTAAGCGCTTTAAGAGTTTAGGTTAATTAACAGAGCAATTATTCGAATAAAAGAAGCGAATCGAATTATTACAAACCTCACATGTTGACGGTTTTTTGGTAAATATATGTCAAATTTTAACAAAAGGATTTTTACTTTAAATTCCGCTAGAAATCCTTGGTAAATTTTAAAAATCACTGCTCGTGTAAAACTTAGAAAGAAAGAAAGAAATAAAAACTACATTGGAATTCGATATTTTTTATCTGGTCATTTTAAATCATTCCCAGAAAATTTCCACGGTATTCTCAGGATAAAAAGTAGCACAGATTATAAGCCTAAGAATTTGCTGTCGATCAGCGAAAACCGCATCGGAAACGACCCAGTAGTTTTTAAGTGAATCCTAAACAAACAAACGGACATTCAGACAAGAAATATAAAAAAAATTGCATCGTGCTCTCCGTCGTTTATACAGTGTATTTCAATTGTATTTTTTAAATATTTCAAAGTACAGATATGACATTTTTAGAAATTTATAATAGGGTAACTCTAGTAAATCGGACTTGTTCAAATTATCCTGTCTCATCACTCTATACCATATTGTGGGTTAATTCGGTTCAGTCAATTGATCAATTAAGTATCGCTTAACACGATATCCATTAGAAAGCGACCAATCAACGAGTTAAAATTATTTAATTTTAACTTTCACTTTAAATATGTGAAGGTTTTAACGATGTTGTCTTAACAGGTGTGGCAACGCCTTTGATTAGTTCTGATAATTATGTATTTTTGGTTAAATAATTGGTTATGTGCTTGCCAACGAAGTAGGAATGGTTCTATAAAGGTTTAGGGATGATCCAACTAGGTGGAGGAGCGAGATGGAATGCTCTTCCGTCTCAAAGGAAGATCTTCCAGCAAGCCCATTGTTGTTCCTCGCAGGCCTAGGCCCATCTATTATTATTGGAAATTTGTATATATTATTTGTACGTTTCGGGAATCGTTTGTGACCTCAATTATTGTACTATTGGCTTGTAAGTGTTCCACTACAAAGGTGATAAATGGCTATCTCTCATCTTCTTTCAATATTATATAAAACTAGCTGACCTGTGCCCACTACGTTGGGTGTCATTAAAAAATACACATGCACCCACGCACACACGCATATCAAGATTTAATTAAGTTTTGTATACTTTAATTCATTCATAAACCCAGAAAGCACTCGCAGTGCCTCGTACGAGGATGTGTGCAATTCTTGCGTGGAACGTTATTGCTGTAACATATTTGACAGGCGTTTCTGTGACCACTTCGCTGGGATCATTAAAAAATATTATTAATCGCAATTAAATATAGCCTGTCACTCGGGAATATGTAACTTTCTACTGGTGAATTTTCAAAATCGATTCACCAGTGCCGGAGATTATTCCGAACATCCAAACTCACAAACTTTACCTCTTTATAATATTAGTATAGATTATTAGAGCTAGGCATGTTGCTGACGAGTATTTTGCGCCTCTACTTCTCCAAGCCACAACATGCTGCGAAGCGGCGGTAAATCAGGCAATAATAAACCATAAAAAGAATTAACAAGTTGGGGGTAGGCTAAATAACAACTTTAATATTAGTAATTGACATTTGACATCTTTTTCTTCCGTGATCACGGCTACTGAAAAGTGGTTGTATCGTCAAAATAAAAATTAAGCAAAATGCTGTGCTTAGAACCATTAAGAAGTTACTGAAATAGCATGTAAACGAAAATATTCCCCCACCCTCCCCATATTTCAAAATCTACAAAATAATTGTCGTGAAATGTACTTTTCAAATACATTACCATTTATATTGTTTTTTGATTTTTTTCGTTTGACAGTTCAAAAGTAGGGGGAGGATGGGGGGACACAATTTTCATTCCCATGTCTGATTAACCATATCTAGTATAACCTCATTTTTTTTGTCACAATTTAACTATTTACATAATTTTACAACTCTCTGTCTTTCATCGCCGTGATTTTCCAAAATGGCTACAGAACAAGAAAAAAAATAAGATTCTTTTATTTCTAGATATGAGAGGGATAAATGGATACATACGCAAGCTGAACTACCATCATTTTATACCTGAATATTATTTCGAACATATAAATTACTATTTGACTGAAGTTTCCTTCAGTCAAACTACAACTTGGCCTTAATGCCGGTTGAGGGGAGAGAGTTCGGTCAGGTGGGGCAGGGGGGTCTATCTTCAATGAATAATTGTTAGATTAACGAGACTTAGTCATCGACCTCGATCGTTGGAAGCTTAGATAAGCCTAGTGAAGGGCTGAGAGTTTATCGATACTTTTTTATTTTTAGAGTAAGGTATGTTACTTTTACAAAAGCACTGCTCGCCAGTGACGGGATGTTCTCCCCAATTTCCTTGAGCTCCCACGCTCAACTACGCAACGGTTCTCTAGAACATTTATTCCGCGTACAACAACAACCTGGAGGGAACTTTCCGCCGCGGTGTTCCCATTGCGCTATGACATGGGGTTTTTTAAGAAGGATGTTATAAAATATGTTAGGGGTCAGCTAAGTTTAATTACAAAATACAACATTTCAGTATAATCGCCCCAGGTTAATAACGCGGGGAAAATTCTAGAACTTATCTCGTGGACTAGCTTGCATGAAGTTCGGTTGTTTGTTCCAAAATAACTTTTATTTTCACGGATGATAGAAAGAAATTTAAATTCACGTTCTGAAGAGTATCTCTGCAGATTAAATATTTGTACATTTTTGTTTATACAGTAAACTGAAAGGGAAACAACGTAATAAAATACTTCCTTTTAGATATTAATACAGATTGGCGATGGATGGATATGGATGATGGAAACTAATCAAACAGGTTCGTAATTTATTAATCAAGGATGCTTAGAATAGAATAGTGTAGAAAAAAATACATATTTTCCAAACAATTAGGAAAAAAATGAAAGAAAAGATATGTATGTTACATATCTTTTATTTTAATTTTAAATTTAGTTTTATACTAGCTTTTGCCCACGGCTTAACTCGCGATAATATTATCCCACTGTAACCGTAAATTTTTCCGGTATAGAAAGTAGCCTAGGTGCTATTTCAGACTATAATCTGGAATAGCACCTAGGCTGCCTAAAATGGCACAGAGATCTGTGCCAATTTAATCCAGATGCGTTCAGCCGTTCTAGCGTGATTGAGATTAACAAACATCTTTACAAACTTTCGCTTTTATAATATTAGAATACAAGTATAAATTACATACAACTTGCTAAATTATTATTGCAAATTGCTTGCAAATGGCAAACGCAAGCAAGGTGGGCAATTGCTACGATATAAAGATGTACTTAAGCGTCAAATGGTGAAGTGCAATATTGATCCCAATCGATGGGAAATATTAGTGAAGAAGCGCTGTGACTGGAGATTCCAAGTTAAGTTTGGAGTACGAGAATTTGAATCCCGTCGATGCAACGAGTTAGATAAAAAGCGCGACGAACTTAAGACCCGACCACCTGCGGCCATTGTTTATAATTTTATGAATGGTGTTCTGACGTGTTCGAGATGCAAGCGCGTGTTGCAAATAAAGTTGGCTACGCAAGTCACCTGCTTGCGCATGAACGTCAAACAGCCAATAACTGAAGTGATCGCCGTAACCGAAATCGGTTAGGAAGACATCATCATCATCTTCTTAAGATTTAGTTAATAAGTCTTATATAATAAACATTGACTTCTATAGTTCGTTCGCGTTAAGAATGCAGTGAGTCATCATTATTTGTCGGCCTAGCCCCGCCCCCTAACCAATCAAATCTTTTCAAATTACAAAAAAATTGAATACCTCACCAATTCGTAAAAATAAAAGTGGTTCGGTAATTCATAGTGGAGAGAGAAAAGTAATTTATAATGTTTTTAATTATTTTAAACAGTCTGATTTAAATGTGACTGTGGACAGTATAGTACAAAAAACAAATTATTATAAATACTAACGAGGATACTAGTGATAGTGATTAAAATATTAATGACTTAATTTTGATTTTTAACTTTCAAGTTTATTTTTTATATTCATTAAATTTAATCTTTAAAAATATAATTTGTTTGAATTTTAACACCACTGTGAATACACCTTTACCCTGCAGTTGCACTGATGACTCACTGCATTCTTAACGCGAACGAACTATAGTGTAATATATGTTAAAAATGATAATGATAAAAAAACCTTGCTAAACAAACATCGATAAATTAATCGACATGTCCCCGTCCTTAGACAAAAGCCGGCTACTAATAGGGTCGTGTACAGTGATCTCTCGCGAACAAAGCGACGCACCGCTAATATTGATTGCCCACAAACTGCCGTGTACTACACGGATTAGGTATACAATATTTTGTGTATACAGATTGCTTTCATAGCTAATTGGGTTACGTGACTCTACTATGGCGTTTAATGGCTGCATTTAATACAAAGTTTCTAAATTATGGACATTGTAGTTTTAAAACTATTAAAACGCGGGCGCTAATATACTATCAATTAACTTTTATAATATACATATATTAATAATAATAACGGCCGAAAAATCTTCAAATGGTGATCTCGGCCTTCTGTTTTTATAAGGGAACGGACAGATATCCCCCACGCTTGTACAAGGCGGATTGGCGGGTTTTACACATCGATTATTTATTTATATATGTATACTTAGTCTGGCCATAAATACTGTTACAATTAAAAAGAAACAAAATATTACATTTGAATTTGGAATCTGTCATTTTTATATGATTGTTCATTGTGTTTTTTCATTTTGGCGCCAATACATTGTACAACATTTTGCGATATTAAAATGGAGTGAAGCGATAAAGAGAACCGAATCGCTGTGATTGCATTACACAAAGTAGGTATGGAGCCAAATGCAATTTTTAAAACTCTCCATACACTTGGTATTAGTCAAATGTTTGTATACCGGGCTATTAATAAGTACAATGAGACCTCCTCTGTTTGTGACAGAAAAAGATCTGGCCGTCCACGTAGTGTTCCTACGAAAAAGGTGGTCAAAGCAGTAAGGGAAAGAATTCGAAGAAATCCTGTCCGAAAGCAAAAGATTTTATCTCGGGAGATGAAGATATCACCTAGAACCATATCGCGTATTTTAAAAGATGACTTAGGACTTGCAACCTATAAGAGACGCATTGGTCATTTCTTAACTCATAATTTAAAAAGAATAGGGTGGTAAAATCGACAACTACTGAAGCGGTACGCAAAGGGAGGTCACAGAAAAATTTTGTTTACTGATGAGAAATTTTTTACAATTGAGCATCATTTTAACAAACAAAATGACCTTATTTATGCTCAAAGCTCTAAGGAAGCTTCTCAATTAGTCGACAGAGTGCAACGTGAGTATTATCCGTCTTCAGTGATGGTTTGGTGGGGTGTTAGCTATGAAGGAGTGACTGAGCCATATTTTTGTGAAAAAGGTATCAAAACATCGGCACAAGTGTATCAAGATACCATTCCTGAGAAGGTAGTTAAGCCCCTTAACAACACCATGTTCAATAACTAAGAATGGTCCTTCCAGCAAGACTCGGCGTCGGGTCATAAAGCTCCGTCCACGCAGTCTTGGTTAGAAACGAACGTTTCGGACTTCATCGGAGCTGAAGACTGGCCGTCGACTAGTCCCGATCTTACTAGATTATGATTTATGGTCAGTTTTAGAGAGTACGGCTTGCTCTAAATGCCATGATAATTTGGAGTCCCTAAAACAATCCATACGACTGGCAGTGAAGAATTTTCCTATGGAAAGAGTGCGTGCTTCTATTGATAACTGGCCTCAACGTTTAAAGGACTGTATTGCAGCCAATGGAGACCACTTCGAATAAGCTTTTTATATTTTAAATTGTTTTATATTTATGTATTAAACTAACACACTGTAAAACTTATAAATGTTATTTGCAATAGAAAAAATAAAATCTTTGTTACAATATTTATGGCAAGACTAGGTATTTATCAGGAAAAACAAATGCCGACAAATTATTGCATTCGTCGCCAGTGAGCAACAGAAAAGACGAATCGAAGCGCTTCGTCCTGATTGATAGTGTCTCCATCGTGTCCCTAACGGTGGCGCAAACCGGTGCATCTGTTTGTCCGTTAGTTTTTTATTTATATACTAGCTGTGCCCGCGACGTCGTCCGCGTGGAATTTGTTTTCAAAACCCCCCCGATTTTGAAACATTCTTCATTGGTGCTCCGCTCCTATTGGTCTTAGCGTGATGATGTATAGCCTATAGCCTTCCTCGATAAATGGGCTATTTATTTTTCAAATCAGACCAATTGTTCCTGAGATTAGCGCGTTCAATCAACAAACAAACAAACAAACTCTTCAGCTTTATATATTAGTACTAGCGGCCCCGCCAGACGCTGTCGTGCTCTGAAAAAATAAAAATCTAAGACCCGATCCCAGCGCCACCTACCGATTCCAATTGTGGATTTAAACCATCCGGGGACACACTCAAACACACAAAGACAAAATCACCAAAATCGGTCTAGGTGATTAGGAGGATTATAGAACCCCATCTCAGCGCCACCCACCGGTTCCAATTGTGAATCTAAACCATCCGGGGACTCATTCAAATACACAAAACAAATATCATGAAAATCGGTCCCGTCGTTTAGGAGGAGTTCACTGTCACCACACGTACAGAAGAATTATATATATATATATATATATATATATATATATATATATAATATATATATATATATATATATATATATATATATATATATATATACATAGATAAGATAGGTTCGTATTTGATAGTTATTTTACCTGATATTACCTAAAGCCGTATTATATTAGACTACTCGCAAGATAAGTCTGCACACGACTGGTGGCGTATTTAATGATACAAACCAACTAATCCTTTTTTCATCGTTTGATTCAAATTAATTTATTATTTTGCAGAATAAAAGTAATTGAAAATTGGCTAGCTAATTGTTATTTATGTTACGACTTAGCCAAAATTCCACGAAGCAAGCCGACAAATGTGAATGCGCACATGCCGACCATAAAGCCCAAGTTTATTACCTGCCCGCATTTGCACTTCTTTTATTTTCTTTGTGTTTAATATTTGTAATTAGCAAAGCCGCCCGCCCACTGTGTATTGTAAACCTCTCTGGTAGGCAGTGGCCAGGTGTGATTCTAAGAATCCATTGTTTTCACGTTCGTGACATATTGTAAGCTGAGTAGAAAGGGATGCCCGAACGGAGAGATAGGCAGTCAAGCGACGATTACGATCAAAGCAAGACATGTATATTCGATGCGCGTGTTATTGAAGCGTGCAGCTTGTACTGGTTGCGTCCAGTTATATTTCTACCTATGTTATACGTGTTTGTATAGTTCTAATAAATTATATAATCTTCTAATAAAAAATAAAATATAATCTTCATTAGCATAAAATATAACACGGCCGCGTGCAGACTTAACATGCGTTCACTCTTGCAGCCGTATCACCGTATCATTCGTCGTACTGTATCAAGCTCCATGGCTAGTTATGGATGCCTTTAATTTCCTCAGTATCATAACTATCCACACTGGCAAGCCCAAAACTGTGGCGTATCCATATCTCCTTTGATGATCGGACAAAAACCGACTCGAATTGGAACGGGCCGTATCGCGTATCGTATCAGAGCGGCGTATCAAGACTGCGTATCATCACCTGTCCAGATAGGCTATCCTGATACGCGTCAGAGATACGGATATTGTGATCGCATCGGCCAAATGATCATATGTGGCGTGCTAAATCCTAGACCGCATCATCACTTAAGGCGGGTCCTTAAGTGATGATGCGGTCTAGGATTTAGCACGCTTACCTAGTATTATAGATCCCTATTCACTCGTGATTTGATGTGGTAAAATTTTGGATGGTGGATTTGCATCTGTGCAGGAATGGAGAAAGAATACAATTTCCTGCGGCCGGGCGGCCTGTCGTAAGAGGCGACAAAACAACCAAGTAGGAACAAGTGGGAAGGTATTTGCTCGATTGGATGACTACCACCCCTGGTCTAGAGTATGCCGTCATAACAACCTTGAGTTTTGTTCCGGCATCAGTGACCAGGTTCCTGTCTCCCTTAAGAGAGAAGCAGCGCATTTATAGCACTTTTGGTGTTAAAATGTCTATAGCTGATGATAAGCGTTTTCTATCAGGTGGGCCGTCTGCCTGTCTGCTGAACTGTGCAATAAAAAAAAAAATGGGCCAACCAGTTCGTGTAGTTCTAAGGAACACTCCCTGAAATTTATTCGATAGAACATCTACAGTCTAGCAAACTTGTGTCTAAGCTCAAGATTCTGAAGTCGACTATCATAATTACAAAATTAGAACTACCGTCACCACTGTGCGGATCAGTGACCCAAAATTTTCATAAGAATTCTGTTTACATCAAAATGACTACGGAACTTTAGAAACAGCTTCTGGTCGGCCATGTGGGCAACTAAAGTGGTGTTCATGTTCTCTGTCGGATCAAATGAGCTTTGATTAAAACGATTTAATTAATATTGCAAGAGCGGAAAACGTATTTGAGTGTGTTTCGCACGTTGATTATTTACTCATATATCGAAATACCGACAACCCTTGATCAAACGTTTCACATGAACATAGAATATCAATTCATACTAGATGTGCTAGTCTTGTACTAAAATCTATTTCTGTATGTCTGACAAAAACTAGACGTAAATTAGTACGAAATAAATAATAATAGACGTTGTTCTGCATTGAAAAAAAATTGCAGCGCAACCTACAGGGTCCAATTTTGCGTCTAAGCCATTCTCGAATCCACTTGAATACACACAAAAATTTCATCCAAATCGATTCAACCGTTTAGGAGGAGTTTAGTCACATACACAAGAATTATATTATATACTAGCTGACTCGGCAAACGTTGTTCTGCCATAAATTAAAAAAAATATACAGGAGGGTGAAATAGTAGATTAGTAGATTGTTACACGAGAGGTGAAAGTGACCTATTTAGGCATGAAATGGTTTGGCGCACGAGCGTAGCTAATAGTTCGAGTGCCTAAATAGGCCTTTCACGCGAGGTTAACACTCTGCTTTTCATTTCGAATAAGAGGAAAGTAAATAAAAACTGTTTAGTTAAACAAACAGCTACTTCTCTAATAAAATCAGGCGGTAAATTCATATCTAAATCTGATGAAATGTCATCACGTACGTCATATATAAGTATGAAACATCAAGATTTTTGAAGTGAAAACTTCTTTAGCCGCGTTGGGCACTTTTTGGTAGGTGAAAATCTTATGGGTTCTCGTCACCGACATGCTCATGGTTAGCGCAGCGGCCGTGTGCTGTGCGCGTTAGACACTTCTTGGATGGGTGAAATCTGGTGCGTTCGTGTCACCGACATGCTTATAGCAGTATATCTGTAGCTATGCAGCTGACGTATTGTGCAAAATGAGTGCTGTGTATATCTTTTAAGTGAAATTGTATGGATTTAGTGAAAAGTTCAATGTATATATACTGTGCATTGTTGAAATAGTGTTTTAATTGAAACATTATGAAATTTCAAATTTTAATACTAAAAGTTCCAAGTTTTCACTTTTATCGGCAGTCTCTATAACTGCAAATATTTTATTTCTGTGGCATTCTACCAGCCAGTATTTTTTTTGTCACTGATGACAATAAATATGTAGCTCAAATTTATGTAATTTAGTGAAAAGTAATTTGTAAGTATAAAATAATGTTACAGAATTATTGTTATTTTTTTTATTACAATTCATGTCTCCATTTAACAGTGTCTATAAAAATAGTTGGGACATGAGTTGCATGTATTATCTATGGTTCGCATAGTTTTTAAAATTTTTGACAGCAGGGAGAATCGTTTCCCAGAGATTGAAAGTACCGTTTTCATAACATATTCACAAGCGTACTTTCAGAATATGAATAATGAAAAATACTTTATGACCTATTTTCATACCAACCAAGACTTTTATATATTAGATAAAAATATATTTAATCCTGTTGATATTTAATAATAATGTTATAATTAAAAGAATCACTATCGCTATTTCTCTATTTACGTAATTTCTATCCTATTTGAAACAGAATAAGTTCGTTAAACCACAAAAGTCAAAATGAATGTATGTGTTGTGCTAGACCAGTGCTCACAGTAGACAATAACGCTACCTTGTGGGCGCTAGAGGCTTACAATGGAGAGGGTAAAGGCTCTAATAAAAACTGTGATGACTTCATTTTCCTAATATTTTAATTTAAAACTAAAATCTACCTAATTAAAGTAATAATAATGATTGTGTTGTGTACTCGCACTTGATACTTTTAATTAAAAATTTAAACATTTTTTGTGTGGGTCTCTGGAATAGTCAATAATACTGTCTTTTCCCGTTCTTTTAAATCTCCTTCATGACTTGGTCACTATTAACCTCTAGTTCTTTATGTGTCAATAGTATTGAGCGATATATCCGCATATCTGCTCTAATCTATAGGTACCTAGTGGACAGAAAGAGTAGTTTTTTAAAACTACATAGTGGTTTGCTTACATGATTTATATAACCAGTTGCAAATTTGTAATAGGCACTTTTAAATAGGTAATACTCCTTTTTAGTATTCTACAAGGGTTTATATTCAGATCACTATTGTATACTATCAGGTGCTTTCATTTCCCTTATATAAAATGAAGAATCAGAGAGGTTTAAATTAAAATAAACAGGAACATCCAGCACTTCTTTAATTCTGTAAAGAGCTATTTGCGTATATCATTTCAGCGGGATATTATATATTATTTCATCTCATTAACCCGCAACCAATAACGATAGCTACACCTCATTGGAAATTTCAATTACTGCTTACAATATACATATTTTGTTTCATGTGTTCAATCAAATCATCATGCATCCATATTTGATTAAATTACTTTTAAATATGTTTTATATAAGTTATTTAAATGACATGGTTTTAAATGACATAGATAGACGGCCTCCGTGTTTTGTATGGTCTAAGCCTTTGTCAGTTGAGTTCAATGCAACGCAGAGGCCCCAGGTTCGATTCCCGGCATAGCACATTTCGTAAACGCGAGACAAATCATGGGGGTGTCTGGTAGAGATCGCTTTTTAGCGATAAGACCGCTCTTGTGCATAATTAGACACAAGTTTTAGTTTGTAAGTGGCTTCGCCAACGTTGTATATAGGAGGATGGGAATATAAGGACTTACTGACTGATGTTGATAAGTTCACTTCAGAGCTGATATTTTTAACACTTCACTCAATTTTTAGTTATCACGTAACCCGGCGTGCGCGCCGGTCGTTGGTTCGGGCTGATAGGGATGTACCACTGTGGTCCGTAGTGTTGTGCTCGTATTAACGTCGCGCTTGGTGTCAACAGTAAGTTTGTTATTAATTGGTGTATAATAAAGAGTTATCTATCATACTATTTTTTTTGAGAATGAATTGCAAGGAAGATACCGCAAGAAGAAATAATACAATTTCCGGCGTTGCAGCGGCCTGTCGTAATAGGTGACAGAACAACCCACATCCAGGTGGTAGGGTATTTGCACGACTGGATGGCTACCACCCCTGGTCTAGGGTATGCCGTCATAACAACCTTGGGTAGTTTTCCGACAGCAATGGCTAGGTTCCAGTCCCATCTACGAGTACGGCAGCACATTGGTAATAGTGTGTGTAGTGGTTGCAAATGTTTATAGGCGATGGTAATCACTTTCCATCACAGTTGATGTCAGTCTGTCTGCTATACTCTAGCAGTAAAAAAGAAGTTTTTGCAGTAGCGTAATAACGCTATTCAAACAGACCGCAGTGATAAATCAATATGCACCGCAGACACGTCAAAACATAACTCCCTTTTAGCAAACTGATCTATAAAAGCGGTCGGCTATACTAATCGAGATTATTTTTTAATATTCAAATTGATTTTTATTATAATAAAACTACAGGTAAATTAGCTTCGAGACGTTTTTGTGTTTATAGCAGTGTACTGTCAGCAAATAAATAAATACACTAATACTTTGATATATTTTTTTATAGGCAGGTACTTAATATGAAACTAATAATATTAAACGATATTAAAATAATAAATATTAATATTAAATTTCATTTTTAATAATAAATTTTAAGGAAATTTAAATTTTAAGTTTAGAAGTCCTGTAAATATACAAATACTATTTATAATGGCAAAAATGTCTCGAAGCTAATTTACCTGTACGTTTTAAAGGTTTTAAGCGCGGTCTTTGATTTTTATTCCGACGCTTCGGCCAAGTTTCACTAGCCGTAATCACGGAAGACAAAGATGTCAAGTGTCAATGAGTATTGTTAAAGTCTTATTTAGCCTACCACCAACTTGTTCATTTTAATTTTGTTTATAGTCATTATAGAAGGTAACTATAAATAAAAACTAAACTAAATTATAAACAAGTATATATAAAACCAATTTACATATATCCTATAAATAAACCTAACTTAAAAATATATATACAATAGTAGAAAACTCAAATTAAAATAAAAACCAATGTTAAAACTCGTCCAGCCCCACCAGACCACTGTCGCTGGGCATTGTACCTAGAAGGCTGGCAGCATTACCTCGCTGGATGCAGAGGCTAATCCTTTGAGCGAGGTAAGCTCCAGCCTTCCAGTCTCCTGTAGTATCGACCAGACGTTTTTTATTTTTTTGAAATAATTTGTTTATGGTTATTATTTACTTTTTTGGGAGCCTAATCTAATTTACTACCGCTTCGCAACATGTTGTGGCTTGAAGTGAAGAAGCAAGAAACTTTTCAGCAACATGTCTTTCTCTAATAATTTTATATCTATACCTATTACCCGGCGGTAGAAGGTTTGCCGAAAGCTTCATGACGTCAGGCTTCGATGATCAGTAGGGTTGACAAAAAAGGTTACATAAATAGTTGTTGGAATAAATTTATTATTGTATATACTTTACATAAGTATATGCAATAATAGTAAATAGTCATCGGCAAACCTGCGCGCGGCTTATAATATTAAAATGGGCGGTATAGCGTGGCAAGTGCCTACGTGCGCGGGACCTCGTATTTCCCCTGCCCCTTCAGACCGTGCGGGAAGTACAGGACGGCACAGTATCCGTGTTCCTACTGCGGCGCCCTTCGTCCCCCGGCGGTCGGTTCGCCTAAGGCGGCCACCCGCCAAGTTAGTTAGTTAGTTATAAGACCTTGTAAGGACTGCTCATGTAGAGCACACGCGCTTTAATTATTATATTTGCCCGCTATAGCGGGCGGTAAAATATTAGGTACTATACCTCCTATCCATTTTAATATTATATATTAGGTGTACTACTCACGAAAATTTAAGATTTTTAATTAATTTTATTGAATCCTTAGATTTACAAAACAAAGCTTAGTATTAATTCAGTGGCTAGGATACTTTTTATCCTGATACATGACCTCGTTTCCGTGGGATACATGATTTCACCCAAAATGATGGCGCAACGGTTGCCTATTTTTTTGTTACTGCCGTTATTTCACTAAAGAACACATCATAATTATTTACAACACATTTGTTCAAAAATGCATTCGGTAAAATAGGTACCTAGGTGGAAAAAAATAAGAATTCCATGAAGGAATTTCACATTACGAGAATAAATAAGCTGAATAATAGAAACTCCTTGGAAGCGCTTTTGATCAATACATTTTTCTCACTTTAATACTATAGAGAAGATGAGACGAAAGATGTAGTTCTAATTTTCACCACGCGCACGTGGTGCCATTTTCGTATTGGAAACATTAATTGTTGCGACTTTCCGACAGATATTTATGTTTGTTTTATTACCTATTGTACAGTTTTCTCGGAAATGTGTTGAAAAACGTTGTATGACAGAGGTGCGGTTGTTGATTTGTACAAACTCGTGAATATGGTAAACCTGAGAGGACGCCGAAAGCTTACAATCGTCTATTCCTTTGTAAAAACAAACTTTCTGCTCTAATATCATAAATAACTATTATTGCATAAACTGTCATATACACAGATCATAGAAACACAGTTCTATGATCTGTGGTCATATACGTGTAACTAGACAAAGAAAAGCTGTTGTCTTCTTGATAGGAACAACAGTTTATCCTTTCGGACGTACAATACAGGTAGTTTATAATGTTGCTTTGCCATTATATTATTATTATTATCATAATGTAATATAATAATCACAATAAATAATTGACTTTAAGGCCAGCAAAATACGACTTAATTCTCAATTGTAAGCTTAAAGAGCGTGAATGCTGTCATACTAACAAATTGAAATGTCTTAACATAAAACGGGTTATTTCCATGAAGTCGATCTGACATCAAAGCTCAGGGGATCTCGAATACTTAGCTTGGTGCAGAGATGTAAGTCGGATGCTGCGAACTAGAGACGTGTCTTCAACGGTAAGTTAAAGTTACTAGATGAGATACACATATTATTTTTTCCTTTATTTTATATTGAATAGGTTCGCGTTTGACGATGTCAGGTGGAAATGCAGTCTAAAGTGGAAAACGCTTATCTAGAAGATACCTGTTCACGCGTGACTTGAAGACACTTAGCTTGTATTCTTCAGTAAAAACAGACGACGATAAAGAGTTCCACTCTTCAGCGGTACGTATGATAAAAGTGGAAGCATAGCGTTTCGTCCGCTTTGTTCTTATTTCCACCATATATCGGTGGCGTGAGCGCGTACGTCTGTTTGGCCGGTGGTAAAATAGTGAGGGAGGAACCAATTCATGCAATTCCGTGGAACACTCCCCGAAGTGTATCCTATAGAATACCGACAAACTGGCGACTTTACGTTGATGATTTAAGCTCTGAAAGGCTTAAGGCTCTGAAGCCTCTCGTCGATTAGTTGCTTACTGCCTATAAATTTCCTAGCTCTTTTCTCTATTGACTTGAGTGTCTCGAGTTGGTATTTGGCTGAGCCATCCCAAACACGAGAGCAGTATTCCATGCAAGACCGTACATGTGCTTGGTAAAGATTCAGCAACTGAAGTGGTGTGAAGTACTGTCTCACCTTTGATAGAACCCCTAGCTTTTTGCCAGCCAGCTGAGTAATAGACTCTATATAGGAGCCAAAATTTAGAGATTGTATTAAGGAGATGCCAAGAAGCTGAAGACTGTCAGCTATCTGTATGGATACACCTCGGAAAGTAGGAGTAAAATACTTATTGTCTTGTATACATAAGTACATATTGTCACGCCTGTTTCCCGTTGGGGTAGGCAGAATCCGTTTGAGGATCATAAACCGCGCGAGGGAGAAAGTCATGGTGGCACTAGCACCTCACGTATGAAGTGCTATTGCTACGCCGCAGGTAGGGATACCTAAAACCCCTGTTTGATCCTCTGACTTTCCTTATCCGGGCTGTAGACTCGCTCACGCATTCACTTCGAGCCCGGACGGACGACGGCCGACCCTTTACGGCTATCTCGGGTCCCATCTCGAGGGGAGAGGGGGCGCGCGGATCGGCGTGCGGGCTCTCCTCTTCGGCCTTTATGTGATTTGGTTTCCCCACTGGTCACCCAAATGGCCGTAGCCCACGGTGGCTGGAGGTCGTCGTGGACGACCCTCCGTCAGCACCGGCTCTGGCGTGAGGGGAGCGGGGCGGTCTGCTCCCTCTCCCGCTCCGCCACCTCCTTCGTGGACATTACAGTCTCTTATGACCTTTATTAAGGCTGGGAGGGATAAATCCGCACCGATGGCCACGACAAGATCATGGCGCTGCTCGTCTCAGGCTGCAAACACCTGGAGGGTGTGCAGCGCCGTATCTTCGACACCGCCGACGCAGTGGCGATCCTGACAGACACTTTTTGCTATTCTCTTTATACATATACTTATATTGCTTTTTCTTACGATCTTAATTAAACAAAATTTTCGTTAAAATATGCCTAGATGGTTAATCTATCTATCTTCTTATCTATTATATATATTATAGGTTGGGGGAAAAAGTCTTTTCGCATATAGTATGTATGAACTTTTAATAAGATCTTGTTGGCTATACCATTTGTATCTGGCTGGTTTTGGTATCATTAAAAAGTTTTAATTTTAAAGAAAACAATTCCAAATTCAAATTAGGAAAATGTGTGATTTTCATTTGTTTTTCTTATTGTTAAAATGAGTGAATCTAATGAAGAAATTCGACACATTTTAAAATTTTACTACAAAAAAGGTAAAAATACAACACAAGCAGCGGTAAAACATTGTGATGTTTATGGACCTAATGCAGTATTAGTGTGAGTAGCGCAAATTTGGTTTAAGCGTTTTCAATCCGGAAAGTTTGATATCAAAGATGGACGTCGCTCTGGTCGCCCTGTTACGGACAAAATTGATGCCATTTTTGAAAAAGTAGAGCAAGATCGGCATATTAGTAGTTACGATGTAGCTGGAGAACTGGGAATTGACCACAAAACGGTTTTGGCGCATTTGAAAAAAGCTGGGTACACAAAAAAGCTCGATATTTGGGTGCCTCATGAGCTCTCTGAAAGAAACCTAATGAACCGTGTACTCATTTGTGATTCTTTATTACGACGTAATGAAATCGAACCATTTTTGAAGAAGCTGATAACTGGTGATTAAAAGTGGATCACGTTCGACAAGAACGTGCGAAAAAGATCATGGTCAAAGGCCGGTCAGGCTTCACAGACTGTGGCGAAACCCGGGTTAACTCGCAACAAGGTGATGCTGTGTGTATGGTGGGATTGGAAGGGCATTATTCATTATGAGCTGTTACCGCCAGGCAGGACCATCGATTCTAAACTGCACTGCGAACAATTGATAAGATTAAAGCAAAAAGTTGAGAGAAAGCGGCCGGAATTAATCAACAGAAGGGGTGTGGTTTTTCACCATGATAACGCTAGACCTCACACACACACATGTTTAGCCACTCAGCAAAAATTACGAGAGTTTGGCTGGGAGGTGTTAATGCATCCGTCGTATAGTCCTGACCTTGTACCTTTAGATTTTCACCTGTTTCGGTCTCTGCAGAATTCCTTAGGCAGTGTCAGGTTAACATCACGAGAGGACTGCCAAAACCACTTGTCGCAGTTTTTTGATCAGAAGCCCCAACATTTTTATAGCAATGGGATCACGTCCCTACCTACAAGATGGCAAAAAGTTATCCAACAAAATGGCACCTACATACTTTAGTCAAATGTAAATAAACTTTATAAAAAAACCTTTTGAATTTTTATATAAAATGCGAAGAAACTTTTTCCCCAGCCTAATATATATATATATATATATATTAAAATTAATCGTAGAAATGTATGTACGCGCATAACTTGAGAACGACTATATCGATTTTGATGAAATTTTTTTGTGTGTTTGAGTGGGTCCCCGGATGGTTTAGATCTACAATTGGAACCGGTAGACCGCTGGGATCGGGTTCTAGATTTTTTATTTTTTTCAGGGCAAGGCAACGTCTGCTGGGACCACTAGTTTAAAATATTTTCTACTCTAATATCTAACTTTACATGTTCACTGAGAAATTTAAACATAATTAAAAAGTGTCACTGAATGCAAAAATCGTATGTATGACGTACAAAAATTATCTTCTAAGGGAATCCAATGTGCTGTGTTGTGTACCTATAATTTCGTTTGAAGGGTAGAGGGTAGAGATAAGGACTAGTTACCATCTGCTATAGAGGTGAAGTCAAAAAGTGTCCAGGAGTATGCTGAAAATAGAGTATCACACAACCTACCACAACAACGCTGGCGTACGAAAAATTACGATATGAATTATAAATTGTTGAAATGCTATATTTATTATAAATGAATAAAATGTAAGCATAGAACACCTCAAATATTTACGTGGTATAAAATAATCTATCTATCTATACTATATATAATAAATCTGTAAATGGTTCGAGTAAACTCGACACAGAGCTAGCTCATATCCCGGGGCGTAACTTAGGATACTTTTATCCCGATAAATGGCGCCGTTTCGGGACAGATAACAATATCGAAAAAGATGGCGCTGCGTTCGAATATTTTTTGGAAACTACTGAACGTATATGAATGAAACTCGACACAGACCTGGCTTATATCCCGAATCAACACTTAGGATACCTTTTATCCCGATAAATTGTCGTTTCCCTAAAATAGACAGATTAGATAAATAGATGGCACTGCATTTTTTCAATTCACTAACAAATACCTACGTTGCCAAAGGACACTAGTCATTCGTTGTATTACTTCTCAAATCAGGTTGGCTTCGACTCATCCCTATGTTTTGCTAGGCAGTTGTTTAGACTATATGGACTTAGTTTCTTTTTTATTGTAGTGAATTGAACAAGAAACAGTAAAATTTTATATATATAAAAAAGGTTTAAGTATATATATATATCGGCGTAAATACATCAACTAACGTATTACGAAAACAATAATAATTGATTTAATTACTATGAGTTTATTGTAATGTGAGGTTAACGTAAAACAACATAATTTTTATTAGGTTGGGAAAAAGTTTCTTCGCATTTTATATAAAAATTCAAAAGGTTTTTAAAAAAGTTTATTTACATTTGACTAAAGTATGTATGTAGGTGCCATTTTGTTGGATAACTTTTTGCCATCTTGTAGGTAGGTACGTGATCCCATTGCTATAAAAATTTTGGGGCTTCTGATCAAAAAACTGCAACAAGTGGTTTTGGCAGTCCTCTCGTGATGTTAACCTGACAATGCCTAAGGAATTCTGCAGAGACCGAAACAGGTGAAAATCTAAAGGTGAAAGGTCAGGACTATACGGCGGATGCATTAACACCTCTCAGCCAAACTTTCGTAATTTTTGTTGAGTGGCTAAAGATGTGTGAGGTCTAGCGTTATCATGATGAAAAACCACACCCCTTCTGTTGATTAATTCCAGCCGCTTTCTCTCAACTTTTTGCTTTAATCTCATCAGTTGTTCGCAGTACAGTTCAGAATCGATGGTCCTGCCTGGCGGTAAAAGCTCATAATGAATAATGCCCTTCCAATCCCACCATACACACAGCATCACCTTGTTGCGGGTTAACCCGGGTTTCGCCACAGTCTGTGAAGCCTGACTGGCCTTTGACCACGATCTTTTTCGCACTTCTTGTCGTACGTGATCCACTTTACATCACCAGTTATCAGTTTCTTCAAAAATGGTTCGGTTTCATTACGTCGTAATAAAGAATCACAAATGAGTACACGGTTCATTAGGTTTCTTTCAGTGAGCTCATGAGGCACCCAAATATCGAGCTTTTTTGTGTACCCAGCTTTTTTCAAATGCGCCAAAACCGTTTTGTGGTCAATTCTCAGTTCTCCAGCTACATCGTAACTACTAATATGCCGATCTTGCTCCATTTTTTCAAAAATGGCATCAAATTTGTCCGTAACAGGGCAACCAGAGCGACGTCCATCTTTGATATCAAAATTTCCGGATTGTAAACGCTTAAACCAAATTTGCGCTACTCTCACAGATACTGCATTAGGTCCATAAACATCACAAATTTTTTTGCGGCTTGTGTTGCATTTTTACCTTTTTTGTAGTAAAATTTTAAAATATATCTAATTTCTTCATTAGATTCACTCATTTTAACAATAAGAAAGACAAATGAAAATCATACATTTTCCTAATTTGAATTTGGAATTGTCTTCTTTAAAATTAAAACTTTTTAATGATACCAAAACCAGCCAGATACAAATGGTATAGCCAAAGAGATCTTATTACAAATTCATACATACTATATGCGAAAAGACTTTTTCCCCAACCTATAAATTTCAATAATTAACCTAAAAATTTGTGATCACGTTTGCTTGAATGCGCTAATCTCAGGAAACTACTGGTCTGATTTGAAAAATTATTTCAGTGTTAGATAGCACATTTATCGAGGAAGGCTATAGGCTATATATCATCACGTTAAGATCAATAGGAGCAGAGCACCAAAGAAGAATGTTTCAAAATCGGGCGGTCAGCCATTCGTAGTCCACTGCTGAACATAGGCCTCCCCAAGTCAGCGCCACTCGTCCCTGTCCTCTAACTCCTCATCCAGCGCCTACCGGCGACCTTGCGCATATCGTCGGTCCATCAGGCTGGAGGGCATCCGACACTACGTTTACCGAGACGCGGTCTCCATTCCAGGACTCGTCTGTCCATCGGCCATCGGTCCTGCGGCAGACGTGTCCGGCCTACTGCCAGTTCAACTTGCTAATTTTGCGAGCTATGTCGGTTACCTTGGTTCTCTTATGGATCTCCTCATTTCTAATTTTATACATAAGAGAAACACCCAACATAGCTTGCTCCATAACCCGTTGAGCGACTTGGAATTTGTGGACCAATCCTGCCGTCAGTGTCCATGTCTTGGCCCCGTAGGTCAGGACGGGGAGGACGCACTGCTCAAAGACACTTGTCTTCAAGCTTTGCGGGATGGTCGACGAGAAGACTTGACAAAGCTTACTGAATGCTGCCCAGCCCAACCGAATCCTTCTGTTGGCTTCCCCCTCGAAGTTGTGCCTGCCTACCTCTATTTTCGTCCAAGGTAGACATATACCTGCACAACTTTCAGAACGGCGCCATCGAGGTTTACCGGTCTCGGTATGACGTGTTCATTGAACATGACTTTCGTCTTATCCAAATTCATGCCGAGACTGACTCGTCGGGAAGATTCATTAGGGGAATGAGACATGTAGACTCTCACTTGTTGTACAAAACACGTAGTATTATAGCTCAAAGCTAGCTAACTGTTTCACAGCGATGTTATGTGAGAGCATGGCATCACACCGATTTGCTGATCTGCTGGATTCCAGTGTAGTGGATACACTTACCACGTTCATAGTTGTTGATATTTTTATATTATTTACTTTGCTTAATATACCACAAGCCTGGTTACCACGCGCTCGGGTTTCCAACTCAATTATTCGCGTATACATATCTATTAGAAACGTTTGTAATAAAACTAGTATTAGACGTAATTCCCTCATAAATACAAACTGCTCTCATAAATAAAAGTAGATCAAGTTCAATCTTTTGGCATTTAGTAGTAGTAGTAGAATTCGCCATAAAGGCAGGCAAAGGAATCTTTAGTCCATACAGCCAATTCTGATGTATGTCTTTGTATATTATCGCAGTTGTATTGTAGGCTACAACTAAAGCCATTCATGGGAGTTCTTGTGAAAACTCGAAAGGCGACATTTGACTATACAGTTCACATTTCTTACAAAAACACATAATTACTACACAAAACTATAAATATCCTACAACCATTGTTCATTTTAGAGTGATTTTATACATTTTTAGAAAAAAAAACTGCACAGCCCAACGTTCCCTTTCTGTTCCCGCCAAAAACTCCTTTTGGCATTTGGGTTTTGACGTTTGACAAGTGCTACCTTAAGAAAAACATAGCAACAACATCTTTTGATTTATGCTGTTTATTATTCATATGTAATCATAATTTCTAATCATAAAATAAATTATATATTAACTATCTACTTCAAATTTCTCATTTATTAATTTAAATTTAATTTGTCAATTACTTGATGATCTGCTTTTGTTATTGTTAATCAATGCCTATATAGCTGTGTTAGCCAGGACGTAAGGATACGATTAACCAATGAGAGATGTGTATGAGAGTTTTTGGCGGGAACTGAAAGGAGATGTAGTGCCTTGCAGTTTTATTTTCTAAAAATGTGTAATATTACTCTAAAATGAACAATAGTTGTAGGATATTGATAGTTTTTGAGTAGTAATTATGTGTTTTGTGAGAAATGTGAACTGTATAGTCAAATGTGGCCTTTTGAGTTGTCACAAGAACTCCGTTGAATGGCTCCAGCTGATAACTTACAGTTCAGCTGTGCTACACATAGTTAAGTAAATGAAGAAACTACATTTTAATCTAAGATCTGGCTTAAAGGCCTAGCTGCCAAGCCATAAATCTAAATAAATAATAATAGAGATGTGTATAAAACTCGCTCTCATTGGTGGGAATTCAAAAATGTAAAAAGACACGGGTCTTGAATTCAGTTAAAGGAGACACCATTTTGTACGACTGAAAGATACTTACTAGAGTGAAAATAGAAGCCAGTTAAGATCGAAGTTACATTTATTCAAGAGCCTTAAATCACGTCCAATATCATAACACACTCTTCACCAGCAATATAAATATGATTCAAATCTAGTTTTTCTAATTCCTGTGCCCTTCTTTTCAATAACGATTCCGCTCCGTGAGCAGCGTTTGGCAACGCACAGAGCTGCCAACTGCATCAAGTGGCGTTTTGGCATCATACCAATTTATATTTTAAACAGTATTAAATAATAAATCCTAGCTCATCAGAATATTTGAAATAAATTAAAATGGCACGATTAGGTAGGTATGTTATTATTATATAACTAGCTTCTACCGGCTACTTCGTCCGCGTGGAAGTTTTTTCGCGGAACCCTTAAAAAAGGTAAAAAAGTAGCTTAAATTACTCCTAATAATATCAGCTATCAGCCAGTGAAAGCCCTGTCAAAATTGGTCCAGCCGTTTCAAAGATTAGCCGAAACATCCAGACAGACAGACAAAAAAAAAACTAAAAATTGCATTTTCGCAATCTCCTGATCTGAATTATCCCCCCTGATTATTTTCACATTTTTATTTTGACACTAGCTGATACCCGCGACTATGTCCGCGTGGTGCGACTTTTTAATTTTTCGGGTTCAAAAGTATCCTATATGTTGACCAGGGATATAAGCTACCACCATACAAAATTTCATTTAAATCGGTTCAGTCGTTTCGGAGATTAGTCGGTACAAACAGACAAACAGAAACAAAAAAATCTAAATTTGTTCTATTTCACTTCTTACACCCCCCTGACTCGGTTTTTAGCATTTTTTTCATTGTACAGAAATTCGACCTCTACAGTTTTATTATATGTATAGATTACAAACAGATAGTTCAATTATGTAGAAAAAACCACACGCTCGGATTAGTTAAATAAGATCAATAAATTGGTCTCATTATAACATATATTATTATCAAATGAATATTCTCGTTGGCTTTCGTTCAAATATTTAAGTGACTCCAAAATAGATGCCTAATATTAATTTTATGGTCGTCACTAGAGCTTTAGAGGGCTTTGTTCGCGTAAGCTCGGATCCCTACCTCGTGGAAAATATCATGTTTGCGGGTTAAAAAGTATCCTACTTTGATAAATAATAACTGCCCATGAAATGTAATAGATAAGAAGCAATAAATAAATTAATAAAAGGAATACAAAAGCAAAAAAAAACCATAAAGAAAAAAGACATCTAAAATACCCTACAAAAGAACACCCTGTCTTGGAGGCCTCACTTGACCAATCTCAGCCGAAGAATCTTTGCGTCGGGAGCTTCGCTTAGAAGACTTAAAAATTTCCTCCCTACTGCTACTAAAGTAATGCTTGCTCAATCTCTGTTACTACCCATACTTGATTATGCTGATGCCAGTTATATCGAATAAACACAAGAACAACTGAACAAGTTCGATCGTCTTCTAAATGTCTGCAAACGGTTCATATTTGGGTTGCGCAAATATGACCATGTTACCGAATATCGCAAGAAGCTTAAATGGTTTCCTATTCGCCTTCGCCGGAATGTTCACTTACTCTCTCTTTTGTACAATATCCTTTTTGATCCTCGTACCCCTCCGTATTTAAATGAACGTTTTGATTTCCTATATCTTTCTCATTCCCGTTATTTGCGCTCTAGTAATAATCTCTCCTTAATTTCACCTGTACACATTTCTTCCTTCGTTGATAACTCTTTCACGGTACAGGCTATCCGTTTATGGAACTCACTGCCACTCAACATCAGACTAGCTAAATCCATATTGTCTTTTAAACTGATGGTTACTAAATATCTTTGGTCCTCACAAGTCTAAAACATGCGGCTGATTTTATATATATATTATGATATATTGTATTTTTGTATAGTATATAAAGTATATTATTCATTATTTTTCATTTATTCTTGGAATGTTTCATACTATTTATTGTCTTCACCGCCACTGTTGTCTTAATATTTTCCTTAGTTTAAGGGGTTGCCTGGAAAAGGTCGCTTTAAGCGATAAGGCCGCCCTTTGTTCAACATTTACTGTACCTAGTTTTAAGAACGTAGTTTTAACTTTTGGTGAACAATAAAGTGTTTTCATTCATTCACTCTGACAAAAAAGTAGGTCACGAGAGGGAGAATATTAAAAAAAAAGGACAGCCCTTAATGCTGATATTGTCCACATTGAATTATGGAAAGAAAGAAAGAAAAAATATTTATTCAGAACTACATATAAACTAAAACATACTTATAAATAAGACAATACAACTGTGAAATGAAGTTCTGAATCGGTCCTAACTCAGCATGACGCTGGTTGACTCAACCAGCGCTGGTCTTCCGCTAGGGCCGTTACAGTGACTCACGGATAGACAAAACAAAACAAATAAAAAACAAAGAAAACATCAAGAGTAAATAAGTAAGAGTAGATTGGAACAAATATAAAAATTAATGCTACGAAGCGAACTTATAAGAGCACTAACTGACTCGGCGTACTTCGTACCGCCATATTTTCTGAATTCCTAAAAGACTTTGTTTCATGACATAAAAACAAAATCACCAAAATCGGTCTAGGTGATTAGGAGAATTCTAGAACTCGATCTCAGCGCTACCTACCGGTTCCAATTGTGAATCTGAACCATCCGGGGACCCATTCAAACACACAAAACAAATATCATCAAAATCGGTACAGCTGTTTAGGAGTTCACTATCAACACACGTGCAGAAAAATTATAAATATACAGATAATAGAATAAGGAACATAAAGCTTAAAAACTATAACAATATAATTTTTTTATATTTTGTCTGTTGGTTTGTGTCAAATATGCTCCAAAGAGGAAACGTCTAATCTTATTATGGTGGTGCACCAGGCATCCTTCCACCATTTAATCATATCATGTCATCCTCCATAGCAACAAACCGAAGGCGGCCCTGCGGCGAGTACGGTCCTGTAGAACGATGACTACACGGGCCACCTGCGTCGTCAACAACAAGCTAAGCTATATATAAGGCCGCCAGCGGCATGCAGGAAGAAATACAGCAAGATCACCATCGAGGCCACACGCCAATCTTTATTCGTGAAATCCAACGACAGCCCTCTGCCCGTTGAGGTTGTTAAAATCCAAAGCCATTCTCTATTTTACAATGTATCCCTTGGGTAACGTTAGAATCTGTTAATATCAACATATTGTAAATATCAGTAATAAATACCGTATTCAATTAATCCACGTATATGATTGAACCTGGTACTATTGAACAAAAAGACGCCTGTTACAACCACTATACAGCCAGAAAGGAAAAACAACACAAATGGCACTAAGATATATATAGGTATAGACATAAGGCACACACTGCACATGCACTTCCTCACAACACCAGCATGTAACAGATACACTCTACATTAGTATAAGTTTAGTATTAAAAATGGAAAAAAAAATTATTATAAGTTATTCTTAAGGTACACTACAACATAAAAATCACTAAATTAATGTCACACACAATAACAAAATAAACAATAAGCGTGTATGAACTTTAAAAACTTTCATAGAAATTAAGTTGTAAAAAAGGATACGGAACTGGAGTCCGTAGAGTAGTAAAAAAAAAGCCACTATAGAGCTAAGTATATCATCACGCTGACAGACATAAGTGTAGGTGTGATCAGAGGTTCCACACTTACATGATAACTCTAGCCACCACTACAGAATCAATTTGGTTGAAAGGGTAGGGTGTTTGCCCGCCTGGATGGTTACACTTGGTTTAGAGTTTAGAGTATGCCGCTGTAACAATCTTGAGTTGTGTTCCGGCAGTAGTGGCCAGGTTCCAGTCTCCATTTAGAGAGCGGCAGCACGTTGGTAGGTAGGTAGTAGTTTGGTGTTACAAATGTCCATAGGCGATGGTAAACTCTTTCCGTCAACTGGGCCCAGTCTGGCTGTTTGCTGAACTTATCCAATAAAAAAAGAAAGGGACATGACGGTAATCAATGACCTGAAATTATTCAAGTTTATATGGATTACTAGTTAATTCATCAAATTCAAAAGTTTTACTCTATACAAATAATAATACTGTAGAGTTTGAATTTTTTTTCAATGAAAAGAAATGCTAAAGACCGAGTCAGGGGGATGTAAGAAGTGAAATAGAATTAATTTAGATTTTTTTCAAATTTTTTGTTTCTCTGTCTGTTTGTACCGGCTAATCACCGAAACGACTGGACCGATTTAAATGAAATTTTGTATGGTGGTAGCTTCTATCCCTGGTCAACATATAGAATACTTTTGACCCCGAAAAATTAAAGAGTTCCCGTGGGATAGTTAAAAAAGCGCACCACGCGGACGAAGTTGCGGGCATCAGCTAGTTCAAAATAAGTTTCCCTGGAGAATACTTTTAGACGGTCATACATATAAGTTAAAATTTAATTTTACTTCCTATTCTATGTACACCGCTTCGCAACGTGTTATTAAGCTGCGTGCTTATATACTGTTAAGGAGAAGAAGCGGCAAGAAACTCCCCAGCAACACGTCTATCGATAAATGGTTTTTTTTAAATATTTCTTATTCTATTTATATCTCAAGTTCTTTTTTTTACTTTTTAGAATCATATTACAGAATTACTTTTAGAAGAATTAATGGAGCTGTAGCAAACAGTGCATACTCAGTAAGACAAAGATACAGTAAAAGGAAAGAAGAATATTATTATTGTTATAATAATGACGAGACGTACTAAAAGTTTGTACTGCAACATATCTCCATAAATTACTTACATGTTTGACAAAATTAAAACGTTATACAGACGATTGTATAAGAGGCTGAAGGGAGCTGCTATGTAAATGAAGTTTTATCATTTAAATATTCTTCAATAGTGTAGCTTTTTAAGTAAGATACTTTTTAAATCCATCCAAATTGAAAAATAGAAACGACCAGTCCAATACCATAACACCACAATAAATAAGAGAGTAAACAGCTATTTAACCACTTGCCACCAAGTACATTCGTTTGCCAGCTTGTCTACAAGCAAACATAATCGAGTCACATTAAATAAATATCATTTGTACCCAATTATAGTAGCTATTCGAGTTTATTTTAATATTTAGCAAACCAAGCAAAAATTGATGCACTAATTTAACAAATTCTGTGCAAACTGCAAAATCTATAAATCCAGAAGTACATACACGTAAAGTATACATGTAAAGATGTAAAGCACGAAGACAAGTACACTTCTGTATGTAAGTGTCACAAACATAAAATATCATACGAAAATAGAGTTCAATAAACCTAAATAAGTTTCAAAACTAATTATTCTAACATAAATCACCACTCATAGTCAATGGATGCCGGTTTCGATGCCAAACACAACAGCAATTAGCAGCTTCATTGAATTGCAAAAAAGTATGCGCACGGGCAACCCATGAACGACGCTGATTGGCCGACGGAAACCCGGGCGCGGAAAGCGGCGCTCCGATTGGCCGGAACGACAATTTGGCAACTTCTCAATAGAGGCGGGGCCTAGAATAAATTTTTCGTATAATGGCGCGGCTTCATCTGCGATAATGTTACATATATAGACCGTTTCACGCAGATATGGCGATGAGGTTGTAATAGTAATATTGTATAATAATCAGCAGACAAACGCGCATAATGTAAATCCCCAAATTAAATAAGTTACGCTTGTGTTATGGGTAATATACAATGGACTACTCTGGAGCCGATCCCAGACACCCAGACCATAGTAAATAACGGAGATAATTTACCATACCGGGTATAAAATCCGGAGCCTCTGCATTGTAGTGAGGTACTACAGAAAAGGCTTAACCCGCTCAACCATAGAGCTGTTTAATGCATTATATAAGATACTACTTATTTAGTGACGTTACATATTGACAGATAACGTATATACACTACTAACTACCTCAAATACGACAGTGTGTATGGCTGACACATCCCATAGAACGTAACTTGCAGCGATATCTAATACTTGACCTATTAATTAGAAACAAATTTTAATTATATAGAATTAAATTAATACTTCTTAGTCTTTAAAAGTAACATTATAATTATTTTCGCGATGTTTAAGTAATTTGCATGTAACATTTTATTATTTACCTGACGTTTTAAATTACTACCTTATCTCAATGACCTTCGTATGTAAATAAAAAAACATCGTGAATTTAATTATAATGTTACTATTAAACATTGAGAAGTATTAATATATATCCATATATATAATTAAAATTTATACTTAATAAGTCAAGACAGTATTTGAGATAGACAGTATAAAATAGTATATATTAGTAATGTGGCTATTCGTTAACGGCGTTAATTTTAACGCTTTAAATAAAACGCATTAGATTTAGAAGACGCATTCGGCCACAGCTTAAGTCTTTAACATTTACGCAGGTGTGGCCGCAGCGTTACAACGCAATCTGACGACACTTGTAAACTATTTGACGGATTATTAATATTCTGTATTTGTATTTGAAAATAGAACGCGTTGACATGTAGATCACAGAAGATCGTTTCGAAGTATGGATTTGTTAGACATGGTTTTTACTTGTCACGTGCGTGGGATGTTGATTTAGTAGGCCTTGTCTAGAGTCCGCACCACATAAGAAGTCACAGAGACGCGGCGCTGCAATCGCCGTAGGTAATTACTGAATAATAAACACAAAATATTCCATAAATATAGGTCGGGGAAAAAGTCTTTTCGCATATAGTATGTATGAACTTATAATAAGATCTCTTTGGCTATACTATTCGTATCTGGCTGGTTTTGGTATCATTAAAAAGTTTTTATTTTAAAGAAGACAATTCCAAATTCAAATTAGGAAAATGTGTGATTTTAATTTGTTTTTCTTATTGTTAAAATGAGTGAATCTAATGAAGAAATTCGATACATTTTAAAATTTGACTACAAAAAAGGTATAAATGCAACACAAGCCGCGAAAAAAATTGAGATGTTTATGGACCTAATGCAGTATCTGTGAGAGTAGCGCAAATTTGGTTTAAGCGTTTTCAATCCGGAAATTTTGATATCAAAGATGCACGTCGCTCTGGTCGCCCTGTTACGGACAAAACTGATGCCATTTTTGAAAAAGTGGAGCAAGATTGGCATCTTAGTAGTTACGATGTAGCTGGAGAACTGGGAATTGACCACAAAACGGTTTTGGCGCATTTGAAAAAAGCTGGGTACACAAAAAGCTCGATATTTGGGTGTCTCATGAGCTCACTGAAAGAAACCTAATGAACCGTGTACTCCATTTGTCATTCTTTATTACGACGTAATGAAACCGAACCATTTTAGATGAAGCTGATAACTGGTGATGAAAAGTGGATCACATACGACAAGAACGTGCGAAAAAGATCGTGGTCAAAGACCGGTCAGGCTTCACAGAGTATGGCGACACCCGGGTTAACTCGCAACAAGGTGATGCTGTGTGTATGGTGGGATTGGAAGGGCATTATTCATTATGATCTTTTACCGCCAAGCAGGACCATCGATTCTGAACTGTACTGCGAACAACTGATGAGATTAAAGCAAAAAGTTGAGAAAAAGCGGCCGGAATTAATCAACAGAAGGGGTGTGGTTTTTCACCATGATAACGCTAGACCTCATACATCTTTAGCCACTCAGCAAAAATTACGAGAGTTTGGCTGGGAGGTGTTAATGCATCCGCCGTATAGTCCTGACCTTGGCACCTTCAGATTTTCACCTGTTTCGGTTTCTGCAGAATTCCTTAGGCAGTGTCAGGTTAACATCACGAGAGGACTGCCAAAACCACTTGTCGCAGTTTTTTGATCAGAAGCCGCAAATTTTTTATAGCAATGGGATCACGTCCCTACTTACAAGCTGGCAAAAAGTTATCCAACAAAATGGCACCTACATACTTTAGTCAAATGTAAATAAACTTTATAAAAAAACCTTTTGAATTTTTATATAAAATGCCATGCCAAAGAGATCTTATTATAAGTTCATATATACTATATGCGAAAAGACTTTTTCCCCAACCTATTATATAGATATGCTCTATAAGACGACTCCTTAATGGGTTCTTAATTGACGACGAACATAACTGCAAATAATCGCGAGGTGCTAATTAACCTAATTGGAACGACTCGCACTTGCGAGGGTAGGTTTAAGATAAAGTGTTAAGATAAAGAGAGATATAAGATCTTCAATGGACAATAGTCGTATACAGCGCGTTTGCTTGAGGATAATAAATCGTTTGTAGCTTAACATTTGATTCATTTAGTCATCTACTAAACCGAGAAAGAATTCTGTCTTTAATTCTGGGTAACCAAAATTCAACAAAAACCCAATTGCGAGATAACAATTAACAAAACAAAACATTAGAAGCTTTTATTTAACTTGCAATGTTTGTATGTGTGTATGTTCGGGTCAAATCTTGCAATTTAATTTTAAAGCTAATTTATAGAATTTTAAAGTTTTCTTCAAACGATCGCATTTTTTTATTTTATTGCAGGAGTTCAGCAGACAGGCAGACGGCTCACTTGATGGGAAGCGGTTACCATCGCCTATGGACATTTGCAACATCAAAGGTGATAGAAATGCGCTGCTGCTGTCCTAAGGGACACTGGAACCTGGTCACTAATGCCGGAACACAACTCAAGAATGTTATGGCGGCATACTCTAGACCAGGGGTGGTCGCCATCCAGTCGAGCAAATACCCTACCACCTGGCTGTGGGTTGTTTTGTCATCTCTTACTACAGGCCGCCCCAACGCAGGAAATTGTATTCTTTCTCCGTTGCTGCACGGATTAAATTCACATTTCAACAAAATCTCAATTGCGAGATAACAATTAACAAAACAAAATATTACAAATTTTTATTTAACTTGCAATGTTTGTATGTATGTATGTTCGGGTTAAATCTTGCAATTGAATTTTAAAAGCAGTTATCTTCAACCAGTTGAAATAAAATATTGCATACCCTTTCCAAGCATTTATTTTACTTTTGAAAGCTCTTTAAGAGATCTATTAGTAATGCCCTAATACGTCACCGACTCGATTTGTTATAAAAATCGACTTCATTTATAAATAAGTTTTAATCAATTTAACTTATCTATATATTTTTGCTGAAAATACTATATCGTGTAATAAATATACCCACATTTCATATGAACATATCTTATATATATTAATTAAGTCATTTTATAAACATTTACACATGACGTATATATCTATGTATATTAAATACGTGAAGCAAAAACTTTGTAAAAAGGGGTTTTACGAAAATTGCGCGGATGGAGGGGTATGAAATTTCGCACACATATAGTTATATAGAGAAGAAGCGACAAATGCAAATATTTTTTAAAAATTGTGTATAAACAATACATTACATCAATAAAAAAACATTACACATACTCGCATATATATTATTTTTTTTATTGTTGCCTTGGCGAAATCTGTGATTATAGAAGTCTTTGACAACAAATTATTATGGTCGAATTTCGACCACGGCCGACCACCAGTATACATTAATGTGGCAAATTGTTAACGGCGTTATTTTTACCGCTATATAAACAAGACGCATTTGGGCACAGCAACTAACACTAACATTACCCCAGATGAAGAGGCACATCCAGAGGCAAAATATATTGATACTCCCAGAACCAAAGACTATATTGTAAATATATTTTTGGCAACAAATTATTCTTCAGGCCACACCATGTTGCGAGGTGGTTGTAAATTAGATTAAACCCCCATAGAGTAAATAATAACCATAAACAAAAATTATGTAATTAATATTTTTGTTACAATTACCACGTGTTAACAACGTTAGAGGAAAACATCATGATGCAAACAGCATATCGAGATAATCGATGTGTCAAATATGCCAAACCGCCTTGGACAAGCGTGACGGGTATACTATCCCCCCTATAATGGGAGGCCCGAGCCCAGTAATGGGACATTTATGGGCTGATATTATAATTAATATTTTAATTACTTACTTGATTTTACCTTAACAAGATGGCTAAATAATAACTTTAACATTACTCATTGACACTCGACATCTTTGTCTTCCGTGATCACGTCTACTGAAAAGTGGTCGAAACGTCAGATTAAAAATCAGACAAAACACCGCGCCCAAAACCGTTAAAACGTAGTTTTAATTGTGTGTACCAGTCGCGAAAACTTAATAAATTATTCTTGTATATTTTAAGTCACAATCTTAACAAATCAAACCAAAGCAGACACAGAGATGGCCAGATAAAAGCAGGCAGCCCGATCAGGGGGACCACCGGGCTCGCGATTTGCATAAAAATTTACCAACACGCGCTTTAATTGATTCTAACTTAATGGCGGAATGAAAAGGGCTAACAATTATTTAATTTAAGGAATTATTTTAATTGGTCGACTTATTTAAAAGGTTATGGCACGTGCGAAGGAATGCTTATGCGCTTTGCCTTTTATGAATAAGTTAGCTTATCTCTCGTTCAAGGGCCGCTTCCTATTTTTTTATAACCCGAGTTCAGTAGTCATGCAGACGGCACACCTGATGGAAAGAGGTTACCGTTGCCTATGAACGGACATATGAAACACGAAAAGTGCTACCAATGTGCTGCCGCTCTCTTAAAGGGAGTAGGGATTGCAATCCGGAAAACCGAATCCGGTGACAATCCGCAACGTGCGATTACTTTGGTAAAATAATTGGCATCAAATGACACAATTAACACAATTTGTTTCCTAAGATCGTTTTTCAAACCAAAAATTGATTGTTTGTTTAAAAGCTAAAGAGTATAAATATTGTTACGAGCTACAGGACT
Organism: Dendrolimus houi; assembly: GCA_039645545.1. NCBI lineage: Eukaryota > Metazoa > Arthropoda > Insecta > Lepidoptera > Lasiocampidae > Dendrolimus > Dendrolimus houi. The sequence continues at coordinate 900,831 of CM077137.1, read as the reverse complement.
CGAATTAAAAATGCCGTTGGAACTACTATAGAATTTATTAGAACTGTACAAACACGTATAAAACAAATACAAATAAGACTGGATGCAACCAGTTCACACTGCACGATTCAATATAATTCGAACGCGCAAAGTCCGTCGTTTATATCGCTAATCGAGAGTACTAGAAAACGTCTTACTCGCTTCGTAGCTGTCGTTTGACTGCCCCCTCCCCTCCATCCGGGCGTCGTCTTATACTAACTACACAGTACAAAGAAATTGGAGGAGCACACTGAGTTTCTAAGAAATATTAATTTGCACACCTGCGAACGTCCACAAAGTCGAAAACAATAACAATAGGGATTAGTTCGATGCTAATGATGGTTATAAAACAAGTAGAAAAACAATAGCATGTTACAAATTCAAAACACAAAGGATTCCCTAATCCGGGAGGACAATAAGCTGCGCTTACAATAACCTGTGCGGCTTATCTTTGACGGCTTGTAACAATATCATAAATAATAATTATTGTGATTATTGTGCTATTCATTTGATAAATTCGGTAGTCTGTCATATATAAAAATAAAACTGAGTAGCATTGTAAAATAGGTAGCTAATTATAATAAAGTTGATTTCGTATATATATTGTTTTACTTTTACACTTCATTAATGCCCATGTTGGAACGAAAAAGGAAAGTTAAGTTATCCAGGTTAAAACAATCCGGCAGAATTGAAGCAAATCCGGTCGGATTGCAAACCCTAAGGGAGACTGGAGTCTGGCCACTAATGCAGAAACACAACTCAAGGTTGTTCTGGATATATACTTTAGACCAGGGGTGGTAGCTATCAATGGCGTGGGGTGGAAATTCCGCTAGGGTGAGCAGGTTGAAAAAAAAATACCGTATGATGCAAGCGCCAACAACATCGTTGTTTTTTACTGATATTTGTATTTTTAATTTTACAATCTTACCGCATATTTTGAAACAAAAGCCGGTGCCCGATCGGGTTATGAGTTGCTATTTCATCCAATACACGTGGAAAGCCGCCGAGCGTGAGAGGAAGATAGTAATACAGGAATAATATATGCACGAATAAAAAATATAAGCGCTAATAAATTCATGACGCTTTCGAACTTTTGATCGTAAGTCATTTACAGAGACACTAGTAAAAATATGTTAGAACAGAACGCGTAAACGCCAATGAATGCGCGGCACTTTCGTACCTTTTGGTCACTAGTCATTATTTTCTTAAAGGTAGGCTTTGGGGAATCTAGTTGTACGAAGTCCACGCCTCCGGTAGCTTTCAGTGGGGCAAATAAGGGTATTAGGCAAGGGCAAATAAGGTACGGACCACTTTGGCTGTGGTTTGTTTCGTCGCCTCTTACGACAGGCCGCTCCAACGCAGGAAATTTTATTCTTTCTCCGTTTCTACACAAATAAATCTCGCTTTAGGGTCGGTGGAATTTTGACATTTCTTGTATGGAACTACTTGTATGGATACTAACGCAAATGAACGGACGGTAAGACATAGAAGCTGGTCATAAATTATGGTCACTCGGCAGCAAGCGGAGATGAATATGTTGCGATGGATGTGTGGAGTCACGCGTAGAGACCGCGTCAGGGACTCCTTTGTCCGCGGCAGTCTTCATGTCCGTGACATAGCAGACGAACTGCAAGAGGGTCGCTTACGCTGGTATGGCCACGTTCCACGGAGACCGTTTAATTATGTGGGGAACTAATGTCTAGCCATGCCTCCTTTGCCAGCACCCGGTCGAAGGGAAAGCTTCAAGAAATGCTTGCTTAATGTTGTGAAGGATGACATGAGTAGATACTGTTACATACCGTCAAAGATAAGCGCACAGCTGCTTATTGTAAGCGCCGCTTATTGTCTTCACCGGATTTAGTTATTCTTTTGTGTTTTGAATTTGTAATTAAGAAAAACATACTATTGTCTTTCTACTTGTTTTATAACCATCATTAGCGTCGAACTAATCCTTATTGTTATTGTTTTCGACTTTGTGGACGTTCGCAGGTGTGCAAATTAATATTTCTTAGAAACTCAGTGTGCGCGGCCAATTTCTTTGTACTGTGTAGTTAGTATAAGACGATGCCCGAATGGAGGGGCGGGCAGTCAAGCGACGACTACGAAACGAGTAAGACGTTCTCTAGTACTCTCGATTAGCGATAAAGACGACTGACTTTGCGCGTTCGAATTGTATTGAATCGCGCAGTGTGAACTGGTTACATCCAGTTTTATTTGTATTTGTTTTATACGTGTTTGTATAGTTCTAATAAATTCTATAATAGTTACAACGGCATTTTCAATTCGAGTCCTGTAGCTCGTAACAATACTAATGTTGAAGACCGCGAGAAGTGGAGAAGAAAAAGTAGGAAAAGCGGACATTAGCCGCCGGAGCGAACGCTCCGAACCCATTCAAGTTTTAACGCCTTGATGATGATGACTTACACGGTAGCAAGCAGGAAAGTGGAGAGCGTATACTCACGCTGCTCATTTCCCTCGCCATTTCGCCACTTTATAATTATAATAACAGTCCATAAACGGACAGTATACCTGCCACGCGTGACAGGTATACTGTCCGGCTTGGCAGGTTTGACACGTCGGTTATCTCGATGTGTAGGTTTCATCATCATGTTTTCCTTCACCATTGTTAGCGCGTGATGGTAATTGTAACAATATACATGTTAGGTCAGAAAACTACTTAAGTGGTGCATGCGTTCCGGCCAGGATTCGAACCCGCGCCGTGCGCTAGCCATTACCTGGAAGAGATCGCTATAAGCGATAAGGCTACCCATTGTTCCAATGGAAATATATTCATATTAAATTGTCTAGGTTTAAGTCATGTTGAATAATAAAAAGTTTTCATTCATTTATTAATTCATACATTCATTCTATTTCAAACATATTATTTAATTTTCAAAATATGTCTATTCTTTGTTTCATGTTATTCTAAATATAAATAATACTAAATGTTCATTAGCTATTTTTTTATTTTTTTTTCTTCTGTGAAGGTGACGTTGCTGCTTGGCACTAACGGAAGACCAGCGCTGGTTGTTATCAACCAGTATTTGCTGAGTTAGGGCCTTTTTAGAGTTAGTTAATTTAGGCTTTTATTAAACTGCTTATGTAGACTTTTATAATTTTAAATAACTCTAAATAAACATTATTTTCTTTCTTTCTTTCTTTCTAATTTTAAATTGTTAAAATTTAATGGGAACCCTCCCACATATTTATTATTTATATTTTTTTCTCTAATTAAGCTCTAGGAGGTATTTTATATTTGTGTATTTTAATTTTGTGTGCTTAATGTGTACACATACGTAAATTTTAATTGAAAATAAAAAAATATTAAATCAATGTAAAATGTCAAATTCCTCAGTTTTCAATGTCGTGAAATTTACGAAATTTTTATCTGTCTTTCTGTCTGATCGAACATCACGTGAAAACTATTGAAAGTCGCCACAGAGTTAGTTTATATACCAAGTCAACATTTAAGATAGATAGATAGATAGATAACACTTTATTATACACCAATACAAAGATGAACTTAAAGACTAAAATTATAACTAGTAATGTACAATGGGCGGTCTTATCGCTAAAAAGCCATCTCTTCCAGACAACCCCAGGAATGAATTGAGACGATAATGGCGATGGTGGTATACGTAACATATAGTACGAACTACTTACATTTTAATAATAAATACATAAATATATATATTAGGTTGGGGAAAAAGTTTCTTCGCATTTTATATAAAATAATTCAAAAGGTTTTTTTGTAAAGTTTATTTACATTTGACTAAAGTATGTAGGTGCCATTTCGTTGGATAACTTTTTACCATCTTGTAGGTAGGGACGTGATCCCATTGCTATAAAAATTTTGGTGCTTCTGATCAAAAAATTGCGACAAGTGGTTTTGGCAGTCCTCTCGTGATGTTAACCTGACACTGCCTAAAGAATTCTGCAGAGACCGAAACAGGTGAGAATTTGAAGGTGCAAGGTCAGGATTATACGGCGGATGCATTAACATCTCCCAGCTAAACTAGTAATTTTTACTGAGTGGCTTCAGATATGTGAGGTCTAGCGTTATCGTGGTGAAAAACCACACCCCTTCTGTTAATTAATTCCGGCCGCTTTCTCTCAACTTTTCGCTTTAATCTCATCAGTTGTTCGCAGTAAAGTTCAGAATCGATGGTCCTGCTTGGCGGTAATAGCTCATAATGAATAATGCCCTTTCAATCCCACCATACACACAGCATCACTTTGTTGCGAGTTAACCCGGGTTTCGCCACAGTCTGTGAAGCCTGACCGGCCTTTGACCACGATCTTTTTTCCCACGTTCTTGTCGTACGAGATTCACTTTTCATCACCAGTTATCAGCTTCTTCAAAAATGATTCGGTTTCATTACGTCGTAAAAAAGAATCACAAATGAGTACACGGTTCATTAGGTTTCTTTCAGTGAGCTCATGAGGCACCCAAATATCGAGCTTTTTTGTGTACCCAGCTTTTTTCAAATGCGCCAAAACCGTTTTATGGTCAATTCCCAGTTCTCCAGCTACATCATAACTTCTAATATGCCGATCTTGCTCCATTTTTTCAAAAATGGCATCAATTTTGTCCGTAACAGGGCGACCAGAGCGACGTGCATCTTTGATATCAAAATTTCCGGATTGAAAACGCTTAAACGCTACTCTCACAGATACTGCATTAGGTCCATAAACATCACAAATTTTTTTCGCGGCTTGTGTTGCATTTTTACCTTTTTTTTAGTAAAATTTTAAAATGTATCGAATTTCTTCATTAGATTCACTCATTTTAACAATAAGAAAAACAAATGAAAATCACACATTTTCCTAATTTGAATTTGGAATTGTCTTCTTTAAAATTAAAACTTTTTAATGATACCAAAACCAGCCACATACAAATGGTATAGCCAAAGAGATCTTATTACAATTTCATACGTACTATATGCGAAAAGACTTTTTCCCCAACCTATTATATGCAGAAAATGTATATATTACATAGATATATACTTAATATACATACCATGCAAATACATATCTACAAAATATATAAATGTTTATAAATGAATTTAAATATCATATTCCAATGACAGGTAGTATTTTTGATCACACCATCATCAGATACTTTTTTCCCGATAAATGACGTCATTTCCTCGGGATTGACCAATATAGCCATAAAGATGGCGTTGCATTAACAAACGCGATGCTGTGGCAACGCTAACGAAGCTTTGCCGGCGCTGCTCTAAACCTGAAATTATCAGTTTAGAAACCGGACGCAATTTCCTTCTAAATAATTTGAGATAGTGTGGTTATATAATTAATCAGAATGTGTAATTACGTATATTAATGGTTATTAGGTTGATATATGTGTATGTAATTATGTGAAATTGTGGTCATGTTACACTATATTCCTGTATAAGCCTATCAAATCAATCGGCAGTGAAATGCAACCCAGTCAGGGCTGACACAACAGCCAAAACTTGCAAATGTATGATGTATACTTTACAAAGTAAAGTGTAGCGGCAAGAGGTTAGAGGTTAGAGGTTAAATAATACTTCAGATGGCAGCGAGTAATAATCACTGTCGAGTGCTGATGTGAACTGAAGTGACCTCATTTATTTTGGAAACAGTAACCTTATGTATAAATATTAACAAGTCGTACAGCTAGTACAATATATAGCACAATGTGTGAGCGGGACGGATGATGTGCGAGCGAGATAGAGCAACTATTAATATGTGCGATCCCGGGTTGCGCTAGCCAGTAGTTTGCTGTCTACTGCGATGACTAGACGTATGCAGCTCCCATAAAAGTATTACCAGTATAAGTGAAACTACGTTTTAACGGTTTTAAGCGTGCTATTTTATTTAACTTCTAATCCGACGTTTCGGCTTCTGAAAAGTGATCACGGAAGACAAAGATGTCAAGTGTCAATGAGTAAATATTAACTTATTGTTTGGTCTACCCCCAACTTGTTTATGTTAATTATTTAGTTTAAATTTGTGTCTATGGTTATGATTTACTCTATGGGAGTCTAATCTAATTCACCACCGCTTCGCAACATGTGGCTTGAAGAGAAAAAGCGGTGCAAGAAACTCTTCAGCAACATGTCTAGCTCTAATAATAAAATAAAAATACTAGTTTCCTGCCCTGTTCGAATTTTGAATCTAAACTATCTCGTAACTTACATAAAATTTCATTTATATCGTTCAAGCCGTTTAGTTTTAGCGAGACTAACAAACAGCAATTGATTTTATATATAAAATTAAAAAGGAGGTAAAATAAAAAGAGAGAAAATTATCAATCAATTTCGGATGTGTTCCGGTGCACGCTTCACGGCTAACGGACACAAAAACGTGTACGTCTCGGGACGCCCGACAGAAGTGATAACTTAAGCTAATCTAAGTTGACCTATTTAATATTGAAATTGTTTAACTTGAGGAAAGCTTAGGTTATTACTTAAATTTTATGTATATAGCGCGTGGGTTAGAGTGAGAGTGGAGGAGCCTGCCTACCGCTGCCGTATGCGCGTTACGTAACGAAGCGGTTTACCCTCCCATAACAATTTAGTAGACAACGCTGTGCGCAGATATAATTATTAAATTTCCAAGCAACCCAATTGAGATAACTTCTCGTAAGATTCTTTGTGCTTTGCTCTTCTAGATTGTTAGGTGACAACCCTATTAAATCAGCAGTGCTAATGATTACCCATGTATTTGTGTGGACAACTGGACACGCCGCAGTTATGTGATTGACGTGCGGTCTGGACATTGTCTTACATAGTTCAAGCCATTTGGGACATTTATACACCTCGTCGTATAACCGAAAGAACTTATAGTAGATGTATTGTTGGAATATTAATTTATTAATAACAAATATATTTATATACTAGAGGTTCCCCGGGTCGAACCAAAGGAAAAGCATTTGAAAATAAAGTACTTATATAATAAAGTCAATAAAAATATAGTTGTAGTAAATATAATAGATAAGGCATAAATATAAAATAATAATAAGGAAAAGAAAATGTAATATGATTAAGGACCTTTATATAACGTTTTCTAAAATGAATAAAAATAAAACAAAAAGACAACACTAAAGAAGAGACACAAAAAACAAGAAAATATATACAAAATTTAACAAAAATAGCCAAAAAAATTATAAAAAAGGGCCGACAAATCGTTTTCGTCTGCTGGAGGCGAATTCGAATTTTTTCTGTTATTTACTACGGTCTGGGTCTGGGAACAGCCCCAGAGTAGTCTGTTGTATTTCACCCATAACACAAGCGCAACTTGCTTAATTTGGGCATATATAATACGTGTAGTTGCGTACCGATTATATAAAAAAAAAACTTGTCACGTACTATTAAGAGAAATTTAATTTTAAATAGGGAAGTATTTTTAGGTTTATGGCAATCCCAACAACAAATATATTCAAAATGGTGGCTTTGCGGTCGCGTTTCATTGCAATATACTAACAAATACCCCGTTGTGGCAACGCGAACGAAGTTTTGATAGTATGTTAATAAAGTTAGAATTTATTGTAAGTAACGTGTGTCCACACCCCTATTATTAGCTTCTTGTCATTGACGAAAGTAAAGCAAATTATAAAAAAAGTACTCAGCATAAACACCACGATTCGATCTGTAAAGTCGCTTGTTAAAAATGCCAGCTAGGCCATTAATATGACAGGGCCCCCCTAAATCGTCCTCTGGCCGCCCTCGTGATGGGGTGATAACGCACGCATCGAAGGGTCGCCTCGATTGATGGGTTGCGCCTTTTGCCTTATGATTTCGTGTTGTTGAGGTTTTGGGTTTCAACATTGTTAGTATGCCTATTAAGGAGTGGTGAATATTGCATCGATATCATATAAAAATTAGCAAGAGAGAAAGAAAGAAAAAACATTTATTTGTACACATTAGAAAAAAGACAGAACACATGAGAAGTGGTAGCGCACGCGTTCTAAGCTCAAAGGGCGCGGGTTCGAATCCTGGCCGGAACGCATGCACCACTTACACAGTTTTCTGGTATAATGTGCATAATGTCACAATTACCACGTACTAACAACGGTGAAGGAAATCATCGTGATGAAACCTGCACACCGAGACAGTAGGACGAAGTCGTGGCCATATCCTAGTATTCAAATATACAGGGTGAATTGTTTAATTAGTGGGGCTTCAGCGCCAAATCCTAACCTATGCTTAATAGCGATAAACACTCAAAGCAGTCATGAGGTCGATTTTGAGCTTCCGACAGGAATCGAATCGGCCGATTTAAAAAAAGAAGTAAATTCATTATGTATTATACAAAATCTTAGAGTAGCTTGTAGGGATCAATTTCTGTAAAGGAATGTCAAACGACAAACCAAAGGAAATACTGCATTGTGAATGTTTAACATATTATCTAATGAAAAATAAAACATAAATATCCATTAAATCAATAAAAAAAAAATTACACACACTACCATGTATATGACACACACACACATATATACTCTTTTGTTTGTCAAATTAACAGTGTAGCCTTGGCGAAATATGTGATTATAGAAGTATAGTCTTTGACAACAGAACTTTAATACAAACTTATAATTTAAATTAATTATGTTCCAATTTCGACCACTGGGCGACCGGTAGTAAAATATTAACATATTAAATCAATATTCGTTTTAACTGAAATTTGAAGTGTTTAATATTATCAACAAAAACAACTTTAACGCGGTGATTTATAATGATCCTACGTTCAATTAGGCTATTATTTTATTACTAAGATGAAAGCAACACTTAAAACTTTGGCACAAACTCAACCGACGTCGTGTTCAAACAATTTACTGAAAGCTGTGTTCATTTAAAACCGTGCATGTTTTTAAATCATTTCAAAAAATAATGATATCATTTTGTGGATATAATTACAGTAGAATCAGGCACTAATAAAAAGTAGGGGGTGCCGGATTAATGGATTGTATAGAAAAATTAATAATAAATACGTAAAATAAAGCATGTTGCCGTGTTCTTGGCATATTTAGCTACATTATTTTCAACTTGAAAAAAACAGGTATGTACGCGCTATTGTAATAATTGTTGAGGTTATACTGATGCCGGTGCGTCAAGTGTAGCGATGAGCAGTACACGTGTGAGCCAGTACATTTGTCCCGTACAAAATACATTTGTACTGATACGGCTCGAAATTTGAAATGTAACACTTCAAAATTTTTCTTGCGTTACTACTCAAAAGTAAGAGGAAGGACGGATCGAGGCTTATGCTACAACATTACAATAACGCCTCTACGGATATTGACATCACAAAGAGGGACAACATGACAATGTCATAGTACGACTGTTAGTAAAATGAGGTGACCGAGGCCGAGCACATCCGATTTTTAACGAACATTTCCGAACTAGTTTTGAGCGGGACAAATGAGGGAAGGACGCTCACCGCCTCACCGGCCTCATCGCTTCAAATGTACTGCCGCGATACAAACCGTACAAATGTCCTCGCCTCATTTGAAGCGGTACATTGTACTGATTCAGTACAAAATGTCATGTTACTCTTAGAAACTTATTTTAAAATCATGTAATGCCCAACACTAGTCAAGTGCGGAACGAGAGTAGGAGACGTGAGCGGATGGTGCTGGATTATTGGACATACCGGACTACTGAAGTGCCGGATTAATGAGACTCTACTGTATATCTAAAATACAAACAAATTTCGGAGAAGGAATACTAATTTCTGCAGCCGGCCGACTTGTTACAAGAAGTGACAAAACAATATGTATTTAAAAAATAATAAGTATGTTATTTTTACCTAGATAGAAATCATCATTAACACCGTTCCTGGAAGTAATATTTCAAAAATAAAAATCGAATTAAAAATGTATAGTAAAATATATATTATATTTAAACACTATCAACACCGTAGCGTTAATCTTGCTTTCATCGTAACCCGTCACTTCGGAGCCCGAGGTCCGCTTTCCTCGTCATCATAATACTTTATTAACGTTGTTTGTTTTCCCATCAACATGTAAACATAACACCATCTTAATATTACCAAGAAGCGGTTTAAAATAACATTAGAAGAATTGGAATGATTGTGAAAAAGTGTTACGCGACTATAACTTGACAGGGGGACAAATTCTCATGAATACAGGACGATTTACACGACACGATACAACACCTACACTATTAGGTTCACTCTTGATAAAACCTGCGCGCTTTTAGATATGAAAGCATTGGCATGTTTTTGAAAGGTATTTTCGAATATGATAATTAACATTTCTTTTTCACTTTGTTATTATTTCCTCTGCTTACCAAATAGTACCGCTTCCTGAACTGAAACTCTGTGTAGCACTGAAATCCTACAAGTCCATCTATAATATAATAAGTCTGTAGAGGGTTTGAGTTTGTACAATGCGTTTAAAATTATGAAAAAAATCAGGGGTGCTAATTCTCACCAGTAGCATACAAACATTAAATTTATAGAATTCTTTGTCCGGCTGTTAGAACATCATGTGAACTACAGAACGGTTTTACATGAAACTCGACTCAAATACATTTTATCTCGATAAATGAAATAATTTTTGAAGTGAAATTTCTATATAGATTTAGAGATATAATAATATAGAGATGGATTAGCATTTTTTCTGTCACCAAAAAGCGTTACGGCCGCGTGGAGAGGCGGCATAATTTTAGTGTAGACTATGGATGTTTTTTTGGTTCCGGATCGAACCGAGTATTTGGTTGATAAAATAAAATATATTTCAATAAAAAATGCATTCATTAAAATGTATCTAACCTAACCAAATCGAAATGTGTGCTGGGACATATAGTAGAAGTAAAACTTCAACGGACAAGTGGAAAAACGAATGGCAACGGACAAGTGGCAAAACGAATCGCAACAAAGTTTTGACTTGAAGTTTTACGGGCAGATTGTTAATGTACTTGTCCAATTTGACAAACTGCCCGTAGTACTTCAAGTTAAAATTTTGTTGCGATTCGTTTTGCCACTTGTCCGTTGCCATTCGTTTTTCCACTTGTCCGTTGAAGTTTCACTTCTGCTATGTGTCCTAGCACACATTTCGATTTTTTCTTTAATCGATATTCAAGTACAAACACTTCTATACCCTTGTAGTTAAAATGATAATACATTGAGTTAAGCATTAAAATTATACAAAATAAACCTAAATAAACATTATCGTTTAAAGTTAGTATATAATAACAGTATGGAAGAACTCTCGTGGCAGAATAACACAAAGAGGACTTGTACATATGTATCAGGACTATGACTATCTTTACACGAGTAAAGATGTAACATATTATACATGATATACAAATATTTAAAATTCAGATATGTACAATATATTAACGGATTTTCAAAGTAGGTAATCGTGCCCTGTAAATCGTCCCCGCCCATTTCATTAGAAATGCCTCGGAATGAGTTATACGCAGAAAGCTACTCTCGTCAAATAAAAATGTTAGGAGCGTAATTTTATTAAGATTGTTAACCAGTGTGATACCAAAAAGTTGTCTAGATAAAGTATTTTGTAAGTTTTGTTGTAAAAAGTGTACCTGTAACGTCGACTGTAATATATAAATCATAACGAGTGTTTTTTAAACTTGCAATATATTTTTGCAGTATAAAAATGCAGTAAAACTAAAATGAGTCAAATAGCGCTTTAATAATTGTTTAAACATTAATTAAAATTTTATCCATTATGATATTTTGAAAATATGACCAAGGTGATATTTTAACATTTATTTTTTATTGTATAAATAATGTGAGATTTTTTTATAACACGTATCATTACTTAATATTCAGTTAAAAATTGCCTAAGCGATGCATGCTATCTGACCAGAATATGAACACACGTCAATAGAAGGAGACGAATCCCTATTCTGGGACAGCACTCCTGTATATAGATGTTTAAAATGACATGAGAATGACGTATCTAAATCAAATGTATGCCTTGTTGCATGGTCTTCATACTTTTAATTTGACGGATTATCATGTATGGATCTGTGCATGAGCGTTGTTCTATAATAGCCTAAGTTATCGCTATTCATCACTTGGCTTTGGGTCTCACTTAAAGTTAAATATGCATAAGATCTGATTTCTCAAATACACGATTTATAGTAATATGAATGAATGAATGAAAACTCTTTATTGATCATATCATAAACTTAACCTTGACAATAAATGTGGATACATTTGCATTAGAAAAATAGGCGGTTTTATCGCTCATAGAGATCTTTTCTAGTTGACCTGGTGTCTAAGAAGATTTAAAAAAATACACTTTAAGATATATAATATATAAACTATATTGGTCTTATTCAAAGAAAGTTGTAAGTTTGAACGCTTCTTTATATAATATTTTCTTAAGTTTTCGCGACTTGTATACATAATAAAACTACGTTTTAACGGTTTTAAGCGCAGTAATTTATTTAATTTTTGTTATTCCGACGTTTCGGCCACTTTTCAACAGCCGTGATCACGGAATTCAAACATGTCAAGTGTCAACGAGTATTGTTAAAGTTTATTTAGTCTACCTCCAACTTGTTCATTTTAATTATTTAGTTTTAATTTTGTTTATGGTTATTATTTACTCTATGGGAGCTTAATCTAATTTACCACCGCTTCACAACATGTTATGGCTTGAAGAGAATAAGCGGCACAAGAAACTCTTCAGCAAACATGCCTAGCTCTAATAATTTTATATAATATTAAAAGTTTTATTACGCTTCTTTATGGTTCTTAAAGAAGCGTTCAAACTTATCTTAACTCTCTTATAAATAGAAATATGTGCGCTTTTCGTTGTTTTAAATTCTCTGAAATTCGTTTTGATTATATACATTGATTATATATACAAAAAAAAAACTCATTCACATAGCTAAAAATATCTTTCGAGTAGCTTTTGTGTATACAACAAACCTGTTTTAAATAAATTGATAGCCACCGAATTCCCTTAAGCCGTTTTTTTCTGACGCTGCATACCTTCGCATAAAATGATAGATTAAGTATCCAAGTATTATTTCATCAGAGTTTAATTAAAAAATAATAAAAGGTATCTTTATTTCAATTCATTTACGACTCACGGCGTATTTTTGATATTTATATTAAGTAATAGTGATGATGACCGTTTGGATGTCATATTACTTATGGCATAATAAATTCATCACATACAGCGCGTTCCATCATAAGCTCACAACGCCCAAATGTCAGCCGTTCCACAAGGCGACCGCGGTCGTTGTGGTCGGGGCGAAAACCTCACTAATGACGTCATCATTTTTGATCACACAACGCTCACGACGGCCCATGTCAAGAGGTGGGTCGAATAACCGCTCCACTTGGGTTTACGATTGTAACGCCGGCAAGCAAGTGGAACGGGAAAAATCGCGATCGTTGTGATTCTCTAATGGAACGTAGCCATAATAGAAAATAATCCGGAGATTTGCATTTCTTTAAAAAAAAGCCTATACAATTTATGTTAGTCTGCCGATTATTAAAAAAAATATTAAAATTAATTAAGACTACGTTTTAACGGTTTTAAGCGCGGTGTTTTACTTTTATTTTTATTTCGTCGTTTCGGCCTCTGTTCTGTAACCGTGAGCACCAAAGACAAAGGTGTCAATTTAAATGAGTAATTTTAAAGATAATATTTAATCTACCTCAACTTTGCCGATGACTATTTCCTATTATTGTGTTGTATTACTTACTATTATAGTATATACTTATGTAAAGTATATACAATAATAAAATAAAATACAAAAAATGATTGTAACAACTATTTATGTAACCTTTTTTTGTCAACCCTACTGACCATCGACGGATATCTCTTTAGGCAGCATGTTGCCATCTAGAGTGACGGGCGGACAGTCACCAGTGAATATTATATGGTTTGATTTAGTAGCACTCGTTTTTGTTTTGATTATGTGTACTTGTTACATGCGACTTGCGTAGACACGTTGGCCGCATCCCATTTACCAAACACGTCTAGATCAGCCGGTTCGACGGCGGAAACAGCTGAATCACTCAAGCAGCGCAAATATGCAACCCTCAGTGAGAGTTATATATTTGTGACGTTAGCTGACGAGACGCTTGGACCGTGGGGTCCTGAGGCCATGGGCCTCTATCAAAATTTGTCAAAACGACTCATTGACTTTTCAGGTGATCAGAGGGCTGGTGCTGTTACCTCGGGCAACGGATCAGTATGGCGATCCAGCGAGGAAACGTAGCCAGCCTTCTGGGCACCTTACCCTTAGAAGACGGTGATCTGGGCTCAGTATTCTAATAGGTTGGGGCAAAAGTCTTTTCGCATATAGTATGTATGAACTTGTAATAAGATCTCTTTGGCTATACCATTTGCATCTGGCTGGTTTTGGTATCATTAAAAAGTTTTAATTTTAAAGAAGACAATTCCAAATTCAAATTAGGAAAATGTGTGATTTTCATTTGTTTTCTTATTGTTCAAATGAGTGAATCTAATGAAGAAATTCGATACATTTTAAAATTTTACTACAAAAAGGTAAAAATGCAACACTAGCCGCGAAAAATTTTTGTGATGTTTATGGACCTAATGCAGTATCTGTGAGAGTAGCGCAAATTTGGTTTAAGCGTTTAAATCCGGAAATTTTGATATCAAAGATGCACGTCGCTCTGGTCGCCTTCTTACGGACAAAATTGATGCCATTTTTGAAAAAGTGGAGCAAGATCGGCATATTAGTAGTCACGATGTAGCTGGAGAACTGGGAATTGACCACAAAATGGTTTTGGCGCATTTGAAAAAAGCTGGGTACACAAAAAAGCTTGATATTTGGGTGCCTCATGAGCTCACTGAAAGAAACCTAATGAACCGTGTACTCATTTGTGATTCTTTATTACGACGTAATGAAACCGAACCATTTTTGAAGAAGCTGATAACTAGTGATGAAAAGTGGATCACGTACGACAAGAACGTGCGAAAAAGATCGTGGTCAAAGGCTGGTCAGGCTTCACAGACTGTGGCGAAACCCGGGTTAACTCGCAGCAAGGTGATGCTGTGTGTATGGTGGGATTGGAAGGGCATTATTCATTATGAGCTGTTACCGCCAGGCAGGACCATCGATTCTGAACTGTATTGCGAAAAACTGATGAGATTAAAGCAAAAAGTTGAGAGAAAGCGGCCGGAATTAATCAACAGAAGGGGTGTGGTTTTTTCACCATGATAACGGTAGACCTCACACATCTTTAGCCACTCAGCAAAAATTACGAGAGTTTGGCTGGGAGATGTTAATGCATCCGCCGTATAGTCCTGACTTTGCACCTTCAGATTTTCACCTGTTTCGGTCTCTGCAGAATTCCTTAGGCAGTGTCAGGTTAACATCACGAGAGGACTGCCAAAACCACTTGTCGCAGTTTTATGATCGGAAGCCCCAAATTTTTTATAGCAATGAGATCACGTCCCTACCTACAAGATGGCAAAAATTTATCCAACAAAATGGCACCTACATACTTTAGTCAAATGTAAATAAACTTTATAAAAAAATCTTTTGAATTTTTATATAAAATGCGAAGAAACTTTTTCCCCAACCTATTACTTATAGTCTTGAGGGACTATGGGTAGAATACGGTACAAAGAAGTTTTCTTTTATTGTATTTGATTATATGTAATTTTATAATTGTAAATATACTATAACCGAGTTATTTCACTTGTTACAAAAACTCAAGGGAATACTATGGTTTTAAATTATAATATTGTAAGACAATATTTTAAGTGTTCAGCTTATTGCGAAATATTTTAAATGTGTATAATGTTGTAGATGTCAAAGCGGTCTGCGCGGGCGCATGCCGTCACGTTAATTGCTCGCTTCCCCGGATCACGTTACGCCGGAGCGATTGATCTTAGAGTATTTCAACGGAAATTCAATTTAGGATGTACGGATGGTACATGTAGACATGGATCTTATATTTGCATCGACATTAATGTGGGATTATGAACATTTCCGAACGCATGAGTGGTTATGTTGAAGAGAGTAATGAGTTTTTGAACGTGTGTACGATATGTGAGGAGGAAAGACAGATGATGGGTGAAAGAGAAGATAAAGAGTAGACCATGGAATGAAAAGACAAGAGACGATCAAATCGGTGCGTGGGTTGAGAGCTGATTCTAGAAGAAGGCTGGACGAAGGACGATGGTTGGTTTAGGAATTATATAAATCAAAAGACAAGGACACTACATGCCAAATTGGCAATGTCTCGAGCAAACCTGGGTTTCTCCAGGAGTATATTAAGGCTCAGTCGGTCCCGGCTGAGACTAGTTATTTAGAATAGAATTTATAATTTTAACAAACATCTTTTCTATATAGGTGTCACCGATAGATCCCTGTGCAGAGCATGCCTGAAGGCAGAAGAAACAGCCGCCCATGTCCTGCTTGAATGCGGAGAGGTGGCCTAATACAGGGCGAAGTATCTGGACGCCCCAGGGGGCCTCCGAGAAATCTTCAGCGACGTCAAGAAACTGGTGGACTTCCTGGAGGAGCTGGGCTGGATGGAGTAAACGCTCATCCACCCTCGCACGCAAAATAGGCGCTATGTCGTCGAGTTGCGGAAACATTCGCAGAAGAAGAAGAAGGACAATGGTTTTATAAGTAAGATGTTGTGTTATTTGAAGAGGTAGATGAGTTTTTTTTTTAATAAGATGTTAAGAGAAGATTAAATATATGTTTAAGAAATTGAAATAGCTCATTTTACCTCCATATTAATATTTTTCTAATATGTATTCATACTATAAACTAGCGAGCCTGGTAGACGTCATCCTGCTTTCAAAAAATAAAAAAAACTAGTATCCGGTTGCAGCGCCACCTACCGGAACCAATAGTGAATCTAAACCAGCCCAGAACCCACTCTCACACACAAAAATAATTTCACTCAAATACAGAAATCAGAAATCTTTTGTTCATAACATTTATTAATATAAATATAATTCCTTTAGCTTACATCCGTCAACATAATATAATTCAAAATAAACTTCTTAAGTATCACTTTCAATTTTGCACTGTTTTAGTCTAAAAAATATTATTATCAGTTTTATTTCGGTCCAAATTGGACCTATCCTACCATCGGTCTTATTGACTCTCTAATCTGTGCTGCACAATATAAAACTCGTATCTCATTCTCTCGCAGGCTTAGTCCCATAGATTCATGTGTTTATCTCTTTTTAGTGTAGCTTTTTCGTTTCATCGACTTTTAAATTTTGAAGTTTCATTTCAAAAATATATTAATTTTTATCCGCACCGACTTTGAGATGCTGTAGAAAATTTGTTTTTGTTTTTTAGTTACTCTTGAAGTCAGTTTATGTTTTGCTAGAAATTTTTTACAAACTTGATAGCTACGTAATAATTACAATATTGAATAGTTTACCTACATTCAACACTTACTTATCTAATAATAAATGCGCTCTATTACACATATATCTTATATTACACCAAAAAACGAGTGCGGAATAATTTGCATGTAATCCAACACTGGTAATATCCAGTCGGAATGTCATAATGCGTGTGGGTGCGCGGGCGCACGTGACGTTAATTGCTCGCTTCCTGTTATCGCATTGCGCTCGCCACGATTGATCTCGCGGCATCCGCCAGCAGATCTACGTTCCATATCAAAATCATATATTAAGTATGTCACAGATAACCCGTTAATGTTTTAAAAAAGACATAGTCAACCTTTTTTTATAGGGTCCACATAGACATATTATATATGGTGCCTTGTTCGGCATAATTAATTAATTTATATGTTGTTTATTGCTAGAGTACAGCAAATAGGCTTGCGACTCACCTGGTGGAATGTGATAAGCCACGTGCATGGACTATTGCAACACCAGAGGTGTTCTCAATCTAAATTCATTTAATTATTATTATTTTATTGTTCATATTATAGCTAGATAGGCGGGTTTAAATTCTATATTGTTGCATTTTCGAAATCTGCTAGTCCAAATTAGCCTCATATATTTTTTTCTTCCTTTTTGTTATAAATAATTAAATACATGTCTAATAATAGTAATCCGCAGCCAAACATAGATTGTATATCTCCAAGTTGAGCAAGTGACCCTTGTGTTATGGATAACATAAAGGGATCACTGACCATAGTAAATAACGGAAAGTTCGTTTACGAAATTGACAACGCCAAGAATCGAACCCGCTGCATTCCAGTGAAGTCAGCCTGAAAAGCTTACCCTACAGAAACCGTCTAAAGTACTAGCTTAGCGAGCGACACTTCGGTTGCGTTGCCAAAACGGCGTATTTGATAGTGAATTGCAACGGTGTTCCCAAAAAATGCGACCTTAACGACTTTGGCGTCTTTATTGTTCAGTCAAATACAGTCACAATCAATTTAAAATATAAATAGATATTAAATTTATAGATCAGTATAAAATTTCATTATAAAGTGTTAAATGCTATAATTTTATCACACAGGGGATTTCGGTGATTAAAAGTTTGAGAATGTATGATATAAACAATTTAGTCCCTGCATAGTTATATCTATTATTTAAAATGACAATATCTAATAATTAAAGAATAGTATACAAGAAAGCATATTTTGTAAATTAAAGAAGAAAATATTTATATAAACATTATCTATAATATTATAAATTCTAAACATGCCGTGTCTGTACATTGAAGCTATTAATAAAAACTGGAATAGACTATATAAACGACGGAGAACACGATGCAATTTTTTTTAAATTTCTTGTCAATTTGTCCGGCATTCACGTAAAACTACGGGGCCGATTTCGATGCGGTTTTCACTAATCGACAGCAAATTCTTAGACTAAAAATTTGCGCTACTTTTTATCCTGTGAATCCCGCGGGTTTTTTTTCTGGGAATGATTTAAAATGTCATAAGATTTAAAAAAATCATATTCCAATGTGATTTTTTCACTGATCGATAGCAAATTTTATGTAATAAAATGTGTGATATTATACCGGGAATCCCGCGGGAATTTTCCTGGGAGCTGTTTGTAGTTCTTCGGGTGTATAAAAATTAGCTTATTGCGACACTATTTTCAGTAACGACAGCTTACATTCTTTTTAAATACTGTGGTACTTTGTGTCCCGGGGACCCCGCGGGAATTTCAAGTCAAGCGTGGACGAAGTCGCAGGCATATCTTATATCATAATAAAATTGGTTGTATTAATTAGATTATGAAAGAATAAATTCGTATTGTGCTCGCGTTTAATCTAGTCCATATGATCTGCCACAGTCGTTATAATTGTTTCCACTGGGGATATATCTAGGGCTGCCCTCATTTATTTATACGTTTTAAAATTTTTATTTTTACGTGGCAAGGCATGTAGGCGCGTACCTTACTGTATACCTATACGTGTAGACGACGTAGCAGAACAGTGGTCTAAATATTGTCATTATATATCAAATACATTGGTTCGAATTTCAGAAGAAAACATGAAAGATGCAAGCATACATCGAGAAAAATCAACGAAGTGAGTACAAATTCAAGGAAGGTATATTTAATTTTTTTTTAAAGTATCTACTATGTTAAATTCTTATACAACTTTTATTTCGCCATTGCTGGCGATATGTATTTAAATATTGACGTTTATGTTTGGAACGTTAGGAAAATGTAATTTCGCTTGTAAAAATCTGTAATGAAAAATTTACCTAAAATATTATAATACTGTTGAATTGAAAAATCCGGAGTTTCCTTCAAGTATCTGAAAGACCACAGCATCTTGTTACCCACGAGTTTTCTCCAACTATATCGAGCATGTTATGGAAAAACATCGATAAGTCAATATTAGACTGTTCAATTACGTCTTTCAATTTAGACGAATCAACCAAAGTGATTCATATAAACATGAACTTGATTCATCCAATGTCATTATCCTCTCATTTCTAAGCTTATCAACCAAATTGAATCAATCTCGGTATAAGTGACATAATTTAGCTATTTCATTTTTTTATTGTAACACACAGATAAAAGAATTTAGACCCTAAAAACAATTAGACCCATATCTGTGATAATGGTCTGGATCTATAAATGCACTAAAATTGGAGATATATGAATAACGTATTAAAAAAAATTGTGAAGTTTTTTTATTGCCGGAATTCAGCAGACAGGCAGACGGCCCACTTGATGGAAAGTGGTTACCGTCGCCAATGTACATTTGCAACACCAAAGGTGCTACAAATGCGCTGGTGCTCTCTTAAAGGAGACTGGAACCTGATCAATGATGCCGGAACACAACACAAGTTTGTTACTGCGGCATACTCTAGACCAGGGGTGGTCGCCATCCAGTCGAGCAAATACCCTACCATCTGGCTGTGGGTCGTTTAGTCGCCTCTTACGACAAGCCGCCCGGCTGCAGGAAATTGTATTCTTTCTCTGTTCCTGCACGGATGAAATTAGCTCTATTGTTAAACTTTTATCCGTGCAAGAACGGAGAAAGATATATTATATATTTCTGCGGCAAGATAGCCTGTAGAAAGAGGCGACAAAACAACCCACAACCAACCCGTTTGGATGGCGAGAGTATGCCACCATGACTACCTTGAGTTGTGTTCCGGCATTAGTGGCCAGGTTCCAGTTTCCCTTAAGAGAGCAGCAGCGCATTGGTAACGTCTTTGGTGTTGCCAATTTATTTTAGTATATTTTATGTTATTATTGCCGAAATTTGGCAAACAGGCAAAAGTTGCATCTCAAGGAAAGTAGTCGCCGTAGACTATGGAGTTTTGTAATTAGGG
Organism: Dendrolimus houi; assembly: GCA_039645545.1. Taxonomy (NCBI): domain Eukaryota; kingdom Metazoa; phylum Arthropoda; class Insecta; order Lepidoptera; family Lasiocampidae; genus Dendrolimus; species Dendrolimus houi. Next base: position 880,092 of record CM077137.1, on the reverse strand, counting down.
GCGTTGCTAACACTTAACATATTGCCGGCTTCAGCCGGCATGGTCGATATATATATGGTCGAATTTCGACCACTGGGCGAACACTAATTCATATTATGAATAATATATAATATATATTATATTATATTATGAATATATATAGATCTCAGACACCATTATATATATAATATATAATGGTGTCTGGGATCGGCCCCATAATGGTCCGTTGTATATTACCCATAACACAAGCGTAACTTGCTTAATTTGGGAATATACAGTGTATGAGATTTAAAAAATATATGACCTTGTGTTCGCCCAGTGGTCGAAATTCGACCATAATTAATTTAAATTGTAAGTTTGAACATTATTAAGGTTCTGTTGTCAAAGACTATACTTCTATAATCACAGATTTCGCCAAGGCTCTTAATTTGACTTTAACAATAAACAAAAAAGTATATAAGCGTGTGTGTGTCAAATACATGTCTGTGCAATGTTTTTTTTATTGATATAATGTATTTTTTATGCATAATTAAAAAAAAATTAGTATTCTGCACTCTTTCTCTATATAAACTATATAGTGTGCGAAATTTCATACTCCTCCGTCCGCGCAATTTTCGTAAAAACGGGTACAAAGTTTTTGCTTCACGCATATTATAATGATTTTCATATCGAAACTTGATATGTGACGAAAATTGTATTTCGACACCTGCCAGCCCTAAGTAAACAAGGGGGCGTTTAGGGAGATGGGGGGTGTCGATGTGAAGCGGGGGCGTGGGTCGACAGGGGCTCTAATTAACCTTTGTCGACTGTATTACCGCTTGTTAATGTATAGAGAGATTGTTTCGAATCTCCTACAGTTTGCTTTTTAACAGATAAATGCATTGTTTCGTTTCATTAATTAAGTCTCCTTGTTCTTTAGAACTATGTATGTATTACTTCAGTGTAGATCAAGCAGTATCTCCAACAAAGTTGAACAGATGATAAACTGTGCAGGGACAGCATCTCCGCAGAGTCAAACAGCCTATTCCGATAAATAATATTGAACGCATAAACTGAATGAATGAATGAATGTGAACACTTTATTGTTTACCAAAAATTAATACTAGGTTCAGTAAATATTGAACAAAGGGTGGCCTTATAGTTTAAAGAGATCTCTTCCAGGCAACCCCCTAAACTAAGGAAAATATTAGACATTGTTGAACGTGAAGATGTTATCTGAAATTTAAAACAAGAAAGGGCTGATGGTGGCAACTGTAATTGGAGTGCGTGATACTAGTTACTAAGCGACTGCCATTACTTATTTTATTGCCAAAAGTTGACTCATAGGCATACGGCTTACCTGATGGAAAGTGCAATTTGCAGCATCAGGGATGCTGCGAACGCCTTGCCGGCTTCGAAGAAATTTTATAACGCTCTTCTTAAGTGACCCCATGTAATAGCGTAGAAGGAAAACCTCGGCGGAACGTCCAAGTCGTTATAGGACGCGGTGTGTTGTATGTTCTTCTTCGACCATAATGAAGGAATGAATATGCTTTATTGTGTTTTAAAAGATACAGTTAACAGAAATAAAATTTTACAATACAATAGGCGGTCTTATCGCTAGTAGCGATTTCTCCCAGACAACCTTTGGATGGACGAAAAATTTGATAAGAACAGAGGTATGTTGCATTATTCTCACCACCGAATCAGTATCTTATAAATATATACGTACATGATATAATATATATACATCAATAAAATATTATAAATTACACTTACATAAATAAATATAAAACTAGAAAAGGATGACAAAACTGTTGCTGCATCCATAAATAGAGCTGTAATAATCCTTCACAAGTCTATTGAAAACAGGCAGTGATTTGGCTAGCTTGATATTAACAGGCAACGCGTTCCAAAGACGAACTGCTTGGACTGTGAAGGATTTGCCATAAAAGCTAGTTGTATGCAGAGGAGCTTTAAGTAACAAATTTTCCTAGGATCTGAAAGACTAAGTTTATTAGGTATAAATATTGATTTGATTTCCATTTATACCTGAACATTAAATCGCTTTTGAAGCTAATGGCACTATGATAAGTTCTAGCAACTGTTTAAATCTAGCACATGCCTGGCTACGATTAACCATGATTCTGTTAAAGACAAGAATAGCTGGTTGGAGCGCAATGAATCACAGTTGAAACGCGTTTCGAAGTGCATCGGTGGTGATCAAACGATGGGCTCTGCATATCGTGGATGAGAGAGCGGGGAGCGGTAAGCTGAGATCATGTTGAACAATATTATGTATTAAAGGAATAGCAACAGCTGCAATTCCTATCCATATTGGGGATCTTTGAAAGTTGCATCTGTGACTGAAAAATTGAGAGGAAGAAGATTAAGGTGGTATGGGCATGTCACGAGGAGGGATGAAGTCACGTGAAAAAAGAGGTAGACCGAAAAATTGTGTGAAGGATGACATGGTACTATGTGGTGTAATAGAGGAGTATAGAACGAAAATACTTATTGTGCTGGCCCCAAAATTAATATTGAGAGATGGTGAAAAAGGAAAAGAAGAAACAGTTGCAATATCACATTACAAAAGTATACCTATATCATTATATTAATACGCGAAGCAAAATTTTGTACCCTTTTTTTTATTGCGCGGATGGAGGAGTATGAAATTTCGCACACTTATAGTTTATAAGAAGGAGTGCAGAATGCTAATATTTAAAACTAAAAATTATACATAAAAAATACACTAAATCAATAAAAAAACATTTCACACACTATGTACATTTGAAACACACACGCCTATATACTCTTTTGTTTATTGTTAAAGTCAAATTAACTCTGATTATAGAACTATAGTCTTTGACCTAAAATCTTTTAACCTTAATAATGTTCAAACTTATAATTTAAATTAATTAGGGTCCAATTTCGACCACTAGTAGTAATAAATCTGTAGAGGGTCCAAGTATGGCTATTGTATTAGCGTCATATTTCTGGCTTTATTCATCTATCGTACGGAAACGAAATATCCCAAGTGTTAACCTGGGATATAAGTCAGCTCTTTGCCAAGTTTCACCTCAATCCGTTCAGTAGTTTTCTCGTAACGCTCTAACAGACAGACAGACAAAATTGTGAACATTATCCTTTTGAAATCTGTTGGTCATTTTAATCCTCCTAATTTTTTTCTCTTCTTACATTCATTGTTCAATTTCGAGGTAGAAGACAGCTTAGTTGATATGTATGTAACAATGTGTTACATCAGAGGACCCCTAGTTATTCACCTAGTATTATTTAATAAGTATTAATGAATGTCAATTAGTAAGTAGAGAAAGTAGATTAGTCATAAACAAATTAGTTGTACACTAAATTATGCATATAAAATATTGTGTTTCTTTAACGTAAGTCACTTCTATTCCGACCTTATAGGTAGTAATACGTACGATTATTAATTAATATTTTTTTTTAAATTTTATTTAAGAAAAACATTGTTTCACTTGCCATTTCCTATCAAATATTTCTGTTTATCGTGTTACGCTTTGTTGAATGGCCGCTACCGCTCCGTTCGCCAGCACGCTCATAGCCTTACCAGGCAGCGCTGTGTATATCTATGATACTCGCTGCGCTTCCTCCAAGGCACGCCAAATTGCTCACTCCATAACGTACACGTTAAATGTTTGACGGTAAATCGTACTTCCACGGTCGATGGGTTGAATGCTTAAGGGAAAGACGTATCAATTTTTGAATGAATGTGTATTTATGACCTATGTATATCACTTATGTGTATATTTCTATATATAGTATAGTTATATATTTACTATTAAAATGTAAGTAATCGTACAATAATTATGTATACCACCATCGCCATTCCTAACCAGCAATATTCCTGCCACGGGTTGTCTGGAAGAGATCGCTTTTTAGCAATAAGACCGCCCTTTGTACACAATTAGAATAATACTAGTTCGTAAGTTTTCTGTAATGGTGTACAATAAAGTGTTATCTATCTATCTATATATCTACCTTCATTGTACATATATAAAGGTACAATAGACGGTTTTGTCGCCACAGGCGATCTTTTTCAGCCTACTCTGCAAAGTTAGAGAGTAGATAGATAGATAGCACTTTATTGCATATCAAAATATACATTTACAAAAAAAAACAGGATAAAATGTAGCAGAGTTTAAGTCTAAGAATTAGCTGTCGATTAGAAAAAACCGCATCGAAATCGGCCCAGTAGTTTTTACGTGAATCCCGAACAAACAGACAAGAAATCTAAAAAAAATTGCAGCCTGTTCTCCATCGTTTATTTAGTCTATTCCAGATGTTTTTTTTTAAATAACTTCAATGTACAAACATGGCATGTTTAAAATTATATAATACTACCTGATACCCGCCCGCTTCGCGTGCCGTAAAGGAATTTCGCAAAATCCGTTCCGTTCCGAAAGGAAGGTCCATGCCAAAATGTCAAGTCTATAGGTCCTGAGATATCGTGATGAGTCACTATATAGGCATACGTGGATTTCAATTATATATATTTATATTATAGATACACGTGGTTTGCGTTTGTGTGGTTAATAGTAATGTATTCCACCTTCATCCCTACTAATTAGATTAATTTAATTCGATTTAATACAGACTTCTCGTTACGTACTGCGACGAGATCGGCATCCTTTTCTAAGATAACGTCATTTTCTTAGCCGGCTTCATTTTGAGACTTGAAGACTCCGTCCTTAAAGTTCTTTTTATAAATAAACCATCTACCTCCTTCACAAACACCTCGTTACTTATTTGTAAGTATTCGCAAAATAATATTTATCCATCAACCTACCCCTTAAACCCAATTTTGGAACATCACTGTGTTATTGTCGCGTACATCATGCAACGATATGAAACGATATTCTTTGATCTATAAAACAATGTATTTTCATCTTTGAATACTCTGGGACATAGTTGAAAATCATTTGACAAATATTTATAGACTATCAATTTTCGATTTCAAACCCAGAATTGGTATAAGAGATTGTACTTTCTATATTTGACATAAGGTTTATTTTAGGAGTAGTATAAAATTGACTGATGTATTTAGCAATAGAACCTTTTCATGATCAATCTGACATCCACTTCTATATTTTTCCTCCTTTTTTTTTGCTCGTACTGAGGGTCTAATCTAATCTAATCTCCGACCTACGCCGCCCCAGATTATCTTAGGATCAGAACAGTTCCAGATGGAACTGCAAAATCGGGTCGAATCGCTGGAAACCATTGGCGATGTTGACGAGATAACTGACAACGTGGTGAAAACAACGCGAGAAGAACTGGGCCGAAGGCACTTTCCGCCTTTGCGAAGAAACAAACGGTCTGAACTTTCCATCGAAACCTTGTATCTTATGAGGATGAGACGTGAGATGCCACCTACTTTTTTGCCTCACTGGAGCATACGACTCTCTCCAAAGGGATAAGAAAACTTGTAAGACGGGATCTCCGCTACTCAAACACCCGAGCCATTCAGGCAGCTATAGGGCAGAATAAAAAGTCCAAAGTTTTTTTAAAGCCATTGGAGAGAAGCCATCTTGCAAAGGTGAGGACAGCAGATGGCAGGGAGCTTAAGTCTCACTCTGAGATCCTGGCGGAGGTGGAACGGTTCTATGGACAATTGTATTCTTCGCGGGCGGAAAGACCTGCAGTTCAAGGCGCTAAGGATCCACGTGCACCACTTACGCGCCACTATACGGAAGATATCCCGGAGGTTGACATTGACGAAATTAGGACGGCACTCGGGCAACTTAAAAATGGCAGGACTCCGGGGGACGACGTTATTACAACTGAGCTCCTCAAAGTGGGAGGGATCCCAATCCTGAAGGCTTCAGCGGAGTTCTTTAATTCCGTTATCCCCGGGGTACTGTGCCAAGGAAGTGGACCAAGAGTGGGGTGGTCTTGTTTTTCAAGAAGGGTGATAAGACCCTATTGAAGAAGTATAGGCCCATCTCACTCTTGAACCATGTCTACAAGTTGTTTTCGAGGGTCGTCACGAATTATCTCGCCAGAAGACTTGGCGAGTTCCAATGACCGGAAGAGTCTGGGTTTCGAAAAGGCTACAGCACCGTAGTCCATATCCATACTGTTCGGCAGATTATGGGGTGTTGGTGCCAAGACTAATGTACGGCAGTGAAAGCTGGGTGTGGCAGAAGAAGCATGAAAGTAGAATAAACGCAGTCGAAATAAGAGCTTTGAGAAGTAAAAGTGAGGTAAGCATGAATGATGTGATATGGAATAGTGTAATAAGGGAACGTTGTGGATTGAAAGAAGATGTAATAACAAGAGTAGAAAAAGAAAGGTTAAGGTGGTTTGGGCATGCAGAGAGGATGAATGGAAACAGAAACACAAAACAAGTTTATGGCAGTATTGTGAATGGTAGAGTTGGTACCGGTAGACCACGACGTACACACCATGATCAAATAACAGAAGTGTTAAAACGAGGTCAGGTAAAAAGCATATCAAATAAATAATATTTGGACTTGAAATATGGAAATTTGGTTTGTCATATATTTGTCAAGCAACTGAAGTTTGATTGAGCGCGTAACAAGGCATCGAGCTTTCGATTTTATTCTTAACTTTTGCAGAGAGATTTAAATCTTATGCTCTGGGTTATAGAACTCATATTTACCTACTTGAAGTGGTGCCGGGTGTTTTTGACATAGCAGTAATTGGCGAGAAATGGGCCCCAGTTTAGTTTGGCCAAAGCCAATCCATGATCTGCAAGTATTGCGATTTTGGAGACATCGCTAAAATAGAAATGCTCTTTGATATTTTTAAATATAGAATAGGTAATGACAATAATCATTTAGGCTACGTCCCACAAGAGGCTCACAACGACCACGTTCACGACCGCGATTTTTCCCGTTCTACTTGCTTGCGGGCGTTATAATCATAAACTGTAGTGGAACGGATTATGGAGCGTTGATGTTATTAACGATGAAATATACAAATGTCATTGGTTGATTTGAAACTCGCGCCTTTTTCAGTGTCAATCGATAGAGAGAATAAATGCTCTGTGGTCAACGCCCACTGCGACCCACCTCTTGACATGGGTCGTTGTGAGCGTTGTGTGATCGAAAATGATGACCGTCCTTAGTGACGTTTTCGCCACGTCTATAACGACCGCGTTGGCCATGTGGAACGGCCGACGGAGCATTTTGAGCGTTGTGAGCTACTGACGGAACGCGTCCATAGTAGTATTTGCTACAATTACATGCAACGAAACTTAGTCCATACAGCCTTGTCTGATGTATACTCTGTATTTTAATTACCTGGACTAAAATAACAGCTGTGATCGACCTTATGTTGCAAGTTTAGAGCAACTCACCACTGTCAGTTGAATCCTATAGAAATTCTGTTGGATTCAACTCACACAACTCACTTATGAATTAAAAAAGGTTGATCACAGCCAAGTGGTAGGGTATTTGTCCGTCTGGATGACTACTATCCCTGGTCTACAATATGCTGTCATAACAACCTTGAGTTGTGTTCCGGCTTTGATGGCTAAGTTCCAGTCCCCCTTGAGCGATGGTAACCGCTTTCTATAAGGTCGTCCGTCTGCCTCTCTGCTAAACTTATTGAATTTAAAAAAAACCTAGTCGTTAAGTTTTATAATTCATATGTTTAATCTGTGGAAAATGTGGTTGTTTGTACTTTTTTAGTATTATTTCTTTATGTAAATACCGTTTACAGAATATGTATTGTACAAATGTTATTTTCAACAATGAACGAAAAAAAGACTGAAGTAAATAGTACTAAAGATACAGGAAGGGTGGCCGGGGTTAATTATAACTTCTTAAATTGAGTGCCCTTTTCACGGTTAAATAGTATTGATCAATATTCATTAACCTTTAAAAAGATCCTTAATCGGCTAAGGGCTTCAGCAAAATTAACAAAACCATTAAAATCAATTCAACCATTTAATGATCTCTCAACTCTAAAACTCAATTAGTTCATCCCTTCTATATTTATCCCTGTCCCTCCTACGTAAAGCTACGAAACGGGTGAGAGAGAAGAGAATAACCAATTATCACGCAATCGTTTCGTCAGTGAAGTGAAGGATTCTTTGGATTTGGAACAGGCTTGTTTTTTGTCTGTGACGAAAATAGTAACTTTAATTTTGGTTTATTTAATAAAAATTATAAAAGAATGAATGAAAAATTGAGAGGAAGAAGATTAAGTTGGTATGGGCATATAATGAGGAGGGATGAAAGTCACGTGACAAAAAGAATGTTAAACTTTAAGATAGATGGGTACAAATGTAAAGGTAGACCAAAAAAAAGATGGATGGATTGTGTGAAGGATGATATGATGATATGTACTGTGACAGAAGATGTATGTCAGAGTAGAGGAGTGTCGAAGGAAAAGACATATTGTGCCGAACCTAAATAATTGGGATATGGTGAAAGAAATGAGAGAATAAAAATTATAAAAGAATCATTAAATAAATCAGATTTTAAAAAACACAACCAAAATACGTAGCTAATAACAACAAATGTCTTCAACAATTTGTACCTATTTTTCATTTTATGCCAAAACTAGACGGTTCACTTCTATCTTTCAATTTTGATAGAAATGAGGCATTATCAACTTTAAAAAATAAAAGACGTTAATATGAAAATGTATGTAGGTATTTGTTTTAAAATGGATTCTTACAGATTACTCATTGAAAGTCTTAAGTCTGCTTCCACTTCCAAAGCAATTTTCGTTACTGTTAAAGAAGAAGCAGCGCAACAAACTTCCCAGAAACATCTTTACTTCATAATAATTATTATTATTCATCATTTTTTAATGTAGTTTATACTAATACAAGGTTTAACAAAGTTATTTATATGGATGATTACTGAAAAAGCTTATAGTAATAAGTGATTGTTAAAAAAAGGTTTTATGTAACTTTTTTAATTGTTTATCTGTTTTATTTTTATTTAATGGTGTATCTTAAATTATAGAATATTTTTAAGGATAAATTTATGTTTAAAGTATAAAATGTTTTTGTGTATAAATACTAAATACAAATACAAATAACTAAATTTGGAATATTTAAAATTAGATAAAAATACAAGAAAAAAGAACTAAAATGAAAAAGCAGTTAAAAAGTCTCTTTGAAACCATTGATAACAATTAAAAATGTTTTACATTTTTTCTTTTGTTTCCTATTTCTATAAAAAATTAAAGACAAAAATGATATGTCTAATTTCAGCTTAAGATCCGATATCAATGAAGCTATGTAAGTTTGAAGCATTTTGAAGCTATACTAACACCAACGAATGATTATAAAACGAATTGTGGCAGAAAACATTTATTTATTACTAGCTTCTGTCCGCGACTTCATCCGCGTGGAAAGTATTTTTAACTATCCCACGGGAACTCTTTAATTTTTCGGGATTTAAAGTATCCTATATGTTGACTAGGAATATAAGCTTCCACCATACAAAATTTCATTTAAATCGGTCCAGTCGTTTTGGAGATTAGCCGGTACAAACAGACAGACAAACAGATAAACAGACAGAGATACAAAAAATTTGAAAAAAATCTTAATTAGTTCGATTTCACTTCTGACATCCCCCTGACTCGGTTTTTAGCATTTTTTTCATTGTACAGAAATTCGACCTCTACAGTTTTATTATATCTATATAGATTTATTTTTGTGTTTATGTAGCAGCCAGATGTAATTATTTAATTTAAAAAACGAAATTTCAGGATAGAATACCAGCCATAATTAGTAGTAAAAAAGTACGAGTATATCAACTTCTATAGAATTATTCAAAAAAGGGTGTAATGGGGTTAATTTTACTCAAAAGGTTCTTAGTAACTTTAAAAATAAAAAACAAAACAACATTACCCTTCAAATTTCGGTCACAAAGCCTTTTCCCATAAATACATTTAAAAAAGATCACAAATGTATATAAAATAATTAAAATAAAGATAGGGGAGATTTTTGCACCGCGTCTTTTCCTTTAAAAGTGACTTAAATTGCTTTGGAAGCAGTAGTAGACTCATGAGTTTAAATAAGTAATCTTTAAGATTCCATTTTGAATTACATACATTTATTTTTCCTTTATAATTTTACAAATAGAGTCAACGCCATAGAACTCGACTAGTGTAGCTATACTTCGCCATAATAAAGATTATGCCCATACACCCGTGCTGTATAAATTTGACATTGATGGCCCTCTATTATTTTATTACGGCGAGCACGGTAGTGCTTCAAGCAAGTTCCTTAAACTACTTAACATTTCTCAACAAAGATTTATTTGTCAATAAAAATCTTGGGACATTCTGGTTTTCAACTCGACCGCATTAAAACATAAAAATTAGTGATGTAACACTTGGTCGAGGAATATTGGTAATATTTGTCGATTAAAATTGTTTTTCATGTCGACAAATTAAAATACTTTAATTAATAACAATTTCAGTTGCATACGTTTTAGTTTTTTGTTCTTTTTAAATTCTTTTCATTCACCTCAATGTTATTTGCCATTCCTATATCATGTCTTTTCTTCCATACTCGTTTACTCTGGCATACGACTTCTGTTACACCACAAATGTCATAATGTCACCCTTAACAAAATCTGTCCATTTCGTTTTTGATTGACCTTTAGTTTTGTATCTATCAATCTATTTAGTATAATATTTAAATAATTTTACATAATTTTAATAGACGTATTATAGAACATGTGTTATTTGATATCTTAATAGACCATTTCGATGCAATAATCTTTGCCATTTGGCCCGTCGGACGTTGATAGTTTAGAACAACACTCAAACATAAACCTACTAATAAGTTATAATCCGTAAAAACCTGAATATATTAAGCATCACAAGACCCCTAAACCTTTTAAATATATTGATTCCAATCAAGGTATATTTTATCAATAACAAATAAATGAGCATGTAAGTACAATAATAATATAAACATTAAATAAGTATATGTTTAGAATCTAAAACCTGACAATATGTTAAAGATCGGATATTTATGGACATTACTTGTGACTTTGAGTATTAATTTATTTTGGGAACAACTAGTCGATAAAAATCTACGTCACCCAGCTCTAATAAAAACTAAATAAAAACATTAATTCCGTACCCAAACTTAAACGCTTCATAGAATTCCAAATTGAGTCAGGCTTTGTTAACAGGGCCAAAATAAACTGATACATCGCCCTTCTATGGCACTAACATTAATAGATGAAAGAGAGTTTCTTCAATACGAAATCAGAGTTCAATCTAATTCGGTTGGTTTCGAAATAACAATTTTAACCTGAGCTTATGCCTCCCCCGGGTACAGAACATTAATAAACGATCGCGACGTCATAAAAGCGAACTCAAGAGCTCATATTAATCTGGCCGCTTTGTAATTCAGTATAATACGCCTATAAACAATTGTGTTTGAAGGCCTGACAGTTTTATTCCTAACACTTTATGACATCGTCTTATTAAAGGACCAATTTAACCCATTACAGTGTTCATAAAAGCGTACATCATCCTGTTTTGTTGTTCTCCCGCTCGTACTTATTGTTTTATGTATTTTTTATTTCGTTCTGACTGATGGTTTACGGGATTCCGATGTGAGGGATGTTGTGTTTTTGAAATTGTTACCGATTAGTAGGGGAGAGAAACTATTGAATAAATAATAGAGTATCGATACTTTTAAAATTTTGTCACTGTTGCAATAACAATTGCACTTCGATAATTTAGACAACTGTAGATGTCGAATTTCTGTATAATGAAAAGAAATGCTAAAAAACGAGCCAGGGGGAGGTAAGAAGTGAAATAGAACTAATTTAGATTTTTTTCAAATTTTTGTTTCTCTGTTTGTCTGTCTGCTTGTACCAACTAATCTCCGAAACGACTGGACCGATCTAAATGAAATTTTGTATGGTGGTAGCTTATATCTCTGGCCACTGGCCAACATATAGGATACTTTTGATCCCGAAAAATTAAAGAATTCCCATGGGATAGTTAAAAAACCGCACCACGCGGACGAAGCCGCAGGCATCAGGTAGTTTTAAATATTGTATCTTCTTTGACAGTAGTTGAACTTACGTAATTGAAACAAGAAGTGAGTACTTCAGTGACTAATGGCCGGTTTCTATATGTTATCGACCATACATTAGCCTTAATATTGGTTAAAGTTTGACATAAGCTCCATACAAGTAATGTCAAAATTCAAACGATGGTAAAGCAAGTGAATGGATAGTAAGATATAAGAACCAGGCATAAGTCACCCTGACTACAAAGATACGAGTTTCAACTCAATCAACAACTTTATCTATCTAAAATAGATATAAAATGAAACCAAATTACAAACTAAACTATCATATAAAATTATAGGCGACAAAATAATTATAATACATAAGATATTTAAAATAAAGCCCGTCTAGCCCCATTAGACTATCGCAGGGAAATGTACCTAAGCTGACAACGAGTCACAGTAATCGTTTTAATTTTTAACTTTATTTTAATTGACAAGTATATGTACGAAACATAAAATCGACTAAATGATTTGAAAAGAAGCAAGCTTTATATCTAAGATTATTTTAAAGTTAAATATTGGTCAATAAAATTAAAATTCAACTCATTTGTGACAAGATTAGTGGTTAGACAACTGTGTTTTGATTAAAGATTTTAATTCTTTGGATTGATAGTCAAGCTATTAAAACTTTATTATGTTGTGTTGCTAGTTGAAATGTTAAGTGTTTGGGTTATAAAATTTACTTCTCAAAAAAAAACATCGACATGTCTGTGACGGAACACATCACTCACAAATCACCTGGGATTGAATTTTACGTTTTCATCTCCTAAAATAAATCTTATTCAACTGAAAATAAAGTCTATATTTTTTATAACAGCGGTAAGAGTCAATTCAAATCATAAGGTACATTTTATATTTACAAGCACAAAATTATAACATGTACCTTATTTTCATAGCAGTTAAGTCTATTTTTGGAAAAGCAAAAGCAAAACATAACTTTGCTTTTAAATCGCCTGACGAGTGTTCTCTTATTTTATTTAATTGTTTATTTGCTTCATTTGCGATAACCCCTATTCACCCTCACGTGAAGGGAAATTAAAGCTTATATAGCTTTATTAAGAGCTGGCGATAAAATGTATCGATATTTTAATCGATGTGAGTCACTATTTAGTATTCAAGTTTTTACATTTACATTAAATTTTATCTTAGTTAAGTATCAAGTTGCTAAACTAGCGAGTTTAGTCCTAATTATTGCTTTGGCAGCAACTTTCCAGGTAAGTAATAAGTTGTCGATTAACCCTAGAAGTATAGAAGCTTCTCTTCTCTACGCCTACGAGGTGCACATTTTTCCAAAAATCTTATCATACTAATATTATAAACGCGAAAGTTTGTAAGAATTTATGGATGTATGTTTGTTACTCTTACACACCAGAATAACACATCGGCTATAATTTATAAAGATATAGTGTGAATCATCCAAAATGTAACGATTTTCCATTACCACGCGGGTGAGACCGCGGGGCGTAACTAGTTTTCTATATATTAATATTCCACCACCCATTAGAAATTTGCAATATCATGGGTTCAAAAGTAAGTTAAAGATATTTTTAAAAGGACACCAACTTTCACGACGCTACCTAAAACATGATACAAGTGGTACTTAATTTATTTTAATTTTTGAAAAAGTATTTATTATAGTAATATTTTTATTCCCGATCATCAGTTTCTCTATTTCTATCTATCGTATATGTACTATGTATATATGTATATATAATTCTTCTGTACGTGTGTTGACAGTGAACTCCTCCTAAACGGCTGGACCGATTTTGATGATATTTGTTTTGTGTGTTTGAATGGATTCCCGGATGGTTTAGATTCACAATTGGAACCGGTAGGTGGCGCTGAGATCGGGTTCTACAATTCTCCTAATCACTTGTAGCGATTTTTTTTTATGTCATGAAAAGTCTTTTAGGAATTCAGAATATATATATTTAGAAATGTTAAAAATGGTTTGGAGTGTAACGGAACGCATGTGTAGATTGAATGAATGAATGATGGAGATTTTTTGATTGAATGAACGGTTATCAGGTTAACAGAGAGTCGTTAGTCGAAAGCGGAGGGTGGTAGGTTGCTGTGTGAGACGAAGTTGTTTTAAGGTGTTTCCTAAGGCGTACAATTTAAAGAAGTTTAAAGTGTTTATTCGAAGAAAATCTGTTTTATTCAAAGCGAGCCTATTTTTAATTTCAATCAACACCCACTACCATCCTCACACAAACATAGATGGATAGATAGATAGATAGATAACAATTTATTGTACACCATTACAGAAAACCTTATAGCCTAAAAATATTCTAAATGTGCACAATGGGCGGTGTTATCGCTAAGAAGCGATCTCTTCCAGACAACCAGTGACAGGAATAAAACAGATTATATTGGTCAAAGGTGGTATACATAAATATTAGAGGTTATGCAGTTACTCACTTACATATATTTTATTAATTTATAAACATATAAGTATGTTAAATATCATATAAGTAAAATTATACTAATAGACATATATAAATACACCTACTGATATTATATATATATATATATTATATACAATATAGATATGTATCTAGTTTAAGATTCTAGTTTTATGCTTTGCAATGATGTAATGTCTGCCATGACGATACCTTAAGGGCATAGCGGAAGATCAGCGCTTGTTTTAACCGGCCGGCATTATGCTGAGACTGGTGCCCCTTTTGGGACAAAATTATATTACTCTAGTTTTAAATATGTTAGCAATTATACTGTATCTATATAATGTGTCCTGAATAAAATTATTTTCTTTCTTTCTTTCTTATTCTTGTGATAAAAAGTATCCTAAGTTCTGATCCGGGATATAAGACGGCTTTGTGTCGAGTTTCGTTAATATATGCACGTTTAGTAGATATCACGTGACGCTCGAACTGACAGACAGACAAATTTCTAAAGTTGCATTTTCGGAATCTGCTGGTCCGAATTATTCCCCTTGATTTTTTTCACAATTTTAATTACATTACATTCCATCGTGACATAATAATATTGTTACGAGTTACGAGACTCGAATTAAAATGCCGTTGGAATTATTATAGACTTTATTAGAACTATACAAACACGTATAACACAGATACAAATATAAGGGAACACAACAAGGCCAAACGTAATGTAGAATTCAATAAAACGCGCAAAGTCCGTCACTATTAGATTCCCGATTGTAATACACACGTCTCGCTTCGATCGCGGTTCTCGCTCGACTGACTTCCTCCCTCCATCAGGCCATCGTTTTATTCTTCACAAGTGCAATGTCCACGTGGACCGAATTTCCTAGAATCAGTTTGTACTTTTAAAATCCGTAACACCTGGCTAATGATTACAATACATCAATAAGCTCTAGAAACGAATGCCAATAAATAAGTAAACAAAAGAAGACGATCATAAAATAAATACAACAGTTTCGATGTTCTTAGTTATTAGTTCAAATGCCGACGGGTAACAAATGTGCTTCTACAAATCTGTACGGGGAATTTGTCTTTGTCGGCGGTTAGGTTGTAACAATAATTTAATATTATGATGGCAATAATGTAATTAATCTTATTAGATTAAAATAACTATTAATGTTATTATTATTAAACATATTGACAAACTTTACAGAATTTACTACACTTTCAACAAATTTGTTATAGACCAGCTTTTGTACGCGGCTTCGCTTGCATTAATGCTATCCCACGGGAATGTACATCTTTCCGGGATAAAACTAGCCTATGTGCTATTCCAGACTATAATCTATCTCTCTGCCAAATTTCATCCAAACTTTTGCATATATAATATTATCTCCATCCACACTCCTCTATTCTGACATACGTCCTCCGTCACACCACAAATCATCCTGCACACTATCCATCCATCTCTCTTTTGGTCTACCTTTACTTATGCATATATAATATTAGTACAGACTAAATTCTGCAAACACAAGAGATTAATTGTTCGTGTAGTATTTATATAAACAAAAGGTATTATGGTGTTATAATGTCACATCATCAGGTTCAATGGCGTCGATAGGTCATGTGTCCATACAATGTTATTATGGTATCAAAAGGCTGACTAAGTATTTTGAGATATTTTAATAAACAACATACCATAATAGCCCTGGAGGAAAAAAGATTAAACTACTACGATATGCCCGCGACTTCGTCCACGTTTGGTTTCAACTTTCCACGGGATTTCCGAGACATAGAATACCTACCGCAGCTATCGTTTTAGTGAAAATTGTGTTGAAATAAGCTAAATTTTATTCAACCGTACAACTACAAACAGCTCTTGGGAAAATTCTATTATTACATAATATTTACTATCGATCAGTAAAAAAATCACATTGGAATTTTGAATCGATTTTTTTTAATTTAGCCATTTTAAATCCTTCCCAGAAATTTTTCGCGTTATTCCCACGATAAAAGAAGCGTAGACTTTGAATCTAAGAATTTGCTGTCGATCGGTGAAAACCGCATCAAAAGCGTCTCAGTAGTTTTTACCTGAATTCCAAACAACAAGGAATCTACA
Source organism: Dendrolimus houi (assembly GCA_039645545.1). Taxonomy (NCBI): domain Eukaryota; kingdom Metazoa; phylum Arthropoda; class Insecta; order Lepidoptera; family Lasiocampidae; genus Dendrolimus; species Dendrolimus houi. The sequence continues at coordinate 863,543 of CM077137.1, read as the reverse complement.
AAATTGCATCGTGTTCTTCATCGTTTATATAGTCTATTCCAGTTTTTTTTTTTTTAATAGCATCAATGTACACACGGCTTGTTTAGAATTTTATAATGTTATATAGATTGCATCACAAATAACTTCATTATTATTCCGACACGCTAAAGCATATGAAAATGATAAAAAGTGAAAAAAAAATAGTAGGATGAAAAAGAAGATAATAAGAATAAGTATATAAAGATTTTGTTAATTACAACAGTGTGCTTTGGCACACATGCACACACAAAAGGCACACACTGCACATGCACTTCCTCACAACACCAGTATGTAACAGATACACTCTACATTAGTATAAGTTTTGTATTAAAATTAGAATAAATTAATATAATAAGTTATTCGTAAGGTAATGTCACACACAAAAACAACAATTACCAAGAAACGTGTTTATACACTTAAAACTTTCTTCAAAATTAAGTTATAAAAAAGGGCACGGAACTAGAGTCCGTAGAATTGTTAAATTTTTTTTGTACAAAAGTTATAGATCTTTTTATTACCTACAGCTTTGCAATTCAACTTTTTTCCATAGCACTTGTAGTTTTGCCGGAAATCGAGATAAACCGTTTTATACCCTTAAAAACTCACCCCCTTCCACTCCCCGACCCAGATCGCCCGTAAATTATTTTTCCTTTCATTTTTGTTATATTCTCTTCCTTTTCCAATGGTTTCATCGTACTATAATTTTTTGGTTCGACCTTGGTCTAGATAGCTTACATTCTTTTTTAAATACTGCGGTACTTTGTATCCCGGAAATTTCAAGTCAAGTGTGAACGAAGTCGCGTGCATATGAAGAACTGCCTTGGCTGCCCGGCCGAACCCGGGAAAAAGCTAGTATATGTATATTTAGATGTAAATAAAATTCTTCTGTGCCATTAAGTATTTAAAAATTAAAATTTTATTGATTTACTTCTTAATGTATATTTCAAAGCAAAGAAGCAATCATGAGAAACGCGCCAAAGGCGACAGTCGTAAGTGGCAAAGCAATAAATCCCCGCTTCATAGACAGCCATAAAACATGTCTATTAACACTGAAATAATATTTTTCATGTAATAAAACAATAAAACTTATTAACAGACCGACAAGATTTAATGGGATGTTATTAGATTTAAAAATAGACGTTTAGCTACCACAAGAATAACAAGGGGATGCATTCAAATAAAAAATTCAGTTGATGAATAGGGGCGCGGATAGTCAAATCGAGTATAATGCTGTTTTTTATTGCATGAGTTCAGCAGACAGGCAGACGGCCTGATGGAAAGCGGTTACCATCGCCTATGGACATTTGCAACACCATAGGTGAACAATGTGCTATCGCTCTCTAAAGGAAGACGAATCTGACCACTAATGCTGGAACACAACTCAAGATTGTTATGGTGGCATACTCTAGACCAGGAGTAGTAGTCATCCAGACCGGCAAATACCCTACTGGCTGTGGATTGTTATGTGGGCTTTCCATCGCGTGAGCCGTCTGTTTGTCCACTGAACTCATTCAATAAAAATAAATTGATTCCAGGGCCATCCACTGGATCCAATTGTGAATTTAAACAAACCAAAGACCCATACAAACACTAAAACGTCGTCAAAATCGGTCCAACCGTATAAGAGGAGTTTAGTGACATACACACGAACAGATGGAATATCTATACAGATAAATAACATTGAAGTGTCGGTTTGTAATGTCAAAATAACATCTTTTTACTAAATGGATATGTAAGTATATACGGTACGTATATGAAAAAATCAATTGTTAAAATTTGTGTTAAACCGACTTTGACGGGTCTTTCACTGGCAGATAGATGGCGTTATTAGGAGACTTAAGCTACGTTTCTTTTACGCTTCTGTGAAAAAGAAATCTACGCTGACGAAGTCGCAGGCACAGCTAGTCTTAGCAAATATCCGTCCCATACATTATGCATGGCCTCAGAGAATTGTGAATATATGATAATTTAATACGTCGCCATCACCAAACAACAACCGGTCCCATTTTAATACCAAAACATATTAATGGACAGATCTGTATCATGTGAATAGATCATTAACTATGTAATTGATTGGGATTGTTATATATCATAATTGGGCGAAGCCCACCCGGTAGATCAAACAAATAATTGAAGATTGAAATGTTGTAAGCTGTAAATGCAAGTAGAATAATAAGAAGCATTAGTATTATTACGAGTTGCAGAACTCGTACTGAAATGCCGTTGGAACTATTTATAGAATTGATTAAAACTATACAAACATGTATAACACGGGTACAAATATAACTGTACACAACCAGTCCAAACGTAATGCACGATTCAATCACACGCGCAAAGTCTGTCACTAACGTCTTGCTTCGCTTGTGGCTATCGCTAGACTGCCGATATATATATATATATATTACCCATAATACAAGCGTAATTTGCTTAGCTTGGGGATATACAATGTGTTTGTCTGCCGCTTTATTTATTGAGTAGTTTTCACACGATGCTCTAACAAACAGACAGATAAGTAAAATAAAAAATATTTTACAAAGATTTGCGTCAGGAGGGGAAGAAATAATTAAATTCTAACAAATTACATTTTCGAAATCTGCTGGTCCGGATTAGCCTCCTTGATTGTTTCACATTTTTAAATGTGATTATAGTATATGTTGACAATAGAATTCAATGGATGAATGGCCCACTCGGTGTTACCCATAAAATAAAATGAATATATATATATATGAGTTACAAGATCATACAAACAAATTACATCGCCAAACTGCAGCACAGTTTGTCGGCAGCGTTCTCGTGGATCGCATTAAATTATACCTTATAACTTCTGTTTTATATACTTAAGTTTTTTTAATGTAAATTATAATATAAATTAATTGAAATGTTTAGATTAACCAGTTTTTTATTAAGTCTTACTTTATTTACCACCGCTATCTAAAGTACATATACATCAAATCTCTTGTGAATTCGTTTCTATATATATATATATATATATATATATATTAGATATATATATATATATATATTAGATATATATATATATTAGATATATATATATATATATATATATATATATATATATTATTTAGCATTTTGTAATTAATTATTATTATATATACAAATACAATAAATATACTTACATAATTCTATTAAATTATTAAATCAAAACTAGTAAAGAAAGAGTAGAAATTGCACCATTACATGTTGGAAGGATTTTTTATGTGACAAAGTAAAAAAGTCAATTGTTTTTGGTGTTGCCAACATCCTGGGGTGCGGCGGTGAAATTCAGCCCTATATACCCAATAATATTTTGATTCTTGTTACCTCTTACCTTATACAATCTACAATTGCTCTGAACACTGCTGAGATACATTTATAGAATAAAATTAGTTACATAGTTAAACATATGAATACTAACGATATTAAATTAAAAAACATTTGTGTATTTAGCTGTGTTTTGATATTAAATAATAGCTAATTAATTAATTGCATGGACAGTGATCGAATGCACGAACTTCACTCGGAACTAGGCTTGCCAGACCGCCGGGAAATCCGGGATTGCCCCGGAATTTTGCGTTTTTTCCCGTGTCCAGTAATTAGCGCTTATTATGCCGGATTCTGAAAACTTACTATTTTTTAACAGAAAGTACCAAAACAATTTCTGTTTCTAAACACTTACTGATTGTTTTTTAAGTTGGGAATTTATTGTTTTAAGATTTTTTATGGTAGTATCTTATTATCATTGTTTTTTTTCTTTAGTTTATTACTATTTAATTTGTAATTTAGTATTCATTGTCTAATAAAGTTTAAATGTGCTAATTTAAGCTAAGTGCTCAATTCTATGATAGTTTAACGTGTTGATTTACTACCACAGTGCTTCATCTTAGAATTATAACTGGCGTTAACTACCTACTAAGTACAGAGTACATACCTATCTAATAAAAGTATGTATTTGAAAATAAATGACATTTTTCTTTTCAAATTCAAATATGAATCGTTTGAAAATAAAAAAAATATATGATATTTTCTACTATGGCCACGACCCGACATTGTTTTTCTAGAATTGTCCCGGATTTTATAAGTTACTATCTGGCAACCCTACTCGAGACTGACCCGAACGAGTTGCCTGCGAATACCCACCGTGCTATACGTGTCATACTATCGATTCTCTCTAAGCACTCAACGGCTGACTTTCAAACCCTAAAAACCTTCATTCTCCTTTGCACAATTGACCGTTGTATCCATTACACTATCTATAAATACATTTCTTTCAAAATTCAAACTGAAATCATCGTTCTGCATTGCTAAGTCTGTGGCTTAACGCGCCATATTGTTTTAAAGTTCAAACTAATAATATAAAACGATCCAACTGTCGATCCGTCGTCTGTTAATGAGGCGGTCTCGTTTGTGACCAGGGTTGCCACATTACGATTAATGCCCCATCAATCAAACCCTAATGGTTGCCAGTCAAATTACGTCCCGTCGCGATTGGTCCGTCATAAAAAAAAAATATATCGATTTGACTAAATTTGACTAAATTGATGGTACTAAAACTATTTGTTTAAGTGTATGTAAACGTATTTACGTATTATCGCGCTTGTTTTCCTTAGGGGTAGGTAGAGAGCGTGGATCTCCACTTGCTACCGTCTAGACATACAACTTTTGCTTCATTTACTTTAATCTCTTCATACATACACATTATTTATTATAGGTACTTTTTACATGGGCATTCTTTAGACATCTGCGGTTTGATCTTCGTAAGTACTGAACTGTTATCATAGATTTGTTTTGACACTGTATATAACATACTAGCTGCGCCCCGCGGTTTCACCCGCGTGGTGATGGAAACTCGTTATATTTTGGATAATTCACACTGACACTTCACTTATTCACACTTCAATTGACTCATTGACTCTTCAGGTGATCAGAGGGCTGGTGCTTACCTCGGCCAAGGGATCAGTATGGCGATCCAACGAGGAAACGTAGCCAGCCTTCTGAGCACCTTACCCATAGAAGACGGTGATCTGGGCTCAGTATTCTACTTATACTATTGAGGGACTATGAGTAGAATATAATACGAATAAGTTAAGTTTTCTTGCATTGTATTCGGTTATATGTACTTTATTCTAATTAAATAAAAATGTATCTATTCACACTATATCTTTACAAATTATAATCTATGTGTTATTTTGATGTGTAAGCTATATAATTGTAAAGTTTCATCAAAATCCAAACAGTAGATTTTGCGTTTTTTGTTTAGTAGGACTATGTGTATAATTACTCCCTATACCTATACCTATACCTATAAGCCCCCTCTTTCCCCCATTAAGAACATTAAGAAGAAGTATTAGGTGCTTACTCCCCTATCTCTAGAATATGTAGAATTCGCAACAGCAGGGGTGATGGCACTGACATTTACTTTGACCCCAAAAATTCATTTTATAAAAAGATTCGTTTAGCCTATAGACTGACGGACAGACTCATTTTATTACCTTACACATTTTTGTTATTTTTATTATAAGAGTTTAATTAAATGACAGTGAAGAAATTAAACTGCAAGTTATGTTCACCTTAGTCATAAGTCCGGTAATTGATCAAATGTACAAAACTGTTGGTGATCCTTAATCAAATAAAATAATAATAGCCTACAAATGTCCCACTGCTGGGCTCGGGCCTCCCACTATAGGGGAACGGACAGTATACCCGCCACGCTTGTCTAAGGCGGTTTGGCAGGTTTGATACATCGGTTCTCTCGTAGTGCAGGTTTCATCACGATGTTTTCCTTCACCGCTGTTAGCAAATGCTAATTGTAAAAATATACACATTAGGTCAGAACACTGCCTAGATTATACATTTTTCCGAAATTAAATTATACTGCAAAAGATTATTCAAGCCGCCGCCAAAAAATTTGATTAATATTTAATTAGATTAAAAAGTTATGACACTTTTAAGAAACGGAAATGATTGAAAAAAATAATTGAAAATGTTAATTCGTTTCATCCTGCCTTTAATCACTTTAATATATCATGTCTTTAAAGTGATTTCGGTACGTTCAAACAAACAACATCAATTAGATAACTTGACATGTTTCCAAACTAATCATAACAGTTTTAACACTATTATTCATATGGATTAGTGGCCATATGTATTGCTCGATTTTCGTTATTAAAAAAATATGCCAAGTGCGTATCGGATCAAGCATGTTGAAGGGTTTCGTTGAGGTAATGAGTGACATTTTAATTTATTCAAGTGAAACTTATTTAGAATCGTTATGATTTGAAACTCGATAAAACGAAAGAGCGACACTAAAAAGAGATAAGAACATAAATCTACAGGACTAAGCCTGTGAGAGAATGAGATAGAATACATTATCTTTAATAATTTAATTGTGATAGAGCTGGAAATGTTTTGAAGTTTTATTTAAGTTATAATCGAAAGGAACGATCACTGTTTCTTAACTGCGCTTTTGTAATTTCTAATAAGGGTGTTATGGATATGAAATTTCGTATACGGATATGAATATTAATAATATGTCTTTGTATTTTGCATCGCAGCATATTCATCTCTGTGACACGCAATTATTGCTTGTGTCGCTCAAGTATAGGTCACGATTCACTGCTATACAAAAGGACAGGTCTAATGATGGATTTATAGACCTGTCCTTTTAATTTAACCGGCATTTTGGGGTCACAAATGACACCTGTCACCTCACGCCACTTGGCCCGTTAAGAGGCTCTATAACATCACTTATTTTTAGTACTGTTTAGACAGAAAACTATTGTTCACCACATTCATGAATACATTCTTTTATGGTTGGAGATTAATAAAAACCTTTGATGGATTACGAGATCAAAATTAGTAATGATTCCTTTGATTTCGATTACTGGCGTCGCGACTTTGATCTTGATCGTTAAACATGGCCGAAGTCGCAGGCAAATATACTACTACTACTCCGTTGGCTCAGCGACGTGGGTCCTGGCCTCCGAAACGAGAACATGCCATTCCCTGTGCTGCGTAGTTTCTTGCCGAAGCTCCGACAGGTCAGCCTCCACTCTGGTTTTCCAAAGATATTTGGGAATGAAGAGGGAAAAAGACGAACTTGTCAAGCAACATTGATTTTGAGATATCACATTTTTAAGTTTGCAACCTTGTGCTTTGGAAACTCATAAATTACACTGTACGAAGCAAGTATGTACATTTTCCAGACTAAGCATTTAAATTAACACGCGCGAATTTAGCAGCAGTACGAACGTCGCTTATCAAGGTAGCGCACGCGCATGCTCACCGCTGTATATATACATCTTCATCCATATCAAGGGATTAAATAAATCTATATCAGGTGTGTAGTTTCAATTAAGGATCCTACATACTTTTATGGTCCTTCGAGCCGGATTTGAAACAGCGATCCACCAATAAGACAAAAATATAAGTTGAATCACTTTAAAAACTTTTATACCGCACTTGTCAGCAATACAATGTACTATTTACTAGTATTGATACTTATATAAATAGGTAACTTATATAAATTTAAAAACCAAATTAAAAAAATGTTGTAATTTAGAATGATCCAATGACTGACAATTTGTAGAATAATTATATAAACTTTTTTTTAATTCTTTCCTTTTCATCTCTATTTCATTAGTAATTATTGTGGTGACATTTTTTTTGTTTTTGTTCAATATTGACCTCATGTAAATTAAATAGACATTTTATGTAATTTTCGTATAATTGTAATATACGTATATAATATATATATATATATATATATATATATATATATATATATATATATTTGATCGAATTTTTATTTTTATTATATCAACTATTTTTTAGTGGAAACTTGATTGATATATGTATTAAATTTACAAATTAAATAAATAAAATCACAATGGTGTCAAGTATAAAAATATTCAAAACTCTCTTAAGTCAGATTTAACAGGAAGAAGTGACATATGATGTCACTGCAAACAAAACAACCCACAGCCAGGTGGTAGGGTATCTGCCTGTTTGGACGGCTACCACCCCTGGTCTAGAGCATGCCACCATAACAACCTTGAGTTGTGTTCTGGCATTAGTAGCCAGGTTCCAGACTCCCTCAAGAGAGCAGCAGCGCATTTGTAAGGCCTTTAGTGTTGCAAATGTCCATAGGCGATGGTAACCGCTTACCATTAAGGTGGGGCGTCTGTTTGTCTGCTAAATTCATGCAATAAAAAAAATTGCAAACCTGTTTTTTTCCCTGGACTTTTTAGATATACTATGTTACTTTTTCCCTACATGCGATTTTTTGAACGTCAAGAACTCTAAGATTAATTCGTGTTTTACCCTGTTCGGTTTATTATCGTATAGTACCGGAATTTCCCTACAAAATTATTTAATTGGTTTCGAAAAAAAGTGACAAGATCGACTTTTCTCTGGAGTCTTCATATGCTATCCTCACGCTGCGATCGTCTCCCATCCGTTCTACGTGACCGAGCCAACGGAGGCAGTAAGCTTTTAGTTCTCCTACAAAGGCAAATTACTAGTCTACTAATAACAAGTTTGTGAGGATGGATATGTGTTTATTATACTTTCACGTAAAAATTACTGAACTGATTTTAATGACACTTTGCCAGTACCTTGTAACTTCTTATTATTGTGATGCTAGCAAACTGGGAGACTGCCCACCTGAAGGAAAGTGGTTACCGTCGCTTATAGACGTTTGCAACGACAAGGCAAAGACAATCCGTTACCAGCCTTCAGGATAGGATGAAGGAGATGGGAGGGATAGGATGATAAGACATAGGGATCAGATAGGAGGATTGAGATAGAGGCGATGTGATAGGAAGGGGGGAGGGGGAGGAGGGCTAGCGGAACTCCCACTCATCGCATGAAACACGATTAGCATAATGCTAACCGTTTCACGCTGATATTCTGTGAGAGCGTGGTATCACAAGTGGAAGTGTGGAAGTACAATAATCATATATCAGTCTAACATAATTACATACATGCATATTATAACCCCTGTCTCCGACAGGGTTAGGCAGATACGATGGATCTCCACATGGTACGCTTCCGAAATACACCTTTTGCCTCATCCAGTTTCCTTAATATTTTCGTACATACACGGATACTGTAATGTGCTTCTTACCTCGCCATATTTCAAAATATCTGAGATGTCATTTTTTGAATCCGTGCAGGAATAGAGAAAGAATTCAATTTCCTGCAGCCGCCCGGCCTGTCGTAAGAGGCGACAAAACAACCTACAACTAGGTGGTAGGGCATTTGCCCGTCTGGATAGCTACCACTCCTGGTCTAGCATGCCGCCAAAACAACTTTGAGTTGTGTTCCGGTCTTAGTGGCCAGTCTCTGGTCTCTCTTTAGAGCGCGGAAGCTCTTTGGTGTTACAAATGTCCGTAGGCCATGGTAACCACTTTCCTTCAAGTGGATCGTCTGCCTGTCTGCTGTACTTATGCAATGAAAAAAAAAACATATTGGTGGCCAGAATATAAGGAAAAGTGTCAAGTAGAAACACTGAGTCATGGTGTCCAGCAATGTGCCTGTGCAGCGCGAGCGGGACACGGCGGGAAGCGAATAACACGCGTCATCGGCGGGTGCACTACCCGAAGGCGGGCAGACGTCATTGACCGTTGAGTCTATATAGCGATTTTTTATGATAAATGCAGAAGAGGCCGCCGTCGGCAGCTAGTTCTGCTTAAAAATACATCGTATCTCCCGCGTTGTAAAATGATGCACTCGCGGCACTAATGGCTATCCAATGTAAGCCACTTTAGCATCTAAACATAGTCACTGCTTATTGCGTACAAATCGTTTGAAATGAATATGCGTCATAGAATAACAAAAAACAAAGTTGTGCAGAACCGAAAGTTCATTTAGCTACTGACCTGTACTTATTTAAAAATAGCGCAGGATGATTGGAGAATGTTAAAGGTTAAAATTGGTTTCGGGTCAATGAGTCATTCAAAAAGGTTTAAAGTTCTATGGTACAATAATTTTAGGTTTCACGTAAATACGCCAATTTCTGTATAAAACTTATAAAAAAGAGCTTGAGGTATAAATTGAATAATAAATATAAACAATTTTTAGCTAGACGTGTTGCTGGAGAGTTTCTTGCCGCGTCTTCTCCCTTCAAAGCAATAAAACGTTGCGAATGAAATAGCTTATATGTATGACCTTCAAAAAGTGTTCTCCAGTGGAACTTATTTTGAATAAAAACTTTTGAATTTAAATTTGAATGTGATAATATAATGCTACACCCATACAAATTTCATTGAAGTATAACTTATTAATTTTGTAAAGGATGGAATAAAGATGATCGGATAGAGGGATTAAACAGGAGGAATGGGATAGAATAGGTGGGATAGGCGAATAGAATAGGGGAGGGAGGGACTAGCTAAAGAAGGCGTTTTACGCCGATATTCTGTGTACGCCGTATCCTAACAATCCAGCCCATTACTCACAAACATCACTATCATTACAGTAGTGCAGATAAAAATGACAATTTGTTGACATATCTTGTTCAATATTCGCAAGGCCTGTGTCATCGGCGCCTTATTGAGCAAGCAATAATGATTCGAGCAGGACTCTACCACGGGGTTTGTTAAAAATGTCGCATCTGTAACGATTTAATTATTTAATCTTTGTATAGCGTAGTGAGAGCACACCGCCCGGGAGGCTACAAAAAAGCTTGCGCCGCACTTAACGCATGACACATGGTGTGATTGCTCAAATACATGATGATCACATTCTTAATATACTATTTATCTAGTCTAGAGCACGCCGCCATAACAACCTTGTATTCCGGCATTAGGGGTCAGGTTCCACTCTCCCCCGTTTGAGATCAACAGCTCATTGGTAGCTCATCACCCTGTCTGCTGTACTCCAGCATCTTTACATAGTATAATAAAACGAAGTCGCTTTTCACGTCTCTTTATCTATCTGTATATCCGCTTACTCCTCCTAAGTCACGCAATGGATTTTGAATGGTTTTCACCATCACCACCAGGTATAAGACGTGCGCAGAAGGTTTGCCGATGATTACCCCTCCCGCTTCCTACGACTGAGACCGGGGCTTGACGAAGTAGTACTAGGAACTAGACGATTGAGGGTTGTGGGAGGCGGGACGGGTTGTTATCGGCAAACCTTCTGCGCACGACTTATAGATAATTTTTCACTGTAAATCTATAATATTACAAAATTCTAAAAATGCCGTGTCTGTACTTTGAAGCTATTTAAAAAACAACTGGAATACACTATATAAAAGATGGAGAACTCGATGCAATTTTTTTAGATTTCTTGTCTGTTTGCCAGTTTGTTCGGGATTCACGTAAAAACTACCAGGCGGTTTTTGCTGATCGACAGTTAATTCTTAGACTTAAAGTCTGCGTCACGTCTTATCCCGGGAATCCCACGGGAGTTTTCTGGAATAATTTAAAAAGGCCAGATTAAAAAAATCGAATTCGAACGTGATTTTTTCATTGATCAATAGCAAATTTTATGTAATAAATTTTGTGATTTTTCTCCCGGGAATCTCGCGGGAATTTTTCCAGATGCGGTTTGTAATTGTTCGGGGCTTAAAAATTAGCTTATTGCGACACAGTTTTCACTAAAACGATATCTTTGGTACGTTTTTTTAAAAATTCTGCGGTACTTTGTGTCTCGGAAATCCCGCGGGAATTTTCTCGGTTAAAATTAGTTAGATTGATTGATTTGGTTGATTATAAATATTAGCTGATTTCGATACGATTTCACTTAGCTTAGTCCTTTTTCAAGTGATGGGATACTTTGTATTCCGGGAAACCCGGGGGAATTTTCTCTGGAGTGTTTTTCAACGCGGCACACATGTCTAGTTTCGAGTCAACTATTATACTCGTATAAAGTCCATAGATCACTGGAACCACTTTCCATCAGGTAGGTCGACACAGCATGTCTAAGTTTTTATTAAGTAATTTTATTTTTATACCTATATATTTGGACACAAAATGAATAAAAACTAACTAGGTATAATAAAAATATTTTTAGAAACAAATTTTGAATAAAAAGCATTAGGAAATAAGTAACAGAAAAAACAGCCTTTATATAAATCTCTAAAGATAACTAAGATCAATTAGAAATAATAAAACAATTATTTTCGTCTTTATTTATACATAGATAAAGTACATTTCTCAATAACAAGTAATCTAGAAGCACGTTGAATTGAACGGTGTGTAGAAAAAATGCGGTATTTAAAATAGACTCTGGCACAATCGTTTTAAAGTTCACTTTTTAAAGACAAATTGATACTTAAATGTGATGAGTCCCGTCAATTAGTGTCTCACTTTAAATCCACTCGTATGAAATAACACTTTTCTATTAGTGATGTCCGTATGAGCGGATATTTCTTTGTAAGTCGATGCGGATATTTAGGTTTTGTATTGGATACAATAAAATTTGTAATAAAAAGTAACAATACACAATAATCTATGTCAGGTGTAATGAATATGACTATGTACTATTTTCTTTTCACATTGATGTTAAAATGTCTAAAAAAACCTCACTGCTAGATTAGCTAGTTAGAAAATAATACAGTTTTCGCTCCTCTAAAGTCAAAAGCGGCTACAAACGCCGTAGGCAGCGTACAACGTCACGCCGGACGTCTTTCACAAGGATTTTTTTACAATAATATAGGGAGTATTTATATTTTCAAATATTCAATCAGCTGATTCGATTAATGATAACGGTAATTGATTTTTAAAAATCTAACGATACCCCTTAAGTTGCATCTAAATTTTTTGGCCCTAAAGGTCCGCTTAAAAAATTCACTTTGTATATATAAAATTAAAAATAAATAAAGAACACAAAAACTATGGTTTTATAAGTTACAGAAACAGCCTTTATCAATCAGCAATCAATCTCAAATTTTAAAAGTCGACACAAATATCCGAAACAACTTAAAACAAAATTCAATGATAGAGAACACTCTACAAGCACTCGATCTTGTCCCTGCCCCCGATGGTGGCCCCGCGTGGTCCTCGCTTTTTGTCCCGTGCCCAGTTTGGTTTGGTAATTAATTTGTGTTTTATTTTGAGTTACAGCGTCATGCCAGACGCCGTCTACGGCGTGTAATTGTCCACCACCTAAGCGTACCAAGCCGGATGAAAAGCTCTAGTTTTAAATTAATGTAAGAAAATTCAGAGTACATATATTTCTAACTAACCTTTTTAAGTTGAACCTCGATAAGTCGAAAACCTCCCAAACTCGAAAAAAATGTGTTCCCTTCCTCTCAAACCCAAAACCTCTGTTGCTCGAAATTTAAACCCTCTATAAGTCAAAATAATTAGTGATTCCCTAAAAGCAAGTTCAGTACTTATTTTCCCTCTATAATTCGAAAAAATAAATTTAGCCTTTGTATCTCGAACATAGCCATATTTGATTTTACAACCTTTACAACTCGATTATTTAAATAAATGTTAACCTCTACAAGTCGAATGTTTCCTTACAAAATTCGCTCAAGTCGAAATCCTCCATAAGTCGAAAACTCTATAACTCGAATTTTTTGGCGTCTCCCTTCAATTTCGACTTAAAGAGGTTCCACTGTATTAATAAAATGAAAAATACTAAAAAGATTATAAAAAATATATTTTTGTAACCCACCAGAACAGCCTGCATCAATCAGTAGTTAATCTTAAGTTAAAAGCTTTTATAAACAAAGAAAGAAGAAAGAAAGAAAAACATTTTATTCAGGACAAATTATAAAATACAGTATGATTGCTAACAAATTTAAAAACTAGAATAATATAATTTTGTCCCAAAAGGGGCATCAGTCTCAGCATAATGCCGGCCGGTTAAAACAAGCGCTGATCTTCCGCTATGCCCTTAAGGTATCGTCACGGCAGACATTACATCGTTGTAAAGCGTAAAACTGGAATCTTGAACTATATACATATACATACTTACTTATATATATATATATATATATATATATATATATACACACACACAAACATAGTACATATACAATAGGTAAACAAATATCTTCTTTCTTTCTTTTCTTTCTTAAGTATAAAAGCCGACACACATATCCGCAACAAACCAAAAACACAACTCAATTATACCGTACACTGTATAAGCCCCCGCTCTTGTCCCCTTGCCCCCGAGGATGGCCCGGCGTTGTCCTCGCTTTTTGCCCCGTCGTGCCCCGCTTTGGGGATAATTGCCCCACGCGCTAGGAGCATCCCTAGCACTGACAGGTAATTAATTTATGTTTTATTTCTGTCCATTCCCAAATAATGCGGTGATTATTTCTAAACGCATGGTTTTAACTAATTAGATGAGTAATATTTTTGAGGAAATGGGATTATATTAAGATTAATTGCTTCTTATTTTTATAACTTAAACTTAATAGGGGAGGAAAGTAGATATTTTACATAGTCTATACTACTTCTACATTATTGACTCAGACCCCGAAAAAGCCGTCTGAAATGATTGGTTATAAAATACGATTATTTTATTACAAGTGATTTATCCCATAAAGGTTCCACTGCTGAACTCGGGCCTCCCTTTATTTTGGAGAATGGACGATTTTTATAGATTGGCAGGTTTCAGACATCGGTTATCTCGACCTGCGGATTTCCTTACGATATTCTGCTTCAACGCAAACTCATGATAATTATAACAATATACAGGTCATAAAACTGCCTGAACGGTACATACTTCCCGGTCAAGATTCGAACCTATGTCATTTGAAACGTGAGTGCATTAACCACTAAACTCACACAGCTTACAACCTGGAGAACTTTGTTCTTTGGCTTTCATATATGGTTTCGAATGTCGCTTTTTTTCGGAAATTAGATAAACAACAAAAAATATTACCTATTTAAAAAAATCAGTTGAAGTCTTCATTATATTTCACACGAAACGTAACTAGTGGCAAAACTTTAGGACTTTACCATTGCCCAACAGTGGGCACGCAACATGAGGGTAGCTAAAAAGTTCACGACATGGACGATTGTGTCGCTGACAATTCAGAATTAAACAAAGATTTTCAAAATTACAAAATAAAAATTTATGGTGAAAATGAACAAAAAGCGTCGATATGGTTTCTCCCATGGCAAGCGTAATTAATAAGTTAACAAATCCCGTAATGGGCCGTCAGTCGTCACACGTGCCCGATCCGCCATTCCGAGAAACCAACCAAATTAAACGTTTTGTAGTGAAACACACGGCGAGGCGAACCATCCTTCATTTGGCGACGGCTCCAATACATAAGCGAGAGCGGGTATCAACAGAATAGGGTAGCGGACTGTCAGAGCAATTGAGAATTTTCTACAAACTCACAGAACGTCGCGACCTCATACTTTACGTTCGAGCATACCTACATATTTTATTTATTTATATTTTTATTTCAGGATAACTTGTCCCATAGTAACAATGCATACAATTGCATTAGAACAATTACAATTATAAATAGGCATGTGATACACATAAACACACAAGCTATAACTTTATAATGCTATATTGCAATACGCAGTAGTACCTAATGTAACCTACATTAGGCACTAGTGCGCAGACAGTACAGTCTACCCTGTCAGCAATCATCGCCAGGGCAGCGTTAGCGCCAGCCCGTGATGAGGATTATGTAGTCATAAGTAGGAACAAGTAAAAAGAGTCAAATTATCTTTTGAAAAGTAGCTAAAATTATTTTTTGTGATATTTTAAATAAAATATATTTATTTATCTTAAAAATTAATATACATTTTAAAAATCTGTAAATACCTGAATTTATGCACCACCTACATCGCCAGAGTAGCATAGAATATCCTATAAGTTACATTGCTTGGAAGAGATCGCTCTAAGCGATAAGGTCGCCCATTGTTCTATCTAAAATTACTGTAATTAATGTATTGTGTCTGTTATTTTAGTGACCAATAAAGTGTTATATCTATCTAAAAATATTAGTTTAACGCCTGTTCTTTTATGTGGAAAAATATTAGAATATGTGTCCCAGACAGACCCCTATTAACTAGCAAAAATCATTGTTTTGTGAGGGCTCACGAGGATTTCCTTATTTGCATTTCTATTGAAATTGAAAGACAGAAGTGTTAAGTATTTCGGCTTAATAAAAAAATCTTTTGAGTTTTTGGCGGGAACTGAAAGGAGATGTTGTGCTGTGCAGTTTTATTTTCTAAAAATGTGTAAAATTATTCTAAAACGAACAATAGTTGTACGATATTTATAGTTTTTGAGTAGTAATTATGTGCTTTGTGAGAAATGTGAACTGTATAGTCAAATGTGGCCTTTTGAGTTGTCATAAGAACTCCGTTGAATGGCACCAGCTGATAACCTACAGTTCAGCTGTGCTACACATAGGCTTAAGAAAATGAAGAAACTACATTAAAATCTAAGATCTGACTTAAAGGCCTAGCTGCCAAGTCATAACCCTAAATAAATCTAAAAAAAGAGATTTTGTAAGTAAATTTTTCATCCATATCGATAGTAACTCTACAATTTTCTAACAGATGATGTTAGTATCAACAAACTAGTTGATAAATATTACACATTGCTGTATATTTTTTAATATTTGCTTGTAAAATGAAGTTTTAATAAAAAGAGCTCATCTAGCTCAAATTGAAAGTACTATTAGAAATTCCAAATCTATGGGTTAAGGCTAACTTATCTCGCCCTAAAAACATCCAAATCCCTTTTATAATTATATACTAACATAGATTTTATATCAAAAACATTTTTCATTAATGTTTCTAGACTGTGCAGAACAATAGTCAACCTCTACGTACTTAAAAGCAAATGTTTACTAAGGTACTCTTGTTTATATGTAGTAAAAGATTTTATTTTTTTGAATATTGCACTCATTGTTTTTTATTAAAAAACATTTTTACAACATAGTATTTAATGATGTGTTAATATTTTATTGCTCGTTATTATGTTACCAAAAGTTCATTTGCCTTACTATCGGTTAAAATTTGACGTAAGCCTCAAGTACAAGTACTTGTAATTGAGGTAAGTAAAGTACAAGTAATATCACTTAATTTCACCGATGGTAAGGCAAGTGAATTAATAAAATATAGAATCCAGCCCTTAGTAAACTTCAGGAACATTTGAATTAAGATATTAAAGTAGAAAATATTTTATATATTGTTATCTAAACACACAATTGAAATAAAATTTAATTCAACAATTTATTACATCTCGTAAGAAAAGAAGTTATGATTATTTAATTTTATACTAAATTTCCCATTTAGATAAAGAAAATAAACATTTATTCTTTCAAGATACGAATTACAAATTTATTATTTGTAAGAGATTGTTATAGTATTTAAGAGTTTTTAAATTACAAATTTTAAATGTTGATTGTTTTAAAACAATTTTATATTATTACTACCTACTTATACCACGGCTATAATAAGAATAATAATATATTTAATGACAATACAGTCCAATACAAATACACAGTCTAATATGAATATACACAAAAATACACACAATAATGTTATTAGTAATTAGTTTTTTTTTCTTATGTCTAAGTTAGTAATTAATGTCTAGCACTGATTTAGTTCTCTTAATGAAGGACCAAATCAGCGGGCAGTCAAATTTATCAGCTATTCCCTTCAGGATGCTGTTGCTGGTACCACGTAATCTATAGATCCATGTTTCTTCTCTCGATGCATACGCATATACTAAATATGTAGCGCACCATCTATTTTTATATGTTTTGCATGCCAAAAAATGGCATAGTATTGTCACTACACTATCATTTGTTAACTGTAAGAACATATAATAATGAAACGCTTGCAATAAACTATGTCTTATCTAATAAGTTCGCGTTTGACCGCGATCTGTCCTAATTTTAAGCGGAGATTTTCAAGCTTATAATATCACAAACATAAATCGCTGTTTCTTATGATGTAAGCTGTACCATTAAGCGTTAAGAGATAATTATACTATCACCAAGGTGGCGTGTCGCGGGGGGAGGCAGCGACGTCCCCTGTGACGTGAGCCCGCACATATGGCACAGCACTAATTAGAAGAGCACCATAAGGGCGCGTTCACACAGATTAGACACTACATTCGGGTAGAAATCTTTAGGTGTAAATGAGGTGTAGATGACCAAATATAATCTGCAAAGATTCTATATTCATTCTCAAAGCGGAACATTGGGCACATATGTGCAGACCTGGGACTGGGATTAAAAGAGAACCATATACTAGAACGGTGATAATTTCGCTTTTATTATCAAATCAGGACTAAACACTTGAATGATGATAACAATTATTCGCCTCTGCTCCTATTTTTGATATAATAATGTTACAAGTTACAACTTAGGGCCCGACAAAGACAAATTCTACGTACAAATCTGTAAAAGCACATTTTATTACCTGTCGGCATTTAAAAATGTAATCCCTTTATTCTTGTATGTCTTTCAAGACCACAGGCCATAAAAATGGCCCGGACATTTGGAGGGCTTGCGTGGAGCCATGGACAGGCCAACACGTAGAGGCCCATTGACAAGTGTAATGTAAATGTTGCGTGACACTGACCAGCGATTATCCCTGTGTACACCATATAATAAGGCACCCAAGGATAAGCCCCGGGCAATGTAGGACTATTATGGGAAATGAGGCCAAAAAGTACCGGGCTATTGGGGTGAACTGCTAGTGGTACTAGGGGTCTGGCAATATGTCCAATTCTTTTATTTATCACTAGCTTCTGCCCGCGACTTCATCCACGTGGAGAGTTTTTTTAACTATCCCACGGGAACTCCGTAATTGTTCGAGATCAAAAGTATCCTATATGTTGACCAGGGATATGAGCTTCCACCATACAAAATTTCATTTAAATCGATAGAGTCGTTTCGGAGATTAGCCGGTACAAACAGACAGACAAACAAAAAAATCTAAATTAGTTCTATTTCACTGCTTGCATTCCCCTGACTCGGTTTTTAGCATTTTGTTCATTGTACAAAAATTCGACCTCTACAGTTTTATTATATGTATATGATCCCGAAAAATTAAAGAGTTCCCGTGGGATAGTTAAAAAAACCGCACCACGCGGACGAAGTCGCGGGCATCAGCTAGTTTAATAATAATCTTATACCTAAATCACTGTGATCATTTCTCTATTTAAGAAACTTCTCTCATACTGTTTTATATCACAGCCTTCGACGTCTTACCTCACTGCAACGCAGAGGCTCCGGGTTCGATTCCTGCCTGGTATGGTAAATTTCGGAAACGATTTTTCTTCGTTATTTACCATGGTCCAGGTGTCTGGGATCGGCCCCATAATGGTCCGTTGTATATTACCCACAACACAAGCGTAACTTGCTTAATTTGGGAATATACAATATGTGTATTTGTGTGTCGATTATTACTATATATTATACATGAAACAGAATTTAATTTCAAGTTTAAATTAAATAAATTTAGCTACATAATTACACTTACTTGTGTCTCGGTAACATTCAATAACTTCGCCATATCAGCTCGTTCTCCTGAAGATAAGTACTTCTTGACTTCGAACAGCTTCTCCAGCTCGAAGATCTGTCTCCCCGTGAAGGTGGTTCTGGCTTTCTTCCGTCTCCCTGCTCCAGGATCTTCGCCTTCTTCACTGGTGAGGGACCCCTCACCGCCTAACGGAGATCTTACATCTTCCGTTGATTTCTTTCTTTTGATGAGTTTTGATGGATCTGGGGATAACGAAGAAAATATTTTATATTAAAAGTCTGAGTCAAAGTTTTACCCTTTCCAGAAAATAGAGTTATGTAGACGCTGCGAAAAAGGGTGTTTTTTTATTTTTATTGCAGAAGTTCAGCAGACAGGCAGACGGCCCTCTTGATGTTTAGCGGTTAACATCGTCTATGGACATTTGCAACACTCTCTTATGGGAGACTGGAACCTGGTCACTAATGCCGGAACACAACTCAAGCTTGCTATGGTGACATACTTGATCAGAGGTGGTAGCCATCCAGTCGGGCAAATGCCCTACCACCTGGCTGTGGGTTGTTTTCACGTTATTTAAAAATAAAAAAAATACTGAA
Organism: Dendrolimus houi; assembly: GCA_039645545.1. Taxonomy (NCBI): domain Eukaryota; kingdom Metazoa; phylum Arthropoda; class Insecta; order Lepidoptera; family Lasiocampidae; genus Dendrolimus; species Dendrolimus houi. The sequence continues at coordinate 843,502 of CM077137.1, read as the reverse complement.
CTATATATACATCGGGCAATGTATTAGCGTTGCCATTTTAGGAGGAATTGCGATCAGTCTTTTGGTAACGTTCCCCTCTGATAGCACTAGAATTTCTAAATTAATTTTAATTGAATGAATGGATAACTTTATTGCACATGCATAATGGTACAATGGGTGGTCTTCTTGCTAAGGTGATCTCCTCAAGACTACCCTACAGAACGATCATCTATTGCAAGAACTTTGTACCCCTTTTTACGAAGATTGCGCGGGTGGAGGAGTATGAAATTTCGCACACTTATAGTTTATATAGAGGAGTGCGGAATGCTAATATTTTACTAAAATTATGCACAAAAATACATTAAATCAATAAATATATTACAGACACTACCATGTATTTGACACACACACACGTATATATACTCTTTTGTTTATTGTTACAGTCAAATTAACAGTGTAGCCTTGGCGAAATCTGTGATTATAGAAGTAGAGGTCTTTGACAACAGAACCTTAATAATGTTCAAACTTATAATTTAAATTAATTGTGGTCGACGACTAGTATTAATGAACCAACATAATAAAACTACAACAACAAAAACAATACTCTTTATTGTACATCGACATAAGAAAAAATACACTTTATTGTCTTAAATATAAGGTAGGACATTGGGAGGTCTTATTGCTTAAATCAATTTCTTCCAGGCAACCTTTGGATGGACAAAATCTTGTTAAAAATTATCTGCTGGCATGCAGTATAATAATATACTATAAATGACAATAATTAAATATAATATGCAGTAATATACTGTTAAGTATTATTATAATAATAGAATGGATAGGTATAGCTATATAAATATATACGTACATACACATATATTATATACCTATACACAACAAATAATAAGCACATTATACATATGAATATATACTGAATATATTTAGAAATATCTATAATAATTAATATATAACCCATGTTGCCCCTGTCTTCTATGGCATTTTTTGGAGCCCATACAAGGAGTGGCGAGTCACCGTCTGCCCATTTTTCCAGGTTCCTTCAATATTGCGACGGGCAGACGCCATAGTCCCCAAATTCCCAGATCCCTAGTACCACTAGCAGTGCACTCCAATAGCCCGGTACTTTTTGTTCTCATTTCCCACAATAGTCCTACACTGGCCGGGGTTTGTCCTTGGGTGCATTATTATATGGTGTAGACAGGGGTAATCGCCGGTTAGTGTCACGTCACATTTACATTAAATTTGTCAAGGGGCCTCTACGTATTGGTCTTCCCATGGCCCCACGCAAGCCCTCCAAAAGTTTTGATCTTTAAAGACATATATTAATATATAATAAAGAATTAAGTTTAATTTTAAAATGTTGTCCACCCGCCACTATTACATTGATACTAATAAAAAGAGAAAAAGTGAATTAAAAGCAAGATTTTGTTTAAATACTTTAAAGCAGTGGTTCTTAACCGGTGGTCCCTGGAGGCATTCCAAGTGGTCCGCGAAGCCATCGTAATAAACAAGTGACGTTACGTGTTGTGTCGTGCCATCATAACGCCAACCGCGCAAAGAGAATGCAATCACAAAAATCTCATTAAATTTAAAATACGTAACTTACATTTTAAGATTTGTAAAATCTGTACATATAATAAAACTGTAGAGGTTGAATTTCTCTGTACAATGAAAAAAATGCTAAAAACCGAGTCAGGGGGATGTAAACAGTGAAATAGAACTAATTGAGATTTTTTAAATTTTATGTTTCTCTGTTTGTCTGTCTGTTTGTACCGGCTAATCTCCAAAACGACTGTACCGATTTAAATGAAATTTTGTATCGTGGTAAGCTTATATACCTGGTCAACATATAGGATACTTTTAATCCCGAAAAATTAAAGAGATCCCGTGGGATAGTTAAAAAATCGCACCACGCGGACAAAGTCGCGGGCATCAGCTATTAATAAATAAACGCATGCCAGTTCTAAAATTCTACGTGCTTTATTAGATAGAGACAAATACATAGAATCTATACATATACATAACCGACTGGGTGGTCCCTGGGAAGAAAGAAATTTGGTAAAATGGTCCCTCTTGACTTAAAGGTTAAGAACCACTGCTTTGAAGGATAATTTTTCAATCATCAGATAAGTTTGGAATAAACTATAACCTGAATGAATGTAAAAGTGAAATAGCTTAACTGTTTTATTCACGAAACGGAAATTTTTAATTTAGTCATGTTGTATTTTATTCCATAAATTACTTTTATCTGACGGTTGAAAAATCGGCCCTTAAAAGGAAAAATAACTTTGCAGTACATCAAACCTATATTTTGACACGTCATATTTTTATGTGTACAATTCTTTTGTACGTCTGTTTGTCACTGAATTCCTAAACTGCTGGGCCAATTTTAATGTAATTTTTTGACTGTGTATGAGTGGATCCTGGAGTGGTATAGATTCACAACTGGATCCGGTAGGTGGCGCTGCAATCAGGTTCTAGACTTGCATTCTTTCATGGCCGGACAAATAATACCTTTATATATCTACCTAAAACTATATTTTATCTATACAGATAAATAAAATCGTAGTGTCTGTTTGTAATTCTGAAAATGTAATTTTTACAATGTTTGTCTGTCTGCCTATCTGTCTGGATGTTGCGGAGAATCTCTGAAACGGCTGGACTGATTTTGACGGGAAATTCACTCACTGGCAGATAGCTGATGTTATAGGAAACAGATATAGATATATATATATATATTATATATATATATATATATATATATATATATATAGCCTAAATATTGTACTTGCTTATTTTGTCGAAATAGCTGAACGATTTCCACATGTCACTTTTTATGAGTCATAGAAAAGATTGGATACAGACGATAAAGGTTGATATTTCGTATGTATATCGGTACAAATGTTACCGTCAATCCGACCATTTAATGATGCGCAAGCGCAGTTGAAATAGTTGGCTCATCAAACACTTTTGGCGCAGACTACCGACCGACCCACTCCTGTCCATGTTCTTTTGATTACTATCACATCCACAGAGGTACAGTGGCAGTGACACTTCGTTCGCGTTGCCATGACGACTTATCTGGTAGTGTGTAACTGCGCAACATTCGTCAATCACGAAACAATGTCATTTATCGGAATAAATTGATACGAGACATAAGGAAGCTCTGTGTCGAGTTTCATTTCAATACGTTCAGTAGTGTTCACGTGATGCTCAACAGACAGACAAATTCTAAAACTTAATCTAAAATTCTAAAAAGTATTTTAAATTAACTAAAATTTATCTCGTAAGAAAAACAGGTTATTTTAAGTGAAAACTGTCGATGTCTAAAAGTTAGTCTTGATATCATATTCAAATTGAAATTGAAAAGTTTTTATTAAAAATAAGTTCCATTGGCGAACACTTTTAAGATCATACATGTAAGTCAAATTTAAATCTACTTCCTATACATATATGGGCAACAACCGGCCCGCTGTAAGATACGATCAGGCCCGCGAGACATTTTGAAAAAACCCAATTAAAAAAATATTACATTAGGTACTTATACTCACGAGAGTAACAGTGAGGCGGCAAACATCAAATCCTATGATGTTTTCCGCCTCACAATCGGCGCCTCAATCAACACATCGTACAAGACTGACTGACGATAATTTGGAAAATTCTTTACGTCTTTGTATCAGTGGAATTAATCCAAATATCGATGGATTAGTTTCCCAAATTCAAGCTCAATTGTCGCATTGATTTCGCTGTATTCAACTTTCGTAGTTTGTAACAATTGTTCATTTCATTTTGTCATTTTAATAAATTGTACTATAATAACATTGTCGTATTATTTCAGGTCTAATATATATCACAAACAATTATCACTACTTTAAAATGCACTAAGTACTTTTAAACGCGGCCCGCGAACGTATTTGCACGCTAAAGTTTAGCCCTCAACATGTCAAAGATTGTCCATACCTGTTCTACACCATGCAAGACACGCTTATCTTTTAGACAATGTTCCTGTTTTAATATTCATATTATTTTTTTCATATCAAATTAATTACAGTTTTTTTTAAACACAACATAAAAAACCACATGTATTTAAAGACAGGACTCCAGAGGCAGCAACCTGGAACCTTCCTGTTTTTATTATTATCCTCATTTAAATCTGCTAAGACGTTCCGAGCGTACCTATTCTAGACTTTCGCGCTGGTAAATGACTGTTAGTTCAGGTAGTGATGATTAAGTGAAATATTGTAGAACAAAGTCTAACTCCAGATATTAAAACTCAAACTCAAATATCTTGAAAAATTAAACCACACTAAAAAAGACTTAATAAATAAATAGTATTATAAACCACTGTCGGTGGGGAGCATTCCTAAAATGCTGGCCGCATTCCTACGTTGTATGGTAACGCTAATCCGTTGTCCTAATTATAGACCAATCCTTTGGTCACGCGACACTTCTTTCTATCGCCTTGAAAGGTCTCTACAAAGTTGATAAGCCTCACGACCCCATGGCCCCAAAGTCTTCCAAGTTCTTCCTTTCAAAGTCATCCCATCACCGATGGATGCATATTTGCGGCGTACTACCAGGACTTCTTGAAGTGTGACAGCTCCTCCGACAGTGACGGCTGTGTTTGGAAGATGGGAAGACGCTAACATATCGACACATATCGCGTCCCATACTAAGGGCGTCCCATCTTCCATGGTACCAACGACATTCCGCCTGGTCAGTGGTTCAAGTACAGCTAGTACCCCAAAGTGACAAAAAACTGGCGGATAGTGTCGTCGATTGCTTGCTTGCACTCCAGGTATTAATTTACTCAAGAAAGGTACGATTGAGCAAAATTTGTGATAATGAAATACTATAATACTTATAACATATTATTTATCCTGAAGGGATCCCGGCTAAGTGGAGGAGCGAGATGGAATGCTACTCCGTCTCAAAGGAAAATCTTCCAGCGAGGCTAGCGTTGTTCTTCGCAGACCTAAACCCATCTGTTATCGTTGAAAATTTGTATATATTCTTTGTACATTTCGGGAAACGTTTGCGACCTCAATTATTGCACAGCGCCATCTATTGGCTTGTAAGTGTTTCATTACAATTCCTAGTAGTCCTCCTTACCTTAAGGAACGTTTTGAATTCCTTCGCCTTTCTCCTTCCCACAATTTGCGCACTCATACGTATTGTAAACTCACTACACCTGCGCACACTTCATCCTTTTATGATAACTCTTTTACGGTACAAGCTGTTAAACTTTGGAATGCGCTGCCTCTTACTGTCAGAGAGGCCAAAACATCGCCTACATTTAAGAACGCACTCAGAAAACACTACATTTCTTAAATACTTATGCCTAATTCTTATACTATAGACTAATTAATATCTTATAAATATGTTTGTATATATTTAATTTATAAAGTAATTTAAGTATGTTTAAGATATACCTACATCGCCAGATTAGGTTAAATTATTCCTTAGGTTAGGTCGCCTGGAAGAGATTGCTTTAAGCGATAAGGCCGCCTACTGTTTCTACCATGACAATATTGTAATTGTGTATTTTTGAAATTGTATATTTGGTTAGCAATAAAATGTTATCTATCTATCTATCTATAATAACAGCTACTGCTGGGCTCAGGCTTCCGATTTATAGAGAATTTAAACGCCACGCTTGGCAACGCGGTTTGGCGGGTTTGACACATCGGTTATATAGATGTGCAGGTTTAATCAGGGTGTTTTTCTTCACCGTTATCACTTCGTAATTATAACAATATGCACATTAGGTCAGAAAACTACCTAAAGGCCACTAAGTGGTGCATTTTTTCCGGCCAGTCCTTTGAATTTGGGACGCGAGCGCCAAGTGCTAAGCTACCACGGCTCTGACTCCAGATATTAATTTACTCAAGAAGGAAACGTGTCTGACTGACTCTACATAGACAAATTTTGAGATGAATTAACAGACAAAAATTTGTGATATTATTACTATAATAATAAAAAATATGTGTGTGTGCAGTTCACACGCAGAAGAAGAAGTGAAACGAAGTGTGACAAGGGGTGGGAGGAATTTGAAATTTCGTGACGTCACATTTCATATATTATACCGTTATAATATAGTTAAGCTTCAAAACACGAAATTTGAAGTATTAACGAAAAACTTCAAAACATTTCCAACTATCTGTATGAGCATAGTGTTTAAATGATTAAATATGATGTATTATATCTCATTCTCTCGCACGCTAAGTCCATATAGACTTACGTGTTAATCTTTTTTATTGTCGCTTTTTCGTTTCATCGAGTTTTAAATCACAACGATTCTAAAGAAGTTTTACTTCTTGAAAATTTGTGTGTGTGTGTGTGTGCAGTTCACACGCAGTAGAAGTGAAACTTCAGAAAAGTAGCCTACGAGAGAATGAGATAAATATAGAATATCAGGAGAATTAGGATAATTATAAGCTTTATTATTTTTACCATAGCATTTACCAAGTTCATAGATTATTTTATATTTTAATGCAAAATATTACATTTCATATAAAACATATTTAAGATATGGGATTCAATCTAAATTACAATTTAAATAACTACAATAAAGTTCAAAATTCAATGCACTGTTACGCACAGTTTCCTTTGATCTACGTATAAAAAGAGTACCTGCATTAATTATATACACATAGAGCTAAAATTCATTCTAAATCTTTTAAGTTTTATTTATACGCGAAGAATAATACTAACGCATATGTGTTATATCTCTAATTAAATAAGGTTGAATTTTATGTGTTTACCTCTTTTTCGTATCACCGAGTTTCAAATCACAACGATTCTAAAGTAGTTTCACTTCAGAAATTAAATAAGTCCTAAGAAAACGCGGTAGGGATCGCGGCTAGTTTATAACAGAACACATTTGACAACCCCTACCGATGTATTTCGATATCCTCATTAACCCGTCATTTAGCACAGTGAGCTCTAAATCACATCTTAATGATGCTCACACGTATTGTAAATTCATCAAGTTTTTATTGTTCCTAACATTCTCATGAATGTTCTTTTACTTTTTACGGTTAGCTGATTTATCGATCGATCCATCGAAACTGTAGAGTTGCGACACACATAAGTTTTAAGCAACATTTTAACGGTTTTAAGCGCAGCATTTTATTTGATTTTTATTTTGACGTTTCGGCCACTTTTCAGTAGCTGTGGTGAGAAGACAAAGATATCAAGTGCCAATGATTAATTTAAAGTTATCATTTTGCCTATCATTTTCTTTTCTTCGATTAATAACTTATTTAATTTTTATTTTTGTTAATAGAGTAGAATAGAATATACTTTATTGTACAATAAAATGTATGAAACAATACACAAAAAAGCTTAGAATTAAGTACAAATGGCGGCCTTATCGCTGGCAGCGATCTCTTCCAGACAGCCTAGGGATAGAGAGAGAGAAAAATGATACTATATATTATTATTATATATATACATATATATATATATATATATATATATATATATATATATATATATATATATATATATATCGTAGTTTGCGATATAATTGTAAAAGAATTCGTAAAGTAATATCTGATATGCGAGGTCGGTGTGGCCGTGATGGGTAATATGAAGGTATTTAATAAATTGAAACTATGAATTTGTCGTGCTAAGAACATACTGTGACTTTAAATTGAGGGTACTTATGTTTTTCTTAAAGTACCTGCACTTGATTTTATTAAGTGATGTTTTAGTTTAATGAAAACTGGGTTGTATTTATATGATGGGATTTATATTGTTGAGCACTTTATAAATGTTTTTAGGATTTTTAATAACCTTTGTAATAAGTTTCAGTTTACCGGATTACTAAAGGGTAAACGCTGTGTTGTTGGTTCGACAATATGAAAGGAAGTGAAATCGCCTAAACGGGGTATTCGACATTCTACATTCGTCGGTTGAAGAGAGCGAAAGCTCTGTTGGACAAGGAGCACATAATATGTTGTGGTCAATAATTACTGTCCGATAATAGCAGTATTCTTTGAGGGCAAATTGCTGCTCGACACCTGACAAGCGTGGAGGCAACTGTTGGAGTTGTCCTAATATTTCTGTGTATTATTTTGCTGTATTTAATATTGTAATTGTAATAAGTCTAGTTTAATAAACTTTGATTATAATATTTCAGATTACTATTGTGTTATTCGTCTCACGCTTGAGCAGACATATATATATATACTTTTATAGTAGTTATTTAATCTATGGCAACCTAATCTAAAAAGTTAATAAAATAATAATAATAATTAAATAAAGTACGCAAAGATATTACCATCGTATACATTCGGACACCAAAAGAAACGCGAGTGAAATCGGTGGTAATAACTAGTTTAACAAAAGAAACTACAAAATGTTTGTTATTAACAATCGCATAACTCACTCACACATTGTCACATGATAATAAAGTGAATTGATTCATAATGTTCGTAATACGCGCGACGCGTCGCAATGCACACATGCGTCGCACGTGGGAAAAGCGCGCTGTGCTGCGCTTGCGCAGGTTCTACGTAATATACGGTAAGGTTACTGTAATCTTTAAATGTCTCTATGACAGGTAGATTGGATAAATGACTTTATGAAGTTTCAATCAATTTTTCAATTTATTTACAGTATAATTTTTCCGTCTAGGAATAAAGAAGGAACAATAATAACGGACCATAAACATCCCACTGCTGGGCTCGGGCTTCCCACTATTAGGGAACGGACAGTATAACCGCCGCGCTTGTCCAAGGCGGCTTGGCAAGTTTGACACTTCGGTTATCTCGATGTGCAGGTTTCATTAAAATGTTTTCCTTCACCGTTGATAGCGCGTGGTAATTGTAACAATATGTACATTAGGTCGAAAAAATGCCTAAGAGGTGCTTGCGTTCCAGTGACGATTCGAACACGCGCTCGTTGAATTTGGGACGCGTGTACTAGCCATTACGCTACCACGACTTTTTAAAGAAGTAATACTATATTATAATATGATACTAATTCCTGCATCAGGGCTGGCTGTCGTACAAGGCGACGAAACACTCACAGCAGACATGCCGACGGCTCACCTGATGGAAAGTGGTTACCGTCGCCTATGGACATTTGCAATACTATCGTCTTCAGCCAATTACCGTCCACTGCTGGATGTAGGCCTATCCAAGTCTGCGCCAGTCATCGCAGTCCTCCACCTTCCTCATTCAGCACCTACTGGCGACCTTGCGTGACCGACGACCTCGAGACCTCCGGGACTCGTCTGCTCACTGCTGCCCACTGCCACTTCAACTTGCTAAATTGCAATACCATAGATGCTATCAATTTTTTGACAGCCTCGAAGGGAGTAGAATTCCGATATCCCACTTCTTCTCCCATCCCATCCACCAACTCTAATCCCATAACCCTCGGTTGGCTTCGCTGGTGATTGTTTGGTGATGGAAACGTCTACAGGTGACGTAATTATAATTTATATTCGTAATAATTTGAGTGCCTACAAGCAGTATAAGGATATTCACAATTTCAACACCAGGCATTGTAATAGACTGATATTGCCATCTTTTAGATTACAAAAAGTATTGTCCTCTTTCTTGGGGATTGGTATACGCTTCTTCAATAAGATTCCGAGTGAAATGTTAGATCTGCCTTTCACTAAATTCAAAACCAAATTAAAAAGTATCTTGCTAAAAAAGGGATACTACACTACTGAAGAATACTTAAATGACAAAAATTCATTTACATAGCAGCTCGCTCTAACATCTCATACTATATTTTGTATAATGTTATCTTGCCAAGCTTGTAAGGGATTTATGGAGATATATTGCAGCATAACATTTTAGTACGTCATATCATTATTATAACTTTGATAATATTTTTCTTTCCTCTTATTGTGTCTTGGTCTTATTGAGTATGCACTGTTTGCTACAACTCCATTAATTCTTCAAAAAGTAATTCTGTAACATACTTCTGTATAAAACTTATTAAAAAAACAACTTGAGATATAAATAGAATAAGAAACTTAAAGAAAAACATTATTTAGCTAGACGTGTTGCTGGGGAGTTTCTTGCCGCTTCTTCTCCTTAACAGCAATAACACGTTGTGAAGCGGTACACATAGAATAGGAAGAAAAATTAAATTTTAACTTATATATTTATATGACCTTCAAAAAGTGTTCTCCAGTGGAACTTATTTTGAATAAAAAACTTTGAATTTGAATTTGAATTTGAATTTGACGTAACCACTTTCAAAGAGTTAAGCCATCTGCCTGTATGCAAGTTTCCCAATAAAAAAGAGGGATACCTTGCTATAATTTTTTTGAGGACGATAGGCGGCGACAAGGGCAGATCCTTGGGGGGATAGTTCGCGACCCGTGTGTGGGATTCGCCAGGTCGGAGCTGGCACTAGCATGCCCAGTTGGAACTGGTGCCTTGCTCTTGCCACTCTTCAGTTAGGGATACCCACTAAAACCCCTGCGTGCTCCGTCCTGCGCCTTATGCCAGGGCTACGGGTATATGACCTAGCCCTCGCAGGCGTGGGCCTCGCAAGGCCACTTCCACTACCGGAGGACTACTTTTGTCCTTCGACATCTTCCATGTCTACTCCAGCGGGGCGGTGGAGGGCGAGGTGGGCGCGACCTTGATTCTATTGCTGTAATCAACTTTCACACAACAATCTTAACAACACACAACAATGCTGTAACAATACTCCAGCCCCGGATCTTGAATTATTCGAGGGGGGGGCAAAAACTGACAAATGTCGCCCCCGCTCGCCTATATTTTCAGCCATGAGACCCCCACCGATGGACACGCGTGCGTGTGTGATTTTTGACCTATGGCCTACGCACCCTACGAATAGTGATTTAAGTGCTTAAAGTACTGGACGTCTCAGTGGTCAAAGTTGCGGTAATGATGAGTTGTGTATTTGTCTGCGAAGTTTGAATTTGCCGCCATTTGAATTGAACCCCGGGGCTTGCCGCCCCCTACATCCGGCCCTGCAATATTCTAGACCGGGATGATAGTCATCCGGATGGATAAATACCCCACCATCGGGCTGTGGGTTGTTTTGTCCCTTCGGATCTGTACATATTTGACGGAAAATGCGTCGAGCGTATCATCAGTCTCGTATATTCGGTCAAATTAGACCTGCCGCATTACGCATTCATTCGCGTTTTACGTTCAGCATCTACAGAGCGTGTTGTGTGACTATTATTTTAATACGAAGAAGAATGAATGAAGAAATCTATTTTTTTTAGATTTCGTATCTGTTTGTCGGTTTGTTGCATCGTGTTCTCCATCGTGTATATAGCGTATTCTAGTTGTTTTTTTTTAAATAACTTCAATGTTAAAACTGTCAAATGCTCATTGTTAAAAAATATTAAGACAGATGGCATGTTTAGAATTTTATAATATTATAGATGTGTTCTATTTTGACGTTACGCGACCGATAAATACGCGATGCATTTCCCGTCAGATGTTACAGACTCTTCATAGGATAGGTCACCCGTATGTAGAGATTAGTATGCTTTCTCCGTTACTGTATGTATAAAAATATAATTAAACCGCTCCCCGCTCCGCTCATGAACACGACCTCTTCCGTATCAACGTGCTGAGTGGTGCACTTGTTGAATCACACGGCACGGCTTTCATTATATCAATTACAATTAACGATTACTCGGAAAGCGTTTATGGCTTATTTCATATAATTACATAATTTGATCACAACATACTTATTAAGTATGTCTTTATGCTTACTTCTTATACATATACATGTACATAAAATAGGAAGCAAAATTAAATTTTAAATTATATGTATGACCTGCAAAAAGTGTTCTTCAGTGGAACTTATTTTGAATAAAAACTTTTGAATTTGAGTTATTATAAAATAGTGTTAAATTCTTGTATCTATCTATACAAATAACTGGTAAGTGGCAATAATGCTTTAGCCGATTTGAATTCAAATTTAATTTTTTGTATTAGTCGCCAGGGGGTAGGGCATTTGCCCGTCTGGATGGCTACCAGCCCTGGTCTAGAGGATACCGCCATAACCACTTTGAGTTGTGTTCCGGCATCAGTGGCCCAGGTTTCAGTTTCTCCTTCCAGGACGGCAGCACATTGGCAGCACCTCTGGTATTGCTAATGCCCATAGGCGACGGTGACCACTTTCCATCACAGTCAAACAGTTATACCCTGTCCAACCGTTTATTTTACGTTTGACAAATCGATTATTGACCAAATAGTAAATGGCCTAAAGCGTTACCAATAAAAGTATCTAAAAAATCAAAAATTAATACTTTCTATAACATCTTGAAGTGGTGAAGTAAAACATGACTAATTGTCATGTCTATATAATAATAATAAAAAAACTAAGCATAAAAAAATTAAAATCGTCCCCAATGAACGGAGAAATCGCCAACTAACAGATATCAAAAACATACATCGAATTGAGAAGTTCCTCCTTTTTAAAGACGATTATAAGCGTGTTGTTGTGTGTGTTTGTTTGTATGTGTGCATGAGTACGTGCGTGAGTTTTTATATATGTCCCATATTACTTTTAATACAATTGGATTTTTTTCTTATATAACTTTAGTGTATATCTGTTTATTATCGTAAATAAATAAAATAAAATATAATTAAAAATCAAGTATCTTTGTCAATACATTTTAATCAATTTATCGCACTTATAAATGTAATATTAGCTAAAAAATACGTAATAAATACAGTATATAACCCACATGTTAAAATCTAAAACTGGTATAAATGCAAATTTACGACTTATTAAATCGAAATAAATGTTGTGTTAACTTTTAATTAATAAATAAACTTTATTTGCAGTAACAAAAAACAGCTAGGTAGCATAACAAAAATTTTATATGTAGTACAGCATAAATATGTTTGTGATTGAGACCGAAACTAAGAATAATTTGGTATCTTCGGCCTCAGGAATTAAAACATAATCATTTCAAAACGATTAAATTTAGAATTTAGCTATGATAATGGTTGTTCTTAGTCTATGCATTAGATGACCTAAGGAACATCACTATTACGTCGCCTGAAGCAATGAAGTAGTAGTCAGGGGCGGATTTACATTTGCCGCCTGTAGGCTATTCAAATTTTGCCACCTCTACCGCCCTCTACAAATAGATACCATAGTTCACAATCATAGTAAATACTTTTTTTTTCAATGAAATTATTACTTTGTGCTTTGTGTACTATCGTCTTAATTAAACAACCTTTTTTCCAGTAATTAGTAGATTTTGTGAAGCAGAGGATTGATGGGTTTGTTTCTGCCGTAACCAAAAGCGACTACTCAAATTGTAGAAAAAATTATGTAATTGGTGAAGCATATTTTATTACATGTTGGATTGTTTGTGCGGACTTAATAAGAATTATATTATTAAGTCTTAGAATTTCTGTTAGACACAAAAAGCATTGGCCTCAAATTTGCCGCCCCTCCAAAATCAGCCACCCTAGGCTCCAGCCTACTCAGTCTATAAGTAAATCCGCCACTGGTAGTAGTAATACAATTGTGACATTTGTAGAATGTGAAATCTACTGTCAAAAATGCGCAACTTTTTAGGGGTCATCCACAAAATACGTCATACGAATTTCATAGTTTTTTGACCCGTCCCCCGTCCTTGTCACAGCTGGTCTCGTGCTTCTGCTGCTTTCATGCCTCTATGAAAGTTTTTTGTGACACGCACTTGGCTAGTTTAAATATGCTATCTCATAATCCAAAAAATAAATCAATATACTCCAAATTTGACAAATTAACTTTAAATATTTAGCTTTCAACTCTAGCATAGCTTTTAATAGGTTAATAAATTATGGCAACTCTAAACTTAGAACACTCTTTTGATGTTGGTCGGGTAATTTAGTGGCTATTAGCGGCCGTCGGTTTGCGGTGGTTTATGGGCCCCGCCGGGTAACGGACATTGTTGTTTCCAAGCCTCCGTTTGTCTTATTAGCTCCTGGTACATTACTACTTTAAATACCGTATGGGTTATAAAGTTTACTTACAAACTATGAAGTTGTTTTTAGTAGCTAATAATTTAATTCCTACGTACGTAGAATATATATCTCAGTCTTTTATAACAACCAAAATTCTAGTAGTGTTTGTCTTTATGGATACTTCTAATACATATATTGTAGAGTCAATACCTTCTTATGAGTTATTCTCTCTTAGTACATTTATATTTGACTTATGGAGTTTTGAATTATGAAATTATTTTTTTGGGTATGCTATAAATATTTGATACCATTGTATTATTAGATAGACACCTAATTCTTGAGGTTGATTAAAAAAAAAAGCCAAGATTGCAAGCATAATGTTTGTACTAATAATGTATTAGTATTTATTTTAAAGATACTGGGTAATTATACATTGTTGTTTCAATATCTCCTTAGGTGTTTTTTTCTTTGTACATCCTGTTTCGCTGTGCTACTAGTAGCTATAAAATTTGTACCTTTAATAGACAAATGATCTATGTATGTTTTGATTTTGTTAATATAGGAAACACACCAAACATTGCTCAATCACGATGGACTAATAATATATAACTATAACACTGGACTCTGTTTACTATTTCAACAATTAATAAGGTTGTTTATTTGTATACTAACAAATTTGGAAAATATTTTTCCTTACCTCCTTTTGTCTTATTAGCTCCTAGTACATTTTTACTTTATACACCGTATATGCTTTGAGTTTCTAAATTATAGTTTCCTTGTATGGCAGTCATAGAATATTTTTAAATTAAAAATGCGACAGATGTTTACACTTTTTATTTGTCGATGTGTAAAACCTAACGACCCGGCTTGGACGAACATTATTGACTGATAGTAGCAAGTAATTCAGTTAACAATTAAAACTAATAGAGTAATGTTTAATATAATTTACATAACTAGCTGTATTATTCTAATTTCATCCAAATACGTTCAGTAGTTTTTGAATGAAAGAGTAACGAACATTCGTTCATTCCTCACAAACTTTAACAGATACTAATAGAATTTCCTTATAACCGCTTCCTAGAAAGTTACAACCAAACTTAAATGAACTTTGCATCAATGAAAAGCACCTAACAAATAAGAAGAACATTTTCCAGTAAAGAAAAACATAAATTAACAATTTCCGCTACTATAAAGCCCTAAAAACCGACCCACAGGTGTCTCGCATCCCGCCAGTTGTGTATATATAAATTTTTGTACGTCTGTTTGTTTAGCCGACGTGTACAAACACGTTATGTTTTACACCGCGGTTCGCTCGCACTTTTATTGGCACCATTGGCTTTTTTATCGTCGAAACAAAATTGAAATGTTTGTCCGTATGTCAGTCTATTAGAGTTATGGCTTTTTCGCTTTATTATGTAGTTTTAGTGTTGTGTTTTAACCGAGTTTTGAGAAAGGAGGATGTTCATTTGGGTTTTTGTTTTGAGAAAAGTTTTATTCGGTAGTTTTAGCTCCGGAAATCTTTTTTTTATATATATATATTCCACTGTTGGGCTAGTCTGCCCATTTTTAAGAGAACAGATAGTATATCCGCCACGTTTGTTCTAGGCGGATTGGTGGGTTTCACACATTATTTATCTCGGTGTGCAAGTTTTATAATGATATATATATATATATATGTAAGAATACATAAATGAGGTCAAAAAATTACCGAAATGATACATGTTTCCCTAACAGGATTCGAACCCACGTCTTTTTCAAAACGGTTGAGAAGCGAGCGTATTAGCGAATAAGCTATAATAGCTTACACTTATCTACTTACATAAATAGGAAGTTTGTTTATTCGCTTACTAGTCTTTCTTTCTCGTGGTAATTATACAATGAATTTTAAAAAGATCAAGGATCTAATGGACCGGTGGATTCCGAAAATGCATTTCTTAACATTTTTTGTCTGTCTCTTAGACAATTACCGTGAAACTCATGAATGAATTTAAATGAAATTCGACAGAAAGTTAGCTTATATCTTGGATCAATACTTAGGACACTTTTTATCCTGATTAATGATAAAATGTTTATTCTTTAGTATAAATACAATATACGTCGAAAAGAGCCTATGTGGGCAGACCAACGGGATGGCGACCAGTTGGTCGGCCTAGATATCGCTGGAGCGACGTAATGGAGGCTGATCTGCGCGAGCTTCAAGCCTATGACTGACAGGTCAGCGCTGAGTAGAAAGGAGCAGAGTATTCTCGTTTCGGAGGCCAGGACTCGTTGAGCCGTAGCAGTTATTAAGTAATAAATAAAACCGTAGCAGTCAGTTAGTCATAAATACAACCATAGCAGTTAGTTAGTTATAAATACAATCGTAGCAGTTAGTTAGTTATAAATACAACCGTAGCAGTTAGTTAGTTATAAATACAACCGTAGCAGTTAGTTAGTTATAAATACAACGGTAGCAGTAAGTTAGTTATAGATATAATATTCTTTATATATTTATTCACAGTGGTTCTATAAGCAACGAGCAGTGAATGCCTCAATGTCAATTCAATTAAATCTGTGCGAAGTGGGGGCAGTATTCCGTTTATAGAGCGGCCGATAGTCTAAACAAGGGGCCGGCAGCGACAAATTAAACCATCAGCGACAGGGTTCACTACATCGGGCGATGCGCAAATAATAGCGCAAAGCACTATAGGGTTGCTAATGCAGTTATTACTATCGTTCACTCTTTCCTGTTCCGTACTCAAAATCTCCCCTCTCTACCCACTTCCCAATATTTAAATAGAAACTCAAAATCAATCCATCCGCGCGGCGACGTTTGTATAATTTTAAAATAATCAAATTTAGAAGATGTGAGAATGTTATACTGGTGCCTGCTCATTTAATCTATCTGAGGAATAAAGAAAAACTTTGTATGCACCTTGCAAAAACAACTTTACTGTGTAAGAGTATATATAGTATGCATTGCACAAAAAATATATAATAAAATCCCAAAAGAGCTGAAAGCTTTGAAAACTAAATTTAAATCACAATTTAAAAAAGTACTAATAAGAACAAGCTACTACAGTGTAACTGAGTTCCTCAATGATAACTTTTAAATGTAAGTGATAAGTTAGAATATTAAGTGTTTAAATATATTTATAATATTTGTATCATATAAATATCATGAGAAACATATCTAAATTTAAATTGTTTGTTGTAATTGGCACCGACTTCGAGATATTGTAGAAATAATTTATTTATGCTTTTTAGTTTGTAGTCGGTTTTGTTTTTAACGAATGCACACGCCTTTACACGCCTTTTAGAAAAAGGTAGAATATTCTGGAAGGAAAAGACAGAGATAGATGGATGTTTAGAAAGGGATAGATAGTGATTAAAAGAATAAAGAAATTATGGCTTCTAGATTTTTAAAATTTTCACTGCCAACCCTAACTAAGTAAGGTATATTCATCAACCATCAACGACTATAAAACGCCGCGTTCCGTTTTCAATAGTCGCAATAAAAGCGAATTAGCATCGGCGCATGCGCATTAATCCCAACAAAATACTCCTTGAAACTAAATGACAACTTGGCAGCACTGCACAGCTGTGCACCAATAGCTTATTGCTTGCAATTATAGCATACTTATCCCCGACACTCCAGGAAGACCTCTCAATGTATTAATACGAAGCAATTAAGTCGATTATTCATTGGCAATCAATTTCAGAACTGCGAATTTATTTTGGTAACAATTTACAGATATTTATTGTAATTTACAATCTTATTTCGTACCCTTAGGTGATTGTTAGAACTTCCTTATTGCTTGGCAATAAAGTTTACATTTGAATGGCAGTGCATGTTTGAATAATTTTGCTTAATAACCGATCCAATCTTTGACTTGGAGATCAAAGTTGTTAATATAACTACAAAATGCAATTTGAGTCTTAAAGCTTCATTGGAAGGTAGAAAATTATATGATTCAGCCAAAGTGCTAAAACTAAGCATTCGCTTGCAATAACTATTGTTTTATGGCCGGTATATAGTAAGATATAGATCTTATTATTTATTGACTTGCCATCACTTGAATTTTGACATTACGTATGGAGCTTGTGTTAAATTTGAATGGGTAGTAAGGCAAATGAACGATCGGTAAGATATAGGAATCGGGCCTTATTGGATGCTTTGGTCAAATGTGGATTTCCTCTCTTTACCTGATTGATTTTTGCTTTCATTTTGAGCATATAATGAACCCCAATGAATAAATGTTCAAATTTGATTATTCAGCCGAACAGGAGAAAAACAAGGAGGATATGGCGGGAATTTAAATGGTAATTTATTACTGTACAGTTCTATTTTCAAAAATGCATAATATTGTTTTAAAATGAATTGGGTTTTTATTACTAAGAGTTTACTCCTTAAAAATCGATTTTCGTATAATTTTTGATTTTCTCCAGGTGGTAGGGCATTTGCCCGACTGGATGTCTACCACCGCTGGTCTAAAGTACGTCGCCATAACAACCTTGAGTTGTGTTCCGGCATTAGTGACCAGGTTCCAGTCTCCCTTAAGAGAGCAGCAGCGCATTTGTAGCACCTTTGGTGTTGCAAATGTCCATAGGCGATGGTAACCGCTTTCCATCAAGTGGGCCGTCTGCCTGCCTGCGTTACGTTTTTGTCATTACATACAATTTCGAATTTTAATGCCATGAAATTAGATCTAAAATAAAATCCATCAGCGTAAAATACGGTGTTTTAAAATACGAAGTTCTTGTAAATGTCATTATTCGGCCGCAGAATTGCACATTAAAAGACAATC
This sequence comes from Dendrolimus houi, assembly GCA_039645545.1. Lineage (NCBI taxonomy): Eukaryota > Metazoa > Arthropoda > Insecta > Lepidoptera > Lasiocampidae > Dendrolimus > Dendrolimus houi. The sequence goes on along the minus strand of CM077137.1, from coordinate 824,793 downwards.
GTATTTAAGGAGTAAACGCCAGTCGTGCGTCGCAGCTGACACACAATTTTTTCCTAGCTATTGGACAGTCCTCCACAACCAATCTGGGAAACCTTAAATGGTGACGTAGACTGCATACTGTGTGTGTTTGTCTACTTATTTACCATCTAAACCCGGTTAACACTTCACTGTGACTCTTTCTTCATTTGTCTTTTGTTTTCTATTTTTTTTCTAATACACCTGGTTCGTTAGTGTGTGTGGCCCGACTGTGGCCAAATACGTCTTGTTTACAGCGTTAAAAATAATGCCATTAATGATTAGTTACATTAGTGTATATATGTGTATATATGGTATGTACCTTATCTGACAATATTCAACATCATTAACTGTTAATAACTATATCGCATCACAAATAACGCATTAAGCGCTGCATTTGCGTGAAACGATCTATAACTTTAACACTATCAAAGCATTATGTCATGAATTCATTTATAGCAAATTGTATGTAATAAAATGTGTAATATTTTTTATCCCGGTAGTCCCGCGGGAATTGTCCCGGGAGTGGTTTGTAGTTCTTCACAGTTCACAATTATTGCAAAAACGAGCTGACATTCTTTTTTAAATTCTGTGGTACATTGTGTCCCGGGAATCCCGCGGGAATTTCAAGTCAAGCGTGAACGAAGTTGCAGGCATATCCTAGTATTATATAAAGATTTATAATATGATACTATTTACTTTTAATTAGGAATACATTATTTTTTCTCTGTATTATAATTTAAATATTGAATTATAATGAACCTTTAATTTAATCGTTATTTAAGCTATCTGGGTGCGCCCGGAAGTTAATTAAGCAATGACCCCACCCCAATTAACGGTAGCAATAACTTAAACCCTTTTCTCAATAAAAAACTTTAATATGCCACACACGAGCTGAAATAAAAGGATATTCCGCGAAGCTATAAACCGAATGAGTTGTAAATCAGAGTCAATTAAGCACAAGGGTTAGGATTGAGGGCCTACGTCTTTTGGCCGGGTTATTACTGTAGTATTATTCATGATTTTAATTATTCTTATAATTCTGGATATATCATTTATCCTTGTTAACTAGGTTGTGACTTTGTTAGATTTTACGTTAACTGCGAAACGTGGTCTAAGTGGCCCCGAAAGCGTTTCACTTGCGGTGCGGCTAAGAAAAACATAGACTTCTCTGTGGTGCGAAAGGCGTAACTTCACTTTTGATCCGTGTAGAAAAAAGATGAATATACATCTAAGTTTTGCTATTAAACAAAAGATTCGTGGTACACCTACCTTAATACGGGGCTTCCTTGACCTAGTACCACACAACACGAAACAGAATCCATAAACTGTTTTATATATAAGCCAGAAAGATTTAAGTTTCTTATGTTTACTAGGATTTTGTTGAAGAGCATTATACTTTAGCCCACGAAACTATTGTAAACTTTGTGAACTCTACACGTGGGAGTTCCCATTTTTTTTTTGTATTTAATTAACTAAGCCTGCGATAGAATGAGATACGAGTTTTACATTGTGCAACACAGATTAGAGAGTCAATAAGACCGATGGTAGGATAGGTCCAATTTGGACCGAAATAAAACTAATAATTATATTTTTTAGACTAAAATAGTAAAAAGTGTTACTTAAGAAGTTTATTTTGAATTATAATATGTTGGTGGATGTAGGCTAAAGGAATTATATTTATATTAATAAAAGTTAGACTAGAATTATCTGTGAGTATAATTTGTGAAGTTTCATTTCTACTGCGTGTGAGCTGCAGCCACATACAATGTTTTTTATTTTGTAATTGTTTATTTTATTTCATGAGTTCAGCAAACAGGCAGATGGCTCACCTGATGGAATGCGGATACCATCGCCCATGGAGATGGTGCTGCCTTTCTCTAAACGGAGACTGGAACCTGGCCACTAATGCCGGAACACAAGTCAAGCTTGTTGTGGCGGCATATTTGAGACCAGGGGTGGTAGCCGTCCAGGTGGTCAAATACCTTGCCACATGGCTGTGGGTTGATTTGTCGCCTCTTACGACAGGCCTCCCGGCCGCAGGAAGTTATGTTCCTTCTTCGTTCCTGCACCGATATTTTTTTATAATGCTGAAGGAATGCTTTTGCGTAGTACCTATACCCAGAGTGTGAGACTTCCAACGGCCGGTATTCCACTGTCTACAAAATCTACATAAAAGCCGAATGCGAAGCCGCGAGCTAGTATAAATAAATATATATTTAAATATAATAATAAAATACTCATGTATCAGGAGTGCCGGCAGAATTTCAAGTCATGCAACACATAATGACATAATCCGTCGGGCTCTTGTCACCGCCGGGGTACCTGCCGTTCTAGAACCGAACGGCTTGTGTCGCGACGATGGCAGGAGACCCTATGGTATGTCATTGGTGCCCTGGAGGATGGGTCGCCCTTTAGTACTATATACTCTGGCGACGTCCCATCTTTCGGCCACTAGCATGTCTGCTGGTACAGCTGCTGCACAGCAGGAGGCCCTAAAATGCCGCAAATATTTCGCCATGGGAAATGGTTACATATTATGCGGCTTTTGGGGTCGAGACCCTGGGACCATGGGGGCCTGAGGCGCACAAACTTTATCGAGACAGCGAAACGCCTGGTAGACGTCTCACGTGACCAAAAGACTGGTCTGTACCTCGGACAACGCATTAGCGTTCCCATTCAGCGAGGCAATGTGGCTCGTCTTTTGGGCACGTTTCCGACTGACAACGGTCTGGTAATAGATTTTATAGTTTAATTACATTTGTATATATAGTTTATTTCATTTATTTATAATTTAGTTCATTTTGAAATAAGATTAAATATTTTGTCTGTAAAAAAAGAAATGTAACCAAAATTTTATTTAAACTAAAAGGAATAACTAATAAGAAAAGAAGAAAGAAATAAAATACTAATCTAATTTATAAATAAATTAATATAAAGTATGTAGCAAACCGCTGCCAGAAGAGAGCGTGCCCAGAAGGCTGGCTGCATTGCCACACTATATGGCAATGCTAATTCGTTGCGCGAAATATAAACCAGCCTTCTGATCACGGGTTGTATCAAAGAGTTTGTTACAAATTTCTTTGAAGAAAGCCTTTGCCGATGGACCGCACGGACCTAAATTTTCAACTCCAAACGGCACCAATGTGTAAGCCCTTCCTAGGGTTCCATATTTGCGCCGTTTGAGATCTTCAGCCGTTGAAGCAGCGTTGCCAGCCCCCGACTTAGTCACTGGAAGATGTGATGCCGCCAGAGTGTCAACGCATGTCGCGTCCCACACAAGCGGCCTTCCCGTCCTCCAGGGAATAAGTCACATTCCATCCGGCCTCTTGCAATCGCTGGTCAGTGTCACACCACATTTAAATTAAATTTGTCTAAGGGCCCTCAACGTATTGGCCTTCCCATAGGCCTACGCAAGCCCTCGAAGAGTCTGGGCCATTTTTATGGATCGTGGTCTTCAAAGACATACAATTAGTATTGCACGTCATACCAAGTGACCATCCTATCCTTGATTATGCTGACGCCAGCTATCTAAATTTAACCCAAGAACAACTTAATAAACTTGAGCGCCTCCAAATTTTTCGCATAAAGTTCATATTTGGCCTGCGCAAGTATGACCATGTCTCTGAATTCCGAAAAAAACTCAAGTGGTTGCCAATTCGATTTCACCGGAATACTCACATCCTTTAGTTTCTCTATAGTATTTTATTTGTCCCAAGTACTCCTGATTACCTTAAACAACGTTTTGAATTTCTTTCGTGCTCTCATAATTTACGACCTTCTACTAAACTTAAATTGAACACTCCTGCGCATAACTCAACTTTTTACAACAATTCTTTTACTGTTAAGGCTATACAGCTTTGGAATACGCCTCCTGTTACTATCAGACAAGCAAAATCGCTAGCGATATTTAAAACCATGATCAAAAAATACTACCTGTCGTTGGAATATGATACTTAAATTCATTTATAAATATTTATATATTCTGTAGATATGTATTTGTATGGTATGTATATTAAGTATATATCTATGTAATATATAAAATATCTACATATATATATATATATATATATATATATATATATATCATTTATGTATTTATTATTAAAATGTAAGTAGTTCGTACTATATGTTACGTATACCACCATCGCCATTATCATCTCACTTCATTCCTGGGGTTGTCTGGAAGAGATCGCTGTTTAGCGATAAGACCGCCCTTTGTACACAACTAGATATAATTTTAGTCTTTAAGTTCATTTTTGTATTGGTTTATAATAAAGTGCTATCTATCTATCTATCTATCTATCAAGTGCATGATTTTTGTTCATGATTATGAAGGAGTATTTTTGAATGGAAACAATTGTAATAAAAACTTGAAAATTGTTGCTTATAAACAGGAGACATGGTATTTATCCACCTTAATTGTGATCAATTTATTACACTTAGTTAATGTACCTAATTAGAGGTAGTCATATCATGTTTTATGAAATTATGTGTCAATTAAAAATTCTCTAATTAATGTCTTAATAATCTTATTAGGGTTCTGTGTCCATTTTAGCAATAATGTAACACTTATGGAATCTTCATATCCGTCTGCCTATCCGTTTGTCTATTATACAGTAATTTTTGAAGTGAAACTTCTTTAGAATCGTTGTGATTTAAAACTCGATGAAATGAAAAAGCGACACTAAAATGAGATAAACACATAAATTTATAGAACTAAGCCTGCGAGAGAATGAGATAGAATACATTATACAGCATTTTATACTACTCTATCTCCTTTTTGTGCGGTGTTTCGTAGCCTCTTCACTCTGTCTACTAAGCGTTGTAGATGTAATTATGTTCGCCTTTATATTCTCTGAAGTTTCACTTCTACTGCGTGTGAACTGCACACATATACAATTTTGGTTGTATCTTTTAGAGATTAGATTTTTAGACCATTAACATAAAGACGGAGTCTCGGACTCTCAAAGTGAAGCCAGCTAAAGAATGCCGATCGCGCCGAAGTGCATTACGAGAACTTAGTATGAAAGCGAATTAAATTAATCGAATTAGTACGGCTAAGGTGGCGGGGTCTTCAGTAGATGTATTATTATTAACCACACAGACGCGAACCACGTGTATATTACCTAGCTGTAGAATTTGTTTTAATAACCCCCCGATTTTGAAACATTCTTCGTTGATGCTCCGCTCCTATTGGTCTTAGCGTGATGATATATAGCCTATAGTTTTCCTCGATAAATGGGCTATCTACACTGAAAGAATTTTTCAAATCAGACCAGTAGTTCCTGAGATTAGCGCGTTCAATCAAACAAACTCTTCCGGCTTTATATATTAGTATAAGATAAGTTTACGCACACAACTTTTTAAAAATGCGTCACTTCATTTGACACTTTTGTTCACGTAGACTCCGTGTATACTTTTACTTCGTCCAAAGTTTGTTTTATTACACGAGTTCAGCAGACAGGCAGACAACCCATATGATGGAAAGCGGTTTCTTCGCCTATAGACATTTGGAACACCAAAGGGAGACTAAAACCTGGCAACTAGTACCGGAACATAACACAAGGTTGTTATGGTGGCATACTCTAGACGAGGTGTGGTAGCCATCCAGTCGAGCAAATACCCTACCACCTGGCTGTGGGTTGTGTTACCTTTTGCGACAGGCCGCCTGGCCGCAAGAAATAGATTTTTTTTCTCCGTTCCTGCACGGATAAATGTTAGATTAGAAGATTACAGTATTTAAAAAAAATACTGGGATTATATTATACGCCTGTCGTGGAGTTTTGCAATTAAGATAATGTTACTGATTTCGAAACTGTTTAGCTAGATTGAACACGTACGCTTTATGTACATATGTGAGAAGTTTAGGAGAAAAGTACTACACATACAAAAGTTTAGTCAATAGAAATAAATCGTAAAATTAGCAAGGTAGAAATTAAAGATTTCCAACAATTCTGAACTGCGTACATCATTATGTATAATAATAAATTAGAAAATACCTTCAATAAACCTATTAAAAACATCAAATGAAACTATTCATCTGATACATTTTTTATTAGAATACAGCAAACAGCATGACGGCCCTCTTAATGGAGAGTGGTTATCATCGCATATGACCATTTGGAACACCAGAACTACTACAAACGAGATGACAGCATAAAAGTCATTTAATGACATCTTTTAAAAAGAAATCGCATATGGTAGTGCTCAGGGAAATCTTTGCAGCGAGCTTATGCCAAAGCTCTACGATGCGCAAGAGATAAGTTCTTGAGAATCGTTGGGTACAAGAGATTAATGGCTTAAAGAAGTCGGGATGGCCTGCGGTGCGATGGTAGAATCGAAGACATCAAACAGTTCCTCGGAACACTTCCCATTATATAGATGATAGAAAAGGCACTGAAATGCGAAATCTCTCCGAAGACCAAGCGTATCAAAGTCTGTGGGTATGTGATCGTCGACAAGGCGAACGACGTGACATTGACTCGAGTTTAGGGGATTAAGCTGGTAAGCACGTGCTCCAGCTTTTTGACCGACTTCAAAAAGGAGTTCTTAATTCGTCCTGTATTTTTTATATATGTTCAGACATAACTTTTTTGTTTCTAAGCCGATTTTGAGGAGACTTTTTACGTTGCAATTAGTAATGTTTTAGAGTAGCTTCATGTAAAATTCATCGTTATTAGATACCATATACGTAACTTTAAAGTGAAAATAAATCTATCAAAAAAAACCGACGTCAAGAGTAACCAAAAAGAAATATTTTCTATATTTTGAAGTCAGTGCCAATTAAACAGAAAAAACAACTAATAAGTTAAGTATAAGTAAGCTTTAACAAATAATTAGTAATTTTTACATTTTACTTCGCACCGACTTCAAGACATTGTAGAATATATTTATTTTTTGATTTTTAGTTACTCTTGAAGTCTGTTTCTTTTTTGCTTTTTTCTATGTATTATTTAATTCGACACCAGAAAATGTACAATTATAATTACCTTTACACATCCTATCTTCATCCCCATGGGTCCACTCCTTCCTTGGCACAGATAAATTCAAAGGCTGTTCATCACACTTAAAAAACATTTTCGAATCACTCTCACTAGTTCTAACACTTCTCTGCAATAATTGTTCTTGCAGCTTATTTTGTACACTCACACACTTTTTATCGTCCACTTGAACACTTTTTTCCACATAAGGTCTCTTATCAAAATTTCTTTTAACATTTATCAATTGTGTTACATTTTTCTTAGTGTCATTAAGTCCTAGTATATATTCTATAGTGTGTGGTGTTGGTTTCTTTGGTGGTTTTCCGTATACATGTGGATGCCATGATGGTTCTCCTGTATCGTTCGGTCCTAAATCTAATATGTCTACAGGCTCGTCTGTAACATCATCTTCCTTGTCTTCAACATTGATCTTCTCGTCAGGACTCAATCTATCTTCTGAGTAATTGAGATCGAGATTTTCTTCAAAGTTTGGTGCCAAAGGGACGACTGTCTGCATTTCTTTTTCGTTATCGTCGTCTTTACTGTCGGTGCTCATATGTGTTGTGTTTCGATTAAAGCTAAGTTCGATATTTCATTGTTGAGTCTTGTTGGCAAGTTTTGAGTAGTATTTGGAGCCTAAAACAAAAGATTAAACAGCTGTATTAATCGTAACGTTAATTCTTATCGTTCCTAATTACGATTACATTGCAAAACAATGGACAATATCAAGAATATAATGCATTGTTAACATATCTCTTTGTTTTTATATTGTCATGCTATCATGTAAAACTTTTTAAATTAGGTACCAAAAATATTAATTTAAAACTAAACGAAGATTGAATCATTTTAAAAATAAGAAAATCTGTATTTGAGAGTACACCAATTACTTTGTATGAACTTCATAAAACAAAATATTTCTATTACTGTATATGTCATACAATTTTGACAGTTCTAATACTATAAACCACGTAACAAGTTGCCCAAATGATCAGTTGAACTTTACTTACAAAGGAAAATAGTACTCATCATGTTTTAATTCTAAACATCTCTCTATAACATTTTTTATAGATGGACTATATATCGAAACTAGCTGACAGCCTACCTGATGAAAAGTGATTACTTTCACCTATAGATATTTACAACACCTGAGGTGACACAAATAGTTTTAAAAAAATTTATGACAATTTTTTCAAAAACTCCATCTCGTAATGAGAAAACTACGGCTGTGAGCTCATTCTAAATACCCAGAATGCGCAAGGAAAATGATCTTATGACCTGCAGATTAGATGAGCGAAGCCGCTCAAGGAGACAAGCATTACTGGTTTAAATTTCTAAATTCAATAATAAGACCTCATATAAATGTTTTATTGTTAGTTTGTAGATTTTTGACATTATAAGTAAACAATATGCTGAAATTGAACTAGCGGTAGATTCTGAGAAGGTATCACAAAGGAACGAAACACCAAAAGTAATCACGCGTGTTTGTGAACCAAATAATTCATACATGGTGTATCTATCATATATAATTCGCAGTACGTGTCCTATCTCACGGTTGTTGTAAGCTCGTTCGTTTCCACCTAGCAACCCCTGTTCACCCTCCAATCCTATGCCTAAGGCCGAAAGGATTGCGGTAACTTAGTCGTTTCTGATCGCAAAACGTCAGCACACAATCAAGCTTTGAGAAAGTTTCTTATTTTTAAATAGGCAAGGACCGATTCATATTTTGCACTGCGAAACAGAATTGACATCCAGTATGGCAATGCAGATAGCTTTCTAGCCATGTTTTCATTTGAGAGTGATTTAAGTACGACAGTTAATTTTATTAGATTGTACAGTTATTTAAAACTTAATTTATTTTTAAATAGTATCATTATAACGTTTAAGACATCTGAACATAATCTAATTAAGCAGCCTGTTTAAATTTCAGTCTCACGAAATGAAAACATTTTTAAGAATAAACTTTTCATAAAGCTTTACTTTTGTTTTGTCTATGGTCTCCTTTCACCTTTTGCTTTTGGTTCGTCATGATTTTTTTTTTTTATTAACTACTCTACGGACTCGAGTTCCGTACCCTTTTTTACAACTTAATTACTATTAAAGTTTTTAGGTTTATACACGCTTATTTTACTATTGTGTGTGACATTAATTTAGTTATTTTTCTGTTGTAGTGTATCTTAAGAATAACTTATATTATTTTTTTATTTTTAATATTGAACTTATATTAATGTAGAGTGTATCTGTTACATACTGGTGTTGTGAGGAAGTGCATGTGCAGTGTGTGCCTTATGTCTATACCCATATATATATCTTAACTAGTGCCATTTGTGTTACTTTTCCTTTCTGTGCCTAGGTTATTAATTTTTAGGCTCTTTGTATGTCTTGGTTTGTTTGTAAAGTGTGCGCGTGTGTGTAGTGCGCGTTGGTGTGAGTATGTGTGAGTTTTGTTGTTGGTTGTGTGTTTGTGACTTTGTGTGGTGTTATAATTTATTGTTTAATTGTTGTGATGATGTGTGTTTTAATTTATGTTTTTCTATTTCTTTTTTATACTTGCTTGTAGGCAAGCTGGCAAACGGGTCCACTTGATGGCAAATGTTTACCGTCGCCCATGGACATCTGTAACACTAAGGGAGGGGGAGCCGATGCATTGCCTACCTCCTTGAGACTTTAAATATCTGTTTACGCCCTTTTTGAAGAGCCCCTTATTTTAGTGCTCTGGGAAAACTGTGGCAGGGAGTTAATTCCATAGCTTGCTCACGTGTGGCATAAAAGAGCGTTCTGTCTCTATTCTGGCATACATCTTTTGTCAGATCGCAAATCTTCACACAATCCATTTCTTTTTTTTGTAGTTTTGTTGTTTGTTGTGTTTTGTTTTCTAAATGAAATTAAACTTACATAATTATTGCTAAAAAGTAAAAACAAAGCTGTCACTTTTTTACTTTATAAATGGCATGGCAAACTAAATTTAGAGTTTTTTTTAAATAATAAAATGATGCGATTGAAAGAAGCCTCGCGGGACCAAAAGGCTGGTTGCCATACAGCGTGGAAATTCTACCAGCATTTTGGGAACGTTCCCTCACACCGACAGTGACCTGGAATACATTTTTTATCTGTAAATATGTATATAATAGTAATTTTATTTTTAGATGTTTTATACGTTATTTAGATTGATATAGAGTATCTATGTATTGTAAATATAAATGATAAAATAATTTATTTGATTCAAAAATAAGTAACAATCTTAATTGCCACATGAAAGACATACAATTTTGCGATATTAGAAACTAAATTATTATTTGTGATTCTACTAGCTCCAAAACTAGTATACAATCCTCAAAAGAGGTTCATCCTCTGCTATCTTGGGCTTCGCAAGTGCATAATGATCTTGCCATTACGATATTATTATTACGTATGTAAGTCAAATTTAACAAAATAAAAAATGAACGTGTTACAGAAAAAAATTAAAATAAAAAAGTCCAACAGAAAAGAAACCGACTACAAGAGTAACTAAATAGAAAAAATAAATTATTATTTTCTACAAATTCTTGAAGTCGGTGCGAAGTATAACATAAAAGTTATTATTACATTTTGCAAAGTTGTTCTTTCTGTTCTACTTGTTACTGACTTCAAGATGCATAAAATATATATTTTTCATTTTTAAGGTACGTATATGTTGTCCAATAACAATGATATTTATATGAAACTATTCTGAAGTTTTACTGAATCTAACGCAGAAAGAATCGTCAAGGTCCAAAGTTCAAATCAAGGGTTCAGAAACAATAATTTAAAAAAAAAAAAATGAGCGCGTGGACCGTTGTTAATATGAGCAAAAATTTAGATTTCTAATTGCTGTAGTTTTCCGAGTATTACTTTAGAACCATGTATCTTTGGCATTTCATCGTCAGATCCAAAAACTAGACACTAAAAGTTACAATTTACTTTTTCTCTTTTTACTGTAAGGCCATTTTCCTCTCAGTTACGTTGTGTAGATCACCCAAAAATTTTGTTTTTTTTTTAAATATCCTATCCGACGTTTTTTATATGACAGCAACCCGTATCACTCCCGATTTTGTTCAGGAACTTTATTATTTAAGTACTCTCTATGTATAGTAATAAACTTAACTAATACTAAAACTAACTTAAATTAATACAAATCTTATATAATACTAGCTGACCCGGCGAACTTCGTACCGCCATATTTTCTGAACTCCTAAAAGACTTTGATTCATGACATAAAAACAAAATCACCAAAATCGGTCTAGGTGATTAGGAGAATTCTAGAACCCGATCTCAGCGCCACCTACCGGTTCCAATTGTGAATCTAACCCATCCGGGGACCCATTCAAACACACAAAACAAATATCATCAAAATCAAATTAGGAGGAGTTCACTGTCAACACACGTACAGAAGAAATATATATATAGATAATACAACCTATACAATATATAAAAACGCGGCAGCTGAGAGGGAATTCGAAGCTATGGTAATCATTGCCTCGAATTATTTATCTTCTCGGCGTCCTCCAACTCGACGTATTTAGAACCTCCTCCTTCTTAGAAGTCGGTTCAAAATGAAAGTGTTTAACTTTACGAATATTTGTGAGAACACGCGAACGATTCCGATGGAGTGTGTGTTGTCCTTTATTAAGGGGCGCGCGCACTCACGCACACAACAACATCGGATCAACTCTCATCGGTAAACGCTGATTGATTTTTATTGGAATCATTCTGCAGGGTTGTGTATCTACGAGAGTTTATAAGCGAGATATTTTGCAGTTTCCTCCTCCTTGAGTCATATTCCTCATTCGATTCCTATGTGCACTAATATTGTAAAGAGGTAGTTTGTGAATTTGTTTGTACGAATGTCTTCCACTATTGAACCGATTTTGTAAATGCTTTCACCAGTATTCCTGAGTAACATAGGCTAAATTTGATTGTGATTTAAGTACTTTTTAATTTTTTTTAGTCGATCAATTCCAAGAAATACGAGCTCATGCGTTGATTTATCACCGTGCGCTGACTACACGGTTTAGTATAGTAGTTAGTTGAATATATTGTTACGACCGACAAAGAAAAATTCACACCTGCAGACCTGTTTTGCACATTTTATTACTTTTCGGCATTTGGACTTCTTTTGTTTACTTTGTGTTTAAAATTTGTGATTACAAAAACAGCTCATTGTGTATTGTAATCTTTTATGGTAGTCATTAGCCAGGTGTGATTCTAAGAAATTCGGTCCGCGCGTTCAGGTAGACATATTGCATTTGGGCAGCATAAATCAATGCCCCAATGGAGACATCGTCAGTCTAGCGATAACCACGAGCGAAGCAAGACGTGTGTACCCCATGCGGTAATTTATTTAGTGACGGACTTTGCGCGTTTTATGGAATTACGATCTCGCGCATTATGTTTGGACTGGTTGTGTTCAGTTATATTTGTACCTGTGTTATACGTGTTTGTATAGTTCAAATAAAATAAACTAATAATTCCAACGGCATTTTAATTCGAGTCCTGCAACTCGTAACAATATATTCATTTATATAATATCATCACAAGTAAAAATGTTTGACGTCCAGCGAAGTGAGCACGGGTCAGCTATATTTCCGCAGTCGCTTTCGCCGATTCGTATGTCCAACATGACAAGTATTAATATAAAATGGAATTTAGATATATCTTACACCTACCAGTATATCTAGACACATGTCAAATATTTTTTATTGCACGAGTTCAGCAGACAGGCAAAGGGCCCACTTGATGGAAAGCGGTTACCATCGCCTATGGACATTTGCAACACCAAAGATGCTACAAATGTGCTGCTGCTCTCTTAAGGGAGACTGTAACCTGGTCACTAATACCGGAACACATCTCAAGGTTGTTATGGGTGGCAGCCATCCAGTTGGGCAAATGCCCTATGACCTGGCTGTGGGTTGTTTTGTCGCCTCTTACGACAGGCCACCCCAACGCAGGAAATTGTATTCTTTCTCCGTTCCTGCACGGATAGATTTTAATTAGATTTAACTAAGCGATTCTCTAAAAGCGACTGCTTTAGGATCTTTGATCTTGGTAAAAACACTACTACTAACCTTAAAGATACTTTCTATTAAACTTCGATTAACATTTAAATTGAGTAGAGGTCAAGTAGCTTAAAATTTCTTAAGGTAATGGAAATGATTGAAAATGTAAACTGATGAAGGGGATGTGTTACAATTTGTCAGATAACATTTTTTTAAGTAGTTTTGTATATGTCCATTAATTCTTTACTGATTTCTAATGCCTCTTTGGGATAATTTTTGTATTAATTTGCGTTTCATGCAGATATAACGATGGATATAATTCATTATTAGTGATGTGACATTGCTATTAATTGTTAATGACGTTAAACAATGACACATATCGTATGTATGTACAAAGCTAATAATTACCGCCTTGTTTTTAACGCTATAAACAATACGCATTTGGCCATAGATACTAACACTAACTTATTACATTATCCCAGATGGCAGCCACATAATAACAAGTGTAAAATGCAAGGAGAGATTTGGGTAATAAAGTACCAAAAATACCAAATATTAACTATTTGAGCAGGATTTCCCCTTATTGTTCAGCCTTTGGTGTGAATATTCACACAGCACAGTAAGCAATGAACACCGTCTACACGCCACTACGCCTTTTATATGAAAATGCTACCCTACAAAACAATAATATTGCATCATTGCTAAAAATAGCAATTACATCATAATGTTGCCAGGATCATAAAAACAATTATAATAATTAGTTACTGATGCACTAAATTATCTAGATGATAATTTAGTGGGCTTATAAAATTAATTAACCGGTAGAAAATGGTAATTTAATTATAAATCGAAACATCTGATAAACAGACTAAAAATATTATCTATGACGATTGTCTATGTCATATTAATATACACTATGGTTCTCATGACTACTGTGGTGGACATCTTGTAACACAAGCTTAAATAGCATTATTTTAATGTCTAATATTGTTTGTACATTATATTACACCCACTCCAACGTTAAAAAGCAAAAAATGTTACATAACCCATTCATCCATTCATCTCTTTAGTTGTTAAATAATTGTCTAGTAGTGGTACATTAGTTTAATAACTTTAATATAATAATATCACGAAGCTGGCAACCCTAGCTGCACTCAATTGAAACAAGTCGCGCGCTCGCCGAATCGAGAGAGAAAACACGTTAATATCATCACAAATGATTCAACGCACCCGCCATATTTGATCGCCAGACAAACAGACCGACTGTAATATATCAATATATATTAGAGCCTGATCTGCGGTATCGCTTGTGTAAACTTCATAGTAGTAGTTGTAGTATTGTATAGTAGTATCGCTACAATGGTAAAGAAAGGATCCAGTCAAAACATCCTTGCATAGGTAAGCCAATTGTAGGTCTTTGCAATGAAATTTATTTACTTAACAAGTACAGGGAACATAAGATTATTTAACAATACGAAGATATTTTTATAGGTGCGTACAAACTCAAAATGATTTCTGGTACCCGAACTAGGTCTGGTCTCTAAAGAGCCTTTTTTTTTGTTAACGCAGATGGAATACATTTCGTACCATATTGAGTCCCTCTATGTTGTGACTCAAGTACAGACGTTCCCGACTACTCCCCTAAACTTAAAGCTGCGTCCCATACCCGGGCTTGTGTGGAAGGGCATGAGGTCATCAGCGAAGCTACTCCCATGATCAACCGCGCAACAAGCATAGGCGTGGAACCCTGCGATGGAATCATGAGAGAAGATTTTGCGCATACCTGTGTTTTTGGAGGCTAGTCTGACCACGGCGTCTGACTCTCTTTCTCTCTCAGCTGCTTCCTTGCGGGACATTACTACCTCGCAAAAGGAAGAAGCCGCCGACCAATAATCGTCGCTGTGGAGGTCTCCTTTACCAGTCCCCCCAGCGAATCGATCGGCCTTACAATGGCTTCGAGCTCGAACCTCTAAGGTTGCCATGCAGCGCATTCTGGCAGCGTGTGAAGGTAGACATCCCACGATCTGATGAAGATACTTATCGGAGCACCCATGCCCGGTTAGTCTGAGTAGGTAAGGACGAACCGGCTCCACTATCTCAACGCCGGCCTCAGGAGATTCTAAATCTCTTTGCCAATCAATCTCTACCCGGCAATACATCAGACCCAGGTTCCTATAGAGCTTATAGGCTACAAGTGCAGTTCACTTCGCTTATAAGCATCTTTCTCTCTCATTGCGTGTTATTATCATACTAATAATAACGTGTCTATATAAGTAAGAATCAAAGTGATTTATCTGGGAGGGTGGGTGTAGATTAATGATGTGTGTGCAAGCTTGTTTGTATGTATACATGCATATGTGTTATGAGTGTGTAGCATGCTTTGCTTTGTAGCGTGATTTGCATGGAAAAAGAATATTTTTTCCATGATTTTTTGCTTTTTAGTTACTCCTCTTGAAGTCGGTTTGTTTTTTGTTAGAAAATCTCTACAGTAACCTGTAACGAAACGACATAGACTGTAGGCCAGGGATTACCAAAGTTTTTTGGACAAGAGACCCTATTTCCAAAATGAACTGATACCTCAGACTCCCATAGCCAAATTATTTTAAAAAAACCTAACTCTAGTTTTTCTCATATTGGTACAAAGTACTTAACGGCTTGTTGAGTTTTTTAAAAGTACAAAAATGATACTTTGTATGTTTGTGAGTATATGCGCGAAAGTATTCGTCTTAAGTTGACAGCAATTAATGAAAGATTATTAACTAACAGAATGTAACAATTCTTCAGCGTTTTTATATATGGTGCAAGAGATTATTCAGAGCTTTTCTTAAATTGTAACGTGTCATGGTTACTAGATTTAAATTCCCACTTAGAGTGTTATATATATAGTTTTGCACCGAGAAATTTCACACATTTGATACCGAATATTGTACGGAATTTAGGTTTGTGGAAAACTAGATCTTGCCTTTGACTGAATAACTCGAAAAGCAACTGACATTGTTTTTTAAATAAGTGTTTATGCGTTTATTATCTTACTAGGCATTTGCTTATGCATTGTGCTTGGCAAAACATGTAAAACCTATATTAATATAACTCACAATAAACTTAATAAATAGTTTAGAAGTGACTTATCTAAATATGTATAATTGAAATCCTCGTATATAGTGGTGACTCATCACGATATCTCAGGAACTATAATACATATAGACTTGAAATTTGGCATGAATCTTCCTTTCGCCAAGTAGAGGTCAGCTAAAAACGGATTTTACAAAATTCCTTTACGGCACGCGAAGCGGGAGGGTATCAGCTAGTTTTTATATATAATTTTTATCATTTTTATATTTTTCTGCTGTGGTGTAAAATATAGTATTTTTTATCTTTTAATCCGTACTGACTTTTTTATTGCATGAGTTCAGCAGATAGACAGACGGCTCATCTGATGGAAAGCGATTACCATCGCCTATGGACATTTGTAAGACCAAAGGTGCTAGCAATGTGCTGCCGCTTTCTAAAGGGAGAGACTGGCAACTGGCCACTAATGCCGGAATACAACTCAAGGTTGTTATGGCGGTATACTCTAGACCAGGGGTGGTAGCCATCCAGTCGGGAAAATTCCCTACCACCTGGTTGTGGATTGTTTTGACACCTCTTACGACAGGCCGCCTCAACGCAGAAAATTATATTCTTTCTCCGTTCCTAAACGGATGGATATATAGGATAGGATAGAATATTTTCTACGACTTCAAGGTATTGTAGAAATGTTTTATTATTTGCATGGAAGAAGAATAATTTTTTCATGACTTTTTGCTTTTTAGTCGAGTCGAACTCTTGAAGTCGGTTTATCTTTTGTTATAAAATCTATACAGTAACCTGTAACGAAACGTCATAAACTGTAGATCAGGGATTACCAAATTTTTTTGGGCAGGAGACCCCTTTTCCAAAATGAACTGATACCTCAAACCCCCATAGCCAAATTAGTTTAAAAATCCTATCTCTAGTTTTTTGCGTATTAATACAAAATACTTATCGACTTGTTGAGTTTATTAAAAGTACAACAATGATACTTCCTACTAAAATATTATAATATAATATAATCATCCTTATAACAAGTTGATACACGTAACACAACTTGTACGGTATCTTGAAAGTTTCAAATAAAAACGTGTTTAGATTAATAGTGATCAATTTTTGGATCTCGTCGACCACCATAATCAGTTTTCGTTTATGTCGTCGTGTATACTCCTGGAAAACCGATTTCGAACCCAGGGGGTTGATATCGACCACTTTGGGAATCCCTGCTGTAGATGATAGTTACTCCTACGGAACCCGTACTTTATTTTTTACCTTATAATTATTGTGCTTATTGCATTGTTCCAATGTAATACATATTAATTTAACCGTAACATCGTAAACCTATAAACTAATTATAATAATTGCACATTTCTAACTTAATCAAAACAACTTAATTCGTCACATTTTGAAATATTATACTTGGCTTCTATCGTATTATTAATGTAGACAAACGATATTATGCCTTATTAGTCTGCAATAGAGGTGAAATTAGCGTGAACTAATTCATCATTTAATTAATTAATTGTTCGTAAGTAGGACACTCTTGACGTCAATCTAAGAGAAACTATGTAAGCAGAAATTGAAATAATAGTGTTGGGATGAGTGATCAAATATCCTATTTACATAATAGAAAAAAAATAATGAGTATTGGCAGACAAAAACATACTTTGTATATTCCCAAGGTTTAAAAAAAAAATACTTTTCTCTTCTATCTTAGTTTAGGGCAGTTTTCCATATACACAAGAACACACTGGTGCGGTGGCGCCAACTGCTTGTAAGTGTGTTATAAGTCACGTTTTCAGGCGATTAGAATAGAATAGAATATTCTTTATTCCACACAAGATAATAATGCACATGAGTTAATATAACTAGTACAATCGGGTCTTATCGCTAGCAGCGATTTCTCCCAGACAACCTTCTGGAGATAATTTCGCATTTCTAATAATGGGTCGGTATTCAGTGCGCATATTTTAAAGTTTATACAATCATATATACATATAATAATAGTAAATAAAAATACACATACATATTTATATAGAAATGTGTGTAACATAGAGTTTACATACACATACATAAATTACTGTTTGCAAATTTAGATAGTGATCGTTGAGGAGTTTATTAAAAGATGTAAGTCACTTATCACTTCTGTTGTTCATTGGTAATGCATTCCACAACCTTCAAGCACAGTAAAAGATTTCAAGATTTAGGCGATTGTCATTTCTTTATAGTACTATTTTTCCATGATATATTATTTTGGCAGCTTCTGTGCTTGAATGGGTTACTTCTTTACCAGTCTACCTCTGAGGTAGACGCCGCGGTTTTCCCTTGCGTAAAAGTAATTCTTAATCAATTATTTTACTAAACATTACGATCTATCTTATAGAGACTAATAAGTAATTTAATTTGAACCTAACATCCTACAAAAGGCTCTACGACATAGGGTAATTTATGAAGGGCGTTATAAAATATCTTCGAGGTCGGCAACGCGTTGGCAACGCCTCTGGTATTGCAAACGTCCATAGACGGCGGTGATCACTTTCCATCAGGTGGCCGTTTGCCTGTTTACCGGATTTTCGTAACAAAAAACCACAGGAATTACGTTTTTTACTGCCGATTATCATCCTTAGTATTCTTTATTCGTATTATAAGCACGCGAATATTAGCCTTAAGCGGTTACTTTTTTTTATTACATGAGTTCAGCTGATAGGAAAGCGATTAGCCTATGGAGATTACATCACCAAAGGTGTTACAAGTGCGCTGCTGCTCTCTAAAGGGAGACTGGAGCCTGGTCACTAATGCCGGAACACAACTCAAGGTTGTTATGGCGGCGTACTCTAGACCAGGGTAGCCATACAGCTCCTGGCTTTGGGTTGTTTTATCGCCTCTTACGACAGGCCGCAAGAAATTGTATTCTTTGTCCGTTCCTGCACGGATAATACACGGATAAAAACTACTGTAATATAGAGACCCTTCTTCTAAAAAGTCTGGTGCAGTAAAAAAATTTGAAATGAAATCTTTAGCTAAAGTCACACTCACCTGTACCAGAGGTCTTACTCTGAAGCGCCTTTCCTCGTTCGTTTTCATTCGATCAGCCCGAAAGAGTCAGTAAAACAGACATAAAACCGAATGCACCAAAACAAATGTTAATAGATTTCAGTGTAATAATTTGATTGTTTTATGCATAAGGTATAGTGGGACTGACATATTTTTATGTAAATAAAGTCCCACAATATTTTCTTTTCAAAATTTTCGTGACTTGTATACATAATAAAACTACGTTTTAACGGTTTTAAGAGCGGTAATTTATTTGATTTTTATTATTCCGACGTATCGGCCACCTTTCAGTAGCCGTGATCACGGAAGACAAAGATGTCAAGTGTCAATGAGTATTGCTAAAGTTTTATTTAGCCTATCGCCAACTTGTTCATTTTAATTATTTAGTTTTAATTTTGTTTATGGTTATTATTTACTCTATGGGAGCCTAATCTAATTTACCACCGCTTCGCAACATGTTGTGGCTTGAAGAGAAGAAAATGTTTGATAGAAGAAAGAAAGAACAAAGAGTTCTTTAAAACTACTATAATATTGTCTACATATTGTCTACATAACACAAAAATAAATGGAACATACTTTTAACAATTAATATTAAAAAAAACAAAAAACGATCCAAAATGAAATCGAGTAGGTAGGCCTTTAGGTCCCATCTGTGTAGTGTAAGTTTTATAACTTACAAAGATTTATCTATTCAAATAATATCGAACTATGGTAGTACGTCCCATCACTATGATTACAGAGTGCGTTGGAATGCTATTAAAAATAATTTACCTAATAACTTTATTATTTTATTGTTTATACGTGTTTTACTTTAAAAATTAAATTTTTATTGTCTGTTTTTTCTTCATGGATTTATATTAGAAACTATTGTGATCAAAATGTACAGTGGAGATAAATATTAGGTTGGGGAAAAAGTTTCTTCGCATTTTATATAAAAATTCAAAAGGTTTTTTTATAAAGTTTATTTACATTTGACTAAAGTATGTAGGTGCCATTTTGTTGGATAACTTTTTGCCATCTTGTAGGTAGGGACGTGATCCCATTGCTATAAAAATTTTGGGGCTTCTGATCAAAACACTGCGACAAGTGGTTTTGGCAGTCCTCTCGTGATGTTAACCTGACACTGCCTAAGGAATTCTGCAGAGACCGAAACAGGTGAAAATCTGAAGGTGTAAGGTCAGGACTATACGGCGAATGCATTAACACCTTCCAGTCAAACTCTCGTAATTTTTGCTGAGTGGCTAAAGATGTGTGAGGTCTAGCTAGCGTTATCATGGTGAGAAACCACACCCTTTCTGTTGATTAATTCCGGCCGCTTTTACTCAACTTTTTGCTTTTATCTCATCAGTTGTTCGCAATACAGTTCAGAATCGATGGTCCTGCCTGGCGGTAACAATAATGCCCTTCCAATCCCACCATACACACAGCATCACCTTGTTGCGAGTTAACCCGGGTTTCGCCACAGTCTGTGAAGTCTGACCGGCCTTTGACCATGATCTTTTTCGCACATTCTTGTCGCACGTGATCCACTTTTCATCACCAGTTATCAGCTTCTTAAAAGATGGTTCGGTTTCATTACGTCATAATAAAGAATCACAAATGAGTACACGGTTCATTAGGTTTCTTTCGGTGAGCTTATGGGGAACCCAAATATCGAGCTTTTTTGTGTACCCATCTTTTTTCAAATGCGCCAAAACCGTTTTGTGGTCAATTCCCAGTTCTCTAGCTACATCGTAACTACTAATATGCCGATCTTGCTCCACTTTTTCAAAAATGGCATCAATTTTGTCCGTAACAGGGCGACCAGAGCGACATGCATCTTGGTATCAAAATTTCCGGATTGAAAACGCTTAAACCAAATTTGCGCTACTCTCACAGATACTGCATTAGGTCCATAAACATCACAAATTTTTTTCGAGGCTTGTGTTGCATTTTTACCTTTTTTGTAGTAAAATTTTAAAATGAATCGAATTTCTTCATTAGATTCACTCATTTTAACAATAAGAAAAACAAACGAAAATCACACATTTTTCTAATTTGAATTCGGAATTGTCTTCTTTAAAATTAAAACTTTTTAATGATACCAAAACCAGCCAGATACAAATGGTATAGCCAAATAAATCTTATTACAAGTTCATACATACTATATGCGAAAAGACTTTTTCCCCAACCTATTATAATTTAAAAATGAATGTATGTGTTTATTATATTTTAGATACAATGGCAACATTGGTGTTGCAAATGGAAATTTGTTGCAGTGTGAATTCTTAGTATGACATTATTGCGACGGTAATAATATTTTTTGTTTGTTACAACTCCATTAATTCTTTGAAAAGTAATTGTAATGCCACTGATGAAAAAATCTTTTTTAGCCTAGACGTGTTGCTGGGGAGTTTTTTGACAGCGGTAACACGTTGTGAACCTGTGTACATAGAATAGAAAGTAGATTTTGACTTACATGTATGACTTTTAAAAAGTGTTCCCCAGTGGAACTTATTTTGAATAAAAACTTTTGAATTTGAATGTTTAGAAGCGACGGCAACCAGTTTCCATCAGGTGGGCCAAGCTTATCTGCTGTACACTTCAAAAGTAGACTCTTACAGGATGATTATTGAGTCATCATAATGTTCTCAACGTTTTGAAATCAATTTCAATTGCTGTTAAAGATGACGAAGCGAAACAATAAACTCCCGAACCATGCAATAAATTTTTTTATTCATGCAATTCTCAATTTATATTCTATAGCACGTAGATATACTTAGTCTGGCCATAAATACGGTTACAATTAAAAAGAAACAAAATATTACATTTGAATTTGGAATCTGTCATTTTTATATGATTGTTCATTGTGTTTTCTCATTTTGGCGCCAATACATTGTACAACATTTTGCGATATTAAAATGGAGTGGGGCGATAAAGAGAACCGAATCGCTGCGATTGCATTACTCAAAGTAGGTATGGAGCCAAATGCAAATTTTAAAACTCTCCATACGCTTGGTATTAGTCAAATGTTTATGTACCGGGCTAACAGGTACAATGAGACTACTATGTTTGTAACAGAAAAAGATCTGACCGTCCACGTAGTGTTCGTACGAAAAAAGTGGCCAAAGCAGTAAGGGAAAAAATTCGAAGAAATCCTGTCCGAAAGCAAATGATTTTATCTCGGGAGATGAAGATATCACCTAGAACCATGTCGCGTATTTTAAAAGACGACTTAGGACTTGCAGCCTATAAGCGACGCACTGGTCATTTCTTAACTCATAATTTAAAAAAGAATAGGGTGGTAAAATCCAAACAACTACTGAAGCGGTACGCAAAGGGAGGTCACAGAAAAAATTTGTTTACAGATGAGATTTTTTTTTACAAATGAGCAACATTTCAACAAAAAAATGCCCGCATTTATGCTCAAAGCTCTAAGGAAGCTTCTCAATTAGTCAACAGAGTACAACGTGGGCATTATCCGTCTTCAGTGACGGTTTGGTGGGGTGTTAGCTATGAAGGAGTGACTGAGCCATATTTTTGTGAAAAAGGTATCAAAACATCGGCACAAGTGTATCAAGATACCATTCTTGAGAAGGTAGTTAAGCCCCTTAACAACATCATGTTCAATAACCAAGAATGGTCCTTCCAGCAAGACTCGTCATCGGGTCATAAAGCTCGGTCCACGCAGTCTTGGTTAGAAACGAACGTTTCGGACTTCATCAGAGCTGAAGACTGGCCGTCAACAAGCCCCAATCTCAATCCGCTGGATTATGATTTATGGTCAGTTTTAGAGAGTACGGCTTGCTCTAAACGCCATGATAATTTGGAGTCCCTAAAACAATCCATACGATTGGCAGTGAAGAATTTTCCCATGGAAAGAGTGCGTGCTTCTATTGATAACTGGCCTCAACGTTTAAAGGACAATATTGCAGCCAATGGGGACCACTTCGAATAAGCTTTTTATATTTTAAATTGTTTTATATTTATGTATTAAACTAACAAACTGTAAAACTTATAAATGTCATTATCAATAGAAAAAAAAAGTCTTTGTTGAAATATTTATGGCAAGACTAAGTATAAACAGATGGATGGACATGACTAATCCAAAAAGGTTTTATTTTTATGTCTATCGAACTTCAAATACAATACATCTGATTTTAACTTCACCACACTTAGCTCAGTTTAGGGCCATAATAGGGTCCTCTAGCATCCGGGGAGAAGAGGATCCAATCCCTGTTGACGAAGTGAGTCTGCCCTGCTTCCCGGGACGTTTGTCAAGCACTGGTGCGCAGGACCAGCGTGGCCGTAACTACGTTCTAATTTTCACGCTCTTCCTACCATAAGCGCGGGGCACATGGGAGGAAGGGGGTTTTAGTGTGATATTAGAGAGAGAGAGAGAGAGAGAGAGCGAGATAACGCTTTATAGCACACCAAAATATTCAATTACAAAAACAGACTATATTTACATTATTTTCTAGGCAATACAATAGGCGGCCTTATCGCTCAAAGCGATCTCTTCCAGGCAACCTAAATCAAAGAAATTTGAATCAAGCGATATAGGTGGTGCAGGAAAAAGGCGATAGATACATAAATACTCAAACCATATCTATACAATAATACATAAATTATTATAATAAATGTATTAGCATGATTATATTCTGTTAATCAGACATAGCTATTTGTGGACAAATAGTGTTTTCTGAGCAAATTTATAAATGTTGGTAAAGATGTGGCCTCTCTGACAGTAAGAGGCAGCCTATTTCAAAGTTTGACAGCCTGCACCGTAAAATAATTATCATAACAGGATGAAGTGTGTGCAGGCTTCATAAGTTTTCGGTATGTATCATGGCGCAAATTGTGGGCAGTGGATAGGCACATGGGTTACCTTACTAATTCCCCACACATGCCGGCAAACGACTCTGTTATCTGCGCTATCTTCAGTGGATATTTCTCATTACTTTAGTCTAATCCCAGTAAAGAACTGCTAGTGTATACAAAATGCATTTCCCCAGTCTCAAAAAAAAAGTTTAATATCATAACACACGTGTCAAATTCTTCCTAACCGTCTTAGAAATCTTTTGAAATATCTCACTCTCCTTTATATCAATTTAGCTTTTGAAAAACTTTATTAAAAAAAAAAAACAAAAACTTTCACTAAAAGGAGCTGTCATCAAAAACGTATTAACAAACACATAAATTAATTGGGCAAAGGGTAAAAATATCAAAGGGATTACATCAAAAACGGTTTAGTGAAAGGAAATGTCAACTATTAAGTTCGTTGTGAGATCAAAAACGGCGGGATATGTGTGCGT
Organism: Dendrolimus houi; assembly: GCA_039645545.1. Lineage (NCBI taxonomy): Eukaryota > Metazoa > Arthropoda > Insecta > Lepidoptera > Lasiocampidae > Dendrolimus > Dendrolimus houi. Next base: position 800,367 of record CM077137.1, on the reverse strand, counting down.
TGATTCGCAACACACAGATTTCCGATGCTCTTTTTTATTTTATATTAATATCGAGGGTGGTCCATGTTGTGTATTGATAGTGACGGGAACACTCGTATCCCTTACACTAGCTTATAACCTGGCTTCTTTTTGCAAGGTCATGTTTGAATATTTTTTAGCACTTTTTTAAAATTTATTTATGCACAAAACAAATTACAATCCATACGATATTTTCTTAAGTTTTCGCGACTAGTATACATAATATAACTACGTTTTAACGGTTCTATATGCAGTAATTTATTTGATTTTTATTATTCCGATGTTTCGGCCACCCGTGATCACGGAAGACAAAGATTTCAAGTATCAATGAGCATTGTTAAAGTTTTATTTAGCCTACCGCCAACTTGTTCATGATTAAAATGAACAAGTTGGCGGTAGGTTAAATAATGAAAATCAAATAAATTACCGCGTTTAGAACCGTTAAAACTTAGTCTTATGAAATCCATACGACTGAAATATAAACAAAAATCTGGATTGCAATGTACGAATAAGCGCATACATAAAAGTAGTACAACGAGATTGAAAATGACGTACGTGTTACATACTTATAGCTAAATATTATAATTGTTTAAGTCTAGTTTATCTTTAAATATATATATGTATCGAAGATTTTTATTAAATTTTACAATATTTATTGAAATTTGGTTCAAATGTTGTGTTCAAGTATTGCGTTGTTACCTGCCACCTCATTGTAATAACGAGCCATTCTGACAATGGGATTGAAATAAGATATATTGTTTTGTTTAAATTTTTTAAGTAGACAAATTGCCGGTTCCTATATGTTACCGGATCATCTTTATGGTTTAATGTGAAACCTAACATTCTCCTATTCATCCCACGTTGATAATTCTTTATATTAAAAAAATATAAAGAAAAAATCTAAAGATTTTAAAAACTTAAAATTAAAGTAGATGATATAATACAAAATGTTAGAAGGTGAAAGTGGCAATGGATAGGATATATGAAAAGAGAGAGCAAAGTAACACTGACAAAAATACTGACACAATGGCAACCCATGGATGAAAAGAGGAGAACAGGATGGCAGCCAGGGGTTACATGTAATAGGGGACAGCAAGGACAAGAAGTCACTGAAAAATGCTGGTGGAGGCCGATGTATCAAAAGTTAACATAGTTATAGAGAAAAAAAATGATTAAGTTTACAATTCAGCAATAAAAGCAAATTATAACCATGTTACCGACGGTTCACTTGCTATACCATCGGTTCAATGATATGGAGTTTATGTGAAATTTTAACCAATAGAACATTTTGTTCAGATACAACCGTTTCCCTTGGTTTGCTGTTTGACATTCCTTCAAAGAAATTGATCCTTAGAAGCTACACTATGATTTGGTATTATAATATAGGTGTGTTTATTTTTTCAAAATCAGCCCTTTCGATTCCCGACAAGGGTAATTGAATTTTCAAAAATCTAATTATATCACTTTAGTTTCATCAAAATCAGCCTCCATTCTCCTTTGAGTGTTTGTCGGTATTTCGTATAGTTTGGTGTTGGCCCTGAAGGCCCACTTGACAAATTCACCTATATTTAAAAATCAATTCTGTGAAAAAATCTTATGAAACCTTATCTGAATCAAAATTACTTTTTGTGAAAAATTCGTAATATTATTATTGAGCTTTTTCTAATATAGAGGCGTCGTAAGTCATGTAATCCGTTAGGTAAACAAAGAAAGAAAGACTATTTGAAGAAACAGCGACATGATTAGATTCCTCATACACAGAGCATATTTTGAGAATTTGTATATTCAGCAAACAAGATTTGCAATCAGCATATTGCTGTGCCGGAATTATATCCGACACAACGCTGATTTTCAGTGCAAACCTTCCTTTTGGCGTAAGACCAAAACGACCCATTTTGTTAAATAATAATTAATAAAACTAATTCTAGGTAGATAACAAACACCAATTAAGGAAACTTCTTAAGAAGTAACAAATAAAACTTACCTAGTTGTCCCATCTCTACGACAGATCTCTTCATAATAAGCCGAGCGGCGAATTATGAAAGATGTATAATCCAACAGCGTCATAATAAATAATTCAATAATTATAACCAAATAGAAATGTTCCGGTAGATCATATCAATCGATACTATATTAAAAGTTGCCGACAACGAGGAAGTGCGATGTGTGTGGCCCTTTATATTCAAACCAAGTTATATTGTAGTTACACTCGATAAAGTAGACAATTTTGATTCTTAACTTGTAAGGAATAGAGTTCTGTAAAATTTTAGGTTAGGTGCAAATGTAAATTTGTTTATAGTAGAGTCGATTATAGAATAATTGTCAAAGGAAATGTAAGCTTTATTTAAGAGTGATAGAGTTCTAAATATGGTTAGTTAGATGCAGATTCAAGTTTGATTAAGTTTTAAGTATCCAATGTAGTTTTCCTTGATTAAACATAGATATTATCTTCCGAAGTTATAAAAATGGTGTTCCACTGTCCCTAAAGGCTGATTTACATTGATCCAGCTACTGACTTTGGAAGAGGATTGACTTTGAAAATATTCAATTGGTAATATTGAAGCCAGCACTGACTTGGTAGCGCTGTACTGACTTCAATGTACACGCTGCCAGTATGAAGTTAGCACTGGCGTCCTTCGAATTTGAAGTCAGAGTAGGTGGATCAATATAAATCAGCTTAAGCCAAATTAAAAAGTATCTTGTTAAAAAAGGGATACTACACTATTGAAGAATACTTAAATGACAAAACTTCACTTGATATCAGCTCGCTCGAACCTCTTATACTATATTTTGTATAACATTTTTATCTTGCCAAGCATGTTAGGAATTTATGGAGATATGTTGCAGTAAAAATTTTAGTACGTCATGTTTGTCACGTCATAATAATATTTTTCTTTATTTTTACTGTGTCTTGGTCTTATTGAGTATGCACTGTTTGCTACAACTCCATTAATTCTTCGAAAAGTGATTGTGTATGTAATAAATTACTGTACAAAGTATACTAAAAAAAAAATTGAGTTAATCAATTTCTGGCTAGACGTGTTGCATCCCAGCAAAGTTTCTTGCTATTTTTTCTCCTTAACAGAAATAACACGTTGCGAAGCGGTGTACATAGAATAGGAAGTAAAATTAAATTTTTATTTATATTTATAGACCTTCAAAAAATGTTCTCCAGTGGAACATATGTTGAATAAAACAAAATTGAATTTGTAGTTGAAAAATTTTAACTTTTGGCGGGCTGTGGTTACGTGGATTAAGCTTTTGCCGGCCCAGTTCACTGGAAGAAGTCCAGGTTCGATTCCTGGCATGGTAAATTATGTAAGAGAATTTTCTGTTTTTTAATACGGTTTGGGTGTCTGGGAACAGATTCAGAGTGGTTCGTTGTACCTATAACACAAACGTACTTGCTTATTTTTGGAATACACAATGTGTGTGATGAATTTATTATACGAGATAAAAATTCTAAAGAAAAATTGAGATTATATAAGTTCAAAAATACTTGAAATGAAAATTGGTCTTAACAAGGTTTTTTAAGTAGTTTTTGAATAATTTTAAGATATAAGGTATGTTCGATGATTTTTCAAGGTACCGTAAAGTCGAAATTAGTCGTGTTCTTTTCTGTTTTTCAATATGCATAGAAATGAGAACAAAATTAAAAAAGTAATCACTCTTCATTGTTAAAAAGGTTTCATAAGTAACTTTTTGACTGCTTTTTTGTTTCATTATAAAAAGTTCTAAATTTTGTTATTTGTATTTCTACATACATACATACACAATACACGCCTGTTTCCCATGGGGTTAGGCAGGGACTATGGATATCTACTTGCGATGAACCTGACAAACAACTTTTGCTTCATCTACTTTCATTAACCTCTTAATACATGCACGTTTATTTGAGGTGCTTTTTACCTGACCTCTCTTTAACACTGTATTTCCGTTAGTTATTTATACACAATAACACAAATTTTATACTTTAAACACAATGTTGAAAATACTCCATAATCTAAGAAACATCATTTAATAACAAATAATTAGATATAAAGTTAAAAACGTCACATATAAGCCTTTTTTAACCAATAATAATATCGTTTATTGTTTAAAGTTGATAATGCCTTATTTCTATCATAATTGAAAGACAACCGCATTAATATTGTTACGAGCTACAAGACTCGAATTAAAAATGCCGTTGGTACTATTATAGAATTTATTAGAACTGTACAAACACGTATGAAACAAATGCAAATAAAACTGGATGTAACCAGTTCACATTGCACGATTCAATGCAATTCGACACGCGCAAAGTCCGTCATCTATATCGCTAATCGAGAGTACTACAAAACGTCTTACTCGTTTCGTAGTCTTCGCTTGACTGGTCATTCCTCCATTCGGGCATTGTCTTATACTAACTACACAGTAAAAAAAAATCGGCCACGCGCACTGTGTTTCCGAGAAATAGTAATTTGCACACCTGGTTATCTATTCCTGCGAACGGCCAACAAGTCGAAAACAATAGCATGTTTTTCTTAATTACAAATTCTAAACATAAAAGAATTCCTAAATCCGGGAAGACAATAAACTGCGCTTACGACAGGCAGCTGTGCATTTATATTTGACGACATATAACAATATAATAGGAGAGACAACCGTCTATTTTCGGCATTTGCCAAACTCCACTAAGTTCATCACAATTCTCCTATTACATACAAATATTAAAGTAATCTGTGAGTGCTAGACGCCGTCGTCGCACCGCTTTCGGCTTCTGTGATAGAATACGGCCTAAGGGTGCTATTCCACTAGAGATGTGCTATGCCTCTATGCTGCGAGAATGTAAAAGCAAAGCTACGAAAATTTGGAAAATTCAGCAAACAGGCAGACGAGGCCCACCTTATGGAAAGCGGTTACCAACTCCAACTAACAATGTGCTGCCGCTCTCTAAAGGGAGCCTGGAACCTGGCCACTAATGTAGAAACACAACTCAAGGTTGTTATGGTGGCATACTCTAGACCAGGGGTGGTAGCCATCCAGACGTGCAAAGATACTTTCACCTGGCTGTTGGGTTGTTTTGTCGCCTCTTACAACAAGCCTTCTGGCCGCAGGAAATTGTATTCTTTTTCCGTTCCTGCATGGATAAACGCACCGTTCCTGCATTTTCGGTGACTAACACGGGCCTAGGCACACTGCTCTGGACATAGCTATATCACTCGCGACCATCCATAGCATGAATCCATAGCACTCATGCGTGGCATGCATCCATAGCACTCATGCATATCACGCATCGATAGCACTCATACATATCACACATCGATAGCACTCATGAATAGCACGCATCGATAGCACTCATGCATGGCACGCATTCATAGCACTCCTGCATAATATAACGCATCCATAGCACTCATGCATCGCACGCATTCACAGCACTCATGCATGGCACGCATTCATAGCACTCATGCATAATATCACGTATCCATAGCACTCATGCATGGCACACATTTATAGCACTCTTGCATAGCACGCATCCATAGCACTCATGCATAGCATGCATCCATAGCACGCATCCACAGCACTCATACATAGCACCTCGCATCCATAGCACGCATCCTTCCATATAAAAAAAACGTAGCTTAGTTGAATCAATTTCCACTAGTGCTATGTTGTGTGGACCAATGAATATGATTGTTGGATATCAATCGTATCCATAGATAGCAACGCTGCATATTATATCTCTGGTGGAATGGCAGCCTAAAGCTTAAATAGCATCAAAAGTTTGATACTATCATTACAGTATGCCTTTATCTTAGATATACATGTAAAAAAAACAATTACTTATTACAAATCGTAGATAAGCAATCAAGGCAAAATGGAAATTATTAGTAATTATACAACAAATATTATGGTTTACGTCATCTTTGACTGTCCTTATCTCCCAACTGCTGTAATCAGGGATAAGATTGATAATGAAAGTAATATACTAGTCATTATTCTTAGCTTAGTTTGAACTTATGCTACTAAAACATCGCTGTCGAAATGATATTGTTACGAGCTACAGGACTCGAATTAAGAATGCCGTTGGAACTACTGCAGAATTTATTAGAACTGTACAAACACGTATAAAACAAATAAAAATAAAACTGGATGCAACCAGTTCACACTGCATGATTCAATGCTATTCGACACGCGCAAAGTCCGCCGTCTATATCGCTTAATCAAGAGTACTACAAACGTCTTACTCGTTTCGTAGTCATCGCTTGACTACCCACTCCTCCATTCGGGTATTGTCTTATAGTACAAAAAATTGGCCGCGCGCACTGAGTTTCCGAGAAATAGTAATTTGCACACCTGCGAACGGCAAACCAAGTCGAAAACAATAACAATAAAGATTAGTTCGACGCTAATGATGATCATAAAACAAGTATAAAAACAATAGTATGTTTTTCTTATCTACAATTCAAAACACAAAAGAATTCCTAAATCTGGGAAGACAATAAACTGCGCTTACGACAGGCAGCTGTGCGTTTATCTTTGACGGCATGTAACAATATATATAATTATAATAATAGCTCATAAAGTCCTACTGCTAGGCTCGGGCTTCCCTCTATTGGGAAGCGGACTGTATACCCGCCACGCTTGTCCAAGGCGGCTTAGCAGGTTTGACACATCGGCTATCTCGATGTGCAGGTTTCAGTACCATGTTTTCCTTCGCCGTTGTTAGCACGTAATAATTGTAATAATCAGCACATTAGGTCAGAAAAACTGCCTTAGTGTTGTATGCTTTCCGGTCAGGATTCGAAGCCGCGCCCTTTGATTTTGGGATGCGTGTGCTAACTGTTACGCTACCACGACTTCGAAATGATAACTGTTATAAAATTTGTATGTATAAAAATCGATGGTATTTTTTCTTCGATCAACAATAATTACATTTTTTAGAAAGAAAGAAAACAATTATTAAGGAAATACCGACGTACTTACATTGCTATACATGTATCATCATAGAAATAAAAACAGAATTTGTATGCAGCATTTTCAGCAAACAAGGTTTGTGCTCGGCTTATTGCTGTGCCGGAATTATATCCAACACAATGGTGATTTTCAGTGCAAATCTTTCTTTCCTATTGGCGTGATACCAACGGCCCACTTGATAGAAAGCGGTTTACCATCGCCTATGGACATTTGCAACACCAAAGGTGCTAAAAATGCGCTGCTGCTCTCTTAATGGGAGACTGGAACCTGGTCACTGATGCCGGAACACAACTCAAGGTTGTTATGGCGGCATATTCTAGACCAGGACCAACTACTACCTGGCTGTGAGTTGTTTTGTCGCATCTTACGACAGGTTGCACCAACGCATGAGTTATTCTTGTATTCTTACTCCGTTCCTGCACGGATGAAAAAAATTAAGTAATCATCTAAAGACACAATTTAAGTATATATTAAAAAAATTATCTTGGAAGAATAAGCAACGTATTTTTTTTATAAATCGGCAGACAAACACACACACTGTATATCCCCAAATTAAGCAAGTTACGCTTGTGTTATGGGTAATATACAACGGACCATTCTGGGGCCGATCTCAGACACCCAGACCATAGTAAATAACGGAGAAAATACGTTTCCGAAATTTACTATACCAGGAATCGAACCCGGAGCCTCTGCGTTGCAGTGAGGTAAAATAGGTATACGCTCAACATAGGTAAAGTATCTACATAATTTTATCGCATTCGAGGCGTGTAATGAATATTACTGTATTGTAAGTAATATATTTTTGTTATCAACAATTAAACGAGTAACAATAAATAAATAAACGATTATTATCTCTATCAATTCGCATTCAGACAATTACACATAATTATATGATAATAATAAAGTATTGAAAATAAAATCATATTATTATTCGCAGTGTATTGATTGATTTTACTTTTGCGTTAGTTCTTTTTGGAACTGTTGGATAAATGTTTTTATTCCGTAAAGTATTTTTTTTTTTTAATTTTGTAATAAATGTTTTTCTTTTTAATAATCTTAAGGAAAATTTTCACGCCTCATAGGCAAAACATGCAAGTCTTGTATTCTTATGTCACATAATATTTTATTGAGTTTTCGCGACTTGTATACATAATATAATAACCTGCGTGCACCGGAACACAAACCAACTTGACTGATAATTTCTTTTATTTTTCCTTTAATTCAAGGGGAAAGGGTTCCCTGGGATTGAGGATCTGGAGAATTGGCACGGAAAGGCCCTGGGTGCAGAGGGAGAGAAGATCATCAAGGTGAGATTTCTTATAAGTTCAGTTTTGCATGATTAGATAAGATAAGAGTGGCAACAATAATTTTAATGGTTGAAGGAGATGGGGGACTTATGGGTCAAAGGAGTATTATGAATTGAGATATGACTTAAAAAAGAGCTTTATTTTTTCTTAACGGGTTTTAAGCGCAGTAATTTATTTGATTTTATTTTACCTCCCCCACATTTTAATATTATATAAAATGATTAGAGCTAGGCATGTTTGCTGAAGAGGTTCTTGTGCCGGTTCTTCTCTCCAAGCCATAACATGTTGTGAAGCGGTGGTAAATTAGATTTACACAAACAACAAAATTAAAACTAATAATTAAAATTAACAAGTTGACGGTAGGCTAAATAAAACTTTAACAATACTCGTTGACACTTGACATCTTTGTCTTCCGTGATCACGGCCACTGAAAAGTGGACGAAACGTCGGAATAACAAAAATCAAATAAATTACCGCGCTTAAAACCGTTAAAACGTAGTTTTGTTATTCTTAAGTCACCTCAAATTTATGTAACATGTTTTAATCAAATAAATGAATTTGAATTTGAACGTCTTTTGATTTAGATAAAATATTTAAAAAAAAAGAAACCGACTTTAAACTAAAAATTAAAAAATATGTTTTTCTACATCTTGGAAGTCGGTACGAAATAAAACACGAAAATTACTAAGTATATTTGGCGAATGTTGTTGTTTTTTATGAGGTTGGTACTTCTTCAATAAGATTCCGAATGAAATGTTAGATCTGCCTTTCACTAAATTTAAAATCAAATTAAAAACTAACATGCTTAAAAAGGGATACTACACTATTAAATAATATTTAAACGATAAAACTTCATTTACATAGCAGCCCTTATACTATCCTCTGTATGACGTTTTTATCTTGCCAAATATATATGCAATTTATGGAGATATTTCATTCAGTACATATTTTTAGTACTACCCGTGCGCAGGTTTGCCGATAGCCTCGTGACGTCACACGTCGACGGGCAGTAGGGTTAACAAAAAAGGTTACATAAATAGTTGTTGCAATAAATTTATTATTGTATATACTTCACTTAAGTATATACAATAAGAGTAAGTAGTCATCGGCAAACCTTCTGCGCGACTTATGTGTGCCAGGGAATTACATGAATTGGTTCCTCCCTCACCATTTTACCACCGGACAAGCAGACGTACGCGCTCACGCCACCGATATATGATGGAAATAGCACTTTTATCATACGCACCGCTGAAGAGTGGAACTCTTTACCGTCGTCTGTTTAGTCTCATGAATACAATCTAGGTGTCTTCAAGTCTCGCGTGAACAGGTATCTTCTAGGTAAGCGTGCTCCACTTTAGAGTGCATTTCCACCTGACATCAGGCGCAATGTCAGTCAAACGCGAACCTATCCATTACAAAAAAAATACTGTAATAATAATTTTCTTTCCTTTTATTAAGTCTTTGTCTTATTGAGTATGCACTGTTTGCTACAACTCCATTAATTCTTCGAAAACTAATTGTGGCATGCTTCTGTATAAAATATAATTTAAAAAGAAAAAAAAATAACATTTGCGGCATTTGGGGTGGAACCTCTGGGTCCGTGGAGTCCGAACGCTCTAAAGGTCTACCGTGACGTCGCTAAACCTTAAGTAAACGTCACAAGCGACCAAAAGGCTGGCGTCTATTTTGCTCAAAGATTAAAACGTTGCTATACAATGTGGCAACGCCTCCAGCCTTTTGGGAACGTTCCTGGTAAGTGAGTGGTTTGGGCCCAATAACGTATCTTTAGGTATTTCCCCTTTTTTATTTAGTTTTAGTTTATACAAAGTATATTACTTTGTAGTTTATTTTTAAGTTTATATTCATTGTAGTTCTATGTATTTTTCTTCGAAAACTTGTAGCTGAATATATATAAAGTTCTCGTGTCACGGTGTTTGTTACCAAACTCCTCCGAAGCGGCTGCACCGATTTGTATGAAATTTTGTGTGCATATTGGGTAGGTCTGGGAATCGGCTAACATCTATTTGTCATACCCCTAAATGATAAGCGTGACCCACCCCTAAAAATTATTTTTTATTTTTTTCGCAAAATTTCTTATTTATATTTTATTATGATTTAACATTGAAAAATACATACAATTTTAAATTGTCACCCTTCTACGATCAAACCCTATTTTTTAATAGCGATATTAGTACTTTAATAATTTAAGTTACTTAAAATTACTAGACATAATCTAAATGGCAAAATAACGTTTGCCGGGTCAGCTAGTAAAAAATTAAAAAGAAAAGAGTTTGCGCTAGATAAATAGAAAGAAAAATAATTTTTAGCTACACGTATTGCTGGGGAGTTTCTTGCCACTTCTTCTCCTTTAAACAGCGATAACACGTTGCGAGGCGGTGTACATAGAATAGGAAGTAGATTTAAATTGTAACTAATATAGGGCTGGCCTATATTTAGGACAACGAATAAGCGTTGCCATACAACGGGGGAATGCGGCCAGCATTTTGGGAACGCTCCCCACCGACAGCAATCTGGACTACATCTTTTACTTGTAAATATGTTTATAGTAGTTTTTAATTTCTAAGTTTTTTTTTATATATCAATAAACTGTAAAAATATAGGAAATAGTCAAATATGTATATCATATAAAATATAAAACTTTACCTTCCATATATGTATGTCCTCAAGAAATGTTCCCTAGTGAAATACATTTTAAATAAAAACTTTTGATTTGATATTAAAAAACTACAGACAACTGCGTGTGGTATGGTTAGTTAAGTCTTGAATTATAATGACATTTCTTAATGACTGTCATTTAAGGCAGGTTGGACTAAGGCACATCAATGAAAATCATAAAAGACGTTCTACCATTGAAGTTTTGAACTGTGGAGTATTAAATAAATAATAATAATTTATTTTCACAAAAATGTAAGCTATACAACATTTTAGGACTTAAAACTTGACTTGAAAATTAATTATTCTGTATAAATATTGATTAATGTTCAAGCTAGTTTAGTCAAGGTAGTTAGCCATCTGTAGAGGCTTATCAATAGCTACTCTTTATCTAATTTGTAATCTAATTACTATTATTTTATTTGTTATTCCATCAAGTACAATAAAATAAAATAAAAATAATTTTATTGCTAATACTAATTAGTTATTTAATATTTTCTTAATTTTTCGCGACTAGTATACAAAATAAAACTACGTTTTAACGGTTTTTAGCGTGGTAATATATTTGATTTTTATTATTCCGACGTTTCGGTCACTTTTCAGTAGCCGTGATCGCGGAAGACAAAGATGTCAAGTGTCAAGGGTAGGTTAAATAAAACTTTAACAATACTCATTGATTATTGAACAATAATAAAAATCAAATAAATTGCCGTGCTTAAAACCGTTAAAAAGTAGTTTTATTGTCTAACTAGTTATTGTTAAAAAATAATAAAACAATATTATTAAGTAATTCAAAGTATTAGAACTTAAAAGTAACTTTCAACGATAATTAATTTGAATAATTTCCGTTTTTTTCCATCGCGATGGCGGCGACTAAAAACAAACAATCAACGTTAATTACCTACCTCTACGGAACCATTTATGGATAATATGGATTGACACGCACTTGGTCGATTTGTTTAGTTAATTCCTTTCCCTTATAGTTAATTCCAATCAAATATTTTTGAATTAGAAAAGACAAATTCGGCGCTAAACCGTGTTTTAGTCTCCTGCTTGGTTTGGTTCTAAAATATATACGAATTTTTGTGGCGATTATGCTGCCCTCCGTATAGCAAACGCAGTACACACTTGCAAAATGGCGGTATTGAAAAAACGCGCTAAACAACTTTGAGACATCTAAACAACATCTCAATGTTATATAACTTTTTAGTGTATCTAAAAACAATTAAAAAAATCAAGCTTCGTGTATAGATTAGCGCCTTGGGATACCATTTATGCAAAAACGTGAAAAACACAAAAATGACGATTACTACAAGTGCATTTAGTAGGGCAGTTTTATTGGCCTGAAGTCATAGGATTAGTCATCCCAAAAAGTGTAATATTATAAGCGTAAAACTGGGGGTATTTTATTATAATTTCATAAATTAGGTGTAACTAAATACTAATTTAATACCGTCGGCATACAATTTTATATATTTTTATACATATTATGAAATATACAAACTTTCAAATTTCTTTAAGAAGGTATGCTTAAACTAGCCAGAATAAGAAATATATCATATTTATGTTTCATTTACGGCAAAAGTCCAGTACGCGCTAATAATTTAAAAACAAATCTTAAATAATACAATCGATATTATTTAAAAATATAAAATTATCATTACTTAATTCTCACATTTTTTCCATGGTAATAAACAAAACAATTTAACACCGACAAACAAAAACAACTCACCTTAAAACAATAATCCAATAAAACAAAACACAACACTGGCACAAAAACAATTTTACGCGACAATTCAAAAGTCGAAAGCGAGTGGCGGGAACGTACAACCGCTCGGACGATAGAACGTTGGACTGGCGGCTTGGTCCCTATACCGTACACGCTAATAGCTGTATTTACGTGTGAGGGAGTGCGACAGATAGCGAGCTGTTAACGCTCCGATCCTCATAGTTAGACTAACTCACATCCAAATCGCTTAATTTTATGAGTTGTTGCCTTCTCCACCCCCTGTGGGACGGTATAATGTTGGAACGGCGGCTTCGGAATTTTTTATTTTCAATGTATGATAAAAAGGGACCAATTTTATATGTTTATTACCGGAGAATTACGATCTTATAATAGAGTAGAATGTGGATGGAAATAAGATGTTAGAGAAAATCATAAATGAAAATAATCCGTTATATTGTGTAGCGAATGATACTTATTGGTAACACCCGGTTAAATTTATTACAAAATAAAAAAAAAACATGATAGGCTGGTAATTTATAAATACTCACATGTTTCTGAACACAGATATAGCTATGGGCTTCTCTATACCTCAAAAATAAATTATACGGTAAGGTCGCAGGGTTAAAAATAATGAGTTTATCACTTCCTTGTTTTCATTTTAGAGCGTTATCTAATTTATACTAATCTTGTGATAATTTTTGGCTCTGAAGTATGTAATTCGAAATAGAAAAAAACATTAGATGTCTTAATTATGCGATATGTGTCTTAATTGTGTAACCTTTTACATTATTTGACTTCTTTTGGCGTGTTTATGGATTTAATTGCTACAAAAAAGACACATAATATATAAGTTACTGATATATTGTTTGTTTTAATTTGTGTCCTACATTTATATGTAACATCTCGATACAGGGCTTAATATATAAATAATCTAACATTATCTCAGGTGATTTTCTTAAAATTTAGACTATGACGTTATATTATATTTATCTTAGAAAATTAAAGGTTTCTCATGAGTCAACTGTAAAGACTTTCAATGGAATAGAGATCAAAAACGCAGTTTATGTTATCAGAGCCATAAAATTTTAAACGTGATAAAATTTAGCATTATTATACACTAAATTGTATAAACCAATTTTGAACATCAATGGATAGTGATATCCTATCATTCATTTTTAGTTTAAAATCGATCTAGGTATCAATTATATTGACGACCTCAATAAAACGGCAGTGATAATACCGATCGTTGCCGGTAATCGTAAGATAATCGTTACATATTATAGGCGATAACGCCGTATCGATTAGTATGTATAAATTATTGTTGTGTTTATTGATAAAACTGGGCTCTAATTGGTTTTAATCTTTCTGGTATGTTTAATTAAGGTTATGTAGTAAAATGAAGTATATTATTGTGAGATTTAAAATTGCATTTCATTCATTTTAATATATAACTTACAAAATCGACTTTATTATAAATGATTTATGAAACTTAAAAAACCAGCTACGCCCGGCTCAAATTTAGTTTCAGATTCCACCGGAGTATTACTTAGTTTTACCGGTAAGAAATAATAAAAAATGTCCGCTTTAAATAGCGTTAAAAAATAGATCGCATCTCATTTTTTATGTTGATGTTCCACCTGGGATATTGTAACTATTAATAACCATTTCATGCAGATGCAGCGATGGATTTAATGCATCATTTGTGATGTGATATTGTTATAAACGGTTAATAAAGTTGATTATTGACAGACAAACTATGTATAATATATCTATATGCTAATATTGCTAACCATTAACAGCGTTATTATTAACGATATAAAAAGATGCATTCGGAGACAGCTGCTAACACTAACATTATCCCAGATGGAGCATGGGCATTAGAAAGTAATAAAAGTTTTATTCTAAGAATACTTACTTTGGTAATTTAATTTGGCAATAATTTGATTCACATCTCATTTTATCTACAGTAAAAACATCAATATGTAGCATATACGTATTTTAATTTTTAAATATTATCTTGTTGGATTTAGATTTAATCAATCAAATAAAAGGATAATTAATATATTTACAATTGATTTGATAAGAAACCTATCAAGCATGTTAATGATGCATGACTAAGTTCTGAGAAGGGTTTACTTTTGATAAGAACTTCATTTTAGAAACAGTTTAAAACACATTAGTACTAATTATGATAACTTGGTTTTTTGTTCAAATAAAGAAAAAAGAAACGGGAAGGAAGAGAAAGAATAGAAAGAGGATGTCCAAATGGAATGTAATGTAGCTGGGAACACCACTATTAAACGGAGGGTGAGTGTGTGGCGGGGGCAGTTTGGGGACCTTGGGTCACACATTCGTATGTTTTTCTCAAATATAAGACTAATTTGACAAGGTACTCTCTGAATTTGCACTCAAATAACCACTCTCATTGTGAAAGCAGTTAAGCGATTTTTGAAACAATGATTTAAAGCTAAAATCAACGTGTGAATTAGTGAAAGGAGTTTGCAAACTACCACGCTCGGAGAGATAGTAGTTAAATGTGATGAATTAATCTGTAATAAAACCAATTTAAATTAATCTACAACCTCCGCCCAATGTTGTGTCGTCCGAACCATTTAGCGCCGGTACAGTAGCAATAACTCAGCGCAGGAAATCACGTCATCGCTCTATTACAGTACGCACACATGGCCACTAACGCAGCCATATACACTGTACGCTTGTAAGATGTACGGATATGATGTACGATTAAAGAATGTGCTATTATTTCTTCAGAATATTTTTTTTGGTACTGTTATTGTATTAACGATAGCATAGGTTGGACCCGAACTTGTGCTTCGGAACTTTAGGTCCGCTATCAAAATCTTGTCTCGAAGCGTCTATCGGCATGTGGCTATTTTTTGCAATTTACATATTTTTTACGGCTGAAATAAATATATTACTATACAGAAACAATTTATTTAATATCAAAGACAGAATATAAAATATAACAATGAAATTGTAATCTATTTCCTAAGGTTTATTATTGCATATAACGGGCACAATATTGCATTGGGCGTGTTACTTATACATAATTATATATTATACATTGATGTATACTATTAGGGAAAACTAAATCTACCGACAATAAGTCGCAGTAGCGTTAGAACAGACGTTGTAACTCATTTAAATGACGTGAGTTCGAATCTTAGCTGTTGGCGTGCGCTGCTATTAAACTATAATACACAGTTTCTCTAACACAATGAGGATATTAATTTAAAGAACTAATCACTACCTGGTAAAGAAAAACACCGAAAATACCTTTACCTTAACGTATGCAATGCACCGATTCGTGTAGGACAACCATAATAAGTAAAGGGCTTAAATATGGTATTAATTAATTGTTTAAAAACTAATTAACATTATTTCTACCATGATATTTTAAATATAAAATGATACAATGGTATTTTAAACCATGGTATGGTATGATGGCATTTCAGTGTGTGTTTGTCTGCAGATTTATTATTATTATATTATAAACACTGTTTTTATATGCAAACCATGTTAGAATCTATTTAACATGTGTAATTTAACCAACTTCTTCCATACGCATTCCCTTGAGACACATGAAAATATTATTCTAGTAAGCATTAAAGATTTAAACATGTTACTTATTATTAATTTTATATAAGAATAATTAAAGTTTTAAATATTAAGAGCGCACTCTAACCAATCGTATACACAATAAGGCCTAATTGTGCCCTCTGCCATCGCATCGCATTGTTATTACTGTGTATCCATTTGAAATATTAACGCCGACTTTCGCGTTGGATTGTGATACGTTATGTTACACTTTGTACCATGTTACAATGTTATATGTTACTGGGTTTAACGCGCGAGTTGGTCTTCGTTTAAAGCTTTATTATCTTATCTCTTTAATCATTGCTTCTCACAACTGAAATGTATCAGGCCACTCGGAAAGTATTGCGAAAAAAGTTTTTATGTATAAGAGACTGGCCATTTATAATCTATTCTGCAAATATGATTATTTATAATTAAAAATAGGTACATTCTAATTTCAAAATTTCCCTCCACATTGTTTGCGAGCTAATTTAAGTTATCGTGTCTCATTGAAAAATGGTTCTGCACCGGGAACATTTTCGCGCTATAATTTTTACGATTTCAAGCGTCGCCTGAAACCGGACAAATGGTACGATAGACTTCAAATGGCATTCATGGATGAAGGCCCTTTTAAGGCAACTGTGTATCGTTGGTACAACGAATTCAAGCGCGGTCGACTAACTTTGGGGGATGAAGAAAGAAGTGGTCGCCCTTTGACGGCTGTCACGAAAGAAAATGTGCTAGCAGTGAAAAATTTAATCCAAGACAATAGGCGAGTTACGTATTAAGAGATTCATCACGTACTGCGGATTGGATCGGGAAGCCTTCACGGGATTCTATACGTGCATCTTCGCGTGAGGAGGATAGCTTCATGCTGTGTGCCGCACAACCTCACCGATGCTTAGAAGCAGGCCCGGGTGGAATAGTGCCGTGATATGATAAACAACTTTGAAGCAGACTCGTCTCGGCGTGTTACGACATCATTACAGGTGATGAGTCCTGGATTTATCAATGCGATTCAGAAACGAAGCGCCAGTTGACGGTTTGGGTGTTTCAAAACGAATCAACGCCTACCAAAGTGAAGCGATCTAAAAGCGGGGGGAAGATTTTGATCGCGAGTTTTTTTCACTTTGACTGGCTACTTGGCGTCAATTCCTTTACGAAACCAAAGAAGCATCAACGCCGAATGGTACACTACCAAATGCTCGGCAGAAGTTTTCTCTGTTGTGGGCAACAAGCGACTAAACACTCCGCGGACTACTGCTCCACCACGATAACGCGCCCGCCCATACCGCGCTCAAAACGAAAGACTTCCTGGACAGCACGCCGTCAAACTGCTGGGCCGGCCTCCTTACAGCCCTGACCTAGCACCGTGTGACTTCTTTCTATTCCCGAAAATAAAAAAACAGCTCAATGGGATACAATTTTCGTCGCCGGAAGATGCGCTGTCAGCGTTCTAGCAAGCTGCAAACGAGGTGTCTGCGGCGGACTGGAAATAGTGTTTCGAAAACTGGTTCAGACGCATGAAACTTTGAATAGAGGCTGATGGGGAGTACTTTGAAAAGATTTAATAAAAAAATATTTACCTATAGAACTTTTTTTAATTTCGCAATACTTTCCGAGTGTCCCACGTATTTATTGGTCATACAATGGGTACATTTTTTAAATATATAGTTCGTTCGCGTTAAGAATGCAGTGAGCCATCAGTGCAACTGCAGGGTAAAGGTGTATTCACAGTGGTGTTAAAATTCAAACAAATTATTCAATGTTATTTCAATGTATTATTTTCCTTTTTTTCACTAAGAATACTATAAACTGCTCTCTCGGACACACCGCATGCATTTGCCGTTTTTTGTACTATGCTGTCCACAGTCACATTTAAATCAGACTGTTTAAAATACTTAAAAACATTGTAAATTACTTTTCTCTCTCCACTTTTATTTTTACGAATTGGCGAGGTATTCATTTTTTTAAATATAAATCAGTTAACACAATTACAGAACACAACCGTCGCGTTCGAAGCTATGCCTTCACTGGTCACTGTGAACTTGACCTTGTAATTTGAAAACATTTGATTGGTTAGGGGGCGGGGCTAGGCCGGCGAACAGTGATGACTCACTGCATTCTCAACGCGAACGAACTATAGAATCTTCATGTCTCGCGCTAAGGTAACGGAGTTTAGGTAAAATCTATTGTTACGTCACATACATGGATTAAATTGTTGCTACATAGTTAGCAAGGTTAAAACTGAGTAATCCATGTACGTGACAACATCTGTCAATACAGAAAACAGAAAACCTTTGGAGATGCATCCACGAACAGGTTTAGGGTTTTATGTATTTTCACGTAGCAGTTAAGATATCTGTATATATAGTCTAAGTTTAATGTGATATTAATCTATACATATACATACATACATATAATAAAATTGTAGAGGTCGAATTTCTGTACAATGAAAAAAAATGCTAAAAACCGAGTCAGGGGGATGTAAGAAGTGAAGTAGAACTAATTTAGATTTTTTCAAATTTTTGTTTCTCTGTCTGTCTGTTTGTACCGGCTAATCTCCGAAACAACTGGACCAATTTAAATAAAATTTTGTATGGTGGTAGCTTATATCCCTGGTCAACATATAGGATACTTTTGATCCCGAAATATTAATGAGGTCCCGTGGGATAGTTAAAAAACTTGAATTACTTAAACAGCTTATTATACAACTTATGCGCCTAAGTAAGTATTGATATTACCGGTATCATCATCATAAAATAAAACAATTTATACATTAAAAAACAATTAGGCTATATATCATCACGCTAAGACCAATAGGAGCGGAGCACCAACGAAGAATGTTTTAAAATCGGGAGGATTTTTAACTTCCTTTTTTAAAACTATTCTACGCGGACGAAGTCGTGGCCAAAAGCTAGTTAAACGATAATTACATAGAGAGTACAACACACGTCGTCTTTGTACTCCCTTCCAGCGGTTGAACCTAGCTCCCGCGGCGATGGAGCCATGGGCTCTCGCCAGTGGTGCGTCACCCTCATCCAACGTGAATTTTATGTACATACATTTCTTAACCCTTAATTGGGCCTGGCGAAAGGGTAGCCTCCTGGGTCTTATCTCCCTGTGGGATTTTTAATGGTTAATTAATTAAAATATTTTTTTTTTAATTGTTTTTTTTTGTTCTTTCTCTAAAATACGCAAATATAAAAGAATGTTGTTAGTACACCAAAAACTCTCTTATGGTCAAAAATATAATATTTTCCAATTTTTTTAAGTTCGATTATTACACGACGATTATAAATAAGGGCGAATAAAAAACGTCACGATAAAATAACTCAAAAACTACAAATAACACTAATTCAAATAAACTTAGCATATTTTTGACGACGTTATGATTTTTTTTGTTCATTCCAACCGACAGTTAGTTCAAAATCCGTAACATATGTGAATTCACAGATAAAAAATAACTTGCGTTCCGTTTCACGCTGTATTGTAAGGTGATTGTACATTATTCCAGCATTTATATTTTGACATGTTGTGGGAAAGCATGAACTTTTGATGGCCTAAAGCTTCGAAAAAGGATGTGGGAGGTATACTCCTTCAGTTCAATTAAGGGTTAAACTGTATCTATTTATTAGTAAAAATCCTTGTATTTTATGTATCTGCATTTATTTGCTACAATAAATATTTTCTTTATTTCTTTCTTTCAACGAGGTAATATCATCGATGCACCACACACTAAAAATCATCCCCCACATCTAGCTTTAACAGTATTTGTCTTTGTAGTTCTGGCAACACGTGTCTCGGTCTTTTATGGTCATCGTCAGAGAAGGTATTGTTCTATCTGTCGATAGTATGATATACAAACATACGGCTAATACCACACTATTATGCAAAGCAATCACTTCAATCGTTTTTATTTTAACACCCCGTTATATATTTACTGTTGATAATAAACACGAACAATATGTGAACAGGCGGGAAATAGAAATCAATTGTATGCATAGTAAACGCGTTTAAAATTCAAAATAATTATGGAGTTGAAAAAAGAAAAGTTTAATGGGCAGAATAGTTATTTAAGTTAGGTTAATTAAAAAAAAGTCAGTCATTATTTTGTCATACATTTTCATAGAATATTTTGGAGGATTTATCATAACACTCTCTCTTTTCTTTCACCATATCCCAATTATTTGGGGTCGGCACAATATGTCTTTTCCTTCGACACTCCTCTACTCTGACATACATCTTCTGTCACACCACATATCGTCATATCATCCTTCACACAATCCATCCATCTTTTTTTTGGTCTACCTTTACATTTGTACCCATCTATCTTGAAGTTTAACATTCTTTTTGTCACGTGACTTTCATCTTCTTACTCTCAATTTTTCATTCACGAGTGCAACTTTCAAAGATCCCCTTATGTACTCATTTCTCACCTTATCCATTCTTGTGACACCACACATCCATCTCAACATTCTCATCTCAGCTGAGTGGAGACGTTTGTGGTGTATCGCTTTAGTGGCCCAACATTCGGACCCGTATAGCATGACCCATTTATCATAACACTATTAATGTAATATTGAATAATAAAAATCTTTTGGTTGATTGGTGAATATTCGATATAAAACAAAAAAATCGAGATTTTCATGTAAAAAATCCTTATGGTTTTTAAAAGAATACATAAAATCTTTTAAAAACTACATATACATGATTTTTATATATTATTTCGATAAATTTTCAAATTTTTTATTTGATTTTCGTATGACCCCTGCGATACAGGCATTGCTTACTGTAATGTATTTTAAGAGTCATATCTCTAATCAAATGAAATAATTTATTTCATATGAACATGGTAGCTATACCAATAGGTGTTGTTATTTTAATAATGATCACATTTTTTTGCCTGTTCGGCTTCATCAACTCGCTCAGAAGGTGACAACCAAGATAACTTGTCATGCATTGAGAATTTTGATTAAATAAATTTGAATTTTTTGAAACACGACCAAATTTCTTAATAAATTAATTACCACGACTACGCCGTAGCTGCTACGGGTGCTACGATCCTAAGGGCCAATTATTAACATCGTTTATTAAAATTAAACTTTGTTTATATTTTGTAATTAGGTGAACGCGTGAACGACGTCGCGGGCATATGACGTCGTTTACGCTTAACTTGAAATTCCCGCAGGATTCTCGGGATGAAAAATATCACACATTTCATAACACAACATTTGCTATCGATCAGTGAAAAATTCACATTGGTATTCGTTTTTCTTTTAATCTGGCCATTTTAAATCATTCCCAGTGAATTTGCCGCGGGATTCATAGGATAAAAAGTAGTGTAGATTTTAATTTGCTGTCGATCAGCGAAAATCGCATCGAAATCGATCCAGTAGTTTTTGTGTAAATCCCGGATAAACAGACAAACCGACAAACAGGCAAGAAATCTAAAAAAAACGTATCATGTTCTCCATCATTTATATAGTGTATTCCAGTTGTTTTTTTTTTTAATAGCTTCAATGTACAGACACGGCATGTTTAGAATTTTATAATATTAATAGATATAAATCTGCGATTAAAAGACCCACTTCTCGTTGCTATAACGTAGATTCTAATTCAGCTAGCTAATCTTCCTATCTGACCCAAACAATCTAACAAATATTGTAAGATAAATAATAGCTTGTAAAAAAAAACTGGTCAAACATAATTACTAGTATTAAAACTAAGAAACTAATAAAAATTAAAACTTAAATCGAGACAATAAAGAAGTTGATAAATAATAAATAAAATCGTCATTTCATAGCCATTACGGCATAATTGTGTTACAAGTAAAAAGTTTATTAAACAGTGTAGAAAATTAAATATCTTGCATGCAGTTAAATAAAACTTCAAATAACAAATAATATAATCTAAATAAAGTTTAAAAGAAAATTGTATCCTAAAAATAAAGTATATATATATAATAATTAATTGTATAATATCAGCCCATAAAGTCTCACTGCTGGGCTGGGGCCTCCCATTATAGGGGGAACGGACAGTATACCCCCGCCACGCTTGTCCAAGGCGTTTTGGCAGGTTTGACACATCGGTTATCTCGATGTGCAGGTTGCATCACGATGTTTTCTTTCACCGTTGTTCTCTCTCTCTCTTTTATTTCACCATATCCCAATTATAATTTGGGGTCGGCACAATATCTCTTTTCCTTCCACAGTCCTCTACTCTGACATACATGTTCTGTCACACCACTTATCATCATATCATCCTTCACACAATCCATTCATCTTTTATTGTCTACCTTTACATTTGTACCCATCTTATCTTGAAGTTTAACATTCTTTTTGTCACGTGACTTTCCATCCCTCCTCATTATATGCCCATACCAACTTAATCTTCTTCCTCTCAATCCTCTCGTTCTTTCACCGTCGTTATCACGTGGTAATTGTAACAATATGCACAGTAGATCAGAAAACTAACTAAGAGGTGCATTTGTTCCGGCCAGGATCGAACCCGCGCCCTTTGAGTCTAGGACGCGTGCGTTAGCCATTACGCTACCACGACTTACTCAATATATACTTAAAAATAAAGTATATATTATATACAAATTAAAATGGAACTAATATACAATAAAAAAACGTAATAAATATACAACATAATACTATAAATAAATACATGGCACTAGTTAGGATAATATATATAGGTATAGACATAAGGCACACACTGCACATGCACTTCCTCACAACACCAGCATGTAACAGATACACTCTACATTAGTATAAGTTTAGTATTAAAATTAGAATAAATTAATATAATAAGTTATTCGTAAGGTACATCACAACACAAATAAAAATGTCACACACAACAACAAAAATAACCAACAGGCGAGTTTAAATTTTAAAAACTTTTTTAAAATTATGTTTTAAAAGGGTACGGAACTTGAGTCTATAGAGTTATTTAAAAAAAGAAACTAACGAAGTAGCTTTCTGCGGCTAGCTGTCGGTCTGTTTGTATATCTGCTATCTTCTCCTAAACCACTCAATTTTTCAAGGAAGGTTTATATAAGTGTACTAGCTGTTGCCCGCGGCTCAGATCGCAATATATTTATAAAATCTAATTAAGTTTTAATGTAAGTAAAATAGAGTTACCTACTAGGGTTTTTTCTCCATGTTAAAACTCTAGTATTGTACAAAATATTGTAGCGACCGAGGGTAGAACTTTATGGCAGATACGTTTTAGAAAGGGATAGATGATGCACGAAAATTCTAGAATAGAAGGTTCAGGATAGAAAAGACAGAGACATAAAAAAAACTATCATAGAAATTAAGTTGTAAAAAAGGGTACGGAACTTGAGTCCGTAGAGTAGTTAAAAAAAATGCCCTGACAACTCAAAGGAATAAAAAGTATAACCCATTAAGCTATCTGAATGCATTAAACAGCTTGTCCGTTCGTTTGTGTGGAAGCCAGGTAGCGAAAACAACTATAAAAATTAGTTTCGATTTGAATTTGATAACGGACCAGTTTTCAAAATTTCCAGTATTATTTATTGGCAAGTCAAGATTAAAGTATAGATAGATAGATAGATAGATAACACTTTATTGCTCACCAAATATACAATTTCAAAAATACACATTTACAATATTGTCATGGTAGAAACAATAGGTGGCCTTATCGCTTAAAGCAATCTCTTCCAGGCAACCAACTTAAGGAATGTATAACCTAATCTGGCGATGTAGGTGGTGCAGATTAAGAGGCCTATCATTATTAAACATACTTAAACTACATATTTTACAAATTAAATACACATACTTAAATTACTTTATAAATTAAATACATACAATAAATCATAGTATAAGAATTAGGCATATTTATTTAAGGAGAAATAGTGTTTTCTGAGTGCACTCTTAAATAAGTATTATCATCCTAAATTCAATAATTCAGGATAATATCAAGAAGCTTCTTTGTTATCCGTGCAGGAAAGGAGAAGGAATACAATTTCCTGCGTTAGGAGGGCCTGTCATAAGA
This sequence comes from Dendrolimus houi, assembly GCA_039645545.1. NCBI lineage: Eukaryota > Metazoa > Arthropoda > Insecta > Lepidoptera > Lasiocampidae > Dendrolimus > Dendrolimus houi. The sequence goes on along the minus strand of CM077137.1, from coordinate 776,067 downwards.
GGCGACAAAACAACCCACAGTCAGGTGGTAGGGTATTTACCCATGTGGTTGGCTACCATGCTTTAGAGTATGCCGCCATAACAACCCTGTGTTGTGTTCCGGTATTACTGGCCAGGACCAGACCAGGCCAGGATAATGCCGGACCACAACTCAAGGTTAACAATATATACAACTTATTAAAAAAGCATAGGTACATAAAAGTAAGCTCTGATTAATTCGTATTATTATCATAGAAAAAAATTGTATGAGTATAGACAAATAATACTAAGCGGGTATTTTACTTCATCTCAAAACTCAAGTTATAACACAAATAACTTAATTTCTGAGAACCGGCTCCACACAGTAACTTAACGATCATATAAAATACGCCATAAAATATAACTTATACAAGCTTAATAGTGTAACATACATACAAAAATCTTTATTATATTAGTACAGGATGCTGCAATTTTTTACTACTATTTGGGCCTCTTTCTGATTTGTCGGAGTAACAGCGGTGCGGAATCGTTACCGAGCGTGTCGGGAAACGCCCACAGAAGTATAGAAAAATGACAATTAATGCATTTATTACATACTAGCTTCTGCCCGCGACTTCGTCCGCGTGGAAAGTTTTTTTAACTATCCGACGAGAACTCTTTAATTTTTCGGGATTAAAAGTATCCTATATGTTGACCAGGGATATAAGCTTCCACCATACAAAATTTCATTTAAATCGGTGTAGTCGTTGCGGAGATTAGCCGGTACAAACTAACAGAGACAGAAAAAAATGAAAAAATCTAAATTAGTTCTATTTCACTTCTTACATCCCTCTGACTCGGAATTTAGCATTTTTTTTAATTATACAAAAATTCGACCTCTACAGTTTTATTATATGTAATAATAATAGAAGTCTAACGCACGCGTCTCAAATTCAAAAAGGCGACCACTTAGGCAATTTTTCTGACCTAATGTGCTTATTGTTACAATCACCACGTGCTAACAATGGTGAAGAAGAACATGTGTCACACCTGCCAAGCCGCCTTGGACAAGCGTGGCGGATATGCTATCCGTTCCTCTATAATAGGAGGCCCGAGCCCAGCAGTGGTACATTTATTTATGTATTTATCCGTACAGGAATGGAGAAAGGACACAAATTCCTCCTTTGGGCCGGCCTATCGTAAAAGGCGACAAAACAACCCACGGCCAGGTGGTAGGGTATTTGCCCGTCTGGATGGCTACCATCCCAGGTCTAAAGTTAATTAAAATTAATTAAAATAAAAATATTTTTTTAATTGTTTATATTTTTGTACTATCTCTAAAATACGCAAATATAAAAGAATGTTGTTAGTACACCAAAAACTCTCTTATGGTCAAAAATATAATATTTTCCAAATTTTTTAAGTTCGATTATTACACGACGATTATAAATAAGGGCGAATAAAAAACGTCACGATAAAATAACTCAAAAAGTACAAATAACACTAATACAAATAAACTTACCATATTTTTGACGACGTTATGATTTTTTGTTCATTCCAACCGACAGTTAGTTCAAAATCCGTAACATATGTGAATTCACAGATAAAAAATAACTTGCGTTCCGTTTCACGCTGTATTGTAAGGTGATTGTACATTATTCCAGCATTTATATTTTGACATGTTGTGGGAAAGCATGAACTTTTGATGGCCTAGAGCTTCGAAAAAGGATGTGGGAGGGATACTCCTGCAGTTCAATTAAGGGTTAAATTTGTTATCTTTCCTTTACTTAGTATACCAAGATCCGGACACCACGCGTTCGGATTTTCAACTCAATTTTTCACTTATACATGTTTACTAAAACTTTGATGATATATCTTGCTAATCATTATCTTAATACGTGAAGCAAAAACTTTGTACCCCTTTTTACGAAAATTACGCGGACGGAGGAGTATGAAATTTTGCACACTTATAGTTTATATAAGAATGCTAATTTTTCTTAAATTATGCATAAAAAATACATTAAATCAATAAAAAAAAACATTACACACACTACCATGTATTTGAAATTCACACGCATATAAGCCTTGGCGAAATCTGTGATTATAGAAGTATAGTCTTTGACAACAGAACTAGAATTATGGTCGAATTTCGACCACTAGTTTATGTAATTCTCCCATAACCAAAAGCAAAGTTAGTTCAAAGTCAATAAGGTGACATTTGATGTTTGGCATATGACATTTGACTTTTGACGTTTGAAACGTCAACCACCACATCACACAGACGCTAGGTAAGCTTTCAGTACTACGTATACAAAATATACAGTTCAAAGGTGTTATGGCGCCAAATTCTAAACCATAGGTGGTAGCCATTAAGAAGGGCATATGCCCTACCACCTCGCTGTGGGTGGTTTTCTCACCTCTTAAGACAAGCCACACAGCTGCAAGAATTGCTATCTTTGTTTTATTTTAATCTTACTTTTTATACCCATTTTAATTTATACTAATTAAAAAGCAAATGAAGGTTATATAGAATATATGGCATCAATGCAGCTGTACAATTTCAAATCTAGCCAGTGCTTCCCAAGAGATTACACTACACATCACAAAAAATATCGTGAATTATAATTATATGAAATTTCATAACTATTTATTTAATATTTTTGAAGTGAAACTTCCTTAGAATCGTTGTGATTTGAAACGAAACTCAATGAAACGAAAAAGTGACACTAAAAAGAGATAAACACAGGACTAAGCCTGTGAGAGAATGAGATACGAGTTTTACATTGTGCAGCACAAATTAGATAGGTCCAATTTGGACCGAAATAAAACTCATATTAATATTTTTTTAGGTTAAAGTAGTAAAAAATTGAAAGTGATAGTTAAGAAAGTTATTTTGTATTATAATATCTTGACGGATGTAGGCTAAAGGAATCATACTGTTACTAGTCGCGAGACTCGAATTAAAATGCCGTTAGAATTACTATAGAGTTTATTAGAACTATACATACGTATAACACAGGTATATTACCGAACATAACAAGTCCAAACGTAATGCAGAAGATCGTAACTCAATAAAACGCGCAAAGTCCGTCACTTATTAGATTCCAGATTGTAGTAGACACGTCTCGTTTCGCTCGTGGTTCTCACTCGACTGTCTCCCCCTTCGTCAGGTCATCGTTTTATACTGCACAAACATATTGCCCCCGTATCTAAGTCAGCTTAATCCGCCACACCTGACTAATTAACGGCCTCTGTGGTTGAGTGGGCTAAGCCTTTGCCGGCTTACCTAACTGCAACGCAGAGGCTCCGGGTTAGATTCCTGGTATAGTAAATTTCGGAAACGTATTTTCTCCTTTATTTACTATGGTCTGGGTGTAATACAAGCGTAACTTACATAATTCGGAGATTACAGAGTGAGTGTTTGTCTGCCGATTAAAAAAAAATGACTCGGCCGCAAACTGCCATAAAAGAAAACAATAAAACAATGGGCTGTTTTCTAATCACAAATTAAACAAAGGAAGACGATCACAAAAGAGTTATAATTAGTTTAAATGCCGGCAGGTAATAAAATGTGTTTTGTTTCAGATATGCAGGTGGGTTTTGTTTTCTTCGGGACCTGAGTTGTAACAATATTTATATTAATATTAAAAGTTAGAGAAGATTTGTCTGTGAGTATATTCTCTGAAGTTTCACTTCTACTGCGTGTGACTGTGTGTACTGCACACACACACATTTTTTTAATTACTAAGCTGTTAAAGTGACAGACGGCCGAGCTCATGGAAAGCGGTTACCATTGCCTATAGACGCTTGCAATAACGGAAGGTAAGCCAACGGGAGATAGGAGGGATGATGTAAAGAGATGAGATAGGAAATAACGAAGAAGACGAGATAAACGGAGGCGAAGTATAAGTGTGTATTATTAATAAATAAGATTTGCTCTTGATTTCACCTTGCCTTACATTTATATGACTTCTCGACTTTCTTCTAATGAAATAATTTTGTACACGACATCCAGCCTCGGCCATAGTTGGATGTCAACAACACGCTCAAATAGAACACCCTGTATATATTTGGTGTGACAATAAAACCTCGCTATCAAACGTATGGCTAATAAATCTTAAGGGCCAAATAGTCAATCTCATAACACGAACAAAATCATTTAACTGGCTACCGATGTGGTTATTAAGTGGTTTTAACCGACATTTGTAAAAGTGGTAATTAGTAACCGTTTTTAGATGTACATAAATGTAATAATAATAATAATAAACCCTCAGGGGGGCTTTGTGGCGAAGTCTTAGGTGAGCAGCGACACCTCGGACTTGACTCCGAGGGCCAAGGCAAGGCCCCCGCTTCCGTACTTGCCTTAGCCCGCCGGCACGGAGTGGAGATCGCTAGAGCTAAGACCCAAGCTTCATAACTTCGGTGAACCTGCAGCCCACCTCTCGACACCCCTTAGCCAGTCACAGCCATGTCGCCCCTCGCCAATCTTGGTATTTTGGGGCCCATGCAGGGAGTATCCAGTCACCGTCTGTCCATTTTATCCATGTTCCCCAACATTGCGACGGGTAGACGCCATAGTCCCTATAGCCCAAATCCCTAGTTCCATTAGCAGTTCATATCAATAGCCCGGTACTTTTTGTTCTCATTTCTTATATTAATAATCCTTAACTGATCGGGGCTTGTCCTTGGGTACATTACTATATGGTGTAAACAGGGATAAACGCCGGCCAGTGTCACGCCACATCTACAACAAATTTGTCAAGAGGCCTCTTCGTGTTGGCCTTCCCATGGCCCCATGCAAGCCCTCCAAAATTCCGGACCATTTCTATGACCTGTGGTCTTCAAGGACATACAGTAACATAATAATAATAATTCACTTGGGGCTTTATGGTGAAGCCTTAGGGGAGTAGCCTCATACTCGACTCCAGGGCACCAAAGCAAGACTCCCGCCACCATGCTTGCCGTAGCCAGCCGGCACGGATCGGAGATCGCTATAGCTAAGACTGAACCTCCAGGGGTGGAAGTCATAAATGGGTGTATTTTTTACGTGGTGTAAACAGAATTAATTAAATTTGTCAAAGGGGCCCCTACGTGTTGGCCTCCCGATGGCATTTTATAGCCCATGGTCTTCAAGGACATATAGGTATATAATAATAACAGGCCATAAACGTCCCACCGTTGGGTTCAGGCCTCCCGATTAAAGGTCATTGTCTCGTGGTAATTGGAACAATATGCACAACATGTTACAAAACTGCTTGAGTGGTGTATGATTTCCAGCCAGGATTCGAACACGCGGCGTTTAAGTTTGGGACAGTGCGCTAACCATTAAACTTCAATGTCTTGCAGGATTCAGAAGATGTGAGTATAAAGACAACTTACACGAACGGAGTGGCGGGCAAAGCTAGCCTATACAGATAAATAAAATTGAAGTGTTTGTTTGTAATGTCAAAATAAAAATTTGAAAAAAATCAGGGGGGATAATTCGGATCTGGAGATTTCGAAAATGCAGTTTTAGATTTTTTTGTCTGGATGTTCCGGCTAACCTCTGAAACAGCTGGAAAGATTTTGACGGGACTTTCACTTGCAGATAGCTTATTTTATAAGGGGTAACTTAGGCCACATCTTTTTGAGAGATTCCCGAAATTCCGCGCGGGCGAAGTCGCGGGCGCAGCTAGTAACAAATAAAATTTAAGCAAACATTCCAAGATTCTTCGAGGCTTATGAAAAGAAAAAAACTGTAATCCACAAAAACTTATCGTTAAATGAGAACCAATCGGTCCATTTTTTATTTACTTTTTGAAAGCGCAATCAAAAAGGACCATTTAGTTAACCGCTTTCAAAAGAAAAAAAAAACTAAGAAGGTATAAAAGAAGTCGTCACGTGTGTGTAAAGATTATATTATCGTAAACAACATTTCTATACAATTGACAATTTTTGTAAACAATACGTTCTGAGCAACAGACACCTTTTCAAATATTACTATGTACTATATTTTCGTGGATTTCTTTTGGTAAGAATCTTAAATTACGTTAAGAGCTATACCACTGAAATTGACCTTGTTTCTGTTTTGAAATTTAATAAATTAATGTATGTTTTTATGAAATTCAGCGTTCAAAGTACCAATTAATTAAATTCCAAAATATGACATTACTAAAAAACACAATTACGAATCTAATACCATCAAAAGTTTTATGACCAAACTCACAATTAATTAATAACTTTTATTGTAATGTGTAATGTGTATATGTATTATGTGTGTAATTTCTATTTAAATAATTATTCTTGTTATATGAAATCTTTAAAAAAATTAAGTACTGATACTGACTTTACATCTTATACTAATATATGAAGCTGAAGAGTTTGTTTGATTGAACGCGCTAATGTCAGAAATTACTAACACTTAAAGAATTTTTCAGATCAGACGATTTGAAAAATTCTTTAAGTGTTAGATAGCCCATTTATCGAGGAAGGCTATAGGTAATATATCTTTACGCTAAGACCAATAAGAGCCGAGCACTAATGAAGAATGTTTCAAAATCGGGAGGTTTTGAAAACAAATTCCACGCGGATGACGTCGCGGGCACAGCTAGTTACTTATATAATCAGAGCCACTATACTGATCTCTTGGTTAGACATTAGTCCAACAACGATTTACGTAAAAGTATTGAATTTTGGCATAAAGTATATGAACAAAAGCAAAAAAGAACTTAATAAGTAATATACTTTTAATCAAAACTACGTTTTAACGGTTTTAAGCTCGGTACTTTAAAACCGAAAGATTTTGAACAGTAGTTTTAATTATTTGTAAGAACTAGTCGACTAATTATAAGTTAATTAACATACCAGTGTCACGTTGTATGACAGTATGCAACTTTAGTTACTCTTAGGCAGTAGCTTTATTTTGCTTACACAAAAACTTAATTCGGTTTTTCACGTAATATATAATAATAACAAAGAAACTTATATTATAGTCTACACAACTACCCAGCGAAACCAACTTCACTTATCGGGATAAAATGTATCCTAAGTATTAACTCGGGTCGCGAAAGTCAGCACTATGTCAAATTTCATCTATATACGTTCAATAGTTTCCAAAAATGATGCGTTCGCAGCACCATCTTTTTTGCTATTTTCGTCTATTCCACGAAGACGACGTCATTTATCGGGATAAAAAGTATCCTAAGTTACGCACTGGGATATAAGCTAGCTCTATGTCAAGTTTCATTTAAATTCGTTCAACAGTTTTCACGTGATGTTCTAACAGACAGGCAGACGGATATAGACAATATTTTTAAAAAATTGCATTTCGTAATTTGCTGGTCCGAATCATACCCCGCGAATTTTTTCACATTTTTAAACGCATTGTACAAACTCGAATCATTTGCAGATTTATTATAGTATAGATAGATTGGCAGCCATGATGTTTTCACACATCTGTCATTCTAGATAAGATAGTTGAATTCGACTATATTGTTAAATTAAAGAATATTAAATGGTAGATAATAAAATTAAGAGCTCTGGGTTTGTATGGGTTCTGAATCAATAAATTATGCGATTTAAAAAAGGAAATCATGAAGTACGGTATTTAATATTTAATTATCGGTTGAATGGCTTAATATCATTATGAGAGATTTAAATTTTCAAAGGTATTCAATACATAAAAAGTACCGGCTGTTTGTAAAGTTCAAATTATATTTCTTCATTATTTAAATTACCGATCAGCGGTATCAAATTTTATCAAAATTATAAAATCGACTATAATTAACCACTTTCGTTGTGTATAATTAATTGGTTTTTTTTTCTTTTGGGAATTTAAGAGTACATTTTATTCCCTATTAATATTATAAATGTGAAAGTAACTCTGTCCGTCTGTCTGTCTGTTCCGTTTTCACGGAATAACTACTGGACCGATTTGGCTGAAACTCAGTATATAATATATTTTCGATGCCGAGGATGAACATAGGATACTTTTTATCCCGAAAAATGGGATAGTTTTCGGGATAAAAATATATTTGTATCTCTGTTTGTTATCATTTTATGGAAAGACTGTTGGACCGATTTAGCTGAAACTCGGTACATATGTAATTTTAATACCGAGGGTGGCCAAGGGATACTTTTCATCCCGGATAATGGGATAGATTTATGTAAAGGTTATCCTGGAAACTAGGTGTGATTTTGTCCACATTTCGCCCACTCGGTTCACTCGGGGTCCACTCGGGGTCCACTCGGTGCTCACTCGGGGTCCACTTGGGTTTCACTCGGGATCCACTCGGGGTCCACTCGGGGTCCTTTCGGCGTCCACTTGGTCCACTTAGTCCATGTAGTCTATGTTGCGTATTTTGTCAAGTTTTGTCATTTATGTAGTTTACAGATAGACGGGGGGTGGCTTTTTTTTATTGTATGAGTTCAGCAGACAGGCAGACGGCCCACTTGATGGAAAGCGGTTACCATCGCCTATGGACATTTGCAACACCAAAGGTGCTACAAATTCGCTGCTGCTCTCTTAAGGTAGACTGGCACCTGGCCACTAATGCCGGAACACAACTCAAGGTTGTTATGGCGGCATACTCTATAGTATAGTATAGGTAGTTTGCGATATAAAATGAAGTAAATCTTCCGGGGGCAAATATATAAAAATTTCATAGAATGTAACCTGTACCGCCTACTCTTTAAACAACAGATGCGCACTAGAGGTTGACCCGCGCCGCAGCCGCAGGTTAAACTCGACTACATAATGCTATTATTATTATCAGTGCAGCAATGAAAAAAAAATATCCTATTATCCTTCCTACTAACATTATAAACGCGAAAGTTTGTGAGTATGGATGTATGGACGTTTGTTTGTTACTCTTTCACGCAAAAACTACTGAATGGATTTTGATGAAACTTTACTTTTAAGCTATACGTAAACATCAGAATAACACGTAGTCTATAATTCATAAAGATATAGTGAGAATTATCCAAAATATAACCATTTTCCATCACCACGCGGGTGAGACTGCGGAGCTAATAATTATATCTGGTGGGGCGACTTGTTGTAAGAGGCGACAGCGCAACCCTCAACCAGGTGGTAGGGTATTTGCCCATCTGGATGGCTACCATCCCTGCTCTAGAGTATGCCCCCATAATAACCTTGAGTTGTGGTTTCCTTATCTTAGCCTGGCTTGGTCCTGGCCACTAATACCGGAACACAACACAAGGTTGGTATCTGCCGGCCTACCTCACTGCAACGCAGAGGCTCTGGGCTCGATTCCTGGTACAGTAAATTTCGGAAACGTATTTTCTCCGTTATTTACTATGGTCTGGGTGTCTGGGATCGGCCCCATAACACAAGCGTAACTTGATTAATTTGGGGATATACAGTGTGTGTTTATCTGCCAATTTATTTATTATTTTATTCCCCATACAGTGCATTATAATAAAACCAGCGTTATTTGACCAAGGGCCACCACACCACATTACCCTTGGGCTACAATATATATATATATATTGTAGACATAGACAACAGTTAAATGTATTGTTCACCTGCAGAGTCAATTTAATCCTCGGGCTGGCATATCAAAGGCGGCTAAGGGTCATGTTTTATTCAACCCAGTAACTAAATATACACCGCGACAACATTTGATATTTTACGTGACATTTTCTTTTGTACAGATAAAATAATGGCGTACAGATATTTTAAGAAGCTAATAGATACAATTCTTTCATGTATACATAAAATGGTAGTCATATATAGATTTAATCTATGTATATTTAACTGTATAGAAATGTATGGCCGTTTTCGTTAAAGAACGATGTCTACTAACCTTCAACTTTAACAATAACTAGCTTCTACCCGCGACTTCGTCCACGTGGAATAGTTATAAAAAAATCCCCGATTTTGAAACATTCTTCGTTGATGCTCCGCTCCTGTTGGTCTTAGCGTGATGATATATAGCCTATAGCCTTCCTCGATAGATGGGCTATCTAACACTGAAAGAATTTTTCAAATTAGACCAGAAACATTCTTCATTGGTGCTCCGCTCCTATTGGTCTTAGCGTGATGATGTATAGCCAGCCCATTTATCGAGGAAGGCTATCTTCCTCGATAAACGGGCTATCTAACACTGAAAGAATTTTTTAAATCAGAGCAGTAGTTCCTGAGATTAGCGCGTTTAAGCAAGTAAACAAACAAACTCTTCAGCTTTATATATTGTTACGAGTTGCTGGACTCGAATTAAAATGCATATTTTATATTTATAAATTTATATTTGCAAATGGAATTATTATAGAGTTTATTAGAACTATACAAACACGTATAACACAGGTACAAATATAACCGAATGTAATAAGTCCAAACGTAATGCAGAAGATGGTGATTCAAATACACGCGCAAAGTCCGTCATTAAATAGATTACCGAATGCACACAAGTCTTGCTTCGCTCGTGGTTATCGCTCGACTGCTTTATACTGCACAGATGCAATATGTCTGCCTGACCGGGTGGACCGAATTTCTTAGAATCACACCTGGCTAATGACTACCATAAAAGATTACAATACACAATGGGCTGTTTTTCTAATCACAAATTTTAAACACAAAGTAAACAAAAGAAGTCCAAATGCCGAAAAGGTAATGAAAAGTCTACAGGTATGAAGGTGTAAATTTATCATTTGTCGGCGTTCAGGTCGTAACAATATTAATATAAGATTATATGTATATGTTGTAGTCAAACATCGAAGCTCTGGCGCTCCTAGGTTTGACTAGTCAAACGAACTAACTGCTCTAACTAACTAACGACTAACGAATTTTTGTCTAACCTATGACAGACTAATTTATACAGTCCCTAAATATGCAACAAGTGCAGTACGAATCGACATTGGACCCAATCTGCCTTAATCGCTTCCAGGATTGACTAGGCAAAGCCCGAATCGATTATTTTACGTTCGACGTTTGACTAAAAAGTTCTAGGGTTGACTAAAAATACTTTATTCATAGGCCGAAATTGGAATTTATTTCGGGTTTTGTCCAAAGGCCTTGGCCAAACCTAGGATAAACCAGTCATTCCAGGAAGAGACTGCACATCGACCTTTGACTATAACATATACACAGATGTACTATATAACACTAGTGGCCCTAGTAGACGTTGTCCTCCTCTAAAAATAAAAAAAATCTGGAATCATATCACAGTTGTAAATATAAACCATCCAGGAACCCACTTAAACATACGTCTTATCCGTGCAGGAACGGTGAAAGAATACAATTTCCTGCCTGTCGTAAGAGGTGACAAAACAACCCTCAACCAGGTGGTAGTGTATTTACTCGTCTGGATGACTACCACCCCTAGTCTCTATGCCACCATAACAACCTTGATTTCATCGCATTTGTAACGCCTTTGGTGTTGCAAATGTCCATAGGCGATGGTAACCGCTTTCCGTCAGATGGGCCGTGTGCCTGTCTATTGAACTCACACAATAAAAAAAAGAGTTAGAAGACAAATGTAACACCGAATCGAATGAAGGTAGTTTAAAAAATAAATCCTAATGGACCATTTAAAAAGTTCGTCATTTAAATTGTCATACCAATCTCGATTTCAATAAAGGCACGTGATTTCCGATAACCGTCCTATTTGTGGAAGAAAGGTAAATCGTTCCCGGAAATGTAGTTGGAGAGGACTCTTCAATACTGTTGGGCTGTTCGATTCAGGTGGGCCGGCGAATAAAAATAGACCCAAAATCAATACGATACTTGGCAAGACAGCTTTAGTGATGTGTACGTTGTAGGTTAATATTATATATTTTTATCGACATCTATGAAAAAAGAAGGAATAACATTTATTTGGATACACTGCGAGACATTAGAAAAAAAATATAACATACTGTTACGAGTTACAGGACTCGAATTAAAATGCCGTTGGAATTACTATAGAATTTATTAGAACTATACAAACACGTATAACATAGGTACAAATATAACTGAACACAATCAGTCCAAACGTAATGCGCGATTCAATAACACGATTCTCGCTAATGGTTATCGCTTGACTCTCGATCTCACCATTGAGCCATTGTTATATACTGCACTGATACAATATGGCTGTCCGCCTGCGTAGATCGAATTTCTTAGAAATCGTAATCTGCACACCTGTCTAATTGTGCCTGCAAAGGGCCATAAACGAGTACAATAGCTGCTCTCTACAATAACCAATAAATAAGTAAACAAAAGAAGACAATCATAAAAAAACTACAACATTATTAGCTCAGACGCCGGCGGGTAATAAATGTGCTTTGTTTACAAATATGCAGGTGGTCCAAATTGTAACAATACTAAATACGTAACAAACAATAATTTAATGTTATGCATGCATATTATAATATGCAATAATTTAATATGTAGCATTTGCTGAATTGCATCTACATTGTGTCCTCACAATGCTACCAAGTGGATGCAGTTCAGCAAATGCTAGGCACAAGCAATGAAGGTCTTAGAGGTGATGATAGCTTGTCTTCATAGGTACCCGCATCGCGTCGATGAGGATCTCTATGCTATCAGATTATAAGCATTGGCGAAGCATTTTTTTATGCTCTTTTAACCACGAGATAATTTTAAACAAAACGAACTGCATTGTAAGTGACTACGGTAAGCGTCCCAGCTAAGACCCAGGTGATGTATCAAGCCTCTGCTATGGCTTGCAAATACACTTTGACCGATGAATCTCTCAAGCGCATCATTATTGTCAACCCACTTTCTTTTAAAGTTCTTTTTATGTTTTTACAAAATTTATTGCCTTGTTGATAACAATAATGACTATTAATCCATTTATATTCTATTATCTATACTTTAGTCAAAAATTAATGATCTTGCACAAGATTTAAAAAAACTTGATTACGATTAATGATGGGCTCAGGAGATTCATACATCCACACAAAAATCACTTGTTAACAATGAAGAAAATAATCTTCTATATATTAATACGTGAAGCAGCAACTTTGTACCCCTTTTTTAAGAGAATTGCACGGACGGAGGAGTATGAAATTTCGCACACTTAAACTTTATATAGAGAAGAAGCGACGAAAGTTATTTTTTTTAAATTATGCATAAAAAATACATTAAATCAATAAACAAACATTACACATATTACCGTGCATTTGAGACATACACGCATATATACTCTTTTGTTTATTGTTGTCTTAGCATTAATTGTTATGGTCGAATTTCGAGCACGGGCGACCACTAGTCATGAGTAATCTGCACAATTATATGAATTCACCTAACGTATAAAGTCTAAAATACCGCCTTTTTCAACTTGCTGGATACACCGGACGTTCCGAAGTAAGTTGTTTATTAAATCTTTGCTTGTTGTAGTAGTCACTTTTAAAATTTCTCTACAAGTTTCCTAGATGTAGAAGATAAATATAATGATGTTAAGATTATGCTCCTTATATTCATTTGTCAAAATTTTACATCGATATCGATTGTTCATCTTTACGTCACATCTCAAACAATCCCATAAGATTTCAACTTAAAGTAATCGCCCATTATCTACGAGTATATCGTTTCCAATGATTGTTAACCGATTTCTTTATTCCTTTATCGACACATCACTAATGACTTTTAACTTGACTCAACCATTTCATACTCCATTGCTTGCTTTATTAATATCAGGAGTACTTACAAAAGATGCAATGCAGGAATGTATGTCTGATGTAGAAATATTAAGTTTTATATTGTTACGTGGTAGAAGCTGAAGGGTGATTTTACGTTCTCACTTAGTCTTGTACTCTGATTTCCATCTTATTATAATTGCTCAATTAAGTCTTTCGTTAAGTGATTTTAATCTTTGAATATGCTTGAAACCTTTAATTATAATTTAAAACTTAATTGATGAAATGCACGTGTCCCATATTCACAATTGGGCATTTGATACATATAACAATTAATCCGAAACAATATACTTATATATAAGATAGAGCGAAGTATAAATCAGCCTTGTGGTCATGGGTGGCAGGTTTTCTCACACTTCGTAGAAATTCTGATGGACCCCACGGACTTAGTGTCTCAACTTCAAACGACACAAATATGTATCCTCTTTCTAAGGATTTATGTTTGCACCGCTTGAGGGTTTCAGCTGATGAAGAAGTTTGGCTTACATTTCGTACAGCAAGTTGTCATTGCCGTCTGGCCTGGCAATGCGGCCAGCCTTCTGGGCACGCTTCCCTCTGGTAACGAGGTTAATAGTCTTTCATTAGCTTATAGTTTTAATTTAGTATGAATTTATAGTTCAATTGACTAAAAAAAATACACCATGCAAACAACAGCCAGATAAATTTTAAATAGGGCGTGCATTTCAATACCTTGGTCTTATGGTCATTTTCTATATCTTACTGACCGTTCATTTGCCTTACTATCATCAGTTAAAATTTGACATAAGCTCCATACAAGTAAAGTCAAAATTCAACCGGTGGTAAGGCAAGTGATTCAATAGTAGATACATGTAGGAACACGACATCAGACGAACAAATTGATAGATCCCCGAGCTCTTAAAGTGAATCCGGATAAACTTAGTACTGAATAATCGAATTGGTACGGGTGAAGCTGGAATAAGTTTCTAGTGAATGCGTTACTAATATCCACACAGACGTAATCGTGTATCTATCTATACTATAATAAAACTGTAAATAGTTCGAGTTTGTACATTGGTTTTAAAAATGTGAAAAAATCACGTGGTATTCGAGCCGAGAAATTATAAAAATGAAATTTTTTGAATTTTTGTCTGCCTGTCTGTCAGAGCATCACGTGAAAATTATTGAACGGATTTAAATGAAACTCGACACAGAACGAGCGTAGATCCCGAGGCGTAACTTAGGATACTTTTTATCCCGATAAATGGCACCGTTCCACGGGATAGACGAAAAAAGCGAAAAAGATGGCACTCCTGTCGCATCTTTTTTGGAAACTGTACTTTAATAACAAATACGTTACACAATTTTACACAAAAACAAACGTTACACAAAAACCCCCATGTTACACAATTTTTCTCTAATCCATCCATCTCTCCATCCATCGGTTGTCTGGAAGAAATTGCTTTTAGTGATAAGACTGCCTATTGTCTCCTGTACTTAAACTTCTTGAATTGTATCTTAATGTTATACAATAATGTATATTCTATTCTATTCTACGTTGTTAGGTTGCCAGCATATTATTCATTACGTATTAGGTTCTTCACATCAGGTTGGCTGCGAATTTTCTTTGTTTTGCTGTGCAGTTGTCTACACTATATTAAATTCGTTTTTTTTTTTAACTGTAGTGAATTGAAGAAGAAACTAACGTATTGAAGGAGACGAGAGAGAGAAGATATATATATATATATATATATATATATATATATATATATATATATATATATATATATATATATATATATATATATATATATATATATATATATCGTGGTAAGTCGTGGTAGCGTAATGGCTAGCACACGCGTCCCCAACTCAAACGGCGCGGGTTCGATCCTGACCGGAACGCATGCACCACTTAGGCAGTTTTATGACCTAATGTGCATATTGTTACAATTACCACGTGCTAACAGCGGTGAAGGAAAACATCGTGATGCAACCTGCACATCGAGATAACCGATGTGTCAAACCTGCCAAGCCGCCTTGGTCAAGCGTGGCGGGTATACTGTCTGTTCCCCTATAGTGGGAGGCCCCGAGCCCAGCAGTGGGATATTTATGGGCTGCTATATATTATATATATATATATATATATATGTGTGTGTGTGTATAAAACACATTTAATTTTTTATGTAAGTTACATAGAACTACTACCTATGAATATTCAAGCTACTATATAAGTTTACACACTCAAGTTTGTATAAAATGCTTAACTTCTAACGCTTTTGATCACGTAGACTCTGTCTGAGGTTATAATCTTACCGTATCTTACTTAATTTGCTATCATAGTTCACTTGGTATTTTTATACATATAATCCGACATTGACAAAATCAATGCTAAAGAAGTTGGAGTCAAAGTCGACAAAGATAAAACAACAATAGTAGATTGTTACAAGAGGGATGAAAGTGACCTATTCAGGTACGAGATGGTATGGCGCAAGAGCGTAGTGAGGGCGTTAATAGTTCGAGTGCCTGAAAAGGCCTTTCATCCGAGCTTCCCACCCTGTTTTGCATGAAGAAAGTAGATAAAAACCTGATAAGTTAAACAAACAACTGCTTCTCTAATGAAATCAGGCATTAAATCCAAGCCTAAATGTGATGTACTCACTTTATAAAAATACCCGTCAAGTAATTTTCTTTGTCTGTGGCATTATCAGTGTTTTTTATCATTGGTGATAGTAAATATTTAGCTCAAGTGTATGTAAATTAAATAATAATTTTGTGAAAAGTAAAACATTAGTGTAAAATCATATTACAAGATTGTTAATATCTTTTTTATTAAAATTTATGCCGCGATTTAAGTGGCTGTAAAAAGTTGGGAGTTTACGTCATGGCTCGCATAGTTTTAAATTTTTTGACAACAGGGAAAATCGTTCCCCAAGGTTGAAAGTACTATTTTCATCCCTCTGATCAGGTAACCTTAAGCGTGGTTTCTGAGTATGAGAAATGAAAAGATATTTCTCATTACAATCAAATGATTATTTTATTACACCGGCACAAAATTAAGGAGGTCCTAAGTTTTGTTGCTGATAAAGTGTTTCAGCTGATTTGACTGTTTCTGTGTAGCCTTATACATGCTTATACTATTAAAAATAAAATAAAATCCATTTTTCGACAAAAGCTTTCTTTTAACCCTTAATTGGGCCTGGCGAAAGGGAAGCCTCCTGGGTCTTATAAACCCCTGTGGGATTTTTAATGGTTAAATAATTAAAATATAAATAAATTTTATTTTTTATTTTTTGTACTTTCTCTAAAATACGCAAATATAAAAGAATGTTGTTAGTACACCGAAAACTCTCTTATGGTCATAAATATAATATGTTCCAAATTTTTAAGTTCGATTATTACACGACGATTATAAATAAGGGCGAATAAAAAACGTCACGATAAAATAACTCAAAAACTACAAATAACACTAATTCAAATAAACTTAGCATATTTTTGACGACGTTATGATTTTTTTGTTTATTCCAACCGATAGTTATTTCGAAATTCGTAATATATGTGAATTCACAGATAAAAAATAACTTGCGTTCTGTTTCACGCTGTATTGTAAGGTGATTGTACATTATTCCAGCATTTATATTTTGACATGTTGTGGGAAAGCATGAACTTGTGATGGCCTAGAGCTTCGAAAAAGGATGTGGGAGGTATACTCCTTCAGTTCAATTAAGGGTTAAGGGAGTGTACAAAAGTCCCAAAAACTCCCAACGAAGTGAAATTAAACAAACGTGACAGATGCTCATAAATATATGTATTCGCTATTGGAATCGAAACGAATTTTAACTAATACAAATAACATAACACTTGTATTATACAATTATTTAAAACATAGTGCGTTCCAAAAGGGTTCAGCGCCATCTAGTTTTGAATTGGTAAATTCAAATATTGATACTAATTCCGACAGGGAGTGAGATGAATATTTAAAATAAACAAAACGATCTCAAGGAAGCAACTAGCAATAAAACAGCGAACAAACAAACCGTCGTTTAATTCAGCAATTAATAATAAAACAATTTCGAAAGTTGCTGCCCCTCTTTGCACTTGTCTGCTGGACCCTTTTAAAACAAAGCCAGGAGGAAGAGGATACCAGCTACTCCCAGTTTTCAGCGTGTTGCCAGCTAATTACAAAGACGGAAATATTTAATTTTATCTTTAACTAAATATAAAATTATATTCCTGCGGCCGGGCGGCCTGTCGTAAAAGGCGACAAAACAAACCACAGCCAGGTGGTAAGGTATTTGCTTGACTGGATGGCTACCACCCCTGGTCTAGAGTATGCCTCCATAACAGCCTTGAGTTGTGTTCCGACATTAGTGGTCAGGTTCCAGTCTCCATTAAGAGAGCAGCAGCGCATTTGTAGCACCTTTCCATCAAGTGAGCCGTCTGCATGTCTGCTGAACTTATACAATAAAAAAAACTGTTTTTGCCCCCTCTCGAAAAAATTCAAGATCCGGGGCTGGCTGTACTGTTCTGTTCTTGTTTAAAAATTCGTTTCGTAGTATTAGAAAGAAAGAAAGAATTTATTTATTTGCTAGGAAAGTGACAATACAAGGATGTAGAAATAATTCATACACACATTTTTATGATTAAATTCGATATGTTGTACACCGCATTTCCTACAAATAGAAAGAAAGAAAGAAAAAATATTTATTGTCGCGAATGAATGAATGCACATAAAACTAAATTAACAATATATGTACTCATAAAACATAAATCCATTAGAATTTTATAAAATACACAACTTTAAGAAAGAAATGTAAACACTCACGGCAATAAGGCTGGTGACTCAGCATTATGCTGTGTCAAGAACTGACACAGCGCTGATTTCCAGTACCAGTCTCCATCAAATCACAAGTGTCCTAAACCAATAACTTCTTATTGTCCTTATAAAGCAAATTTAAAAACATTTTTACTTAAATAATAACAACAAATAAACATCTCCTATAGTCCACTTATTATACTTTCGCATAATAAATAATACCATTATAAGTTTACCTACAAGGATATATTTTAAATAGAAATATAAACAAATGTAACAATTTTAAAACAATATGGAATGATAACAATTGAAGCTAATCAAAAAGTATACATAAATGTATGTTTGAATTTCAGAAACAAGAAAAGTATGATATTATATAAGAATGTAAAAAAAGAATATATCATAATCAAAGTAGAATAAGCATCTATATATGTTATTATTATGATATAAGTATAATTATATCTTACAATGAAGTTAAATTAAAAAATAAGTAATTTGAGTTTATATAAGAAATATTAAATAAATAAAAATAGTATATATATTCATCTATGTGCAAAACATCATAAATCTTTTATTGTATTTTTTTTTATTAACTACTGTACAGACTCGAGTTCCGTACCCTTTTTTACAACTTAATTTCTATGAAAGTTTTTAGTTTCATACATACGCTTATTGTTTATTTTGTTATTGTGAGTGACAATAATTTAGTAATTTTTATGTTGTAGTGTACCTTAAGAATAACTTATAATATTATTTTTTTTCTATTTCTAATACTAAACTTATACTAATGTAGAGTGTATCTGTTACATGCTGGTGTTGTGGGGAAGTGCATGTGCAGTGTGTGCCTTTATCGTATTTAATGTGTTGCATTATTTGCCATACAACTACGTAAATTTTTAAAAGGTATAAGAACAGGGACCAATATTGTCAAGCACATCTTTTCCATGTCGCACTCTAAGCACAGGATCCCCTGGCTTGCGCCTCGCGAGTACGCGGCCGCGCCTTCTCCAAATGAATTGTCACCCGTACTGGCGGCCCACCTCACGCGCCAAGTGAAACAACTGACTGTTTGTTCTGGTTACAAATGAGGCCAGCAACTCAGTATAAAGCTGTGTTGAAGTTTCCTCCAGCACAGCGCTGATTTTCAGTGCCGACCCCGCCTCAGTGGTTAATATTTGACCCATCGCCACAGTAAATGTAACAATTAACAGGAAATGTGATAAGACAGTAATACAGTATATGAAACATAAAACAGACATGAGAAAGACGCGCACAGAAAATAATAAGAATCATTATCGTCTATAATAAAAAAAATTAGAAAATACATACGTAAACCGAACTATAATAATTAAACACCAACCAGTACGATAATCAATAATCTTATTACTATTCATTGAATCAAATAAATAAAAACAAAAAGAAACAATCAATTCAATGGAAAATCCTTCAAATCCCTGGGAAGTTTGAGTTGCACCTCGTTCAGGTGAGTTTTACCAGTTGGGCTCGAGGCCCTGTGGTGCCAAGCCCACCAGGAGGAAGGTCCCAGCCAGCCGGCGACCCTCTCAGAGCCGGGGTAGTTTCATCTCCCCGGCTCACACACAGGAGAGGCCGCCTCTGTTTATGAGGTGGCCCACCGCCCTCCGGGTCGCGGGTTATGCTCGCGCGATATGCCGTGACCCGGCACCCTGGCGAAAGAAGGCTCCCATGGGGTTTTAGTGGGTATACCTGGCGCCGGTCGTATTGATTAATCGGCGTCGGGGGAGCCCCACACACCGGCCGCGACTTCCTCGGCGCGGCTGATGGTGCGGAAATGCATTTCCCCATGTTAAAAAAAAAGCTGGAGACACTCGAGTCAATTAAAGAGCTAGGAAACAGATAAGCTTCAGAGCTTAAATCATCGACGTCAAGTCGCTAGTTTGTCAGTATTCCACTTATATAGGATACACTTCGGGGAGTCTGCCACGGAATTACATGAATTGGTTCCTCCCTCACCATTTTACCACCGGACAAGCAGACGTACGCGCTCACGCCACCGATATATGATGGACGCTATGCTTCCACTTCTATCATACGCACCGCTGAAGAGTGGAACTCTTTACCGTCGTCTGTTCTTCAAGCCTCGCGTGAATCTCCTAGGTAAGCGTGCTCCACCTTAGATTAGCATTTCCACCTGATATCAGGCGCAATGTCAGGTAAACGCGAACCTATTCATAATAAAAAAGTTTTAAATAAAAGTATACACATTCTTTATAAGGAAGATTTATGTTAATTTAGGTACACATAAGTATATTGTACTAGCTCCCGTGGTTTCACCCGCGTGGTGATGGAAAATCGTTATATTTTGGATAATTCACACTATATCTTTATAAATTATAGACTACGTGTTATTCTGATGTCTAAGCTATATTATTGTAAAGTTTCATCAAAATCCATTCAGTAGTTTTTGCGTGAAACGTAACAAACAACGTTTGGGTAACAAACATGCATTCTTACAAAATTTCGCGTTTATAATATATACTCGTATATAGATTCTAATAGTACTGGTCGTATTTACTTTGTATTAGTTTCGTCTATCCGTGAGTCACTGTAACGCCCCTAGCGGAAGACCAGCGCTGGTTGATTCAACCAGCATCATCCTTAGTTAGGAGCGTTTTACAAGTTCATTTCCTAGTTGTTATTTATTATTTATAAGTATATTTTATTTTGTATATAGATCCAAACAAATATTTTTTTCTTTCTTTCTTCTTAGTGACTCTTATTTTTATTTATTTCTGTCTTTTAGTTTGTCTAAAAATGAGACATATTAATTTTAAAAAATAAAGCTATTTTAAATGTTGAAAAAGGTTTCGTAAGTGAGCTTTTAACTGCTTTTTGTTGTGTTTACCGTGGTTACCATCACTCATGGAAAGTTGCAACACCAGAGATGCTACTAATGTGCCCCTAATCTCAAAGGGGTGAATGGTACTTGGCCACTAATGCCGAAACACTTCTCAAGGTTGTTATGGCGACATACTCTAGACCCTAGCTAGGGGTGGTAGCTTTCCATAAAGACAAATGTCTTACCAAACATTATCTTTTTGTTAATTTTTATAGTCGTAAAATTTTTGATTCTGGCAGCACTCATCGAAACCCTCTCTCTTAATTAATGAGTTGAGTTTTTCCACCTTTTGTTCGGTCCAAGGGCGGCTAATTGTCTGATTAATTGGGCCCCGGACGTATTTTTAAAGCGCTTCAACCCTTTTGTTGTTGCCTCCTTTGTACGCAGCACAAAATCATCGGTAATTTCTGTTTGGCTTTCTAATTTTGAATAAACTCCAATTGTGGATAATTTCCTTTGATTCTTATATATTCCTTAACTAGAATTTTCGATGTGGTGTCGTTCGTGTTCTCATTCACTCACTCACTCACTCACTCACACATATTCACACATATTCACTCACTTGTAGCTTAAACATTCATATACTACAATATCTGATGGTTTTCGATCTTTAAAATAAATTCAAACTGTACGAGAGTAGAAGCCCAGGAAGTCTAAGACGCTATTTTATATAGTAGCTGGGTAGCCAGAGGGGGGAGGTTTAGTCAAAGGTAGACAATGCTCTCGTCAACTAGCGTTTCAGTTACAAAAATTGGCATGCTTTAGAGGTAGCTTCCGTTATGCTGCATCTAAGATATAGAACAATATAAAACCTTTAAAACAATTAAATCACTCAATCATTACGTAAGCACTTAAAATGACCTCTTAGATGAGGAACGGAAATGTCCATGTAAATCTTTCTTATATATTATAATTTTATCTTCTGCCTCTACAATACTATTTAGTTTATAAATATGTATTATGCATTTCATATATATCATGTGTATCATGTATAATGAATATTTATTTTATCAGTATCCCCACAATATTTGTTTCTAATTTCCTGAGTAATAATTATTATTATTTTTATATTGTTACGAGTTACGGGACTCGAATTAAAATGCCGTTGGAATTAGTATAGAATTTATTAGAACTATACAAACACGTATAACATAGGTACAAATATAACCGGACGCAATAAGTCCAAATGTAATGCACAGTTAAATAACACGCGCAAAGTCCGTTACTATATCGCTCATCGAATGTACACGTCTTGCTTTGATCGTGGTTCTCGCTAGACTGCCCCAACCCTCCGTTCAGGCATTGTTTCATACTAACTCTACGATACAACAATCAACCGCGTGGACTGGATCTTCCAAGAACTACACCTGGCTAACGACCATCATAAAGGATTACAATACACAATAGGCGGCTTTTCTAATTACAAATTTTAAACATAAAGTAAACAAAAGAAATACAAATGCGGGCAGTTAATAAAACTGTAATAAACTGTGCTTTATGGCCGGCAGGTGTGCATTCACTTTTATCGGCGTGCTTCGTGGATTTTTTTTATTTTTTTATTGCAGGAGTTCAGCCGACAGGCAGACGGCCCACTTGATGGACAGCGGTTACCAACGCCTATAGACATTTGCAACACCAAAAGTGCTACAAATGCGCTGCTGCTCTCTTAGGGGAGACTGGAACCTGGTCACTAATGCCGGAACACAACTCAAGGTTGCTATGGCGACATACTCTAGACCAGGGGTGGTCGCCATCCAGTCGAGCAAATACCCTACCACCTGGCTGTGGGTTGTTTAGTCGCCTCTTACGACAGGCCGCCCCAACGCAGGAAATTGTATTCTTTCTCCGTTCCTGCACGGATAAAAATTAAAAAAAGAATAATAATAAAATAATTTTGGCTAAGTTATAACAATATTAATTGTATGTATATCTATGTATGTAATTTATTATTATTCACACTATATATAGACATAAATATATATATATAAATAACAATGCAACATCCGTCTGTCCTAAGGTGCAGTTAAAAACCAACGTCAGGTACCTGTTGCCTGGCACATACTGAACTGCACCTATTTGGTACTATCGCGAGACTTTTTGCTATATATCACCGTACAATTCATTGCCATGTGTTTCGTTGTGTGATGACAAAATAAACGTTTTTTCTTTCTTTCTTTTTCTTAGTAGTATAGGTTGTAGGCGTTTGACCATAATGTCATCCGATATAGAGCGGAAATATGGTCTAAGATGGAGCACGCTTACCTAGAAGGTACCAGTTCACACGGGACTTGAATACACCCAGGTTTTAAATATCAGGAAAGACAGACTCCGGCAATGAGTTCTACTCCTTTGCGGTGCACATAATGAAGGTGGACACAAAGTTCTTCGTTCGCATGGATCGAGTATCCACTAAATACCGATGCTGCATGCTAGTGCGTCTGGTTATTCCATGATGGAAGGGAGATAGTGGGATTAGACCGAGGAGCTCAGCTGCACACTCTCCAAATTGTATGCAATAGAAAGCCGATTAGCTGGCAACCCTGTGTCGATGTTCGAGACTTTGAGTTTTGTCATCGAAAAGCTAGTCAGAAATCAGAATTCATTTATTCCTAACAAAGTTACACGTCAATTTCTACTTCATTTAAATAGACAAGTCACAAAATAAAATAAAATAAAAATTATATCATATTGTAGGATATAAACTCCCCAAGATTGTAGAAGGTGTGCTCGACTAACCATTTCCTGAGTCATGTTTTAAATGAGCCGACGGATGGGGACTCCGTTATCCTACTCGGTTGTTTATTGTATATTAGCAGACCCATGACATGCGTCAATCTCCCCGATTTCTCCAGTTTGTGTTTTACATGAATCATGTTATTCCTATGTCGAGTGAAGTGCGTATGCACGTCACTTATGCTTGGCATAGGTATGAACATCAGTTCGCGATCAGCTTCCTTGCGTAGCGGTCACGAATGCGCTCCTCACATCTATCTAATACAATTTTTCGCGCTTTTCTACCTGGAAAAGCGATAAATTGTTAGTTCTGTGTACAGGTGATAGTGTACTAGTGTTTGTTCGTTTGTATTGCGGTGCGGAAAGCAGTTTTGGCCGGTGAGTCCCATTTCTCTTTCCGCTTGCTAGTGTCGTGCGCAAAATCAGTTGCGCGCGCTTTTGTAACGGTTTTTGTGTGTGTAGTGTTTTCGCGCGCCTTTCTGGTCTCCTCTCGGGTCAGGGCCTCCAGTAATGGACGGCCCAAGTACCCCTGAAGGCCCCAGGAGCCGAGTGTCCCGCGCAAGCGGGATCACAGCGGCTCCAACAATGGATGGGCCATGAAGGAGATAGGGGAGACGCGGGAAAAGAAGTCTTCCCTGGTTCGTCGCAGCCGCAGCGCCGCGGAACCTCGTCTCGGGCGCCCGGGTCCAGCCGTTGTCACGGCTACCGGGCTGCCCGCTTCGATAGGGGGTGCATCGGCGGTGGTCGACCTCACCGCCGCCGGGCCCCGCGAAAAGAAGAGCGCGACGATGGGGCCGCCTTCGGCTCCCGCCGCGCCTAGGGTTCCCGCCATGCGTGCCGCGCGCAAGAGCGCAGCACACACGGCCGTAGGTAGGGAGGTGGTGCTCGCCGCGAACTCGGCCGTTCTCATGGCCGTGAGCGCGGCGAACGCCATCGTAGAGAATGTCTACAGGGCGCAAACGCCACCTGCATGGGCTTCACCTGTGCAGGGGCCAAGCGCCTTCGTGGACCACGTAGACATCGCGCCGTCGGGCAGCGTCCCAGATTCGCTGGAGTACGCACTCGACGAAGCGATTCGCGTCTTCTGCGGCCCGCACGCCGAGGCGGCTGCATGTGCGCCGACACCGGTTAGGTCGGTGTACACAGCGGCCGGCTCGGCGACAGCGGGGGGCGATGGCCCCACGACGGTGTCGACTAGCGCGCGGGCTTCACCCGTGCCCTCGGCATCGGCTTGCGCACCGGCTTCACCCGTGCGCAGCGTGGGGGACGACCGCCCCGCGACACTGGTTGCCGCGCGGGCTTCACCCGCGCCAACGATCGGGGTCGTTGTTAGGGATGGTGATATAGGTGCGGTGGCGGCGATGATGTTGTCTTCTTTCCCTACTGGGACTGTCGCCGCCACCGCTTCGTCCAGCTTCGTCCCCGAGTCGAGGCAGCGGTTCTGGGACCGCAGCGCCGACTCGGAAAGCACATCGGATGCTTCCACGCCGGCGCGGGCGCGATCGCCGCTGCGTCGCACGGGCGACGCGACGGCGAGCGTGCTCGCGGGTGCGGAGGCCTACCTCCGCACCGAAGGGGGGGAAAAGGGCCGTAGGGCCATGAAGGCCACTGCTGCCAAACTGGCCGCGGCTAGCCAGTGCGCCGTGCTCATAGGGGACGTGCGTGTGCTCGGCCCTGAGGAGCTCCGCCTAGCGGCGAGCGCCCAGGTTGCCGACATCCTCCAGGTCGCCCAGACGTCGGGCAACCTGAAGGGCGCATACGTGCGCCGACTGAAGGAGGCTGCGACCCGGCTGTCGGACATAGTCGACACGCTGGTGACGCGGAATCCAGAGTCGGAAGCCTGGAGACTCGGCAACGAGAACTCCAGGCTGCGCGCCGAGCTCGGCGCCTTGCGGGAGGAGAACCTCTCCTACCGCAAGGAGTTCGAGCAGATGCGGAAGGCCATGAAGGCCCCGCTGCGGATGCGGCCCCGGTTCCCGCTGTAACGGCGGAGCCGGGTCCCGTGCCCGCTAAGCGGAAGGCCAAGGCCGCCGCGGTGGAAAAAGTCCCGGCCCCCGAGCCGGTTCATATATCCGCCGCGGTCCCCAGAACGGTTCCGGCTACCGCCGCTGTGGCGGAGCCGGTTCCTACACCAACCGCTGCGCACACCGGTGTGGATTATGATATGCTCACGCATATCATCGCCCGCACGGTGGGCGCGATGTTGGACGCTCGGCTTGCCGGGATTGAGGAGCGGCTGCCGCCCGCGCCAATTCTTCGCCCGCCGCTTGCGGCGGACAGGCAAAAGGCCGCGGAGACACAACCGCTGCCTAAAACGGCGGGAGCTGCCGCCGCCGCCCGCCGGGCCCCGGGGGAAGTAATTTCCCCGGTACCGATGGAGGTGGTGGTAGCCCCCGTCGTCGGGGTGGCGGACTCCCCACCGCCACCCCCTCCCCCCCAAGAAGAAGGTGAAGAGGGGGGGAGTAAAGCAGAGGGCGAAGAAGCTGCGCCGAGCCGCAGCTCTCGCCGCCGCCTCTGCTCCGGCGCCTAAGCCCGGGCCACCGGCCCCCAAGCCGGCCCCCAGGCTCATGGCTAAACCCGCGGCCGCGACACCAGCCGTCGCGGCACCCGCCGTCGCGGCACGCGCCGTCGCGGCACCTGCCGTCACGCCACCATCGGCTTCGGTGGCCCCTGCCCCCGCCCCCGTTCCGGAGGGGGGGCGTGGTCCACGGTCGTCCGAAGGAAGAAGGGCAGGGGAGCGGGGGCGGAAACGCCCCGCCTCTCTCGGCGCAAGCACTGGCTCCGCCATCGGGGCGGAAACCGGCGCGCAAGCCACGGGCTACGAAGCCCGTGGTATTTCAGGAGCCGAGATCGGCAGCAATTATCATTAAGTTGCTGCCGGAATCGGCCAAAAACGGTATTGGCTACCAGGAGGTCTTCGCGAAGGCCGCCTCGGTGGTCAATATCACCGAGCTAGGCCTCAGAGAGGGGCTGAAAGTGATGCGGACCGCCCGGGACGATCGACTCCTGGACTTCCCCCCAGGACCCGAGAGCGCGACTAGGGCGAACCGCGTCGCCGAGGCCCTTCGAGGGGCGCTCCAAGGGATGGCCGAAGTCATCCGCCCCGTAAAGCGTGGGGAGCTTTACGTCTCAGGGCTGGATGAGTCGGCCACCGTAGATGGGCTTCGCAGTGCCATCGCCAGCGTGGGCAACTGCCTGCGCGACGATGTTAAGGCGAGGCACATCGGCATAGGACCTGGGGGGATGGGCGCATCATACGTGATGTGCCCCGTCTCTGCAGCCAAAACCATCGCCGAGCGGGGCCACCTTCTGGTGGGCTTCACCTCGGCGAAGGTGGAGGCTCTGGAAGCCCGGCCCATACGTTGCTACCGTTGTTTCAACGTCGGCCACGGCACCCAGACTTGCCCAGACTCGTGCCCGGACCGGACCGGCTTGTGTCTCCGCTGCGGTAAGGGCGGACACAAGCAGCCGGACTGCACAGCCCGCGACCCCCACTGCGCCGTCTGCGCGGCGGGGGGCAAACGCGCTACCCACCCGACGTTGGCGAGGCACTGCCAGCCCCCATACGTCAAGGGTAAATTCGTCCACCCGAGGGCGAATAAACGACCGGCGAGTGGAAGGGGGGTACCTATGGACACTTAAATGCCCAGTACACCCTTAACACTCTTCCAAGCTAATGTTAACCACTCCCCCGACGCCCAGGACTTGTGCCTGCAGGCGATGGCGGAGTGGCAAGCAAACTTGGCCGTAATAAGCGAACCTTATTACGTACTCCCAGCCAGGAACTGGGTGGGGGATCTCGACGATGTGGTAGCCGTGGTCGCCAGAGCCGGATCTGGCACGCCGCTCACCAGTCTCGAAAGAGGAAAGGGCTACGCGGTGGCGGAAAGCGGAGGTTACGTCATCATAGGCGTGTACCTCACGCGGAGCCGTCCCCTGGCGGAGTACGAGCTCGCCTTGGACTCCATTAGGGCAGCCGTCGGCAGACTAGCGCCGAAGACGATATTCGTCCTAGGCGACTTCAATGCCAAGCACCAATCCTGGGGGAACGCGATTATCAATGTTAGGGGACGGGCGGTTGAAGACTGGGCGCTTCAATCCAACCTGTCCATCCTGAACCAGGGGTCGGTCCAGACCTGCGTACGTGCGCGGGGTGGATCGATCATCGACTTGTCATTCGCCACACATGCGGCCGCCCGCAGAGTGGTAGGATGGAGAGTGCTGGAGGAGGTGGAGACTCTGTCTGATCACTTGTACATCAGATTCGAGCTCTCCCCCTCTCCTAGCGCTAACCCTGTTCAGGGCCCCTCCCGGCTCCCGCGCTGGGCTCTTACCAAGCTCGACGCGGAGCAGGCCGAGGAGAGGGCTATCATCGAATGCTGGACCTATCCAGCCGACCTGGGGAATCTGGAGGCGCAGGCTGAGCACATGCGCAAATCCCTCAAAAGGATTTGCGACGCTGCAATGCTTCGAGCCAAACGACCGCCGCCGCGTACATCGGTTCACTGGTGGACTGAGGAGCTGGCTGAACTGCGGAGGGCAATCCGCAGAGTCAGCCACAGGCTCAAACGCAGCAGAGCGCGTCGTCCTCCATAGTACGTTGAGGAAAATGGACTCGTGAGGGAGTTCAGAGAGGCCAGAAAGGCCCTTTCGATCGCAATTCTGCGAGCGAAGGCCCGGGCTCCGGAGGAGCTCCTCGAGACACTAGACCGGGACCCTTGGGGCCGTCCGTACCGTGCGGCCCGCAACACGTTGCGGCCTTGCACCTCCGCGGTTACGGAAACGCTCGAACCCGAGGTCCTCCGGTCGGTTATCGATGGGCTCTTCCCGGATTCGGGGATTTTCACTCCCCCCGACATGGGTCCAATCATTCCCGACACCTCGGAGGTGGAGCCTCACTCCATCACCGAGGAAGAGTTAGACGTCGCCCTGGACCGGCTCCGGGGCAGGAAGACGGCTCCGGGACCCGACGGGGTTCCGGGTCGGCTCCTCTTCCTGGCCGCCAAACATCTACGTGGCCAGCTGCGGGAACTATTCGATGCCTGTATTCGCGCAGGTCAGTTCCCGTCGCAATGGAAGGAGGGCCGATTATGCCTGATTCCCAAGGGAGGCCGTCCTCCCAATGATCCGTCCGCCTACAGGCCCATGGTGTTGCTTAACGAGGTCGCCAAGGTCTTCGAGAAGATCTTAGCGGAACGCCTCGTTAAGCATTCTCGATACTGTGGAGCCGGGGCTAGCACAGACGCAGTTCAGGTTTCGGCGGAGGCGCTCCACGTTGGACGCCTTCGAGACACTGCGATCTGTAACGGACGACGCAGTCCAAGCAAAGGATACTGTCCTGGCGGTTTCGCTAGACATAGCGAACGCCTTTAACAGCCTCCCTCACGAGACGATCAGGGAGGGGCTTCGTGCACACGGAGTCCCCCCGTACCTCACGAGGCTGTTGGGCGCGTACCTCCAGGACAGATACATCCTTTGGGAGGGCGGCGAGTCCGAGAATCGCGCGATAGGTCGGCGACGCGTCGCGTGCGGCGTCCCACAGGGATCGGTCCTCGGGCCGGTTCTTTGGAACGTCGGTTATGACTGTATCCTTCGGGTTCCGGTCCTGCCCGGAATAGGGCTAATCTGCTTTGCGGATGACACCCTACTCACGGCACGCGCTGCGTCATTCGCGGAATCCGTGGACCTCGCCAACGCCGGGCTGGCGATCGTGGTCCGAAGAATAGGTAGGCTGGGCTTGAAGGTCTCCCCCGCGAAAACGGAGGCCATCATGTTCCATAGGCAGTTTCGTAACCCCCCGCGGACTTGTCCGTTACAGTTCAAGGGGTGGACATTCGTGTAGGCCCCCAGATGAAATATCTTGATGCTTGATGGGAAATGGCTGTTCAAAGCGCACTTTAAGCAGCTAGTTCCCAAGCTCGTGAGGTCCGCAGGCGCCCTCTCTCGGCTTCTTCCCAACGTGGGGGGACCGGGGGAGACGACTAGGAAACTCTACATGGGCATCCTTAGGAGTATGGCCCTGTACGGTGCACCCGTATGGTCCACTGCACTTCACCACCACAATAGGACTTTGTTGTGCCGCGCACAACGGGTCCTGGCGGTGAGGACCATCCGAGGATACCGTACAGTGTCGTGGACGGCGTCGACACTCTTGGCAGGCGATCCGCCCTGGCCTCTCCAGGCGGACGTGATAGCCAAAGTTCGGCGCTCCCGACAGGATGCCCTCGCCCGTGGCCTGGTCTATGGCCAGGCCGAACTCCAGGTGATCAGGACGCGGGAAACCGCGGCCATGATCCAATCTTGGTCAGTAGAGTTGGAAAACCCTGTTGCTGGCATTGACACGGTAGAGGCGGTTCGACCGCAGCTGTTGCGATGGTTCTCGCGGAAACGCGGGACCCTGACCTTCAGAATGACACAGATACTTACCGGGCACGGCTGCTTCGATAAGTATCTGTGTCAGATTGCGGGCTGCTTGCCTTCACCCCAATGCCGCCAGTGTGGCGCGCTAGACACGGCGTTACACACGCTAGTCGAATGCGCAGCATGGGCACCTCAAAGGTTTGAACTCGAGACACTTGTAGGACCGATCGAATCGCTGGGCGATCCGGTGCAAGCCATGCTGCACAGCGACGGTTGGTGGGTGGGTGCGGCAAATTTCTGCGAGGCGGTAGTGTCTCATAAGGAGGCCGCGGAACGAGATAGGGAGAGAGATGGTAGTGTGCATGCGTCTCGTGGGCGCCGACGTCAGTCGGGAGCCCGGAGGCGCAGGTATGCGCATGACCTCCCTCCCTGAAATACCGCTGCAGGGGCCCTCTAGCATCTAGGGAGCAGAGGAGTCTTCACCTCTGTTGACGAAGTGAGTTTGCCTCTCCCGGGGCATTCTCAAGCACTTGTGCGCTAGGATCGGTGTGGGCGTAACTACGTTCTGTATCTCACGCCTTTCCTGCCATAAGCGCGGGGCACATGGGAGGAGGGTGGTTTTAGTGGGGTATTGATTAGTCGAGTCTCCACACAAGCCGGTTGATTATTGTTTGGATTGCCTCAGTGGAAAGCATCCATGATCAACAACGGTCTAATCCCTAGCAAAGGACCCGGTATGTGCGAAATGCATTTCCCCCGCCTAAAAAAAAAAAAAAAAAAAAAGGTATGAACATTAAGTCGCACATACACCGCAACTGGATATATTAGTATACTGGGTAGTATGAGAATACCCAGTTTTTTAAAATGCGGTCTTGCTGACTCGCTTCTACGAACCCGCACTATTGCGCGTACGGCCCTTTTTTGCATACGGAAGGCACGCTGCCAGTCGGCATCGCGCGCCCACAGCTCCGTACCGTACTGCAGCAGCGAGTGGACAGTAGCGAAATAACATGCCCGAGCGACATCGATACTACACGTGCAACCCTACTCAATGCATAACACATTCTTCCTAGTTTAGAGCAGAGCCCGTCATCTGGTTTGTCCACTGTAGCCCCCTGTCTACTTGGAAACCAAGAAACATTGTATTTTCGACCTGGTTGATCGTGCTGCTAGCAACACTAACAGCCAATGGTCTAGGCGCAGTTCAGTTCAGGAGTAGTAATTGCCAACCAGTCTCTGGCTCTCCGCTCAATCGACTCTAATACTTTGAGTTGAAGTTTAGCTGAGTCATTTCAAAGGTGAGAACTGTACATACTCCATACATGCTCGTACATGTTCTTTGTACAGCATCAAATACAAATTCAAAGATTTTTATTCAAAATAAGTTCCACTGGAGAACACTTTTTGAAAGTCATATATAATTTATAAGTTAAAATTCAATTTTTCTTCCTATTCTATGTATACCGCTTCGCAACGTGTTATTGCTGTTAAGGAGAAGAAGCGGCAAGAAACTCCCCAGCAACACGTCTAGCTAAATATTGTCATTCTTTAAGTTTCTTATTCTATTTATATCTCAAGTTGTCTTTTTTTAATAAGTTTTATACAGAAGTATGTTACAGAATTACTTTTTGAAGAATTAATGGAGTTGTAGCAAACAGTGCATACTCAATAAGACCAAGATACAATAAGAGGAAAGAAAAATATTATGAAAGTTATAATAATGACATGACGTACCAAAATGTTATGCTGCAATATATCTCCATAAATCCCTTACAAGCTTGGCAAGATAACGTTATACAAAATATAGTATAAGATGTTAGAGCGAGCTGCTATGTAAATGAATTTTTGTCATTTAAGTATTCTTCAATAGTGTAGTATCCCTTTTTTAGCAAGATACTTTTTGATTTGGTTTTGAATTTAGTGAAAGGCAGATCTAACATTTCACTCGGAATCTTATTGAAGAAGCGTAGCAGCAGCAGCTGTTCCAGTGTGAAGTGCCGTCTCACCTTCGAGAGTATGTTCAGTTTTTTTGACGCAGTTTGTGCTATATACTCGATAAAAGAGCCAAAGTTGAAAGTTGATGTTAAGGAAACGCCAAGAAGCTAAAACTCACCGGTTACCGGAATGGGTACTCGTTGGAAAGTAGGAGGTAGTTCAAAAGAACTCCTTTTAGCGCTAAAAAAGAGACGTCTGATTTTTAGTATTCGGCTAAAAATAGTGCTTTCTTTATTCTCCATAATACCATTGACTACTATATCAAGTATTACATAGTTAAGTACCCTATCAATTTAATTAACCTGTCACATATATGAAGTGACATCCCATCGTTTGTTCAATTAGGAACTCGAAATAGGTGTGACGGTATCAAATAGGCGCATCATAATTCCAGGTGTCACCTGTACATCATCAGGATTATCGTTTCGATTGACTGAAGACGAACATTTTTGTACTCATAATACAAGTAATAAATAATAAATTCCTTGAACTTAAAAATGTTATAATCTTATAACTTTCATGTACATATTAATACGTGAAGCGAAGACTTTGTACCCTTTTTTTACGAAAATTGCGCTGACGGAGAAATATGAAATTTCGCACACTTATAGTTTATATAGAGAAGGAGTGCAGAATGCTAATTATTTTTAAATTATGCATAAAAAAATAAAAAATACATCAAATCAATAAAAAAAACATTACACACATTACCATGTATTTGACACACACACGCATAGAACTCTTTTGTTTATTGTTAAAGTCAAATTATCAGTGTAGCCTTGGCGAAATCTGTGATTGTAGAAGTCTTTGACAACAGAACCTTAATAATGTTCAAACTTATAATTTAAATTGATTATGGTCAAATTTCGACCACTAGTATATATAAACTAGCCGGCCTGGCAGACGTTGTTCTGCCTTGACAAATAATAACCTAGAACCCTATTGAGGCATCACCCATACTACACCATCAATACAAAATTCTATAGCCAATTTCCAGCGCCACTTACTGGGTCCAATTGTGAATCTAAACCTTTCTCGAATCCACTTGAACACATACAAAAAAGTTTATCAAAATCGGTCCGACCGTTTAGGAGGAGTTCAGGACGAAGAAACGAACAGAAGAATTATATATATAAAGATAAGTCTGTAGAGGGGTCTAGTTTGCACAGTAAACCCAAAAATCAGTAATAAACAAAACTTAATTCATACCGAAAGATTCCGAAAATGCAATTTTTAGAATTTTACTGGTAGTCTGATATTAATCTATCAGAGTAAAAAATATTTTAATAAATAATAATTAACGACTATTGAACCTTAGTAAAACATAAAAAATCCAAAATATAATCAGCACAGATTATACGTGTCCATTAAATAAGTAGCTATCAATTACCTTACATGAACTGATAATGTATTATAAGATAACGTTTAGGCAGTTTTAAACCAACCACAGTAATGTGCGCATGTAAGCAGAAGAAATCCTTCTTTATTGAAGACATATTAAAAGACGTGAAGAAAAAGCCATACAAAAACCTCAGCAATGAGCCAACAAAGCCACTGGTTTGCAGCAAAAAAGACGCACCCAAGAAAGAGGAACCAACCAAATTCAACATTCCTCAAGATAAGGAACCACAATTCAACAACTATAAAGTAAAAGATGACGAATTCAACACAGACAACATTCTATACGACTACGAAGTTATCAAATTTAATAAAAAAGCTTCAGATGATGTAATTAAGAAATACAACACAGAACATATAACTGCTGATGCAAAATTCAATAATGAAAATATAACTTTCAAACAAACAGACCACGGTCTCGATAAGCTTCAGAAATACGATAAACATGTGAAATTTAACGTAATACCTGAAGTTCAGAATGAAATTGAATTTAGGAAGATTAGTCTGGAGCATCGTAGGAATACTTACCCGTTGTATCCAATGCCGATAAAGGCGAACTTGTCATGGCAGCACAAAAAGGAGCCTATATACAATGGTATACGATTGGAACCGAGACAGTTTAGTTACTACAGCGATCCCATGCTGAATACTGGAGGGCTTTTGAGGAATCAATTAGCTTTGAATAGATTAGTAACACACCCATACACTATACGACAAGCTTATGGATTTGATAGAGGTGAGGAGTTGATTTATTTATTTGTAATTGTTACTATTGGCTATTTTGGCAGAGCTGCCTTAGGGTTGTTTCCAAATCTATATATATAAAAATTGCGTGTCACAATCTTTGACCGCGATGAAGTCTGAAACTACGCAACCGATTTTGATGTTTGTTTTTCATTTTGCTGGATTTGTTCCAACTTAGTACAGACTATAAAATAAAATAGATTTTTTTTTAAACGGGAGGTAACTGAGCTACAGCAACACGTGGCTACTAACTTTGTGTAATTTGGCCGTTGTTACGAATTTTACTCTTATTGTTAATCATACATGGCCAGTATGAAAAAAAGCACTAAATCCTAGTGCTATGTATATGTGTATACATATGTATATATTTATGTATGTAATATTAATAGGTGTATTTATATATGTCTATTGAGTATAATTCTTATTTATATAATTTTCACATACTTATATGTTTATTATTGATTAAAATATAATGTATTGTTACGAGCTACAGGTTTCGAATTAAAAATACCGTTGTAACTACTATAGAATTTATTAGAACTGTACAAACACTTATAAAAACAAATGAAAATAAAACTGGACGCAACCAGTTCACACTGCACGATTCAATACAATTCGACCGCGCAAAGTCCGCCGTTTATATCGCTAAGACGTTTTCTAGTACTATCGATAGTACTAGAAAACGTCTTACTCGCTTCGTAGTTGTCGCTTGACTGCCCCCCGCCCCTCCATTCGGGCATCGTCTTATACTAACTACACAATACAAAGGAATTGGAGGCGCACACTGAGTTTCTAAGAAATATTAATTTGCACACCTGCGAACGTCCAAAAGTCGAAAACAATAACAATAGGGATTAGTTCGACGCTAATGATGGTTATAAAACAAGTAGAAAAACAATAGCATGTTACAAATTCAAAACACAAAGGATTCCCTAATCCGGAAGGACAATAAGCGCTTACAATAGGCTGTGCGGCTTATCTTTGACGGCATGTAACAGTATGTAACTGCATATAGTCTAATATTTATGTATACCACCTTTGCCAAATTGAATCTGTTTTATTCGTGCCATGGGTTGTCTGGAAGAGATCGCTTCTTAGCGATAAGACCGCCCATTGTGTACCATTAAATGTTATCTCTCTCTCTCTCAGTATCTACATATATCTCACTATTCATTCACTTTCCTTACCATCTATTGAATTTTTATATCACTTGTATGGAACTTATGTAAAATTTTAACTAATATTAAGGCAAATGAACGGTCATTACGCTAGTTCATTATACTACCTTCTTTGCTAATTCACAAAAAATGATATTGTATTCTCATTGATTACTTTCTTTATATGGCTTGGATTCTTCTAACAAGCTTATTATCATCTATAATATTACAGAATTGTAAAAGTGATGTCTTTTGCTTTTTATATGTTTTGTGTTTGTCTGTTTGTTCGGGATTCACGCAAAAACTATTATGCCGATTACAATGCGGTTTTCGTTGACCGACAGCAAATTCTGGGATTAAAATCTGCGACACTTTGGATATCGGGAATTTTCTTGGGAGCGGTTTAAAAAGACCAGGTCGAAAAAATTCTGATTCCGCTGCAATGTTTCCACTGATTCTAATTGATTCATTGTGTAATACAACCGTGATCATTGCTACCCATCTAACATGGACGAAGTTGCGGGCGAACCCTAGTATTACGCATATTTAGCGATATCTTCAATATATTGTTAATAGATAAAACCGTGATTAAAAATGAATTTGTGTTATTTATTACTTACAAAAAAATTGTGTTAGGTACATCTTAAAAGGTGCATATATAAGCAAGAAGCCTATGAAACCGTCACAATCTTGACGACTATAATCGATTATGTTTTTAAGCCTCAGGTACTCGATTTCCAATGCTATCGAATAAACAATCGATACTTTTGAATTTTTGCCAGTCGAATAATCACTGCTACCAACTCCATCTAGTGGTTGTGTGTAATAAATAGAGGCTTGTTATCTTTCTGAAATGAAGTTATCCATCTGTATATTTTTATTATCTACACATTTACAACTTTGAATAATTAATTGTGATAACTAGTTATTTAAATTAACTTAAATAGATAGACATAGATAAGGTAATTTACTTTTAAGGGGGTGTGATTGACTTCCTATTTTTTTTAATGAAACTAAGTTTTAACGGTTTTAAGCGCGGTAATTTATTTGATTTATATTATTCCGACGTTTCGGCCACTTTTCTATACCCGTCATCACGGAAGACAAAGATGTCAAGTGTCAACTGAGTATTGTTAAAGTTTTATTTAGCCTATGGCCAACTTGTTCATTTTTTTTTATTGCATGAGTTCAGCAGACATGCAGACGGCCCGCCTGATGGAAAGCGGCTACCATCGCCTATGGACATTTGTAACACAAAAGGTCGTACCAATGTGCTGCCGGTCTCTAAAGGAAGTCTGGACCCTGGCCACTAATGGTGGCAGCATACTATAGGACAGGGGTGGTATCCATATGGATAAATACCCTGTCACCTAGCTATGGGTTTTTTGTCACCTCTTACGACAGACCGCCCCGGCCGCAGGTAATTGTACTTTTTCTCCGTTCCTGCATGGATAGTTATTTGGTTTTAATTTTGTTTATGGTTATTATTTACTCTATGGGAGCCTAATCTAATCCACCACCGCTTCGCAACATGTTTTGGCTTGAAGAGAAGAAGCGGTGCAAGAAAACAAGTATATTTGAGTTAGTAACTTACCTTGATATGAGTACAAATCCTTGCTAAGAAAGTTGAGTACAGGGCAATGTAGCGTGGATTAGTTATTTTGATTCAAAATTACGCTTTCAACTCTTCTTCTGAGAGTTGCATTTTATATTTTTATTGTCATGACGTGATAAATTTACATAAACAATCTCACAACCTGATAACTTACCTGTAAAACGAATCATTTCGGGGCGTGGCCTGTTTATATTTAGTTTATATAGTGGGAAAGTACAATATAATAACAATTTATAATGTTTATGTTACAGTAAGATATCATATAAAACATTTATAGGTTATACCAAAGAGAATTGTTGCCTCATGTTAGTGATGTGGCAATTAGACAATCGCTGTATCCGAACATATTCGATTAGATGAATCGATACACGTTGTTATGCGCAATATACATACAAGCATATTACAATATAGACAAGCATGAGTTAGTTTTATTTTAATTGTTTATTTAAATCATAAAGTTAACAAAATATTTATACTGTTTATTCTATGTAGGTATAGATTATAATTTACAAATAGTTTTTAAATTAAACTTATTAAAATATTCGGGTCGTTTTAGTATTACGCCAAAAGGATGGTTTGCACTGAAAACCAGCGTTGTGTCGGATATTATGTTAGCATAGCAATAAGCTGAGTGCAAACCTATTTTTTTTGAAAATGTGGCGTACAAATTCTCAAAATATGTTTTTATTTTTAAGATATATGTTAGCAATGTACGTCGCTACTTCTTCAAATATTTTTTTTCTTTCTTTCTAAACTCTTCAGCAACATGCCTAGTTCTAATAAATTTATATAATATTAAAATGAGTGTGAGATATAATAAAAAAAATTGTCAATCAAGTTGGATTGTATTGTGATGCACGTAGAAAGAGCTCACAGTGTCATGAGGTCTGGCAGTTGGTTTTTGCTGGGTTGGTTTTTAATAATTTTGATGTTGGGATCCCAAACAGGTGGTGCTGGCCAACCGTCTCCTCTATTGAAAGG
Source organism: Dendrolimus houi (assembly GCA_039645545.1). Taxonomy (NCBI): domain Eukaryota; kingdom Metazoa; phylum Arthropoda; class Insecta; order Lepidoptera; family Lasiocampidae; genus Dendrolimus; species Dendrolimus houi. The sequence continues at coordinate 737,834 of CM077137.1, read as the reverse complement.
TGTTTTTTGATTTCAATAGCCTTACGCATCATTCTAGGTATGAAACTAATCTCTTTTGCGAGGATTTGTGATCTTTGGAATCTGATGTAGTGGTTGGGTTTATCTAGCGTGTGATCACTGATTGTAGACTTCGTAGACCTTGTGTGTTTTATGTCAGCAATTTGCTCTTTTACTCGTGTATTTATTTATCTTCGTTTGCCTAATCCTACTCTCACCGGTCCCATTTTTTATAATATTAAGCACAAAGACTCAATTGCTTAAATCATAAAAATATCCATGAATTACAGTCGCGCACTAAAATAAGCTCTGAAGTAAAACTTATGTGACTATAATAATCACAAGATAAAAAATCCAATTTGACAGTTCTCGTTACAACATATTTAGGGATTGAAACCTCCAAACCGTTAACCAACTTAACCGATTATCAAAAGAAATCGATTTAAAATTGTAGGGCATTGTAATCGTTTGACTTATTTTATTTCACAAAATGAATATGAAGCGTGAAGGTTTGTCTCAGGTGGCCTTTCGCGTACCACATTCATTTATCACGCACCACAATTAATCTATTGAAATTTTTATGATTTCCCCTTTATAAAATATGTTTATTCAACCATTTTTGTTTTCAATACATATATGTACAATTATGTAGTATTATTTCAATATAAATAAATAAATAATGTATATAGTATTTCTTCTGAACCGAATCGAATTGATGAACTACATATAAGAACAGTAAAATTAAAAATAAGACGCCTTAGAACGTAGCTGTTATTGGGACTTTGTCATATATTAATACGACATAACAGAATTAATAAAAATTTCATGTTATTTCCTTATTTGGAGGAAAATAACAATTGAAACATGTTTTATATCATTATATTTATATAATGCACCAGTAAAAAATATGTATATCTGAACTAAATAAGTTAATTATTGTTGGCTTCCAGTTTTATTGATTTAATTCAAAGTTACGTTCTATAGCCGTTCCTAAGTGTCAAATCGGGCTTTTAATTTTGTGATTATTATAGACGATGCTAGAGGTGTTTATTACGTGTAATTATTTAAAACATACCTTTTAGACAATTTGAACCAAATAACACTTTCATCTTTTTCAACCGATTTCATAATTGTACCTAAAAATATTGTGAAAGAATTGGTAACAAAGCGTAGGCAAGATATATCCGTAAAGTTTCTAGGTCCAAAATTGTATAATAGTATTAGCAGCTTAGTTTTGGTTATCATGACACACTTTCAATTGAGAAAAGGCTTAACTGATTACTTAGACTCTCTACCATTTAAAGATGCTGAAGAATTTTTACAATTTCTTAGCTAGTCACCTTTTACTGACCGTCATTTGAAAATAGTTACTTTGATAATTTACGCCTACACAGACACTACGTGCACACATACATACACAAAAGCATCTTGTTATTACTAACATCTTATGAATATTAAATTGTAATTGTTAATTTAACAGTAGAAAATATTATTTATACATATAAATTTTCATTACACAAAGACATTGCATTAATGTACTATTATCATCAAAGACAAGAAAATGATGACCGAAGCGAATCCTACTGTGGCTGGCCACACAGACTCTAAGGAGACCTGGAATTTCCTTTGGGGTGGCATTTGTACTGTTCTCTGTATTTCATTTAATTTCGTTCATAATTATTCGACTTTCATATTATAATTAACCAACCGACGATATTGACACCTTTTTTAAACCAAGTGTTAAAACGAGGTCAGGTAAAAAGCATATACAATAAACGTGCATGTATGAAGAGGTTAATGAAAGAAGATGAAGCGAAAGTGGTTTGTCAGGATCGTCGCAAGTGGAGATCCATAGTCTCTGCCTACCCCCATGGGAAACAGGCGTGATAATATTATATATATGTATGTTGAAAAAAACCGATCATTTTGTGATCTAAAATTTTATTAAAATGATTATTAATTATTAATAACTATATACTTATTATTATATATTAATAAACTGTTATATTAAACTAACTTTAAAAATAAGATTAAATACGAAAATAAACTAAGTAATAAATGGTAAGACGAACATATAAAAAAAAAACCATATATCAATAGCCCGTCCAGCCCCACCAGACCACTGTCGCTGGGCATTGTACCTAGAAGGCTGGCAGCATTACCTCGCTGGATACAAAGGCTAATCCTTTGAGCGAGGTAAGCTCCAGCCTTCCGGTCTCTTATTATTAATAACTTTGGCCTAACTCAGTTCACGCGGGGAAATTTTTGATTTAAAATAAATTTGACCAAAATCCAGATAAGCTTAAATACAACATAAAGACAAACTTACGCGTTACATAGTTAAAATTTACGAGTTTATCATTTCTTCATAACAGATGCATTATAAATAAGCCTAATAAACCCTTTAATTCCTTTAGCTATGTTATAGACTAAATTGCCATCAATTACACGATAGCAACAATTTAAGTGCGAGTTTTGAGTTTTGATAAAAGCAATTAAGTAATTTTATGGGGATTAAAGTTGGTATGTTATTTTTAAATCTTATTTAAATTAATTTAATAGATTACTGTATTATACTAATTACATGTAATGATTATTGATAATGTGAATATGTAACAAACAATATTAGTCACATGATATGTATGATATGGGGGATTATAGTACACCGTGGTTTTTTTTTTAATTCCTCTCTCCGGATGAACGATATTTTTTTTATTTTTTTATTGCATGCGTTCAGCAGACAGGCAGACGGCCCTCTTGATGAAAAGCGGTTACCATCGCCTATGGACATTTGCAACACCAAAGGTGCTAACAATGTGCTGCTGCACTCTGAAGGGAGACTGGAACCTGGCCACTAATGCCGGAACACAACTCAAGGTTGTTATGGCGGCATACTCTAAACCAGGGGTGGTAGCCATCCAGTCGGGCAAATGCCTTACCACCTGGCTGTGGGTTGTTTTGTCGCCTCTTACGACAGGCCGCCCCAACGCAGGAAATTGTATTCTTTATCCGTTCCTGCACGGATAAAGAATTATCCGTGCAATTGTCCGGGCTTAATGCTTTTTTTGGGTTTTTATATTTTATTTTTTATTCTTTTTCTTCCTGTGTTCTCTTTTTTCATTACAGAATTAATTTTACAATTTCCTTGTATACTATTACAAGTTTTCTTTTCTTATCTACTAATGTTACAATATCCTTAATGTTATTACACATCATGTTATTAAGGGTAAGCGTGTAAGGACACAGTCTCCCGGATAAAACACTCTCTCCTCCCTTCACGAGCGTGTCAAGCTCGCCAAGGAAGAGGCGCTGTGAGACGATGCCGATGGGTCACTGCCTGTCAGGAGCGTTAGGTGTAGCTTAGCTACAAAACTGTGACACCGTATCCGTCCGACCGTCTTCTTCCTTGGGGTCTGATGTACGCTTCTTCAATAAAATCCCGAATGAAGTGTAGTAATAAAGTAGCTTGCTTAGGGATACTACACTATTGAAGAATATTTAAATGACAAAACTGCATTTACATAGCTGCTCGCTCCAGCCTCTTATACTATCTTCTGTATAACGTTTATATTTTGCATAACACGTAAGGAATCTATGGAGATTTGTCGCAGTGTGAATTATTAGTGTGTTTTTTACAACTTCATTCATTCTTTGAAAAGTAATTGTAATACAACTTCTATATGTAATTTAAAAAAAAGCCTGAGATAATATATAAATAGTTATTATGAAAAATCTTTATTTAGACGTGTTGCTGGGGAGTTTCTTGCCGCTTTTTCTCCTTTGAACAGCGATAACACATTGCGAAGCGGTGTACATAGAATAGGAAGTAGATTTAAATTTTGACTTACATGTATGACCTTCAAAAAGTGTTCTCCTGTGAAATTAACATAACAGCGAGCCTAGTATTTATCTGGAGGTGTTATTACCACTCCAATGTACCGAATCTCGCACGTCTCCCCCACGCTTCTGTGTGGTGGACTTAAGCAGATTTCTCCTCGTCAAAAAAATTGAAAACAGTCTATAAAAAAGTGTCCCTCAAACGGCAATAAATTTGGGTGGTTCTTCAAAATTTTAAAGAATTTTCAATATTAAAGAAAGAGCTAATAATTTTACAGCAATGTTAAACCTTTCAGAATATAATGTAGTAGAAGGATCGAGTTTGTAGTATGAATTACATAATGAGAAAAAATTCAAAGTGGCTGATTCTGAGCCTTCGGTGAACCTGCAGCCCACCTCTCGAAACCCCTTAGCCATTCACACCCATGTTGCCTCTGTCTTCTATGGCATTTTTGGGACCCATGCAGGAAGTGGCGAGTCACCGTCTGCCAATTTTATCCATGTTCCCCGAACATTACGACGGACAGATGCCATAGTCCCCATATTCCCAGACCCCTAATACCACTAGCCGTTCACCCCAATAGCCCGGTACTTTTTGTTCTCATTTCCCACCATAGTCCTACACTGGCCGGGGCTTGTCCTTGGGTGCATTTTTATATGGTGTAGACAGGGATAATCGCCAGTCAGTGTCATGCCATTACTTAAATTTGTCAAGCCGCCTCTACGTGTTGGTCTTCTCATGGCCCCACGCAAGCCCAACAAAATTCCGGGCCATTTTTATGGCCCATGGTCTTCAAAGACATACATTATAATAATAATAGCCCATAATTATCCCACTGTTGGGTTCGGGCCTCCAATTTTTGAAGTGAAACTTCTATATAGACTTATTAGGATTTTTTCTGTCACGAAAAAGCGTTACGGCCGCGTGGTGGGGGTAGAAGGTATATCGCGTGGTGAGAGGCGGCATAAGTTTAGAGTAGACTATAGATGTTTTTTTGGTTCCGGATCGAATTCAGTTTTGTTGTTTGATAAAATATAATATGATTGAATAAAAAACGAATCGCAACAAAATTTTAACTTGAAGTTTTACGGCCAGTTTTTCAAATTGTACAAGTACCTTAACAATCTGCCAGTAAAACTTCAAGTTAAAATTTTGTTGCGATTCGTTTTGCCACTTGTCCGTTGAAGTTTCACTTCTACTATGTGTCCCAGCACACATTTCGAATTTTTATTGCATGACTTCAGTTCAGTGCTTAAAATTCGATGAAATTGTTTTTATAGTTTTTTTAAAACATTTAATATAAGGAAGTTTTAACAATGTTGCAAAATAATCAATATCAACCAATTTAGGGCAATATATAGATAAAAAAGGGCTTGTACAATTTGAAAAACAACTTTAATTGTTTGTATTTCCTGATAAGAGATAACGTTGTATAAAAATTAAACTAACTCCATTATCGATATAAGCAACCGATAAACATAATTTAGGTATGTTTGTCCCGATTAGGATTTAGGTAGTCTATAGTTTTACTTCCATTTTAAAATATATAAAAAGATTGGCAGTTATACCTAAAGACTGCTAATAGAAGTGAAAACTTAGAACTTTTAGTATTAAAATTTGAAATTTCATAATGTTTGAATTAAAACACTATTTCAACAATGCACAGTATATATACATTGAACTTTTCACTAAATCCATACAATTTCACTTAAAAGATATACACAACACTAATGTTGGACAATAGTCAGCTGTATAGCTACAGATATACCGCTAGAAGCATGTCGGTGACGCGAACCCATAAGATTTTCCCCTACGAAATAGTGCCCAACGCGGCTAAAGAAGTTTTCACTTCAATAACAGCCCATAAATGTCCCACTAACGGACAGTATACCCGTCACGCTTGTCCAAGGCGGCTTGGCAGGTTTGACGCATCGGTTATTTCGATGTGCAGGTTGCAATACGATGTTTTCCTTCACCGTTATTCCCTTACTAACTCCGTTGGCTCTGCGACCCAAAATGTGTCTTGGACTCCGAGACGAGAACACGCCACCTGCTTCTGTCCTGTGCGATCTCTTGCCAGTTATTGGCTTGAAGCTCACACAGGTCAGCCTCCATTCTGTCCCTCCACCGATACTTGGGGCTACCGACTAGACGTCGCCCATCCGATAGTCCCAAAAAGGCCCTCTGCACGCTTCGATCCTCTCCCATCCGTTCCACGTGACCGAGCCAACGGAGACGATGAGATTTTATCTCTCCTATAATGTTAGGCTCGGCCACGAGGTTCTCAATTTCGTCGATGGTTCGGACTTCACAGTTCACCGTTATTAGCACGTGGTAATTATAACAATATGCACATTAGGTCAGAAAACTGCCTAAGAGGGGCATGCGTTCCGGCCAGGATCGAACCTGCGCCCTTTGAGTTCGGGACGCGTGCGCTAGCCATTACGGTACAACGACTACGGTTACCATTTTAAAAGTAAACATGGAAAGGCTAATCGTGTTGTCTTCTTCTTTTTTCTTATTGCAAGAGTTCAGCAGACAGGCCGACGGCCCACCTGATGGAAAGCGGTTACTGCACATTTGTAACACCAAAGTTGCTACCAATGTGCTACCGCTTTCTAAAAGGAAACTGGAACCTGGCCACTGATGCCGGAAGACAACTCAAGGTTGTTATAGCGGCATACTTTAGACCAGAGGTGGTAGTCATACAGTCGGGCAAATGCCCTACCACCTGGCTGTGGGTTATTTTGTCGCCTCTTACGATAGGCCGCCTGGTCGCAGAAATTGTATATTTTCTCCTTTCCTGCACAGATAGAAAGTATAATAAAGTACAAAACTCTTTACATCTATATATATATATATATATATATATATATATATATATATATATATATATATATATATATATATATATATATATATATATATATATATATATATATATATAAGAGTTTTTTTCACAGTCAACTCGGTTTTTAGCAGTAAGAAGTAAAATAGAACTAATTTAGTTTTTTTTTTTAATTTTTTGTTTCCCTTTTTGTCTGTCTGTTTGTACCGGCTAATATCCCAAATGACGTGACCGATTTAAATGAAATTTTGTATGGTGGTAGCTTATAGCCCTGGTCAACATATAGGATATTTTTGATACCGAAAAATTAAAGAGTTCCCGTGGGATAGTTAAAAAACCGCACCACGTGGACGAAGTCGCGGGCATCAGCTAGTACATAATAAAAATACACATCAAAACATCACCCATGAAGGTTCCGTCGAAAAATTCGTCACATTTAGACAGACACCAATTTTACCTTTAAAATTATGGTACGTTCGGTACTCGCCACAATAAATACATTAATTGATCCGACTTTTCCTATTCTACATTTTCAGTGCCACCGAACTGCTGCAGTCCCTGGTGGGGATTGGGGGGTCGTCGGAAAGGGGGGCAGGTGCGCTTCACCGCGGCGCAGACGGGGGCCTTGGAGCGTCGCTTCAACGCCAGCAAGTACTTAAGCCCTGATGAACGAAGGGCACTTGCCACGACGTTAAGGCTAAGTGATCGTCAGGTGAGTGTTGTTTTTAAAAGTTTATGCTTAATTTAGATATAGTACAGGAACGCAGAAAGAACATAATTTCCTGCGTCGGGGCGGCCTGACGTAAGAGAGTCTAGAACAGGGATTCCCAAACTATTTTGGGCAGGAGTCCCCTTTTCCAAAAGGAACTGATACCTCAGATCCCCGTAGCCAAATTACTTTAAAGATGTTTGCGGTTGGTTAAGTGACTTGACTTCATTTTCTCGTCAAAAATTAACAAAATAAATAGACATAATTATTTTTTATTGCAGGAGTTCAACAGACAGGCAGACGGCCCACTTGATGGAATGCGGTTACCATCGCCTATGGACATTTGCAACACCAAATGTGCTACATATGCGCTGCTGCTCTCTTAAAGGAGACTGGAACCTGGTCACTAATGACAGAACACAACTCAAGGTTGTTATGGCGGCATACTCTAGACCAGGGGTGGTAGCCATCCAGTCGGGCAAATACCCTTCCACCTGGCTGTGGGTACTTTTGTCACCTCTCGCGACAGGCCGCCCGGCCGCAGGAAATTGTATTCTTTCTCCGTTCCTGCAGGGATAATTAAGTAAATATCAAGTGTAAATAACAATTGTCAATACAATTTACGTAATACTTAAAGAAAGAAAGAAAGAAAGAAAAATATTTATTCGTAACTTCAAACACAAAACGTACTTCTAAATAAGACAATACAATTGAAATGAAGTTCTGAATCGGTCCTAACTCAGCATGATGCTGGTTGGCTTAATCAGCGCTGGTCTTCCGTTAGGGCCGTTCAAGTGACTTACGGATAGACAAAACGAAACAAATACAAAACCAAAAAAAAATGACTATTACCTTAATATTACTTTAACAGGTTGTACGGTTTAGAATGCGGAATTTGGAAAACGCCAAATGCACAACCACTTACCTTGCTAGCTGTGCTGCAGGAACCCTTCGATCGTGGATTGTAATTCACATTCACTGGCACGATTTCTCGATTGGCTAGAGGATTAGCTAATTGTATATTTGAAAAACACTTGAAAATGGACGAAAAAACTGGAAGGTCGATGCGGCGCGTGCGGTGTAGAAAGTTGCACTAACTGTCCTCGTGGGGGCAGCATCGGCGTCGATAGCTCACACGGGGTGGCGATGCATTTGTTTTTAAATATACTAAATTGGAAGTTATGAAATACGCGGAAAAATTGATTGTGTTAATATTACGGAACACAGGTTATTATTTTTTTAAAAATACACATTTGTAGTTTCAAATAAGAACGTGTGTTAAGTTAATTAATAGGGGTCGATTATTGGACCTTGTCGACTCCCAAAATCAGTTATCGTTTATGTCGACGCCTGGGAAACCGATTTCTACCCCAGGGGGTCAATATCGACCACTTTGGGAATCCCTAGTCTAAAGTATGCGGCCATAACAACCTTGAGTTGTGTTTCGACATTGGTGCCCAGGTCCCAGTCTCCCTTTAGCGGCAGCATATTGGTAGCACCTTACAAATGTCCATAGGCGATGGTAACCGCTTTCCATGAAGTGGAACGTCTGCCTATCTGCTGAAATTAAAAGAGACGACGTGGGTTCGAGTCCTGGCCGAGAGGCATACACCGCTTAGACAGGTTTCTGACCTAATGCCTAAACTACTGGGGCTAGGACCGTGAAATATTGTATGCTGGTTCTTTCTATACAGAGATGCGCACTAAGAAAGGATTTTTGTAAATTTAACCCCTAAAGGGGTGAAAAAAGGAATGAAAGTTTATGTGAAAATCCGTCATTTTTAAATGTACACACATGTCGCCATTTGTTATAATTCATCCCTTAACGTGGTTCAAAAGATGTAGACAGTTTGCTCAAACTATGCTTACCTATTATTAATCTATGCGAGCATAACCGCAGGCACCAGCTAATAGATAGATAGATAGATAACACTTTATTATACACCAATACAAAAATGAACTTAAAGACTAAAATTATATCTAGTTCTGTACAAAGGGCGGTCTTATCGCTAAAAAGCGATCTCTTCCAGACAACCCCATTAATATTTAATAATGAAGAACTATTGAAGACTAATGAGCCATTATGTGATTATAAGTATGGCTGTTAAAATTTAAATAATTGAACACATCTAAATTTCAGGTGAAAACTTGGTTTCAAAACCGTCGTGCCAAGTGGCGCAGAACGACACCAGAATCAGCTGATGCCGGCAGCCCACCACCGCGGATGACGGCTCCGATGACGAAATACACAGAGTGGATGATGACTAATGAAAAAGTACATCGACTAAGATTAAAAGAAAACGACTGAGCTTGTGAAATTAAAAGGAAATTTTATTACACGTTGGGCACTTATTTATTTGCTTTATTTTTCTTCGAAATTTCTAGTTAGAAATTTTACATTATTATGTTTTTGTATAGTTTGGTTTCAAAAACATCACCTACCGGAATCTTTGAGAGACTAAAAGTGCCATCTATTTACTCTTAGTATGAACTAAATATTACGCCATCTCTGTGTAATTTCACAATACTTTTTTTAATGTAGCTTATCACGATTTGTAAATTGAACCAGTGTCAAGACGTACTCATGAATATTAGAGTAAAATTAATACAAATATACATCAGCTAAAAACTGTACCCATGTAATCAAACTCTAAGCTGCATCAATATAAAATAAAATGTAATAATTAAGAGACATACTTATGATGAAAGACTGTACAGCGCCATCTATGAGTATTAACTTCAAGTAATGTTGAAAAAGTTTTCTATACTTTCTAAACTTTTCTAATTATACTCATAGATGTCACTATTTAAAACTTTTTCATATTATTTTGATTCGCCAAATAATGGACAAATAATAAGTCTTAAGATGTTTTAAAACATTTATTCAATAATATTTTTGATAAGTATTATTTTTGAATAAACTACTAAAATGACAATAGTCAATACAATAGAGTTGTGAGGTTTGATAAAGTTTTGAGGTTTATGAAACAGATGGCGCTACCTGTTTTACAATTCCGACTTCAAAATATTGTACTTCGAAAATATTTTTTGCGTTTTAGTGACTTCTAAAATTGGTTTCTTTCTAAGAATAATTTTGCATAAGAAAGCGTGACCATAAGATATGGCGCAAACTATACACTAACTAGTTACGTCGTACCACGCGAAACTTCGTTGGCGTTGCCATGTCGTGTTTGTTAAGAAATCGCAACGGCACCACAAAAAATAAGATCGCAGTGCCATCTTTTGTCTATCCCGTGGAAACGACGTTATTTATCGGTATTCAAAGTACTTAAGCGTTGACCTAAGATATAAACTAGCTCTGTGTCCAGTTTTATAGTAATTTTTACTTGATAATCTAAGTAACTGACAGACTAACAGAGACAAATTCTAAAATTTTATCTTTTAAAATCTGTTTCTCCGAATCAGCCCTTCATATTTTTAAATTCGTTAAAAAAACTCGACTTATGGCTGGTTCCTATATTCATTCACTTGTCGTACCATCCAAGAGAACGCTGTATCAATGATACGGGCCCCCCAGGCTACACGGTCCCCGAATGTGTGTTATTTTTATTTTTTTATTGCAGGAGTTCAGCCGACAGGCAGACGGCCCACTTGATGGAAAGCGGTTACCATCGGCTATGGACATTTGTAACAGCAAAGGTGCTACAAATGCACTGCTGCTTCCTTAAGGGAGACTGGAACCTGGTCACTAATGCCGGAACACAACTCAAGGTTGTTATGGTGACACACATACTAGGGGTGGCAGCCATCCAGTCGAGCAAATGCCCTACCAGCTGGCTGTGGGTTGTTTTGTCGCCTCTTACGATAGGCCGTCCGGCCGCAGGAAATTGTTTTCTTTCTCCGTTTCTGCACGATTTTTTATAGATTAATAACATTTTTGGTAATAACTGCTGGGCTAACAGAAACGGCTATCAGACTTGTTATTATTGTCTATAGCGCCAGAAAATCTAGAAAAACTCAAATCGACTTTAGCTATGGATGATTCGATAAATAAGTGCCGAAAAAAAGGCGAGAAAAGAGTATCTTTGACTTGAATAGATTTTCCTTGGTTTAAACTTTAGCTCAATATTTATAATTATTTTAATTCAATTCGAGCACTTTTTGTTTTGTTTATAAAAAAACTTTACCCTTCCTTTGAGCACCCCAACGCATTTTGGTTGCGCCGAGGAACACCTCCTTAAAAATTCGTCCTATCCATCCTCGCCATCAAGAAAAGAATAAACTTTCAAATGAAAAATGCGCAAATCCTCCTAGTAGTTTCTTCCCATCCACGCCATCAAGAAAAGAATAAACTTTCAAATGAAGAATGCGCAAATCATCCTTGTAGTTTCTTCCCATCCTCGCCATCAAGAAAAGAATAAACTTTCAAATGAAGAATGCGCAAATCCTCCTTGTAGTTTCTTCCCATCCTCGCCATCAAGAAAAGAATAAACTTTCAAATGAAGAATGCGCAAATTCTCCTTGTAGTTTCTTCCCATCCTCGCCATCAAGAAAAGAATAAACTTTCAAATGAAGAATGCGCAAATTCTCCTTGTAGTTTCTTCCCATCCTCGCCATCAAGAAAAGAATAAACTTTCAAATGAAGAATGCGCAAATCCTCCTTGTAGTTTCTTCCCATCCACGCCATCAAGAAAAGAATAAACTTTCAAATGAAGAATGCGCAAATCATCCTTGTAGTTTCTTCCCATCCACGCCATCAAGAAAAAAATAAACTTTCAAATGAAGAATGCGCAAATCCTCCTTGTAGTTTCTTCCCATCCACTCCATTAAGAAAAGAATAAACTTTCAAATGAAGAATGCGCAAATCCTCCTTATAGTTTCTTTCTATCCACGCCATCAAGAAAAGAATAAACTTTCAAATGAAGAATGCGCAAATCCTCCTTGTAGTTTCTTCCCATCCTCGCCATCAAGAAAAGAATAAACTTTCAAATAAAGAATGCGCAAAACAAGACAAACGTTCATCTTCTGTCAATGCTGTCACCGCAATATACAGTGAAATGACAGTTGGATCACAATATAAAAGAAAACCATTTTGATTTAATTTAACGTATTACACATCAATCGCATTGAGAGTGTACAAAAGAAAGCATTGCGAATATTTTCAGATAGATATAATTTAATTCGAACTCTTTAAACGTATCATGATCTACTGTAATATTACTCTCTGTCATCCTTAGAAAATCATAAAAGCATTTCAGACCTTGTCTCTCTTCACAAAATTTTACATGGACGTATTGATACACCCTGTTTAATGTCTTTACTTAACATCAATACCAATTATCGATCGAACCAACAGTTTTTCCCCTTCAAGTGTATCGTCTTCTTTTGTTTACTTATTTATTGGCATACGTTCTAGAGAACAGCCCATTGTTTATTGTACCCGTTTATGGTCACTTGCGGCCGACTCATTAGTCAGGTGTTTTGTATTATGTCGACTACGAAACGGGCACATTGCATTTGTGCAGTATAAAACTATGGCCTGATGGAGGGAGGGCCAGTCGAGCGAGAATCACGATCAAAGCGAAACGTGTGTACCACAATCGGGAATCTAATAGTGACGGACTTGGCGCGTTTTATTGAATTACGACCTTCTGCGTTACGTTTGGACTTGTTGTGTTCGGTTATATTTGTACCCGTATTATATGTGTTTGTATAGTTCTAATAAACTCTATAATAATTCCAACGTCATTTTAATTCGAGTCTCGCAACTCGTAACAATATTAAAAAATTCAACACAATGAAACTATATCTTAAAATCACTCTCATCTTTTTACAATCTGGGCCCAAGAATGTATGAAAGCGTATCAGTCTCTTTTAATCAAGAATATTAAAAACAAGACAGTAAACTAAACCTATTTCTCAATCAAGTATTTAAGTAATGAATGTAATTGATTAATTTGTTAGAGACATTGGCAATGAAATTAGTAGACTTCAAACTTTTGACAATCTGTTGGTGATGTTTTATTAATAATTGTCATAATGAAGCTATATTTAATTAATACAGACAGTTCAAGGTCAACGTAAAATGTGAACTCTGTGATTCAGGACCTTCTTAGTCTAGCCGGGGACCTGGTTACAATATATTCTATATTTAAAAGAGTGGTTTGAAATGATAAAGCTGTTGCTGTGTTCGAAAAGCAGCGTGTAGAACACTCAGATGGGCAACGCCTTATCAAAAATAACCGCCCTAAAATCTCCTACAGCTATACATACGACTCATAAGGACGGCTGTATTGCGCTCCTTCCAAAAGAACCTTTAAAACCAAATTTGGTACTACACACCAATTTGTAATTGTAATTGTAATTTATAATTTTGGTAATACGTACACTTTACAAACAAACCAAGACATACAAAGTGCCTAAATTTAATAACCTAGGCACAGAAAGGAAAAACAACACAAATGGCACCAGTTAAGATATATATAGGTATAGACATAAGGCACACACTGCACATGCACTTCCGCACAACACCAGCATGAAACAGATACACTCCACATTAGTATAAGTTTACTATTATTAATGTCACACACAGTAACAAAAATAAACAATAAGCGTATATGAAACTAAAAACTTCATAGAAATTAAGTTGTAAAAAAGGGTACGGAACTCGAGCCCGTAGTTGTAAAAAAAAAAATACTACATTTAGTTTCACTAGCCACCTGCGCTCGCGCAGCCAAACTTGACAAGGTTCGCCGTTGATGGATACGTCAAGGAGGACTATATACAATATATTCTAAGTAATATTTTATCTATTGTTAATTATCACTAAACAATAACTATTTTAAGGCAGATATTTAGATCTGTTGTAGTGAGTAACAAATGCTTATTAGCAATTTTTAAGAATAGTAAATCAAATCAAATCATTTTTATTGTGAACTAAGTGTTTTACATAGGTCTTATTCAATATAACTTAGAACTTATTACTTAGCTGGCCTTTCATAGCGTCGCAATATAAACTTACTTAACCTATCTCTGTGTAATATTTAATTTGGTGCCTTATAAACCTTTTATTTTATTTAAACAACACAACACAATTTTTTGTTAATTACCTCTCATTTAAATATTCTTGGACACTATAATAGGATTTTTTTGTCAACCACTCGAATAATTTTTGTTTAAACAATTAATATTGTTTTCTTGCATTATATTATATGGCAACTTATTATATATTCTTGGTGCCATCCCAAACACGCTTTTATCATATAATGCACTGGTATGCGGAGTCATACAAATTTTATTCTTATTAATACTCGGGTACTTCTATAATTTTCAAATAATGTTGAGTTGTTTTTAATTAACATTTAAATGTAAAAGATTCTCGCGGTTAGTACACATAATCAAAATACGTTTTAACGGTGTTTTATTGTGCTTTTATTCCGATGTTTCGGTCACTTTTCAGTAACCGGTGATCACGGAAGACTAAGATGTCAAGTGTTAATGAGTAATGTTAAAGTTTTTATTTAGCTTACTGCCAACTTGTTCATTTTAATTACTTATTTTAAATTTTCGTTTATGGTTATTATTTACTCGTATTCTACTTTATCGTCGCTTCCCAGCATGTTGCGGCTTGAAAAGAATAAGCGGCGCAAGAAACTCTTCAGCAACCTGCCTAGCTCTAATAATTTTGAATAATACTAGGATATGTCCGTGACTTTGTCCACGCTTGACTTAAAATTCCCGCGGGATTTCCGTGAGATTCCCAGGACACAAAATACCGCAGTATTTAATAAAGAATGTTGTAACCTATCTTTTTAGTGAAAACTAGGTAGGTAAACCGCTCCCGGGAAAATTCCCGCGGGATTCTCGGGATAAAAAGTAGCGCAAATTTTAAATCTAAGCATTAGCTGTCGAGCGGCGAAAACCGCATCGAAATCGGCCCCGTAGTTATTACGTGAACCCCGACCAAACAGACAAGAAATCTAAAAAAATGCATCGTGTTCTCCATCGTTTATATAGTGTATTACAGTTGTTTTTTTTTTAATTGCTTTAATGTGCAGACACAGCATGTTTTGAATTTTATAATATTATAGATTACAAAAATTTAAATTAAAATGACTGAAAGGTAAACTTAGAAGAGAAATTTGCTAATCAAGTTGGGTTGTATTATGGTGGTCCTTTCCCTTCATTTTACTATTAATATTCCTTCATAGGAATTAATCCTTACAAGCTACACTACAGGCAGGTCTAAAATGTTTCCAGTCCGTATAGCATTGCGTAGACGATCAAGTGTCAACTAGTCAGGTTGTAACTGTTGGATAGTGCGCACTTGATATGATGGTCGTTGCGCCCTCATGGCGGATGCTGGTTCCAGGGTGGTTTAAAACGAATTGCATGGAAACGCGGCACCCTGACCTTCAGAATGACGCAGATACTTACCGGGCATGGTTTCTTCGATAAGTATCTGCATCCTGCATCTGCGGCCTATGTGCCGCACAAGCTTTCCATATGCTGGTCGAATGCGCAGCATGGGCACTGCATAGATTTGAGCTCGAGACCGTCGTAGGTCCGATCGATTCGCTGGGTAGCCTGGTCTAGGCCATGCTGCACAGCGAAGATCATTGGGAGGGAGCGTCCATACTCTACGAGATGTCTGAAAAGGAGGCAGCTGAACGACGCATGCGTCTCGCAGGTACCGACTTCAGCCGGAGCTCCGGAGGCGCAGATATGCGCAAAACCTCTTCCCGTGATTCCGCTACATGGGTCTTTCAGCATCTAGGGTGCGGAGGAACCAACTTTTGTTGACGAAGTGGGTTTGCTTCTCCCGGTACAATCTTAAGCACTGATACGCAGGGATTAGTGTGGGCGTAACTACGTGAACGCGGGGCACATGGGAGGAAGGGGGTTTTAGTGGAGCATTAGTCTATGGGTTACCTCTTTAATAGAGGTACCTTGCTGAGTCTTCACACAAACCGGCAATTGACTCTGTTATCTGCGTCATCTTCAGTGGATAACTCTCATTGCTTTGGTCTAATCCCAGTAGTGTACGAAATGTATTTCCCCTAAAAAAGGGTGTGAAAGGAAGACAGCAAACGGGCACGATACGAAGTGAGGTGAGTTCCTCCCTCTGTCGCCTCATAGTAAGCGGGCATGACGCACTTATTCAACTCTTGAGTCCATATCATGCGGCGCACTACACCACCGTCTTTTTTCAAAATTAGTCGATTCGTTTCATTAACAGAGTAATTGATTTTTCGAATATTTAATGACACCTTTTAGTGTTAACCAAAATCGGTCCAGAGATTCCTTTGCGGAATTTTCGCTATCTTTATAATTATATAGAAATCTAGTGTTAGGGCGTATTTCACTGAACTCCTAAATGATTGGACCGATTTTGATGACCGTGTTCAAGTGGGTTCCAAGATAGATAAAGCTGTCTAGATCAGCCGGTACAGCGGCGGAAACAGCCGAATCACTCGAGCGGCGCAAGTATGCAACCCTCAGTGAGAGGTTATAAATTTGTGCCGTTTGCTGTCAAGACGCTTGGACCGTGGGGTCCTGAGGCCATGAGACTCTACCAACATTTATCGAAACGACTCATTGACTCTTCAGGTGATCAGAGGGCTGGTGCTTACCTCGGCCAATGGATCAGTATGGCGATCCAGCGAGGAAACGTAGCCAGCCTTCTGGGCACCTTACCCATTGAAGACGGTGATCTGGGCTCAGTATTCTACTTATAGTATTGAGGGACTATGAGTAGAATATAATACGAATAAGTTAAGTTTTCTTGCATTAGATAGATAAAATTTTGCAATTGGTTCCGGTAGGTAACCCTGCAATCGGGTTTTAAATTGTATTTCTTTTATGTAGTTACTAGTACCTATCTCATATTTTTGGACTTAGCCATAGAGACCCACTTGAAAAATTCACCTGTATTGCGATTTACAATAAAAGCATCTGCTTTTCTAATTATCTAGTTAATTTGAAGAAAATACACACGAATCTGTGTAAAAGCCTAAGAAATTGAGTTATCAATTAAAGTTATAATAATTCAAACAAACGCCATTTAAAGCGATCTGATTAAAGCGAACAATTTTAAATAGGATTAAGTCAGTTTATATAGACAGAGATGGATGTAATATCCAGATGGGATCTAGCGTAAGTGCGAAAAGGACGGGAAATGACTGACGCGTCGATTTGTCGTACAGTTTTAAGGAAAAATAAACGCCTTAAGATGGTTGTTCACACGATTTTCACATTCTTATAAATATTTTTGTATGTTTTATTGCTGGAGCATATTAGGCAAACTGACGACCACCTGTGATGGAAAGTGGTTAACATCGCCTATGGAAATTGCAACACCGGAGGTACTATAAATGTCATGCCCTCGAAGGGGCGGACTATAAAAGTTATGGCGACATATTCTAGACCAGAGGTGGTGGAAAGTAAGACGGTTAAAAACCTGGCTGTGATTTGTGTTGTCATCTCTCTCGACGGACCGCCCGGCCGCAGGATTAAGTAATTTTCTCCTTTCCTTTATAGATAAAATATGAAATATTTACTCTTTTGTGAACTGCGTAAGTATTCATAATTAATATTAACGGTTTTAAGCGCAAAATTTTTATTTCGATGTTTCGGCCACTTTTTAATGACAAAGTAAAGTGCCACAAATGTAAGAAAATACTACGTGTACATAAATTTTCCTTTTGGAAAAGTCTCCATTTAATACGTACTGGGAGGGTAAATTAGATTTTCGTCTGATACTATACTATTTTTTTTTTAGAGGAGATGGTGAAGATTGATCTTCACACATCTGATCACCAGATAAGACATATTTTTTATCAAATTATATTAATTTATAAATTATGATAGCTTGCCATTCGAAAAGTATTCATGGCTATTTTTAATTGAATACATTTTTATCAAGTTCTTTTCATAACTTTGACTCTTTTGATAACTAGACTTTAGTTTCAACTGATAGTTTTTAACATGGAGAATATGCCTTGATACCCTTGCCTACTTATTGTTGTTCATAGCTGCTTGGCAAGCAGATACGAACAGGTAAGTCAATATAAGTAACTACACGGTTCTGTTAACCAATAAAAATTTCTATTATAAGAAAGATAATTTAATTACAAAAATAACCATTTAGGCTTGCCTGCTAAAAACCGTTCATGGAATATCATTGCCATGCCACGTTTATAAATCAAAATAATTTGGAAAAAAGATCTCATCAAATCAACTAGTTTGAGTATTATAAATAAGTATATATAGAAATTAAAATTAAATTATAAAATCTAGTGCCAGACCGCTGTTAGTTGGAAACATGCCCAAAAGACTGGCCACATTACCTCGCTGTATCGCAACGCTAATGCGTTGTCCGAGGCGCAGACCAGTCTTTTGGTCACGCGAGACGTCTACCAGGCGTTTATGTATTTATGTATCTGTTGCCTTTTTCCTGCACCACCTATATCGCCTGAGTCAAATTTTATTTTTTCATTTAGGTTGCCTGGAAGATGTCGCTTTGAGCGATAAGGCCGCCTGTTGTATTGTCTAGAAAAATATTGTAAATATGGTCTGTTTTTGTAATTGTATATTTTGGTGTGCAATAAAGTATTATCTCTCTCTCTCTCTCTCTCTCTCTCTCTCTCTCTCTTTCTCATGTGATTATCAAATAGATGAAGATTGATCTTCAGCATGTCTTAGACTATGATAGGTAGATTTATAAATGAAATCTTAGTAGGTACCTAAAATAGTTTTCATAAAATCTCTATACGGTACAGGTGGTGTACTCAATGAAACACGTCTTAGCTAAGGGCTGTATTTATTATAGGCGCTTACAACAGCAGTACGTGGTTAGCACTACTGCACTAAACGACACGTTTAAGTCAGTCAACATAAGCTAGCACTAGAACCCGGATGTTCCTCTGAACACTGATAGCACTAATTGTATCGGTTTCACCGATTAATACGAGTTGCACTAAATAGAGTCCAAATGGCTTTAGAGTCTTCCGAATGCTTCCTGGTATTCCTGGTCTTCCTTTTCTTTTCTTGTGTGTATAACTTGATTCGAAAACTGGTGTATACTTGACCATATGACTTTTCTATGCCACTGGCGCACTCTCGCTAATATACTACTTGTAAGCTGACGCTTAGCTGCTAATCGAGCGAGCTACATATTCGCG
Source organism: Dendrolimus houi (assembly GCA_039645545.1). Classification (NCBI taxonomy): domain Eukaryota; kingdom Metazoa; phylum Arthropoda; class Insecta; order Lepidoptera; family Lasiocampidae; genus Dendrolimus; species Dendrolimus houi. The sequence goes on along the minus strand of CM077137.1, from coordinate 718,299 downwards.
GTAATCAGGGAGTGGGGGTATAGGAGTTCCGAGGGAGTGGTCAGGGGAATGATTCTGTCCGCAATATCTTTCATAACTCTATTTCTTATAATAGAATTTAAAGATTTTCGTCCTGTAACTCTAATTAAAGTGAAATATATGTAAGTTTCCTATGCGGTAGGTAGAGACGTTGTATCTCCACTTGTCCCGATCTTGACAAACACTTTTCATTTCATCTATACATGAAAATTTCTTTGACTAAAGTTAAATAAATATTTAAGGTCTTACTCATATTGAGTTAAACTTACTTTAACTCTATATGAATAAGGTCGTAAGAGTTATTTTTTATTTATTCATAACTCGAACACTATCAGGTGGTAGGGCATTTGCCCGACTGCATGGCTACCACCCCTGGTCTAAAGTATGTCGCCATAACAACCTTGAGTTGTGTTCCGGCATTAGTGACCAGGTTCCAGACTCCCCTAGTGCATTTTTAGCACCTTTGGTGTTACAAATGTTCAAAGGTAATGTTAACCGCTATTCATCAAGTGGGCTGTCTGCCTGTCTGCTGAACTCCTGCAATAAAAAACAACACTATATAGCACTGGTAAGATAGTAACTAATGATAGATATACAAGTTATACCTCCTGTTGGTATTTCTCGCTACTTGTAAAAATAAAATAAGAATAAATACAGGGGAGTCGAATACCTCTTTTTTGGAAGTCGGTAAGAATGTGTAAAATTTCCTCTACGCCAGCAGTATGTTGGTAACACTGTGTTGGTAATGTTCATAGGCCGACAATAACCAATTTCCTTCAAGCCATTACACCATTGTCTGCTGTACTTCAGCTATAGAAAAATTCAATCAAATAAAGTTACTGATTTCTCAGGCGCCAATGTAGTGGAATTACTCCTCAAAGGTATCCAAAACCCATTGGAAAGGTGTCCCAACAATCCTGGGAAGACTAATAGATGAGTATTAGAGATCCGGGAGTGAGATTAGCCTCAATTTTAAATTGTTGATTACGTCTGCCTACCCCATAGGGTGGTAAGACCCCGGCTCGCGGACACTTGACAAATCTTCAATGCAAACGACACGGTCCCCCCACTCCCTACCTACTCCGACCGACTGTTAAATTTTTAAAAATCTTTTTTCTTATAATATGTACTGTAGGCAAAAAAAGTGACCGATCGTGATCCTTAAATAAATATTTTAATACAATAGTCATTTAATTATTCTCATTTATATAATTTGTTAAATTAAATAGTCTTTTATTTCTTCTCATTACTGCTTCAATGACATACATATTTATGAATTTCACGACGATATTTCCAATGTCGGATTTACACATTTGCCGTCAGTAGATTTATCAAATTTTGTTTTCCCTACTCTACAATTCCTTTATGTGTGTTATAACAAAATTATTTTCTGAAGGGAAATAATGAATATAAATATATCTATGTGCTGTCGAACAGTAGTACATACATATACTCGCTATACAAAGTACACGTAGTAAAGGGGCTGATACGCGTAGCATTTTATAGGATTGAGGAATTTGAATTTTTAACGGGCCGATACTAAAAATATAATATAATAATAAATTAATTAAATTACATAGGTATAATTTTAACACTAACGTTTAATGAAATTGTTTAATTTTACTTATTTAAAACGTATAATAATTACATATTATCATGTAATAGATAAATATATAATAAATTGAATAATACTTACTTTTAAGCCGCGCGCAGAGGTTTGCCGATGACTGCTTACTATTATTGTATTGTATTACTTACTATTATTGTATATACTTATGTAAAGTATATACAATAATAATTTAAAATAACAAATTTATTGCAACAGCTATTTATGTAACCTTTTTTGTTAACCCTACTGACCATCGACGCGGGACATCATGAAGATATCGGCAAACCTTCTGCGCTCTGGTAGTACAAAAAAAATGTACGCCTATCTAACGTGATACATGTACTGCAGCGTGTAACACTTAACATAACATCTGCAAAAAACTCCACGTTTCAAACAAAATAAATTACTTTGACTTTGAAAAATAAATAGTGATAAGTACAAAAATCTATAATTTAACATATCGATATAAATACCAGTCAACACCACACCGTTCACTTCAGCAGTAAGAATTTAAATAGTAAAATACAAACAGTTGATTTTTTTGTTCACCCTCCATTCGTTGAGATATTAAGAAAAACATCCGGATTGGGAAGCTTTAAAAACGTAGCAAACAATTTTATTATAACGGTATTCCAGTTTGCCGAATTCAATGTTTTCATAATATGGCAACACATCTGCGGTGTTAAGGGAAGTTGTAGATTTCATCGTTTTAATTTAAGATATCAATAATTTTTCAGTCCTAGTGCAGCCCTCTTCTAGACTGTATTGAAGTAGACTATTATACACTAAATTGCAGAGTAGCTAGACGTGTTGCTGGGGAGTTTCTTACCGCTTCTTCTCCTTAACAGCAATAAGACGTTGCGAAGCGGTATACATAGAATAGGAAGAAGATTTAAATTTTGACTTATATGTATGACCTTTAAAAACTGTTCTCCAGTGGAAGTTGTTTAACCGAAAATGTAAAAAAATCGCTAGAGCATCTAAAAGATCTCTTAGCCAGTAGTTCGTTACAACGCCGTATGCTGCGTCCAGCGTTACGCTGTAGGTACGCGACCAATAAATACTTATTATGACAACGCAATACATAATTATCTATAATTATTGCTACGAGCTACATGACTCAAATTAAAAATGCCGTTGGAATTACTATAGAATTTATTAGAACTGTACAAACAGGTATAAAACAAATACAAATAAAACTGGATGCAACCAGTTCGCACTGCACGATTCAATGCAATTCGACACGCGTAAAGTCCGTCGTCTATATCGCTAATCGAGAGTACTCGAAAACGTCTTACTCGTTTCGTAGTCGTCGCTTGACTGCCCGCCCCTCCATTCGGACGTTGTCTTATACTCACTTCACAGTACAAATAAATTGGCCGCGCACACTGAGTTTCCGAGAAATAGTAATTTGCACACCTGCGAACGGCCACAAAGTCGAAAACAATAACAATAAGGATTAGTTCGACGCTAATGATAGTTATAAAACAAGTAGAAAAACAATAGCATGTTTTTCTTAATTACAAATTCAAAACACAAAACAATTCCTTAATCCGGGAAGACAATAAACTGCGCTTACAACAGGCAGCTGTGCGTTTGTCTTTGACGGCATGTAACATTATGTATTGCATTGGCAGTCAAACACGAACCTATTCAATATTTTTAAAAAAATATAAAAAATATGAAGGTTTTGAAAAAATTAAATTAAATTAAAAATAGCCATAAACACTTTTATACTGGCAAGCTATCATAGGCGTGTTTACAAATCAATATAATTTTATACAAAATATGTCTCATCTAGTTATCAAATGGCTGAAGGTCGATGTTCAGCGTCTCTTAACTATAATATAAAATACAAACTTCAGTTACTTATAAACCTCCAAGCGTTCACAGTCCTTAAAAAAGTAGATAGATAGATAACACTTTATTATACACCAATACAAACATGAACTTAAAGACTAAAATTATAACTAGTAATGTACAAAAAGCGGTCTTATATATATATATATATATATATATATGCCGAAATTTTATATATTATATAGATTCATACTTAATATACATATCTACAAAGTATGTAAATGTATATAAATGAATTTAAATACCATATTCCAGCGACAGGTAGTATTTTTTTTATCATAGTGTTACATACCGGCAAAGATAAGCTGCAGAGCCTATTGTAAGCGTAGCTTATTGTCCTTTTCTAGTAATCGACGAATCCTTTGTCTTTTGAATTTGTAGTTAAGAAAAACATGCTATTGTCAATTTACTTGTTTTATAACCATCATTAGCGTCGAACTATAATCCCTATTGTTATTGTATTCGACTTTGTGGACGTTCGCAGGTGTGCAAATTAGTAATTCTTAGAAGCCTTGTGTGCGCCTTCAATTCTTTTCTACTGTGTAGTTAGTATAAGATGAGGCCCGGATGAAGGGGAGGGCAGTTAAGCGAGGACTACGAAGCGAGTAAGACGTTTTCTAGTACTCTCGATTAGCGATATAAACGACGGACTTTGTGCGTTCGAATTGTATTGAATAGTGCAGTGTGAACTGGTTGCATCCAGTATTATTTGTTTTATACGTGTTTGTACAGTTCAAATAAATTCTATAGTAGTTCCAACGGCATTTTTAATAATCGAGTCCTGTAGCTCGTAACAATAGTTTTAAATATCGCTAGCGACTTTGCTTGTCTGATAGTAACAGGAAGCTTATTCCAAAGCTGTATAGCCTTAGCAGTAAAAGAGTTGTTGTAAAAAGTTGAGTTATGCGCAGGAGTGTTCAATTTAAGTTTAGTAGACGGGCGTAAATTATGAGAGCACGAAAGAAATTCAAAACATTGTTTAAGGTAATTAGGAGTACTAGGGACAAATAAAATACTATAGACATAAGAAAGGCTGTGAGTATTCCGGTGAAATCGAATTGGCAACCACTTGAGTTTTTTTCGGAATTCAGAGCCATGGTCATATTTGCGTAGTCCAAATATGAACTTTATGCAAAAAATTTGGAGGCGCTCAAGTTTATTAAGTTGTTCTTGGATTAAATTTAAAAAAGTATTGTAATTAAATAGTGAATAAAGCCTAACACCAAATCCAATTTCGTCAAATGAACGCCCAGGGTAATACTCTAAGTACCCCAACTTTAACCATTGCTGCAAATTCCAAATTACCACCTTTTTATAAAGTGATGTCTCCGGTTGTATGTTCGAGGTTTTTGCTTGTCTATGACCAAGCAACAGTGCCAACAAAAGCAAAAGAAATTTGTCTTTCTTGACTTAACATCGAACAAGATCGTCGAGTGTGAAAATGAATGTTAATGTATTTATGAAATCTTTACAATTTGTGTTGATATGCTTATCAAAAATAGGTGCTTATATACTGTTTACTTCAAAACTTTATGGATCTGAGATATAGTGAGAATTATCTTAATTTTAAATTTAAGGCCTTTTAATAGACCTTTGGGTTAATCAGGACTATCATGATTGTTTCGAATTTTTTAAATAAATAATAATAAAATAAATGTTTCTATGAATTTTAAAGGATTTTTTGTTTATTAATTTTATTAAATTAGTTTTAAAGTTATATTTGATTTTTGATTTTTTGAAGGTAGTTGGAAAAAATTGTTGTTGTAAATGTTTGTTGTTTTAAGTTTAGTGCTTTAGACCCAAAGGCCTACCAAATGTAACCTATTTTTGTCCTTTTTTCCTTCTCCTCGTTCACCTGATACAAGAAAAAAAATATCATACTTGTGAGATTACTGTAAGGTACAATTCTTAAAGTTCAAAGTCTTGGGTTTTCGCCATTGAAACCTTTTTAAGTCCTTTGGGCGTTTAGTTCTTGAAAGCGTTGGAAAACTAGGCATCAGGAGGATAAAAGAGGCTGCACATTTGTCAAAAGCCTAAAAGGTCGCCTAATTATTACCACTCTCCGGTCGCTACCCGGTCGTTTTGGTCGTCTGTAAATCTTACAATACCCGAGGGATGTGTTTGGGATAATTGCCAAAACAACAGGACGAGACAACTAATTGGGGTTAATTATTAGAACTGGTTTGTTCTTCTTCTGTTTCTGTTTAGGTACTTATGATGAATAAGCAGTAATTTACTTGAATATTCTATAAGTTATGGTTGGTTGTAAAGTTGTCGGTTACTTGAAGCTGTTGAATTTATATTCCTAGCAATATTGTCATTTTATTCGTCATAAGGGCAGGCAAAGGAAAAGAGTCCACACAGCCTTGTCTGATCTTGTCTTCTGTGTAGCTCAACCGAATTGTAAGTCTTCGACTGACGCCAATCAACGCAGTGCCTGTGATAACTTGAAAGGCCACATTTGACTAAGTTTACATATTTCTTACAAAAATACTTAATCGTATAACTATACATTGTATTAAATTCTAAATTCTTTAGTTGACTCTCCTGAACTTTCGTCTAAAATGTATTCTCCTGTTAATTTTCTACTACCCGTGTGCCCCACTCTTAAACTACCTCTTTTTCCTCCCCCTCGTTATAAGTCGCAATTGCTTCTTTTTCGTTGCACCAATATTATAATCGCAATTTTATCGACATAGACATATTTAACATATCTTTAAATAGACTTAAAACTAAACTAAATATAATTAATAATTGCAGAAATTAACCTTCAATATGTTCTATTTCTCAATTTTTTAAATTTAAAGTTGTGTAACGTACATTCTCCCTGCTCTAAGCACTTTTAGCAATTATTTTTATAAAGACCAATTTTTAGCTCTTAATTGATGCCAAAACTAATTAAAAAAAAAACTATTGTTCATTTTAAAATTAACCGTCAATATAAGTTCTGTCAGTACTTAATAAGATACTCCTGTATAAACAGATTCTAATGCCAGTGGACCTATGGTACACAAATATGGGGCACCAAGCCAATCAATTTAAACATGATACAAAGGTTTCGAACCTTATAAAATTCTTAAGGACTTACTAAGCTGTTTGGTATATAAGATCAGACGATCTCCATCGAGTCATCGAGTAATTAAATATACGCTAAAGCCCACCAACAACGGCTTTATGACAATACAGATTTATTAAGAAGACTTGAATAGAGTGCCATGATATTGGACGTGATGTAAGGCTCTTGAATAAATATAACTTCGATCTTAAAACTGGCTTTTATTTTCACTCTAGTTAGTATCTTTTATTAGTACTTGTCAAACGTCAAAAGCCGAATGTCAAAAGTAAATGCCAAAAGACTGACCTTGAACTTGGTCTACTTTTGTTTATGAGAGAATTACTTTTAAATACTAGTTTTATTGCGAAAGTTTCTAATAGACATGTATAAGCCAATAATTGACGCGGTGACCAGGATCATGGTATATTAAGCAAAGTAAAGAATACAAAAATACCTACAATTGTGAACGTGGTAAGTGTATCCACTACAGACTCAAAAGGACAAAACCATTTTGAGTTAATATTATAATACTCTCATAATAATAAAGTGTAGTGCTATGTAAGTACTAAGCATTAACAAAGAACACATGAACAAAGTTTTAAATTACTACTTAGTCTTATTTCCTAGATTAGATTGTTTGTAATTTTAATGTCGTATTTTTATTTTTTTAATTCTTATTGCAGGTGTTCAGCAGACAGGCAGACGGCCCACTTGATGGAAAGTGGTTACCGTCGCCTATGGACATTTGCAACACCAAAGGTGCTACAAGTGCGCTGCTGCTCTCTTAAAGGAGACTGAAACCTGGTCACTGATGCCGGAACACAACACAAGGTTGTTATGGCGGCATACTCTAGACCACGGGTGGTCGCCATCCAGTCGAGCAAATGCCCTCCCACCTGGCTGTGGGTTGTTTAGTCGCCTCTTGCGACAAGCCGCCCCAACGCAGGAAATTGTATTCTTTCTCCGTTCCTGCACGGATGGTGCTGTATCACTAAGATACATCATTTATGGAAAGAAAATTTAAAGTTAACGCAATTTTGCATGGGAATGACTTAGCGGCATCTCTCGAGTGTGAAGGGAAACATTAATCGTGCGATACAAAATTGCGTTATGCTAAACGTGATCGAGTAGTAAAAAAACTCGCACTAACCACGCTGGATACAATGTAGTTTGATAATAAATATTCGGCAGTATTTTTTAAACCTATTAAATTTTTATTAATTTCTCGCACTATTTAGGTAGTGTCGTGAATGGTTGTCCTTATATGTATTGCATTGTGAAACGATGCGTGCGAAGCCATTCATGCTGCGACAATTTGTCGCAAATCGTTGCGATTTCACAATGTACTATTTATACGGACAGATGTTGCTCTAAAATCTTGTTAATTAATGCTGGGCGTCTATCTCTTTTTCATCTTATTTAGCTCCCTCCGACTTTTTTGTTTTACTTTCTATGCTACGCTTTTTTATAAATATTTAGGTATACAGAACTAAGTTTAAATATAATTATCTTACCTCTGCCAGCGACTTCGTCCATGTGTAATAGTAAAAAAAAAGTAAGTTAAAAAAACCCCCCCGATTTTGAAACATTCTTCATTGGTGCTCCGCTCCTATTAATCTTAGCGTGATGATATATATATAGCCTATAGTCTTCCTCGATAAATGGGCTATCTAACACTGAAAGAATTTATCAAATCCGACCAGTAGTTCCTGAGATTAGCGCGTTCAAGCAAATAAACAAACAAACTCTTCAGCTTTTGTATATTAGTATAAGATTCCAATTATTATCGACGGCCCCTGTGGTTGAGCGGGCTACGTCTTAGCCGGTTGAACTCGCTGGAACGCAGAGGCTCCGGGTTCGATACCTGGCATGGTAAATTTCGGAAACGAACTTTCTGTTATTTGCTATGGTCTGGGTGTATGGGATCGGTCCCAGAGTGGTCCGTTGTCCTATTACCCATAACACAAGCGTAAGTTGCTTAGCTTGGGAATATAAATTGTGTGCGATTGTCTGTCAACTTATTACTTACTTATGGTCAAAAAATACCAACCAAACAACACAGCGCGGAGCGCCATCTAGTTTAAGCAGCTGTTATAAAGAAGGCAGTGTCTACATTGTTCTTTATCCTTTGATTCTTCAGAAAACTGCTTTTACGTAACAAAAACTGAGCTTCATAAGCTTTTATTCGCAAATAAAGCCGCAATAATCCTATTCAGGAATCACGTACCCATAATCCGATTATTTGTAATAGATCGCCAGCACTTACATTTTGTCCCTAAATATTGAATATTTTAATATACCACTTTGTATATACACTGTTATATAACTTTACTGCCATGTAATAAGGTTGAAATTCCGATATATAATAACTTGTATAAGTTTGCTTTACACAAAATCGACAAATTTATCAATGCATTACAAATATGCCGTATTACTTTGAGCAAAGGTTGTTTTTAGAGTGTTTTAAATAAATATGAAAATGGTAGAGCATAATGGTATATGTACACAATTGGCATGGATTTGACACAACAAATGCCATGAGATTGACGTTTTTAGTTGTAATATTGTATGGATTGAATGACAGCTCGGTAATAAGGCAATATGTCGATTTCACTATATTTAGTATGAATTTTGGATATTATAATAATATCTGTTTATCCATACTTATAGACTAGTAGTGCTAGCAAAACTTCGTTCGCGTCACCATGACGTGTTTGATAGTGAAATGCAACGGTGTTAACAAAACAAACGCGAACGCAGCGCCATATTTTGGGCAATATTCGTCTATCCCACGGAAATGACCCGGGATATAAGCTAGCTCTGTTTCAAGTTTCACTAAAATCCGTTCAGTAATTATCACGTGATGCTCTAATAGAAAGATAGACAAACGTTCTAAGTTGCATTTTCGAAATCTGGTCCGGATAAGCCCCCAGGACTTTTTTCTCATTTTCAAACGCTTTGTACAAAATCGACCGCTGTACAGGTTTATTATGTTATAGTATCTATAAATTTGAAAAGGAAATCAAAATATTAAAAAATAATTTCAAAAAAACATTATTCCAAATGATAGAGCGCACCTGAATATCAAACCTCTTTTCCAAACCTGGCAAAATAAATACAGTAAGCGCGTGCCAGATTAAAAAGCCTTTAAAAAAAGAACACAAAAGTAAATATGGCCGTCTGCAGACCGGCGGCGGGAGAATATCAAATCATAATATATTAGCGCGTGTTGATCTTCTTATCAACGTAAATTATGTCCAGATTATAGTAATAAAAACTTATTAAATAAATATATTTGTTTACCCAAGTACGTGCAGTGGATTGCGTTAAAGCTTGGCTTACATGCAGTTCCAGTTTGTAAAGGAAGGATATTCGAGGTATTAGAAATAAAAATCAAGAATTAATTATCACTATAAGTAATATAAAAATTCTTACATTTTAGCCTACAATTATGAGACATATTTATGAATTTGATGAAGACTTGGTGCCAACTCTGCCATACCTAGATTATGTAAACTATTAAACCTATAGAGTGATATTACTGATCTAAATACAAATTCATATTATAAATTTTTTCGAATTATTGCATTGCGTTACTAATTAGCTTTTTTTATATTTTATATGTTTATAATTTAATAGCTATTAAAAAGCCTTAATTTTTTCTTGATTTTTGCGGCGAAAAGGGCCTACTGGCAGACTAACGCGGCGGCGATCAGTTGGTCGGCTCAGATATCGCTGGAGTGACGTAGTGGAGGCTGATCTGCGCGAGCTTCACGCCTATAACTGGCAGGAGACAGCGCTAAACAGAAAGAGGTGAAGTATTCTCATTTCGGAGACCAGGTCTCATTTTGGGTCATTGAGCCGCAGCAATTAGTTATTTGGTTATTTTTTTCTTTAAATTGACTATAATTTTTCATACTACAAAATATGAAATTGCATGTAGTGTTTACCTATAAGTAATTACTGCATTTGTCATGTTTCTTCTTATAAAGCTATGTACATCCTAAGTATTAGTGCAAGTAATTGTTAGTAAACCAAATATAAAATCAATTACCCTGAATCCAGTGCTTTTGGAAAAAAACACACTGTGTTATTACTACAATCCATAGTGTAGCTTGGGTCATATTTTGTAAAGGAATGGCAAATATCAAACTAACGGAAAGGACTGGTACTCTCTTCATAGTTTTGTAAAAAATATTTATTCCTTTTTAAATTTATACTTAAAAATCTCTAATATTTGCTGAAAATTAAAAAGTTATATATATTTTAGACTACACTGCACCCCATAAAAATTCACGGGTAGGTGCTAGGTCAGTTAACACCACGTATATTTCATATGAAATCATTTACACTGCGTAAAGCAGTTCACTAGTATTGGAGCGCGAAATATGAGCCACGCTTTATCCGTCCTCAAAGTATTACAGAATTATGGATGCCCAGATTTTCAATTTCCTTATGAATGTTGTACGTAAGGCGGTATGTACCTATTAGTGTAATCTTTAGGTATATAATGAGGCATAAAAATATCCTTCCTATTGTTTGTATTCTGTTTCTGTTGGGAATCGTACTGGTCTGCATGGGGATCTTCATATGGCGCGAGGATCTTGAAAGAGGTTGTTAAAACCAACAGTGATAGAAAAATCTGTAATAAAGATAAAAATATTATAAATAGATATTTCGTAGTGGCAAATAGTAGACATTGAGGTTACAAGTCAAATCCCCAGTAGAAAAATATCCAAGAGGTTAGATATGCTTTCCTAGCAGTACTGAACTGCGTCTTTGAAGTTCGTACAAGTTGTACCTTCAAAGCTGAGAGTGGAGAGTGTTGTGCTCTTGCTCGGGCTCTCTCTGCATTCACATGCCATCTCTCTCTTCCTCTATACACTATCTGGTGTAATAATCTGTATCTAATACTTGACTGGTAAGTGTAATCTCACGGAGCTAACTTCGCACAAGACGCGCTTATCTATTGCAAGTACTGTATTTCTTATTTAATGTTACCAAACAATATGGAGAGACTTGCGGTCACTGCAAAAGTCGAAGACAAGAGATCTCATGATGGATTTCCAAATAAGTGGATTGACCAGCTGAACATATCAATAAATTCGGCGCTCCACCATAGAAGAGAGCAATTATTCATTGCCATCAAAGCCACGATTTTCAGTAGCGAGGGCTTACTTACGACTTAGAAGAAGAAGAATGTGACCAGAAAGGACTCTTTTTATAAGGCAAGAATATCTTAGACAGTACTGCATGACAGGCCCTTTACATAATAATATGGGATACTACTCATACGTGTTGTCATCTATGCTTTACATACAGACGATGTAGATTCAGCTATCAGAAACTACATTACAACCTACTAACTCTTCGTTCGTCTGTATAACCAGATCAAGCATTACATGAATGTTTTTCCCGTATTCAAAAGGTGCCCTTAGAACAGCCAGATATTATCATATATCTAGTAGAGAGAAAGAGATATATATATATATATATATAACACTTTGTTGCATACCAAAATATACAATTACAAAAACAGACCATATTTACAATGTTTTCTAAGCAATAGGCGGCCTTATCACTCAAAGAGATCTTTTTCAGGCAACCTAAATGAAACAAATTTGAATCAGTAGTAGTTAGTAGTAGTAGTAGTTTAGATTATAAAATAATAATAATGATAATCTGCAGACAAACACACATATTGTATATCCCCAAATTAAGCAAGTTACGCTTGTGTTAGGGTAATATAACGGAGTAGTCTTGGACCGATCCCAGACATTCAGACTTAAATAACGGAGAGAATTTGTTTCTAACGTTTAGGCCGGCAATGGCTTAGCCTGCTCAACCACAGAGGCCGTCTGTAAACTTTAAACATAATAAATATGACTCAGAAATTAATATGAAAATAAAAAATCATTTATTTGAATTTAATGACTCACCAAAGCATAAAGTACCCTCAACATTATTTATATTAAAAAAAAATCCTTGCTATTGATAACACAATGATAGTCTGCAATGTATCTCAGTGACTGGCGTATATATTGTTTCATATTATAATATACCGGCCTTGTGTATAAACATGTTTATTTATGAATCAACTGATCAAATATGTTGATGACTAATTAGTCAATAAATTTCTTGTCCCATGATAATCAGATTTGTACGCGTACATACAGTTGAAAATTCAAAAATGTGTAGTAATTTTTTTTATCATAGTTTCTCAAATGGGATCTAAGCCCCAGGAGACCTATGTCCATAGATGCCCTCTATAGGGCATCTATGGACACGGAAAATATCTTAATAAATATTTTTATCAATAACTTATTAGTTAAGTATTTATATATTTACACCTTGAGTAGAGGGAGTTATTGGTTTGCTCCGTTTTCTGATGAAATGCTTGATTTATGAAATCCTAAGACTTTTAAACATATAAAGAGCTTAGCATTTCAGTACGAGCCGATTCAGAAGACTACGTATCTCGGTGTTAATGAAGCTTCTACTTTCCTAGTGCAAGGATCAATTTCAGATATCTTTAATACAGTCCACAATTTAAACTACGGTAATATTTCTTAATGCTTTTCCATACCTAGTGATCTACAGGCCTGCCCACGTAAGAAGACAAATTGATACATGACCAAGTTTATAATATAGGTAAACTATATCATTGTTGGTAAAGGTTTGGCACCCTCTCAATTTATTCAAAATACAGTGTAAACTCCATGTAACGTCACTCGATATAACGACAAAATCCCTTAAGCGTCGAAATCACTTGGCTTTCGTTGGTTTAGCTTGTCTTCCATACAATAATACACTATATATAGCATTACACCCACACTCAATAACGACAACAATTAAGTAATAAAAATGACCTTTTAAGTTGCCAAAATTAGTAAAAACTGCGCAGCTGTGTACGTTCTTTTATCGCTTTAATATCCTAGCCCGTAATATACTCGACTGTTGGCATCATGTATACCGAAATTTCTAAGTACTTCCTTAATCACCAAGATGCCTCAATACTGCAAGATATGAATAAAATAAGTAAAACAATACAAAAAAATTACTGGTGTAGCAAAAGACGTCAGACAAAAATAACGGACTTCTCTCCATTTCACGGCAATTCTCTATAGCGCCATGAAATGCACAGTCCCTTCAGTGTCGTTATATAGAGTTTACACATATAAAAATATTATTTTATTATTTTAGTTATTAAGTTACAAAGTGTTCCATGTAAACCTAAGCTAATGTAAAACGGACACGACCGAGTATTAGTGCCTAATTACTAAGCTCAATTTTTAAGTAGTACCCTATACTTTATTTAATATACTAAATTTAAGCATTTTTACAAGATTTAATTTTGATTATAATCAAATTCGTAAGTTTAGTTCAAATCTTGCAAACTGAAGTAGACCATTTCCTTCTGACTTTAAAATGCAGTTTAAAAAGTGTTTTTCATAATTACGTTCAGAGTGACTTGTTGTCGTGAGTTCTTTTTAACGAGCTGATAAACCTCGTATATCTTATGAATAAAAGGTTAAGTATTTTTTTTTGCATGAGTTCAGCAGACAGGCAGACTGCTTACCTGATGGAAAGCGGTTACCATCGCATATAGATATTTAAAACATCAAAGGCGTTACAAATGCGCTGCTGCTCTCTTAAGGGAGACTGGAACCTGGCCGCAAATGCCGAAATACAACTCAAGGTTGTTATGTATAGCGGCTTATTCTAGACCAGTGGTGGTAGCCTACCACCTGGCTGTGGGTTGTTTTGTCGCCTCTTACGACAGGCCGCCCCAACGCAGGAAATTGTATTCTTTCTCCGTTCTTGCACGGATAAAAGTTACCATGATTGTGGGTAAGCCCGTTTAATTTCAATGGGAAGTGAAACATTCCACTCATATAATTAATATTACCAATATACCGAGGTAATGATGTAGTAAAAAATGTCTATTATTCCATCCGTCCGTCCGTTCGTCCAGCGATTGAATATTTAATACTTTTATATTCACTGCCTGAATGGATGTGGAACTCTTTTATTTTGGGTTCGGTTTGGGCACAGTTGGGTGAAACAAAAATCCATGACGAATTTTGAATTGCATTCTAACGTAGGTATGAATGTGAATTTTTCAAGGTAACAGTATGTCATGAAAGATTACATACTCGTTGTTAAGGGTGTAAAAAAGAGCATAGGTGATATTCGTTAACTCCTTCACGGTATAGACTGTCCGTTTATGGAATTCACTGCCACTCATCGTCAGACAAGCCAAATCCATGTCGTCTTTTAAACTGATGGTCACTGATTATCTTTGGTCCACTCAGATCTAATAATGCCGTTGGTTCTATATATAGCATGAAAGATAGATAACATTTTATTATACACCAATATAAAAATGAACTTGGACTAAAATTATATCTAATTATGTACAAAGGGCGGTCTTGTCGTTTAAAAAAGCTATGTCTTCCAGACCCCAGGAAAGAATTGAGATAATAATGGTGATGGTGGTATATGTAACACATAGCACGAATTACTTACTTTTTAATAATAAATACATATATATATACACACAGTTTATTGGCCGTTCGCAGGTGTTCAAATTATTATTTCTCGGAAACTCAGTGCGCGCGGCTATTTTTTTTGTACTATGTAGTGAGTATAATACAATGCCCGAATGGAGGGGCGGGCAGTCAAGCGACGACTACGAGACGAGTAAGACGTTTGTAGTACTCTCGATTAGCGATATAGATGACGGACTTTACGCGTGTCGAATTGCATTGCATCCAGTTTTATTTGTATCTGTTTTATACGTGTTTGTACAGTTCTAATAAATTCTATAGTAGTTCCAACGGCATTTTTAATTCGAGTCCTGTAGCTCGTAACAATATATTAAATAAATATATAATTAATTTATACATCTACAAATTATATAAATATTTATAGATGAATTTAAATATTATATTCCAACGACAGGTGGTATTTTTTGGTCATAGTTTTAAATGTCGGTAGCGATTTTGCTGGCGTGTACGATATCTTTGTATAGTATATAAAGTATATTATTTATTTAATTATTCTTGGAATGTTTCATTATTATTTATACGAAACGAACACGATGCCTTTTTTTAGATTTCTTGTCACTTTAATTGCTCGGGATTCACGTAAAAACTATTAGACCGATTTCGATTCGGTTTTCGCTAAGCGACAGTAAATTCTTAGACTTAAAACCAGGGCTATTTTTTATCTTGGGAATCCTGTGGGATTTTTTTACGGAAGCAGTTTATAGGTGTACGGCTGCATAAAAGTTTCATAAAATGTTTTCCAAAGTGACTTTTTACAGCATTTTTTGTGGTAAACTTTAAAATGTTGTTATTTGGATTTCTATTAGTCTTTTATACGCAATAATAATTTATACTTACTTTAAACACCAATTTGTTCTTAAAAATACTCCATAATTTAAGAAAGATTAGAACATTAACAAATAAGCAGATGAGCAGCTAAACAAGCCATCATTATAAAAGCAATTTTAACAATTATTATTGGTGCCAGTTGGTTTTTCGAAATAAAACTCGATGTAGATGGACTCTGAATGGCAGAGAGAGAGAGAGAGTAGTGCCATTAAGTGCAAGTGCTTCTGTATTCTTCCGGCCTCCAAGGCCGCTTCTTATATCGCCTGTTATGTTCCGTCCGACGCTTAGCTGCTAACTGATTGACGTATGGGCGTCGGCGGTATGCGGGATACGGGGAGAAGTTCCGTTCCGGCGGGCGGGTCAGGGGGATGCTTTCTGTCCGCAAAAATTATGCTCGTTTATTTTTTTAAATCATTTGTATCACTTAAAAGACAGAAATGTAACTTTTATTTTCAGCAAAAACTTAATTTGCATACAAAAACATCCAGAACCCACTCCTAAAATGAAGGTTCCACTTAACTTAATACAGTAGCTGACAAGCGCGGTTCATTTATCAGATTCGGCTTAGCGGCTCTCTCCGGCATTGAACCCGCGACCTGATATAAACCGCTACTGGGCAATCGAAGTTTTATTATCTTCTTTGTTAATCAAGTTGAGGGTAGGTATAGATGTACTTAATGTTTCACGTCGCTTTTGGTTCATGTCCTGTTAGACTACATGCAATAATCGAGCAGGTTTTTTTTGACCTATTAAACATGTTATTATCAAATAAACTGCTGCGCTTAAGGTTGCCGGGCATACTTTATAATAATGTATAGTACTTTATCTTTGGTAAATATACTTTTGCATAAGAATAAAGTATGTGAAAATACTCTATTTCCAATCTTTAATGTAGTGCCTAGATTGAAACACATCTAAGGATAATTATTGAATCATTATCGATGTTAATAATCGATATTAATAAAATAAATTGAAGTAGAACGCAATCATGTACAATGGACCAAAGCGGCGATGAACCACCCATAAAACTAAAATCGCCGGGCAAAATGTTTCGCTAACAGCGTAATGACGCGCACACAAGTAAAACATCAGTCTTAAGGGACGGGGTTTTATTGTCACCTGGTTTTACAAAGAGGTAATAAAATCGAAGTCCGTAAACAAAGCGAGAGCAGAATAAAAAAGAAAAAGGGCGTCATATTGCAATTAAAACCTAGCAATTATTTCCTTTTATTTAAGCATTTCAGAAACGTCCTGATTGATGTATATGAAATTTGAGCGTGTGTGCGTGGATGTTTAAACTTTATGAGCCGTTCCAAGCAAAATAGTAGAACGTTGATCGAGGAGGAATTTGGCCAACCGTAGAATATAATTAAAATTTAAAAAATATATATTAAATATTGATCCTGACATGGTGAAAATGGGACCAATTCGGGAGTATAACCTTTTGATAAAAAAAAAACTTTAAAATCTATTCGTAATTGACGGAGAAGTCGAGTAACGAACATACAAAAAAAACCGGATGAATTGAGAACCTACTTCTTTTTAAAGTCGGTTAAAAATGAAATAAATCTTCCGCAAGCAAATAGCGCCTACATAAAAATTAAAAACAATGTAAACTGTAATATAATGCTTGCTTTTGAATTAAAATTTATGCACTATAGTGCAGTCGCGGGGCAAACTGTAGTAAAAGATAAATATTGTGCCTGTTTATGTTATCTATACATTTGACTTAGGTATCCAAATGATTAAGCTTCAGAACATTTTATATTACCTCATTATACCAAGATATCTACATATACACATTCGGTCAGAAATTAAAAAAAAACACAAAACATCATAATACTTTTAACCGACTTCACAGACCCAATAAATCCTGCATTATAAGTTAGTCTTTTGTTAAAAATACCATTTTAATATCACCAACAATATGAACCATAATGCATTGACTTAAGTTCCATTTTTACTTAATCGAGTCGTTAAGGTTGTATAAAAAACCAAGTCATATTATGCATTTGATATGATCTTTATGGCTTTGGGATAAAGACGATTATTCTTTAATTATTTGTAATTAGAGGAAACGGTAATAAAAAGTGTTTGCTGGCATAAAACGGTAGCCGAAAAAGATTACCTATAGGTTCTGTTGCGAAGCGATGACGGGCTTATTTTTAGTGATGTAATAAGCTAAACATCGATAGATTAAACTTTTATTTTTGAGGTAATCCTGATTTTTTAATTATAGAGTGATATTAGTTACCTTATAAGCTAGTATTGTATCTTAGTTATGGAATTCAATTTCTTCTTCTTCTTCAGGTAATCCCTGTTCACTGCTAGACGTAGGCCTCCCCAAGTTTGCGCCACATATCCCGGTCTCCCGTCTTCCTTATTCAGGTCCTGCCGGCGACCTTGCGCAGGTCAGTCTACTGGGCTGGAGGGCGACCTACGCTACGTTTACCGAGACGTGGTCTCCACCCTAGAGCAATATAAAATTTAATGATTTATTGAAATTTGCTGATCAAACTTATTTTGTATTATGTAGAGATAAACTAAACGACAAAAACAACGAATACTAGTCAATAAGTTGGTTGATGGGAATATATATAATGTATTATGTACGTGAGTTCCAGGTGATAATGGTAATTATTTGCGAATATATTATAGGATGATATGTATGCTTTGAATGGTCCGAGTTTAAATTTTGTTAAGATGTTTCAGTTAATTATTCAAAATTGATAACTCAGTACAATTGTTTAGTCTTTGTCTAATGTAATATAGGTAAAACATCGTTGGACTAGTATTGCTATCTATCCCCATTTCTGTGTGAGGGACGTCCAAAGCAAAGTGGAGGAAAGGCAGCCATTTTGGAATCAACGTCTAATTAATATTTGCGTCATGCGTAATTGTCCTCTATTTTAAGATATATCTAACTTTGAATTGTAAAGCCAAATTTCGAATTGGAGTCAACGATCTCAAGGTTAGTGAAGCTTGTATTTATAGTGCAAGGATCAAATTCAGTATTTCTCCCAATATATGCTACTATTAAAACCAGCATAAATTCCTCCAAGCTCATCACAATCATTATTGATCTATAAAGCGCCATAACGCTGCTATTATTTTATTTCTTTAGGAAGTGTTTTCTATTTAAGCGGCAATTTTTCAATTTTAAATTTATGTCATATAATACTTTTTTAAACATCGATAATTTCTTATAGGGTTACACCATCCCATCTCTATATCACTAATATTAATTATAAATGATTCAGGCATCATTAGCGCGGGCGAAAGACCATCGACACAAAGAATGCACCCGACTCTCTCACACATCTTCCGTCACGTTCATACTTACGTAAATAAGTAATACGAGATTATGTTTTTGAAATGTGAGAAAGCTTAAAGAAAATAAAACTGTTGTTTTGGATCATTTTGGATATTATTCTGTATAATGGTTTCGTTATATACAGGTTGAAGTTTTATTAGTTTCAATTATTACTGAAAAGACCATATAATCAATATGTACAGTGGTTTGCACAAAGAATTTTAAAAAGAAAAAAAATCGAAAAGACTAATTCGGAATTACTAACGGATTCCGAAAATACAATTTTTAGAATTTATGTCTCTTTTTTAGAGTATCACGTGAAATATGTGAACAAAGAACCTGATTTCCAAATAAGATGTACAAATATTCTTGTCTTTCAAATATACTACATAGCTTATTAGAAACGCGTTTTTTTTAGGTCATTTGCAATTCAGTGCGAGAACGCGGTGAGCCTTTTGGAAACATTCCCAAAAGACAGCGATTTAGGACCTAAATACTATTTGTAATTTCTTTTTTTTTTTATAAATATCTATATATTAATACATGAAGCAAAAATTTTGTACTCCTTTTTGAAATGAAATTTCGCGCACTTATAGTTTACTAGTGGTCATCAACAATTAACATCAAAAAGACTATACTTCTATAATCAGAGATTTCACCAAGGCAACAATAAAAAGAGTTTATATGCATATGTGTGTCAAATACATGGTAGTGTGTGTAATGTTTTTTTATTGTTATTTTTATGCATAATAAAAAAATATATTAGCATTCGTCGCTTCTTCTCTATATAAAATATTATAAGTGTGCGAAATTTCATACTTCTCTGTCCGCGCGATTTTCGTAAAAAGGGGTACAAAGTTTTTGCTTCACGTATTAATATACAGACATAGAGAAGAAGCGACGAATGCAATTTTTTTTTCAAATTATGCATAAATATACATTATAAAACAATAAAAAAACATTATACACACTACCATGTATTTGACACACGCACGCATACATACTCTTTTGTTTATTGTTCCCTTGGCGAAATCTGTGATTATAGAAGTATAGTCTTTAATATTAATTATTATGGTCAAATTTAGAGCACGGGCGACCACTAGTTATAATTGATACTTATTTAGATTCAAGTTTAATTTTTGTAATGTAATATTATGAACTCAAGCGGCTCAAATATGCAACCCTCGCTGAGAGGTACATGTTTGCTATTGAAAGGCTTGGACCGTGGGGTCCTGAGGCCATAAGCCTCTACAAAGATATTTCAAAACGACTCTTCGGGAGATCAGAGGGCTGGTTTCTACGTCGGACAACGGATCAGGATGGCGATCCAGCGAGGTAACGTTCTAGGAACCTTAGTAGGACTTCGATGACCTAGGCTCAGTATTATATTTATAGTCTTAAGGGATTATAGGTGGAGTACAATACAAGTTAAATTTCCTTCACTGTAATATTATATAGTTATAATGTGTTATACATTACAATATTATAAGACTTAATTATTATTTTTTTCTTTCGGATATTATTATATTAATTAATACGTGAAGTAAAAACTTTGTACTTCTTTTTACGAAAATTGCGCGGACGGTGGCGTATGAAATTTCGCACACTTATAGTTTGTATAGAGGAGTGCAGAATGCTAATATTTAAAAAAAAAGTTTTTTTTTTTATTGGCCTTGACTTTATGTTGTTGGTCCGAAGACCTCACAACTTTACTGGGGTTTTCGAGGCGAGTGCCTTTGCGAAGCGAAGGCGCTCGAGCCCGGGAGGCAACTTGCTCGAGGGGGCTCCCTAGGGAGTTTCACCTCGGCTGGACTGTTGCCATGAGAGGGGGATGAATCTAATGATGCCCACCATAAGGCGACACAATGCACTAATTGAGAGCGGGCGACGGGTAATATAAAGCCCGAGAGGAAGGATCCCGGCGGACCGGGATCGGCGGTTCGCGGTGGCCTATACTATCTTACTGCCGTTTCGCAACGTGTTATGGCTGGGAGAGAAGAAACGGCGAAAGAAACTTCCCAGCAACACGCCTAGTCTATCCTATGGGGGGGCTGTGTCTCCTGGCGTCCCTCGCGGGGACGTGGAGAGATCGTGATTGGCGGCGTCGACGCCGCCGTCTGTGTCTGTCTGTCGGTGCCTGCCAGCCTGCCGTCCTAAACGAGGGCGGGCTGATCCGAGAAAAAAAAAAAAAAAAAAGTGTATTAAAAATATATGAAATCAATAGAAAAAACATTACACACACTACCATGTATTTGACACACGCACGCATATATACTCTTTTGTTTATTGTTAAAGTCAAAATAAAAGTGTAGCCTTGGTGAAATGTGTGATTATGGAAGTATAGTCTTTGACAACAGAAACTTAATAATCTTCGAACTTATAATTTAAATGAATTATAGTCGAATTTCGATCACTGGGCGACCACTAGTAATATTCATATGTCATTGAACATTATGTAAATAATTTCTTGTAAATAGTTATTGCTTATATTAAACTAGAAAACGAATAGTAACTACTCGACATGACTCGAGTTGAGAAGTTAGAAAAAATGTATAATTATAAAAAAAGTTTCCGGTCATCACACAAAATAACCGAATTCACTGTTGCACCGTAAAGTACATACAATAATAAAGAAAAAAAAGGGAACAATAATTTTACGCGACATTTAAACTAGTAAGGATCATGAATGGACTCTTAAATCCATTGTATCTTCGAGGTGGGTAGAGGTGACAAAAAGTGACTTTCTTATTAGTACTAAAGCGTGTTTCCGCTACGATTGCTTTGTCGGATATACGAACTTTTGTCCGTGTTGTGGATCAAGTTCGAATTTGGGAGTTTTAGAAATTACCTATGAATGAATGAATGAATAAATGAATATGCTTGATTCTGTTTAGAACCTTTGGATGGACAAGAAGTTTGATAAGAACAGCGGTACGTTGTATTAGTCTCACTTTAGCAATTCAGTATCTTATAATAAATAAATATATGTGACATAAGTACATGATATAGCATACATATATCAGTAAAATATAAAAAAAACTATACTAATAAGGTATATTATGTAAATAAAATATTATACAATAAACTTACATAAATAATTATAAAACGATAAAACAGTTAATATATAATAACTGCTCGTGCATCCTTAAATTACGTTATTTAATGATAGGTAATAATCATTCACAAGTTTATTAAAAATAGGCAGTACTTATATACAATTGATTATTGCTAAATTTATTTAATTAAAGATGCTAAATTTAACTGGGAATGCAACTTTTAGAATTAGGTTTATCTGCCAGTCTGTATGTTTGAGCATTACGTGAATATTACTGAATGGATTTAAATGACACTCGATACAGAGCTAACTTATAACCCGGGTTAGCTTACACTACAATTTATCCTGGTAAATGATGTCGTTTTCGTGGAATAAACGAATGTAGCCAAAAAGGTGTCACCGTGATTGTGCTTTCTAACTTAACGTTACAATTACCACGTACTAATGGTGAAGAAAAACAACGAGATGACACCTTTACATCGTGCAAACCTGCAAAGCCACCTTCAAATGTGATGGGTATAGAAAGAAAGAAAGAAAAAAAATGTATGTGTGTACAGTTCACATGCAGTAGAATTGGAACTAAGTATGACAAGGGCTGGGAGACATTCTAAATTTTGTGACGTCACATTTCATATATTATATCGTTATAATATATTTAAGCTTTAAAATACGAAATTTGAAGTATTAAAGAAAAACTTCAAGACATTTCCAATTCTACTATCTGTATGAACATATTGTTTAAATTAATAAATATTATATAATGTATTCTATATCATTTTCTCGTAGGCTTAGTACTATAGATACTATAGATTTATGTGTTTATATATTTTTAGTGTCGCTTTTTCGTTTCATCAAGTTTCAAATCACAACGGTTCTAAAGAAGTTGCACTTCAAAAATATTTATTTACAAATGCATACAAAGTAAAAATACTAAACAATGAAAAAAAACCCATTGCAGATGAAATTCTAAATTGTATCTAGCAGATATTATCCATATACTGCCCGTTTTCATATAAAAATTGTGAGGTTCGAGCCCAAGAGTGGGACTTTGCGAACGTTTCACGACTTGCCTGTATCGAACAAATGACTACAACATAGGAAATAGTTTTTGCAAATAATGTAAAACGACATCATTGTGTTGTTGTCCTATTGACTTTTATTGGATACTTTTGATCTTTTCACGTGCGATTGTGTTTGAATATTGACGTATTATTAGATTTTTGGATTAATGCCCTTTTTCGCAGCTTGCAGTCACTTAATGTGACATTTGATAGGTCGTAATTGCTTTTAGGACTGTAGGGCGTTTGTGATAATTAGATTTAACGGTTTACAATTTAGTTAATACTAGCTGTGCCCGCGACTTCGTCCGCGTGGATTTTTTTTTCGCGGAACTCTAATTTCAAAAGTATCCTAAGTTACTCCTTGTAACATCAGCTATCAGTTAGTGAAAGTCCCGTTAAAATTGGTCATGGCATTTCAGAAATTAGCCGAAACATCCAGACAGGCAGACAAAATTAAAAAAAAATGCATATTTGGAATCTCTTGGTCCGAAGTATCCCCCCGGATTTTTTCACATTATATTTTGACATTACAAACAGACTTTTTAAATTTTAATTATCTGCATAGATGTATAGATTAATAATGAGAGGAAAGAGACTAATGGCCGTATCTATATCTTACTAACCGTTCATTTATTACGTGGTAGAGCCATGCTGGAATCATTATATTGGTTACAGATTGTAAGACCGGTTCGATCGGTGTGATACCACGCTCTCACAGAATGTCGATTTGAAAATGTTAGTATTGATCTAATCTTGTTTCGTACAACGTCCCCCTATCCCTTCTTTCCTATCCCATCCCCGTATCTCATTCCTTTATCTCATTTCCCCTATCCGATCTTCCTTTCATTCCTTCTCCCAACTATATAAGTTGAGTCCCCACCTTAGGGTGGGGACTCCTTCAGTTGGGGAACTCCATACATCTCTCATTATATACGTGTTTGAATAGTTACGACGAAAATCAGTGAATCTAAGACACCATTGAATTCTGTCTTCAAATTGTAGTTGATTTTAAATTGGTTTAAAAAAGTTAAAAAACGAGAGGTGTACGAACATATCCCATTGACGGACTTCTCCACCTTTACTATAAGTAGAATACTGAGCCTAGGTCATTGAAGTCAATGGATAAAGTTCTAAGAAGGCTGGCTACGTTACCTTGCTGGATCGCCATACTGATCCGTTGTCCAAGGAACCAGCCCTCTGGTCACCCGAAAATTCTGTCTTCCTAGTTTATCTCTTCTACTCCATCCGTCCTATCCCACTGAAGGCTAGTAACACCTTGTCTTCGACCTGGTGTCGCGAATTCTTAGCCTATCTGCTAAGCTATGATACACCAGCTATGAGAAAAAAAACAATAATTGGTAATGTTGAAAATGAATTATTTTGATGAACACTAATAAAACCAAAAAGAAGGCCATAGAGCACCTCCTTTACGCATGACAAAAGCGTGAATTCCTACCCATTTATGGCTATTTTTTTTGTAAACTTTACCTGCCACTTCCTTCCTATACCTATCTATTACATTCCTTACAAATTTGACAGTTAAATGGATACCACGTATGCTAGTGATATTTGTAAAACGTATGATAGAAATTGGGCTTAATGTTAAAATAAGAAAGTTGAGAATCAATTGCTTTGGTTTGCAGTTGGAAGAAGTTCCAAGTCAATGATGTTCGTAGGCAAGATACGTCATAAAGTAGTTTTAGTTTTGTTTAAAATTTACATACAGTTTTTAACAGTAAAGAAACTGATATAATATATATATACGTGAAGCAAAAACTTTGTACCCCTTTTTACAAAAATTGCGCGGACGGAGGACTATGAAATTTCGCACACTTATAGTTTATATAAAGAAGAAGCGACCAATGCTAATATTATTTTAAATTATGCATCAAAAATACATTAAATCAATAAAAAACATTACACACACTACGATGTATTTGACACACACACACATATATACCTTTTGTTTACTGTTACCTTGGCGAAATCTGTGATTATAGAATTATAGCCTTTGACAACAAATTATTATGGTCGAATTTCGAGCACGGCGACCACTAGTCTATATAATTTTCTGAATTTGAATTTATCGGGAATTATATGTAAAGTATTATTCATTCTATACTTTCTTTGAACAAGATTGATATCTAATTAAAAATAAACTACATTACAAATAAATTAAAGTATAGAATAAATTAAAGTATAAAAAATTATATTAAAAGAACACACACATTATATATATATATATATATATATATATATATATATATATATATATTTTTTTACATCCCACAAAATACAATTTACAGGATACAGGAGTTATAGCAACTATTATTATGTAGACTACAATGAATTGAGAAAAAATTAAAGCAAAGAAACAGAAAGATACGAATGAGAAACAGAAAGAAATGTGTATTTTACGATAGTGTTATCGTACTATCATTTTGGTGAACTGTTCTGTAATTAGCTAATAATAATTAATTTCAAAGTTGAAGTTTTTGGAAGCTAAATCAACCTGATATACTATCAGACACCAGAAAAGCTATCACAAGGTAGTGATAGATTATTAATTTCCGCGTTTTGAAATAAATTGAAGTCGTAATATTGTTAATACGTTTAAAATCGCATCTGTAAATTTAAACGTCATTGCTCGAAGCAAAATTAACTCTACAAATAACAACTTCATTATAAACTTTAAACAAACGATATAAGATTCAAAATCGTTCTATTTATTGTTTACCATCCGTAAATAAACTAAGATTATTTGTATAGAAAACTAAGTAGTGACACAGGGTCGCACGCGCATTGAAAGGTGCCACGCTGTCTGCCAGAAATGGTATCTGTCGGGACTTTTTTGTACATTTCCAAAAATAAATGATACTTGACGACTACTCTGCTAATGGATGTCGTTTAAATAATTAGGCAAGATTAATTAGCTGACGAAAGTAGGGGATGATTCACTTGAGCTCTTATTTTAGTGATAAGTAGCGAAGTTGAATTGTAGACTACAATCGACGCCATTCAATGGAGTTCTTATGAGAACTCGAAAGACCACATCTGACTATATAGTTCACATTTCTCATAAAAATACATTATAACTACTCAAAAACTATCAATATCCTACAACTATTGTTCATTTTAGAGTACTTTTACACATTTTTAGAAAATAAAACTGCACAGCGTCCACTTTCTTTCAGTTCCCGCCAAAAACTCGTATATAGTTAATCTTTGAAGGTTATTCTTCTTTATCTACTTTTACACTGTGGCTTGGCACGATTTGCATATCGAGCCAGTGTTAAATATTTTTGAATATTCAAGTTTAGAATAATCTTCAAGCAAAAGCCTCAATCGAATGGTAGGTTTTTTGACTGACGCCAAAGGAGGGAGAGTTCTTGTGGCAGCTCAAAGAGTCACATTAACCTCGTACTTGAAAATATAAAAAGTCGCAGAGATATCCAGGGCACTATTTGTTTTTTGTTATGCTGTTATCTTTCATGATTCCAAAATATTAGGTTGGGGAAAAAGTTTCTTCGCATTTTATATAAAAATTCAAAAGGTTTTTTTATAAAGTTTATTTACATTTGACGAAAGTACGTAGGTGCCAGTTTGTTGGATAACTTTTTGCCATCTTGTAGGGTAGGGACGTGATCCCATTGCTATAAAAAGCATATATATATATATAAGCCTGACCGGCCTTTGACCACGATCTTTTTCGCACGTTCTTGTCGTACGTGATCCACTTTTCATCACCAGTTATCAGCTTCTTCAAAAAATGGTTCGGTTTCATTACGTCGTAATAAAGAATCACAAATGAGTACTCGGTTCATTAGGTTTCTTTCAGTGAGCTCATGAGGCACCCAAATATCGAGTTAATTTGTGTACTCAGCTTTTTTCAAATGCGCCAAAACCGTTTTGTGATGAATTCCCAGTTCTCCAGCTACATCATAACTACTAATATGCCGATCTTGCTCCACTTTGTCAAAAATGGCATCAATTTTGTCCGTAACAGGCGACCAGAGCGACGTGCATCTTTGATATCAAAATTTCCGGATAGAAAACGCTTAAACCAAATTTGCACTACTCTCACAGATACTGAATTAGGTCCATAAACATCACAAATTTTTTTCGCGGCTTGTGTTGCATTTTTACCTTTTTTGTAGTAAAATTTTAAAATGTATCGAATATCTTCATTAGATTCACTCATTTTAACAATAAGAAAAACAAATGAAAATCACACGTTTTCCTAATTTGAATTTGGAATTGTTTTCTTTAAAATTAAAACTTTTTAATGATACTAAAACCAGCCAGATACAAATGGTATAGCCAAAGAGATCTTATTACAAGTTCATACATACCATATGCGAAAAGACTTTTTCCTCAACCTATTATTTAAAATGCTCAAAAAGTTGAATATTATTTTAAATAATCAACATAAAGAAGATTGTCAACGCTAAAGTCAATTTTGATGGCGGAAATTAAGGTCGTGTACACACGACACCGATATTGACACGTTTGACATTAACAGGATGTGTCATTATAAGACGGCGTCCTATCATAATACGGAACAAATGACAGCTCGAAGTGTCAATATTTAGTTTTGATTTTTTATATGTTTTCTTCGATTTTATTTAATACAATCTATTTTAAAATTATAACTTTGTAAGTAGGCTGTGATATTTTTTTTATTGTATGAGTTCAGCAGGCAGACAGACGGCCCACCTGATGGAAAGCGGTTACTATCACCTATGGACATTTGTAACACCAATGTGCCGCAGCTGTCTAAAGGGAGACTGGAACCTGGCCACTAATGCCACACACAACAAACTCAACTCAAGGTTGTTATGGCGGCATACGCTAGACCAGGATGGGTGCCATCCAGACGCGGGCAAATACCCTACCACCTTGCTGTGGGTTGTTTTGTTGCCTCTTACGACAGGCCGCCCTAACGCAGGAAATTGTATTCTTTCTTCGTTTTTGCACGGATAAAATATAAAAGTATAAAATATATAACAGTAGTGATTAAAGATTATGTACCACATCGTTGCTAGAGGGATTACACCATCACCATCAGACATTGTAAGGTTTACATTGTGAACCTGGCAACAGGCAGATGGCCCAGCTCATAGGAAGTGGTTACCATCACTTATAAACTTTTGAAACAGGATAGGAGATAGGACAGGAAAGACGGAATAGAAGGGGGGGAAGGTCCTTCTGCGATGACGTTATGTCCCAGAAGGAGGCTGCCGAAATAATAAGGGAGGAGGATGAGCAGGTGGACCCCTGTCGCAGGAGGTGCTTTGCTCATCTCCTCCCGATAACGTAGTGGGATTGGGGGGTCGGGAGACCCTCCCGGCGAGTCACACCTATTGCTGTAAGGTGTTCTAGTCCTAAGGACCTCCCCTTCTTTACGGCTTGCATCGATGTGTCACGAAAGTCATACGGTTACGGTCCCTTGGCGGCTCATCGTGATGCGGAGGGACGCTGGAAGGTTTAGTGGGTAGTCTAGCGGTCGGTGCTTGCAAGCTCTAAGATGAAGTTTGTGTGTAGCACTGGGAGCCGGGTGTCCCACATACCCCTTGGTGGCCTTCCCCGAGGCCTTTGGATATGCGCAAATCTATTCCCCCAGCGCTGACAAGAAAAAGGAGGAAGAGAAGGTGGGCTAACAGAACTATCACTTATCGCACGAAACATGATTAGCTCAAAACTAACCGCTTAAAGCCGATATTCTGTAAGAGCGTGGTATCGCAACGATCGAGCTGGCCCTAACAGCTGTAATCGAGAGGATATTTCCAGCTGGGGTCTAGCACGTAAGCGCTGCATGTCTCTCCAGATTACAATGTATTTTATCTGTGAAGGAACGGAGAAAGAACTGGTGACAAAACAACCCACAATCAGGTGGAAGGGCACTTGTCCGTCTAGATGTCAACCACCTTCGGTCTAGAGTATGCCGCCATAAGTACCTTGAGTTGTGTGCCAGCATAGTGGTCAGATTGCAGTCCCGACTTCGAGAGGCCGGTAGCACTTTGGCAACACCTTTGGTGACGGTAGCCACTTTCCATTAAGTGAGCCATCCGCCTGTCTAGGGTCCTCCAGCAATACAAAATAAAGTCGGTAAAGCATTTATCAATCCATCCAACGAAAGGTTATGTATGAATGACGATAGTCTTCTGTATTTTTTTAATATTACATACTCTGAGACCGTACCTTTATTATTTATACTAGAATATACCCGCGACTACGTCCACGCTTGGCTTGAAATTGCCGCGGGATTCCCGGGATGAAAAATATCGCACATTTTATTACATATAATTTACTATCGATCAGTGAAAACCGCACTGAAATCGACCCCGTAGTTTTTAAGTGAATCCCGAATAAACTGACAAACATACAATCAAACAACAAGAAAATAGATGGATTATGTGAAGGATGACATGATGTATCGGGGTATGACCAAAGACGTATGTCAGAACAGAGGAGTGTGGAAGCAAATGACATTTTGTGCTGACCCCAAATCATTGGGAGAAGGTGAGAAAAGAAAAACAGAATACCTTACCGTATCATCACTTAAAATCAGGTGAGACAATGGCCAAAAACAAACCTATGCAAACGTAAAAAAAATAGTATTTTTAAAATCAGAAAAATATAATTTTCCTGACTTTTATACACTAGACCAAAATACAATCATCGCTTTCGTAAGCTTTATCTATCATTATCCGATTATGAGCGTGACAGTTAAATTTTAATTACCAAAAACGTGATCATCCAAGGCCTTATAAAATATCTCGAATACCTAACTCAAAAATTAATAGGCAATTACGATTTAAGTATGTATTTAAAATGAAGAAAAAATATAAAGCAGAGTTCAGAATCGAGTAGTAATAAATAAATAAAAACATATAAATAAATAAATAGATTAATAAATCCGTTGTTATTTATGTCGTTGGGCTCGATGGTGGTTTAATGACTGACGGACGGATTTGTTAGTGATGTTACTAATATAAATAGGGATGCGGTGTATCGGTGGATTATGCAGAAACATCCGCGTGCAATCCTCGCGGATAATTCGTGTATATACATATTGTCACGCCTGTTTTCCACTGAGGTAGGCAGAGACAATGGATCTCCATCTGCTACGATCCTGACGAACAGTTTTTGCTTCATCAACTTTCATTATTTTTTTCTTAAATATCTTTAATTTGAGAATGGTGAATACGTCTCGGTCCTCCGGTACCGACTCTACCAGTTAATTAATGTAACGAAAAGAAAATTATATCTGCGACAAAACCACATATTGTTATGTAATTATAAAAAAAAATATTGTATCAAGTCATGGTATCTTAGTGACTGGCGCACGCGTCCCAAACACAAAGGGCACGAGTTCGAATTCTAGCTAAAAAGCATGCACCACTTAGGCAGTTTTCAATCAATCAATCGATATCTTTATTTGCAAGAATGTAGTTTATACAGATGTTATACAATTGTATTTTTGTTGTAATTGTGCCGCCTTTTGTTTTACCAAGTAACTATTGTCTTGTGCATTTTTTGTAATTTTTGATTTGGTGAACAATAAAGTGTTGTCCATGTCTTTGTAGATGCACAGTACATTCTACCACATAGTGGTATACAACATGACTTCAATACTAAAATTTAATTTACATTAATATTCTAATTCAGAAACATGTCAAAAAGCTTTGGTAATAAATAAAAAATATGTCAAAAGAAAAAAATAACAAGTAAACCACTAAGCTTTCCTATATAGATAACATACAACGGACAACTCTTGGTGTCGATCCCAAATAATCAGACCATATAAAATGTCCAATAATTTATATTTAATATATTTTTTTATTGCATGAGTTCAGCAAACGGGCAGACGGCCCACCTGACAGAAAGTGATTACCATCGCCTATGGACATCTGTAACACCCAAGGTGCTACCAATGTGCTGTCGCTCTCTAAAGGGAAACTGGAACCTGGCCACTAATGCTGGAAAACAACCCAAGGTTGTTATAGTGGCATACTCCAGTCCAGGGGTGGCAGCCACGCAGATGGGCAAATGCTCTACCACTTGGCTGTGGGTTGTTTTGTCGCCTCTTACGGCAGGCTGCTCGGCCGCAGGAAATTGTATTCTTTCTCCGTTCCTGCACAGATAAAAATAGGATTTAATTGAAACAAAATTTCTGAGCAAGTTGTTGATTAGTAATTTTAAAAGTCAATTTTATTTTGTTTCTTCGTGTAGTTTGTCAAAAACATTGAACTTTGACACCTATTGCAGAATTGTTAAGTGCGTTTCAATATATATTTGGCTGGATTTTTGAATGCTTTGGCCATTTTGGAAAAATATTAAACTTTTATAAAATCGTCATATCCATTTTTTCGTCAATCAACATGTCCGAGTCAGTTTCTAAAAAAAAGTGTTGGATAATAAAATCAAATAGTTAAAATGATATATGGAAGAATTATTAGTAAATCTGCACGGAAAACCTTCAAATATAAAAGTTAGTTCATTATTTCAATGTTACTAAGCTTGAATTTTAAATGTTTATGAAATAATATCTCAAATATCTCAATTTATATCCGCCTCTCGGTTAATATAATTTATCCGACATTCCTGAGCATATCACTAGTAATAAACCGTGATAGCAGGTATGCAATGCTCTCTTTGGACATCCGCTGTATTTCAAAGCTATAACCATTATAAACTGTATGGGCATCTTTAATATTACAACGGATACCATTATATCCGAGTTTAGACGTTATACATCACTTAAAAATGGATTATTGTTAGATTTTTTGGATAATTAATAAGAGGATTACTTTTTACAACAGCTTAACTTAGTGTGCTCCGGGTATTATATTCATAATTAAAATTTAAAACATAAATTCAATTAGCAATATATTGCAATATTTTGTTTTATCTCTATCTGGTAAAACTTATGGTCGGGGCACCTTTTTTATTGCGAAGCTGGCAATCAAATTGTTCAAAAAATATAATTTTTAATGCCGGGCGGCCTGTCGTAAGAGGCGACTAAACAACCCACAACCAGGTGGTAGGGAATTTGCCCTACTGAATGGCTACCACCCCTGGTCTAAAGTATGCCGCCATAACAACTGAGTTGTGTTCCAGAATCAGTGGTTAGGTTCCATTTTCTTCTTCAAGGCCTGCAGCACATTGGCAGCACCTCTGATATTGCTTATGTCCATAGACGACGGTAACCACTTTCCAGCACAGTTGGGCCGTCAGCCTATCTGCTGTGCTTCAGCAAAGAAAAAAACAGGCAGACGGTCCACCTCATGGAAAGTGATTACCGTCGCCTATAAACGTTTGCAACACCAGAGGCGAAACAAGTGCGTTGCCAGCTTTCGGATAGGGAAAATGGGACAGGAAGTTAGCTTTCAGAACTCTCATCCATCGTACGGAACATGATTACCACAAGGTTAACAGTTTCACGCCGATATTCTGTGAGAGCGTGATATCGAGCCGGCCCTAAAGGCTGTACATAGATAGATAGGTGACACTTAATTGTACATCAATACAATAATAAGACTATGTCTCATTTTGTACAAAGGGCGGTCTTATTGCTAAAAAGCGATCTCTTCCAGACAATTCCAGGACTGAATTGAGTTGATAATGGCGATAATGGTATACACAAAATATAGTACAATTACTTACATTTCAGTAATAAATACACAAATATTATATAATCTATATGTTAATACGTGAAGCAAAAACTTTGTACCCCTTTTTACGAAAATTGCACGGACGGGGGAGTATGAAATTTGGCACACTTGTAGTTTATTTATATAGAGAAAGAGTGCAGAATGCTAATGTTTTTAAAGTTATGCATACATGATACATTAAAACGATAAAAAAACATTACACACACTACCGTGTATTTGATACACACACGCATATATTAGGTTGGGGAAAAAGTTTCTTCGCATTTTATATAAAAATTCAAAAGGTTTTTTTATAAAGTTTATTTACATTTGACTAAGGTATGTAGGTGCCATTTTGTTCGATAACTTTTTGCCATCTTGTAGGCAGGGACGTGATCCCATTGCTTTAAAAAAATTGTTAATTCGTCTAATATCAGCATTACATTGCTTACAAGAGCAAAAGGCATTCAGAAATATTTATTTTGTAAGAGATTTCTTTGAGCAAATAGACCATAATATTATATATGACAAAAAAATTGTAGCCAAATGACGACAACATTAGCGTTCTGTATTCTACGGAACACTTTTCAGTCTTTAGACTGCTACGCACTTTTTCGATTTTTTAAAATGATATTCTTTTTTAATACAAAAATTACACGTCGGACAAAATCCATGAAATGAAATACCATTTATTAAATTATTTAAGTATATTAATTTATTATTGTGATAATTAAATCTGGCAATCATAAAGGATTTATTGGTCACATCACTCACTTTATCGATAATGTATTCGTTTTATCGATAACAGAGTTATGACAAAATGTATGGACGTCTAAGTACACAAATGGACATAAATATTTGGTCCCCATTGTCTACTTAAACTTTGAAACGCAAAGCACTGAACTGGTATTATTATACCCATAATGTTTCCTTTTACTTGTAAGTAAATATATCGGTTTATTTTTCAATTCTACTTTCTAGTTTTAAAGTATCTTCTATTAACATCAACAATAAATGCATTGCATGTAATCAATGTTCCTATTGCTCACGAACTAAATGTAAACTTTTAGATGCATATATAGATGGTGTAGTAGATTTATAAAAAATTTAAATGTATAACTTGCTGCATATTTTAGTATGTTTTGTAAACAAAACAATCTGATCTTCGTCTATTGATAAATTTTATGACTTGATTTATTATTCAGTATAAATAAGATTTTTTAAATTAACGTTTGATGCAGAATACGATTATAAACTTGTCATATTAGTTATTATAACTCTAAATTTAGAATATGTAGCAGATCACTATAGGGAGAAGAGCACTGCCTAGAAGGCTGGCTGCATTACTACGCTGCATAGCAATACTTATTCGCTGGGCGAAGTATGAAGGAGCCTTCTGATCACAGGTAGATAGGATTTTCACCTCGTTCACACTTAAATGTTACAAATTAAAATTCACATATACCAGTAATTTAAACAATTGTTCCTTTACAAATTAGAGTATATACTCCATTACCTGTAACACATGAATGGATCTAAAATTAGGACGGTTTTTGAAATTGAATTTAAACTGATATTCTCACTATCAGCCGAAATATCGTGCCCAAACACGATCCATCGATCTCGTTTGGACATTAAAACGTTTTAAAACTCAATAAATATACGTTATTTTAACGACGCAGCATGTTGTTGTTAATCACGGGCTCACTTTAAGAAAACGTTTTATTACATGTAAATGAGTGAGGTATCGTGTCCGTGTGCTGTTTTCTTTTTAACCTTAGAAGGGATGGGATCAGCGATCGATGTTTTATATCGCATATTTTTTATGTTTTTATACATACATACATATTATTACGCCTGTTTCCTATTAGAGTAGGCAGAGGCTGTAGATTTCCACTTGCGAAAATTCTGACAAACAACTTTCGCTTCATCTACTTTTATTAACCTCTTCATATATGCACGTTTATTTGAGACGATGATCTCGCTTTAACACTTCTGCTATTTGATTATGATGTGTATGTACATCGCGGTCTAACGGTACCAACTCTACCATTCACAATATTATCATACACTTGCTTTGTGATTCTACTTTTATCCATTCTCTGTACATGTCCAAACTACCTTAACATTTCTTTTTCAATTATTGTTATTACATCTTCTTTTAATCTATAACGTTCCCTTATTATCATATCATTCATGCTTACCTCACATATACTTCTCAAAGCACTCATTTCGACTGCGCTTATTCTACTTTCAGACTTCTTCTGCCATACCCAACTTTCACTTCAATCACCACACATTAGTGTTGGCACCACCATCCCTTGTAGTAGTCATGAAGTATTTTCTTAAGTTTTCGCGAGTAGTACACATAATAAAACATTTTTATTTTACCTCCCACCCATTTTAGTATTATCTAAAAATATTAAGGCTAGGCATGTTGCTGAAGATTTTCTTGCGCCGCTTCTTCTCTTCAAGCCACAACATGTTTTGAAACGGTGGTAAATTAGATTAGGCCATAGAATAAATAATAGCCTCAAACGAAAATTATATAAATATATAATCTTTCATATAATATCAGCCCATGAATGCCCCACTGCTGGGTTCGGGCCTCCCATTATAGGGGGAACGGACAATATACCCACCACGCTTCTCCAAGGCGGCTTGGCGGGTTTGACACATCGGTTATCTCGATGTGCAGGTTGCATCACGATGTTTTCCTTCACCACTGTTAGCACGTGGTAATTGTAACAATATACACATTAGGTCAGAAAATGGACTAAGTGGTGCATGCGTTCCGGCCAGGATATTGATCCTGGCCGGAACGCAAGTTTCTCCCTCGCCCTTTGAGTTTAGGACTCGTGCGCTAGCCATTACGCTACCACGACTTACGAAACTTTAACATTATTAATTGACGCTTGACAGCATTGTCTTCCGAGATCACGGCTGCTAAAAATTGGCCGAAACATCGGAATAAAAAAAAAAACGCGTAGTTTTACCATAAAAACATTTGTAAATTTTATATCGGAATCGCCTCTTTGGATTATACACCTATTGTTTTTTCTTTAACAGACGACATAGTGGTCATTATTTCTGAACGACTGTGTATAATTTGTTTTTTCTTGAAAGGATTTACATAGTTTTTGTGCATGTTTTAAGTGGGTCCTGGAATGGTTTAGATTCACAATTGAATCCGGTAGGTGGCGCTGAAATCGGATCTTAGATTTTTACTCTTTCAGAGCAGGACAACGACTGCCGGCCCGCTAGTTTTCTGTAAAAATAAAACTAGGTTGTGGGCGAGTGTGTTACGAGTTACGTTTTTCACTCGGCGACTGTCTTAGTATTTCTCTTCCATACCTAAATATACCATAGTTATTGCAGTCCAATCAGCAGTATAGGCATTAAAGCGTTCGTGAGCGGTATATGAAAAGGTCGCAGGTAGCCGCAAATTGTTAATTTTAATATAAGCCCGTATTGTAGCCATTAAACCCCGACGCCTTGAGTTTATTGCATACCAATATATTGCCCACTAGTGATGCCCTCCGATTTTACATTTAATCCTATTGAAACAACAGTAGATTGTTACACGAGAAGTGAGAGTGATCTATTTAGGTGTGAAATGATTTGGTGCACAAACGTGGAGAGGGCGCTAATAATTCGAGTGCCTTAATAGGCCTTTCTTAAATAGGCTTTTCGTAAATGAAAACTGATGATGTTACAAACTTGTCAATACATCATCAACAATTACCATTTGCTAACAACGGTCAAGGAAAACGTCGTAATGAAACCTGCACATCGAGATAACCGATGTGTCAAACCTGCCAATTACAATGCCGGAATTATGTCAGGCACAACGCTGATTTTCAGTGCAAACCTTTCTATTAGCGTAAGACCAAAACGACCTAATTTTGTTAAATAATAAATAATAATAATAATTATTAAAACTTTTCTACCTGTGTAATATTTAATTTGATAAATAATTATGTAGTTGAAGTATGTCTGTTTAAGTTCTACCTAATGACATGCATGCATGCATCCGTGCAGGAACTAAACAACCCACAGCCAGGTGGTAGGGCATTTGCCCGACTGGATGGCTACCACCCCTGGTCTAAAGTATGTCGCCATAGAAAGCTTGAGTTGTGTTACGGCATTAGTGGCCAGATTCCAGTCTCCCTTCAAAGAGCAGCAGCGCATTTGTAGCACCTTTGGTGTTGCAAATGTCCATAGCTGATGGTTACCGCTTTCCATCAAGTGGGCCGTCTGCCTGTCTGCTGAACTATTGCGATAAAAATAAAATATGCACCACCTACACCCCAAGTTGAAGTGGCAGTGAGCCGGTCACGTCACGTAGGACGCCCTCCAGCACGATGGACCGGTGACCTGTGCAAGGTCGCCACTAGGCGCTGGATGAGGAAGTCAGAGGACAGGGATGAGTGGCACTGACTTGGGGAGGCCTACGTCCAGCAGCGGACTGCGAATGGCTGACGACGACCTACATCGCCAGATTAGGTGAAATTATTTCTTAAGTTAGCTTCAAGCGATAAGGCCGCCTATTGTTTCTGCCATGACAATATTGTAATAGTGCATTTTTGTAATTGTATATTTGGTGACCAATAAAGTGTTTTCTATTTTCTATTATATTTATATAAATCTTATACAAACATAAAGCA
The DNA here is from genome assembly GCA_039645545.1 of Dendrolimus houi. Classification (NCBI taxonomy): domain Eukaryota; kingdom Metazoa; phylum Arthropoda; class Insecta; order Lepidoptera; family Lasiocampidae; genus Dendrolimus; species Dendrolimus houi. The sequence continues at coordinate 680,607 of CM077137.1, read as the reverse complement.
AACTCAAGTCCGAAGTTACACTAAATGTTGAGTGACACTTTTTGTCTGTTTATCACAAGATTCGATTTTAATTTACACCGTGGGCCCAAACATCAATAAATAAGATAGTGTATAATAAACTGGGTCTGAACGGCCGTCGGTTTGTTGTAATGTTGCAACAAAATAAAGACATCAAGCGCTTGAAACAAAGAATCGTAAACACAAATCATTCGCGACGAACCATTGATTGATTTTTATGTTCGGTGTTTGGGTCGGCTTTAGTTTCTATTCGGGTGTTAGTTGACCCACGTGAATGCGTCTGCATTAGAGACAGATGAAAAATCGGCTAAGTGCGTATCAGTCAGTACTTTGTCTCGTGAAAGGGCAGCGGGTAGTCAAATCATTTATATAGTTTCATATAATCTATTAAATTTTGGCATTATTACACGAGTATTACTACAACTATAGTTTCATGATATCTCCTATAAGTACATATATATTTGCTATCATATAAACACAACTGAGTTATTTTTTTATCATCATACGAAAGTCACAGACTCATAGATTTTGTACGAGCGTACAAATTACTCCTTTTACTTCTACCAGCGACATTATAACGTAAAGTAATACAATCGAATAGCGCATTATTATTGTTTAAACTGTATTAAACAATATTTCTATCTATACTATTATTATAAAGAGGAAAGATTTATATGTTTGTAACGAATCAACTCAAAAACTACTGGACCGATTTCAAAAATTCTCTCACCATTCGAATGCTACATTATCCCTAATTAATGTTAGCTATATAAAAATTAGGGATCCTTACTAAAATTTAAATAATGTAACCCATTAATCTAAAGAAAATACTTGGCGCTGGAATCGGCTTCTACGATTTTGATTAAATTTTATGTGTGTTTGAGTGGGTCCCTGGGTGGATTAGATGCACAAGTAGATCCGGTAGGTGGCGCTGGAGTCGGGTTCTAGATTTTTAGTTATTCAGGGCAGGACAACTGTCTCTGTCAACGTTAGTCTCTGATATTTTAAAAGTAAGCTGTTATTTTAATGTCTTTTCATCAGACGTCCGATCACTACGGCGGCCGTTTGCAAATGATCGGCAAACGCGCTGCTCCCAGTCGAGGCCCCGTGTTCCCCTCCGCGCATACCTCGCCTCAGCTCACCGCGACACGTGTAACCGTTCGAATGTGATTATTATTATTAAATGTTATATTTTGTTTAGCAGCTAAATGTGTGATGTAATATAAAATATTAATCGGTATTTTTACCAAATAAATATGCATTCCTGAACTGCAATTTAAACACACAACAGTATTTCATTTCCACCTGAAGACTTCCAAAATATAAAGCTGAAAAGTTTGTTTGTTTGCTTGAACGCGCTAATCTCAGGAACTACTGGTCTGATTTGAAAAATTATTTCAGTGTTAGATAGCCCATTTATTGAGGAAAGCTACTATAGGCTATATATTATCACGCTAAGACCAATAGGAGCGGTGCACCAATGAAGAATGTTTCAAAATCGGGGGTTTCTTTTAGCTTACTTTTTTTAAATCTATTCCACGCGGATGAAGTCGCGGGCAGAAGTTAGTTTATTATAAGCCAACCAATCATGTTCAAACCATTTATAGTTGAATGTGTCACTTTTGTTAACTACCTTAATTTTTCAAAAATTTCACTCCATAATCAGAAGTTTGAGGGACAACTCACTTTTTGCGACTTCAGCAGTGAATGCATTGTCACCTTTTCTCCTTGTTCCGTTTATTTTTCAAAATTGCTGCGGTACACTAAAACATATATTGCACACTTTCCGAATGCCCAGTACATTACAATGTTACTTTGTTTGCTTTGTATATTATGTTTGTTCCTTACTTTCAAATAAAATTTAAAAATAATCAGGTTAGTGAGAATTTTATTTTTCAATAGTTCATCCCCGATGTTCTTCGGGGCCTAGATCTTCATTTCCTATTTATTCGCATACTATTTTTTATTTCAACCCGGGGGGTCGATATCGAACACTTTGGGAATCCCTGACCTAGACGATGGCCGCCACGAGGGCCCTAGAAAACATCGATTACCATTACCTAGATCTGCAACACCATATGCCTCTAGGTACGGTCTGCTTTCCATTCGGGCCAGCGCTATCATATTGTGGTTCAAGCCATCGTTTTGTTCTACTAATGAACTCCAAGAACCTTAATAAAACGAGACCTGAACTGATCGAAGAGTTGTAAAAACAAATATAGCATTCGTTATTTAGTATTAGAATGGCTTGATTGACCACACACCGGAAGAGTGTATTCTGGAAGTGTGCGGACATAATAGAAATAAAGAAAGAAAAAAACGTTTATTTGGTCGCCACATGACAATTTCAGAACAGTATACTAACTTCAAAATATTATATAATATATAATATAGTTTATGGTATCATTTTTGCCGTTGTTTGTGTTTTATCACAGAATCACAGTTGGGGAACTGGAATTCGAGTTTCGAGGCACATCCTTAAGCGCATTGGCAGCATCTTTAGTGTTGCATATGTCCATAGATGATGGTAACCGCTTTCCATCAGCTAGGCCGTCAATCTACCCTATATTGTATTATATATAATTACAGATATCTTACACCTATTTTTAAATTGTGACTTAAAATTGAAATCTCTTATATTAAAATTTGATATAGTACCTAAATATTTTAGATTGTATATATTGAATTTGTTAGTCTATTTATATCAAATTTATTTGAGTTTAACTTAAAATCTAAATGTTTTGGTATCAATATAATTTAAAATGTAAAATTAGCGCATATATTGAAATATATGTACGACCATAGGTCAGATACGGTGATTTTTGCCAACTATTGTCGACAAACCACTACCTGTATCTCAGCAAATAAAGATTCATTCATTCATTCATACCTACTATACTCATGCAATTAAAAATATAATAAAAAAGTATTCTGTAGTGACATTTATAAAATTATTCCTACAAAATAATAGAATAAGCACCCAATCGGCATGATTGTGAAATAATTCAAAACACATTTACACCGGCCGGTGAGTGATTCACGTGTGTCGGGATTTACTGCGTCCGTCCGTCTGTCTGTTTGATTTATACGTCATCGCCCACGGTGCGAGTCGCGCGGTAATTAATAACGTTAGCTTTATTGTCGAACGGTATCAGAATAAGGTCATAGTATAAGGGCTGGGGTACCTATACAAATTGAAGTATATTTTTGTTTATCTATAATAATATTCCTACAATTATCCGTGCAGGAACGGAGAAATAATAAAAATTCCTGTGGCTGGGAGGCCTGTCATAAGAAGCGACAAATCAACCCACAGCCAGGTGGTAGGCCATTTACCCATCTGGATGGCTACCACCCCTGATCTAGAGCATGCCGCCATAACGACCTTAAATTGTGGTCTGGTTCTAGCCCCATCTACGAGTCCAGCAGCACATTGTTAGCAACTGTAGTGTTGCAAATGTTCATAAGCGACGGTAACCACTTTCCATCACAGTTGGGCCGTCAGCCTGTTTGCTGTACTCAAGCAATAAAAAAAAATATAAATCTCTATAAATGCCGCGTCTGTAAATTGAAGCTATTAAAAAAAACAACAGTAATACACTATATAAACGATGGAGAACACGATGCATTTTTAATTTTATTTCTTGTCCTGTTCGTTCGGGATTCACGTAAAAACTACTGGGCCGATTTCGATGCGGTTTTCGCTGACCGACAGCAAATTCTTAGACTTAAAAGCTGCGCTACTTTTTATCCTGGGAATTTTTCCGGGAATGATTTAAAATGGCCGCTGGATTTAAAAAATAGAATTCCGATGAAAATTTTCATTGATCGATAGCAAATTTTATGTAATAAGTGTGCGATATATTTCATTCCGGAAATCCCGCGGAAATTATCCCGGGAGCGGTTTGTAGTTGTTCGGGTGCATAAAAGTTAGCTAATTCCGACAGTTTTCACTGAGATGATAAATAAAATAAATAAATAAATCGGCATACAAACACACACTGTATATCCCCAAATTAAGTAAGTTACGCTTGTATTATGGTTAATATACAACGGACCATTCTGGGACCGATTCCAGACACCCAGACCGTAGTAAATAACGGAGAAAATACGTTTCAGAAATTTACTATACCAGGAATCGAACCCGGAGCCTCTGCGTTGCAGTGAGGTTAGCCGGCAAAGGCTTAGCCCGCTCAACCACAGAGGCCATCAATATGATAGCTTACATTCTTTTTTAAATTCTGCGGTACTTTATGCCATGGGAATCCCGCCTGAATTTGTAGCCAAGCGTAGATGAAAGGTCTAGGACCAGGTCGAGTAACAAGGCAAGGCATTGGCGGGACGGTCAGGGCACCGGCAGGGTACAGAGGCAGCGTAGAAGGACTAGATGGGCCTGTCTGTCTGCGAGGCAGCGTCGAAGACTCGGAGCGGCAGCTCTTCGGTTAAGAAGACCTTAAGTTCCTGCTTCGGATGACAGGATTATATGAAAGAGGAGTTGCCTGTAGAGAGAGAGATAGATATTAGCACTTACTTGGAGGATTACTCCTGCCAAATACTATTTTTGGAAATTTTCGAATATAGGATCACAACCTAAGAATATTTAAGAGAATGTTATGCGACCTACAATAAAATCACAATTAAAAAGAAAATAAAGAATAAATTAGACACATTGTCATATTTCTGAATGACAATTCCAAATAATTAATTTATTATAAACTTCGTATTGTCAACAAAGTAAAGTAACAAATTAAGGGAAAATCAAGTTCATATTAATTAGAAAATTCAAGCTCGTGTTCCCATACCCGAATTAGAAAGATCAGAGAAGTTAGGTTTTTTTAAACAAACATAAAAATGAAGGGATTTGGATAGAAAACGTAAGTAATTAAAGGCTACGTACCATAAGCAACGAAATAAATAGAAGGCAAAGCCACAAACTCCCTTTGTTTTACACTATGCTTTGAGAAACCCAAACATATCTTTCAATTTTACGGCGGTCCCCCAAAAAGCCTCCAACAAAGAAACCAACACAAATCACGGTCCATACAAGGCTTACAAATCAGGCACAGAATCGCGTAACACACTCACCCCATGCTTTAAAATAGAGTCATAAATAAAAGGTAGACACCGCACCTTATCGCCCGCAACAAATGAAAGAAACACCCCCCACTTTTCAATCCCTAACTCCATTTTCCACCCACATTTCGCCCAGTTATTTTGCATTCGGCGGAACGAAACCGCGAGTATTGAGTAGCTAGAAATACATGCATTTGAAAATACACCTTATAATGTACTGTTGGAGTTATATTTTTCAATACAGAACAATTTCTGTAGATGATTGATTATTTAAAAATATGCCTTATATAGTATTGTTAAAGTTATTTTTTCATTAAAGCGTGGTAGAGCTATGCTGGAATGACATCTCGATTACAGCTCCTAGGGCCAGCTTGATCGGTTTGATACTACGCTTTGGCAGAATATCGACGTGAAACGGTTAAGGGCCTTTTACATGAAGAGTTTCTTGACTCCAAGATACGATTGTAGAAAAAAAAACATGTAAACTAAACGATTGTTACATTTATTTAGTTGCATAGTTGTTCTTGTCATGTTGCTTTTTAACTGACTAACTAACTCTGTTGGCTCTGCGACCCAAAATGTGTCTTGGCCTCCGAGACGAGAACACGCCACTTGCTTCTGTCCTGTGCGATCTCTTGCCAGTTATTGGCTTGAAGCTCACACAGGTCAGCCTCCATTCTGTCCCTCCACCGATACTTGGGGCTACCGACTAGACGTCGCCCATCCGATAGTCCCAAAAAGGCCCTCTGCACGCTTCGATCCTCTCCCATCCGTTCCACGTGACCGACCCAACGGAGGCGATGAGATTGTATCTCCTATTATGTTAGGCTCGGCCACAAGATTTTCAATTTCAACATTGGTTCGGTTCGGCTGACATCGCCCCTCCTTGTTGGGCCCAAAATCTTACGAAGAACCTTTCTTTCAGTCACTAACAGCTGGTTTTCTGCCTTTCGGCTGCGCAACCGTACATCGGGATGGGCCGTATAACGTTGTTTTTTAAGGTTAATTAATTTATTTTGTAATGTATCCTCTTATTTCTAAACGATACAATCGGCCATTTACTTAATTGACTAATAATATTATTTTATTTATTTATTCTGTGATTAGCGCCTGTTTTGTATAGTAGTTCTCTATAATTTTCCATAATTTTATGTAGCAATATCTACTTCTAATATGATGTGGTAATTAATTCAAAATCTCTCAATTGTATATAGACAGTGTTCACTATATTTTATTTTCATGTTGGCAGACGCGACAGATTTTTACTGTGTTAGATTTGTTGTATTACATGTAAGACATTAAATATAATATTTTATATAAAAATATTATCTAATATTTCCAAATAATTAAATAAAAAATTCTTGTCATTCATAACCTTTTTAATTAAAATAGTTTATCAATGACTTCAATCCACTATCGGTTGTGCCAATTTGCTAAATTTCTTATACTGTAAAGTTGTTGGAAGGATGGCGAGGTGTTCTAAATATGTCTGCCAAATGTGGAGAGTCAGTCAGTATATGAAATGTATTTAAACAGTAAGGTTCTCTGATCATGACTATAGTGACCAGTCGCTGTTCTTTTATTACCATAAAACCCTTCTGAGTTGTTGCAAGTATTACACGATATCGTATGTAGAAGGGCCAGAAGATAATCGCCTATTTATTGAACACTGACGTCTCTGTGTAAACAAAATACAAAATACCGCTCATCACCGAGCTCGAAAGGCAAGTCTCGCATTTAAATCGATTCAGACTAATTTGTACGATACTCGCATGAACTTGTTAAGATGTCACACGAGTCCTAGTTTACATAACTAGAGAAATCGTAGGCAAATATCTCAATGCGATTTGTGTAGTAGTGTAAACAAAACTCTTGTTGATAATTTACCTTATGATTATCGTGTGAAACACTCGTAGGCGAATTTATGTTAATTGTTGTGAATTTGCGATTATTGCCTAAAGAGTATCGTCTACGAAAATAGTATACGATTTTCGCCCTAAAACGTGCGATAATCTTGCTCCATGTAAATCGCCCTTTAACCTTGATTTCTATTGCGTGCGATGAATGAGATGATATGTTGATGAGTGAGAGTTACAATGTCTCACTTCCCCCTCTCCCTACACAACCTTACCTATCTGAAAGAAAGAAACAGCTCACGTAATTACAATCCTTCTACATTATTATATGTGTAGCATATTTTGATGTAAAGGTACACCAAAAAATAGATGGATGGATTGTGTGAAGGATGATGATATTTGTGGTGTGATATAGGATCTGTCAGAATAGACGAGTGTGGAAGGAAAAGATTATTGTGCCGACCTCAATTAATTGGAATATGGTGAATGAAAAGAGAGCACATTTTGAGAATTTGTACACCGCATTTTCAGCGAACAAGGTTTGCACTCAGCGTATTACTGTGCCGGAATTATATCCAACACAACGCTGATTTTCAGTACAAACCTTCGTTTTAACGTAAGACCAAAACGACCCAATTTTGTTAAATAATTCTACTTTTGTAATATTTAATTAGTAAATCAAATAAATCCAACAACAAAATACTTTGTTACTTTAAATAATAAAACTACGTTTTAACGGTTTTAAGCGCGCTAATTTATTTGATTTTTATTACTCCGACGTTTCGGCCATTTTTCGGTGGTCGTGATCACGGCAGACAAAGTTAGCAAGTGTCAATCAATGAGCAATGTTAAAGTTTTATTTTGCCTACCACCAATTTGTTTATTTTAATTATTTAGATTTAATTTTGTTTATGGTTATTATTATATGGGAGCCGAATCTAATTTACCACCGCTTCGCAACATGTTGTGTCTGGAAGAGAAGAAGCGTAGAAGAAGAATAAAGATCAAATAAATTACCGCACTTAAACCGTTAAAACGTAGTTTTATTATGTATGCAAGTCGCGGAAAATTAAAAAAATTGCCTTTGTTACTTTAAAATTAAAATAAAGGGCATTTCACGTGAAACCAACTGGGTAAAGTTTTCGGTATCAATTATATTGGAATATGTTATATCTGTACACACCCACAACACAGATACAACATTTTTACAGTGGAAAGCCTGGTTCATAAGATATGGGTCTTTGAAGATTTGAGAAACCGTGGGGTATGTACCTATTTCATAGGTCATAATTTAGGTTTAAACTGGTATATGAAAATAAATAAACCATTTTATTTTACACTTCCTTTAATGGTCTTTTAAGCCTCATAATTGGATTTCAAAAATATAAAAAAAATAACTACAAAAGAATGAAAAATATTATATTTTGTTGTTCTTGACAAAGTTCGGCATAATTATTTTTTAATTATAAAAGGCCTGATTATTGTGTTTAAACTGACTTGTCTGTTTGTTCGGGATTCACGTAAAAACTACTGGGCCGATTTCGATGCGATTTACGTTGATCAACAGCAAATTTTTAGACTTAGTCTTCGCTACGTTTTATCTTAAATAATAAATAATATAAATAATAATAAATAGGAAATTTTATGCAAATTTAAAATATGTGATATTTTTTTGTCCCAGAAGCGGTTTGTAATTGTTCGGGGGCATAAAAATTAGCTTACTCCGACACAATTTTCACTAAAACGATAAACGATAGCTTGCTTTCTTTTCTAATACTGCGGTAATTTGTGTCCCGGGAATCTCGCGGGAATTTCAAGTCGAGCGTGGACGAAGTCGCGGGCATATCCTACTTTGTAAATAAAAATGGTTTTTACCTTCAAAGTTCTAATTAGTGTTATATACAAATATTTAGATAGTTTCGTAAGGAGCTTTATCAAATTGATAATAAAGTTCATTTTACTTTATCAGTAAAATTATCCCCTAATACAAAAAGATGTCTATTTAAAAACAACCTTATCATAATAAACTTACAGTCCTTTTCAATTTGTGAAGCAAAACCTTATCCCTTGTATATTGTAACCGTAAAAAAGTTTGATGAAGACTCGATCTTGTTGTATTACGTTTAGGTTGTTTTTAGTATGTACTTGAACAAGTTTTCCGCGGTATCCATGACAACGGGAAAATCGTGATATTTGCCTCCTCCTTCGATTACTTTTGATACAGGGGGATCCAATATAAATTGGAGTAGGGTGTTTCAAATGTTTTCATGACAGTATCAGAGTGGCTGTAAAATGTTTCATGCGGTTTTATTATACGTTTTTTTTGGCAGTGATTTTTTGTATATTGGTGGCGTTAGTGTAGCACCTTGTAAGTACATTTTTAGAAATTACTAGGTTCTAGGTTACTAGGTACTAGATACAAGGTTCCGATAGACGATGTCCTGCTCTGAAAAAATAAAATCTGGAACTCGATTCCTGCGCCACCTACCAGGTCTTATTGTTAATCTAAACCATCCCTGGACCCATTCAAACACTATTTTTTTCACCTTGTGTTACATTATTGCAGTTTTAGTAGGGATCCCCAATTTTTGCTAGTAATAAATATAGTCTATGTTAATCTGGGATAATGTAGTATTCTAATGGTGAAAGAATTTTTGAAATCGGTCCAGTAGTTTTTGAGTTTATTCGTTACAAACGTACAAAAATACATATCTTTCCTCTTTATAATCTTAGTATAGACCAGCTAACACGTGCCCATTTCGTTGGGCGTAATTAAAAAATACACACTCACGCATATCAAGGTTTAATTAAGCTTTGTAACCTTTTATTAATTCATAAACGCAGAAAACACTCTTAGTGCCTCGTACGAGGATGTGCGCAATTCTTGCGTGGGACGTTATTGCTGTTACATATTTGACAGGCGTCCCCGTGTTCACTTTACGGGGGGTCATTAATTTAAATATTATTGTTACATGCCATCAAAGATAAACGCACGGCTGCCTGTTGTAAGCGCAGTTTATTGTCTTCCCGGATTTAGGAATTCTTTTGTGTTTTGAATTTGTAATTAAGAAAAACATGCTATTGTTTTTCTACTTGTTTTATAACCATCATTAACGTCGAACTAATCCTTATTGTTATTGTTTTCGACTTTGTGGCCGTTCACAGGTGTGTAAATTACTATTTCTCGGAAACTCAGTGCGCGCGGCTAATTTCTTTGTACTGTGTAGTGAGTATAAGACAATGCCCGAATGCAGGGGTGGGCAGTCAAGCGACGACTACGAGACGAATAAGACGTTTCTAGTACTCTCGATTAGCGATATAGACGACGGACTTTGCGCTTGTCAAATTGTATTGAATCGTGCAGTGTGAACTGGTTGCATCCAGTTTTATTTGTATTTGTCTTATACGTGTTTGTACAGTTCTAATAAATTCTATAGTAGTTTCAACGGTATTTTTAATTGGAGTCCTGTAGCTCGTAACATTATTAATCACAATCAAATATAGCCTATATCCCTCGGGAATAACGTAGTTTTCTACTGGTAAAAGAATTTTCAAAATCATTTAGTAGTGCCGAAGACTATTCCGAACGTGCAAACTCACAAACTTACCTCTTTATAATATTAGTATAGGTTTTTTTGACAAAATTATAGTAATGTTTGGTAATAATTTGACGTAAAAAATTATGTCACCAAAAAATGTAGTAACAAGGTCCTGCACTGAAACTTTCTCCATCTGGGATAATGTTAAAGTTATTGATTCACGCAGATGTAGTTATGGCTTTAATGCGTTATTTGTGATGCGACAGCGACATTGTTATTAATTGTTAATGACGTTAAACATTGACAGATAACGTATGTATGTATATACACTAATATAGCTTATCATTAACGGCGTTATTTTTAATGCTATAGACAAGACGCATAATGGCAACAGACATTAACAGTAATATTATCCCATATCCCACATGTAGTAGGGACATTAGTAAAACAGGTTGCTGGATTTTATATGACATGTAGACAAAATAGATGTAGGTATTGTTATGTTGAATTTTTATGAAAGAATACATCGAGATCACCAATGTGTCGAACCCGCCAATCCGTCTTGGACAAGAGTGGTGGGTATACATCCAGTTTTCCTCATAAATGGAAAACTTGAGCCCAGCAGTGGGACGTGTTTGGGCTATAATACTATGTATGTTACTACAGCCTACTCTCGATAATTTGCCACTCGCTAATTCGAATCTCTCGATAATTTGATTTTTTTCCGATCCCTTGAAAAATATTCGTTAAATTGAATAAAATCAATGTTAATTGGTCCCTTCGGTAATTTGAAGTTGAAGGAATAATATCTTGCTCGCAAACATGCGATAATTTGAAGACCGGGCTTTCCTACTCTCTATAATTTGAAGCGTTTATCATGCACATACTCGTCGTTAGTTTACATACATGTACAGACCTGTCAATTGTTTACATAAATGAGATATGAGTAAGTTCGCATTCCAGTCTTCTTTCAAACGTTAATGAGTCGTGTTAATGTTTAATTTGTGCTATTAAAATGAATCCAAGAAAGAACAAATGTCTTTCCATAAGTTCCATAAGTAAACGCTTATTATTTTGAACTCTAAACAATTTGAAATTTATCTCTGGGCCCTTGAGTTTCAAATTATCGAGAGTCGACTGTAATTTTTGTAGTCTTTTTAGAGTTTGTTGTAAATTACATAAATGAATTTTTCGTTGCTTAGGTACTATGGTCTGGGTGTTTGAGATCAGTTCCAGGGTTGTATATTGTACACATAACAGAAATGTAACCTGCTTAGCTTGGGGATTTAAAATGTGTGTGTTTGTCTGTTTATTATTTATTAATTATCCAATTTTGTTTACCTTTACTCTTATATAAATTTTCCAGTACAAAACATTATTTTCACGTGATGTAGTAGTAGGTACTTAGAAATGTATATATGTACCTATAATTTTTCTTTACCTACGTGTATATGTCACTGAACTCCTAAACTGCTGGACCGATTTTGATACTTTTTGTATTTGAATGGATTACGAGAGATTTAGATTCAGAATTGGATCCGGTAGGTGGCACTGGAATCGAGTACAAATTTTTTTGGAGTTTATTCCCTAAGTATGCATTTTCATAAAAGGCAATGGAAATTTTATGAGTGCAATTTTTGAGTGTGAACTCCAAAGATTTACGTTTTTTAAATTTAAACCTCAACTATTAGAGCGAATAAAAATAAACAAATCGGTCAAGGCCTTTTTAATTATTATATTTTTCAAGCCAGGACAACGTCTGTCAAACCCACTTGTAAACATATAAAATTAATAATGAATACTTACTCAGTAACGGGAATAAAATAAATCAAGAGTATACTATAAATTTCATAAATTAATTTTTCGTTGTTTAGGTACTATGGTCTGGGTGTTTCGGATCAGTTCCAGGGTTGTATATAACAAAACAAAAGTGTAACTTGGTTAACTTATGGACTTAAAATGTGTGTGTTTGTCTGTCTACTACTATTAGATATCTCTTTTTTGTCTACTTTTACTCTTATATCAATATCTCTTATCTATATATATATATATATATATATATATATATATATTTACATTTATCTATCTATGTATTTTGTTTAGATTTATTTTATTTATTATGTATGTATGGGTGTGTGTAAGTATATAATTATTTTCACTTGTGTATATGTTTATTGCATTTTTAAACTTTGGTTCGCCCCTTAGCTTAAAAATGAACTCAGAAAAATCTGTTATTAGCCCTACATTATAAGTAATTTTTGTTGTTGCTTGTATGTTGATATGCGCTGTTGGTTTTTTTCAATAAATAAACAGCAATAAAATTAATAATGAATAATTAAGTAACAGGAATAAAATAAATATTGTAAATTAAAACTTCAAATAATATTTTCACTAACTGTTTATTCAACCACATTTTCAAGTAGTCGTCAACGTTTACTATACGGTATACGCACAGATTAAAGGAGTCACTTTGTTTTACATTATACGTATGTTGATATATTGCTTTTTAATTTGGTGGATTTATACAAACAAGCAGTACTGTCAGTTTCCGGTGATCACGCTTTTGATTGAAGCTCATTTTATATTGATTCTATTTATAATTATTTCGTAACTTGATTCTGTCAGAAAATGCTGATAACTTGTTGTTTATTTTATATTTAAATGTTGTTTATATTTAAAAATAGGGTAGCGGACAGTATAATAAGATGAGATATTTATCATCTTACAAACCGTCGTCTTCTCATAGATGTTGTAAAAGCATATATACTTATGAAGCAGCGACGAGCACTTTACACAACTCAATGCCCCATTTAAAATTTTTACCTACCTAAATTTATTGGCACTTACGTTTTTTATTCGTACCTATATTATTATTACTGTATTTATACTATCTTTCACTCGGCGGCTTTTCACACGTATTGTATGAAATAGCAACTCATAACCCGATCGGGCATCGGCTTTTGTTTTAAAATATGGGGTTAAGATTTTAAAATTAAAAATGTAAATTGTAATAAAAAAATACATCGCGACTAGACATTGTAGGCTTTTTTCAACAGGCTTACCCTGGCCGAACTTCCACTCGATTGTTCTGAAGTCATAAGTATGTATAAGTAAAATAGCCCATTAATCATTGCTAGGAAAGTAATTAAAATATTTTTATCATATTTTAAGACTAAGATACTATTGTTACGACTTAGCCAAAATTCCACGAAGCACAACAACAAATGTTAATGAACACCTGCGGTCATATACCCCGAGTTTTATTATCGCCCGCATTTGCACTTCTTTTGTTTTCTTTGTATTTAATATTTGTAATTAGAAAAGCCGTCTATTGTGTATTGTAATCTGTTCTCGTAGGCAGTGGCCAGGTGTGATTCCGGGAAATCGGATGCGCGCGATAAGGTAGACATATTGCACCGTGCAGTATAAAACAATGCCCGAACGGAGAGGTGGACAGTCAAGCGACGATTACGATACCAGCAAGACGTGTGTACATTCGTTGAGCGATATAGTGACGGCCTTTGCGCGTGCTGTTAAACCGTGAAGTTTGTACTGGTTGTATCCAGTTATATTTGTACCTATGTTATACGTGTTTTTTATAGTTCTAATAAATCCTATAGTAATTCCAAACGGCATTTTAATTCGAGTCCCGTAACTCGTAACACTTATGGTATTTTAGCGCCCGTTCTTTCACATTAAAATAATTATGGAATTTATAGACCATCAAAATACGTAGACCGAGCCCTGAGCTCTCAGACTGAAGTCGGCTAAAGAAAGCTGATTTTGAAATAGGAAGTCGAAGTGCATTACGAGAACTTAGTATTACATTACTATTAACCATACAGATGCAAAACACGTGTATACTACATAAGTTTCCACACACAAGTTTGCAAAAATTGCTTCACTTCATTTGACGCTTTTGTTCAGGCAGGCTCCGTCTATACTTTTTTCCTTTAAGTTAGGAGGCTTAAAATATTTCATTATATTAACCCACGAGATGACTACATATTTTCGTAAAAGTTTTGTGTTAATTTTCACAAAATAATATTTTCTTGCTTAATAAGTCTTTCAGTAACATCTATATTTGTAAGTATTAAGCATTTTCTGACAAAACCTACATCATTACTGATGAATTAATGACTTAAACCCGATTAAAAATAATAGTTAAATTCGTTTAAATACTTATTATATACAACCATCATCTATTTAACAATGTACATATTGCATCGTGCGGTATATACTTACATAATACATTATAATACTCCTAGATTAATACTATTATATTTACAATATGTATTAAATCATTTAGAAAAACTGCATTTAGTTATAATTGTGACAAGAGACATATAAAACCCCATACAGGTAATCTCGATTTTCAATCAATGGTAAGGTAAAAATGTAAACCAGGGTTTGGAAACCGCTAAAAAATCGGTTACAACCAGTTTGACGTTTTTTAGCGGTGAAGCTTAAGGTTTTAGTGGTGAAGCCGTCAAAGTCTAACTCAAAAGTAGGACCGCAAGATTGTTAGTAGGGGAGCCCAAGATGCTAAATGTGGAGTTATTCGAGCGTCGCGGGGACCTTTTGGATTGGGAAGATTAGATGCTAAAATAAAAAAAAGGTTATAGATGTATAAAACAAAATTGTTACACAGGAATACTCAAGCGCGTCAGATATTTCAGGTTTATGTAACACTCTTTGTAAGGTTTACGCTCCGAATGAAATAGTTGACTAAAACCGGTTATAGCCGATCACAACCGGTTATTTTAAACATCTGTTCCAAACCTTGATGTAAACCAAAGATATGGCAAAATATAGAAACTCGATAATAGTTCATATTATATTTTATTTCACTATAGCGGTTTTTTCAAATAAAATTTTGAATACAACTAATAATAATTTGAATATATCTTAAATAAATAAAAGGGTGTGGGTTCGAATCCTGGTCGGAACGCATGCACCTCTTGGGCAGTTTCCGACCTAATGTCCAATTGTACATATTGATACAATTACCATGTGCTAACAACGGTGAAGGAAAACATCGTGGTGAAACCTGCACATCGAGATAACCGATATGTCAAATCTAGCAACACGCCTTAGACAAGCGTGACGAGTGTACTGTCCGTGCCCCTACAGTGAGAGGCCCGAACCCAACAGTGGGACCTTATATATGCATACATACATTTATATATATATATTTATTTATTTTTATTGCAGGAGTTCAGCAGACAGGCAGATGGCCCACTTGATGGAAAGTGGTTACAAAAGCGCTGCTGCTCTCTTAAAGGAGACTGGAACCTGGTCACTGATGCCGGAATACAACACAAGGTTGTTATGGCGGCATACTCTAGACCAGAGGTGGTCGCCATCTTGTCGAGCAAATACCCTACCACCTGGCTGTGGGTTGTTTAGTCGCCTCTTACGACAGGCCGCCCAGCCGCAGGAAATTGTATTCTAAATTGTATTATATAAATATATATATATATATAATATATAGCGATCAAATGGAGCCAACAGGTCACGTTATAGTATCCAAGGGATGGTGCAAGAGTACGGAAACGTCCACTAAGAAGATGAGAAGATGATCTTCGCCTGGCCCTGGGACCATATTGGACAAGAGTCCCGGCAGACAGAGAGCAATGAAAGCAGTTGGAGGAAGCCTATGACAAGCAGCCGGTGGACAAATCCCCCGACAATGGAAGGGGCCCGGTGAGTGAGGCCTACACCTACCAGGGCACGCGGAGCTTTGAAGCCCGCCGTCCCGTATGCCTGGCATAAGGCGCAGGACGGAACACCCAGGAGTTTTAGTGGGTCTCCCTAGCTGGGGAGTGGCAATATCATGGCACCAGTTCTAACTGGGCGCGCTAGTGCCACCCCCGATCTGGCGAATCCTACAAACGGGTCGCGAATTATCCCCCCAGCCTTCTGTGTCTGTCGCGGCTTAGTCCTCAAACAGATTTCCCCTGGCCATAAAAAAGGCCTATATCAAGCGACACACCGAGCTAAGAGATATTTTAAAAACCATAAGACCAAACAAAGAGGAACTAGCTCGGAACAAAAGGCTACATCATTATATATATTGTAAATGTGTATGTACATAATTGTATAAACACAGATATATTTTTAATCATAAAATTCAAAAGTTCCCACAGGATACACGATCGGTATATACGTGGACACAGTCACGGCGTAACGTATAACTATGGCTATAAATTATGGCATGATCTATATTATTTGGAGTATGATTGCATTTCTTGTATTAATTACTTAGCTACGCAAAATAATTGGCATCGGTGTATTCTAGATAAATATATTTTAAAAGTAACTTCACATTATTATGCAAAAACTATTATTAATAATTAATAAATTACTTATATCACATCACTACTTAATTTAATATTTACATATTACAAATTATATTATTTAATACTCTTGTAACCATTTAATTATGAACTATAAATTATGGCCGCTGCTTGTTTTACTTAGTAATTAGTGTTATAAATGTTAGATGAAGATTTACTCAAGGCCATGAGAATCTAAACAGATCTCATTATCATTGAAAAAAAATAGTTACTGGCATAAAATGCATTATACTGTATGGTCTTTTTGAATGTCAGAGTGACTGAAGTTTAATTTCCACAACCTATAAAGAGATGACATCTCATGACGTCAAACGATTTAGTTTTGAGTTGCTAGGAGAACTTAATCGTTTGGGGTCAGTTGAAGATCTACAACTTGGTTGACCTTATATAGATAATACATCTGACAAATATGTGCGGACTTAGTTCCTTCGCCTGCCATTGTGTCAAACTGAACAACAAAATTAGGTATACAAGGTCATATTTGATGCGAGTACCTATGTTTAATTATCTATGCCTGGCAGTATACATAGGCTACGTTCCAGAAGAGACTTACAACGACCACGTTCACCACCGCGATTTGTCTCTTTCCACTTGCTTGCGGGCGTTACAGTCATAAACTCTAGTGGAACAGATAATGGCGCGTCGATGTCATTAACGACGAAATACACAAAGGTCATTGGCTGATTTGAAAATCGCGCCTTTCTCAATGTCAACCCATAGAGAGAATTAATGCTCTGTGGTCAACGCTCACTTCGACCCGGCTTTTGACATGGGTCGTTGTGAGCGCTGTATGATCGAAAATAATGACGTCATTAGTGACGTTTTCGCCACGATCATAACGACCGCGGTCGCCATGTGGAACGGCAGACGAAGCATTTTGGGCATTGTGAGATTCTGAAGTAACGCACCCATAGTATATGATATAGAGTTCGCGCCACAAAAGAAGTCTCACGGAAAATAAAGGAACTAAAAGTGGCAGCTCCGCTATTTGATAGAATTTTGTTCTTCGTAATGTGGTCAGGAAATAAATTTACAGTTTTAATTATGGAATATTTTGTATTTATTATTCAGCAATTACCTTCATCGATTTACGGATTATCCAATAATTATTCTGGCAGGATTGTAGGAGTTCTTTTGTGCCGTGGACTATATATTTATATTGGTTTAAAGCCATAAACTCAAAAAAGTCTACATAGACACATTTCAGAAGAAAAAAAAATTACTCTTTAACACCCATTCAATTCGTACAGCAACCGGTAAATTAGGTCTACAACTGGTGGACTGATTGGTTGAAAATACAATGTAAACTCAATGTAACGTCACTCGATTTAACGACAAACTCCCTTAACCGTCGAAATCATTTGGCTTTGGTTGGTTTAGCTCGTCTTCCATACAATGATATACTCTATATAGCATTACACCCACTCTCAATAACGATAACAATCAAGTAATAAAACGTACCTTTTAAGTTGCCAATAATTAGTAATAACTGCGAAGCTATGTACGTTTTTTTATCGCTTTATTATTCTAGCCCGTAATATACTCGACTGTTGGCATCATGCACACCGAAATTTCTAGGTACTTCCTTTTTCACCAATATGGCTCAATATCGCAAGATATGAATAAAATAAGTAAAGAAAAATACAACAAAATTATTAGTGCAGCAAAAGTCGTCACACAAAAATAACAGACTTCTCTCCATTTAACGACGACTCTCTATACAGCCATAGAATGCACACTCCCTTCAGTGTCGTTATATAGAGTTTACACTGTATATGTAGTCATTATAAACAGTACTAATGCATTTTCAAAAATGATAATAGGCAAAATTAATAGGCTGCCCATCTTCACTCTTAGTGTTATCAGAATGTTCGCTATCGACAGATTCACTTGCATTTCCCTCTTCGTACTTCCCTCTCTGCCATTTAGAGAGGTCGCATGGACCCTCGCTCTCTCTAAAACCACTCATATCATACATATTATAATAATACCTATCATTATTAATTCTATAATTTACATTGTTCACTGGATACACTGGATGTCTAATTGATTCTTTAAAATTGACGCCATAATAGTCACTGGTAGCTGCGTTATCGTCATTACAAATGTCTATGTCATCACTTTTGTTCATTTCGTCACCTTTATTGATCATATCGTCACTTTTATTGTTCATATCATCATTGGTGCTGACGCAAGCGTTGCCGGCGTCTTGGGGATTTGATCACTGACGGTGATGCGGTAGATGATGAAGTTGTAGATCGAGTCTCGGTCGCTTTGCGTCGTCTTCATCACTACAATCGTTGTCGTGAGGTTCTTGATCGTCGCATTCATCGCCTAATTCCTCTTGTTTGCGTTTCGCTGTCGCCATTTCTGCTGCGTGCTTTTTCCTCCATTTTGTTCTTCTATTTTGGAACCATACCTGTGAAAGAATTTCAACTTTAGTAAATTTTGAATGTAACTTTGAAATACACGTACAGAAAGCGTTTTTGAACTTGGATAATAAAATATCAGATATACATATCACTTATTTGGAATTATGTCCATCAATATCAAAAAATAATATCTTTAAAACGTCAGCAATTTCGCTGTACAGTCGCCGTATGTAAAGGTTCGCCAGTTTTCAATTTGATGTATTTAACGTTCCGCGAGCACATGGTACCTTTTAAAACTAGGTCACAGAACAGACTATTTCACAAAAAAATATGTTTAACTGCTTGACTATAAGGTTTGAAATTACTCAGATCAAAATTGATTGATTTTGTATTTTGTCTAAGATTCTTTAGAGATGTAAATAAATACTTTTTTTCACAATATTTATTAATTTATTTATTATGTTACAAAGATCGCTATAATTACAGTTGTCATCAATACAATAGCATGATACACATAATATATTTATTTTATTGGTTTTAATATTTATGATAAGCTTAATGATTATATCGTCTTGGTTTCTGGTGATTAAAACCATTGTTAATCTCAGTGTCTGTCCTTGTCAACATTGCATTGTTCTTTTTTCACTATTTTATGAACGTAAAATTTACGAAAATGTTAGCAGTACTGTTTCTTGTTACTCGTGCAAGCAAAAGTCGAGTTTAACACGTTAAAAACGAACCTTTTCATACCGAGACTGTACATTGTTAAATTTTATTAATTATATTTAATCAATAAGTTTGTAATACTTAAATATTTAAAACATGGTAACATAATATTAATTTTAAATACAAACTTGGATGGAGAACACACTCTAATATGAGTAATATGTATATAAGAGTTTAAAGTGTGAAATTCGACAATCCAAATTCAAACAGCATAACAAAATGGCAGACTGTAACGCAAACATGGCGTCTGCTAACCTGAAATATAGGTTTGTTCTCACACCACTTAATGCTAGCGTTGTTTGTACAACACAAACCCAAATATAAAGAGAATGCAAACAATTTTCAGTATCATGTGAACCTAATCTCGGTCGACATCATAATGTCTCATTAAATTGTAACAAGAAACTTCTATCTCTCCCTTTTACTCATAGCGGCATTTGAGTACAAAGATAGAGACGGAGATAGTAGCCATGTTCAAAGGTAATTAAGGCTCGTTTTGCAAATTACACGGTACTTAACCAGCCATATAACTCTCATTAATCACGGACCCTGTGGATCTACTTTCTCTTCCACTCTTGTGGATTCAGGCGCCGTCTGTCTCTTTCTGTTGGGCTGGGTTGGACAAGAAAAGACTTTAATTAGGTCATAAATACATTTTCATGATTAGACTGTGAGCATCGTTTTCTACCGATAATTTTGGTTGTTTTAAGTGAACATCTGTTTCAGTCATTATAAAGGGATCGCAGAGATTGTTGTACACGGTTTAGTTTAGATTTTGATGTTGTTCGCTGGATAATGATGGTTACTTAATTTTACACGTTACTGGCTACACGCTATAATTATTTATTCTTTGTATAATACATATTTATTTTTACATCTACGTTTCTATTGAATTAACGTCAAATGTCCTCGCTTATGTCCGCATGGACCACCATCTGAAATAATTTTAATGTCAGTGTCTGTGGCCCAATTTGTCTTGTATATAGCGTTAAAAATAACGCCGTTAATTATTAGCTACATTAGTGTATATACATAAGTTATCTGTCAATGTTCAACGTCATTAATAATTGATAACAATGTCCCATCACAAATAATGCATTGTCCAAAATTATCTATGCCCTTATATGACCTTCTTCCCCCTGACCTTCCTCGTCCTATTAGTAATAACTTCGTACTAATTTTAGTATATAGTAAATATGTATATATCCTATCTAGATTTTTAACGCTTAATAGTATATTTTTATGAGTAGTTAGTGTGCCTAATATGACCGTTTGTTGTCTTGTCCTCAGGTTACCAGAACAAGAATACCGTCCATCAAAATTTATCTTTTTTAGCTTCCTATATTTAACACCTGTCGTTTTACTCTGACATTGGCAAAATCAATGCCAAAGGCGTTGGAGCCATTACCAACAAGAATAGAATAGAAATAATGCATTAAACCCAATAGGTACATCTGCGTGAAACGTTCATTAACATTAAAATTATCCCAGATGGAGCAGAAACGTTAAGGACATTCACAACACTAGACGTGTGACATCTAATACAAGTCTAGTGTCGATTCGAGTGACCTATTATTTGAATAATAGAATTTTGTCCACTATTTTCTTCACACAAAGTACAATTTGATATTTCTTGGGAATTATGAAATTTTCAGTCATATAAAAGAACCTTACGTTTATCTCCAATGTCTAAAGTACAGTTGCGGAATGAAAATGTTCGACGTCTTAAAATCGACTTTTGCTTGCACGAGTACAAGAAACAATACTGCCAACATTTTAATAACTGTTACGTTTATAAAATATAGAAACGTGAAAAAAGAAAATTGCAATGTTGACAATGACAGACACTGCGATTAACAATAAAAAATAAAGAGGGATCTATATACACTACGCTTAACATAAATATTAAAACCATCAAAAACGTCTTACATATCTAAACAATCTTAGCCAAGATAGAAAATCAAACAACTTTGATCTAAGTAATTTTAAACAGTTAAACATTTTATTTTCAAACAGTTAAACATAATTTTCTGTGGAACAGTCTGTTCTGTGACTTAGTTTGAAAAGGTATCATGTGCTCGCGGAACGTTAAATGGATCTATTTGAAAACTGGCGAATATTTTCATACCACGACTGTACCTACAGCGATCTGCGAACCAAATTTCAAGAAATCAAGTTCATAAATAAGACAATTAAGAGGAAACATAATGACATATACACTCATTCAACATAACTATTCGTATTGATGGATATTGTCTAATGACAACAAAATATGTAATAGAAATGTTGGCCCTCATAACATTTGAAATGTCACAGGAATGACATAAATCGCACGAAACTTACACTCTAATAAGTCATTAATGTAAAAGTAGAATGACAGTAGCAAAAGCCATGGAGTGAGGTCGTTTAACGAGACATTGTAAACACAGCCTTAATAACTTAAGGAAGAAACTTAATAGTGGCGAGAGCGGATGATTATGTTATAATAGTACCTATTATATTACACTATATAGGATACTAATGTATTAAAGAATATTTGAATGACAAAAATACATCTATATAGCAGCTCGCTCTAGCCTTTTACACTATCTTCTGTGTAATGTTTTATTTTCGCAAAATACAAGTATAAGGGATTTATGGAAATATATTGCAATATGAATTTTGTGTGTTTTGTCATTATTAGGACGTTAATATTTTCGTTTATTATTTTTTTGCCTTATTGAATATGAAGTAGCTAGTTATAATGTTTTTACTTATATGTATGATTTTCAAAAAATGTTCATCGGATTGAATAAAAATTTTCTCGTGCCATCGCGTATTGCAAGAACTACAATAATTAATTGCAAAATAAACACAGACGTCAAGCTTGTGTTATGGATTACCCATAACACAAGCTTGAAGTGTGTGCTTATGTACAACAGATGTGAAGCAGATTTCAGAAAACCAGTCCAAAAAGAGTGTAAATAAAGAAAAATTCATTAATAAACAAGTAAAATCTATTCGGAATCAGTATCTAGGACTGTTGCTTTTCATCGAACTAGGAAGATCAATAATAATAATTTCAGCAGACAAACACACACGTTGTACATATATCCCTAGCTAAGCAAATTACGATTGTGTAATAGATAATATACAATACCACTGTGCGACCGATTCCAGACACCCAGACCATATTTAATAATAGAAAAAAAAATGTTAGACTTGTTGCTGACGAATTTCTTGTCGCTTCTTCTCCTTTAAACAGCGATAATATGTTGTGAAGCGGTGTACATAGAATAGGAAGTGAGTAAATTTAAATTTTGACTTATATGTATGACCTTCAAAAGTGTTTTTATCCGTGTAGGAACGGAGAAATAATACAATTTCGTGCGGCCAGGCGGTCTGTCGTAAGAGGCGACAAAACAACCCACAGCCAAGTGGTAGGGTATTTGCCCGACTGGATGGCTACCACCCCTGGTCTTAAGTATGCCGCCATAACAACCTTGAGTTGTGTTCCGGCATTAGGTAGCCAGGTTCCAGTCTCCTTTAAGAGAGCAGCAGCGCAATTGTAGCACCTTTGGTTTTGCAAATGTTCATCGACGATGGTAACCGCTTTCCATCAAGTGGGCCGTCTGCCTGTCCGCTGAACTACTGAAATAAAAAAAATTAAAAAAGTGTTTACCAATGGAACTTATTTTGAATAAAACCTGTTGAATTGGAATTTGAAATAGAACGTTCATTTATAAAGTTTACCATGCCAGGAATCGAAGCTGGAGACCTCTGAAATGAATTCAATGAGCTTAACCCACTCAACTATAAAAGGACTTCAATCAATACTTCTATCTCTTCTGCTAAATGTTAGTAGCGTATAAATCCCCGCTAGTCGTCTCTCCCACACTAAGGCCCCACCTGAATATGGCTCGAAACAGGGCATTAGTGTTGTAACACGGCTCGTAACGATATTTTAATGGTTGCCGGCGACTTGGCGTGTTTATTAATTATAACCCGAAAAGCTCCTATAGCTGTAATATTATATGTTACTGCATCTGCCTTTATTGGTATACTGTGTGTCATATATTTAATGTATAATTTAAATCTTATCTTATACTAATACTAGCTGTACCTGGCAGACTTTGTGATGCCATTAAAAAATAAAAATCTAGAACCCGATTGCAGCGTCATCTACTGGGACCAAATGTTAATCTAAACTCGAATCAACTTGAACAAACAGAGTAGAAAATTATTAAAGTACTTATATCGCTATTAAAAAATAGGGGTTGGTGGTAGAAGGATGAAAATTTAGGATCGTATATATTTTTTTCAATGCTAAATCATAATAAAATATAAATATTTTTTTTTTTAAAAAAATAAAAATTATATTTAGGGGTGGGTCACCCTTATCATCTAGGGGTATGAAAAATAGATGTTGTCCGATTCTCAGACCTACCCGATATGCACACAAAATTTCATAGAAATCAGTTCAGCCGTTTTGGAGGAGTTTGGTAACTAACGCCGTGACAGGAGAATTTTATATATTAGATATAAAGCTGAACAGTTTATTTGTTTGATTGAACGCGCTAATCTCAGGAACTACTGGTCCGATTTGAAAAATTCTTTCAGTGTTAGATAGCCTATTTATTAAGGAAGACTATAAGCTATATATCATCACGCTGAGACCAATAGGAGCGGAGCACCAATGAAGAATGTTTCAAAATCGGGGGGGTTTTGAAAACAAATTCCACGTCAACGACGTTGCGGGCACAGCTAGTATACATAATAAATATAATAAGAATAATGCTTAAAAGGAGTCTCGAGGCTGATTTTGAAGAAAACTAAAATGATTATATTAATTTTTTGAAAAATCAATTACATATGTGGAACCAGCTTATTAAAAAAAAAATAACAGCCCGTAATATTACACCAGTAGACACGAGAGCTAACAAGAATCCTCTTTTCTGATCACGGGAGACAAAGAAGTCAAGGGTAAATAACTAATATTAAAGGTATTAATTATTTAGCCTATTCCCAACTTGTTGATTTTAATTATTTAATTTTTGTTTCTTTATAATATATAATAATATCAGCCCATAAATGTCCCACTGCTGGGCTTGGGCCTCCCATTACAGGGGGCACGGAGAGTAAGTAATACCCGCCACGCTTGTCGGTTATCTCGATGAGCAGGTTGCATCACGATGTTTTCCTTCACCGTTGTTAGCACGTGTTAATTGTAACAATATGCACAGTAGATCAGAAAACTGACTAAGTGGTGCATGAGTTCCGGCCAGGATCGAACCCGCGCCCTCTGAGTTTGAGACACGTGTGCTAGCCATTACACTACCACGACTATTTGTTTATTTAATTAATTTGGCAAACACATTAATTGTCATTCTTACAACATAAAATACATAATGTACATATCAGCTAAGTTTCCTCTAAACAAAGATTTATGCTTATTATTAACTCTAATTCACCACCACTTCGCAACATGTGGCTTGATGAGAAGAAGTGGCGCAAGGAACTTTTCAGCAATATGCCTAGCTATGATAATTTTATAAAATACTAGGATATGCCCGCGACTTCGTCCACGCTTGACTTCAAATTCCCGGGACACAAAGTACTAGAGCATTTAAAATATAATGTAAGCTTTCGTTTCAATGAAACCTGTGTCGGAATCGGCTAATTTTAATGTACCGGAACAACTTCAAACCGCTCCTAGGAAAATTCACGGGATAAAAGGTATCACACATATTATAACATAAAATTTTCTATCGATCAGTGAAAAACTCGCATTGGAATTCGATTTTTTTTGCAATCTGGCCTTTTTAAATCATTCCCAGAAAAATTGCCGCGGGATTCCCAGTATAAAAAGTAGCGCAGACTTTAAGTCTAAAAATTTGCTGTGGATGACCGAAAACCGCATCGAAATCGGCCTAGTAGTTTTTACGTGAATCCCGAACAAACAAACAGAAATAAATCTAAAAACAATGCATCATGTTGTCCATCGTTTATATAGTCTATTCCAGTCGTTTTTTTAATAGCTTCATTATACCGATACGGCATGTTTTGAGTTTTATAATATTATAGATAAATGGGCCCAGCAGATGTGCTCCTGCCTGCTTCCAATTATAAATTTAAACCAACCCGAGACCCACTCAACACACACACAAAAATTAATCAAAATCGGTCAAGTTTTTATGTTTAATTGTCAACGACCTACGCAAGGTTGCTAGTGCTGGATGAAGACAGCGGAGGAACGGCGGCATATGTGGCGCAAACATGGGAAGACTTACGTCCAATAGACGACTACGATTGACTGACCGCGATGCAAACAACCGACCGATCGTCTCCCTCATCAAAACTACCACACAAACATCCACAATGGTAACAATCTAACTTATTACTATATTTTTACGACAAGCTGTTTCACAACTTCATGCAGATATAAAAACAAGTCAACCAAAGTCGATACAGTTAGCGACAGCAGTAAAATAGCGTTTGTTGAACAAAACAAGACGACATATAGCGATGTATGGGGATTATCAATGGACCATTAGGTTTTATTGTAAAAAGTTGATGGGCTGGCAAAAGGTTTTGGCCCATGTTTTTGTACAGAGGACTTGAGTGGCGTATACACAGAACTACTTACTAAAAGACTAGGTCGACAAAAACTAAAATATTTTTGAAGTGATAACTTCTTATGGGAGGAGGCGCTTCGTTACGTAACGCGTTACGGCGCCAATCTGTCTGGCTTCCCTTTCTCTCACGCATACGGCAGCGATAGGTAGGCTCCTCCTCTCTCACTCTAACCCACGCACTATATAAATAAAATTTAAGTAGTAACCTAAGCTTTTCCCAATTTAAACAATTTTTTTTAACTACTCGAGTCTATTCTAATAAGGTTATTTTTTTAAATAAAATTCGTATATCCCAAGGAAAACTTTATATTACTAAGTTTAAAGTATCCTAAGTATTGACCCGGGATATAGGCTACGCTACTGTGTCGAATTTCATTTAAATCTGTTCAGTAGTTTGCACGTGATACTCTAACAGACAAGCAAAAATTATAAAAATTACATTTTCGAAATCTGCTGGTCCGAATTAGCCCCCCTGATTTTCTTTTCATTTTCAAATTCAATGTACAAACTCTACCCCTGTACAGAATTATAATGCTATAAATAGATAGATATATAAAGTAATCTCTTCCGGGCAACCTTTGGTTGGACAAGATCTAATTGCAAAGATAGCGGTCGGCGTGCAGTTGAACTATATAATAAGAATAAGACACAATTATTATATACATTTAGTAAAAAGCTGTCAATTTGACATTACAAACAGACGCTTTAATTTTATTTATGTGTATAGATAGCTATAAAAATATATACATTCTTGACTATGTGGATGCCTGCTATCTAAATATCACCCAAGAGCAACTCGTCAAATTTAAGCGTCTTCAAAATGTTTGTATTAGATTCATGTTTGGATTTAAAAAAATATGACCACATTTCTGAATATCCCAAAAAACTCAAGTGGCTGCGAATCTCACTTCGCCGGAATTCTCATCTTCTACATTAGTATATCGTACACTATTTATACCCTACACTCCTCCTTAACGTAAGGAAGGTTTCAATTTCCTTCATACATCACACACTTTCGATTTGCGCTCCTCTAATAACCTCCTGTTAGATGCACCTGCACATTATTCAACATTTTACTCCAAATCCTTCGCTGTGCAAGCTGTATGCCTTTGTAACTCTTTACCCGTAGATGTCAGAAAAGCGAAATCACTTGCGATATTTAAAAAACCTGTCAAAAGCCATTACCTTAGTTTATAATAAAATATATATTTTTCTATTTTTCTTAACTTAGCTGTATACTGTCCACATGGTACCGTTCTTCCGTGTTTATTTTACTTCTTTTAATTATACCTAGACATAAGTTGTTAAAACTGACCTCTTAGTCAGGTTGCCTGGAAGATATCGCTTTAAGTGGTAAGGCTATTCTGTTGTATTCTATGGAGGGGGGGGGGGGGGGCTTATTGTGGGGCAATCTATGGTACGGGGAAAACCCTTTTAAACTACCATAAACTAGAGATTGATTATGATTGTCTGTAGTTTGGTTAAGTGAAGTGTACGGTAAAGAGTGTTTTAGTCAGAAAATGGATACATTTTTTTTTTTACTGCCGCCCAACCTGTAACCAATGCCTTAAATTCGACTCTAGCTGTAGCCCTGCCTACAGAGTCATGTCTGTTGAAGAAATCGATAGATTTCGCACATCTGTCGGGACTGCATTCTATAGATATATTATACATAGTTAGATATATTGTAGATAGATTGCACTCCTCTATACAATCCTCTTATAAAGTTCTTCGAACAATAATCTAACCTTTCCTTTGTTGACGATCATGTACTTGCAAAACTTCGTCCTAACAGTAAATACAGAGGGTTCTTACAACAAACAAATTGACGTATGTTCAATATTATGTTTACGACGCGAACTGAACAAGTTTCCACCCCTTTACGCGCCGCCATCGACATCTATACTGTACTTATAATATTATTTTCCATTCTTCGTCCATGTTAGTTTTGTTCCATCTTACTATCCCTCGATTCAATTACTTAAGTGCTTCAATACGGAGTTGGGACTAGATACCTGTTCCTTTTTAACGCACATGTCTGTTATAAGTCTATCTCGTTTTGTCGAGCAGCTTGGGTAATTATGTGAGTAACTATTGTTTTTCAAAGAATCTTGTAATGGTTTGATGGAGTTGATGAGGGATTCAAGGAGTGTTTGTTATGGCGGCCATGTTGGATGGATTTGTTTTTTTTCATTTTGATATATTTTTCTTGAAAGTTTTATTAATTTTAAATTGTGACTTTGTATAAAAAGGAAGTAATTTTATACAATGTAGTTTGTTCTTTAACTTTATTACCAAAACACATAATTAAATTAAATAAAATGGATTTAATAGCTTGGTGTCTAGACCATTAAAGCCAGAAATAAATAACAATTTGCATACTTGCAAGTTTTTTTCTACTTTTTAATGACTTCGCAATGTTTAGTATTAAGCATTTAACTGGTTTTAAGAAACAATAAATTTTAAGTTTGGAGTTTATTGGCGGAAACTTGAAGGGTATTTATGATTTGATGTTATATTTTCGAAAAAACTTTAATGTTGTTTAAAAATTAACAGTAGGTAGTTATAAGCCACGCGCAGAAGGTTTGCCGATGACTACTTACTATTATTGTATATACTTATGTAAAGTATATACAATAATAAATTTATTGCAACAACTATTCATGTAACCTTTTTCGTCAACTCTACTGACCAGCAATGCGTGACATCATGAGGCTATCGGCAAACCTTCTGCGCACAGGTAGTATAAAGAGTGTTTATAATCAATAACTATTAGTTTGTGTTTAAAATGTCAACTGATTAGTGGAATATGTCTTTTCGAGTTTCCAGAAGAACTCCATCTGTTGGCGTTATTCAAAACTACAAATTTGGCTGAAGGCTGAAGCTTATTACAAAACTTAATACTCATAAATACCTATCTACTTGACATTGGTTAGATATACAGATCGTACATAGTCACGTTTAAAAAGAGGAAGAAATGTAATGATTCTTTTGATAAGGGTTTGTTTACAACAAAGTTCCTAATATAACAAGCTGTCAATATGTTAAAATAAATCAAGCGATTCATCTAAAAGGTAAAGCTCGACCCTTTAAACGTGACTCGAAAGCTAAATTGCAGTACAGTTTTCACAACAAACAAACATTTTTTCCAACCCTCCATTTCTCGGACATAATCAGGGCGAGCTAAGCAAGCCCTAACACTATCCCACATAAAGCATTTTTGTGGTACACTTTACTGAGAAACTATTACACTTTCTGATTTAGGCTTTGACATAGTAATTTCAATTTATTTCTGGAGCTGTAATCTATCATTTTATACAAATTATAAAACCAATAAGGCATGTGTACATATATAATATCAACTGGACTGTAACTACTAACGCCATCTGTTCAAAAACCGAAGAACTAATATCGATGTAAACAGAATGTTGTTTAGTTAAAAATACGCTGGATTTTTTGTTTAAGCACAAACAAATAATAAGTAATTAATTATCAATTATAAAATAAATGTGGTTGGATGCGTAACAATAGATTTTTTTATATCAAACCTAAACTTCGCGAGCCCTCCTAAAACAGTGATTTTTGCTAGTTAATATCTTACACATTTTAAGGTGCCAGCATAGTTTTAATCTATCCTTTAGATACACAGATGCATTGCCCTTTTCCCCTACATCTCTATTACCCACACTGACGCAAGCCATGTAAGTTTACACATCGAAAGTATGTAAAAAAAATCACTTCATTTGACGCTTTTGCTCGCGTAGGCGTAGAATTTTATTTTGTCTATTGTTTTTAAGTTAATTATAATTGTCAAAAATTTTCGGATTGAATAAAATGTTATAGTAATAATAATCTTTATTTGCCAGAACAAAAGTTCACTGTAACAACTTTTGTAGTACAAAAGTTGTTACAGTGAAAAGGTGATGTACATTCTACCATTTCATAGTGTTCAAAAAATAATAATAATTGCAAAATGAATTTAATATTTATCCGTCTTCTTTAACATACCTATATCTATATTTGTATTTATTTATATCTATATGTTACAACTGCTTTACCAAGTTATTTATTAATATTTAATTATTCTTAATATTATTATCCCTTTAATGTATATAATTATAATACCTATAATTTATTTTTAAATAATATGTATGTCAATCAACTAAATCTATATGTCATGTCAAATACGTATAAATTGTAAATTAAATTAATATTGTTAAATAAAAAATATGTATATGTAATGTTATATACATATGTGAAACGTGCCACAGTATTTTCTTAAGTTTTCACGACATAATAAAACTTAAAACAACTGCCAAACCTCAAGACACGATGAGCTCTTTTGCGTGCGCCTGAACAAAAACCAACTTGATTGACAATTTCTCTTTTTATTTTACCTGCCACCCTTTTTAACATTATACAAAAATATTACACCTGGGCATGTTGCTGAAGAGTTATGTCGGAGTAAAAATAAAATAAAATTCTGCGTTTAAAACCGTTAAAACGTAAAGACATGCCATATTTAGTTTTTAATATTTAATTACGAACACCTTAATAGTACCCACCGTAATATTTTTCATAAGTCAAACAACCAACAATACTAATTTGCTGATTCAACAAAATGCAAAGTACAGACAGACAACATCGTTAGCACGGAGCGGGGTGTCATTTGTCACGCGACTTATCACACCCTTTGCTCTAAATAGTCGCTGTGATTTGTCCGGAACGGATAGCGTGTGTACAAGCCTTAATGATCTCACGAAAAAGGATTCCTTCAACGAACTTTGACCTCTTTTCTATTAGTTACAGGCACGTTCTGCTATTTTAATATGATACAGCTAGCTGTAGACTCGTTCTTTTCACATAAATCACAAACATAAAGTATGTAACACAGATTAAAATCTATATCTATGGGCAGTCTGCCTGTTTGCCAGATTTGCGATAAAAAATAATACAAATGCTTTCTATATTACTATTATATGCAACACTAGGATATGCCCGTGACTTTGTCCACGCTTTACTTGAAATCCCTCCGAGATTCCCGGGACACAAAATATAGCAAAGTTTAAAAAATAATGTAAGCTTATGCACCCGAACAAGTAAAATCCTCTCCCGGGGCAAGTCCCGCGGGATTCCCGGGATAAAAATTTCACATTTTTTTTTTAATCTTCATGTATTTATTTATGAGGTTTTGTCAAAAAGAAAATGTCACCCCCGTTATTGCTCACAAAAATATATAAAAGGAACATTAATAAATAATTTGTACTACTTAAATTTAAACAAATGATTTTAAACAGCATTCTGGCTTCATCGGATAGCAGTTAGGCCAGAATACTGTTAAAGAAGCCTAGATTAAAAGTCCTAGCGCCAAATTTGTCACGTCTCTGAGGCTCGACGCGCCCACATTCAACCAAAGTGTGATGAACATCTTCTCTCACTCCGCATACAGTGCAATTCGGCGAATTAATTTTACGCATCATGTAGCCAAAACAATTCAGTGGGACATGACCAGATCTAAACCTCAGTGCCGTAACAACTTCTTGCCTATTCATTCTGCTCACATCAAACCAAGGGGAGCGAGGGAGAGATGGCTGGACCACTTTATACCATATGCCTTTTGTTAACGATCTTTTGTCAAAATATTATGACCAAAAATTTAAGCATAAATTTCTGATTACAGGAGTAATCTCGCTATAGCAAGGCAGGCAATTGTATATTTCTCCATCGGATGTAGCTTACACATTTTATTACATAAAATTTGCTATCGGTCAGTGAAAAAATTAAAATTCGATTTTTATTTCCAGGATAAAAGTAGTGCAGGTTTTAACACTAAGAATTTGGTGAATTTGCTGCCGATCAGCGAAAATTGTATCGAAATCGGCCCAGTAGTTTTTACGTGAATCCCGAACAAACAGACAAGAAATCTAAAAAAAAATCGTCGTGTTTTCCATCGTTTATATAGTGTATTTCAGTTGGTTTTTTTTAACAGCTTCAATGTACAGACACGGCATTTTTAGACTATTATAGATTTCGCTCGTTCTATGAATTTAGCATGAACTATATGATTTGAGGCCTTACTCTCAAACGCCTCTCGTTTTTAGATATAAGAAAGAAAGAACAAAAATTTCTTCAAAACTACAATAATATATAACACATACAAATAAATGTAATATATAATGGAAAATGAACTTAAATATAAAAAAATAAGTAAACAAATTTGTGAAACAAAAACAAATGATGAAAGACGTTTGAGAGTAAGCCCTCTGTATCTAATAGGGTAGTTGATAGAAAAGTCAAATGAAATACTTTTTATAATCTTACAAAACGCCAGAATACCCTAAATTTTGTACGAAAATAATAAGTTATGACGTCATAACATAAACGAGTCAAATGGCATATTAATTATTGTTTAAACAGTTACAAAATTTATTTATCTCATGGCATGTTAAAAGTAAGATAATAGTATGATATTTTTGAACCCACTCTCACTGGCTAACATGTGTCATCTACTTATTTGTATTTGTATTGTTTAAAAGTTGACAAATTCAAAAGTATAAAGAAGAGGAGGCAGGTAATATCAATTTGCAAATTTTAATAAAATTGCTCGTTGAAAGCCCAAAACTGTTAGTTTGACCTCTAATATTAGTTTACTCATAAATGAAAAGAAAAAAAATATAGCAATACAAACAATTAATCGAATTTTACATTTATGTTAAAATCAAATCCAAAAAACTTGCTTAATTTTAATTAAAACCTTATAAAACAATTACTTGAGGCACATGAC
This sequence comes from Dendrolimus houi, assembly GCA_039645545.1. NCBI lineage: Eukaryota > Metazoa > Arthropoda > Insecta > Lepidoptera > Lasiocampidae > Dendrolimus > Dendrolimus houi. The sequence continues at coordinate 647,266 of CM077137.1, read as the reverse complement.
AAAAGACTAGTATCCCAACGCCCGCCTATTTCATTAACTCGCTAAGAAAAAAAACCAAAAGATTTAAAAAAAGAACACTGTCACCGGCGCAAAGATTAAAAATTAAGAGTGCCACGTTCTTTAATTAATTATAACATTAAGGGGCGAGGTGCTTCGACCGAAAAAATTAAATGTTAAAATTACAAAGATTCACCCCTTAATTATGTCCGTGGGGGTGGAACGTGGAGGTGGGACACTAATTACGTTTTCTTAATTTGCAAAGTTTTCAGTGCTCATTACTGTTGTGTTCGGATTTTTTTATCTGTGATTTGGGTTTCTTTTTGGGTGAGGTGACATTTTTGTAACATTTACTGAGTAACAGAATAATGCTTTTAGGGTTCAATGGCCATTTTGACAATAATAGAACCCTTATGAAATGATTATATTCGTGTGTCAGTTTGCCTATATGTGTTACAGTTTTATCGGAAAATAGTGGGTTTTTTACCTGACATGAAGAAAATTCGACAGGAAGGTGTAGCCTATAGGCACGTTTCTTTAGTATCTCACAACGCCCAAAACGCTCCCGTCTGTCGTTCCACATGGCGACCACGGTCGTTATGGTCGTGGCGTAAATGTCACTAATGACGTCATGATTTTCGCTCACGCAGCGCTCACAACGACCCACGTTCATAGGTGGGTCAAATGACCGTTCTACTTGAGTTTACGATTGTGACGCCGGCAAGCAAGTGAAACAGGAAAAATCACGGTTGTGAAAGTAGTCGTTGTGAGTCTCTTGTGGAACGTAGCCTATAGCTTATGATTTTGTTTCAGTATAAGCATTAAATAATAATATGTAGTTATATTAAAATAATGTTTTTATTTATATGTAGTTTATTTATTTGTAAAACGTACAATAATTAATATGCTTAGATATAAAACAAAATTAGTACATCAATCAAGTTTCGACTAAAAATAATTTACATAATAAACAATTTGGCTCATATAATTACAAGAAAAAATACAACTATAAGAAAAATTACATAAAATATCCATTTAAATGAGATCAATTATTACAAAAAAATGTTGTGTCTGTATTATAATTTATTTGCATATCATATTGTATTGTAATTCATTTTATTAGTAACTAGGATATGCTTGCGAATTTGTCCACGCTTGACTTGAAATTCCCGCGGGATTCCCGAGACACAAAGTACCACAGCATTTAAATAAGAATGTAAGCTATCGTTTTAATAAAAAGTGTGCCGGAATAAGGTCATTTTTAGGCACAAACCTGGGAAAGTTCCCGCGGGATTCCCGGGTTAAAAATATCACATTTTATTACATTAAATTGACTGTCGATAAGTGAAAAAATCACATTGTAATTTGATTTTTTTAATCTACCTATTTTAAATTATTCCCAGAAAATTTCCCGCGGGATTCCCAGGATAAAACGTAGCGCAGATTTTAAGTCTAAGAATCATCGAAATCCTCATCGGAATCGGGTCGGCTGTTTTCACGTGAATCCCATACAAACAGACAAATCGATAAAAAGACTAGTAATCTAAAAAAAAATCATCGTGTTCTCTATCGTTTATATAGTTTATTCCAGTTGTTTTTTTTTTAAATAGCTTTAATGTACAGACACGGCATGTATAGAATTGTATAATATTATAGATTAATGGTCAAAATAACATTAGTTTGTTTGTATGCTACCAAAGTATTATTTTATTTTTTATTCTTTGCTATAAACGATAAGGCCGTCCATGTTTAAAAACAATTTTGTCTAAGACAATATACTCCGCCACTTGTCCAAGGCATTTTTGGCAGGTTTCGACGGTTATCTCGATGTGCAAGGTTTCATCACGATGTTTTTTTTCACCGATGTTAGCAATATTTAGCAAGTGGTAATTGTAACAATGCACATTAGGTCAGAAAACTGCGTAAGTGCAGTGCATGCGTGGACAGGATTGGAACTCGCGCCCTTTGAGACTGGGACGCGTGCGCTAGCCATTACGCTACCACAATTATAAATAAATAAATCAATCATAAAATTAATATGGAGGCTAAAAATATAACAAAATGTAAACTAAATAATTCTGAGAGCGGATGTAAGTTTACTGCTTTATTAAATAAAACCCGTTATATAATATGGAGCGGAGGACACCGCCAAAACTTTATGATCTAAACAAAACGCCACATTAAAAATTTTACTCGCAACTTTAAGGAAACAAAAAAGGGGTTGTTTTTTCCACTTATTTCTCCCTTACAGCCCACTGGGGAGGGGGTACAATTGTAGATAATTCAGTTTATCGTTTTAATATCTCTTTGTCTTTCAAATTTGTAAATGAGTTTTTTTAATAACGCCAAATTTGTAGCTGCGGCCCCCGCTTAATCCTTCCATGATTTATGGCCGCCATGCGGATACCTACCGCGGTAATGAACTTTATACTTTTTTAAATAAAAAAAAACTCGAAATTGATTTCGAAATGTTGCCGTTAAGTCTACAATTTGTTTTGGGCGTTTCTGGATATCTATCATTACCAGTATCAAAATATTCTACTTTTACCAATAGATATTTCTTGTATAATGTGTAAAGATATTTTGTGTTTTTATTTTAATACATGTACATATAATCACACCTGACACCTGCAAGCAGAGAAGATGGATCTCCATTTGCTATTATCTTGGTATATACTTTTGTTTCAACTACTTTCAAAATTCTCTCCATATATAAAAGTTTATTACATGCATTCTTTAAAATATTTGGGACTTGATCATGGTAGGGCATTTGCCCGGCCGAATGGCTACCACCCCTGGTCTAGAGTATGTCGCTATAACAACCTTGAGTTGTATTCCGGCATTAGTGACCAGGTTCCAGTCTCCCTTAGGAGCAGCGCAGCAGCGCATTTGTAGCACCTTTGATGTTACAAATATTCATAGACGATGGTAACCGCTTTCCAGCAAGTGAGCCGTCTACCTGTCTACTGAACTCCTGCAATAAAAAAAGTACCTAAAAATAATAATATGTAATTCATATAATCAATTTTGAGTCATTATCTCAAATATTTCTTAAACAACATACCCCATACACACACAGACAGGCAAATTGAAGTGCAAATATAGCGTGGATTAGTAGTTTTCACCCAAAATTACTACAATTATCCTTCTGAAAATTACAATTTATATTTTTACTTTCAATAAAAAAAAAACTCGTGTACAGTAAACACATATCACTGTCTGACAACTTACTTGTAATGCGAGTCAGTCTTGTGCACGGCGTATATAGAGTGGGAAAATAAAATATATTAAACATTTCATATCTTTACAGTAAAATAACACATTCAATATTTTATAGGTTATGAAGTAAAATGTCATTTGTCATGTCAGTGACGTGGCACAAAGAATGTGTTAATATTCGGCAAGCACTCTGGCGAATTGTTATTCGAATAAACGATTCGATACAAGTTGTTACACGAGTATTTATTTTAATTTTGAAGTAACGTATTTATTGTTGGTTTTATTAAAATTTATTTATTTGTTATACTAATTAAATATTACATAAGTAGAATTAGTTTTATTAATTATTATTATTATTTACTATTTAATTAACACAATTGGGTTGTTTTGCTCTTACGCCAAAAGGAAGGTTTGCACTGAAAATCAGCGTTGTGTCGGATATAATTCCGGCACAGCAATATGCTGAGTGCAAACCTTGTTTGCTGAAAATGCGGAGTACAAATTCTCAAAATATGTTCTGTGTATAATAATGAATAAAAAATGTAATTACGTCACTATTTCTTCAAATAAAGTTTTTCTTTCTTTCTTTCTTTCTTCTTTCCATTTACATTGCATATGCCTGCATCTTTATATGTTCAAGTTTCATTAAAATTGGTTGATGAAGAGATTAATGAAAGTAGTTGAAGCAAAAGATGTATGTCAAGATCGTAGTAAGTGAAACTCCATCGCCTCTGCTTTCCCTTATAGGAAACAAGCGTGATAATATACATGTATCCATATTATAATTTTGATGTGTTACCGTCGGGCTTCACTTGCGATAATGTTAAGGTTATTTGCTGTGGCCCAGTGCGTGTTATTTGTAGCGTTAAAAATAACGCCGTAACAATATTTAACGTCATTATCAATAATAAAAATATCGCATCACAAATAACGCATTAAACCCAGCCCTAGATTTGCGTGAAACGATCTATAAGCTTAACATTATACTAGATGAATCATTAATGTTACAAATATTTAAAATTTAACGAATTTCGTCTATTTTAGCTTAAGATATCGCATCATTATTCACCAACAACTAATATTCTGCTAAAAGCGGAATCATAAATATACAATGCCATCTAAAATAGACCAATCACAATGTCGGTCGTAAAAAATAAAGTTGTTTGCATATCAATGGATTGCAACGCCGAATGGCGGCGGCATATATGCTTTTTTGTTTTTTATCTGCACCGATGCCCATTAGTGGGCGGGCTATCGATCAAACACAATTCCAATTTACCCAACGACCACAAATTCTTCAAAACGACTGTCCATCCGATCTGAAATGGTCATAAATAAAAAATATATTCGTGTTCTATTGTGGTTTTATCAGCTCTAGCTTTTATATATGAGTTTTTATTTTATTATACAACCTGGTAGAAAAATGCTAAGGTGGTGATCTATTACCAACACCGTAGGCTGCGCATGTCGTGGCGCTGTACGCGACCGACGAATGCTTATTATGAAAATGCAGTGGTATGGTCTTTCCCAAACGCCTAAGGACCCAATAAGTCGTGGTAGCGTAATGGCTAGCGCACGCGTCCCGAACTCAAAGGACGCGGGTTCGATCCTGGCTGCATAAAACGAACGAACGCATGCACTACTTAGGCAGTTTTCTAACTTAATGTGCATATTGATACAAATTACCACGTATTAACAACGGTGAAGGAAAACATCGTGATGCAACCTCGGACATTTATGGGCTGTTATTATTATATAAGGACCTAAGTATGCTTATGCAGCTCAATTCAGCATTTATCCATAGAAAACAGCAGTTTTGTATGAAGATACGTACGCATCCGTTCAGCTTTGGCGGCCAACAAACATAAAAGGAAGACAGGCAAACAGGTGTGTTTTTATCATGCGCACGCTCACGACAGTATTCAGTGCTGTATGCGGACTGCCTACGCACATTTTGTTGACAGGTTTCAACGTTCGTATCAGAAAGTACGCTTCTCAGTCATTTAATATATGTATGTCAGGTCTTCTCGTCTTTGGGTGGAGTTGGTTGGGGCATCGAGCTAAATACTCTTTGCCCCGGTTTCAACTCGAACGACCCTCCGGTGACGTGATTTTGGAGTTGCTGGAGGCTTTCCACTCGGTGCCTACACAGCAACTCTCGATGGCCGATCTGTGGCTTCTGGCGAGCTTCGCGTAGGCTGCGTCGGCGGCTTGGTCGGCCATTCTGTGGCGCTCAGTCATTCAGCGCTGTACGCAGCAGACAGAAGCGGTTCAGCGGAGATAACACGATGTGAGAGCCTTTGCAATCTTACGCTGCTGTACGCGTCTGATAGAGATGGAGCTGAATAAATGTAGTTAGTCCCTAATACATATACGTTGTACGCCGCGTCCGTTGTCATTCTTCAGCTTTCAATATAAAGAAGTTGCGTTTTTGATGACAATTAAATTCTGTCTACCTTTGTCCAATCACTCAGTATAGGCGATGGTAACCATAGATAATACACTATATATATATAAAACGGTAAACACTTAATTAGCTGTGCCGTCTGTCTAATTGCCGGATTTGTAGTTTCAAATCCCATTTTCTGAAAGAAATTACTATGAAATATATAGATGAACGAACCTATGTAATGTTGAAAACAATACGCTGTTTTTAGTAAAATGGCTACGAAACAATAAATTAGGGCACAAAGTACAAAATTCAATTAATTATATACAATCGTATCTATCTATATACCTATATATATTTATATATATATGAATATGTGAAGCACAACTTTGTACCACTTTTACGAAAATTGCGCGATCGGAGGAGTATGAAATTTCTCATACTTATAGTTTATACAAAGAAGAAGCGACGACTACTAATATTTTTTTTTAATTGTGCATAAAAAATAAATTATTTCAAAAAAAAAAAATACACACACTACCATGTATTCGACACATACACGCATATATACTCTTTTGTTTATTGTTCGAGTGAAATTAACAGGGTAGCCTTGGCGAAATCTGTGATTATAGAAGTTTAGTCTTTGACAACAAACAATTATGGTTAAATTTCGACCACAGGCGACCACTGGTAATAATAAACATGTAGAAGGTGTCGAGCTTGTACAATTATTATTATTATTTTATTGCATGAGTTCAGCAGACAGGCAGACGGCCCACTTGATGGAAAGTGGTTACCATCGCCTATAAACATTTGCAACGCCAAAGGTGCTACACATACGCTGCTGCTCTCTTAAGGCAGACTGGAACCTGGCTACTAATGCCGGAACACAACTCAAGGTTGTTATGGCGGCGTACTCTAGACCAGGGCTGGTAGCCATCCAGCCGGGCAAATGCCCTACCACCTGGATGTGGGTTGTTTAGTCGCCTCTTACGACAGGCCGCACCAACGCAGGAAGATTAATTTCTAAAATGAGAAAATAATGAAGATTGTAATTCAGACCTGCAGATTTAAAAATACAACTTTTATGACTTTTGACAATATGTAAATTTGTTAGAGCCTCACGTGAAAATTACTAAACAGATTTAAATGAAACCCGACATATAGCTAGTTTATATCCCGAGTCTACACTAAGGATATTTTTATCCCGATAAGCAATGTCGTTTCCGTGGGATTTAAAAACACTAAGCAGCTTTGTTGTTTAAAGCAATCTCGTCCAGGTGACCTAAGTTAAACAATAATTTAACCTAATCTGGCGTAATTACAATACAATACGATATTCTATATTATACATCAACATTACAGAGATAAAATACACAATAAGCGTAAATACTAGATAGTACAATGGGCGGCTTTACTGCTCAAAGCAATCTCTTCCAGGCAACCTTTGGATGGACAAGATCTAATTGCAAAGATAACGTTGGCGTGCAGTAGAACTAGATACTAATAATAAGAAAAAATATTTGTTATATAAATATATTATAAGCTATAAAAATATATACGCACATAGACATACAAAACAAACAATAGACACGTTATACATATTTTATAAATTAAATATATACAAACATATTTATAAGATATATACTTGTAGGAGTCGTATTTGTTATTATAAAGTAACCATATCGCGGAAGTAGTCATATAACCGGATCTCAACGTAGAGGCATTTATTATCAAGCGACGAATATACCCGTGGAAATGGAGACCGAAATCGAATTATCTCCTGACGGTCCGCAATACCTCAGGGATGCCCTCTTCCACCGGCTGATAAAATCACCCCATGGATGTCGCGCCTCCCGCGAACATCCCCTTAAACCGCGAGGACGATGACGGTTTCATAACCATCAATCGTACCAAAAACGAAAGACCCAGAGAGGAGGTCCCCCCAACCCCGCTCCCACTGCGGCCACAAAACCAACAGCGGCACCTTCCAGCCGCCCTGGGCCACCTTCACAGCGCCCGCCGCCACCCCTGATCATCCGCGAAAGCCCATTGGCTTCAACTCGCTAAGGAGCTGCCAGGTAAGGCAATCTCTATAAAGAAGCCCGTGATACCCAACACGGCATCAAAGTTATGGTCACGTCTTCGCGACCACCGCTCCCTGACATCCTTATTATGTGACCGTAAAATCGGTTACTACACTTATGCCCTGCCGGAAGAAAAACGCCTTCGGGCTGTAATCCGCGGACTCCCACAGGAAATCGAGTGTTCCTACATTCTCGAGGACCTTAAGTCCCAAGCTGTACCGGTGCACGAAGTGCACCACTGTATGCATAGAGGCGACGCAACAAAGTCTCCTCTAAACCTAGTATTGGTTGTCCTCGACCTCTCCCCAGAGGGGAAAAAGATCTTCGAACTTGAGAAGGTCTGTGGCCTCTCTGGCCTTCGTGGAACGCCCACACGAAAAACATACACTGCTGGCGCCAAAGCATCGAAATGGATACCGGATATTGTCACTACTAGTGCAGGAGACCTTCCTGAAACCGAGTGAAAGAGGCGCGCTACGACTAGCAATGACTGGACCTTAAATACGCGGTGTTTCGGGCAGTAAACACGAACAGTGGAATTGCAATACCACTAACCCCAATGGCAGAGCCCTAATAAATATATCAGACAATCTTTTGTTTGATATAATAACTCCCATGACCCCACACGATACCCCCCAACGGCGACTGGGGACCCCAAACACTCTCGACCTAGCATTACTGAGGGGCGTAACTCTTCAGTTCCATTCGATCGAAACGATGGACGATATAGACTCGGACCATCGCCCGGTTATCCTCAAATTAGGACAACAGACGGACCAGACATCTGAAACTAGGACCTCTGTGGACTGGTTGAGATGGGGACCTCCTCAAGGCAACCGAATCACAAGACCTGGACCGCATCCCGGACCACATCGAATCCCACCAAGACAAAGACGGCGATCGAGGCCCTCACCAGCCACCTTCAATCCGCATTGCGGAACTCGTCCAGACAGGTGCCAGTGGAGAATGACCGCCACTTATGCCTGCCGGACGAAGTGAGGGTACTGCTGAGGGAAAAGAGCCGCCTCCAGAGCTCACGACAGATATCCCACCGAAGACAACAGAGTCCGACTCCGCCATCTAGAGCGCGAGGTCAAACTACGTATCCGGGAAGTCAGGGAACAACGTTGGGACAGAACGTTGAGAGATATCGAACCAACTCACCAGGCGTACTGGAAGCTGGCTAGAGCTCTCAAATCAGATACCCTCACTGTCATACCCGCGCTAGAAAGAGCCGACAACACCGAGGCGTTCGATGATGAGGAGAAAGCCGAATGCCTTGCTCAGAGTCTAGAGCTTCAATGCTCCCCCACTACACAAAAACGTCGACCAGTCACACCTGACGGAGGTGGACTCCGAGGTTGAACGTAGATCCTCCTTACCAGCGGAAACCACACTCGACCCAGTCACGGTGGAAGAAGTGCAAGATCTGATCAAGTCCCTCAAACCACGAAAGGCCCCAGGGATCGATGGCATTAACAATCGCGTGTTAAAACTCCTCCCCGGCCACTTGATTATAATCTTAGTGAGCATCTTCAATGCCGCCATAACAAACTGCTCTTTCCCCGCGATCTGGAAGGAAGCAGACGTCATCGGTATTCACAAGCCTGGAAAACCGGCTAATAAACCGTCCAGCTACCGCCCAATCAGCCTACTGAGCACACTCAGCAAGCTTTACGAGAGGGTCATCCTCTCTAGACTAAGAGATTTTGCCATCAGCAAACATCTACTACCCGATGAGCAGTTTGGATTCCGTGCCAGACACTCATGCGTTCAACAGGTGCACCGCATCACGGAGCACATACTATCCCACTTTGCCCATCGCCCTCGTCGCCCTATAGGAACAGCCGCACTGTTCCTTGACGTAGCTAAGGCCTTCGACAAGGTCTGGCATAACGGTTTGATTTACAAGCTGTACCAGTTCGGTGTACCAGACAGACTCGTGCTCATCTTGCGAGACTTCCTCCTAGGCCGTAGCTTCCGTTTTCGAGTGGAGGAACACGCTCGTCCCCTCACCCACTCACAGCCGGTGTACCACAGGGCTCGGCACTATCTCCACTACTCTTCACGCTGTACACCAGCGACATCCCAAAACTCCAGATGTAGAGTTGGCCCTCTTCGCGGATGACACCGCACTCTATACATCAGATCACAACCGACAAATGGCTTGCGTCCGGCTACAGGTAGCTGTAACAGAGCTAGGCGAATGGTTTCGCAAATGGAGGATAGAGGTAAACCCGGAGAAAAGCGCAGCAATGTTCTTTCCCCGGGCACGCTTCGCTCTCCCAAACGCGCTTGCCTTCGCTTAAAAGCCATCTCGCTCTACGAACAAGAGATCCCTGGGCAAAGTACACCAAATACCTGGGTGTCACCCTAGATCAGAACTTGCGCTTCAACGAGCATATCACTATAGTCCGGAATAGAGCGCGATTTGTGATGGGTCGTCTAGCACCCATGATAGATAAACGAAGCAAAATGTCCCTCAGACACAAGCTTACTCTATATAAAACATGCATCCGCCCGATCATGACATACGCGAGTGTGGTATTCGGCCATGCCAAGCCTGCCCTTTTAAAGAAACTGCAAATCGTTCAGAATAAATTCATGCGCAGAGCCGTCGGTGCTCCCCTCTATATGCGTAACGTCGACATCCACCGCGATCTGGAGCTTCCCTCCATCAAAAACTACATTACGTCGCTCTCGCGTAAGTATTTCGATCTAGCGCCGCACCATCGAAATCCCCTCGTCGTGTCCGCGTCCGATTATAAGCCTCGACGAAAGGCTCTCGTGCGACGACCGCGTAACATCCTCATGGACAAGGTCGACGATATCACAAAACGGCTGGCTCGGATCAGCCCGCCCACGGTTAGGACGGCAGGCTGGCAGGCACCGACAGACAGACACAGACGGCGGCGTCGACGCCGCCAATTACGATCTCTCCACGTCCCCGCGAGGGACGCCAGGAGACACAGCCCCCCATAGGATAGACTAGGCGTGTTGCTGGGAAGTTTCTTTCGCCGTTTCTCTCTCCCAGCCATAACGTTGCGAAACGGCAGTAAGATAGTATAGGCCACCGCGAACCGCCGATTCCGGTCCGCCGGGATCCTTCCTCTCGGGCTTTATATTACCCGTCGCCCGCTCTCAATTAGTGCATTGTGTCGCCCTATGGTGGGCATCATTAGATTCATCCCCTCTCATGGCAACAGTCCAGCCGAGGTGAAACTCCCTAGAGCCCCCTCGAGCAAGTTGCCTCCGGGCTCGAGCGCCTTCGCTTCGCAAAGGCACTCGCCCCGAAAACCCCGGTAAAGTTGTGAGGTCTTCGGACCAACAACATAAAGTCAAGTCCAATAAAAAAAAAAAGCGGGGACAGTCTTCAACCGACCAGTCTACAACCAAGTCGTCTTGTCGATAATTACTGCTTGATAATCGCAGTATACTTGAGGGCAAATTGCTCCTTGACGTCTGACAAGCGTGGATGCAACTCTTGGAGTTGTCCTAATATTTCTGTGTATTATTGTGCTGTATTTAGTATTGTAATTGTAATAATTTTAGTGTAATAAAGTTTAATTATAATATTTCAGCTTATTATTGTGTTATACTCGGTGTCGTGTCGTTCGCACGCCATGAACCCGACATACTTTTATTAGTTAAAAGTATAAAATTAGGCATAATAAGGGAGAGTCGGGTTTTCTGAGTAAGGTTTTGAATATAGGCAAAGGTTTGGCCTCTCTGACAATAAGAGGTCACGCATTCCAAACTTTGACAGCCTGCATAAGCTGTCATCATAAAAATATATAATAATATATTAAAACTTATAATAATATAGTAATGATTTATCGAATTGAAGCGTAGAGGTTTAACGTATGAATGTATTATACTATTCAGACATCATTAAACAATAATCTTTTTGGCGCCATCATTAGTACCCTTGATGAGTTATTAATGTGTGAGAACTGAGCGGTCGATGCAACTACTGTATAGTTCTTTTATACTGTTACGAATTATATTTTATTGTAAGTATAACTTTCATCGATCAATAATAACGAGTGTAATATTTTATACAAGCCTGATTAGACGTTAAAATTATTACAAGTTATACTTTTTTATATAGGCATAGAAACACTTATGCTAGAGATGATAGAGTTGAAGAGAGTGCACCGTATAGGGTGGAGGAGCAAGATAGAGTGCTCCTCCGTCTCGGAAGACAATCTTATATATTGTTTGTACGTTTCGGGAATCGTTTGCGACCTCAATTATTGTACAACGCCATCTATTGGCTTGTAAGTGTTCCACTACAGAGAATGTAATAAAATCTATAGTTTATAAAAATTTAAAAACACACATTAAAAAACCTCAAACTAAAACATTGCATTGTCGTCAGTCCTTAACACTTGTGCAAATTTTGAAGTTAAAAAATTACGCTGTAAAAATGAGTTCCATACCATACAGGTCAAGATAGTAAAGCTTGTCAAAACTAAACACTTCCAGATATCCAGATCGCAGTAAGGAAAGAACTGTTCGTCTACGAAATTTACCCTGCTGGGAATCAAACCCGGGACCTCCTATAAGCTAGAAGAAAAGAAATATAACACCAACTGTCTTTCCATAGCAGCGTTGTGTCGGTTATAATTCCGGCACAGCAATAAACTGAGTGCAAACCTTGTTTACTGAAAATGCGGCGTACAAATTTACAATTTACGCAATATTTTTAAATCAAAATAGTAATGTAAATATCTCGCTATTTCTTTAAATAAAGTCTTTGGTTGGCAAGTACCACCTGTTTGGGATCCGATCATCAAAACTATCAAGACTCAAACCCAGCAAAAACCAACTGCCAGACCTCGGACACTGTGAGCTCTTTCTGCGTGCACCGGAACACAAACCAACTTGACTGATAATTTCTTTTATTTTTCCTTCCGCCCATTTTAATATTATATAAAATTATTAGAGCTAGGCATGTTTGTTGAAGAGTTTCTTGAGCCGCTTCTTCTCTTCAAGCAATAACATGTTGCGAAGCTGTGGTAAATTAGGCTCTCATAGAGTAAATAATAACCATAAACAAAATTAAAACTAAATAATTAAAATGAACAAGTTGGCGGTAGGCTAAATAAAACTTTAACAATACTCGTTGATACTTGACATCTTTGTCTTCCATGATCACGGCCACTGAAAAGTGGCCGAAATGTCGGAATAACAAAAATCAAATAAATTACCGCGCTTAAAACCGTCAAAACGTAGTTTTATTATGCTATATTTTTAAAATAAGTAAGTAATGTAAATATGTCGCTATTTCGTCAAATATTTTTTATTTCTTTCTTTTGCCTTTTAATGTCTCTTGTATCAGCCGTATCATACGGGACCGCTAGACTACCCCCCCCCGAAAGTGTGTATGTAAAAATTCTTAAAATGTTGTCTACAATTTTTATAGATTAATGACATAATTTAGAATAACTACTGGGCCACCAGGAACGGGTATCGGATTTGTCTATACAGGCAGAAAATCTAGAAAAACTGAAATTGTCTTCAGCTATAGATGATTTGATAAATAAGCTTGCCGAAAAGAAGGCTAGAAAAGTATATCTTTGATTTGAATTGTTTGTCTAACTTAGTTCCTAGGAGTATTAAGTATTAGTAATGACTTATAATCTATATATAATTATTTTAATTCAGTTCGAGCGTTTTTTGTTTCGTCTATAAAAAACTTTGCCCTTGCTTTGGGCCCCCCAACACGATTTGATCCGTCTAAGGCAAGCTACGCCACTGGTCTCTTGTATTTATGTTTGCGATGCAAAAAACTTAATTGTCTTTCCGAATAACAAAAAAATAATAACGCATATCTAGATTAAATTTCTACCCTAATATTGTTTAAATCCATGGCGATGTTTATCTGTAAAGTTTAAAGTAAGGGTGCGTTCACGCCGCCCCCGATTGACGCTGGTGTAATCCCGCCCTTATCGGCATGTAAGCCGCTCATCAAGTCGGCATTAGTATACTGGAATTTTTGGATTCTTGCTATGTCATTGTTTATTTCCTTGTTGGAAAGTTGCTCGATTACTTTTAACACGATTTAATTTTAGCTAAAATTAATTATTTCTTGTTAAAATGTTGCTTAATTATTTTAACACGATTTAATTTTAACAGATCGATACTTCTATTGTTTTGTTTAATTTAAGCATATGCTTATTTGGTCCGTTAGATATTTTTTTATATTTCCGAGATAATACTTTGGTTGCCCAATTTCCAAACCTAGTAAGTGAAAAATAGTTAGATCCGATTTTTTTTCATATTCCCGTACACAATCCAACAACTATCAAATAATATATTTAATTTACAAGGGAATATTTTCATTGATCTATTGCGCGAACTATATTCAAAAAGGGAATTTGAAAAAAAAAAATACGTTCCAAATAAATTAGCGTACCGACGTATTTTTCATTAAAATGTGATTATTTAGAGAAAATAAATAAAACTTAGTCATCGCCATTTAAGTTTAATTAGATCACTATCAGACTCTGGGTGCAATAAAAATGTTAAAATTAATTAGTACGCATATATATAATTCCGAAGTACTGAGAGCTAATTCATGTGCCGTTCATCGTAATTGTTGTATATTTTACCTGTTTTAAACTAACCTACCTACCTACCTACTAATTGGCATGTAATGAATATGTCAATTAGTAGGCTGGCAAAGATATAATAGTAAACAAGATTTTAATTATTGTATGTAACAAAGATCTCTAATTAATTGCAATTGCTTTTTATGGTAATAAGACTTCCCTGAGCTTAATCTAAGAAATAAAAGAAAGGCGACAAAACAACCGAGAGCCAGGTGGTAGGGCATTTACAGTTACCAGTTAGTAAGTTACAGTTTCCAGTGTCCCCTTGAGGCCAGTAGCACTCTAGTAGCACCTCTAGTGTTACAAACGTCCATAGACGATGGTAACCACATTCCATCAAGTAGGCCGTCAGCTTGTCTCCTTTACTCCAGCAATTAATTTTTATTCTTAACTAGCTGACCAGGCGAACTTCGTCTCGCCATATTTTCTGAATTCCTAAACGACTTCGTTTCATGGAACAAAAACAAAATCACCAAAATCGCTCCAGGTGATTAGGAGGATTCTAGAACCCGATCTCAGCGCCACCTACCGCTTCTAATTGTGAATCTAAACCATCCCGGGACCCATTCAAAAATACAAAACAAATATCATCAAAATTAGTAAAGTCGTTCTCAAGTTAGGCGCGTACATACATTTCTACGATTAATTTTTATATATAAAGAAATATGTATTATATATTTTATGTATCGTATTCACCATTTTCATCTTCAATCAATTGTATATTTTGACGTACTTTAAAAAGGTGGGCGCGTTTTTGTGATGCCGTCATTGCAATCCATTAACTAATACGTCGTAATGGCAACGCGAGCGAAGTGCAAGTATGTAAATAATGTTAGAATAATCGTTTGATACCCAGAATGATGCGTGAGGCTATTGAAATCAATAAACACTCAAATTTCAACAGAGAAGAGGTTTGGAAAGTTCCACCTGTTTGGGATCCGATCATCAAAACTGTTAAGACCCAAGCCCAGCGAACACCAACTACCAGACCTTAAGACACAGCCCTTTCTGCGTGACTTTCATTTAATAGAATTTAATTATAAAATTAGAAACTAATAGAGCTAGACATGTAGCTGAAGAGTTTCTTGCGCCGCTTCTTCGCTTCGAGCCACAACATGTTGCAAACCGTGGTAAATTAGATTAGGATAAACAAAATTAGAACTAATTAATTAAAATGAACAAGTTGGCGGTAGGCTAAATAAAACTTAAACAATACTCAATGATTCACACTTGACATATTTAACTGCCGTGATCAAGGCTACTGAAAAGTGGTCGAAACATCGGAATAATAAAAATCAAATAAATTAACCACACAAAAAATTGAATAACACTAGTTCGGGACAAAAATAAAATATTTTAAACATTTTATTTTATTTAAACTGTTTATGAGGTGAAAATTAAAGCCAAAACAACAAAAAGCAAAAGTGAAAAGATATAACACACGTGGTGATACAAATAATTTAGTGAAACCACAAAAATATCTACCATCGCGAAGAGCCGCAAAATTACAAGAAATCGATAAATTAATGGCGTGCTGAATACCACACAGTGCCCTGAACCAATCAATATCTGTATACAAAATAAAAAATTCAAGCTTTCGAACATAGCAGTACGAAGAGATCCGATACCCATAGAGCATTCATGCCACCTTGGTTACTTTGCCTCACCCCCTCCCGTCCAGTTCAACATTACCCAGGACCAAATCATACAATGTACATACTCAATAGCTGCTTTTATCGAGTGCCATAATATAACGCCGAGCCACAATGACGAGGGAATGATGCCACACACGGCAATTTATAGATATGTGAGTATGAGCGAAAACTTAAATTGACGACGTGATCTAATTTAAAACTGAAGTGCTATTATATTACTTTTTGTTTATTTATACTATACACTTTTCATACATAGGCATATATACTCATACATAGTTTTTTAAATAGTTATAATTTAGGGTTCGATTTCATTTTATCCTGTAATTCTAATGTTCCAGTCACAGCCCAATACGGTATCGCTGGAGAACTTAATTCAATGCCATAAGTGTCCCGTATCACGTTTCTTTAAAGGTCAGAGAGGCTTAAAAATACATCTAGGAAAGGCACACAAAGAGGCAAATCTCCCTAACTCGTTGCCTGTCATACAAACCGATCTCGGTACAAATTTAACAACTCCCCTTTCTCTTTGTCAATCTCTCTGTAACCTTAAAAATTCAGTCCCCTTAATTAAAAGAATTCCCCGCGGTGCCCGTATATCAGCGTGTCAAATTCTTTCAAAATTAATAAGAAATGTAATATCAAACAATAACCTACAAGCCTGGGAAGAGCTATTAGTACTTCCATATAATATTTTTCTAAATCCGGAAACCTCACATCCAAAATCAAGAAAAGATGCATAAGTGTTCCGGAACCAACAGCTATACGAAATTATAATAATGCACGAGACCGCAAAGATTCATCAAGTCAGCTTCGCCGGGTCGTTGAATAGAAAATCTCGGATGGAGATATTAAAGGAGCAGCACAAATTTTGTTCTCCAATGACACCGTTGCTTCCAACAATGAGACCACACTGGACGCTTTGATCGACAAACATCCACCCTCAAGCACTGTCCCAAGCAAAAAACCACAGGATGAAAACTTAGTCACCGAGCCGAGGGCTGTTCTTCAGTCTGTTATGTTTTTTAAAGGTGGCGCGGCTGGCGGCCTCGATGGCCTCACTCCGCAACATCTTAAGGATCTGCTGGGTGGGTCTACCGGAGGCGCAGGTGAGACGCTCTTAAAGGATCTAACAGACTTGATGAATTTAATGCTCACGGGCTCTGTGACAAGCGAAGTAGTACCAACGTTATTCGGTGCTAATCTATTTGCTCTTGTAAAAAAGGATGGCGGCATCCGCCCTATAGCGCTTGGTACAGTGTACCGTCGCCTCGCAGCTAAAATCTGTTGTCGACAAATTGTAGACACATGTTCTACATATTTCGCCCCTACTCAATTGGGATTCGGATCAAAAGGTGGCTGCGAAGCGGCGGTCCACGCATTACGTACTTTTATCACGAGAGACTGCTGTGAGGCCGTGCTTAAGGTGGATGTAAGAAATGCCTTCAATTCGGTAGATAGGGACACCCTGCTAACACAAGTTTATGAAAATTTTCCACAAATTTACAATTTTACCTCTCAGTGCTATAACAAGTCTACAAATTTAATGTATCACGGCAGTCAAATAATTTCGGCAACAGGGTGTCAGCAGGGTGACCCTCTCGGGCCGGCCCTGTTTTCCCTTGCAATTCATCCAGTCATTAACAAACTAAATTCCAAATTTAATGCATGGTATTTAGACGATGGCACCCTAGGCGGGGACATTGAAATAATAAAAAATGACATCCAGTTTCTTATTGAAGAATTTGGTAAAATTGGCCTAACTCTTAATTTGTCTAAATGCGAAATTTATCTCTCCAACAAGCTAAACAATATTGATAGCATAATATCCGAGTTTCAAAGTTTGGGTCTAAATTTCAAAATTTTTAATGAAAGTAATCTAACCCTCCTAGGGTGTCCTATTTTTAATGACTCTTTCGCATCTTTCGTGGATTCCAAAATTCAAAATTTTCTTTCCAAAATTGCTAATTTAAAAAACATTACTATACATTGCGCATATTTTATAATTAGGCACTGCTTGTTTGTTCCAAATTTTACGTACGTGCTCCGATGCTGTCCCCTTTGGCAACATCCACATTTACTAACTAATTTAGATAATATTATTAGGCAATCACTCTCATCATTGTTCAATATTCCTTTTGATGATTGTTCGTGGACCCAAGCCGCCCTGCCGATAAGGCATGGCGGTCTGGGAATACGCAAAATTTCCGACATAACGCTACCCGCCTTTTTAGCCTCAGTGTATAGCACCATGGACCTCATCGGTAATTTACTAAATCCGTCACTTCGTGATTTTGAGGTCCCATGTTTGGCTGAGGCTAAAAATGCGTGGTCCCTTGCCTGCCCGAATCAAAATTTACCCATAAGCCTACAGCGTCAGAAGCTTTGGGACGAGCCGCTCAGCCTTATAACGTACCATAAACTCTTTTTTTCTTGTAGGGGAGAGGCTGAGCGCGCTCGCCTCTTGGCTGTCTCACGTTGGGAGTCAGGTCTGTGGCTTCAGGCATTGCCCTCGGTGAATCTTGGCACACTCTTGGATGACGTGACTTTCAGAATCTGTGCCGGCTTTCGGGTGGGGGCAACCCGTGTGGTCCCACACCTCTGTCAATGTGGGGATAGGGTGGACCGCTTGGGACACCACGGACTATCCTGCAGCAGAAGCGCCGGTAGAATTTCCCGACACGCGGCACTCAACGATATCATCCGCCGGGCTCTTGTCACCGCTGGGGTACCTTCCATTTTAGAACCAAACGGCTTGAGCTGCGACGATGGCAGGAGACCGGATGGGATGACGCTGATTCCGTGGAAGACGGGCCGCCCCTTAGTGTGGGATGCTACCTGCGTTGATACTCTGGCGGCGTCCCATCTTTCAAGTACGTGCCTACCGCCGGTTCTGCTGCAGCCGAACAGGAGGCCCTCAAGCGCCGCAAATATGCCACCATTGGAAATGGTTACACATTTGCGGCATTTGGGGTGGAAACTCTGGGTCCGTGGGGTCCTAATGCCCTAAAGGTCTACCATGACGTCGCCAAACGTCTAGTAGACGTCACACGCGACCAGAAAGCTGGCGTCTATTTTGCTCAAAGATTAAGCATCGCTATACAACGTGGCAACGCCGCCAGCCTTCTGGGAACGTTCCCGGTAAGTGACAGTGGTTTGGGACCAATAACTTATCTTTAGATATTTCCCCTTTTTTATTTAATTTTAGTTTTTATATAGTATAGTTTGTAGCTGTACATATTATTAGTTTAATATAGTTTATAAAAGGAACTAAAAGTTATCACATTACATCAATCTTCAGAAGAAGGAACAAACAAACTTAAGATAAATTACCACACTTAAACCGTAGTTTTATTATGCATGTAATATGTTGTTTATTGAAACAACTGCTGAGGTTATTGCTCTGTAAAGAGAAATTTATTTTAAAGAAATATCTTACAAAGTGTGTACCGTACAGACTTTTAAGAACACAACTTATTTCCACATTAAAGTACAAATCACTGTTACTAATTACTAACCTGTAAAGAGAAACAACATTAAATGCTATTGCTTCAATAGTATTTCTATAATTTCAAGAATATCTCCATAAAAACTTTTGATGTTCATAAAAACTTGATTTTTTCTAATCACGAAACGAACGCGCATAGTGCAGGTCTGATGTCAACACAGATAACGTATGCAGTCCAAGCTGATGCGCAGGAAATTCAAAACACATGAAGTTTAAGAGAGCTTCATTTACATGTATACTAGTCGCGAAAACTTAAGAAAATACTAGAATAATATACTGTAACGTACCTAGGGATGGGAAGAGATAAAGAGGAAAAAGGCAATGAAAGAGATGGAAAGACATTTTCTTAAATAGATATAGAAAACTGGATAAGAATAGCTGGAGACAGAGAAAATTGGAATGTTTTGGGGAGACTACGCCGCAGAGTCTTGTTTGATATGCAAACTGTATATTTATTTTTAACAACTATTATGGTGGTACAGTTGAGTTCATTAATATTGTTACGAGCTACAGGACTCGAATTAAAAATGCCGTTGGAACTACTATAGAATTTATTAGAACTGTACAAACACGTATAAAACAAATACAAATAAAACTGGACGCAACCAGTTCACACTGCACGATTCAATGCAATTCGACACGCGTAAAGTCCGTCGTCTATATCGCTAATCGAGAGTACTACAAACGTCTTACTCGTCTCGTAGTCGTCGCTTGACTTCCCGCCCCTCCATTCGGGCATCGTCTTATACTAACTACACAGTGCAAAGAAATTGGCCGCGCACACTGAGTTTCTGAGAAATAGTAATTTGCACACCTGCGAACAGCCATAAAGTCGAAAACAATAACAATAAGGATTAATTCGACGCTAATGATGGTTATAAAACAAGTAGAAAAACAATAGCATGTTTTTCTTATTTACAAATTCAAAACACAAAAGAGTTCCTTAATCCATCCGGGAAGACAATAGACTGCGCTTACAACAGGCAGCTGTGCACCTATCTTTGACGGCATGTAACAATATATAAGCATTGCAAAAGATTCAAAATATTGTAAGCACTGGAATGTTACAAAATATCCTTACAATCAAATATTAATAATTTGCGGTTAAATTTTAGATTAATTTATATAAGACAGGCTCTGACCAATAATATGTATGTATTACGATCATAATTGTATAACCAGTGATGGATTTATACATATTTTAATTACTATGATTTACTTTTAAACTCCTTTGTCAAGACTATTTTGTAAGAAAGTTACAAAACACATTTGGTGTTGCAAACATCCATAGGCGATGGTAAGCACTTTCCATCAAGTGGGCCGTCTGCCTGACTGCTGAACTCATGCAATAAATATATATATATATATATATATATATAAATAAATATAAATATAAATATTTGTCTAGGTAAATATTTTTGGATGCTAGAGTATTGATTTATATTTGATTATATAGCTGGTCATTAATTATTGTAAAAAGTCCAGGCATTTGTTATTGAAACGATTGAATGATGGATGATATTTAATGATTTACAGATTGTAAGAATATTTTGTAACATTCTAGTGCTTACAATATTTTGAATTCTTTGCAATGCCTATAAATTAATGAGCTCGACTGTACAGTGGCAGACAAAGGAACAAGTGCACGAATTTTTTTTATGCATGAGTTTATCCATATTTTCACTAGCATTAAGTCAAAGAACTTGTATATATTGCATTGTATATTTAAAGGGTATTAATTTTTGAGATAGATACTATACAGGTTTGAGTTAATTTTAAAATATGTTTTTTGAAGGGATAACTTCTTATGGGAGGGTAAACCGCTTCGTTACGTAACGCGTTACGGCGCCAGTATGTCTGGCTTCCCTTCCTCTCACGCATACGGCAGCAGTAGGTAGGATCCTCCTCTCTCACACGCGCTATATACATACAATTTAAGTAATAACCTAAGCTTTTCTCAAGTTAAACAATTTCAATATTAAAGAGTTCAACTTAGATTAGTTTAAGTTATCACTTCTGCTGTCCCGAGACGCACTTTTTTTATTATTATATGTGTTCCGTTGTTTTGTGTGTATCGCATTTAGACATATTTTTATATCTTTCTTTCTTTGGTAGAAACAAAGACTTTTTATTTTATTATGAAAGTGTCATCTGCCCTATAGATGGATGCGTAGCGGCAAATCGCAATTGTCCTGAGCCCTGTCGCGCCCCCTATGTCTGCGCCGTAATGATGTGGCCGCCATTTTATCTGTGCGGCTTAGGTGTCATTTAAATTTAAATTAAGGAATTACTACTCAGTTAGGTTGAGCCGGGCGTATTTCGGCCGCTTGTTTGCGTTATCGCGACGCGGCGCGATTAATGCTCTGGGTGCATTTTAAAACAGTGTACAATTGCCTTTATGATATGTTGAATTGTAGATGCGTGTTTTTGATTATGATTTAAATCTGGCTTTATGTTATTTTATGAATGGTCGGAATAATTTCATGCCACATTTAAATTATAATAATTTTATTTTATTTTTCTTTTGGAAAATTTGTTTACTTGTCATATTTTGGTTCAGGAGGATGATAATCGGTGTATATTATTAATATTGCTTTATTTAATTTTATAAAGTTATTTGGGAAACAAACATTTGTACTTATAATTTGAATCAACAATAAGATTAGAAATTACATTATTTTATAATATTTTGGGAATGCCAAAGAGCTAAAGTCTTAATAATTATGAAAAGAAAGAATATACATTTTTAGAAAAATATTAGTAAATTACTTCTACTCCCCACAATGTGCGCACTCATATGTATCGTAAACTCACTACACCTGCACACACTTCATCCTTTTATGATAACTCTTTTACATTGCAAGCTATCAAACTTTAGAATGCGCTGCCTCTTACTGTCAAGAGAGGCCAAAACATCGCCTAAATTTAAGAACGCATTCAGACAAAACTAATTTTTACGATTATTATGCCTAATTCTTATACTATATACTAATTAATATGTATATCTTATAAGTATGTTTGTATGTATTTAATTTATAAAGTAGTTTAAATATATTTGCTTAAGATACCACCTACATCGCCAGATTAGGTTAAATTATTCCTTAAGTTAGGTTGCCCGGAAGAGATTGCTTTAAGAGATAAGACTGCCTATTGTTTCTACCATGACAATATTGTAATTGCGCATTTTTGAAATTGTATATTTAGTGAGCAAAAAAGTGTTATCTATTCGATAATATTAAATTAGTCGCTTTACTTCAATACAGCTAAGTATGTTCCTTACATCCGTAATTTCCACTTTTTTACATGAAAGTTACTTAAAGTTTAGTTCCGTACTGCTAAAATTGTATTATAAAAACCGCAATCATAATATTCAGAAACAACAGCTCAATATGTGTTATAAATTTCAAAATATGTTGTAGTCAGCTAACCATACGTGCAGGCTGTCTTATGAGGTGTTTAGGGCTGCCACGTATAAAGCAATACCTACAAAACATACTGGAAGCTTAAAGCGGCCGCTTTTGGAGAATCGCTTGAAGAAATTGACACGTGTCGAGATATACTGATAGGTTTTAGACAGCATAAAATTTCACTTTTCACCGTTCTGTATGATGAAGAGTGTTCTGAAGAACTATTCAGAATAGTGTCATCGGCCTTCATTTCATCATCATGCACATATTTAACAATAATAGCCCATAAACGACCCACTACTGGGCTGGGGTCTCTTATTTATTAGAGGAAAGAACAGTATATAGAACAATATGCTCATTAAGACAGAAAACTACTTAAGCGATGCATGCATTTCAGCTAAGATCTGAACCTGTGTTCATGGGCTTGAGACGCGTGTACTAACCATTAAGCTACCACGGCTTAGTGGTCCATTATATATATATCCATATCCATTAACATCCTAATTATCTCACAAAGACATCCAACATGGATAGCTCTTGCAAACTGTCAACCCTATGAAGACACGGCGCTAGGTATCGCTAGCCCCATAAGGCTGGGTTATAAATGGCGTCGCTCGTAAAATATTGGCTGACATGCGCTGTTATCCACCTTATATTGTTACAATATCATGTGATACACCGATTGAGGGAGATATTGCTGTATACGGGAAAGAACATATATGGAATACACTTAAGATTTGTCAGCTATTTTAGATACTTCGCCTAGCACTTGGCTGTTTACTTTTAAGTAACATTTTATAGAGCTATGCTGGAATCATTATCTTCGTTGCAGCTTTAGGGCCAGTTTAGTCCGTCTCATTTTTTTTGATAACGCAGTGGTTATGCCTTTGGAGATCCTCCATCAGGCCCTTCGGTGGAAGGGCCAAAATGCAGACATAAGGCCTGCATCAAGGGCGTGTGGGATTCTCAGCATCCGGTTCCCCACGCTCGCTTCTAAAACGAAACTGTCACGAGAATTGGCCACCGAACTACCCACTAAACCTAAACCTGCGCCCCATTTATCGCGATTTTACGGGGTGTCATGGGATCTCTATAGATTAACTACACCATGACGCCCCTACATCTGTAAGTGGGCCACCCCGGGGAGCAGAGTGACCCGCTTTGTACAGCAGGGGGGTAAGTCCGATGAAGTGACAGCGGCCCCCAGAGACAGTAACTATGGGAGGAGGAGATGCGCCTGCAACCATCGGTCCGCCTCCTGCAGATGGAGTCCGCGGAGGCGTCCTCCTCCCTCGCTCTTTCAGCGGCCTCCTCCTGCGACATGAGGGATTCGTAGAAAGAGGAAACCGTTAGCCAGGAATGTTAACCCCGAATATACCCCTTACATGATAAATATAAGCTTTGCTAACTAATTTCAGTCACTGTCTAAATTTTTTATAAATGACAAAACCAATAAAAAAATATACAAACCGAAAAAAAGTAACGACCCGCATATAATCCGTGAAAATAATAAATCTCTGCGCGAAGGACCAAAATAAAATGGCCGCGGTTTTTTGGCGCGAAGAATCGGAACCGCGGAAAGCGGCATGAACACAGATTAGGGGATAAATGTGCGTTATTAATGTACAAAGATACACGCGACAACCGGATAATAAATGGATTTGGCCTTTTGGACATTTTTTCAAAGTAGATATCTAGATATTACACATAAATGTCGATGGTGGAAATTTAAATTGGGTATTTTATTGTATTGTTACGAGTTACAGGACTCGAATTAAAATGCCGTTTGGAATTACTATAGAATTTATTATTATACTATACAAACATGTATAACACAGTTACAAATATAACTGGACACAACCAGTCCAAACGTAGTACACGATTCAATAACACGCGCAAAGTCTGTCACTATATAGCTTATCGAATGTACACACGTCTTGTCTCGCTTGTGACCATCACTTGACTGTCGATCTCCCCATTGGGCCATTGCTGCACCGATATAATATGGCTGCCCGCCCGCGTAGATCGAATTTCTTAGAATTCGTAATCTGCACACCACCTAATTATGCCTGCAAACGGCCATAAACGAGTACAATAGGCTGCTCTCAACAGTAACCAATAAATAAATAAACAAAAGAAGACAATCATAAAAGAACTACAATGTTATTAACTCAAACACCGACGGAGGGCAAAAAATGTGTTCTGTTTACAAACATGCAGGTGGCCCAATTGTAACAGTATTTTTTAAACAATTTAACAAAGTTTTCATTTATAGCTCCAAAAATGAATTGCTTCAATGGTGTATAATTTTGTATACGTGAAGAAATAATACAAATAAGTCGCATAAATTAAGAAAGTAGCGTAATCATACATGTATAATTAATCATTATTATAATTTTAATTTGCCATTAAGGATAATCTTTATTTTCTTTTTCTACCCTCAGTTATATGACACCACCGCCACTCTTAATCTTATTTTTTGACATGTTACTAGGGACATATATTATAAAGACAGATAATATAAAACTGATGTTAAAACAGACAATGGTACCGCCATATAAACCTCCTTTCGACCTATACGACCTTTTCTTCTAACATATTTAATTTCTTACATTAAATCTGACGGCTCGTTCCCCTTTCGCACGTCACGTCAATTCATTCAGTGTCATATCAACAAATAAATTATATACGCTCCGCACATTGTAAATATATATAAAATATATTATAACCCGCACCGCTTCTACATTAAATAAACTATAACAAAACTGAAGTGAAGTGAAAGGGACTGAGGAGCAGAGGAACAGCTGCATTTCATGCCCATTAACCAGGTAAGTGCGTGCTCGTTCTCAAATTCCCGTCCAAATTGTCCCCCACTTCTCTTGCTGTAAAATTGACACAGTTCGCTTGTCATAAATTCAGCGCCTCCGCAACAGACAAAATACAGTAAATAATTAAATAAATAAATCGGCAGACAAACACACACTGTACATCCCCAAATTAAGCAAGTTACGCTTGTGTTATGGGTAATATACAACGGACCACTCTGGGGCCGATCCCAAACACGCAGACCATAGTAAATAACGGAGAAAATACGTTTCCGAAATTTACTATACCAGGAATCGAACCCGGAGCCTCTGCTTTGCAGTGAGGTAAGCCGGCAAAGGCTTAGCCCGCTCAACCACAGAGCCGTCAAAAAAGAATCGATTAAGAAATCTGGTTGTCGGTTTGTCTGTTTGTTCGGGATTCGTATAAAAACTACTGAGGAGATTTCAATGCGGATCTCAATGATCGACAGCAAATTTTATGTAATAAAATGTATGATTTTCTCCCGGGGATCCCGCGGAGAATTTCCCGGGAGCGGTTTGTAGTTCGGGTGCATAAAAATAGCTTATTCCAAAACAGTCGTCACTAAAACGATAGCTTACATTCGTTTTAAATGCTGCGGTACTTTGCGTCCCGGGAATTTCAGATCAAGCGGGGACGAAGTCGCGGGCATATCCTAGTGAAGAATATAAATAAGAATAGAAAAGATCAAAGATAGTATAAATGAAAGTATATAAAAAGTAAACTACAGCAATAGGCATAAACACGTAGACGCACAAAAGCACTCATACATACACAAACTATATACAAAACACTTTACTCTGACTTCATACTATGAAGTCAGAGTAAAATGAGGTGTACGTTACTTTACATTGACTGCTTTTTTATTTTTTTTTATTGCAGTAGTTCAGCAGACAGGCAGACGGCCCACTATGAACATTTGCAACACCAAAGGTGCTACAAGTGCGCTGCTGCTCTCTTAAAGGAGACTGGAACCTGGTCACTGATGCCGGAACACAACACAAGGTTGTTATGACGGCATACTCTAGACCAGGGGTGGTCGCCATCCAGTCGAGCAAATGCCCTACCATCTGGCTGTGGGTTGTTTAGTCGCCTCTTACGACAGGCCGCCCCAAAGCAGGAAATTGTATTCTTTCTTCGTTCCTGCACGGATGAAAACGTTCCTTTATACTATTAAATCAGACTAAAGTGTGACTTATTCCGTCTTTTAGATTGATAATATTTTGTATATACCGACTTTCATACTAATTTTTATATATATTGATCATCCTTGTTTTATTATTTAACTTCATTTTGATAACATCATTTCAATTTAAATCAAATTAACTGGAATTATACTCTTTGTATAAATTTAGCCTACAAAGTAAGATCTATTATTGGCTCATCTGTTTTTAAAATGTATCGTCTTTTGTAATGTCGTATATATAATATAGTAGGTACAATGCTGTGTGGTCTTTGTTGAATTAATAAATAAATTACTGTAACAACTATTCAGAATCGTTGTTTACTAATTATATATAATTAAAACTATAAATATTTAGAATAAAATAATACATAAAATTAAAATATATGAATATCAATTAAAAATAATATATAATATAATTTTAAAAAGTAACCTACCATAATGTCATACAATAACTTGATACACGTAAAGGAAGGTCTCAAGATGTACAAAAAAAACGATTGAATAACAACGGTAGGGTTGGCAAAAATCATTTTGGGCTGACTCGTAGATGACCTGGTTTTGTTGCTGACAGTCCAAGATGCTAAGAAGAGCATAGTAAAACATTCGCTGAGCTCGACTTGATTGCGGTTTCAGGAATTTGGTTGGGAGTAAACTCCTCCCACTCTCTTCGAAATCTACTCCCTCGATGTGCCTAAGCCTCGTGTATTAGGAGTTGTGAATAAGAGACAGCCGTGCTATCCAGCATACTGCAAGGATTCTCAGGGGAGTGTGGTACCTATTCTAAGACTAGCCAAGGAAACTGATTTTTGTTTGGCAAGAACCCACTTGTTACCCACTTATTTTCTCCTCCTTTTTCCTCACATATAATGTTAACAAGTAAATTTATTTAGATATTTTTTTGTATATACGTAAATGTGTTAGTATTATATTGATGTATGTATTAAATTTATAAATTAGTGTAAATATGTATATTTAAATTGTACAGTCCTATCTTTTTTCTGCTCCACATACATCGACAGATTAGTTAAGAATTTATTTTAAGCTAGGTTGCCTGGAAGATATCGCTTTTAGCGATAAGGCCGCCTGTTGTTTTGCCAAGAAGTTTTGTAATTATGCATTTTATTTCTGTATTTGTTTATTTTGGTGAGCAATAAAGTGTTATCTATCTATCTATTACCTTTAAAAAAAAAAATAGTTATAAATAAACTGATTTTCTGAATCTTATTTTGATAACGTTTTATTCATTTTAAAATAAAACGTGACAATATCATATAAATGGCAGCTGGCATTATTGTACGATCAGAAGAGAGATTTTAAAAAGACTGATACAAGTGAAACTATCTATCTATAAACACGCTGATTTTAAAATGATTCGGTTTGTAGATCCTTAAACATTACCTTCTCTACATTGGTTTACGTAAATATTGTTATTGAATATGGGGCTAGCAATTGAATAATTAAATTTTATTCCTAAACATTCAATTGATCACGAGAACCGATCCCTGGAGACTTTAAGGCCCATTGGGACCCCTTTGAGAAAAATCCAGATAGGACCGCAAAGACCGGCACAAATTGAATAAAGCTGATAGAGAGCGTGTAAGCGGACATAAGTGCGATTTGTATTCGATATAAATTCAAATTGGGTTATTGAATTATACCTAATATATTTTATCGTATACTAGTTGTGCGTGCGTCATGGTTCGTGCGATTTTACATTTATCGTTTTAATTTAGAATAGAATAGAATATACTTTATTGCACACAATGTTACAAAATAAATTCATACATACAATCGTAATGATAAGTACAATAGGCGGTCTTATCGTTGGGAGCGATTTCTTCCAGACAGCCTTTGGATGGACAGAAACTCGGTATGGATGGTGGTAGGTGTGCAATATACCTATATATAATATACTAATATATACGTAAATGTAAAGGAAAATGCTACATAAATTACAATATAAACATACTGTGGCGAATGATGGTGGAACCATCTAGTTAGTTTAAGAACTTTTAGAAAAAGCTAGAATATTCTGGAAGGAAAAGACAAGGAAGGATATATTGTAGAAAGGGATAGACGATGAACGAAAGTTCTATAATAGAAAGTTCGGGAAGGAAAAGACAGAGATAGATAGATGTTAGAAAGGGATAGATGTATAAACGAAAGTTCTCGAATAGAAGGTTCGGGAAGGAAAAGAAGACAGAGATAGATAGATGTTTAGGAAGGGACAGATAGTAAACAAAAGAATAACGAAATTATGGGTTCCAGAAAATTATTCCGGGTATATAAGAAGCGTAAGGCGCGCCTACCCGGCAGTTTAGAGTTGAGTTCAATTCAAGACGGTGAAGCGACAAGTGCGATACGAAAGAGATGGAAGAAGAGTTTAATAGAAAACAGTGACGAGTTTAGTGGTGAATTTAGTGAAAAGTGTAGTGGGCAGTTAAGTGAAAGAGGAGTGTAGCGTAGTTCGAGAACCAGAAGCGAGCTATACGCGGTGAGCACGGTAGCAGCAGGAAGTGGTCTACCTACGTAAGTAATATCAGCGACGGTATTGTGAGCGGGACACCTTATCGCCGGAACAGTGCATCGTTAGTCGTGCGTATAGGGGCAACCCTGTGGAGAGGTATTACGTGCGGCTGTGTAAGTCAATAAAAGCGTTTATTTAAAAACTGGTGTTTCCTTCCAATCCTCCTAAATGCGAACCCCGCTCGCACGTAACAATACATATTTATCTAAATATACATGTTGTGTGTCGTCAAACAACACCATCCCAAGCATACAACTAAATAACATTATTAATCAGTTACTTTGAGATAGTGTTGTTTCACGGATCATTAATCGAATGCACAGACTTGGCTTGCTTTATGCTTTGAGGTAGTGAGTTCCAAAACCTTACAGCTTGCGCAGTAGATGATTTGTCATAAAACTGTGTAGTATGTGTAGGCATTCTTAGTCGTTAATTCAAAGATGGTCTCAGAATCCTCGAATGACCGTCTTGAAAAGTGAAAATGGCTTTTAAGATACGGCGGCGTTTTAGGATTTCTTTTGGCCAAATGAAACAATTTATAGTCGTTAAGGCGTAGTAGCGTAATAACTAGCGCACGCGTTGGGTATGTAGTGTATATAACACTGAATTCCTATCAATCAGTTAGACTGATGCGTATCCGTGCAGGAACGGAGAAAGAATAAATTGCTTGCGTTGGGGTTACGCTTGCCAGACCGCCGGAAATCCGGGTTTGCCCCGGAATTTTGCCTCTTGTCCCGGATTCTGAAAACTTACTATTTTTTAACAAAATGTACCAAAACAATTTCTGTTTCTAAACACTTCTGATTGTTTTTTAAGTTTGGAATTTATTGTTTTAAGATTTTTTATTAAGTTTATTACTATTTAGTTTGTAATTTATTATTCATTGTCTACCAAAGTTTAAATTTGCTAATTTAAGCTAAGTGATCAATTCTATGATCTTCTTCATCTTAGAATTATAACTGGCGTTAATTACCTACTAAGTACAGCGTACATACATATCTAATAAAAGTATGTATTTGAAAATAAATGGCATTTTTCTTTTAAAATACAAATATGAATCCTTTGAAAATAAAAAAATATATGATATTTTGTACTATGACCACGACCCGACATTGTTTTTCTAGAATTGTCCCGGATTTGGTAAGTTACTATCTGGCAACCCTAGTTGGGGCGGCCTGTCGTAAGAAGCGACAAAACTACCCACAGCCAGGTGATAGGGTATTTGCCAGGCTGGATGGCTGCTTACTATTTAGTGAACTACACTTATAATTTAGTTCTTCAATTTAAAATCAGCGCTGTCAGCTCTTCTTGACACTGCATAATGCTGAGTTGCCGTGAATGTTATGTACATTTTTTTTTCAAAGTTTGTTGTGTTTTTTTTTAGTTAGATTTGCTTTCATTCTCGCCAATAAATATAACTTTTTTTCTTTCTTTCTTGCTACAACCCCTGGTCCAGTGTATGCCGCCATAACAACCTTGAGCTGTGTTTCGGCATTAATGGCCAGGTTCCAGTTTCCAAAGTGGCAGCACATTGGTAGCATCTTTGGTGTTACAAATGTCCATAGGCGATGGTAACCGCTTTCTATCAGGTGGGCTGTCTGCTGAACTCATGCAATAAAAATAAACTGATTTTGATGAAGTTCTTTGTGCCTGTTGAAGTGGATTCGAGAAAAGTTTAGATTCACAATTGGACCCGGTAGACGGCGCTGCACTCGAGACCTGGATTTTCATTTTTCAGAGCAGGACGTCTACTGGGCCCGATACTAAATACTAAAAATACTAAACAATATTTCAATATTTAAAAAAATGTGTTTAAATTGCCATTATTTTAATTGAATGGTAGAATCCTGTTAGTGTTAATATTCTTTAAGGAAAAGTAAACAAAATATCTGATAAAATAATTTTAGATTATTTATAAACTGGCATCCCTTAGATCAATGTACTGGCTGTACTGACAACACAGTTTCTTTTTTTTTCTCCTGTGCTCTCGTGTAAAATATTGCTACATGTCGTCAAAGATAAGCGCACAGCTGTCTGTCGTAAGCGCAGTTTATTGTCTTCCCGGATTTAGGAATTCTTTTGTGTTTTGATTTTGTAATTAAGAAAAACATGCTATTGTCTTTCTACTTGTTTTATAACCATCATTAGCGTCGAACTAATCCTTATTGTTATTGTTTTCGACTTTGTTAGCCGTTCGAAGGTGTGCAAATTACTATTTCTCGGAAACTCAGTGCACGCGGTCAATCTTATTTGTACTGTGTAGTTAGTATAAGACGATGCCCGAATGGAGGGGCGGGCAGTCAAGCGACGACTACGAGACGAGTAAGAAGTTTGCAGTACTCTCGATTAGCGATATAGATGACGGACTTTACGCGTGTCGAATTGTATTGAATCGTGCAGTGTGAACTGGTTGCATCCAGTCTTATTTGGATTTGTTTTATACGTGTTTGTACAGTTCTAATAAATTCTATAATAGTTCCAACGGCATTTTTAATTTGAGTCCTGCAGCTCGTAACAATATGGTGCTTTGTATTTGTGATTTGTAATAAATCAATATTAATCAAGTCTATCGTGCTTATTTTTTCTCAAATTCAAATTGAACTAACACAAATTCAAAAAAGCGCTGGAAAACTACAACTACCTATAATAGAAAACTGTTGAGCTGTAATAAAAGTAGTCATCTTGCGCTTCAGCGGCTATATTGTAATACACTCGGTAAGTTTTCCAATAACATCGCTTTAGTTCCTTTTCAGTGGTACAGTTGTGGCGCACGAAAAGTCTAAGCCCGTTTAAACTATGTTTTAATACAGCGTAGCTCCAGTGGTAACAACATTATATCGACAGCTATCTGTCAAACTATTTTTAATTTGTAGAAATTATTTTTTAATGTGACTTCTACTTTATAATTGATGATAATTTTCGAAATTCGATTTCGCCGGAATACTCACATCCTTGCTTTTCTCTGTAGTATTTTATTTGTCCCCAGTACTCCTGATTACCTTAAACAATGTTTTGAATTTCTTTCGTGCTCTCATAATTTACGCCCGTCTACTAAACTTAAATTGAACACTCCTGCACATAACTCAACTTTTTACAACAATTCTTTTACTGTTAAGACTACACAGCTTTGGAACGCGCTTCCTATTACTATCAGACAAGCAAAATCGCTAGCGATGTTTTCAAAATCAAATTCAAATTCATTTATTTATATAAACTTATTTCTAGGCCTTATATTTAAAACTATGATCAAAAAATACTACTTGTCGTTGGAATATGATATTTAAATTCAATTATAAACATTTATATATTTTGTAGATATGTATTTGTATGGTATGTATAATAAGCATATAAATCTGTAATGTATAAAATTTCTATATATATATATATATATATATATATATATATATACATATATATTTGTATATATATTATTTATGTATTTATTATTAAAATGTAAGTAGTTATTACTATTATGTTACGTATACTACCATCGCCATTATCATCTCAATTTATTCTTGGGGTTGTCTGGAAAAGATTGCTTTTTAGCGATAAGACCGCCCTTTGTACATTACTAGTTATAATTTTAGTCTTTAAGTTCATGTTTGTATTGGTCTATAATAATGTGTTATGTATCTATCTATCTATAATTTTAATCTATTTAATTACTAAATACATTAATTTAGCACACATACTCTGTAAATTAATGTGATTGTAATCATTTGTAAAAATCTCTACAGAAGTATTGTTTTATTATGTACTACCCATGACAGTCTCCCTGACGATATAGTGGTCTGAGGATTGACCTGCCTAGCTCTCTAGAATACAGACGTATTCGACATTACTAGACACAAGTAGTTTTCATTACAGTTGACTTGATAACTGTGGAAAATAAACTGTCTCTGTCGGGTTTAATGCTTCCAATATTAGCATAAAACCGCTCACGGGAGCGTTAACACTAGTGAAAGTGGTGCTACCAGACAAAATTAGAATCTTCAAAGTCAAGTACGGAGCGTACGGTGAGTTTTAAACTTATAATTTATTTGCAAGCCAATTATTTATCAATATTTAAGTCCCAATCTACACAGTCTCCAATATGTGTTGTATAATTTTGACAGTATACAATGGGTAGAAGGTATATTTACTGTATAACTAGATATGTTTTCAAGTTACAAGGCATTATTTAAAACTTTTGTGTTAAGCAAAGTCGTCCCTATTCCAGTTTAAAAGTCAATTTCAGTGCATGCAGTTTCTTGTGCCACGAGTGTAAAAGTGCAGCATGGCGTGCTGGCGCCGATATTTACAAGTTATTGAAATGCCTCCCCCTCATAGGGGTTGCCAAGAAACTATCTAAGTGTAGTTTGTGTTGGTTATTTCTAAAGATTGTGTCCTTTAGGAATAGATACAAGAACCTATTTAGGTACCTACTTATTAAGTTATGTACTCACTAAGCCCTTTATTTATAATAGTCATACGATGTTTATTAAATAGTGTTATTCATAACCGCATTATTAGTACGATATAATAACATTGTTTTAATAAGTTTATAAATATATAACTTTTCAAATTGAAAAGTTTTTATTCAAACTATTTGTACAATTTTGATGTTTAATTTCTTCATATTTTATTAATCCTATGAATACCTTTTATCTGAGGATAAAAAAATCGGCCCTTAGTCGATAAAACTTAACTAAGAAATCGATTTTCATCAAATTCAAAAGTTTTTATTCAAAATAAGTTCCACGGGAGAACACTTTTTGTAGGTCATACATGTAAGTCAAAATTTAAATCTACTTCCTGTTCTACATACACCACTTCGCAACATGTTATTGCTGTTTAAAAAAGAAGAAGAGTAGAAGAAGAAGGCAAAAAACTATACGCAATACGTCGTTAAACAAAAATATCTATCTCAAGACTCTTTTTAATACATGTAGAAGTTGTTATAACTTCAGTTCCGACGAAAACAAAATCCACCTGCATATCTATAAAAATACATTTTATTACCCATCGGCATTTGAACTTATTGTAATCCTTTTATGATTGTCTTCTTTTGTTCACTTATTTACTGCATGGTTATTGTGGAGAATAGCCTATTGTACTCGTTTATGGCCGCTTGCAGGCATAATTAGCCAGGTGTGCGGATTACGATACTAGGAAATTCGGTCCAGGCTGCCGGGCGAACATATTGCATTTGTACAGTGTAAAACAATGGCCCGATTGATGGAGCAGGCAGTCGAGTGATAACCATGAGCGAAGCAAGACATGTGTACTACATTCGGAATCTAATAAGTGACGGACTTTGAGCGTTTTATTGAATTACGACCTTACCTTCCGCATTATGTTTGGACTTGTTGTATTCGGTTATATTTGTCCTTGTGTTATACGTGTTTGTATAGTTCTAATAAACTCTATAGTAATTCTAACGGCATTTTAATTCGAGTCTCACGACTCGTAACAATATACAATTACTTTCAAAGAATTAATGGAGTTGTAATAAACAAAAAATATTGGTACCGTCGCAATAATGACACACTCAAAATTCATACTACGACATATCTTAAAAATATCTCGGCAAAATAACCTACTAACCTCGAAAAAAATATATAAAAAATATATCGTATATATAATATCATGAGAGTAATATTATAACGGCTATATATATTCATGAATGGTTGTACCCGGGAGAGTATCGAGTACCCACCGTCCTAATATCATTATGATGGTAGGATTTCATAGGGATATAAAAAATATATTTATATAATATACATTATATGGATATTGTACTGGATTTTATAGAGCCTTTATACTTGTATATATAGAAACTGGGTAAAAGGGGCAGTCTAATGTAGGGCAAGCTTTATTTTTGGATCATAGTGCTTTAAGTGTTATTTTATATCAATATTTATGTTAGTACATTCTGTGTTTATTTTGTTAGGAGTTATAGGCTTAGGAGTTATAAGATGCATCTCTTGTGGAAATGAAAAAGAAAGAAAGAACTGTTTTATAAAAGTAGGAAAGCAGACTACTGAGTATGCACTGTTTGATTCAACAATGCAGCACTTTATGACATAATCCGCCGGACTCTTGTCACTGCCGGGGTACTTGCCGTTCTAGAACCGCACCACCTGTGCCGCGACGATGGTAAGAGACCCGATGTAATGTCTTTGGTGCCCTGGAGGGTGGGTCGCCCTTTAGTATGGGACGCCTCTTGCATCGATACTCTGGCAGCGTCCCATCTTTCAACCACTAGCATGTCTGCTGGTACAGCTGCTGCACAGCAGGAGGCCCTAAAATGCCGCAAATATTCCACCATCGGAAATGGTTACATATTATGCGGCTTTTGGGTTTCGAGACTCTGGGACCATGGAGGCCTGAGGAGCACAAACTTTATCCGACATATAGCGAAACAGCTGGTAGATGTCTCACGTAACCAAAATACTGTTCTATACCTCGGACAACGCATTAGCGTTGCCATACAGCAAGGTATAAATAGACAGTCTTTTGGGCACGTTTGCACTAGATTTTATAGTATTTTTTTTAACTACTCTACGGACTTGAGTTCCGTACCCTTTTTTACAACTTAATTTCTATGAAAGTTTTTAGAGTTCATACACGCTTATTGTTTATTTTGTTATTGTGTGTGACATTAGTTTAGTGATTTTTATGTTGTAGTGTACCTTAAGAATAACTTATTATATTAATTTGTTCTAATTTGAATACTAAACTTATACTAATATAGAGTGTATCTGTTACATGCTATCATGATTGATATCAAAAGTATCCTATATGTTGACCAGGGATATAAGCTTCTACCATACAAAATTTCTTTTAAATCGGTCTAGTCGTTTCGGAGATTAGCCGGTACAAACACATACAAACAGATAAACAGAGAAACAAAAAAATTGAAAAAAATCTAAATTAGTTCTATTTCACTTCTTACATCCCCCTGTCTCGGTTTTTAGCATTTTTTAATTGTACAGAAATTCGACCTCTACAATTTTATTATATGTATATAGGATATTTAAATAATACTTAACGACATATATGTAAACATCCTTATTCTATAACACAAATAGCCAATGGGCAATAGAAATCCGATAGCATCTCACTATCTTAAACCACTGCCCGCTACAACAACTCGGTATATTCGACCAATAATGTAACAATAATACCACAATCCGTATGCGGAACGCGATATCTCCTGATATTATATCCACATATTGACTTTGCCTTGCCTATACCATTTTCACCCCCTTGGGGGATGTAGGGGATGAAAAGGGGGTGAAGATGTACTCGCAAAGTATGCGGTCCGAATCGATAAAGGCTAATGCGTTTAGGATTGGCTACTTGTGTGCAGTTATAAGTTTTCGCAGAGGTTTTTTACATGTTGGGCATTGATCCTTCATGTTAGAGGTATTTGATATTAAGAATCCGGATATATAGTTTGTAGAGAGAGAGAGAGAGAGAGAGGCAGATGAAGGAGTCTGAAGTCAGACGCGATGAAAGAAGCTTCACTCTTCTAACTACTGTCTATTTCAAACACGGTATGGCTGACACATCCCATAGAACGTAACTTGTACTAATATTTTATACTTGACCTATATGAATTAGATACAAATATTAATTATACAGAAATAAATTAATAGTTCTTACTATTTAAAAATGAAGTAAATAATAAAATCTTAGATGAAAATTGCGTAAATAAAGAGAAAAACCATTGTGAATTTAATTATAACTAGTGGTCGCCTAGTGGTCGAAATTCGACCATAATTAATTTAAATTATAAGGTTGAATATTATTGAGGTTCTGTTGTCAAAGACTATACTTCTATAATCACAGATTTCGCCAAGGCTACACTGTTAATTTGACTTTAACAATAAACAAAAAAGTATATATGCGTGTGTGTGTCAAATACATGGTAGTGTGTGTAATGTTTTATTATCGATTTAATGTATTTTTTATGCATAATTAAAAAAATATATTAGCATTCTGCACTCCTTCTCTATATACACTATAAGTGTGCGAAATTACATTTCGAAATTGTGAATAACATTATTTAAGTCAATTCAATATTATTTATATTTAAATTTTATATATATTATATATATTCACGCATCAGAGTGCATCTCACTTGTACTTACACGTTTAAATAATGCTTTAATGCTCTCGCGCTTCCTCACACAGCGGAACTCTTAACGAGTCTGGGAAGATGTTTGGCCCGCCAGATTTGTCTGGCTCATTGGAAAATATTTAAAAATATTATACTTGATAACATTGTTACATGCCTTCAAAGATAAGCGCACAGCTGCCTGTTATAAGCACAGCTTATTGTCTTTCCGGATTAAGGAATTCTTTTGTGTTTTGAATTTGTAATTAAGAAAAACATGGTATTGTTTTTCTACTTGTTTTATAACCATCATTAGCGTCGAAATAATCCTTATTGTTATTGTTTTCGACTTTGTTAGCCGTTCGCAGGTGTGCAAATTACTTTTTCTCGGAAAGTCAGTGCGCGCGGCCAATCTTTTTTTTTACTGTGTAGTTAGTATAAGACGATGTCCGAATGGAGGGGTGGACAGTCAAGCGACGACTACGAGACGAGTAAGACTTGAGTATGAGTTTGTAGTATTCTTGATTAGCGATATAGACGACGGACTTTACGCGTGTCGAATTGCAATGAATCGTGCAGTGTGAACTGGTTGCATCCAGTCTATTTGTATTTGTTTTATATGTGTTTGTACAGTTTTAATAAATTCTATAGTAGTTCCAACGGCATTTTTAATTCGAGTCCTGTAGCTCGTAACAATATATATAAAATTCAGCCTTCCTAAAATGACGTAAGTTCCCACATTTTTTTTTAAAGTGTCTGTCAAAAGTTTGGCCCACAGGAAGTGTCTGGTAACTGTATATCTTTGTTTATAACAATATCATATATGACATGTGTAAAAACTAGCCTTGCTACTTTGACGTAAGTTAGCATGATTTTTTTCCATCTTTGGTACCTGCTACCTGAAAAACAGCCCCGCTTTCAGCTTAGCGTGTATCCATTCCTTTCTAAGTTTATGTTAAAATACCGATCCTAAAAATCATCTTTCCTAAAAGCACGTAAGTCTGGGGTGACTGTGATCTCACTCTATAGACGAGTGTAGTATTTTTTACATAGATCGAAAAAAATATAGAATATAACCAATACCTGACTGTAATACAGTACTTCATCATTAAGCTGTAGTCACATCTTCGTGTTCTCCAAAAATATTGTCTACATGTCACAAGAATGGCGTATAATGTTGAGATGAGCGAGATAATGCAATATTTGGTGACGTCACGCGTCGCCATCGACATGCGAGTGTCGCTAACTGTATCACAGAACAAGGAATATATTCAGTTGATATTGAAATAAACTTACATAAATGTTCAATACTATATATAACTTTACACTATAAAATAAAATATTATTATATTAAATACTAAATTATGTACAGATGAACATTAATAACTAATCTATAATATATTAACCTACTCAAAAAACCCTAATTACAAATTAAGCTATAGTTACTATATGTAAAACTATAATTAACAAAATAAGATAGATAGATAGATAACACTTTATTGTACACCATTACAGAAAACTTACGAACTAGTATTATTCTAATTGTGTACAAAGGGCGGTCTTATCGCTAAAAAGCGATCTCTTCCAGACAACCCGTGGCAGGAATATTGCTGATTAGGAATGGCGATGGTGGTATACATAATTACTGTACGATTACTTACATTTTAATAATAAATATATAACTATACTATATATACAAATATACACATAAGTTATATACATATTGAAGATATAGTGATAAAATGCAACTATTTAAACATAATAAATATATACTTATATGCAATATAATACTAATTATATAAAATTACATATCATTATATTGCAGATAGAATTTCCTGACCATGTTCTTAAATATTATTAAAGATTTTGCTTGTCTGACAGCAACAGGCAATGAATTCCAAACTTGGATAGCCTTGACATAAATAACATAAATCTATTTAAAAAAAATCAAATCTCTGTCCTGGAGACCGATGTTATCGCCATATTCGGTTTTAAATCAAGGAAGACAAAAAGAACAGATAGCATGTACAAAATTTGGCCTTAATTTGGCCACTCAGTATTTTGGTGAGCCAAAACGTGTTTCTATACAGCACTGATTTTCAGCGCCCAACTCCAAAATCACACATGTAATGCGGACCCATGGTAAAATGAAAAGATATTAATAATAAAAAAATTTAGGTATGTTCCTATCAATTCTGTTGTTTTTTTGTATTTTATATTTAACCTACACAGAATAAATATTAAATACAAGAAACACAGAATTGATGACGTAATAATAATAAGGAAATAATGAGTAGGTAATCAAAGAACAGTTTAATACATAAGTGTATGTTACCTAGCAACCGTATTTTACTTCCCCTGCTTTTGGTCTTAGCATTCGAAATATGGACTAAACCGACAACGACATCTGCTTATGGATCGCGCATTCTTGGCGATAATTCATGTTATATGACTCGCCTGCAGTCGGGCACCATGACTGATAGCCACTGTGTTTCTCCTTGACTCTTAAAGTTATATTTTGACCAATTAAAAAATATCTCTATAAACTGTAAACTATGTTATTTTGATGCCTAAATGATATTTGTAGTGTTTCATAAAAAAATGTTTAACAAAATTTTACTTGAAAGAGCAACAAATATTCAACCATTCTCACAAACTTTCTCCTTTGCAATATTAATATAAAAATAGGATTCTACATCCTACACTAATTACCACCGTTCACTGGAAGGTCTGGGGTCAATCACTGGCTTGGTAAATTGCAAACAATTTTTCAGTTGTTTAGGTACTCTGAGGGTCTAAAATCGGCTCCAGAGTAATCCGTTGCATATTACCAATAACAAAAGCGTAACTTGTTTAGTCTGGTCTGGTGTTTGTCGGCCAATAAAAAAAAATATTGATAAACAAATAATACTACTCTATGGCTGTTGTTAGTCCAAAAAAGATAGTGTGTCGCGTCGCTGGTTGCTATGAATAATGTCCTATCGATTGTGTTCACATGTCGCGGCGGTCGTTTCTTTCTTTATATATATACACAAATTGTGTTAGAAAACTTTAAAAAATTTATATTTTTTGTAAATTTGTTGTTGTTGTTGCTTTTTGCGCGAGTTCAGCAGACAGTAAGCCAGCCCACCTGATGGAAAGCGATTACCATCGTCTATGGACATTAGTAACAGGAAGCACCAATGTGCTGTCACTCTCTAAAGGAAGACTGGAACCTGGCCACTAATACCGGAACACAACTCAAGGTTGTTATGGCGGAATACTCTAGACCAGAGGTGGTAGCCATTCAGACGGGCAACTGCCCGACTACCTAGCTGTGGATTGTTTTGATAGATGTTTTTTTATTGTATTTCCTGAGTTCAGCAGACAGGCAGACGTTCATACAAAATCTATGGAGCTGCAGGGTTTTGTAAGTTTATAAAAAATATCTCAGTCGCTTTGATGGTCCACACCTCTATTCTCACGACCTCAGGAACTCATCACCTGTATAGGACACACTTTACGAAGATTTTCGTTTTCAAGCACTACCGAACACAGTCCCGTAGATCTAGAAATTTCTACTTCCTAACCGAAAATAGGTTTTATAATATATTTTTTTCAAATGATAATATTCTATTACTCATCAAGCAAACATGCCAAGCATGTGCTGCCACAAACCGAGATTACCATCAGTGACTATCACTCCTTAAGTAGCCAGTTGCAACTAAAATCAATTAAAGTAACATATCGGCGTGTCGGAACGGTAAAAATTAACTGGACACCAATAATAAGAATCGGTTATCTTAATAACATCTCGAATTAATATATCACTGCGATGCATAACACGACCGATCTGTCTGTCCGTCCGTCTTGACAAATGAAAGCTCTCGAATCGATAATTATCTAGTTCATTTATCAGACAATAATTAATCGTATTTCTTCACTGATTAGGAGGAAAATCAATTGATTAGTCAATTTTGACTTACGTCTTTATGTACATTGTAAAGATTCATAACTCTATTTTCAATAACACGGTATTAAATGTAATGTTCTGATCTGAAAACAGCTTTATCACGTTGGTATAAAGTTTTAATTTGTTTGCAATGTATCGACTACACTAATGACTTAAATGCAAGTAAATATGGACCTTATTGCACTCACATATGAAGTAGACAATTCTATGAATGCTTTTGAAAGTTAAGCCTAGTGTACAATGTAGCGTGAGGCGTCGGTCTTGGATTGTCGTGTCAAAATGGTAATTATAGTAAGCGACAAGGCGGAAGGCGTTCGGTAGCAACCGACGATTTCATTAAGGACATTAGTAACGCTAATGATTTGTACTTTTGGAGTGGTCCAGGGACGAATGCGTGAGATTCATCTCAGATATCGGGTTTGATAGGGCAAAGTGATGGGGAATTAGGCATTGTGTTCGATTTAATGAGATTTAGGAAGTTACAAGCTGAAATTTAATAGTAGTGTTTCTTTGTATTGCGAAGATGGCAAGCAGGCAGACCGGCCCAGCTCATGGAAAGTGGTTACTGTCACCTATAGACGCTTGCAACACCAATAGTGAAGCTAACGCGTTGCCAGCCTTTAGGGATATGGGGATGATGCAGAAGGATTAGACTCGAGAAATGGAATAGAGGGGATGGGATATGTATGTAAGTAATTTAAATAAATAGGCTGAATATAAATGAAGTTTCTATGACTGTTATACTAAGTCTAATCATACATGATGGTTTTTGTAAATTTGTTTGCCAATTTGAAACTCGGTCTTGAATAGAGTTCGAAACGGCTGGAAGATTTCTGTGGTAATTACAAGAAGACTTGCAGAGTTCAGGCATTTATAGGTGTCTTCAAGTCTCGCGTAAACCGGTATCTTTTAGGTGTGCGTGCTCCGTCTTGGACTGCATTTCCACCTGACATGGGGCACAATGTCGGTCAAACTCGAACCTACTCAATATAAGAAAGAGTCCTAATTCCCTGCGAACAAGAGCCATAGATAGTTTTCAATTTTCCCCACATACAACTATCCAGTAAACATCCTTACATTTTATAGAAGATTTCAACATTACGCGAAGTAAAAATTATTGTGAAAATCGATACATTATAGTGCACTGTGAGTCCTTGAAAACGTTTTCATTAAAATAATCTTACAAAATAATAATTAATTTTCTGCCATCTTCTCCAGAAAAAAAATGGTTAGGGCTAATGGGTATGTCCATAAAGGACCAGATTTACTGAGTCCCATTTAACTAGCACTCAGACCAGAACAATTCGCTATAAACTTAAGACGTTATTAGACCCTGATCGTTAAATCCAAGTAACCCAATGAAAATTAATAATGAAATTATTTTAATGAAGTGAGGCTGCATTTAAAGATTTCCGTTGGTTCGGGCACGCAGAGAGTTTATGGATTAATGGCGGGCTGCGGTTACCGTTATGCGAACATTAATTATTATATTAATCATTAGCGAACTCGTGTACCCGCGCCCTTAAGGGTCGTGACTCCCCAAAATACGGATAGCAAAATAGTTTTCAATTATTAAATATTGATAAAATAATATAAATAAATAATTTACCAAAACCTCCTTGCACCAGGGCTCGGATTCTGCTATTACAATAATGTCAGAATGGTCGAGCACTAGCGTCGTAATGGTTGTTTTTGTTTCAAAAAACAGCCATTTAACGCCAATTCTACTAATATTATAAACGCGAAAGTTTGTATGTATGGATGTATGTTTGTTACCCTTTCACGCAAAAACTACTGAATGGATTTTGATGAAACTTTACAATAATATAGCTAAGACATCAGAATAACACATAGGCTATAATTTATAAAGATATAGTGTGAATTGTCCAAAATATAACGATTTTCAATCACCACGCGGGTGATACCCCGGGGCGCAGCTAGTAATCTAATAAAAATAGAATTTATTCGTAACTTCGGTAGCCTAATTTCTAG
Organism: Dendrolimus houi; assembly: GCA_039645545.1. Classification (NCBI taxonomy): domain Eukaryota; kingdom Metazoa; phylum Arthropoda; class Insecta; order Lepidoptera; family Lasiocampidae; genus Dendrolimus; species Dendrolimus houi. The sequence goes on along the minus strand of CM077137.1, from coordinate 603,785 downwards.
AATAGCATATATCCCGCAAAATATATTGTATTTCCCAAAGTGAGGTACTTAGTATTAGGGTCAAAGAGACCTCACTGCTGGTCCGAATTAGCCCCCTGATTTTTCTTTTTTTTAAATGCATATACAAACTCGCACTTTCTATGTAAACATTATTACTTACATGTAATTATTAAAGAAATTCATATATAAACGACCCTATAAAAATTCGACCAATTAACGTAATCCAATGTTAATTGGTCGAAAGTAATCGGCTGACTGTACTTTAAACTCGTCCGAAACCCCGAAGACGTGGGGCGACATCTGTCGCAGTAATTGAGGGATTACGCAGATAATTGAAACAGTTACACAGAGACAGCATTACACATTATACACACGTGTGAAAGAGATGGAAAGTTTCCCTCAGTGCAGCGTTCAAGCGAGACGGTTAACAGCGTGTATTCTTGTATAGTATTATCTTACGTTTTATGCGCTATTAATCTTGCTGACTGTACTTGATTTTTGCAAAGGATGATAGACTTTATGTGCTATGATATAGGGTTCAAAATTGTAGGGATATGATGTTATAAATAATTTGCACTCGTAAAACAGAAGTGGAGGGCACGACGGGTGACAAAGCTTGTCTTGTAGAGTTTTGTTTGAGATGGGTAATCTTGTTAACGAGGATTGAGATATTAGGATTTTGTGACGAGTCGTAAACACGTCTTCTGTTCAAATAAATATTGAATATCCTTCATCTATACATCTATAACTACACAGATAATTAAAATTGAAGTGTTTTTAATGTCCAAGATAACAACTTTTTATTAAATGCATATGAAAGTATATACGGTAAGTATATCTAAAAATCAATTTTTAGAACATAACATAATTTTGCCTCTTTCAGGACAAGATTATGTTAAGTTAATTTTAAATTTGTTAACAATTATACCTACACTATCCAATGTAATTTGTCCTGAAAAAAATAATTTTCTTTCTTCTTCTTTCTTGTGCGTCTGTCTGGATGTTACGGCTAATCTCTGAAACGGCTGGACCGATTTTGACGGAACTCTCACTGGCAGACGTTATAAGGAGTAATTTAGGCAACGTTTTTAAAAATTTCCATGAATAAATAATCTACGCGGACAAAGTTGCGGGTACAGCTACTACAAAATATAATTTAAGAGTATTTGCATACGACTAATGGCCGGTTCCTATACCTTACTATTCATTCACTTGCCCCACCATCGGTTGAATTTTGACATTACTTGTATCATGTATGGAGGGTATTTCAACATTTCACCGATAATAGGGCAAATGAACGATTGGTAAGATATAGGAAACGGGCATTAGAGAAGAGAAAGGTTATGTTTGAGATATGTGTAAATTTCTCTTTTTCAATAGACACATTGTTTGAACGGACGAATCTACATATTTCGTTACGAGTAGTATTGTCAGAATGCTTATATAGTTTTATTTAGTGTAATCAATATAATAATAACCCATAAGGGCCGTCTGCCTGTCTGCTGAACTACCATCGCCTATAGACATTGGCAACATCAAAGGCATTACAAATGCGCTGCTGCTCTCTTATCACAGCTCAAGGCTGTTATGGTGGAATACTCCAGACTAGGTGTGATAGCCATCCGGGCAAATACCCTACCACCTGGCAGTGGGTCATTTAGTCGCCTCTTAAGAAAGGCCGCTCGGCCGCAGGAAATTGTGTTCTTTATCCGTTCGTGCATGGATAAAATGCACAGAACATGGACAGAATTAGAAATGAGGATATGCGCAATAGAACCTAGGTAACCGATATAGCTCGCAAAACTAGCAAGTTTATGTAGTAGTGGGCCGGTCACGACTGTCACAGGACCAATGGCCGATGGAGCAGACGAGTCCTGGAGTAGAGACTGCGTCTCGGTAAACATAGTGTCAGACGCCCTGGAGCCCGGTGGACCGAGGACCTGTGCAAGGTCGCCGCAATCAGGCTCATGATTGCAGCCTGACTCTACTTTTTTTCACCGTCAGAATGCGGTAATTGTAACTAGTTACGCGCTGGTTTTTTGAATAGTCTCGTCGCGTTGGCAAAAATGGCAGAATGGATCACGCAATAAATACAAGTAACCCTCTATTGACAGAGGATAGGATACAAGAGAGGACTCACCGATTATTTGTCTTGATGCCGATGACGGAAGCCAGGAAGCACAACACAGTTTGATTTTGGTCTATTAATGATTGCCCAGCACTTTACTAAGGGTAGCAATAGGGTGGCGCACGCGCACGTAATTGTTCCACCGTAACAGATCGACGACTGAAGCCGTCCGCTAGGTGGCGCGGCATTTTTAATTGACGAATTATGGGGTAAGGAGAGAAATATTAGGAGCTGTAAAGGTGTGAAGGAAAGGGACATAGAAGACACTCTTATTATTATGTGATCCAATTCTTTAACGTATGGCCAATACAGTAACAATATGCGCATGGTCAGAAGACAGCCTACCAAACTACTGCCGCCATTGCTTCAAAAGAGATTACAATCTAATCTCCGTTTACAGCCGATTGGTTGAACCGAATAAGCCGGAAACGTCACAACCGTTGACGAATGTTAATTGAATTATTATAATCACACAATTAAAATCTATTAAGAAGCAGCTAGTTTATTTATTAATTAGCATTTTACACGTCTTAATTATAGTTTTTGCTATGGGTACATATGTGTTTGATATACGCAATGCTGTGTTGAAACGCACAGAACTGAGAGGATACGATGGTATTTATGGCGATTCTTATTTCTTACCAACCGTTCATTTGCTTAACCATGAGTTAAAATTTGACATACGCTCAATACAAGTAATGTCAAGTTTGTACTGATGGTAAGGCAATTGAATGGATAGTAAGATATTGAGGGGTTATGTCCCTCTTCAGCGTATATGGGAATGAAGCAGTACTTCAGTCTTATATACTTTTAATCACGCGCTATGTATTATACGTTATTTACAATGGTCAAACAGAAGGATATTGTAATTGTAATTATAATGGATAAATAATGAATATTATGTATTATTAATTTATTCTATCCTTATTATGTATATGTAATTATGTATTTTATACACATATTTACATGCAGGTGACGTACATACAAACCGAGGCCAATGGTCAAAGTCTGTCAAACGCATCTTAGCACCCACAACACAAAATTTTATTTTCTAGTGTGGGTGCCATAGTTAACCGAACCATTTATGTTATGTAATCTATATATTAATACGTGAAACAAAGACTTTGTACCCTTTTTTACGAAAATTGCGCGGACGGAGGAGTATGAAGTTTAGCACAGTTTAAATAGAGAAGGAGTGCAGAAAACTAATATTTTTTTAAATTATGGATAAAAATACATTAAATCAATAAAATAATATTACACACACTACCATGTATTTGACACACACACGCATATGTATATACACTTTTGTTTATTGTTAAAGTCAAACTAACAGTGTAGCCTTGGCGAAATCTGTGATTATAAAAGTATAGTCTTTGACAACAGAACCTTAATAATGTTCAAACTTATAATTTAAATTAATTATTATGGTAGAATTTCGACTACGGGCGACCAATAGTATTAATAATTATGTCAGTAATACTACTAATAATGTAAATGTATACTCTTTTGGAAAATAAATTGCATTGAAAAATTAAAAATTGTGAGGGCAAGCAGCAGGCGCGAGAACCGAGTTTTGAGTCTGCGCGAATGTAGTCTATCCGCGTTGAATGCGTACGACGAACTATCCCGAACTGTCTTTCGGTTTTTGATGGTTGGTGTTTTCGCGCCAAGAGAATAAGGCGGGAAAAGCGCGCGCGTGCTGTCACATATCGGCGCGCCATTTTGATTGAATACTACACAGATTAATATTAGCTTCGCGCTTGCGTGCTTACCTAAACTGTTAGCATTATTGTCGCCACAATATATTCCTCCTATCAAATTTGTTTCTTAAAGTGCCAACAAGATTATTTCGAAATCCTATACAGCTGCCTATCCCTCAGATATTTAGGAATTACAGAGCAAATTCTTACACTAATCGTGTGGCCACAACTTAGAATGTCTTAGCTGCTTCACATGATTTAGATTTATTTCATGTTAAACCACTAATTGTCAAGAACTTTTTAGTAAGACCCTGGTTACAAAAATAAGCGAATTACTCGTATATGTGATGCATCTTAAATTAGCTTCTTCCTTTTTCTTTTATACTTTCTTTAATAAAAATTATATTCTTAAACATTGCTATTGTTGTATATACAAGTCTTATAGATAACTAAATGTGAAAACTGTTAATTGGTTATAGTTTTTAAATAGCCTGTGTTTAGTTCTAAACCGTAAGTTATCCTAATAAAATAAAATAAAAATATGGCCATAAAAGTATCAATTGAGATTTTCATTAAAAACAAGAACGGGCTAATGGCCTCCCATGCGTCGCAAAAGTGTGTTAGAAGCCATGTTTTTGATTGACAATTACACCGGTCCACAAAAAAAGTGGTCTGTACTTTTATTTTATTTTATTTTATTTGGAGAGTTAACAGCTGTAGTCTTACAAACTAACGTTACAAAGATAGCTAAAGAACAGCTAAATAAATATAGAAAAAAAATAAGAATAATATGAAAACTTTGTGACAGGGAAACTAATTATTATTAAAATAGGCTTTGATTAACTTCGCATTTACAGATGCTAGACTATCCACAAACAAGTCAATGTCAACATAATCCGACTTGCTGAGTTTGTTGAATTCATTCACTGTTCTAACAAAAAATAAGTGGCATCTGAAGGCTTTTGACCAAACCCATCTATGCTTATGTATTTCGATGCACGGAATCCGAATCTGGGGTCAGTTTGGTCCATACACCTTTAAACTTTTGAGGGCGTATGGACCAAACGGGCATACATAATAGATGTGTCTGGTCATAACTACCGACCACTTTTTTTGTGGGCCGGTGTTATTCTGAAATTTTCTTCCATGCCTTAAATATAACCAGTACAGCAACAACAAAAGTAGACGCCGCAACATATAGCGTGAAAACAATAAACGTGCGGGATTTGTCTACGAATCCGGCAATAATAAGAAGCTCTAGTGATTGATACAAAGCCCGATCCCCTGTCGACACGGCCATTTGCATTTTTATGGGCGCCGCCCTACGCCGCCCTTCGTCGCCCGCCCTACACGCTCACGTGCCTCCATACAAGTGGGCGCATTCATTCAACCCAATGTATTTACACTATACCTTAAAAAGGGAACATCATTATTTGAAAGGCACATAATACATCACAACTAAAGTATTTATCTAATTGAGTAAGTGAAAACTTTTCAATGAAAATAGATGTATTTCTTTAGGTTTACTCAACCTATTAATGTAACTTTAAGTTTTACCAATTACAGACAAAATTCATTTCTAGTTCAAGTCAGTAATTTCATTTAAATAATGTTAGTAAATACGATAATGTCGACCCGTTTGTGATAAACACTTTAGGAGCCAAGCGGTGTGTAAGGCTTACATTTTTCAACAGTGACTTAGTATCTCGGTGCCTTTCTTACGTCTACATGTTACTTATAATCAATAGCTTATGCGTGAAAACCTATCATTGGCTTTTTGTTAATTGTAGTTATCTATTCAAATGTATCTAACTGTTTTACATAGATAAATAAAAAAAAATATAATCTTACAGATTACTCACTGAAAGTCTTGCATCCACTACCGCAATTTTAGTTACCAAAGTTGGGGCGGCCTGTCGTAAGAGGCGACAAAACAACCCACAGCCAATAGGTAGGGCATTTACCCGACTGGATGGCTACCACCCCTGGTCTAGAGTATGCCGCCATAACAACCTTGAATTGTGTTAAAGTATTAGTGGCCAGGTTCCAGTCTCCTTAACAGACCAGCAGCGCATTTGTAGCACCTTTGGTGTTGCAAATGTCCATAGGCGATGGTAACCGCTTTCCATCAAATGGGCTGTCTGCCTGTCTGCTGAACTCACGCAATAAAAAAAAGAGAAGAAATGACGCAGCAAATTCCTAGTCCGCATCAAGTTCTAAAACATTATTCATATATTAATATGTAAAAGATCAGGTTTTAAAATACCTTACTATTACTTTACTTTTAGAATATTAAGAAAAAAATTGATTAGTTAGAATTCCGATTGCCTACTTTCCTCTCCTATATCAGAACCTTTTATTCCATGCACATATCCCATCCGCACTATCCCATCCTTCTATCTGATCCCTCTATCCGTTCCCCCTTATCATCACTATATATTATTCAATTCTTTTTCTTATGTTTGCTTGCAGGCAAATTGGTAAACGATTCCACTTGATGGCATGGATATTTGCAAGACAAGGGGAGCCGATGCGTTGTTGCCTACCTCGTTGAGACTTTTTTACATAGGGCAACTTGTGTGGTTCCTCACCTCTTTCAATGTGGGGATAAGGTGGATCGCTTACGACACCATGGATTATCTTGCAGCAGAAGCGCCGGTAGAATTTCGGCTTGTGTCGCGACGATGGCAGGAAACCGGATGGGATGAAGTTAGTACATTGGAAGATGGGCCGCTTCTTAGTGTGGGATGCTACTTGCGTTGACACTCTGGCGGCGTCCCATCTTTCAAGTACGTGCGCTACCGCCGGTTCTGCTGCAGCCGAACAGGAAGCCCCCAAGCGGCGTTTGGGGTGGAAACTCTGGGTCTGTTAGCTCCTAACGCTCTAAAACTTTATCGAGACGTCGCCGAACGTTTGGTAGACCTCTCACGCGACCAACAGGCTGGCGTCTATTTTGCTCAAAGGTTAAGTATTGCTATTCAATTTGATAACGCCGCCAGCCTTTTGGGAACGTTCCCGATAGGTGACAGTGGCTTAAGACGATATATGATATTTTATCAATAATTATACCCTCTTTTTTATTTAGTTCTAGTTTTTTAGGGTAGTATTTTAGCTCATATATTGTTATTATATAGTCCAAGCGTATTAGTTACTGCAAATTATTAAACGACTATCAAATCACAATGCATTATGATCCAATACTACAATCCGCAAATAACCCTAACCAATATTAATCCAATAGAATCCAAACAAATCCGGCGCGTGGCTAAAAGCGGGTAATCGATAAAACGTCCAAATCCATCTGTCATAGGAATAAGTTTAAGGGCGAGTGCCCATTGTCATGTTAATGTAAACGACAACAGGCTGCGGTAATCGTCGTTTGATGCGACGCCCGACGACGCCCGACGACGCCCACTGGCTACATACTTCGTTCCAGCTTTTTGTGTGCTTTTCATTCAAATTGTTAGTTAATGCTCATCGTGTTATTTACTCTTACAGTTACTTAGTTGCATAGTTGTTCGTGACATGTTTCTTTTTAAAGTTAGTAATTAATTTGCTTATGTAACCTCTTATTTCTAAACGATACAATCGGCCACTTCCTTAATTGATTATTAATGTTATATTTTTATGTATTCTGTTATTTACGCCTGTTTTGTATAGAGCGGTTCTTTATAATTTAACATAATTTTATGTAACACTATTTATCTCTAATATGATGTGGTAATTGTGTACAGATTATAATTCAAACCTCTCAATTGTATATCACTAACATTTTATTTTCATGTTGGCAGACTCGATAGATTTATACTGTGTTCGATTAATTTTATTACATGTAAAACTTTAAATATAATATTCTATATAATATCTTATATAAAATTTCCAAATAAAAATGTATTAAATTCTTGTCATTCATAACCCTTTTAATTAAAATAGTTTATCGACTTCAATCCGCTATCGGTTGTGCAAATTTGCTAAGTTTCATATACTGTAAAATTGTTGGAGGGATGGCAAGGTGTTCTAAAAAAGGTTTGTGTAGAGTTAGTGGATGAAATGTTCTTAAACGGTAAGGTTGTCTGATTATAAGTATTGTGACAAGTTCCTGTTCTTTTATTATAAAATATTTTTTATATAATATAAACAAAGTATAAATTTACTATATATATGAAGGCTTTGCCCATGGCTTGTCTGGTGTAATTATTATGAATTATTAAGCAGAAAATATAGAATTTAAGTTTTCTTTGTTAATTTTAGTTATTTAATGTATTAGAATGGATAAAATACCATAACTTACATATTTCAATATATCTACATACATATTGTCACACCTGTTTCCCATTGGGGTAGGTAGAGGCGATAGAGCTCCATCTGCTACGATCCTGACAAGCACTTTTCGCTTCGTCAACATGCATTAATCTCTTCATACATACACATTTATTTAAAGCGCTTGTAACTGAACTTTCTTCAAAATACTTTACCTATTTAATAACAACGGGTCTATGCTGGAAACCAGGAGTAATGAGAAACAAATATTAAATATATAAATATGTATTTATAAATGTATAAACATGCAAACAATCATTTGTGGATATAGGTATTTTTTGTAGTACCTTACGAATCAAGAAATAGACTTAAATTTTACTTACTACCAACATTAAAAAAATGTACTTTATCACTATTTATTATTAACAACACTTTAAAATTTTAGATTAACCTGTTATTCAACTGTAGCTAATAGTTTAAAATTAAAGCATTAAATATCCAATTAGAAATGGTATCTAAAAAAATCAATATTATTTTAATTGCAACTAGAATAAGTAGCTTTATAGAGTTGCTAACAATTTTATCTCTTACTTAAATGAGCAGTCCACCGTTCTAAATGAGCAGCTTTGTATAGTTGTAAAGAAACTTGTAATGTTAAATTAAATCTTACATATAATTATGTTATTTGAAAGCTAAGGTAAACACTTCCATTTGTATCGAACCTGAAGTATATGGATCACATAAATATTGTAGTGAGTGATGATGGAACGATCTAGTTGGTTTAAGAAATTTTAGAAAAATCTACAAGATTCTGGAAAAAAAGACAGAGATAGATAGATGTTTAAAAATAACGAAAAGACGATCGAAATTATGGGTTCCAGAAGATTATTCCGGGTATATAAGTAGCGTAAGGTTCGCCTACAGAGAAGTTCAGTTCTAGAAAGCAAAGCGACAAGTGCGATACGAAAGAGTTTGAAGAGAAGTTTAATAGAAAACACTGACGAGTTTAGTGGTACTAAATTCACCAGTTTGGAAAGTTTAGTGGGCAGTTCTGTGAAGGAGGAAAGTAGCGTAGTTTAAGAAGAGATCCAGAAGCGATATACACGCGATAATTTCGGAGGTGAGCACTACAGTAGCAGGAGGTGGTCTACGTAATATTCGCGACGGTATTGTGAGTGAGACAAGTCATCGTCGGGACAGTGCGTCGTTGGTTGTGCGTGTAGGGGCAACCCTGCGGACAATAATCACGTACAGCTGTGTAAGTTAATAAAAGCGTTTAGTTAAGAAAACTGGTGTTTACTTCTAATCTTAAGTGCGTACCCCCGCTCGTACGTAACAATATTTATCTTTCTAAAAAACACAAAAAAGTTTATCATCAAGAATAATGATGTCATTTATAAAGCACCCGTTAAAAATTTCCTTTTCATCGCACATATCTCAACACGTCGTTTTGCATCCCCAATCACGGGGATTTACCCCTAATCTTTCGGCGCCGACATCAGCTGCGCACCGCGCCGCCATTCCACCATGATTGATTCCGTCACATTATTATGAAAAAGCGAGTTTACACATTTTGCTCACCGACCGTTGATAGCTGGATTTAGAACGATATAAATACATTTTTTTTGTTATTGCAAAGCTCTATAGACATTTGTGTCACCGAAGGTGCTACCAATGTGCTGCTGCTTTCTAAAGGGAGACTGAAACCTGGCCACTAATGCCGGCCGGAACACAATTCAAGGTCGTTATGGCGGCATACTCTAGACCAGGGGTGTTAGCCATCCAGACAAGCAAATACCCTACCACCTGGCTGTAGGTTGTTTTATCGCCTCTTACGACAGGCCGCCCGGCTGCAGGAAATTGTATTGTTACGAGTGCACGACTCGAAATAAAATGCCGTTGGAATTACTATAGAATTTATTAGAACTGTACAAACACGTATAAGCATAGGTACAAATATAACCGGACGCAATAAGTCCTTATGTAATGCACAATTAAATAATACGCGCAAAGTCCGTCACTATATCGCTATCGAATGTACACGTCTTGCTAGTATCGTAATCGTCGCTTGACTGCCTCACCCCTCTGTTCGGGCTTTGTTTTATAGTAAACTGTACAATACACAATAGATTGCGTGGGCTGGCTTCTTCCAAGAAAATGTAATTTTGCATACCTGCGAACGGCCAACAAAGTCGAAAACAATAACAATAAGGATTAGTTCGACACTAATGATGGTCATAAAACAATAGCATGTTTTTCTTAATTACAAAGTATATAAAAAGAATTCCTAAATCCGGGAAGACAATGAACTGCGCTTTATGACAGGCAGCTGTGTGTTTATCTTTAACGGCATGTAACAGTATTCTTTCTCCGTTCCTGCACGGATAAAATGTTTATTAAGTACTTTTCTCTATATGTGGTAGAGCCTTCTGGAATTATTCTCATGGTTTCAGCTTTTACGGCCGGCCCTGTCGGTGTGGCATGGTTCTTCTTCTTCTTCTAAGTCCTTACATCACTGTTGAAAACCGTGACTTTGATGCCAGTGAGCAATTGCTCTCTTGTGGCGCCCATTTTCATTCGGTAGAAGACATAAAGGAGAAGAAAGATAGAAGTAGAATTCGCGACGAGAACTAAACTCAATTTCGGAACCGGAAACAGCGTTTAAAAATGTTTTGATGATTGGGTTATTACTTTTAAGATCTATCTATCTATTATTTAAGAGCTATGCTCTTGTCGGTAGAGCCTCCAATCTTCTCTATTATGGCCTAGTTGTTTTACTTCTATGTAAGACACGACCTTCTTTTATTTGATCCATGAATGTTCGCCTTGGTCTTCCCTTCCCTCTCCTTGCTTCCACTATGCCTTCGATTAACGTGCATAAGAAAGTGTCGTGTCGTAGCTGATGGCCAAACATACTCCCCCTTCTTTCGTCCAGAGTTTTTTAAATTGTTCGTTTCTCCTTTGAAGATGATGAAATAAATTTGAATGAATAACTAACATTTTGTGCATTATTGACCTTTTCTCGGTACTTTTTTTGACATAGCAGTATACATAAATCCATATATAGAGTTATCAGAATATCGTAGTTTATAATAATGAATGGAAACTTGTGCACATTTAAATAATAACTAAATTTACTTTAATAATGTAATTAACATAATACTAAGCATTAATTAATTTCATAAAGCCATGAATGACGATTTAAATTAATTAAAAATAATTATGTTATGAATAAAATAAATTTAATATCGTCAGTATTAATTTTAATCATGATTGACTTGCACACTAATGCTTTTATTATGTCAAAATATTTAAATTTGTGAATTATCTTTCACTAGGTTTCACCTGCGGTTATGCTAATGTCAAATCAAGTATAACAAACCAATAATATAATAAATAAATATGAGCGCGTTTCTGAATATCGCTGAAAGCTCGAGTGGTTGCCTATTTCACTTCGCCGGAATACTCATCTTCTCAATTTACTATATCGTATACTGTTTATACTTTATACCCCTCCTTATCTTAAGGAATGTTTCAACTTCCTTTATACGTCACAAACAATCAATTTGCGCTCCACTAATAATCTCCTGTTAATGGCACCTGCACACTCTTCAATATTTTAATCCAACTCCTTCGCCATGCAAGCTGTCTTACTTTGGAACTCTTTGCCCACTGACAGAAAAGCTAAATCTTTTGCCATATTTAAAAATTCACTCAGGAATCATTACGTTAGTATTACGCAATAATGTATGTGCTAGTTTACAATACTTTAGACTGTAATTTGCTGTTCATGTATGTCATTTTTATTTTTTTCCCTTTTCTTTGTTGCATAATAATTATAGATAATTTAAGAATTCCCTTTGAGTCAGGTTGCCTGGAAGAGATCGCTTTTAGCGCCACCTCTTGTTTTACTAAATAACAATTGTTTTGTTGTGCTTTGTAATTTTTGTTTTGGTGAACAATTAAGTGTTGTCTATGTCTAACAAACTAAATTGCTATTGAGCTTCTAGAATATGCTTATTCTAGCTAATGTCTAATACACATACAGACGTTATCGTGGCTTGAAAAAATAAAAATCTAAAAGATGATTGCAATTGTAATTGTTGCATCATGTTTCATCCACTAATTTATTGATGTATAATTTAGCACAGTTAAAGAATATGTTTAATACATGAGCGTGGTGCTATGTAAATACAGACAGATGGTATCGCTGTTCGAACTGCTATCGGCAGCTCTGACAAAGATTGGGCATTTGTCTAAATCATCAAAAATGTCCAACTCACAAACGTGTAAAAATATATTTAATACTAGCTGTGCCCGCGACTTCGTCCGCATGATTTTTTTCGCATAACCCTAAAAAAGTGGCCTAAGTCCTATCGAAATCGATCCAGCCGTTGCAGAGATTAGCTGGAACAAATGGTTTAAATATTTTTCCGCGGAACCCTAAATAAAAAAAAGTGTGTGTGCAATTCACACACTGCAGAAGTGAAACTTTAGAAAAGTAGTCTAAGAGAGAATGAGATAAATATAGAGCATCAGGAGTATTAGGATAAATAGAAGGTTTATTATTTTTACCAAGATCAAAAGTTATTTTATATTTTAATGCAAAACATTATACATTTCATAAATTACATATTTAAGATATATATAAGTATAACAAATATTATTCAGATTTCACTTTGAACAAATGATGATCAGAATACTGGTATGCACATCACGTAAACGATAAGGTTTCTGATATATAGTGTAAGTTAAATTACGAATACGTAAGAAATTAATATACTGCAAGAGTACAACAACTCGTCGTCTTATTTTTACTCGCCTCTCGGGCGATTGAGCAATGGGCTCTCGCCTAGTGGTGCTTTGCCACTAATCAACCCCCACACCACCTATCAGGTGAATTTAAACCATCCAGGAACCCACCCCCTCAAAACACACACAAAGACAAAAAATTATCAAAATCGCGATGGATCAAAATGATACTAGGCAAGCAGATTAAAGACCTGTACCTCTACGATTAAAGATTAATTCTTGCAAATAAAGATCATTCAATCATTCATTCATTTATAATTTCTCAAGCTAGGAATACGAAATTCATATTTATGCTTCTGGTAATATATTTTTATTAACAAATCAAAACCGACTTCAAAATTAAAAGAAAAAAAATAAATAAACCATTTTTTTCTATAACATCTTGAAGTCGGTGCCATATAAAACATAAAAAGCAAAAATTTTGCAAAATATAGTAATTTTTATGTTTAATTTTTTTTGCTTTTTAGTCGGGGATCATCTCGGGAGTATACTCTTTAGAATAAAAAAAATATTTGTAAATCGGCTCACAACTGACGGAGAAATCGCGTAACATGCATACAAAAAAATTAAGTGCCTGTAGAAAATGTAATACTGGCACGCGTATACAAGCTTTTTTTTCGATAAATTTAGGCGCTTGGCATTCTTTACTAAGCGTTACTCTCGATTTCCCTGGAATCCACTTACCAGATCTTGACTTAGTGACCATGGGACCACCTCGGGAGCTTACGATTAAAGAAAAAATCTGAAAATCGGTTCAAAATTGACGGAGAAATCGAGTAACGAACACACAAAAAAAAGTTAAAAATAAATACCTACTTTACGTTACGCTTCACAGTTGCGTTTTTACTTCATTCGGAAAAAAAACATACGGACAAAGTAGCGTGTAATAACTAACGTACAAGAGGCTTAAATTCCATTGGCAATATAGAACTTTAATGTTCTGACAGCTAAAATTAAACCTACGATGTTTTTTCGACTGTATTTCTCTACAATAAAGCTGGTTAACGTATAACAAAATAGGAGAGTTAAAATCGATTGCACCGATGACAGGATAGAACGGTCGTTAATCGTCTCTCATTATCCGATTGGGCCGATTCGAATAACCATCTGTGCTCCACTTCATTTGGATAAATTACTGATTACGTCAGCTGATTTGTTATTCGAATTTGGCCTGTGTTCTGCATTACATGAAGGAAGAGCTAATCGATTAAACAAGCTGAGATTCTCATTCGAGTAAAAGGTCCAGAAATTAGAAGCAACATATCAATTCATAAATCACTTTAATGTAGTATTCTGATTTACGCAACACTTGCACAGAACTTACGTACTCACCTTTGACTGTCAGAGAATTACACTGACTTGTGTTTTTTTTTTTATTGGACTTGATTTTATGTTGTTGGTCCGAAGACCTCACAACTTTACCGGGGTTTTCGGGGCGAGTGCCTTTGCGAAGCGAAGGCGCTCGAGCCCGGGAGGCAACTTGCTCGAGGGGCTCCTAGGGAGTTTCACCTCGGCTGGACTGTTGCTGAGAGGGGATGACTGATGCCCACCATAGGGCGACACAATGCACTAATTGAGAGCGGGCGACGGGTAAATCCGAGAGGAAGGATCCCGGCGGACCGGGATGGCCTATACTATCACTGCCGTTTCGCCGTGTTATGGCTGGGAGAGAAGAAACGGCGAAACTTCCCAGCAATGTCATCCTATGGGGGGCTGTGTCTCCTGGCGTTCGCGGGGACTGGAGAGATCGTAATTGGCGGCGTCGAAAACCGTGGGCGGGCTGACAGCCAGCCGTTTTGTGATACTGACTTGTGTGCGCCACTCCCGCCAGGTTTTATACTTTAAAGCAAGCAAAATAGATGGCGCTGCAATCGCGTTTTTCAATTCGCTAACAAATACCTACGTTGTCATAAACAACATGCCATTCATTGTATTACTTCAAATCAGGGTGGCTTCGACTCACCTCTATGTTTTACTGGGCAGTTGTCTAGGCTATCAGACAGTCCATATGGACTTCATTTCTTGGTTGTTATTATTTGTAATTATATGTGAACAACTGAATTATTTTTTATGAAGTTAAATAAAACTACTGCCTAGGGTTCGACACGCAGTGTAGCCGCGGGGCACTGTTGTATAAATAAAGTTAAACTAAATGCAAAGTAGAACAGGATGCAGATACTTGGCTAATGGCCGGTTCCTATATTTTATTATAATTTTTATTGCAGGAGTTCAGCATACAGGCAGACGGCCCACTTGATGGAAAACGGGTAACATCGTCTATGGACATTTGCAACACCAAAGGTGCTACAAATGCGCTGCTGCTCTCTTAGTGGGAGACTGGAACCTGGTCACTAGTGCCGGAACACAACTCAAGGTTGTTATGGCGGCATACTCTAGACCAGGGGTGGTAGCCATCCAGTTGGGCAAAATACCACCTAGCTGTGTTGTTTGTCGCCACTTACAACAGGCCACCCGGTCACAGGAAATTGTATTTTTTCTCCGTTTACTTGTTAGAATAAATTTTCAGTGCCTATAAATTAATTAGAAATTATTTACAACAATGATCTTACACTTAAAGACTTTTAACTCAATCCAAAATGGAGTAAAAAAAATTAGGGAAACGGACCCGAGCTCCGTATTGATACTTACCAAATACCACGAAATTGATTTACTCTTTATCTAACTCTCCTACCATAAAAGCACAAATAATACAATGAAAGTGTTAATACTGTAGCCTCACAATAAAAACAGGCCATCAAGCTAATTTATAGCCGATAAATAGAAGGTGGATTGAAACGAGAGTTGTTACGACGGAACCCCAAAGAGACTGTTAATACAGCCAATCAATTAGGGTTCCGTGTATCTATGCTTTACTTAATAATAGTTATAATCTAGTACAGAGTTTTTACAGGCTTTTATTTAACTTAGAATATTTGTTAGTTAGTTTTGTGGCGACGTTAATGGCAACATTATAAGCAAGCACGCTAGCGCGAAGCTAATATTAATCTGTGTAGCATTCAAAACAGCGCGCCTTTATATGACAGCACGCGCTCAACATTCCCGCCGATTCTCTTGGCGCGAAAACAGTATTAAAAATCGAACGACAGTTCGAGACAGTTCGATACACGCCTTCAACGCAGGCACACAAAGTTCTTGGTCGCGTAAAAACTCGATACTCGCGCGTGTTGCTTGCTTGCTTAGATGAGCTAAGCAAAATTCTTCTGATAGACATTGTAAATAACATGTAGAGTATGTAATTAAAAGTGTACGATAGAAGTTATATCTTTCATTCCCTGTACACCTCTCAACGGACACAACAACAACCACCACACCGTCAGTTTGTTTAGATCAAATCTTGGGAGCTGAATTAGAAACAGTCCATTTAGACTTTGCCTACCGGCGACCTTGCGCAGGCCGTCAGTCCCTCGGGCTAGAGAGCGACAGATCGACCATCTGCCTTGCAGCAGACGTGAAGGTCAGGACAGAGAGGACGCATTGCTCAAAGACTTTTGTCTTCAAGTATATAATGACTTTGTGAAAAAGAACCTGAGATAAATAAATACGAAGAAAATTTATATTATGAAGAATTATTAGCTAGACGCTTTGCTGGGGAGATGCTTGCCGCTTCTTCTTCCGGTTGCGAAGCGATGTACATAGAATAGGAAGTTGATAATGATAGCAAAAAACACTCGAAGGACTCTTGGGGCCGATTTTGACGAACACAAAACTGGCATCATTAGATTTTTGAAAAATCAGTTACCCTTCTACCCCTGGAGGAACGGACAAAGAATACAATTTCCTGCGGTGTCGTAAGAGGTGACAAAACTCCTCACAGCCAAGTGGTAGGGTATTTGCCCGCCTGGATCGCTACTACCCCTTTCGTAATTTAAGAAAGAGGGTCTTCTTTTCTCTTTAATATTATATATTATGCACTGTAATGCATTTTTCTTTATATCTTGTTATTTTTATATAAAGATCTTAACAGCTATTTTGGACTATACATTTTTATTATCTATACTAGCTTCTGCCCGCGACTTTGTTTACGTAGAAGGTGGAAATATTTTTAAACCTTAATGACTACCCACCGGCCTTGCACATCATAAATGCACGCGCAGTACTTGATCATTATTTTGCTGCGATGTTATTTTAAAACTGCGATATCTCCTAAGATATTCGTTGAAATCGAATGATGTAAATGGCAATTTTGTTTTAAATTAAATACTTGTGATGAATAACGTATTTATTTGGATAAGGATTAATATCATGTTTATAAAACACCTTCGCAAATAATGCATTATTTCAGAACAAATTTGGTTAGCATACAAAAGGTTATAGTGAGCCAACCTTCAAAGATAGACATATACTGTCAACGACTTTTTTATAGAACTTTTAAAGGCGAACAAATCTAAAAAAAAACACATGAGTTTTGCGAAACTTTGACCGTTTACGCAGCGCACGCAGCGGAAGCTCTCAAAAGGAAAAAAAACCCGATTTTTAAACATTCTTCATTGATGCTCCGCTCCTATTGGTCTTATCGTGATTATATATCGCCTATAGCTTTCCTCGATAAATGGGCTATCTAACACTGAAAGAATTTTTCAAATCAGACCAGCTGCTCTTGAGAGTAGCGCGTTCAAGCAAACAAACAAACTCTTCAGCTTTATATATTAGTATAGATTACAATAACGCTCGCGGATGCATATCGCGTGATATGTGTGCAGCGTTTTTGCTTGCCTGATTTTTTATTGACCACCTTGATTGCGAACTCAATGAAGTCCTCCCGGAGCTTTTCCCCCAGAAGATCTTGTACATTGGAGCGTATTATGTTGATGTGAAGAGCACTTTCGGTATTATACCTGGCTACCACCCCTGGTCTAGAGTACGCCGCCATAACAACCTTGAGTTGTGTTCCGGCATTAGTGACCGGGTTCCAGCCTCCATTTAGAGAGCGGCAGCACATTGACAGGTAGTGATGGTAACCGCTTTCCATAAAAAACCCTTGTCAGGAATTGAATCAGCTGATTTTGAAAAAAAAAAAAAAAAGCACAACTTTATTATTGTACCAAATCATAGCGTAACTTTTAAGGATCAATTTTGTGATGGAATGTAAAACGGCAAACCAAAGGAAAGGGTTGTTTATACCCTACCTACTACGGGTAACTAACTACATTAGAAATATTGTGGAATATGACTTACGGCACCTTATAAGTGAAATTGAAATCAGATCTAAATTAATTACTGATAAAATGATATAAGTTAATAAAACTTACATAGTTTATGGCCGCGGCCCCACGGCCCATTGGCGCAGATAAAACGAACGACGACTCAAACTCATGTAGATTAGATTGATAGAGGAGCTACGAGGGGTGTCAGGGTTGCCTCTTTCACATATAAAGGACGTTGGCAAAGTACATATATATACGAAATCAATTTTGATGTAACAATGTCTAAGGGCTTTAACATATAGCTAGTATAGGAGTGTATAATTATTATTTAAAACAAAAATAAATATTTAAAACACCAATTGAGAGTTAAAAATATAAAATACATGAAAATAAATTGCATATACTTATTTATTTATATAAGGCACACCAGCAGCACATACATTATTATGTTCCACTAAATCGTTTGATGTAAAAGTTCTATTGTGTGGATCTAATAAAGGAGTGCACAGCATTTACAAGCCGAATGTCAGAACACTGGGTTTTAAAAAAATAAATTGCAGGAGTTCAGCATACAGGCAGACGGCCCACTTGATGGAAAACGGGTAACATCGCCTATGGACATTTGCAACACCAAAGGTGCTACAAATACGCTGCTGCTCTCTTAAAGGAGACTGGAACCTGGTCACTAATGCTGGAATACAACTCAAGGTTGTTATGGCGGCATACTCTAGACCAGGGGTGGTCGCCATCCAGTCGAGCAAATACCCTACCACCTGGCTGTGGGTTGTTTTGTCCCCTTATGCGACAGGCCGCCCCAACGCAGGAAATTGTATTCTTTCTCCGTTCCTGCACGGATAGAAACTGGGTATTCTCGATTTAAAAAAATGGTTTTGTAGCCAAATAAAGAAAAAATGACTCTTTGTTACCTGCCATTATAATTTTATAAAAGAAATAAAATGAAATCTCTACGGATCCCTTTAAAGTTCATGGACGGCCACATCCTCGCCCGATTTTGTATCGTTCCCCATATATGATTTTATAAAATGTGATTCGTTAGCTGGCAACCCTGTATGGAGATGAGGGCGACGAGGGAATGACGCGGGAACAACGGAGCATATTAAATTATTTTGATCGATGACGCTATAATTCAATTTTAATCTATTCTCGCAAAATAAAAACATTTTTTTACTATCTATGACTAAATAGTTTCAATGCAACTTTTTATCTCGTTACGATTAATTTGGTTCAGGCGATATTTTAGCGTTTTAGTTTGACATGTCGGTAATTAATTTTGATTGATAGTGATTTAAAACTTAAATTTGAGTTTTTGGGGCTTGTTAGCCATTTTGATAGAAACGTAATGCCCTTACATTCTTGTCTGTTCGTCTGTCTATTTGACTATGTTATAATCATTATTTTTTAGAAACTACTGGGTTTATATTGATGATATTTAGTAAATGTAATAGCTTATCGTAGTCTTTAGTGCAGGACATTGTTAGTACACTTTTTGTGACATTTTATTATTCATAAAAATTGTTACATGTTACATATATTGTTTTTTATTGCATATAAGGATGCAAGGATGGAAAGCGGTTACCGTCGCTTATGGACATATGTAACACCAAAGATGCTACCAATGTGGCGCCGCTCTCTAAAGGAAGGGAGACTGGAGCCAGGCCACTAATGCCGGAATACAACTTAAGGTTGTTATGGCGGCATACTCTAGACCAGGGGCGGTAGCCATCCAGATGGGCAAATACACCTGGCTATGGGTTATTTTGTAGCTTCTTACGACAGACCGCCTGGCCGCAGGGAGTTCACCCAAGAATATATTTACAAGGTCCTGTACTGACGCCGACGATAATCGAGTATGCATCTCATCATCATTTCAAAATCTAACAACTGATTTTGAATTAATGAATGTTTGCTCATTTATTATTGTCTTACTAGATATTTACAGAAATACCAACTGTCACGCCTGACGCTGTCGTGCCCTGAAAAAATTATTATTAAAAGATTATGCTTGATAAAACATCTAAAGATTATCAATACATTATATCGCTGTGAATAATTGTAATAAATAGGTTTAAAATGGCATATCTTTGAAGTTCATAATGTTTTTTGTGCTGTGGTGTAAAATTCCTTGAAATACACTTGCAAGATTTTGAAATTGCATAGCTGTAATGTTCTAGATATACCGTCAAACCGCGAAAAGCAATTCAATTGACAATGGCAGCCATAGGTGTAACTAAGAGATGGAAAATACATGATTTTTAAAAATCGTACCACTTGTTTCTTGATGAGTTATATAGTATCGTATATATCGTATAATAGACGATCCCACGCTAACCGATGGTTTAAAATCACTTAGCCTAGCGGAGAGACTTTACGTCTCTCTGCGTATTCTACTGTCTGTACAATGGGGAATGTTCCGAGGAACTTTTTGATCTGGTGCCAACACCACAATTTCACCACGGCACCACTCACCATCGGTGGGATGTTCACCCCCATTTCCTGGAGTTCTCACGCTCAACTATGCAACGGTTCTCTAGAACGTTTGTTCCGCGTACGACAATGATTTGGAGGGCACCTCCTGCCGTGGTTTTCTCTTTGCGCTATAACATGGGGTCATTTAAAATTTCTTCATGGCCGGCAACGCGTTGGCAGCACCCATGGTGGCGGTGACCACTTTCCATCAGGTGGGCCGTTTGCTTGTTTGCCGGCTTCTCTCTTTTCTCACACCTTCTGCCAATTATTTGGGGTCGGCACAATATGTCTTTTCCTTCCATACTCCTCTATTCTGACATACTTCCTCTGTACAGCACAAATCATCTTTCACGCATTCCTTCCATTTTTATTGTCTTTTTGTCACGTGACTTTCATCCTTCCTCATTACATGTCTATACCACCTTAGCCTATGGCAATATTTTTTTTAATGAAAGTTAATAAGTGCGGAGATTTTCTTTGTCAAAGATTGTTTGTTTATTTGACTATTAAGGCTCGATTCACACTATGACGCTGTTCACGTTTCAATCTCCAACGGGTCTGGAACCGGTCAAATGTTCTTAAACAAGAAAGAGTCAAATTCTCACTATGTATTATTCTAGTTCCTATCCAATATCGTCCCGATAGATACCGGTTCATCGAAAATAATATTTAACTGAAGCAACACAAATTAACTAGTTATAGTGTAACGCAGCGAGATTTGATCGGACCGAGACCAGAACGAGATTGAACCGGGAACGGCATCATAGTGTGAATCGAAGTGAAGTGAAGTGAAGTAAAGAGAAGTGAAATGGAATGATTTATTTGTCAGAAACATAGAGATGAAAGATGTTATAAATAAATGCTTAGTACATGTTTCGCTTTATAAGGTATACAAGCCTACAAGCCATCGAGACTAGGTACTTCATTTCTCTCTTTTAAAGTGACTGCACTAACGGAAACGATTTTACAGCTACATCATGGAAGTAAGGGTGTCGCAGCGAATACGGGTTTCCCTTGACATACGGCAATCGTAGACTTTTAGAACAATAATAAACGCCGTGATAACGCAACTGATTTACATTTTGAAGCGCACGTTATTAGGACCGTATATCATAAAACGTATACCGTCCAACGTAGATAAGTTATGTCTGTTTTTTTAGATGTGCAATACTCAAATATTTTAAAGTCAAAAATAAACAAATTAAAGTAAAATAATAATTCGATAATAACAAAAAACATTATTATTTAAATTTTATAACAGCTAAATATTCGTCGGTATATCTCGTTTATTATTATTTTTTAAATATGTATTTACAATGATATGCTACGTTTTAAAAGAATTAAATTATTACATCGATAAGCACATGTAAGTTTATTAAAACAGAGCGACTTTATGTTTAGTTTACTTTTATAGATTTGATCAAAGCTATTGCATCACTTAACAGTAGAGTCTATTTTTGCACTGTTAGGGACATTTTATATCAAAATTCTATTTGAAGTGCTAATTTATATCTAATCTAAGTTATATCTAATTCCACCTAAATTCTTCTTGGAGCATCTTGATTATGACTTTAAATTTTGCTATTCTAGCAGATTAATTTTTTTTTATTATATATCAATAAATAAATAAATAAAATAAAAGTGCAAACGTTTACTTGTATCTTTTCCTATAGAAAATATTTTAATCTTTCATATTATTTGACAGATTCTTCTCTCTGGCACAGCAATAAGCTGAGTGCTACCGTTGTTTACTGAAAATGCGGCGTGCAAAGTCTCAAAATATGCTTTTATTTTTAAGATACATGTAAGCGATGTAAGTACGTTGCTATTTCTTAAAATACTTTTTTTCTCTCTTTCTTTCATTAATATTTAAAGGTGATAAGTTGTAGGTCAAATTTAAACCGTTTACTAATAAAGTTTAACGATCACTCGTATAAATTGCAGATGCGAGGTTCGACTGTAGTATCTCTACACTATAAAAGGGCCTATATATCTGTGAGCGAAGGGATTAAGAGATTAAGGATGTGTAGGACGGTGATGTGTTTATGGTCATTTTGGATATATTTGTAAAACAACTTACGATTTGATGATTGATTGGGAATAAATTCAAATTTAAAATATAACGGTGATGTATGTAGGGTTACCAACCGTACTATAATAATATATAGTAGCGAATTAGCCAATTGTACTATATATTATAGAAAAATTATATAGTACAAAATGTATTATATTTTCATTGTAAATTCAATATTGCGCTAAATGCTCAGATTCTTATGATTATTTTAAAATATAGATTTTTGCTGGCCAAAGCAAAAACTAATAATAAATACACATGCAAAATGCAATAATTAAATATATAATAAATTTTGAATAATAAATGTATACTCTTTTTTTCACCTAAATTTCCCAAAAGTACAATACTTTTACAAGATAAAAATAAAAATACCATATTCCCTTCACAAAAATATGGCAACCCTAAATGTATGTATGTATATCTCGAAATTAATTTTCAAGTGATATTTGATTTCAATTTTATCAAAAAATATGTTTTAAATAATAAGTATAATAAAAATACGTTGGTTAAACGTTTTAAATGATATTTTCTATATTGCATGAGTTCAACAGACAGACGATGATGGAAGACAGTGATGGAATGTAGTTACCATCGCCTATGGACATTTATAACATCAAAGGTGCTACCAATGTGCTGCCGCTCTCTAAAGGGTGACTGGAACCTAGCCACTAATGCCGGAACACAACTCAAGTTTGGTGTGGCGGCATGCTCTAGACGAGGGGTGGTAGCCATCCAGACAGGAAAATACCCTACCACCTGGCTGTGTGTTGTTTTATCGCCGCTTACGACAGGCCGCCCCAACGCAGGAAATTGTATTCTTTCGCCATTCCTGCACTAATAATTCCCTTTACTAGGCGATTGCATTCTTTAGTATACTTCTTCCGTGCTATTATTTATTTTAATGTAGAAACCAGAGGGGAGCTTTACACAACCCAGCCACCAAAAGGCCGTTTACAAAACGTCCAACAAATAAATATAATCCTTTCTAACTAAATGGGTATCATAATAAGTGCTTTCATTCACAAATTGAGCTCAAAAACCAATAGGGGCATTTTCAAAACATCTTACGCCATACACACAGTCATACAATAATCAACCTAAACGCTTTGAACACAAAGCTCCAATGAAACACACATAACATATTTGAAAAACAAACTAACTTCATACATGCAATCATATAAAAACAAACCTTAAATCAATGACATTGAGCAATATTACAAATGTTCTTAAATACATTGCAAAATAGAAACAATTTCACATACTATAGAAAGTTATCAAAAATAAACCTTAACAGTTAATAATTAAGTGCTAATAATACTGCATAAAATGCATTGACGAGTACCAAATTCAAAATTAACGTAGGATGTGATTAAATTGAACTCTAACTTCATACACATAAGGCTGTAGATGACTGCATATTTTTTCTAATTCACCCCTAAACTGTCATAGCTCGTTTGGCAACCCATAAAATTAATCCAACGGAAGATTAACTGAATGAAGGGAGAATATTTACACATGTGACATTGTTAAGCAGTTCAACTTAACTATAGACGATTAACTTAGAAAGCCATTTAGGTATGTTCTTGATTAACTTATATAACTTAGAAATGTTTACACCAAAAAATAATGATTTTTAAAATTCTACACACCTTAAGTGGTGTTGATTGAATCTCATGTCCTTATATATGGAAACACATTATACAGTAAAAATTAAAGGAATTTAAACTAAGTATTTTTTACATTGTTTCCTAGGACTTTCTCTCAGGAAATGTATGATATTTATTATTGCCGACTTCTAATATGTTTCATTTCATTTAAATCTATTCATGTACATGACCGTGAAAAGAAAGCAGAAGTATATATTTAATTATGGTAATGAATACTTTTTATAGGGATAAAGGTGGAATGTTTTCCAGTGGATACATTACTATTAACCACACAGGCGAAAACCACGTGTATATTAATCTATACTAATATTATAAAGAGTAAAGATTGGGTTGTTTGTTTGTTTGTTTCTATTGATTAAGCTCCGAAACTACTGAACCGATTTGAAAAATTCTTTCACTGTTGGCAAGCTACACTATTCCTGTTGATATAAGCTATATTATATTTTGAAGAAAATTAAAGATTCTTTCTAAAATTCTAATAATGTAACCCAAGGTGTAAAAAAATACCTAAAATCGCGTGCGCTGCGAAAAATATTGATGATAGAATAAAATAATGTACTACGACTTTGCAGAACACATCATTGTTTACAAAAAGTGTCGAGACAGCTTAGACATATGCTATTATAGTTATGCCACAAGTGTTCTTTTATTTAAAAAAATAATTGAAATGCCGCCTCTAGAAAAGGCTCTTTATTTGTAGCTTGATATTCGTCTTTATCAAAATAAATTACTTCATATTCAAGACTATTTTAATACCTTTATATGACTTTTTGAATTATTCAATTCGGACATTCCATTCGAAAGATATCACGAGTTTAAAAATGTAAGTATTAGAAAAAAGTTGCGTGAACGCCACTCAACCTGCTCGGCTAGCTAGGCAGCACCTTATGCTATGTAGGCGTCACTAGGGTACGGGCCGTACGGGAAGAGAAATATTTTGAATCCGCTTAGTAGCTAATTAAACTTAACAAAAAAGTTATTTTTAGATACCCGTACGAAGCCGGAGCGGACCGCTAGTATATTATATATGTTTACGCACACAAGTTAAAAATTGCTTCACTGCATTTGACACTTGTTCAGGTAGGTCTATACATTTATTTCGTCTGAGGTACGGACATATTAAAACATAACTGTCAATTTTTTACTAAAAAGAATATAATTTAAATTCAGTAGTAATTATAAAATAAGTCGGAATCATATTCCGGTATAAGCGAAAATCTTAAATAATAATCACGGTGATGATTTTTCTCCTTCCCAGTATGTGCGCAGCCTAATGTTATTAAGGCATTATTGCACAGCTATGTTGAAACTTCACGGGTGAAATGAATAGAACGAAATTAGATTAATGGTTGTATTGGTAGTATTTTGTTATGGTGTTATTATTTGAAGTTATTTATGTAGGATGTTGATCAGGATTCATTTTGTAGGTAAATAATCAGCTTTTTTGTTAGTCTTCACTTTAACGACATAAAGGGTACTGTCGAACCTCGATAAGTCGTAAACCTCCCAAACTCGAAAAAAATGTGTTCCCTTCCCTTCAACCTCCAAAACCTCCGTTACTTGGAATCTGAACCCTCTATAAGTCAAAATAATTAATAAGTCCCTATAAGCAAATTCAGTATTTATTTTCCCTCCATAACTCGAAAAATAAATTGGACCTCTATATCTCGAACATGACAATATTTGATTTTACCTCTTTAAATATAAACATAATATAAATCTTAATCTCTACAAGTCGAATGTTTCCTTGAAAAATTCGCTTAAGTCTAAACCTCCAAAGTTGAAAACTATAACTCGAATTTTTTGGCGTCTCCCTTCAAGTTGGATTTACAGAGGTTTTACGGTACTACGCTTTCATGTAAAGTTTCTAAATTATGCAAAATGCATTTTCCTATGGAGAATATACTACCATATTCTACCAATTTAAATGTATCCCATAGTTATGCTAAGAAATATTTTTTATATATAAAACAAAATGTACAGAACAAAAATAGACAATAAATAATACTTCAAACATTTTAAATTCATTTCTAAGACCTTACACTACAGAAGTATAAACATACTAAAAATAATCATATTATCTTAGAAAGCTAGACAGACATACTTACAGTCAAAGGTCCAGTCTATAATTATAGTAGAAAAGTCGAAATTACATTCTTAAGAAAATATTCTTTTTACTCTGGTCTATATTTAAAATCTTATAAAAATAACGCAGATGGTATTGAATTGAAACTTTAACAATGTATTTCAAAAATATCTTGTCGTGAACACCATCTATTTGCAAAGCGATACATCGCCTCCATTAATCTAGTTGCGTGCGCTTCACTTGAGCGGACAACTTTCACTACTTCTGTGCAGCGATCGGAGTAAACATTTTAGGCTTGCTACAAACTGAGACACTATAACACAACAGAAGTATATATATGCAACTGTTGCCTAAGCTACTTTCTAAGAAGTGGATATGGGTACAATTGGGCACTTAATTTTATTTTTATAATATGTCAGTTGCTGCCAATGACAATATTAGTATGTCCAGATTCTGAAAAAATTTATGTTATAAAACACACTATAATATTATCTTTTAGAATTACGTGTGTGTTGCATTATATAGTATGTATGGTATGAAAATATGCGAAACAAGCTTTGAATTATACAATTATGGGATTATCTCTTTTATACTACAACAGACAGGCTGATGACCCACTTGATGAACAATAGTTGCCATTGCATATGGATATTGGCCAGCCTCGAAGGGAAGACTGGAACGTGGTTACTGATGTCGGAACACAAACCTTACCATACCAATACTATGTATGGTAATGTTAGCATACTCTAGACCAGGAGTGGTGTTCATCCAGACGGGAAATTACTGTACCACTTGACTGTGATTTTTTTTACCTCTTACAGGTCACAGGAATCAGTAGTAATCTTTTTCGATATCTAGTGGAAGTTGCGTATGATGAAAATTTACAAAATCTTACAATCTTCTAAGTACTACAAAAAGGCCTTTTTTGAATATGGAGACAGAATCCCATGAAATGGTCGTCTTGTCAGTAGAACGCCTAAGTCCGTTAGCACCCTCTAAATGGTACGTATCACTTAGTATAATATAATTTGCTCCCTTCGCATCGAGTTCCGCACTTAACAACATGATCTACGAGCGCGATGCAACTATACCGTCGCTTCAATGCAGCTATTACTCCTGACATTTGGTTTTATGGCGATTTTATTGTCATTGTGTGTAATGATGACTTAAAGTTTAGCTATATTTTTGATTGATCTTTAAATACTATCAAAACATTGATCAAGTGATTTACAGTCTACGAACTATTTGTTATACAAAATATGGTATAAGAGGTTGGAGCGAGCTGCTATGTAATAGAGCGTCATATAGCTAAAATTTAAATCTACTTCATATTCTATGTAGTTACACTGCTTGGCAACGTGCTACTTCTATTGGAGAAGCCTGTTGCCATCTTTTAGATTACAAAAAGCACTGTCCTCTTTCTTTGGGGTTAGTATACACCTGTTCAATAAGATTCCTAATGAAATGTTGGATCTGCCTTTCAATAAATTTAAAACCAAATTAAAAAAGCATTTTGCTTAAAAAGGGACATTACACTATTGAAGACTGTTTAACTTACAAAACTTCATTTACATATTACTGTATAAAGTTTTTATTTTGCCAAACATTATTTATGGAGATATGTTGGAGTATAAACTTCTAGCACGTCTCGGCATTATTATAACGCCACTTATAAGTCTTCTTTCCTCTTATAATGGCGTTGTCTCAACGAGTACTGTTTGCTACAACTCCATTATTTCTTCGGAAAGTTATTCTGTAACATACTTATGTATAAAACTTATAAAAAAGAGCTTGACCTTGAGATATAAATAAAATAAGAAATATAAAGAAAATCAATTTTTAGCTAGACGTGTTGCTGAGGAGTTTCTTGCCGCTTCTTCTCTTGAACAGTAATAACGCGTTGCGAAACGGCGGTGTAGATAGAATAAGATGTAAATTTTAAATTATATACCTTGAAAAAGCCCAGTGAACTTATTTTGAATAAAATCTTTTGAATTTGAATTAGAAGCAGCAAAAAACTCGCCAGAAACATGTCTAGCTAAAAATTCATTTTCATCTCTCATACTACTACTCGTACTTTTCGTAAGCTTGAAGTTACCTGATCAGAGGGATGAAAACGGTACTTTTTTACCCTGGGAAACGATTTTCCCTGCTGTCAAAAAATTTAAAAACTTAGCGAGCCATATTCTAACTTCTTATACAGCCACTATTAAATCGCAGCATAAAATTGTAATTAGGAAATATGAAAAATTTTGTAACATGTTCTCATACTTATGAATTATTTTTCACTAATTTATTATTTAATTTACATAAATTTGAGCTAAATATTTATCATCAGCAGTGAAAAAAACAATACTGACTGGTAGAATGCTATAGAAAAAGAAATTTACTTGACGTATTAAATGAGTTTATCAGATTTAGATATGCATTTAACGCCTGATTTCATTAGTTTGTTTAACTATTCAATTTTTATTTACTTTCCTCATATTCTAAATGAAAAGCAGAGTGTTAGCCTCGGGTGAAAGGCCTATTTAGGCACTCGAACTATTAGCGTCCTCGCTACGATCGTGCGCCAATCCATCTCGTGCCTAAAGAGGTCACTTTCATCCCTTATATAACAATCTACTATTACTTCATGTCTACGGAACCTTAGAAAAGACACCATATCCTCAAATTAGATTATCAGATTAAGTCAATTAAAAATATCAAAAACAAAGCAGCTCCAGAAAATAAATTGGAAATAACAAAAGGGCAATTTTCAATAAGCTCACCGGCTAAACATGCGTGACCGCAATGGGGTGAGCGTCCCTGTAGTCGGCACTAATACCCTCGACACCCTCCCTTCCCCCCG
Source organism: Dendrolimus houi (assembly GCA_039645545.1). Taxonomy (NCBI): domain Eukaryota; kingdom Metazoa; phylum Arthropoda; class Insecta; order Lepidoptera; family Lasiocampidae; genus Dendrolimus; species Dendrolimus houi. Next base: position 574,552 of record CM077137.1, on the reverse strand, counting down.
AACACCCAACCCCGGGCGTTTAGCGGCTTTTAACCGAGGGTGCCTCTGTCACACCCTAATTAGTTCGGAATAAAATTGCGCCTTTTTACGCCTGTTTTATGTGTTTAGTTTAATTGAAAGGCTCCTAGTTTTGTATTGAGTGTTTAGTTGAGTATGCAACGGCTATTGTACAGGGGAGAGGATGACGCGTCGTAAACGACGTCGTGTTGTTATTTCATTGTTCACTAAGACATTGTGCTTATTCATAATCATTTATGATAATGGTTACGTCATAAATTATACGAGAGAAATTATTAATCTTACCAAATAAGCCATGATGAAAATAAATACTAATTGATAAATTTCAATGTTTGTTTGTGTGTTTAAATGTATATTCTTTACTAAATTGGTTTTTAAACTATTTTTTTCAATAAAAGTAATAAAATAAAGAGTCAATACTAATAGCGACTTATAATTATCGCAACAAAAATTAAAACCTATTTTTCTTTCCCTCTCCTTTTCCCATCTCCAATAATTTTTAATTTTACGATCATTCTTATTTTATTATAAGTTAATCTTCAAAATACCAGGACTATTTAGTATTTTTTGGCGGAATAAACATCTCGTTAAAACAATAAACATACAGACGCGTAATAAAATAAGCTAGTAATCGCCCAGTGGTCGAAATTCGACCATAATTAATTTAAATTAGAAGTTTGAACATTACTAAGGTTCTGTTGTCAAAGACTATAATCACAGATTTCGTACAGGCTACGCTGTTAATTTGACTTTAACAAAAATAAAGAGTATGTATGCGTGCGTGTGTCAAATACACGTTAGTGTGTGTAATGTTTTTTTTATTGATTTAATGTAATTTTATGCATTATTTAAAAAAAATATTAGCATTCTGCATTCCTTCTCTATATACACTATAAGTGTGCGAAATCTCATACTCCTCCGTCCGCGCAATTTTCGTAAAAAGGGGTACAAAGTTTTTGCTTCAGGTATTAATATAATGATAACTTTGGAGACCCGTCTGTTTCTTTGCAAAAATACGTAACAACTAGAATCCAAAATAGCTATATCATATTCCTATGAATCACAGATATTAAAGTGAGTGTATAAAAAAATCAAAACAAAACTCGATATGTGTCCATATGTCGTCCGCATTTTAATCCGTAGTAATAGAGCGAATCGTTTGATTGCGCCGCCCGCGCCTAAGTGATTGACTTTTCAATCTGTGTAATCGGATTACAGCGAGTGCGCGGGACGAGCGAGCGACGGAGTACTACTCAATACGCGTATTGGTGCTTTTACCCTACTGTCACGTAACATAGTGCAAGCGGGTGTGTGAAGTAAAACATTTGTATGCTTAATATCGTGTTTGTTGATGGTTTGCAGTTAGGTTTTCTATACTATATTGCACTTATGGTAAACAAAATATTTTAAGCCACTTTTTTATTGTGAAGCTGCGAAACAAGTAGTCGGCCAAGCTGATAGAAAGTGGTTACCGACGCTAATAGACGTTTGCAACACCAGGAGCGTAACTAACGTGCATCAACCTTTAGGGTGGTATAGGAGGTTCAAATAGAGTGATGAGACAGGAGGTATGGGATAGAGGGGATGATGAATGGGAGAGTGACACAAAAAACGATTAAGTTAATCAGTGCAGGAAGGGAGAAATAACCCACAGCCAGGTGGTAGGGTAGGGTGTTTACTCGTTTAAATAGCTACCATCCCAGGTCTAGAGTATGCCGCCATAACAACCTTGAGTTGTGTTCCTGCAATAGTGGCCAGGTTCCAGTCTCCTTTAAGAGAGCAGCAGCGCATTTGTAGCACCTTCGGTGTTGCAAATCTCCATAGACGATTGTAACGTTTGCCAATTTGCGAGCTTTGTAATAATAATATTTACTCTTTAGTCTCCTTGAAAAATTAATTGTAGTCGTGTGCAAGCTCCAATAGTTTGCTATAAATTGACCAAATAAATCTTGTTTATTAAATTGAGTAAAAGAATTAGAACTATCAAACAATTTCCAAATTTCTCTCTATATTTTCCCTACTTTTCCATAATTATAATAATCGACAGACAAACACATACATTGTATATCCCAAAACTAAACAAGTTACGCTTGCGTTATAGGTGATGTAAAACGGACCACTTTGGCGCCGATCCCAGACACCCAAACCATAGACAATAACAGAAAATTCGTTTCCAAAATTTACCATGCTAGGAATCGAACCCAGAAACCCCTCTACGTGCCAGCGAGTTCGGCCGGCTAAGACTTAGCCCGCGTAACCACAGAGGCCACATTCCTCAGATAAGGTTGGAAAAAATGTTAACTTACTGTTTTACCTTTACTATTTGCTCCGAACATCAAACAGAGGTCAAAAGTAGCCGTTTTACACTTCATTTAGCTTTTCATTTTAATATATCAAATATGTCGATAAAAACGACAATAATCTGTTTTATCGACATTACTATAAAAAATTCATAAAATAGTTGTAAATTTGTAGATTATTCTAATCGGTAATCATATTAATCCGATATATTTGTAATATAATGTTTATTCTATACATTGGTTTTGTCATGGTTGTATGGAAATTTTGATATTACGATTATTTCTTTCGGACGCTAGGAGGCGGGTGATGGCGTCGAAAAGCCATAGACCACGTGGTGATGTTATAAGATGACATTTTATTAAACTATTTCAATGTTATAATATGCAATGATAGAATATTATTTCTTGGATCGAAATGCTTTTGAAAAGTTATTGAAGTTTAGAAATAATTTGAAAACTTCTTTGCAGTGTTATTATTTTAATCCGAAAGAGAACCACCATTGACAATCTATACGAGTACTATTGCCTTTATTAAGAATACACCTTGGAGTGTTATCAATATTTCATAATGATAGCTTTTTTACAACTTTTTTATATAATGTAAGTACACCTCTAGTTATTATACCATAGATGTTCCATGCTAGACCCAAGCTTTCCATTTTAGAGAAACCGAAAGATTTGTATTTTTGTAACGAAACAACTCAAAAACTACTGGACCGATTTCAAAAATTATTTCACCATTAGAATGCTACATTATCTTTGAATAATATGGGTTATATCTGTTACTAAAAAAAATTAGGGATCCCTACTTAAACTTCAATAATGTTCGCTCAAGATGTCATTTTTTTTTTCAATGCAATACAATGGCTGCCAGGACGCTAGTTCACTATAACCATGTGGTAATTTTGCCGAGATGTGGACACTAACAGTGGGGCTAGTCAAAACATTAAAGACGCTCACCAGGTTATGAACCAAGCTATGTTGGGTGTTTCTCTTAAGGATAAAAAGGATATTCGTAACAGAAAGAGGCTTTTAATTTGGTTACTTATTTTTTTGAAGAGCCCCATATATTGTGACGTTCTTCAACATAATTTAGATTAAGATTATAAATTTTATTCGCGTAAGGCTAAGCGCGCACTACGGTTTATCAATGCGGACTTAAACTGTGAAAGAGTGAATTTGGTATTGACAGTTGTCGTGTACGCTTAGGCTTACAGGCTTATGCGAGGCAAACTTAGAGGTGTAGCCGGGCTTAAACGAAGTTAAAAGTAATTTAACAGAAGAACAACTAACCTTAACTTGGGACTCCGTCATGCCGAGCGCGTACGCGAGTTTCGCCCGCTCAGGACCAGCCAGGTACTTGGTCTGTTCGAAGGTTTTCTCCAGAGCGAAGATCTGCTGCCCGCTGAAGGTTGGCCTCGTGTGTTTCTTCTTGCCGTCCTTGTCCATTCCACCTGCTTGCGCTGCGCACGCGCTTAAAGCGTTGTTACCCACTGCGGAGAAAGAAACTCATCTTAGAAAAAGTACTTTGTAACAGGATTAATAATCGTAATTATTAATTCAAAAGTATTAATGAGCAGAAGCTAATTAGGACTTTTAATTGACAACTGATTTGAGTGTAAAATATTTGTTTAATTAAGAGGTTAATCGTAAGCTTATCTGTGCAGGGACGGAGAAAGAGTAGAATTTCCTGCGTTGGGGCGGCCTGTCGAAAGAGGCGACAAAACAACCCACAGCCAGGTGGTAGGGCATTTACCCCTGGTCTAAAGTATGCCGCCATAACAACCTTGAGCTATGTTCCGGCATTAGTGACCAGGTTCCAGTCTCCCTTAAGAGAGCAGCAGCGCATTTGTAGCACCTTTGGTGTTGCAAATGTCCATAGGCGATGGTAACCACTTTCCAATAAATAAAAAAATAATTAAGATTTTCTACAGAACTAAGAGCGTTCACCGTTTCATTCTTTCGTACTCTTTTTCACAGTAAGCATGTGGTAGCGTAAAATCTGGTTTTCTCAAACAGCTTTAAGTAAACAGTTGAGTTTTTTTCGGTCATAGTCAATATTAAAAATCATTCTAAAAAAATATTAAAAGAATAGGCATGCATATATATTCGTCAGAAGGCTATCCTAATACCATAAAGCTAGCTGCTCCCTCTGTCATCGCGCCGACACTTTTATCATTATTTCTGTTTCGCCCCCATTTCCCTACAGAGATAGGGTTGCCAATTGCCACAGAAGATTTTCACGGAAAACTCGCCAAGAGTATCCGAGAAAAAAATTTGAATTTTCAACAGTTTTCAATTATAAAGAGCCCAGATCAAACAATATGAAAATGGTTCTTGGATATTAACTAAAAGTTAAAAAAAAAATTACGCCGAATTATTCATTCAATTATATATTTATGTTTTCTAATATAATTCACATCATTGTCTTGTGGTGGGAGTTGCCACTGCAGTACAGTTTTATATTTTTACAGTGCGTAAATATGGTTTTAAGCGCGGTAATTTAACAATACTCATTGATGCTTAACATCTTTGTCTTCCGTGATCACGGCTACTGAAAAGTGGCCGAAACGTCGGAATAATAATAAAATAACATAAATTACCGCGCTTAAAACCGTTAAAACGTAGTTTTATTATGTATACTAGTCGCAAAACTTAAGAAAATATTATGTTTGACATTATGTAAAAAATGCACCTTTATATGTAGTTATTTACCTACTGAATTTTGTTGCTAAATACATAGGTTAGTTAGTTATAATATATTACGAAATTAATTATCTATTTTTTATTTCCAAGCTGGTAAACAGGCAGCTGGCGTACCTGATGGAAAGTGGTTACCGTCGTTTATAAACGTTTGCAACTCCAGGGGCGAATCCAATGCGTTGCCAGAGTTGGGATAGGACGGATGGGTTAAAGAAGATGCGCTGTGGAAGAAGTATCAAGCTCAGAGATTTTAAATTCATCTGTGTATCTAACACACCATACCCTTATAAAGAAAGAGAAGGAAGAACGAAGTGCATTTTTTTATTGCATGAGTCCAGCAAACAGACAGACGGTCCATCTGGTGGAAAGCGGTTACCATCGCTTATTGACATTTGTAAGACCAAAGGTGCTACCTGGCCAATAATGCCGCAACACAACTCAAGTTTTTTATGACGGTGGCAGTCATCCAGACATGCAAATACTTGGCTGTGGGATGTTTAGTCGCCTCTTACGACAGGCCGCCCGGTTGCAGGAAATTGTATACTTTGAAATTATGTTCATCTTCTCGCTTTTTAAAATTATAATCTGTCAACACCGCCTGGAGGGAAAGCAATCGTTCCCCCTCGTGGCTCGGCGGCTTCATGAAAAACATTTCAGTATGTGACCGTTGAAAACAATAAATTTACTCTCTATAGGATATGATGGGAATTGTCTTTGTTTTTATTCTGATGAAATTTGGACGGTTCATCATATTCAATATGTAGTCGCTGGAGATTTAACTTATTAATATTGTTATGCGTGGTCCGCTCCTTGCCTGGTATAGGTAGGTAGAACATCGCTCCATCAATTTTACTGTCTACCCTCTTTCTGTGTGAGGCGACGGCCAATGCACAGCAGGATGGGGGTAGCCATTTTGTATTCTGCTCCGAATGCGCTACTGCACTCTCAATAGAGACTAGAACCTGGTCACTAATGCCGGAACACAACTCAAGGTTGTTATGGCGGCATACTCTAGACTAGGGGTGGTAGTCATCCAGTCGAGCAAATGCCCTACCACCTGGCTGTGGGTTGTTTTGTAACATCTTACAACAGACCGCCCGGTCACAGGAAATTGTATTCTTTCTCCGTTCCTGCACGGTAGGTAGAATAGATGCATGATACATGCGCATAAAGTAAGAGCGACTTTACCGATTTTGATGTGTTTGAGTGGGTTCTCAGATTATTTAGATTTACAATTGAAACCGGTAGGTCGGTACTGATTGGTTGTTCCCTTTTTATCACTAAGCAGCAGGATAGATCTTAAGCGGTCAGGTCTTCATCTCCTTTATGTGTCGAGGTAAAACTCTCCTCTACTTGGAGGACAACAACCTTCTGGTAACGTCTTAGAGATGCTGAAGGCGTCCTAACTGGCGCCTACATATCAACTCTCGATGGCCGGTCACTGGCTTCATTATTTAGGATGCATTAGCGGCATAGCTGGCCAGTCTGTGGCGTACGGATCTTCCTACATTTTGACAAATGGATATCTCGGTGAAGAACATAGGCTTCCTTAAGTGTAAAAACAAGTTTGAAGTAAAGAAGGATTTGTATGGACAATTCATAATTCCTCCAAGCACTAGTATATTAAATGCCATGCACCTCTTTTTACAAAATTACGTAAATAGGTCCTTCAAATAACATAAATAAAAAATATAAGATTTTTTTATCCCAAAGATGCAAAGTGTACGCTCGCAACACGGCAAGAAAAGCCTGTATATACGTGAAACTAATAAATATTAACATAAGATAAGGACGTAGGTGATATATTTATGTACTGCTTCCAAACAATATTGTTGGTAATAATTCAAATTATTATGTGCATATGTTTTGAGTTATTTCATTAGGTTAATGGAGGACGGAGCCAACCTAATACATATTTACCTTCGGAGCTTATATATTTAGACTCATATATACATGTATATAAACATGATAATCCGTCTCAATTAAAAAGTATTATTAAATGTGCGATGATTCACAAGGCCATGTAACTTTTAATTCTATCGAATGCTATTTCAAGTGCGAATTCTGCTTGAGTACTGTTTCGGAACACGGTTGGTTATTTTTGGTGTAAATGAATAACCAAGATAAAAGATTAAAACACTACATAGAGAGAGATTAAAAATTAATTAATTTTTAGAACAATTAAAATATAGTAGGTATATTTAATTTTAAATTAGTAAACTAACACTTTTGTAATTTGATTAATATACACAAGTGATTTTATTATTAGAGCAACCTAAATATGTTTAAAAGTCAATAATTTAGTCATAGCTGATAAAAATAATAAAATTAAAAATAATAATTATGCAACTGTTAGTATGGCTGACAATTTGATTGATTAAAAATGAATACCAAATCATGAAGTTAAGAAATATATATTTTTTTACTTGGAAAACTATTTAAAGCATTGAACTACTAAAAATAAAACTCCTATGAATAAAACTAACTTAAATATATATATATAAATATATACAATAGTAAAAAAATAAAATGCTATACTAAAGCCTGTCCAGCCCCACCACACCACTGTCGCTGGGCATTGTATCTAGAAGGCTGGTAGCATTACCTTGCTGGATACAGAAGCTAATCCTTTGAGCGAGGTAAGCTCCGGCCTTTCGGTCTCCTGTTGTAATATTAAGATTAAAAATATAATCACAACGAAAAGAGACTTGCTTTCTAGTCGATAAACACGATGGTCAACAGCAACAAACAAACAAATAATTAATCAGATATGAAACAAATTAGTCTGTAAAAGCCACGATGAAAAACGGATTTCCAATACTCAACAAAAGCCTGTATTGCCAAACATCCGAAAGCCTAATCAAACACTTAATTGAGCACACAATAGAATCGTCTGCAATACATTGCGCGTTATGTTCATTACACAAGCGTACACCCTATAACAGAACGGGTAATGTAACCGAAACAATATTCAAACGTTCACTGACCGCTCGAGCTTATGAAAACAGTGCCAGAGTATTTCAATATCCACCTTAAATGCATTCAGATAGAGTTTATTTCACTTTAACTGGTATGAAGAGCTTACATAATATTTTGTTAAAGTTAATACTGGATTTTGCACTCTATTGCTAACGTTAGAGAATTGAAGTTAAATTGAATTGTGTTGTTTGATAATTTACTTTGGCTACGTTGCGTTTTGTTAGGCCTACAATGAGTTTGATATCTAGTGATGTTAATGTAATTTTTATTCGAGAAGTTTTCGGATAAACGGATATATACAAAAGAAAAGAATTTGAGCTACATAAATAAGAAGAAACACAATTTTTAGCTAGACGTGTTGCTGGGGAGTTTCTTTCCGCTTCTTCTCCTTAACAACAATAAACACATTGAGAAGCGGTGTACATAGAATAGAAAGTATTTTTTTTACTTATATATGACCTTCAAAAAATGTTATCCAGGAGAACTTATTTTGAATAAAAATTTTGTCTTTAAATTTTAAGAAACTTTTTTTTTATTACATGAGTTCAGAAGCCAGGCAGATGGACAACCTGATGGAATGCGGTTACCATCGCTTATGAAGATTTGCAAATCAAAGGTGCTACAAATGCTCTGCTGCTCTTTATAGTGAGCCTGGAACCTGGCCACTATTGCCGAAACACAACTCAAGTTTGTTATGGCGGCATACTCTAGACCAGGGATGGTAGCCAGCCAGACGGGCAAGTACCCTACCTACCACCTGGCTGTGGATTGTTTTGTTGAAAACGTTGCATGGTCTAGTAATTGGTGTATAAGCAACTTTAGCTGTACATAAGATATTTTCTATTGCTGGAGTACTGCAGACAGGTTGACGGTCAACCTGATGGAAAGTGGTTACTACATGCACAGTTGCAACACTGAAGGTGCTACCAATATGCTGTTGGCTTCTAAGGAGGGACTGGAATCCGACCACTGATGTCGGAACACAACTCAAGATTGTTATGGTGGTAAATTCGGACATATGTCAGAATAGAGCAATATGGAAGGAAAAGACATATTGTGCTGACAACAAATAATTGGAAGGAGGTAAAAGAAAAGAGTAAGTAAGTAAGTCTTGGCATCGTAATGGCTAGCACACGCGTCCCAAACTCAAAGGGCGTGGGTTCGATCCTGGCCGGGACACATGCACCACTTAGGTAGGTTTCTGAACTAATTTGCATATTGTTACAATTACCACGTGCTAACAACGGTGAAGGAAAACACCGTGATGAAACTTTGCACATCACGATAACTGACGTGTCAAACCTGCCACACCGCCTTGGAGAAGCGTGTCGGGTATACTGTCTGTTCCCCTATAATGGGAGGCCCGAGCCCAGCCGTGCGACATTTGTGAGCTGTAATTATTATCATGTCTTTGCAGACCACGACCATAAAAATGACCCAGACTTTTGGAGGACTTGTGTGGGGCCATGGGAAGGCCACAAAAGGCCCTTGATCAATTTAATGTATATGTGGCGAGACACTGATCGGCGATTATCACTGTCTACTCCATATAATAATGCACCCAAAGAAGCCCCGGTCAGTGTAGGAATATTGAGGGAAATGAGAAGCGAAGAATGAGAGCGTCTGCCCGTCGCAATGTTCGGGGAACATGGAAAAAATGGGCAGACGGTGACTCTCCCTCCATGGGCCCCAAAATGCCATAGAAGACAGGGGCCTTTCTTTAGTAATTATTAAAAGCAAAGAGACTCTAGACCAGGACTGGTAGCAGCCATCCAGACTGGTAAATGCCCTATCACTTGGCTGTGGGTGGTTTTGTCGCTTCTTACAACAAGTCGTCCGGTCGCAGGGGTGTATTCTCTCTCCAGATAAACATTTAAAAAATACTTAAATATTTTTATTATATACAGCATGTTTTATTTCCCAAAATAAAATAAATAAGTGTAATGGTTTCCCTAGGGGTATCCCTCCGATCCCTAGTGTCCTAATCCCTTCGCTAACGGGGTGTCTCAATTTGTGCGAGCCTAACGAGCGGGGAAAAGGGCGTGCGTTAGTGTATCGCGATCCTTATCTTGACAGTGGGGGTGTGAGGGTGCGGTTTCACGGGAAATTGCCCTCCCGTTTTCGAGTGTGCGAGAATTCAAAAGTATATTGACCTGGTAGATCGTAGCAAGTGAAAATCCATCGTCTCTGCCTACCATTAGCGTAGTGTTCGTATAACCTGATTTCCATTGGCCTACCTTTAAGAAGTCGCAAAGAAATCCATACATTATTTTAATATCTAAAGTAATATAACGTTATGAGCAATAGGTCAAAATACGGCATGAATTCTTAGGCATTTACGAGTTTTCTTCAGCGTTAATATAGTGACTAGAAACTTGGCGCATTTCCGGGCTTAAATATTATTACTATCTCTTACGCTTTTGCGAGTTACTAAAAACGCAAAATTATGGATAAAAGTGAGTTATGTGATAAAATATGTCAGCTTAAAAAAATGTCTATGAAAGAAACTTTTTCGGACATTCAGCAGACATTAGGAGATGATGCTGTCTGTACCTATTCTACAGTTGCGTACCGGGTGGCTGAATTTAAAAGATGTACATCAAGCTGTAAAGATGCCCAGTGTTCTGGGCGGCCTTCAGCCTACGTTACGGAAGAAAATGTCAAAAAGGTTGAGAATCTGGTTTTGGAAGACAGAAGAATAACTTATAAAACATATAGCTGAGATCTTAAAGATATCTTTTGGTAGCGTTCAATCCATTTTTATTGATTCACTGTGTTTCAAAATAGTGTTGGCAAGATGGTTGCCACGAATGTTAACCGACGACGACAAAATATGACGTTTGAAAATTTCGAAGCGTAATCTCGAAATGTTCCAGCGTGATTCGGATATTTTTGCTATCGCCTTGTCACCATGGATGAAACGTGAGTCCATCATTTCGATCCTAAAACTAAGAGACAATGCATGTCTTGGAAACGACCATCCTCTCCATCCATTAAGAAATTTGGAGTTGCTCCTAACGCTGGCAAAGTTATGGCTTCAGTGTTTTGCAATAGTGAAGGAATCATTTTTATTGATTACATGCCAAAGAGCCAGACGATTACTGGACCCTATAATGCAAATTTATTTCCGAAAGTACGTGAAGCGATTAAAGAAAAACGTCGTGGAAAACTGTCGTTGGGCGTGTTGTTTCTTCACGATAACGCTCCCGCTCATTGATCGGAAGTTGCGCTAAACGCAATCCGCTGTGCTGGCTTGAATCTCCTTGATCACCCACCATTTTCTCCGTACTTAGCCCCAAGTGGTATTCACTTATTCCCAAAATTAAAAGAGGAAATTCGTGGGACTAAATTTCACGATAATGACGCGATTATGGCTGCCGTAGAGGAGTTTTTCGAGTCTCAAGAAAAACAATTTTTTCTCAATTAATAAAGAAGTTACAATGGCGTTATTCTACATTGGAAGGAGATTATGTAGCAAAATAAAATATTTTTGTTTTTTATTACAATGTATGTACTAAAATAAAACTAAATTATAAATACCTTCAAAATAAACTACATTTTAAAAACAACCTTATAATTAAATACTAGAACTAAAAAAGGGGTATAATTACAGATAAAATGTTGGTCCCAAACCTACTCAAAATGACGTTCTAAATATGACTGTCAAACTTTGCCACAATTGAAACATAACTCGTTCGTATCGAAACATCGTATGAATAGAAGTAGTTCAATATATTCAAATGAGAGTGAATCGCACCTCGCCCTATTTGTGTTATCAGTTGCCGACAGGTGTGCGCCGTGTAGCCCAGATGGCGCTCTTGTAGCATATCGGTTCATTACACCACACGACGTACGTGTCTTATTATCATTCACGGTGTATTATATCGTCATGAATTGTTGACACGATGTAAGATTTGCAATTCGTGATAATTTGCAATCTATAGTTTCATTAGCTCAGTATCAAAGGAGTATATTTAGTCATATCCGTCCGGACGTCTGTACGTCTATCTATGTATCTCAGAGATATTTTTCTCTTAAAATTTTTGGGTCATATAATTGTCGTCAGCTGTTCGTAGGCCTCCCCAAGTCGGCGCCACTGATCCCTGTCCTCAGACTTCCTCATCCAACGCTTACCGGCGACCTTGCGGAGGTCGTGGGTCCATCGGGCTGGAGGGCGTCCGACACTCGTTTACCGAGACGCGGTCTCCATTCCAGGTCTCGTCTGCTCCATCGGCCATCGCTCCTGCGGCAGACGTGACCGGCCCACTGCCACTTCAAATTGCTAATTTTGCGAGGTATGTCGGTATACCTTGGTTCTCTTGTGGATATCCTAATTTTATACTTAAGAGAAACACCCAACATAGCTCGATCCATAGCCCGTTGAGCGACTTGGAACTTTTGGGTCAATCCTGCCGTCAGTGTCCATGTCTCGGCCCCGTAAGTCAGGGCGGGAAGGACGCATTGCTCAAAGACTTTTGTCTTCAAACATATAATGATTTTGTGAAAAAAAGAGCCTGAGATAAATAAATATGAAGAAAATTTATTATATGAAGAATTATTAACTTGACGCTTTGCTGGGGAGTTGCTTGCCGCTTCTTCTCCCGGTTGCGAAGCGGTGTACATAGAATAGGAAGTTGATTTAAATTTTAACTTACATATATGTACGACCTTTAAAAATGTTATCTAGTGGAATTTTAGAAAAATAATAAATCCATTTGAATTATAAAAACACTGGAAAGGGGTGGTGGTCCGTTACGCGTAAATGAGTGATGAACAATTTCTCTTCATGTATACACAACATGTGATCATAAACGTGCGAACAAATACTCGTACTTATGGCTCTGCTACCTTTTTCGCCTCGAAATACGTGAATTTTCACCTGGAAAAAATGGTAATCGATTCAGCTGTTTCCGCTGCCGAACCAGCTAATTGTGATTTTAAGATTTTTCATTACCTGGACTACAATGACAGCTGCTATTGACCTTTTCTACGTTGCAAGCTTGGAGCAATTCACCACTGTGAGTCGAATCATATAGAATTTCTATAGAAATTCTGTAGTATTCGACGCACTGTGATAAGTTGTTGATTCAACTCACACAACTCACTTTTGAATCGAAAAAAAGATTGACCGCAGCTGTCATTTTAGTCCAGGTAATTAAAAATCAGAGTATAAATTGTTATTTGGAAGTATTATATAACATAGAATCTAATACCTGGAATAAGGGCCTAATGAAGTTAATATTATACTTTGAATTGCAACCTCTCTTTTATGATATGAGCTGAAATAAAGCGTGATATACAAGCTTTGTTTATTCCCAAGGTAATGTTGGAAAGTTATAAGGCAGCGTGTAGGCTTCATATTGCTTTAAGAAGTTTGTCAGTGAGTCGAGGGAACTGCGCTCGTGGGCCTCGCTCGCGATTATAACCTAATGTGGTTACGCGTAAAGTTAACATCTTACGGAATACGTGTTACGTAAAATAGGTAAACATGTACCGTTGCCAAAAAAATATGTATCCATCAACGTGTTGAAATTATTAATTAAGTACGGAAATCAGTAAGCGAGTGTTCATCAGTTTTATGATTGAATAGTCGGTCAAGTGCGTGGCAGACCACGAACTCTAAAAGGCTTCCTAGAAGTGACAAACATTCACTGTTTACGTGTTATAAGTACCTGACTCTAAAAAAGTACTATACTATTAAAGATTATAATAATTTTTATGTTGAGGGCGCAGTCACAAATAGTTCGGAAAGTTTGAAGCGCGGCAGCGGCGCGGTGGCGGTGTCGCGTATACACATACTCGTGCACTGATACTGTGGATGTTGTTGACACCCCGGAGTCATCAGTCGAAGATAAATAAAAATCTAAAATACTTGAATAAGTTATACTTATTTATACCCAAAAGAAGAAGGTTTAATTATCATATTTATTCCGACAAGAAAATTAACTTCCTTTTGGAATGTCAAAAAATTATTTTTCCTCGAGGTTAATAATGTGACGTGTAACCAGTCTTAAAAATAGTGCCGCCACAATACAACCAATGCCTATTCTTGCACTAGTATTATCAATTTTCTTAAATTTTTTATCGTACATATTTCATTGTACTTTGCTGTCGGTACTTGGGTACTTCACCGCAATAAGTATCTCGATGCTTTCCCTTAGAGGCTCGGAAGGCGTGGACGGGGGACGGGGTGGAGAGGACTGGGGGAGCGGGAGCATGCCCACATTCGCGGCTCATGGAGCACAGATTCACAGAGCAAGGTATAGACATCGTCCTGATTAGGTGTTACGCGTGTACCATACGTGTGTTGTGTTATATTTTATGTAAACGCCTTGTAACTAAAACAATTTACAACTAATTTAATTCTTCTTTCGACAAGATAATAATTTAGTGACTCGAACCGACTTCACATGACCGGCATAATGCTAGTATTAGACATCGTTCGATTACTGTTGTCCACTGCTGGACGTTGGCCTCCCCTAATCTTCCCCTACGCTACTTATCCCGGAACTCCGCCTTCCTCATCCAGAAACCCCATATCACATATCAGAAATCTGTCTAAGCTAAGCACTCGTGTAGACGGCATCGCTACCGCGCCACCATCTACAATGCTAGGTAGTGTATGCTTGAAATAAAATAATTTACATAAAATAAACACGTAAATCTATAATATAAATAACTAATGGGCCGGCAGGCGTCTTGCTCTATAAAAATAAAAATCAAGAACCCGATCGCAGCACCACCTACTGGGTCCAATTGTATATCTAAACCATTCCGGGACTCATTTATGCACACGCATAAATTTCGTCAATATCCTAGAATTATTAAAGCTAGGCATGTTGCTGAAGAGATTCTTGCGCCACTACTTCGGTAAATTAGGTTAGGCTCCCATAAAGTAAATAATAACCATAAATAAAATTATAAACTAAATAATTAAAATGAACAAGTAGGCGGTACGCTAAATACAACTTCGACAATACTCATTGACACGACATATTTGTCTTTCGTATTCACGGCTACTGAAAAGTGGCCGAAACGTCGGAATAATAAAAATCAACTAAATTGCCGCGCTTTAACCGTTACCTAGAACACGATTCCAGTGCCACCTACCGATTCCAATTGTAAATCTAAACCAGCTAGGGACCCGTTCAAATACACACAAAAAAATTACCAAATCGGTCCAAGGTTTTAGGAGGATTTCCGTGACATACACACGAACAGAAGATTTTTATATATACGCTAGCCGCTTCGCCATGTTGGGTGGTAACGCTTGCCTCATACAAACAGTAATTCAAAGTGCAAAAATATTTACACATGAAGTAAATGAACTTAACAAAAGAGTAATAAAGCCATCCCATCATACATCTTCTTATATATAAAAATGAATCGTAGAAATGTATGTACGCCCATAACTTGAGAACGACTTTAGCGATTTTGATGATTTTTTTTTTCTGTGTGTTTGAATGGGTTCCCGGATGGTTTAGATTCACAATTAGAACCGGTAGGTGGCGCTGAGATCGGGTTCTAGAATCCTCCTAATCACCTGGAGCGATTTTGGTGATTTTGTTTTTGTGTCATGAAGCAGTCTTTTGGGAATTCAGAAAATATGGCGGTACGAAGTTCGCCAGGTCAGCTAGTTTGTAACAAAAATAAGATATTCAACAATAAAACACGTGAACATAACAATTCTGTGGCAATTATGTCGGAGGCGAGAGGCGCGCGGCATTCTTAACCAAAAGCAATTATAGCTTGGTCTACATAAAGGCGCGCAATCCCGGCAGGGCCTAATGAAATTAAATGAACAATAACATAATACGGGCGAACACCGCACCGAAAATAGGGATGTCCTACGTATAATTATGCGGATAAACTGTTAGTTTATTTTTATACCAAAAGATGGCAGGGTATTTGCCCGTCTGGGTGGCTACCACCTGGTCTAGAATACGAGTATGCCGCCATAGCACTACCTTGTGTCATGTTCGGGCATTGGTGGCCAGTCTCTCTTTAGAGAGAAGCATATTGATAGCACCTTTGGTGTTACACACGCCCACAGGCGATGGTAACCGCTTTCCATCAGGTGGACCGTCTGCCTGTCTGTTGAACTCATGAGTAAAAAAAGGCGAAGCTGAAATCTCAAAAGGAAACAATCTTTTGGAATAACACCTACCTTAAACCAAGGTGAAGTGCAATTTTCTTCGCCTTAATAAAGCGATATAATTAATAATAGTTAACGAACACTTTCTTAGTATGAATACTTTGTGTTGATTTAAGTTATATTATAAAATTACTTTTTAGTCTGTTTATATTAGATTGTAATATTAATGTGGTATTTTTAAATTCTTTATTTATAATATTTTCTTTAGGTTTCGCGTCTTAAGCGCGTCGGTTTTAAGCGCGATAATTTATTTGATTTTTATTATTCCGATGTTTCGCCCAATTCTCTGCAGCCGTGATCATGGAAGACAGATGCCAATGAGTATTGTTAAAGTTTTATTTCTTCTTTCTTCTGCTGCTCATCAAGCCACAACTTGTTGCAAAACGGTGGTAAATTAGATTAGGCTCCCATAGAGTAAATAATAACCACAAACAAAATTAAATAATTAAAATAAACAAGTTTAGGCTAAATAGAACTTTGATAATACTCATTGACATTTGACATCTTTGTCTTCCGTGATAATGGCTACCGAAAAGTAGCTAAAACGTCGGAATAATAAAAATCAAATAAATTACCGCGCTTAAAGTCGTTAAAACGTAATTTTATCATACTTCATTTATTTAAAAAAAAAAAGCTGACAAAGAGGCAAGCGGCACCGATATAGAATGGTCATCGCCGACTATGAACCGTTTGAAACACTAAGGGGTTGCCAGATTTTGGTAATAAAAAAATCGAGGTTTTAAATTTAGAGCGAATTGTTTTATTATTTTTTTCATGTCACGTCTATATTACCACACTGTTACTGAATTGAAAATAAACATTACTTTTAAATCTGCAAAGAATTCACCTCAACTTACTAATGATAAGCTTATATATCCGAACAAAATATCCGCAAGTCTGTACACCACTATATTCACCCTCCGTTTCGCGTCCCCCTTGCCTCCTCCTGCCGCACAACTCCTCCCGACTCCATCTTTGTTTTCAGCGATGAGGTGACGGTTATCGTACGCCGTTTTCGATGTATTACAATGTTCTCGGTTATGTTTTAGAGATGCTTTTATATTTGAAATGTCGTCTCTTATTACTTTTTTTTTAAATAGTATTGTGCTCACTAGGATTTTTTTGGGTTACGTGTTCAATTCTTGTTTAAACATATTATTTACTTTTATATATACGCTAATATATAATTAGCGTGTATGTAAATTATATTAATCATACCAATTATACTAATTAAATGTAAACATATGTCTGTATATCATATGTCTAAAATTATAACTTTTTTTGTAGGAGATAAATTTTTGTTAAATTGTTTCTTTAATTTCTAAACACTTTCTACTTTATACGTACGTAATTTTAGATTTTCCTTAAATATATTAAGACCTTTAAACATAATTAAATATGTATAAATAGCATTTGTGACTAATCAAAATTACTTTTTAAGAAAAAATATCATAATTATATTTAATAACTTCACAGTTTAAATAATGAACTTAATGACTCAGAATTTGCTGTATGCCATCACTGACAGTAAACATAAAAAACTTTTGATCACAGGATCATGGATGTATGGACTGTATGGACGATTTTTGTGACTGAAGCCACGGAGTAAAATATATACTAGACAACCTCTGTGGTTGAGTGGGCTAAGCCTTTGCCGGCCTACTCACTGCAATGCAGTCTCTGGGTTCGAAAACTGGCATGGTAAATTTCATTAGCGAACTTTCCGGTATTTATGTATGGTCTGGGTGTCTAGGATCGGTCCTGGAGTGCTCCGTTGTATATTACTCATAACATTAGCGGAACATGCTTAGCTTGGGGATATACAATGTGTGTGTTGGTCTGCCAATCTTATACTAATATATAAAGCTCAAGAGTTTGTTTGTTTGATTGAACGCGCTAATCTCAGGAACTACTGGTCAGATTTGAAAAATTCTTTCAGTGTTAGATAGCCCATTTATTGAGGAAGGCTATAAGCTATATATCATCACGCTGAAACCAATAGGAGCGGAGCACAAATGAAGAATGTTTCTAAATCGGGGGGTTTAGAAAACAAACTCCACGCGGACGACGTCGCGGGCACTGCTAATTATTATATAAAAGTAAAGTATGGCAAATATAAAACCAACGATATAGATTAAAAACACTCTCAACTAAAAACCGAAAAGTTTAAACCATAGATAACACTATATATATAAAAGTTATAACACCAGCTCTGTCCGTTTCTACACTAACTGTCCGCATTGGAATTGAAAAGTGCATTTGGAACTGGAATTTTAATTCGCAGACAACACATGCCGCGAGTATTTTACTTTTACATAGGGAGTGGTAATGTTGCCAGACGCGATATGATATAAATCGAGAAAAATGTGAAACATAACGTTTTGGATACATTTACTAAACAGGTTTTTTTAACACTTAACCTGTCTCTTCTGAAAGTAAGTTTAAATTACATTTTGTGAAACTATAATACACATTCTACTAAATATTTTTATTTGCCAATTAAAGAAATATTACAACAAAACCACGGCGTTGCAAAATCGTCAATAGAATGAATGGCTTAACAGATGACTTATTTTTATTTAACGAAAAGCAACGGTTAAAGTTAAATTTTAGATTTAAAAACTAATTTTACACAAATAGTAGTTTGCACTCATGCTATATGGGTTGGAATGTTGGGTCACTAAAGCGATAAACAACCAAACGTCTCCACTCCGCTGAGATGAGAATGTTGAGATGGGTGTGTGGTGTCTCAAGAATGGATAAGGTGAGATATTTGTACATAAGGGTATCTTTGAAAGTTGCACCCGTGAATAAAAAATTGAGAGGAAGAAGATTAAGTTGGTATGGGCATATAATGAGGAGGGATGAAAGTCACATGACAAAAAGAATGTTAAACTTCAAGATAGATGGGTACAAATGTAAAGGTAGACCAAAAAAAAGATGGATGGATTATGTGAAGGATGATATGATGATATGTAGTGTGACAGAAGATGTATGTCAGAGTAGAGGAGTGTGGAAGGAAAAGACATATTGTGCCGACCCCAAATAATAGGGATATGGTGAAAGAAAAAGAGAGTAGTTTGCACTAAAAATGTACAACTTTTAAGTAAGACTGACATTTAGACACAATTATTAATAAAATGTAGCAGTTTATAATTGTTCCATTAGGTATTTCTTTTTCTACATATTCTGTCTAGATATTGTTTCCATACCAATTTAGTATATTAAAAGCCAGCAACGTACCTATAACGTCGTTAAATGTCACTTGGTAGAATGCTAGTTGTTAGTCAATTATGAAATTGAAATTGATGGATATAAATCCAAAAATATGTCGACCGCGTGGATTTTTTTCGTAACCCCCGATTTTGAAACATTCTTCATTGGTGCTCCGCTCCTATTGGTCTTGGCGTGATGATATATAGCCTATAGTCTTCCTCGATAAATGGGCCATCTAACACTGAAATAATTTTTCAAATCAGACGAGTAGTTCCTGAGATTAGCGCGTTCAATCAAACAAACAAACAAACTCTTCAGCTTTTTATATTAGTATAAGATTAAATATTTAATATAATAGGGGATCGGACACGTGTTACAACAGATTCTAATATTTTTACACATAAAAGAACAGGCCTTAAAGTAACATCTTATCATCTAACTTTTACAATATCATGATAGAAATCATTATAACTTTTCAAAGAATAATTATAATTAATACGCTATTTGACTCATTTTTCTTGTACCCACTTATGACGCCATAAATAGGTACGCTCATACACAATGTATGGGGCTGCAACGTCCTGTCATTTTATAAAAAGTATCTCAATTGATTTGACAGTCCATTTCTTTATTAATAACTTTGGAATACAAGACATTGTCAACGTATAAAATTTTTGAAAATCATGATATCGGTGTAAATTTCAATATCCTGGCAACACCAGAGGACGGCAATTAAAAAAATGTGTCCCACTTCATCTGTGCGCGCCCAGTGTGACCGCAGGCGAGTGTGCCCCCGCCCCAACTAATTAATAATTTTACAACGATCTCTCGGTGCGCCTTGTCCGTATTTGCAATATGGCTATTTCGGAGTTTTAATCAATTGCACCGTCCCATGACTTTCAATAAAAATTAGAGATCAAAATTCTATAAAATTTAATCGTTTTTAGCAATTTAATTAACTTTTATACATTGTACAAATCTTCATATCCATGTTTTGAATTTTAATTCAACTTTATTTTTGGAAGTGAAACTTATTTAGAATCGTTATGATTTGAAACTTGATAAAACGAAAAAGTGACATTAAAAAGAGATAAACACTTAATTCTATATCACTAAACCCGCGAGAGCATGAGGTACGAATTTTACACTATGCAGCACAGATTACAGTCAATAAAACCCATGATTAAACATAGGTCCAATTTGGACCGAAATAAAAATGATAATAATATAATATTGTCTGTGAATATATTCTCTGAAGTTTCACTTCTACTACGTGTGAACACACACACACACTTTAGGTTGCCTTGAAGAGATCACTTTGAGCGATAAGGCTGCCTATAGTATTACTACGAGCTAATATTGAGTTGTATATTTGGGAAATATAATAAGGATTGATCATTTAAACGCCGAGTACTCGATACAACTTATTTTATTTTAAACTACCTGCATAAATAATACATTGACGTACTGTACTGTACATACACTACGCCTCCCCCTTTTAAGAACACAGATAAATACAAAATAACAATTAAAAATTAACAACTACTAATACAAAGTGAAAAAAAATCGTTACATTATTGGTTACAACAAAATAAATTATAACAGTTTTAATTTTTGTGACAAATAAAATAGTATCCAGTTTTTTTTTTAAAGAACATAATAATAAAATGAACTGTAATTTGTATATCAAGATTGCTCAAGTTAATAAGTAAACTGACATTGAGTATGTATAGTATACAATAGGAATGACAATTTTAAAATTTATATTTACCCTTATATCTACCGGGACGTTTCGACTTACCTTCACAGTTATCAATAGGAATAGGTATTGTAAATATGGTCTGTAGTGTTATCTCTCTCTCTCACACACACACTTTTTTTGTTTTGTTTAAGCGTGGCTCGGATTTATATTCGATGAACATTTTGATAAACAGGAAAAATCTCAATAACATTCAACTAGTAATTTGAATTAATTACATGTGAATTATACAAAGAAACGAACATATATAGACTAATATATTCCTGTGCGTAGGACTGTATTAAGTCACAAAAACATACCAGTGACAACAATACAAGTATATAATTGAACACCTGCGTCAATAAGAGAATTACCTCCCAAACACTTTGAGAGATAATTATTGTTATGGCAGGTTGAGAAATGTTTTTATCAGGTAACTGAATTATTTCATTAGATAATAATTAAATGACATTTATTTATTTTATAACCTACATGCGCTCATGATTCAAAATATTCGAAAATTAATTATTATTAACTTGCTGTACCCGGCAGACGTTGTCTTGCCCTTAAAAAATAAAAATTCAGAAACCGATTGCAGCGCCCTCAACCGGGACCAATTGATAATCTAAATCATTCTCGAATCTACTTGAAAAACACAAAGAAATCAACAAAATTGTTTTCACTACTAAAGAGGTGTTCAGCGGCGCCACCTACCGGGATCCACTTGAACACACACAAAAATAATTCACCTAAATCAGACAAATGAAAATGAGTTTAAATGCAGTCACCATTGCCGAAATCGGCCTCAAAGGATCATAACAAATAATGCCTAATATTTTCTTAAGTTTTCGCGACTTGTATACATAAAAAAACTACGTCTTAACTTATTTGATTTTTGTTATTCCGACGTTTCGGCCACTTTTCAGTGGCCGTGACCACTGAAGACAAAGATGTTAAGTGTCAATGAGTATTGTTAAAGTTTACGATAATTCTTTTACGGTGCAAGCTGTCAAACTTTGAAATATGCTGCCTCTTACTGTCAGAGAGGCCAAATCATTACCAATATTTAGAAATTTGCTCAGAAAACACTATTTGTCCACAAATAGCTATGTCTGATTAACAGAATATAATCATGCTAATACATTATTATTATAGTAACTTATGTATTATTGTATATATATGACTATATATATATATATGTATTTGTATATTCATTTCTTAAACTAGTTTGAGTATTGATGTATCTATTGCCTTTTTCCTGCACCACCTATATCGCCGGATTCAAATTTTTTGTTTCATTTATGTTGCCTGGAAGATATCGCTTTGAGCGATAAGGCCGCCTGTTGTATTGCCTAGAAAATATTGTAAATATGGTCTGTTTTTGTAATTTTATATTTTGGTGTGCAATAAAGTGTTATCTCTCTCTCTCTCTCTTTCTCCGTTCATACATACATAGTTTAGATTCACAATTGAACCCGGTAGCATAGTAGGTAGCGTTGAAATAAGGTTCCTGAATTTCGGTATATTTTTTTGTATATTTGAGTAAGTCCCTAAATGGTTTCACAATTATACCTACGTATTACCTACAGGTGGGGCTGAGATCAGATCACTGATTTTTCCTTTCTTCAGAGCACGACAACGTCTTGCAGGCCGGTAGTTGTGATAAGAAATAACAAACATTCGTCAAACTTGTATTATCTTTATGGAATAATTAAGTGTATTCATTTAACACTTTAATTAAATATGAAAACATTAATAAAGAGCAGTTAATACCTTCAAAGTCCAGGATGTAAACAATCTATGTTATTAAAACATTGGAGTGCTATAGGTAATGCGAGTAATCTATCCACTCCAGATTAATATGGCCTACAATCTAAAGTCATTATGTAGATGCTTTATATCGAAAAATCATTCAGGATGTTATGAGTCTGTTGCTTTACAATTGTCTAATTACATCTCTATGGTTTTTTTTTAAATTATTGTGCATGTCTATTTGCTCTCCTCCGCCGTTATGACGGAGACCTTTTACATCAGTATTTACTTATATGTATATTATGATAAATATTCGTTATACATATTATTTCTTACCTATCATAATTATTTTATATATACATTGTTGTTTTTTTTTATGACAGTCTGCAATTATTATTAATTACAATCTATTCTATCTACTTTTATTTCTCTGTAACGCATCTTTAACTATTTTCACACCATATTTAATAAACTCATGACTAATTTCTTTCTTAGCTATTATACTAGACAATAATTCCTTTTCTATTCTTACTCCGATCCTCTGCTCTAACTCAAATCGTGCTTTACTATATTTGGGGTATTCTAGCAGATGATGAACTATTGTTTCATCTATTTCTGGATTGCATATACAGCCTGATGATGTTTTGCACTTAAACTTATATAAATAATGGACGAAACCTCCGTGACCTGTCTAAAATGCAAGGAGAGATTTGGGTAAGAAAGTACCAAAAATACCAAATATTAACTATTTGAGCAGGGTTTCCCCTTATTGTTCAGCCTTTGGTGTGAATATTCACACAGCACAGTAAGCAATGAACACCGTCTACACGCCACTACGCCTTTTATACGAAAATGCTACCCTATAAAACAATAACATTGCATCATTGCTAAAAATAGCAATTACGTCAAAGTGTTGCCAGGATTATAAAAACAATTATAATAATTAGTTACTGATGCACTAAATTATCTAGATGATAATTTAGTGGGCTTATAAAATTAACTAACCGGTAGAAAATGGTAATTTAATTATAAATCGAATCATCTGATAGATAGACTAAAAATATTATGTATGATGATTGTCTATGTCATATTAATATACACTATGGTTCTCATGACTACTGTGGTGGACATCTTGTAACACCTGCCACCAGCTGTGCTTGTAGGGGGCATAATTTTAATTCTCTTATCAGTCGGTGGATTTGTATCATATCAGGAAAGAATAGTTTTGATATTGCTGCAGTTCCACCATCTACATTTCTATGGTTACAATTGAAACTATATAATATAGCGAAAAATACATTAAGAGATCTCGGGACAGATTTTGACGAAAACAAAAGACAGAAAGTGTTTACTTGAAGAAATAGCTGCATACTTGTATTGTTTATATTTGATTTAAAACTAACATATTGTTACGAGCTACAGGACTCTAATTAAAAATGCCGTTGGAACTAGTATAGAATTTATTAGAACTGTACAAACACGTATAAAACAAATACAAATAAAACTGGATGCAACCAGTTCACACTGCACGATTCATAACAATTCGACACGCGTAAAGTCCGTCGTCTATATCGCTAATCGAGAGTACTCGAAAACGTCTTACTCGTTTCGTAGTTGTCGCTAGACTGCCCGCCCCTCCATTCAGGCATCGTCTTATACTAACTACACAGTACAAAGAAATTGGCCACGCACACTGAGTTTCTGAGAAATATTAATTTGCACACCTGCAAACGGCCACAAAGTCGAAAACAATAACAATAAGGATTAGTTCCACGCTAATGATGGTTATAAAACAAGTAGAAAGACAATAGCATGTTTTCTTAATTACAAATTCAATAGACAAAAGAGTTCCTTAATCCGGGAAGACAATAAACTGCGCTTACAATAGGCAGCTGTGCGCTTATCTTTGACGATATATAACAATATTTTTAGAATTCGTTTGTCACATTTTCAGCAAACAGGCTTTGCACTTAGCTTATTTCTGTGCCGGATTTATATCTGACACAACTCCCATTTTCAGTATAAACCTTTATAAAGCGGCATTGTTAGATTTTGGACCTTTGGAACGTCAAAGTAATTGTTGAATTGAATAAGCTGGTTTAGTAAAAATTACACCGACCCGTGTAGTTTGTAAGGATGAATTTCTGTAGAGGGATGCCAAACGGCAAAGTATAATATAATGCCGGAACACAACCCAAGGTTGGTATGGCGACATACTCTCTCCAAAAACAACCCTCTTTACCAGAAACTGCTATGACATGTGCATTCAGATCTATAATAAAATTCCGATTCACATAAAAGAGTTTAGAATTAATAAATTTAAAATTCAGTTAAAATGGCTCTTGAATAGAATGTAATACTCGGTGGACGAATTCCTCAATTGTAAATAGATACCTTCCTTGACTTATTAATGTTATTATTATTATTATTTGTATGCTCCTGTGTGAGCAAAACATGTGTACACTATAACATATATTCCAACTGTTTAACCATGTTTTGAACAAATAAATTTGATTTGGTTTGATTTGATACTCTAAACCAGGGGTGGGAGCCATCCAAACGGGCAAATACCCTACCACCTAGCTGTGGGTTGTTTTGTTGCCTCTTACGACTGGCCGCCCAGCCACAGTTAATTGTATTCTTTCTCCGTTCTCACACGGGTGAGATATTAATCCAAACATCAAATTCGTAGTAACACGTAAACCAAATACAGCGACGCTTTCCGATTAACCGTGCGCATAAGTTTCACGGGTGGACTGATTTTAATAAATGCATCGAGCCAATAAACCGTATAACTTATTAACTGATATCTATGATAGTATTATCACATGATCAAGGAATAATATGTAATGAACGATAATGGCAAAATATATTACATTATTAGCGTGCGTACGCCGAGTAATGCGCGAACAAATATTGTACTATAACTAATAAAATTTGTTAAGATATCATTTTATTAATATTGATAAGTTGAATTAATATATTTTTTGTTTATTTTTAGGGTGTATTACCGCCACTGGTGATGTCCATGTAGATATTATACGAGTGTTCACTGGTATAACATACTTTAAAGATAGACACAATATATGTGTATTGTAAATTTTTTTACTTATAGATTTATGTCAACATAACTCTATATAATGTAATCTATCTTATAAATAATTATATATACAAATTTAAATTAAATTATAAAATCTAGTGCCAGACCGCTTTCAGTTGGAAACGTGCCCAAAAGACTGGCCACATTATCTCGCTGTATCGCAACGCTAATGCGTTGTCCGAGGTGCAGACCAGTCTTTTGGTCACGTGAGACGTCTACCAGGCGTTTCGCTGTCTCGATAAAGTTTGTGCGCCTCAGGCCCCCATGGTCCCAGGGTCTCGACCCCAAAAGCCGCATAATATGTAACCTTTTCCCATGGCGAAATATTTGCGGCATTTTAGGGCCTTCTGCTGTGCAGCAGCTGTACCAGCAGACATGCTAGTGGCTGAAAGATGGGACAGAGTATCGATGCAAGAGGCGTCCCATACTAAAGGGCGCCTCCAGGGCACCAATGACATACCATCGGGTCTCCTGCCATCGTCGCGGCACAAGCCGTTCGGTTCTAGAACGGCAGGTACCCCGGCGGTGACAAGAGCCCGACGGATTATGTCATTAAGTGCTGCATGGCGCGGAATTCTGTCGGCACTTCTGGTACAAGATAAACCATGGTGACCGAGGCGCTCCACCTTATCTCAATAATAATTTTAATAATATTACAATTATTATTATTTTCGAAGATATTTAAAAGGTATTCTTTAATGAGCTACCTAAATGAAGTTCGATGCCTCCCTCGGATATTACCAGTCTATTCTATCCGTGCAGGAACGGAGGAAGAATACAATTTCCAGCGGCCTGTCATAAGAGGCGACAAAACAACTAGACTAGAAGGTAGGATATTTGCCCGACTGAATGGCTACCACTCCTGGTCTAGAGTATGCCGCCATAACAACCTTGAGTTGTGTTCCGGCATTAGTGGCCAAGTTCCGATCTCCCTTTAGAGAGCGGCAGCGCGTTGGTACCTCTCGTGTTACAAATGTCCAAAGACGATGGTAACCGCTATCAAGCACGTGGCCCGCCTGTCTGTCTGCTGAACCCAATTAATAAAAAAGAAACAGATTTTTGGAGATGTAAATTGATATAATTTATTTATAACAAATCTGTATTAGACAGTTCTCAAGAATAATATTACGAGTATTTCACAAAAACTATTTTGGTTCAGACAATGTTTTATGTAATAATTTTTTTCTATTTTTTTCACATCAAGTTAACCTCAAACGTGCCAAGCAGCCTTAAACAAACGTGGTGGATATACTGATCGTATCCCCTATAATGGGAGGTCCGAGCCCAGCACTGGGACGTTTATGGGCTGATATTATAATTATGGCAACGCAAACAAAGTTTCGCTGGCACATGCTATTCTTTACATAGTATAAAACAAAGTCGTTTTCTGTGTCTGTCTGTCATATCTGCTAACTCATCCTTAATCACGCAACGGTTTTTAAACAGTTATTACCTTCAGTGAGATATGTTTTCTCTGAAGGTGATATACAAAAAACCTAATTAAGTTTTTATGTATTTAAAATAGATTACTTCCTAGGGTGTGACACGGGGCGTAGCTCCGGAAATAACTGAAACATATTGTATTTAATAAAACTACGTTTTAACAATTTACAGCGCGGTATATTTTTATTTGATTTGTTATCCGAGGTTTCAACCACTTTTCACTACTCCTACTACTACTACTGAAAAGTCTCCGAAACGCCGGAATAAAATCAATTAAAATATCGCAATTAAAACCGTTTTAACTTCGGTTTATTATACATACTAGTCGCACAAACTTAATAAAATGCCATATTTAATAAAACTACATTTTAACGGTTTTAAGCGCGGTAATTTATTTGATTTTTATTATTCCGACGTTTCAACCACTTTTCAGTAGCCAAAATCACGGAAGACAAAGAACTAAATAATTAAAATGAACAAGTTAACTTTAACTTTAAAACTTTAACAATACTCATTGACACTTGACATCTTTGTCTTCGGAATCGGAATAATAAAAATCAAATAAATTACCACGCTGAAAACCGTTACAACGTAGTTTTATTATGTGTACTAGTCGCGGAAACTTAAGAAAGATTAAAATACCATATTGGATTTCTTGTGCCGTGTAAGGCGCCCCTGAAATCACAATAAGTATGTTATGAAACATTGATGTTATTGTCTGAGGCCGTGTTTGGTACGTGATACAGCCTCCTGACGCCGCAAACGGCCGTTATATAGGCCATAACTCGCGCAAAGAGGGTTGCCGTCGGACCACTTCCGCCGGATGTACAAGCCGACGGCACGCACATCTATTAATGTGATACTTATTTTGTAAAGAGTATAATATAATTGAAAGAAAGAAGAAAAAAGAAACGGTTATTTGTCAAAGGCGACACACGCACAATATATAAGTGTTACGAATTATTATACAGTTTATTAGAACTATACAAACACGTATAACACAGGTAAAAATATAACCGATCGTAATTCAAATACACGCGCAAAGTCCGTCACTAAATAGATTACCGAATGTACACAAGTCTTACTTCGCTCGTGGTTATCGCTCGACTGCCGATCTCTTCATCGGGGCATTGCTTTATACTGCACAGATGCAATGAGTCTGCCTGACCGCGTGGACCGAATTTCTTAGAATCACACCTGGCTAATGACTACCATAAAATACAATACACTATGGGCTGTTTTTCTAATCACAAATTTAGCCCTACTTTGTCCTACTTTGTTCTGTCTTGAATGTCTTGAAGGTCATGTCCTACCTTGAAATCACAATGCCCTACCTTAAAAATAGCAGAAACTAAAGAGGACAGTGTTATACATGGTGATTGATTTAGAAGCTCGTGCTTCGAGGATAGATCAATTATAATATTTTTTTACTTCCGCCCTACGTGTAACCAATGCTGCCCTACCTCAAATGCGACTCTAGCTACAGCCCTGAGTACCACACACGTCGTCTTATTTTGTACTCCCCTCAGGGGCGATTGAGCCATGGACTCTCGCCGGTGGTGCATCACCCTAATCCAACGGGGTAATATCATCGACGCACCACACACATAAAAATAAACCTCCACAGCAGACTTTACATCTTTATATAGCAGCTAGACCGCTTGCTGCTATGTAATGATGAATCAATTAGCCTTGCTATCGAGCAAGGTTAACCGGTTCGCGCCGATATTCTGTGAACGCGTGGTATCACATCCATTGAGCCGACCGTAAGAGTGTACTCAAAATAATTATTCCAACATGGCGTTACTACTTCGTAAACATATTTACTGTCCTGTTGTTTTAATGACCCACTCAAATATATTGTTTTTTTTTCATTGCTGGATTACACCAGACAGGCAGACAGCCCAACTGTAATGGTTGGTTACCGTCTCCTATAAACATTTGCAACAGTAAAGGTGCTACCAATGTGCTGCCGGACTCGTAGATGGGCTAGAACCACTAAAGCCGGAACACAACTCAAGGTTGTTATGGTGGCATGCTACAGACCAGGGGTGGTAGCCATCCAGACAGGCCAATAGCCTACCGCCTGGCTGTGAGTTGTTTTGTCGCCTCTTACCACAGGCCGCCTGGCCGCAAGAATTTGTATTCTTTCTCCGTTCCTGCGCGGATAAATTTATGTGGCAAGAGAGGAGGAACTCTAACTCTCTCCTTAACGACACAACAGAAAAAAAGGAAATAATAATACAATTTTCACCTCAAATGATTAGATTAGAGTGAAAAGAAAGAAAGAGAGCCCAAATCAATATTACGATTTACAAATCGTACTACGAACGAGTAGAATTTTTTAATTTAATTTTCATTTTATGGCTATTGAGCAGCACTCCGTTTAGTATTGTAATTTTTACTATTTGTTCGATTCAATAGCTTACGATTATAATATTTCTAATGATAAAAATCAAACATAAGCACGTAATTTAAATGTTTGGATTTTATTTATATGTTTTATGATATTTAACAGAAATTTAAAAATATCACTGGTTAATTTACTAACATATCGAAATATTCAAATTGGATTGAACTAAATTTTTTTGATGTCTTCAATATTAATAAATCTAATATATTTATTACATTAGGATCGATTCCAAATTTTAAACTAAGCGACATTCAATTGAGGACGCGCGTTGATGTCTTTTATATTGTATGCAATATTTCATTTTGTTTTATTGCTTAAACTAATTTTATAGCTATGATTCGGTATATAAATGTATTGTATTTGATCTCATGTTAATAATGTTATACTTTATTTTCATTTTACGTAACTAAACGTGCAAATTATTACACCGTTAAGTGAGTGCAAACTAATTTAACAATACCAAAATACATATACATAGAGGGCCTTTGTGGTTGAGCGGGCTAAGCCTTTGCCGGCTTACCTCGCTGCAACGCAGAAGCTCCGGGTTCGATTCCTGGTATAGTAAATTTCGGAAACGTATTTTCTCCGTTATTTACTATGGTCTGGGTGTCTGGGATCGGCCCCAGAGTGGTCCGTTGTATATTACCCATAACACAAGCGTAACTTGCTTAATTTGGGGATATACAGTGTGTCTGTTTGTCTGCCGATTTATTTATTTAAACACATAGGTATATTTAGTTTATACAAAACAAGTGCGTATATAGATAGATAGATAGATAGATAACACTTTATTGCTCACCAAAATAAACAAATACCGAAATAAAATGCATAATTACAAAACTTCTTGGCAAAACAAGAGGCGGCCTTATCGCTAAAAGCGATATCTTCCAGGCAACCTAGCTTAAAATAAATTCTTAACTAATCTGTCGATGTATGTGGAGCAGAAAAAAGATAGGACTGTACAATTTAAATATACATATTGACACTAATTTATAAATTTAATATATACATCAATATAATACTAATATATTTACGTATATACAAAAAAAATATCTAAATAAATTTACTTGTTAACATTATATGTGACAAGCATTTTATATTAACATATATTACAATAGATAAATAAGTAAATTTTTGTACATGTAAAATGTAAAATATTTATTTAAAGACAAATAGTACTTTCTAAAGGAGTTCCGAAATGTAGGTAATGTTTTGGCCTCTCTGACAGTAAGAGGCATACAGTAAATAATAACCATAAACAAAATTAAAACTAAATAATTAAAATTAACAAGTTGACGGTAGGCTAAATAAAACTTTAACAATACTCGTTGACACTTGACATCTTTGTCTTCCGTGATCACTTGATCATCACAATCTTCAGTGGCCGAAACGTCGGAATAGCAAAAATCAAATAAATCACCGCGCTCAAAACCGTTAAAACGTAGTTTTATTATGTATACAAGTAGCGAAAACTTAAGAAAACATTAAATCTTTTAATATCTCAGGAAGGTTCTCTCTTTTCTTTCATCTTCTCCTAATGATTTGGGGTCGGCAAAATATGTCCATTCCTTCCACACTCCTCTATGGTGACATACTTCTTCTGTCATACCACAAATCTTCATATATAATAGAAAAGGTTGGGGAAAAAGTCTTTTCGCATATAGTATGTATGAACTTGTAAGAAGATCTCTTTGGCTATACCAGTTGTATTTGGCTGGTTTTGGTATCATTAAAAAGTTTTAATTTTAAAGAAGACAATTCCAAATTCAAATTAGGAAAATGTATGACTTTCATTTGTTTTTCTTATTGTTAAAATGAATGAATCTAATGAAGAAATTCGATACATTTTAAAATTTTACTACAAAAAAGGTAAAAATGCAAAACAAGCCGCGAAAAAAAATTGTGATGTTATGGACCTAATGCAGTATCTGTGAGAGTAGCGTAAAATTGGTTTAAGCGTTTTCAATCCGGAAATTTTGATATCAAAGATGTACGTCGCACGTCGCTCTCGTCGCCCTGATACGGACAAAATTGATGCCATTTTTGAAAAAGTGGAGCAAGATCGGAATATTAGTAGTTACGATGTAGCTGGAGAACTGGGAATTGACCACAAAACGGTTTTGGCGCATTTGAAAAAAGCTGGGTACACAAAAAAGCTCGATATTTGGGTGCCTCGTAAGCTCACTGAAAGAAACCTAATGAACCGTGTACTCATTTGTGATTCTTTATTACGACGTAATGAAACCGAACCATTTTTGAAGAAACTGATAACTGGTGATGTAAAGTGGATCACGTACGACAAGAAGTGCGAAAAAGATCGTGGTCAAAGGCCGGTCAGGCTTCACAGACTGTGGCTAAAACCCGGGTTAACCCGCAACAAGGTGATGCTGTGTGTATGGTGGGATTGGAAGGGCATTATTCATTATGAGCTTTTACCGCCAGGCAGGACCATGGATTCTGAACTGTACTGCGAACAACTGATGAGATTAAAGCAAAAAGTTGAGAGAAAGCGGCCGGAATTAATCAACAGAAGGGTTGTGGTTTTTCACCATGATAACGCTAGACCTCACACATCTTTAGCCACTCAGCAAAAATTACGAGAGTTTGGCTGGGAGGTGTTAATGCATCCGCCGTATATTCCTGACCTTGCACCTTCAGATTTACACCTGTTTCGGTCTCTGCAGAATTCCTTCAGGCAGTGTCAGGTTAACATCACAAGAGGACTGCCAAAACCACTTGTCGCAGTTTTTTGATCAGAAGCCCCAAATTTTTTATAGCAATGGGATCACGTCCCTACCTACAAGATGTCAAAAAGTTATCCAACAAAATGGCACCTACATACTTTAGTCAAATGTAAATAAACTTTATAAAAAACCTTTTGAATTTTTATACAAAATGCGAAGAAACTTTTTCCCCAACCTAATATTTAACATTCTTTTTGTCACGTGACTGTCATTCCTCCTCATTACATGCTCCTACCAACTTAGTCTTCTTCCTCTCAATTTTTCAGTCACGGGTGCAACTTTCAAAGATCTCCTTATGTACTCATTTCTCACATTCAATGTATAATAATAAGGTTATTGTATATTATTGGGGCCATATAATGTGCATTTTATTGCAGAGATACGTTGTATAGTGTTACTACCGCTCTATTGTTTGTTGGATAACGCAGTCATTACACAAAGTTATAAGATGAATTTCCCTCAAAAATGTTACTGGGATTGTAATATGTTAGATTAAAAATTGTATTTGTTTTTATAATATTAAATACTCTGTTTATTCAAACTTGCGATATATGCCTTTTTAATATTTTTTATTTTCTTTATTGCAGTAATTCAGCAGATGGGCAGACGGCCCACTTGATGGAAAGTGGTTACCATCGCCTATGGAAATTTACAACACTAAATGTGCTACAAATGCCCTGCTGCTCTTTTAAGAGAGACTGGAACCTGGTCACTAATGCCGGAACACAGCACAAGGCTGTTATGGCGGCATACTCTAGAACAGGGATGGTAGTTATCCAGTCGGGCAAATGCCCTACCACCTGGCTGTGGGTTTGTTTTGTCATATTAAGGGAGCTACTTAGTACTACTGGCACATTATTAAAATTATAGCATATTTTTCTATAACACCGTATCAATACTAAAGACAGTATCTGAACAAAACAGAAGCCTTTTTTAATATTTACTTAGATAAGGTGTTGCCTGGAAAATATCTCTACAAGCGATATTGCCACTCTTTGCTTAAAAGTACCTATTTACTTATTCATTAAGTTGAAGGCAATTGTGAATAATTAAAAGACTTAAATTTATTAATTTCAAGAGCTTCTTGGAATCACTAGTTGAGTGCCGCACCTAACAACAGAAAATATGGCTATCAGGCCAGTCCTTTGGGTTTTACTAACAAATAATAAAAGATAAGAAATTAAGACTAGACACTAATACTTAAACTAGGTCAAGCATGTCTTTTAGGTGTTTTTTTATAAACCTGTAAAGTTGTTTTACGGTTGTGCGCTTAAAATAAACATAATTTATTCTAGAATTTTCATAAACCGCAACCCGGTGTCTACAACATCCGCATATTGCCTAGTCTAGAGACTAGATGTCATGCAATTATTTTTACCTTTCCATAGGTAGAAAATTGATATTAAGTTTATATATAGTATCTTATTCATAGAGTTAGAGTAAATTTGTAAAAGCTTCTTTAAGAACCTTATAGAAGTCTACAAAGTTACTCTAATTCAAATTGAATAAGCCCGATAGAGTTTATGTAAAATTTGAATAAGTAATAAGATATAAAATGCCGACATATGTAGTCTTTTACATAACCTAAAGTAAACTTTGTAGTAATAAAATACATTTTTTTTAAATAGACCACGAATATGTAGATACCTATAATAATAACAAAGTAAGATATGTTGCTGGGGAGTTTGTTGCGCCGGTACTTCTCCTTTAACAGTAACTGCTTTGGAAGCGGTGTTAGACTCACGACTTTTAATAAGTGATCTGTGAGATACCATTTTGTAACCAAATATATTAATTTTTATTTAAGTCTGATTACGAACTTACTTGATTGCAACCGATCTCTCCACGCCATGGGATTGGCGACAAGGCCTTGGAAGCCAGGCCAGTATAAAGGCTTGTGTTGGAGGTAATGCGCCATGCCAGCCGCCGCCGCAGCTAGTGACAGCCTTGGCGCCAATAGCCCTGTCCCAACATTGGTGCCAATCGTTGGCCTTGATAGGATATGGTCGATCCCGTGAGGATTTGGGGCCGGAGGAGGTGCTTCTGCTAACGAGCTTAAAGCTGCCAAAGGAGCTCCGAAGCCGTGCTCCAACCCCCTGGATAAAGGCGGCGAGCCTCTCAACTCAGACATGTTAACAGTTCACTTAAACCACTCAGTCAAATTAACTTAAAACATTTAGTTCTTGGGATATCTTCACCGGTATTAAACCTCGAGTTCAACTAACAGTCATTTTCAGTAATACACTTATTTCCGTGAAATGTTCAAAAACTCATTTTCGTTGTAATCTAAAACACTTAAACGTTCGCGATATATCAATTTTCGTTTAAACTTAAATATTAATTGTTCTAATATTAATCCGGACGTCCGTCCGTATTCACGACCGGTCACCAAATGAAAAGCTTTAAAGCTTTCGGTTGAAACAGACAAAAAAATACAAGTGAATAGAGAACGCCGCCCAGTCAATCTAAAGTGTATATCGGCGTACCGCCCCTCAAGTGAGGGCTGCTCAAACATATATATCTCTCTTTCTAATTTATAGCGGTTAGACAGAGAGAAGAGACGTGTAGTGTTAACAAGAGAGCGTAGATTTAACGAATCGGTATTTAATGGCGTTTCTTGTCTCTTTATAATTAAGTCTGGTGCAGTTTTTGCGGTGGTCCGCTCCCCGCGCCGCCGCGTATGCCTTCAGCACGACCATGCAGTGCAACTATGCTCAGTAGATAGTATTTGGATCATCTAAGAATTACTACTACAATTGTCATCTAATTTATTTATTTATTACGTAGAAAAATTGTAACTAATTAATTACTACATTTTTTTTATTAAAAAGGCTATATGGAATGTGAGTTAAAATTTATTTTTTCTACTAGCTGGTGTCCGCGACTTCGTCCGCGTGGTTCGGTTTTTTAACTATCCCACGGGAATTCTTTAATTTTTCGGGATTAAAAGTATCCTATGTGTTGACCAGGGATATAAGCTAACACCATACAAAATTTCATTTAAATCGGTTCAGTCGTTTCGGAGATTAACCGGTACAAGCAGACAGATAAACAGAGAAACAAAAAATTTGAAAAAATCTAAATTAGTTCTATTTCACTTCTTACATCCCCTGACTCGGTTTTAAGCATTTTTTTTATTGTACATTTTGTACATATTGTACATATTGTACATGTTATTTACCTTTCTTTTTATGAAAAAATCTTCTTCTATATCAATGTTTTCTTAACTACTAATAATTTTATATCCCATAATTTATATAAATAAATATAACTGTTTGTCCTCTATGCAATTCTGAAACATTGATCAGATTGTGATGAAACTTTGGTAGAGTGTTCTGAGGACGCCCGCAAGTGTTTCTGGCCCAAAAAATCACTACTAGTGTGTAGATTGAATTAGCAAAATCCACACATGTACAACTGTATATGATTTGCTCACGCATCGAGATACGGTTTCAATTTTTCGTGTAATATAGACAGACAAACAAGTTGTATATTAGGAAGTTAAAGAAGTTACTCTTACTTTACATATACAACATAACGACTAACCAGATATTCGATCCGAGAAACCCAGACCAGAGTATCTAAAAGTTATAATAGTAGTTAAAGACGCCAAGTTTCTTCGTGAGAAATGTAACCATGTCACAACAAACATTCTTTTTTTTTACGGTCGTATAGGTTTGCGTTTGACCACTGTCTCACCTGATGTTGAGTGATGACGCAGTCTAGGATGGAGCACGCTTACCTAGAGGATATCTGTTCACTCGTGACTTGAAGACTTCAAGATTGTATTTGTCAGGAAAAACAACTTGCTTGCAACAAGCTTGGTTCTGATTGGTGGTGTTTCCAGCGTGTAACGGTGGCACAAACCGGTGCGTCTGGTTATCAGTCAGTGAAACACTCCCCGAAATGTATCCGATAGAAGACGGTCAGCCCCGCGACCTTGCCTCTATGCTCTAGACTCTGAAGTCAAGCATAGCCGACCAGCTTCCTGGCTCCTTTCTCAATTGATTCCAACGCTTCCAACTCGTATTTGGCTGATCCGCCCCAAAGATGTGAACAGTACCCACTCCATGCAGGACCGAACTTGTGTTTGTGTTGCATATTTTAAAAAAAAGATACATTTTATCAAATATAACTTTTGCAAGATCACAACCACCACAACTATGTAATATCATCGACGAATTAAAATCTTCAAAAGAGTAACACTACATCAATAAATCTTCACACAACAATAGCACCGGAAGGATCTGGTCTTTTGCACAAAACTCAAGCGACAAAATAAATGGTATATTTATTGCCAAATATCTTTTGGGAAGAAACAATTTGTCAAGAAATATAACACCCATTGAATTAAGGATAATAAATGAACTTTTATGGGGTAACTTGTTGCATCTACAAGATTTAAAATCAAGATGGAATTATTTTTTTCTATTCACATTACTGCTGGTAATGCTAAAATTTGGGTAAGACATTAGACGCTAAGCTTTGCTGGAAAGCCCATGCCAAAAAGAATGCGTCAAGAGCTAAATTTACGCTACAAGAAAATGTACTGGCTTCTCGGCAAGTATTCTGCTCTGTCAGTATCTAATAAAATATTCCTGTATAAACAGATTCTAATCCCATTCTGGATCTATGGTACACATGTATGGGGCTGCACCAAGCCAACCAATTTAAGCATGATACAATTGTTCCAAAATAACGTACTTAAGGACATGGTCAATGCTCCTTGGTACATAAGATCAGACGATCTCCATCGAGACTTAAAAGTGGACCTCGTCATTATGGCAATAAAAAAATACGCTGAAGCCCACCAGCAACGGCTTCATCACCATGTGTGAATGTCGAGGCCATCCAGCTCCTTGATAATACAGATTTATTAAGAAGACTCAAAAGGACCAAACCATTTGAGTTAGTGTTATAATACTCTCATAAAATAGAGTGTAGTGCTATGTGGTAAACATTAACAAAGAACACAGGAACAAAAGTGTCTTCTCATTAATAAAGACAATAGGAAACGTGTTATTAGACACATTCTTAGTTTAAGTTATATCTAGTTATTTTAGGTCAGGTTTAAATTACTCATTAGTCTTACTTCCTAGATACATCATTTATGAAAAAAAAACATTACTGCTGGATATAATATTTGATTTTAAATATTAGCAAAATAACTGTAAATTGTTTACTTTCTTAAGGGAGACTGGAACCTTTACACTAATGTCGGAACACACCTTAAGGTTGTTATTGCGGCATACTTTATACCAGGGGTGGTAGCCATTCAGATGGGCAAATGCCCTACCACGTGGCAAATAAATTTTCATACATGTTGTCATCTCCTGCACACACTTCATCCTATTATGATAATTCTTTTACAGTGCAGGCTGTCAAACTTTGAAATACGCTGCCTGTTACTGTCAAAGAGGCCAAATCCTTGCCAACATTTAGAAATTTACTCAGAAAACACTATTTGTCCACAAATAGCTATGTCTGATTAACACAATATAATCATGCTAATACATTTATTACAATAGCTTATGTATTATTGTATATATCTGACTATGTATATATGTATGTATTTGCATATTGTTAAATTAGTTCAAGTATATATTTATCTATCTATTGCCTTTTTCCTGCACCACCTATAATCGCCTGATTCAAATTTCTTTCAATTAG
Organism: Dendrolimus houi; assembly: GCA_039645545.1. NCBI lineage: Eukaryota > Metazoa > Arthropoda > Insecta > Lepidoptera > Lasiocampidae > Dendrolimus > Dendrolimus houi. The sequence goes on along the minus strand of CM077137.1, from coordinate 536,321 downwards.
GTTGCCGGAAGAGATCGCTGTGAGCGATATAGCCGCATATTGTATTGCCTAGAATATATTGTAAATATGGTCTGTTTTTGTAATGTATATTTTGGTGTGCAATAAAGTGTTATCTCTCTCTCTCTCTCTCTCTCTCTCTCTCTCTCTCTCTCTCTTCTGTTTTAATGGCATGTTTCCTGCCCAATTTTTTATGTTTACAATCGCGTGGTATATGGTTAGTCAGATCTTGAAATACCATAATATTTCTTAATGTATATTTACGTTAATAAAGCACGAAATATATTACTCCCAAATTTGTAAAAGTCGTGTTTCTAACTCTGACTAAGACGTGAAAATTTTGAAAAAAAATGTTAAAGATACTCATCATTAAAATCTCTTTTTAACGGTTTTAAGCGGGGGCATTTTATTTATTTCAACGTTTCGGCCACTTTTCAGTAGTAGTTGTGGCGAATAGTCTTCTTACTTTCGCCTACCGGCCTGTGGGCCCGATTTTATTGATATTATTATTGACAACTGTCAAGAAACATATGAGAGATAGAAATGTCTTGTACGTATTTACTCCTTGTAAATCTCATTGGACATAAGGTATCAATTATTTGGACAATGTAAATATTAAACACAAAATTATAGTTTACAAATGCACGGGCTATTTAATTTTTTCGCAACGACCCTTGATAGTAAATAAAATTTCGCGCTTAAAACCGTTGAAACGTAAATTTAATTATGTGTGAGTACTAGTCGCGAAAACTTAAGAAAATATTGCAGGTACTCGTTTATAAACCTATACTCATTTTATAATACGTACCCCAACTTTCTTTTTCATCTTTATTTGGGACTTTTGCCACATAGGCATGTCAGCCCATCATCTCCTAAACATATAATAACTTATATATCAAATGTATACTACTATATAATAATCTACCGAAAAATATAAAAGAAGTAAAATCGTTCTTACTGTTCAAAAAACTATTGAAAAACCATATTCTAAAGGACTACTCTTTACTTAACTAAATTAATATATATATTTATTTATTTTTAATTTGGAACTTATTTATCCAACCAAAAATAAATCTATCTATTTGTTTGCATTGCACCATTTGTTATTGTAAAGCTACTTAGTAACTAACAGACAGACTCACTGCCAAAAACACGTAACTGTACTTTTAAATCGCTTTACGCGTTTTAATAAACCCTTTTGCCTTAATGAACAACTTGCATTGCTCCGACTTTTGTCACAAGACTACCCTCACATATTATAAATAATAAACTAAATTCGTTCGAAAACAAAACATTAAATATCACAATAATAAATGTACAGATGCACTAATAATAGTATATCTCTGTAAGTGAATTAGAAATTCTTTTGAAAATAAATGTCTTAAACTCTAAAAAAAACCCTCAATAACGAGCCGGCTAACCCACATCAAAACGATTCAGTCCCAACTCCATTAAAAGAAGTCGGACATCCTCACGAGTTCCACGCAGTAAGCAGTTGGGAGAATCAACATTGCACATGAGGTGGCCAAAACTTCTTGTCGGGAAATAACCTGTTCGGATTCTATTCAATAGCTTTATATATGGCCTGTTGAATTTCGCTACAGAAAACCATGGAATTTGAGGGGATTGAGACTGTATGCTTTACTTCTCTCATCAAAGTATTGTTTGAATTTAGAAAAACATAATTTTCTACATGTATAGAGATATACTCTATAGTCTGGTTGTATAGAAGTTGGGTCCCCTTCGATTGGATTTGGATTGTAACAATTCTTTATAGTGTATTAAATAGCATAATGGCCCGGAAGCACCCAGTCGTTTGGCCCGTAATTATTTATGTGACAAATTTCCTATTAATTGACAACGGAGTGTGAATAACACTCCATTTGTCACAGGGATATATACCCGGACGATTTTAAAGAGGTCGTCGTAAGCACTGGCCATTTACTGCGAGTGCATCTGCTTAAAGTTATTAGTATTGTATTCAACTCAAAATATTCCTCTACACACTCTACAGTAATATAATTTATTTTAAATACTAGCATATGCAAGCGAAACTTCGTACGCGTTACCGTAACGACGTACTTGTTAGTGAATTGTATGGGCGACATCTTTTTACTACATTTGTCTATCCCTCGGAAATGACATCATTTATCGGGATAAAAAAGTATCTTAAATATTAATCTGATACTTTAGCAAAACAAGCCATTTCCGAGGGAGTTGAATTGAATTATATACCGAATTACACTAATAACACGCCAACAATTAAGAATCTTTGCTATAACATGTGGAAGGTATATTTTGACGGAAGATCTCAGGTAAAAGGCATTTGGTATTAAACGATCCAACCATATCCTTTGCGGTCAACTTGGATTAAAAATCAAGTGATGAATCGAGAATTCACTGTAATATCTTTAAGATTACGATCTGGACACATTCCACGGAACAAAGTTTTGCACATGATGAGATTAGCATCTACACCAAACTGTTCTTCATGTCAGATGTGTAAAATAGATGACGTCTTTCATGTATTAGTGGAATGTGTCCAAACTAACAGCCTTAGGAGTGATACTAATTTGTTTGATGTAGGCTGGTGCAACAGCATTTTGGCAGAGGCCTTAGCAGACTCTGCCAGGAAGATTTATAAATATCTTGCACACGAAAGAAGACAGAAAGAATGAAATTCAAAAATTTGTTTTTGTTTAAAATTCAAAGAGAAAAATTTGTTGCTGCTAGTCAAGTCTTTTTTAGTGCTGTTGTGACAATTCATAAACAAACATATCGTCATGTCAACGCGAACAAAGTTTTCACCGACACGTGTTTGTCAATAAAGCCTTTATCACCTTTCATTCCCGCATTAAGAACAACAGGTCCAGGTGCAGTATTTCTAGAACGTGTAGAATTTTCAATAGCAGCAATGATGTTATGGATTTGACTTTGACTCCAAAAAATAATTTTACAAAAAGATTCCTTTGGCCCAAAAAGATTAACTCGACCTAGATTGACGGACACACAAATTTCAGTACCTTAATTTTTTTGTGCTCATTTGTAGTTTAGTTTAGAGTTAGCACTTAACAACTTACATAATATTTGTGTTTAATTTATGAATAGCAGTGAAAATATTACAGTGTAAGTGGTGTTCACCTTTATGTAATTTTTACATTGCAATATTTTCACGTTAGTTAAGAGCCTATTATTGTACTTGTACATATGTAAAAACTTTTCGAAGAAAAATACATAGAACTACAATAAATATAAACTTAAAAATCAACTACATACTAACTAAAACTAAATTAAAAAGGGAAAAATACCTAAAGTTAAGTTGTTGGTCCCAAACCACTGTCATTTACCGGGAACGTTCCCAAAAGCTGACCACGTTACCACGTTGTATAGCAACGCTTAATCTTTGAGCAAAATAGACGGCAGCCTTCTGGTCGCGTGTGATTTGTAAAAACTGTTGCCAGTCCTTTAATGAATAAATAATAATCATAGTTACTTTCAAGATTTCAACCCACACCCTTTCGAATACTGACTAGGGTTATAAATAAGTAGGATACGGCATTATAACCATCTCATCTATATCGTGGGACCTTTGAGATGCTCTTCGCACCGCAGTAAAGTTGAACAGCCAATCATATAATTGACTAACGGCTTTACGACCCAATATAAATATAGATTTCAAATGCACATCCTCAATATCCTGTTGATAAATAGTTTGAAAGTAATAAAACATTATTTAGTTTATAATCCTATCCTAATTCGAATCAAATTAAATTATATTATGTTTTGCTTTGACCGTTTCCATCTATGAACCTTATTCTGTGCAGGAATGGACAAAGATTACTAATTCCTGCGTTGGGGCGGCCTGTCGTAATAGGCGACAAAACAATTCACAGTCAAGTGGTAGGGTATTTGCCCGTCTGGATGGCTACCACCACGGTCTAGAGTATGCCGCTATGACAACTTTGAGTTGTGTTCAGACAACAGTCTCCCTCGAGTTGTGTGTTGCTATTTTCCATGGCCACGTTCCATCACAGTTCTCCTGTCTGCTGGCTTCAGGCAGCAGCCAAATTTGAAAGTATAAGATACAGCGAAAAATCTTCAAAGGAGTGAAAAAATTATAAGCAACCTTTGGTGTTGCAAATGTCGATAGGCGATGGTAACCGCTTTCTATCAAGTGAGCCATCTGCCTGTCTGCTGAACTCCTGCAAAAAAGAAATAAAATTAATGAGTAACTCATGAGATCAAAAGAAATAATTAAATTCGATAAAAAATAAGCTGAAAGGTTTCCATTTTTCGTGTTTTATAGCCATTTTGGCAAAAAGGGAACCCTTATGGTTTGATCATGCGCGTCTGCTTGTCTACATGTCCGTGTGTTTTGTAACTCACAGTCATTTTTCTCAGTAACTTCTGGATCTATATGGAATGAAACTTTACAATAACGTATTTTGTCTATCATGACGCTACATAACCGTTAAGTTAAAAGTTAGGGAGGTAACAATTAGCGTTAAAAGTTGTGAACATTTCCACCCACCCCTTAACTAAAACATGAAGTGGAAAATTCTAAAAAAAATTAGCTTAAAAAAAAATTTTTTTCGTAAGTAAAAACAAAAATGTAGTGTAGAATTTCAACTGATAAATATTTACCTTAAAATATTAATTCATACAAATAATCACAAAAATACTCATCATCAGAATTGTAAAAATTCTCACAATCACAATGACAAAAATTTTCATAATCACAATTACATACAAGAATACTCATAATCACAATTACAAACTGTTACATAAACAAGTATCACGTATCCACTAATAATATTAGCGTGTATAAATCGTGAAGGTGAACAAAGCAGCATGATAAAACCGTAACAAAGCAAAGGTGTGGGGCTAATTGACGGGGGGATGAATGGAGCGCGCTTAAGGGACGCTGCGGGGTGCGGCGCGAGATGGCGCGGTTCTCCTATGCGCTTTTACGGGGTGCCACAGGAACTGAATCATAGGTATTACATCTATGACACTCCAACGCTTGGCTCTCACTTAGGACACTCCCGGGGGAAGGAGGGAACCCGGCACCAACAGGGGAGGGAAATCCACTGGTCTGCATAGCTCACTGTAATGGGTTACGGGAGGAGCTGCGTGTAGAGGTGCCTACGAACTATAGGCCGTTTTCTGCGGATGGGTACGCATACGGGCTCTCCTCCCTATCTCGTTCGGCCGCCTCTTTCTGGACCATAAGTTGCTCACAGAAGGAGGTCACGACTTGCCACCAACGTTTACTCCGGAGCATGGCCTCTACCAAGCCCCGAAGCGAGTCAACTCGGCTGACGTCGTTTTCCAAATCAGACCTCTGAGGCCCCCAGGCGGTGCACTTGACTAATATGTCCAGCACTGTTTCCTCTAACCTTAGCGCACAAAATTTTTATTTGAGCGAGTAATTACATAATATTGTGACTATATGTTGTGTTTCATTTAATTATACTTTATTATGACTGTATATATTTATAAGCAATAAATGTGGAAAAAATTAAATTGCTATAGTGATATTTACCGCGCAAAGCAAGTCCAATGAGCACCAAATAAATCCTATAGTTCTACGTCCGTAAGTGATAGTAGCTTAGTTAATTAGTTTCAGGATAGTCACTAACTTGAAACTTGAACTTGCAGATTATGATCACCGTTCATTAGAGCCGCCCGATCGGAGAACTAGTACCAGATTGAACTTGAAGTTGTCCACACGCGCTATTGAACCACTGGGTGATAACCCGCTGTCGAAATAATTCACGTATAAACCTAGTATCAAACGTCCGTCCAATCCAACAGACAACCTGGCAATTTGTAGATTATGCAACGATCACCCATTGACCACGCAAGGTTTACTGATTGACAGTGCAGCGTTCATCCGCGACACATTGCCATTTTCTATGCTCTGTGTGTATCTCACTTGATTTGGTGTTATATTTATTAAAACTTGGTTTCGATTTCTTTTTGTATATAATATTTTATAATTGCACAAGCTATTTATGTTTTTTAGATTTATAGAGAAAATTGTATGTTGTTTATGTTAGACGTATTTAAGGCGAGTGACATGTGTCATGTTGGAGGTTTGATTGAAATGAAAAAGTGACGTTATTGCAAACACTGATAAAAAGAAATCTCTCAGCTTACAAGTCTCTGGCAATGAGACCACACCCTACCATCCTGTTGACTAACACACCAAGGGCATTATGTCACATCCGGTCGTCCCGGACAAAGGCCGCGGCATTATACATCCCGGGATATTATTAGTGGAGTTTTCTAAAGATTATACAGTCAACATAAAATGCAATTTCAGATAGCCATCGCCCGGTATTGTGTTTCGGTCATGTTTCATGTGGTTTAGAATTAGCGTTTATTTTATAACGAAGATTAAAGTACATTATTTAAAAGCTATGTACAGACTTGCCATTATGTTTCGAAAATTAACTATTATACATTTTTTTAGCATCATTCTTTTTTGCCTGTAATCAATGCCAGTCAGTTGTGTCCATGTTATTTTAATTTTATCATTGATCAATAACGAACAGATTTTGTGTATGTATATATATATATATAGACAATCTTGTGTTGTAATATATCTATGTATGTAACAAAATTATGTAGTTCAAAGTTCAAAGTTTATTTGAGCATTTAAGCAAAGTAATGAAATTGATTAAAAAAGTATGTTATTTTTTAGATTTTCTTAATTTCTAAGGAAAACTAAAAAACAATAGTAATAGTAATACTTTTTTGTTATAAAATTTAAAAAAACAACTAAATTTTTATCTTTTTTTTTTCATTTTCGTCTATTGCCATCAAGACTGAACGAGCATGAAAAACTAAGTAAAGGAGCTAAGTCTAATTCAACTTGTAGGATTTGACCTAAACAAACAAACTAACTAAAGAATACAGCAAGTCAATATAAGCTTTGTGATAAACGTTATTATCAAAATTTTATTGAATTTTGAAATTGAATTGAGTCAAAATACCAAACTATTAAACTCAAAACAGGATACACAAAAATGTTTTTAAAGTACATATTAATGGCCAGTATGGGTTTAAAAAGTGTTTATTGTTACTTAGTTATTGTGCCGCCGTATTGGGGGTTGCCAGTTTAAGTTTAATTTAATCTGTGCTATTAGGGGTATCAAAAGGGTGATTTTTTATTGTGGTTAGAATAATAATGGCCAGTTGCGTCCGTTTCAACTTATAATGGGTTTGGTAGGGTCTTTAGTAAATGAGATTGATTATTATCTATTTTTTATATATATATATTGATAGTTAGATAGATATATAACACTTTGTTATACACCAATACAAAAATGAACTTAAAGACTAAAATTATATCTAGTTGTGTACAAAGGGCGGTCTTATCGCTAAAAAGCGATCTCTTCCAGACAACCCCAGGAATGAATTGAGATGATATATATTCACTTCTTCTATACTTTCTTTCTCTAGCTAAACAGTTATGTCTAATCTTATATTGTAATTCATCGCGCATTTATTTTTAAACCAAGAATATTATCTATGCGTGCTTTTGCATTTCATTTTGTTTCTTCAATATCTCTCCAAACTCTTTAAAAGTGTAATGATGTGATATTTTATCGCTCGCTTGTTATATGAAAATTGTTTTAGAGTATATTCTGAAATGTGTCATCAAAACAATTAGGTTATCTTATCAATATACATATTTTAATATTTAATCTATATTTCAGGGCCGAAACCAGACTATTGGTAATTAAAAAACAAATTATAAATACAGGGTAGTTAGACAAGTCGTTAAAAATCATTTCAAATAATATCAATTCCATTCCAAATTCCAAATAATACGTTAAAAGTGCAACTTCCGTTCCATTTAAATTTAAAACATATTTTATTCCATCTTCAAACATATTCGTTCCAAATTTAAACTTTGTAACGATAAAAAATCAAACGTATGAAAAATCGACTTCACGTAATCTACGCGTTGGAGTGAGATAAGTGCAGATTAGAAAGAGATGGAGGATAGACACGGCACTCTGATTAGTCAGTGTGTGTGTGATCAACCCCGCCCACTAGCGTAGTATTTACCACGTGTTTTTGTTGAAATAACGCCAGAATGCGGTAGTGTGTGGACGTGCTTTCAAGAGATGACACTTATAACATATAAAACTTACTTTTAAATATTTTTCATGAGTCACGAACTACATTTATAAATATAAACTTCTTCTGTTCGTGTGTATGTCACTGAACTCCTCGTAAAGGGTTGGACTGATTTTGATGAAATTTTTGTACGTTTTCAAATGGATTGGAAATGGAGGCCCCCCTCTAGTGTGATAGTATAAACATCACTATCTATAGATATAATAAAACTGCAGAGGTCGAATTTTTGTACAATGAAAAAAAATGCTAAAAATCGAGTCAGGGGGATTTAAGAAGTGAAATAGAACTAATTTAGATATTTTCAATTTTTTTTGTTTCTCTGTTTGTAACGGCTAATCTCCGAAACGACTGGACCGATTTAAATGAAATTTTGTATGGTGGTAGCATATATCCCTGGTCATATAAGTATCTGTTGATCCCGAAAAATTCAAAAGTTCCCGTGGGATAATTAAAAAACCGCACCACGCGGACGAAGTCGCGGGCATCAGCTAGTAACAAATAAAAGATTATATTAAACATGCACACTACTACTAAACATATCTACTAAAACTGTGAAGTTACATAAAGCTCAGGTAATATTTGCTAATGATGATGAATGATATGATAAATAATGAATTTTACATATACATAAGAAAACCAATACATACTCACACCAACGCGCACTACCACCGCATTGCATTACACGCACACTTTACAAACAAACCAAGACATACAAAGAGCCTAAAAATTAATAACCTAGGCACAGAAAGGAAAAGCAACACAAATGGCACTAGTTAAGATATATATAGGTATAGACATAAGGCACACACTGCACATGCACTTCCTCACAACACCAGTATGTAACAGATACACTCTACATTAGTATAAGTTCAGTATTAGAAATAGAAAATAAATAATATTATAAGTTATTCTTAAGGTTCACTACAACATAAAAATCACTAAATTAATGTCACACACAATAACAAAATAAACAATAAGCGTGTATGAAACTAAAAACTTTCATAGAAATTAAGTTGTAAAAAAGGGTATGGAACTCGAGTCCGTAAATAATTTTAAAAAAAAATCAATACATCATCCAAGGCTTAAATCCTGGTTTCGTCTGCTTTGGAGTCAAGTTAAGGTTCAGCAAGCTCTAAATAAGCATAGCATGCTCATTATTAGCAATGCTATGACACCTACTAAATAAAATTGCTCAACAATGGCATGCTTTCTTGCTAGTAATGAGCAAGTGTACGCTTTTCTATATTTTTCTCCCCATTTCGCGCGATTTTCGGCATCTTTAGTGTGGCTATTGGCAAGCATGCATCACAACATCAAATCTGTATTTCTAAAATCGGGTAAGACAAAATTTCAATTTCGTCTCTCACAAATTTGGATACAAAATTCAAATAAAAATAATTTTGTAAATCAAATAATTTATTTACTCAAAAACATGGTAAATAAAAACATTAGATGACAATATGTTATTTTAAGTTTCACATGTTTTTGCCCTTTCAGGCATACGAATGGTGACCAAAAAAACATCTTAAGAATCAACAGAGTCCAGTAAACAATTACTTTATATTTATATATGACTATATTAGTTTGGCTTAGGGCAGACATAGAAAAATATTTATTTAGGACAAAAACTAAGTTAATATAAATAGATATAGAAACAAAATAAGTCCTAAATTGGATCCAGTCTCAGCATAATGCTAGCCAACAAGGACTAGCGCTGTTCTTCCGTCTGGGAATATAAAGTGAAGTCACGGAGGACAATACAACACACATAACAACAACAATGTGTACAGCTTGATAAAGGTAAATGAATTGCAGACTAAAAATATATATATATTATAAAGCAATAATTTAAATAACACATACATATATAAAATAATTGTAGCAACACACACAACGAAACAAATAACATATATCTATAAATTAACCAAATTATAATAAATTAATTAATTCCTAAAGTCATATAGCACTTGTGTCGTGCCTAAGTATTTTTTGTTCATTATGCGTTTTGATGAGCATTTAGAATTTCTCGAGTTTGATTCTAAACAATGAAACTGGAGGTACATTTCTAGCAGGTGGAGGGATATTATTTCAACATCTTGATGCTGTATACCGGAAGCTTCCTCTGAATGCTGCCGTACTGTGTCGTTCAATTGTTAGTTGTATTGCACATTGCCGTGTTCCTATGCGTCTTCTGCTAGATGCCCAAGAGAAATCGTATGATTGTAGTTTGTCATGCTACATCGAAAATCGCTCTCAGATTATCCTTAAACTCGCACCAAAAAGGAAAACTCTATATTTCAGATATAATGTCATAATAATTATAATTTATCATGCATGTATTCGTCTATTGACTAATACGCTTTTTGGATCAAAAGACTTCTCAGTTAAATGTATTAATATTTTTACTGTATAAACTTTCTAATATTTCAAAAAGGTTCACTAAATCAATTGTAAGTCCAATAATATGAGTAAACAGAGTATAATTAGATCAACGATGCCCCACACTGGGGTCCCAGATTCGATTTGGGGTACCCCAGTTATGGGGAGAAAATGGGTACAGTTGGCTTAGGGTACGCGCGAGTGTAAGGATGCGGCGCGATAGGACGCGGGCGTTTTCTTATAACCGTCTTTGTAGCGATTAAAAGCATGTACTTTGACACGTTGATGACATATAGATCGCGCAGATCGACATAGCATTATTTTAGTGATGTGACCACACATACCAGGTAGTTGATATCGATGTTTTTTGTGATACGCAACAAAATGGGAGCAAAACTATTAATAACTTCTAATTTTAAGACATATTTTCAAACACGACCATATCCAGTGTCCGATTAACAAGATATTTATTTTTATTTCCACGGATGTCTCTGCAGTTTCCTATATTTTCAACACTACACAATTTCCAATATATTCATTGGAAATTATTGAATTTGCTCTAGTTTTTAGTATTTTTAAAGTGAATATGAGCATAAAGTTACTTTTCTGACTTAAATTTCCTGATAATTTTTGAAATTTTACTGTGGAACGGAAGTAATGTTTCCACCAGGACCAAAAAAGTCGGTGGAAAGCTACTAGGGTAGATGAGGTCCGTTACATGATGGTAAATACTCTTTGCAAAGACGATTGGCCCCAAACACATAGAAGAGAACTTATAAACGGTGTCTCTTTCAAGTATAAGATAGGTTTTAGCAGTTTTTCTCTCTTTTTACGTCTATATATGTTAATTAAACACTAAAATAAAATAATTCGTAATACTTTTAAACAAATATTAGATATTAAAGTATATTACTGACGTCTTTTCCCCTTCACTGTTGTTTAGTTTGATAGTAATAATCATAGAAAAGTTTATTAATTATTAGCATAAAGTTATTCGAAACCGTTTTAACATCAAGGGTAACAAAACCACTATTAACTAATTTTATTTTTCCGTTGAGTGTCAAAGTTTTATATTACTTTTCTGGCTAGTTCTCATGCTTGACAATGTATTATTGTTTTTTATTTTATTATAACTCTTAACGAGGACGCAACCGAAGTCATTTTCAATATACAAGCATCAACGTGAGTAAGATCTGTAACGATAAATGTCGACGCGTACTCGTGCACTTGTTTATCTGTTATGCGTTCGCGATCAGCGCTCTCTAACCGCTGACTAAAGCACCTCATCTCAAAACACAGAGTATCTGTTTAAGTCGGATTAAATTGCAACAGTCGATTTACTCGTAGTTTTGCAAACAGCATTACTAATGGACGCCCTTCGTTATTTCACACCATCGTCCTTTCAAGGGACGTAATTATATTACAAACTCATTTTGGATGATATTTCATTTTAAGAGTCATTGGGATGATCGTTTTAATTAATTACAGAAACGTATAAATATCTGATAGAAAATTAATTTAATAAAGAATTTCAATGATTTTTAACCAACTACGAAAGAAGGTGACGAACAAAAGGAGTTTCCCAATTAGTCGTGTGAGCATTTTTCAAAAATTAAGAGTTAAGTATTTTTGCAGTGTTCCACATTTTTGCGAAGGAGCAATTAATAGCCCATTACTTGTACAAGGTCGATATTTGATTTTGGCGACTCATCAAATTATCAATAAAAACACAAAAAGTAAGTATAAGAAACTATAAAAACAAATACACTGGAAATTGGAATGTGTGGAAAAGGGCTTGTCCCAAGATATCACAGCGCTTTTAACTCAATTGTTGTCATTATTGTCAAAGAACTTATTACGTTGGGAGTTTAAAGGCATCGTTTTACAATAGAATATATGTTTTAAGGCTTTACACCACGAATTCGTTACTTCTGTTTTTGAAGTGAGATTTCTTTAGAATCGCTGTCATTTGAAACTCGATGAAACGAAAATGGCGACACTAAAAAGAGATAAACACATAAATCTATAGGACTAAGCCTGCAAGAGAATCAGGTACGAGTTTTACACTGTGCAGCACAGATTAAAGAGTCAATAGAACCGATGATTAAACATAGGTCCAATTTGGACCGAAATAAAACTGATAATAATATTTTTTAGATTAAAACAGTGAAAATTTGAAAGCGTTACTTAAGAAGTTTATTTTCAACTAAAATATTGTTACGAGCTACAGGACTCGATTATTAAAAATGCCGTTGGAAATACTATAGAATTTATTAGAACTGTACAAACACGTATAAAACAAATACAAATAACACTGGATGCAACCAGTTCACTCTGCACTACTCAATACAATTCGAACGCACAAAGTCCGTCGTTTATATCGCTAATCGAGAGTACTAGAAAACGTCTTACTCGCTTCGTAGTCCTCGCTTAACTGCCCTCCCCTTCATCCGGGCCTCGTCTTATTAACTACACAGTAGAAAGGAATTGAAGGCGCACACAAGACTTCTAAGAATTACTAATTTGCACACCTGCGAACGTCCACAAAGTCGAATACAATAACAATAGGGCTTATAGTTCAACGCTAATGATGGTTATAAAACAAGTAAAAAGACAATAGCATGTTTTTCTTAACTACAAATTCAAAATACAAAGTATTCGTCGATTACTAGAAAAGGACAATAAGCTGCGCTTACAATAGGCTGTGTGGCTTATCTTTGACGGTATGTAACAATATGTTGACGGATGTAAGCCAAAGGAATTATATATTAAATAAAAGTTAGAAGAATTATCTGTGAGTATATTCTCTGAAGTTTGACTTCTATTACGTGTGAACTGCACACAAGTAATTTCTTTTTACTATGGCGTAATATCGTATAATTGGAAAAGCGAGTAACAAAAAAAAACTAATTCAAATTATGGTCACGAAATTTGAAAATCATTCCAGTAAATATTTTTTTAATTATGTTCAGCCATAACTTTTTGTTACTGAACAGATTTTGTTCATTCTTTTTGTTTAGTATTTAGTACGACTTCGGGATATTTTCATAGAAACATTGTTATTGAATACCATACATAACTTGTCTTTCACCTTCTCCCAATGATTAGGTTGGCACAATATGTCTTTTCCTTCCACACTCCTCTATTCTGACATACGTCCTCTGTCACACCACAAATCATCATATCGTCCTTCACACAATCCATCCATCTCTTTTTTGGATGGGAAATTCCCATACCAGACATACCTAACTTAAAAGAGAATAACAAGTGTTTGCCAAAACATTTTGAAGTCGATGCCAAGTAACACATAAAAAATAACAACGAGTTTGTATGGCTGAACACACATAAAAAAATAACTGGACGAATTGAGAACCACCTTCTTTATATGACATCGGTAAAAAAAGGAGGTTACAATCTATTCATATTTTTTTAAAGAATGCGAATAGAGAAGTATGGGAAGAAATAATATTATTGTATCGCCCCAAAAAGTTGGGAGAAAATGCAAGAAGAAAAATTTAAATAAGCAATTCTATGTGAAAAACAAGCGTAATGTTCTCATTAAGAACATAGCTATAAAATGAACACTAGAGAGCAGTATCTTTAAACTAACCAAACAGTACTTAGCAGAACTGAATTGAAAGGACAGGCGGTTAACCGGACAAATTACAATGATGCCCACTCGCCTGTTGTTTGCTCTCGATCATTGACCGCTCGCAAATGGTCGCATTAACAGACTTTGTGGAGTTACGAGACGTAATGTCTCTTTAGTTGTTTAGATTTTGCGCTAATGGACGCAAGAGTTTCATTGTTTATTATGATTACTGTCATTATAACTTCACTTGGCTTATCTATTCTTATATATTTCAATGCGCTAAATCTGAAATAGGGGCCAGTTTGGTCCATACAACCTCAAAATTTTGAGGGATTACGGCCTAAAACACTGAATCTGGGGTCAATTCGGTCCATACACCCTCAACATTTTGAGCGAGTATGAACCAAAACAACGAATCGGGTGTTAGTTTGGTCCATACACCCTCAAAATTTTTAAAGATTTTGAACCAAAACAACGAATGGGGTGTCAGTTTGGTCCATACACCCTCAAGATTCTGAGCAATTATCGTCCAAAGCATCGAGCTGGGGTTGGTTTGGTCCATACATTCTCAAAAATTTTAAGGATTTTGAACCAAAACACCGAATCTGGAGTCAGTTTCGTCCATACACCCTCAACGTTTTGAGCGATTATGAACCAAAACAACTGACCCCCGAGGTCAGTTTGGTCCGTACACCTCAGAATTTTAAGGGTATATGGACCAAACTGACCCCAGATTCGTATTCAACGTATCGAAATACATAAGAATAGATGGGTCTGCTCAAAAGTACAGACCACTTTTTTTATGGGCCGGTGTAATTAATGCAGTAATTACTGTAATTTTTTTATGACGAGGCTGGCCAATACCCAGAGAGCGCATCTAATCGATTATGACGTAAAGACGCTGCAGCACCAGAGGCCAAGTCAACGCGTTACCAGCCTTTAAGATGGCATAGAGGGATCAGCAGGAGGAAGTGGATAGGAGGAGAGGATGACATAGGTAAATAAAATCTCTATGTAAAATCCATGTAAAAATAACTAGTGTAGTCATCGTCAGACAATCCCAGTCGGCGCCTCTCATCCCTGTCCTCCGACTTCCTCATCCAGTGCCTACTGGCCAAATTGCGCAGGTCATCGGTTTTTTTAGTTTTTTATTTATTCATAATTTATCGGCGTCTAGAACTTACCTTCGTACTAAATTTCATGTTCATATGGTACATATTTATACAAAGACAACGATTTCATAAAGCTTCAGGTTCTGCCAAAATGGCTACGTAAAAAGTGTATTTACCATTGGGTGCTTAAATACATTAAGTACTAAATCAATACCTTAAAGTAATATTAAACAAAAGAAATGACATTAATTTCAACAATTAATAAACAGCAATAAATAACGTAACTTTTTTTAATTTCTCAATCTTATTCTTGATATTGGGGGTGGCGCAATTTATTGTTTTTAATTCAGGGGTTTATTGGTTCGCGGCAAAGGTGCGCCTCCATTTTGCCCATTTCGCCCATCACTCGTATCGCACCGCATCAATAAATACTTAGCTGTTGCCGCCGTTGCACAATGCGCCTCGTCTATAGTGATGGGACACAGTCGATAATACACCATCGATAAAACAACCATCAATATTTGACTCGGAGGTCAATTCTCCCAAATTCAATTTTAAAATGTTTAAAATAAAGTGAATATAACTATCATGATATATTGATAACTCTTTATTGTACCTCATTAAAGAAAACTTACAAATTAATACTATTGTTTATTATTGTCCATATTATTATACGATTAGTTAAATTTTAATAATAAATATATAACTATACTTCACACAGGGTGGAAACTTTCAATGTGGCAGTAAGTACCTCAACCGTTACAACTATACGAAAATGGTCTTAGAGACTATCCATAATTTATCGTGAAATTATGATCCCAATTCACATATTTCCAAAAAAATGTACAGCTAGAAAGAAAATAACCATATTACACAAAAAGTACTTTTCTCATACTTTGTAGGAAACAATTCATGTTCATCGGATTTTTTTGTAATTTACAACTTTTTTAGAACTTAAACCGTTAAAATGTAGTGAAAACGGCTGAGTAGACTGTGATTCTGTAGGTAAATAAACACTAGTAGATAGAATTTTTTACTAGTGTTTCGGTACGCAACGGAAGTGCATTTCTGCACTTCCGTTTTTACTACCTATCGATATTTAATGCACATTCTTACTGCACTGTACGCAGGGAAAAGCTTTCGGCCATTTTAAGATCGCTCACTATATATATATATATATATATATATATATATATATATATATATATATATATATATATATATTATTACATGAGTTCAGCAGACAGGCAGACGGCCCACTGGAGGAAAGTGGTTACCATCGCCTATGGACATTCGTAACACCAAAGGTTCTACAAATGCGCTGCTGCTCTCTAAAGGGAGACTGGAACCTGGCCACTAACCCCGGAACACAACCCGAAGTTGTTATGGCGGCATACTCTAGACCAGGGGTGGTAGCTATGCAGCGAGCAAATGCCCTACCACCTGGCTGTGGTTTGTTGTGTCGCCTCTTACGACAGGCCGCCCGGCCGCAGGAAATCGTATTCTTTCTCCATTCTTGCACGGATAGAATAAAATGACGTGTGCATATTATTTTATGATAATTTATAGATTTATCGATATTTGTGAGCGGAGCTTAACCCCGGCCTATCGGTCCCCAATCCGGCGCTGAGCTCCGTTCGTTAACTCACAAGTTTTCCAATACCGATGCCCGCACCTGGGGCCCATGTTTATTGTATTTCTCGCGTTAACAACACAACCGACACACCTTTACACGAGTATTTAGTTCATCACAGGTATGTTTCATATTAATACCTAATCATTTGTTTAGTTAAACATATAATAAAACTACGTTTTAAGCGGTTTTAAGCGCAGTAATTTATTTGTAAGTCTGCGATCAGTGAACATGCGCTGGACAAACCTAACCAATACATCAGATTCGATAAACCACAAAACTCGCGAAAGAGAATCGTTTCATACCTAGAATGATGCGTGAGGCTATTGAAATGAAAAACCACCCAAGTTTCAATAGAGATGATGGTTGGCAAGTACCACCTGTTTGGGAACTGATCATCAAAACTAAGACCCCAAACCCAGCAAAAACCAACTGTCAGACCTCAAGGCACTGCTCTTTCTGCGTGAAACGGGACACAAACCAACTTGATTGATAATTATACCTCCCACCCATTTTAATATTATATAAAATTATTAGAGCTAAGCATGTTTGCTGAAGAGTTTCTTGCGCCGCTTCGTCTCTTCAAGCCACAACATGTTGCGAAGCGGTGGTAAATTAGATTAGGCTCCCATAGGGTAAATAATGATCATAAACAAAATTAAAACTAAATAATTAAAATAAACAAGTTGGCACTAGGATAAATAAAACTTTAACAATACTCGTTGACATTGACATCTTTGTCTTCCGTGATCACGGCTACTGAAAAATGGCCGAAACGTCGGAATAATAAAAATCCAATAAATGGTAATTTATTTGATGTTCGTAGATGCATCTCCGAAGGTTTTCTGTTTTCTGTATTGACAGATTTTGGCACGTACATCGACTACTCAGTTTTAACCTTGCTAATTATGTAGCAATAAATTAATCCATGTACTTGACGTAATAAGGATCTTAGAAATTTGCACCCGTGACTGAAAAATTGAGACGAAGAAGACTAAGATGCTATGGGCATGTAATGAGGAGGGATAAAAATGACACGTGACAAAGAGAATTCCAAACTGGAAAACTAATGGATACAAATTGAAAGGTAGACCAAAAAAAAAAAAGAATTCAGATTGTAGTTCAGAATAGAAGGAAGAGACGAAGTATTTCAGAATAGAAGAGTACGGAAAACCATAAATTATTGGGATAAGATGAAAGAAAACAGAGTGTCCATAATGTAAGATTATTATTGTAATCTACACTCTATACTTACAGATAAATAAAATAGAAATGTCTGTTTGTAATGTCAAAATAAAAATGTAAAAAAATCAATTTGTGACTGTCTGTCTGTCTGGATGTTCCGGCTAATATTTGAAACTGTTGGACCGATTTTGGCAGGACGTTCACTGACAGATAGTGATGTTATAAGAACTAAATTTTTAGGGTTCCGCGAAAGAAATTCTCCACCTGGACAAAGTCGCGGGCACAACTAGTTAAATGTATAGTTTCAACTGCACATTCGTAAATAATTAAATTACTACAATCACTTAACTAAAACTTAATTGAACTGTTTTTCACGCCATGGAACATACCCAAGTTGTACATTGTACAATGGCCAACCGCAACGCTTTTACTAAGTGGGATGATATATTAAGAGCAAATTAAGCCTTCTACAAATAAAGGTAGGCGTCCAGTAAAAGTAGCCCATAGATCCTCAGTAGCTCACACTTCACTACATGACATTAGATCATCTATTTTCTTTAAAGCTTTTTTGATTGCGTGAGTTCAGCAGACAGGCAGATGACCCACCCAATGGAAAGCGGTTACCATCGTCTATGGACATTTAGAACACCAGAGGTACTACCAGCCGCTTTTTAAAGGGAGACTGCAACCCGGCCACTAATGCTGAAACACAACTCAAGGTTGTTATGGCGGCATACCCTACCACATGGATATGGGTTGTGTTGTTACGACAGGCCGCCAGGCCGCAGGAAATTTTATTCTTTCTCCGTTCCTGCACGTATTTAATACAACACACAGTTTTAATATTGTGGCGAGTGATGGTGGAACAAACTAGTTGGTTTAAGAACTTTTAGAAAAATGTAGAAGATTCTGGAAAGAAAAGACAAGGCCAGATACATGTTAGAAAAGGATAGCCGATAAACGAAAATTCTAGAATAGAAAGTTCGGGAAGGAAAAGACAGAGATAGATAGATGTATAGAAAGGGATGGAAAGCAAATAAAAGAATAGCGAAAAGAAGATCGATAAATAAAAGTACGTTTTAACGGTTTTAATTGCAGCATTTTATTCAATTATTATTACAACATTGAAATAAAAATTAAATAAAATGCCACGCTAGAGCCGTTAAAACATAGTTTTGATTATGTGTACTTGTCGTGAAAACTTGAGAAAACACTATCGTAGTACAACTAAATGTTTTTGGTCTAGACACGGTTAAAGACTAATAAGAGAGATTAAGGTTGGTATGCATAGAAATTTATTATTAGGCATATTTTTTTGCGATAATTTTATTTTAACCATCGGTTAACTGTCTATGCACACCAGTTGTTAACCGATTAAGATGTTATGTAACTATAATTTTATAGAAAATGTATTTCATTTGTATGTATGTATGTCTGTAGTTTATGTTAAATTTTACCCAGTAGTAAAGCAAATGAATGCATAATGAGATATAAAATCGTATAGTGTAGCTTTCATAGTGTGATACAGTCTTTATTAGACATGGATGCTTTTTAACCGCACATCGGCGCCGAGCAGACGCGCGTTCTGAACGCGGCGGCGAGTCGTAAATCGCAATTTGTCGCTCGCCCGTGTTACTGAAGATCGACGCCTTCGTCTCCCATACAGAGTTTACAATCTTTAGAAATCGCACATACCTTGTAATTGGTTTTTATCAGAAACTATTTTGTGTAGATTTTATTTGATTATTCTATGGGCATATTTTTGGTTTTTTATAGCTGGAGTACATCAGACAGGCTGATGACCCACCTGATGGAAAGCGGTTACCGTCACCTATGGACGTTTGCAACACCAGAAATGTCACCAACGCGCTGCCGGCCTCGAAAAAATTTTATGACGCCCTTTTTGAAAAACTCCATATCGTAGCGCTGTGGGAAAACCTCGGCTCCATTCCTCATTCCAAATCTCCAGGGTACGCAAGAGAAATATTCTACAGAACCGTTGCGTACATGAGCGAAGCGGCTCCAGGAAGTGGGGATGAACTCCCAACCGATGGTGAGCGGTGTGATGATAGAAAGAGGACGAAGGCACCATTCTAAACAATTCCCCGGAACACTCCCCGTTATACAGTCTGTAGAATACGCAGAGAGACGCGAAATCTCTCCTAAGGCCAAGCGTATCTAGACCGTCTCTGAGTATTGGATCCGATTTTCTGGATAATATTAAGCTATGAGACTACATCAAGTGTTATTGGAATCCATTGAAAATTTTGCATAGCATATGCATACAGATAAAGACAAAATATTCGAAATTGGTAAAGCGGGCTAGAATTAAATAAAACTGAAATTGATTTTAGTTTTTTCTATTTACAGCCCCATAGAAGAAAATGTTTTATGTAAATAGAATCATTAGTTTCCGAGATAAATTCATAACTGATTATTATATTACGAATATTACCAATTTTATCGAAAACAATCTGATGGTGAAGCGATGATAGACAAACAGTATACGCTGTAATAAACGGCACCGCCGATGCGCCGCCACTACGATGCTATTCTGTGTACATGTGAACGTTTTCATCCGTCCATACAGCTGTCTTAAGCTAATGCATGACCGACAGTGTAAGTGCGACAGCGGCACGGTCGCAGCTTGTCTACATAGTTTGGCAATGCAACAGCGGTGTTCTCTATACATACACTAACAGCTGACGTAGAACTGATGACTGTCTTGTCATTTGGCTACGGAACCATGAATAATCTCATATACTGCTCAACAGATGTCGTTCAAGTTCAGCTATATTAATAACATTTTAGGCCCACTTTAATATTTTTCAGAATTGTCCACCCAAATTTAACATTTTGGTTTCGATCTTTACTCATAACATAACATTTGGAAGACCCAGTCATGTCTGAAATTTGTATATTTTTAATATGTATTAACATATTTGCCAGGTGGTAGGTATTTGCTCGACTGGTTGGCGACCACCCCTGGTCTAGAGTATGCCGCCATAACAACCTTGTGTTGTGTTCCGGCATCCGTGACCAGGTTCCAGTCTCCTTTAAGAGAGCAGCAGCGCATCTGTAGCACCTTTGGTGTTGCAAATGTCCATAGGTGACGGTAACCACTTTACATCAAGTGGGCTGTCTACCTGTCTGCTGAGCTTATGCTAAGAAAAAAAAATACTTATTACCCTGGTTAAAACAATACTGAAAGCGTTGGAGCCATAATCCTAACTAAACAAGAAGATATATTACCCTAAACCCACTCAATAAATCAAACTAGGTAGGATGCAGTTTTTAAAAATTTAACACCACAATGCGATGACTGTATTAAGCTAGTTTAAAACGGTTAAAATATGGTACTATGCAATCGTTCTTAGCTCTATGCGATTGGCTTTTAACACGGAACACATTTGCCATTGTCGCGCACGGTTACAATATTTGCTAATTTAACAGTGTTACCACCATTTACCGAATAAATCCTCACTTATGTGAGTGCACCATATATTACACTTGGAATATAATGGCAAGACTTTCCTCAGATGTAACCGCATAGAGCCGTGCATATAGTCTTTTGTTGTGGGAAAAAGCCTTAAATATTTGATCTTCATCAAGGTTTGTTATGTTCTACATCTATGTTCGTTAAGCTGATATTTATTTTGTTCTTTATGAACGTGGTCAGGAAATACTATCTGCAATATAATGATAAGTAATTTTATATAATTATATATTGCATATAGCTATATGTTTATTATGTTTAATTTGTTGCATTTTATTACTATATCTTGTATACATATATACACGTAACCATAAAAATTACCATATACACTGTTATAACAACAAAATGTTGCAAAATATTGTAATTTTATGGTTTACTTGGCACCGGCTTCAAGATGTAGAAAATTTTATATTATTTTGTCTCTTAATAAACTAAATAAATTCTTAGTGAAAAATCTTTATTAACTTATTTTATACTTTTAGTTTTTGAAGTCGGTTTTTTTAAAAGATTTTTTTATTAGTTCCCTTTTAGTGTCTAGCTATTAGGCTTACGAAAGGTGCTTAAAAAATATAGGTCCAAGGAAAAGAGAATGGATTTTTTTTCATAAAATGAAAACTACTGGACCACACTATGTTAAATTTTTAAGGGTCCAAACAAAAAAGAATCACGTAAATCGGATCATAAATCTCAGTGTAATCGGTGTACATACATACATAAAAAATATAAAAAAATACCAATCAAATTGAGAACCTCCTCCTTCTTAAAGTCGGTTAAAAAGAATAAGACATTACTCAAGTTAGTAGAAATCGTGCGGTATTTGACTCATAACCCGTTCCTATATCTAACCGACCGTTCACTTACCTTATTAGGTTAAAATTTGACGTAAACTCCATATAAGTAATGTCAAAATTCAACCGATGGTAAATAAAGTAAGGGGTTGAATAGTAAGTTACAGGAACCGACCAAGAGAAAACACTTATGATGGTGTCTTAAACAAAGAGTGATAAAGAAATAAAAATTTAAAAATCCGGTTTAAATCCGCTTTCAGCACAAGCAGTGCGTCCTCCCCGTCCTGACCTACGGAGCCAAGATATGGACACTGACGGCAGGATTGGTCCACAAGTTCCAAGTCGCTCAACGGGCTATGGAGCAAGCTATGTTGGGTGTTTCTCTTATGCATAAAATTAGAAATGAGAATATCCGTAAGAGAGCCAAGGTAACCGACATAGCTCGCAAAATTAGCAAGTTGAAGTGGCAGTGGGCCGGTCACGTCCGCCGCAGGACCGATGGCCGATGGAGCAGAAGAGACCTGGAGTGGAGACCGCGTCTCGGTAAACGTAGTGTTGGACGCCCTCCAGCCCGATGGACCGACGACCTGTGCAAGGTCACCGGTAGACGCTGGATGAGGAAATCTGAGGACAGGGATGAGTGGCGTCGTCTTGGGAAGGTCTACGTCCAGCAGTGGACTGCGAATGGCTGACGACGAAATCCGCTTTCATTTTACAGCACTCATAAAATAGATAAAATTTACTTTTAAAAACTCCACTAGAAAAATTCTAATCAGTTAAGAACCAATTAAGTAAAAAGCACTAAAAAACGTAACTCAATTAGCGACACTTAAAATCGATGTAGAGTCGTTCTTTCGAGCACTTAACTATGAGTGCCCACTATTTCATATTGGCCAAAAGGCTCATATTTTAGAAAAAGCTCTCGTAGAAAAACAAGGCTCATCTACAAATTGGTATAAAGTAAAATGATGTAAGTCCCAATTCTTCCTTTTCCAATTTTTGTTCGAATTCAATTCTGTTATTTATTGGTTTATGCCGATTAATCTTTAATCCGGACCCCTCTTTTTGATTTTAAAACTCGCTTATGAGTTTCTCCTCTCAGCCGATTATCGACCTTATCTCTTTTAATTTTAAGTATATTATAAGTGGGAGACTTTTGGCTTGAAGTAGTAAAAGTGGGAAATATTTATGAGCTTTCGAAGGAAATTCTTTCGAAATGTTTGCATTTATGAAAATATGCTCAAATCAAAAAAGGGGCACCTCTTGTTACAGGGTGTTTTCAATCTCTTGATTGAGGTGTTTTTGGAAGTGTCCGAAAAGTACTAAATTAATATTACTAGTAGTCGCCGATCGAAATTCGACCATAACATTTTGTAGTCAAAGACTATAACTTCTATAATCGCAGATTTCGCCAAGCCTACACTGTTGATTTGAACAATAAACAAAAGAGTATATATCCGTGTGTGTTTCAGATACATGGTAATGTGTGTAATGTTTTTTTTTATTGATTTAATTTATTTTTTATGCATAAATTTAAAAAATATTAGTATTTTTTTATTTTTATTGCAGGAGTTCAGCAGACAGGCAGACGGCCCACTTGATGGAAAGTGGTTACCGTCGCCTATGGACATTTGCAACACCGAAGGTGCTACAAATGCGCTGCTGCTCTCTTAAAGGAGACTGGAACCTGGTCACTGACGCCGGAACACAACACAAGGTTGTTATGGCGGCATACTCTAGACCAGGGGTGGTCGCCATCCAGTCGAGCAAATACCCTACCACCTGGCTGTGGGTTGTTTAGTCGCCTCTTACGACAGGCCGCCCCAAAGCAGGAAATTGTATTCTTTCTCCGTTCCTGCACGGATAGTATTTGTCGCTTCTTCTCTATATAAACTATAAGTGTGCGAAATTTCACACTCCTCTGTCCGAGCAATTTTCGTAAAAAGGGGTACAAACTTTTTGCTTCACGTATTAATATTGTTACAACTTAAGTTCCGACGAAAACAAAATCCACCTGCATATCTATAAACACACATTTTATTACCCGTCGGCATTTGAACTAATTGTAAGCCTTTTATGATTGTATTCTTTTGTTCACTTATTTATTGGTTATTGTGGAGAACAGCCTGTCGTACTTGTTTATGGCCGCTTGCAGACGTAATTAGCCAGGTGTGCGGATTACGATTCTAGGAAATTCGGTCCACGCTGCCAGGCGGACATATTTCATTTGTGCAGTATAAAGCAATGGCCCGATCGAGGGAGCAGTCAGTTGAGCGATAACCTCGAGCAAAGCAAGACGTGTGTACTACAATCGGGAATCTAATAAGTGACGGACTATGCGCGTTTTATTGAATTACGACCTTCTGCATTATGTTTGGACTTGTTGTGTTCGGTTATATTTGTACCTGTGTTATACGTGTTTGTATAGTTCTAATAAACTCTATAGTAATTCTAACGGCATTTTAATTCGAGTCTCAGGACTCGTAACAATATATAGATAAATGCAATAATAACTCTTTATGTCTGCTACGTTTTCATGGAAACATTACTGGAACGTTCTTGCTTAAATTTGTTGAAAACCAAGAATAGACGTAGGGTACCTTTTATGAAAATAATATAGTTTACTAGCTGACCCGGCAAACGTTGTTTTGCCATATAAATTATTTCTTGTAAATATTTTGGTATTTAAATAAAAAATAAATAACTTATTGTTCTCATCCCAACTCAACGCTGGTTGCTTGGTGAAAGTGACATCGGTAGACGCATGGCGGGGATAACTGATCGATTGATAATTGATCAGTTATCGACCACTGAGAGTTGAAGATTATTACAGTACTAATATCGCTATTAAAAGATGGGGGTTGTGGTAGAAGGTTGAAAATTAAGCGTTATATGTATTTTTAATGCCAAATTTTAAAAAAATAAAATTTTGTTCAACAAATGAAAATTTTTTTTTGGGGTGGGCCACCCTTATCACTTAGGAGTATAAAAAATAGTTTAAGATATATTCTCAGACCTATGGAATATACTCAAAAAATTTCATAAAAATCGGTCAAGCCATTGCGGAGAATTTTTATATATATGTATTTATTGGGATAGTCGTCATTTTCCGGGGACAACAGCGCCTGGATAAAAATTAAATGCAATGTGATCTGTGTGAATGCTTGCTACCTAAATAAACCGGAGTTTATTCATTAGGGTTTGACGCGCGGCGAATTTCTAAATGAAAGTTTTATAATACATTAGCTGACCTGGCAAACTTCGTACCGCCATGTTTTCTGAATTCCTAAAAGACTTTGTTTCATGACATAAAATCAAAATCACCAAAATCGGTCTAAGTGATTAGGAGAATTCTAGAACCCGATCTTAGCGCCACCTACCGGTTCCAATTGTGAATCTAAACCATCCGGGGACCCATTCAAACACACCTAAAAACCAATATCATCAAAATCGGTCCAGCCGTTTAGGAGGAGTTCACTGTCAACACACGTACAGAAGAATTATATATATATATATAGACTAGGTATTATAAAACTTATATTTTCTTTCTTTCCGTTTCTTCCTTTTAAGCTGCGCTAACTCGTAGTTCATCTATGTACATAGATAGATACATAGTAAGTAGACTTAATTTTTAACTGAGAAAGAAAAAAAAATCTTTAGAACTACAACACAAATGAGAATACATTACACTAGCATAAATAAATAAATGTATAATGTAAAATGCAGAAAATAAAAAAACGAAGCAAGTGTAACTCTAAATTGGTCCTAGCTCATGTTGCTGGTTGGGTTGACCAGCACTGATCTTCCGCTAGGGCCATCAAAGTGATATACACAGACACAGAAGCATATAAAATACACAATGAAAAGAAAGGGTTAAATAACTGTATGTCCTTCGTAATATTTTTATTTTGAATACAGTGTATTATTACACAATTACAAAATAAAAGTAGTAGAGTGGCTGATACGCATGGCATTTTATAAGATTTGGGAATATTTTAATTCTAAATGGACGGATTATAAAAAACTGTCTGTACATTGAAGCTGTTTAAAAAAAGCTATACACGGATGGAGAACACGATGCAATTTTTTTAGATTTCTTGTCTATTTGTCGGTTTGTCTGTTTGTTCGGGATTCACGTAAAAACTACTGGGCCGATTTTGATGCGGTTTTCGCTGATCGACAGCAAGTTTTTAGACTTAAAATCTGCGCTACACTTTATCCTGGGAATTTTCCCGGGAGCGCTTTTTAGTTCTTCGCGTGCATAAAAATTAGCTTATTCCGACACAGTTATCAGTAAAACGATAGCTCACATTCTTTTTTTAATGCTGCGACACTTTATGTCCCACGAACCCCGCGGGAATTTCAAGTCAAGTGTGGAGGAAGTCGCGGGCACATCCTAGTATAATAAAGTAAAATAAGTAAAAAATAAATATTGTAGTTTGAATGTTTTTTCTAAAAGAATATTGTTTACATGTATTTTTTTATATAAAAAAACATTTATACACTGTTTTTTTTTTAATGTAACGTTTTTGAAAATCAATACATACTCGTACAATTGACAGACACATAATAAATTGTGTAATAATTACTTAATTAAATTATAAGTGTTTAGCATAACATCTGCAACAATGTCCATGTTTCAAACAAATTATTTGACTTTGACAAAATATTGTATTAACATCATGAACATATGATAACACACACATACACACATAAACATAACACAAATATGGGAATCATAATTAATTTGCTCGTGAACCCCCTGTGGACGTAACAATCGTTTCCGATCGCCTCCCTGTAATTTATACCGGATCAAACGGAGGCTAATAATCCGCGGGCCCCCCTCCCTCCCATACCCAAGGCCTCTGTACCACCCCTCCTTCGTAATTATCATAAGTTTATTCTCCAACAGTGACAGAAGAAAAGTCATGTTCGAAATTATTGCTTGTAGTTTAAATCTTGTCATATTTAACCGTCATAAAAATGAGGTTCTCAATTCGACTCTATAGTTTTTTTGTCTGTTTGTTACGCGATTTTCCCGTCAATTATTGATCGATTTTAGTTTTGTTTTTAATTTGAAGAGTGTACTCCCGCGGTTATACGATGTCACTAATTCAGGATCTGATGAGTGGATCCTAGGGAAATTGAGAGAAACCCTCGAAAAGTATATTTATTTTACGCGATTTCTCCGTTAAATGCTGACCGATTTTTAATTTGTTTTTATTGGAAAGAGTAGACTCACTTATGGTCCAATTATCACCAAGTCAGGATCTGATACGTAGTTCCCAGAGAAATCGAGGAAAATCCTTGAATATTTTACGCACGTACAACGTGTTACTTGTTTCCGAAGCTATTCAAGTATTTTAATGTGATGGTAGTTTAGTTGCTATTGATAATATTGAACGGTTCAACCAAATTGAATCATTTTTGACGTAGGCACAAAATTGAAAAGATACGACGGTATTCAATGACATTGAATGATTCAAGTTTATCGTGAATCACTTTGGTTAATTCATCCAAATTGAAAGGTAGAAATGATCCGCCTAATATTAGCTTAACGCCTTTGTGTCCCAAGCACGTGGTTTAAAGGGTCTGAGCTCGATGCCTGGTCGTAAAGCATGTACCAGGAAGTTTTCTGACCTAATGTGTATATTATTACAATTGCCTCGTGCTGATGGTGAAGGAAATATCGTAATATCCGATGTATGAAACTTGCCAATCCACTTCAAGAGTAACTGGTATAGAGTTCGTTCCCCTAAAATGGGGAGACCCGTGCCCAACAATGGGACTTGTATCGGCTGATATATATATCTTGAATAGTTATAAATATTACTACGAATTTAATTAAAATGTTTTAATTGAAATAAATTCATTTAATTCAAATAAATACATTTCATTTAATTAAAATTCCTCAATTTAATTAAAATTAATTATATAATTAAAATTCATCAATTATCAGTCTTCCTTAGAAAAATTTGTCCATATTTACTGAGCTATTTTTATCATTCGTCATTTTCTATACAGAATTACTACTGAAAATATAAAGAAACTTCGTAGCAGATTATGTAGCTGCTACGCGGCGTAGCATTTATATTACCCGACATATTTAAATAAGACATTCATACCGTACATTCTCCGTAGTCACCAGGTGATGTTGAACATTTCTGCATTATCCGTATTATACGTTTTTATATTATTTTCTTCCTTTTATAGCTAACCGTACTGTTGCCATATTTAAATTTTATATGCCTTAATGTTGCCACACACGCTGCTGCTGGCAATCTCATAGCTATAACACAACCACTATATTTTGCGTTTGGAAAAATATATTTTCAACCTTATTTGTTTGACATAAGATCGACGTGGAAGGTAAATGTTTGTAAGTATTAGATACAGATGCTCGGAAAATAGAAGCGATTTGGGAGCAATGTTTTTATTTAGAACGAGCCCGTTTCTATGTAGAAATTGTTAGGACCATATATATGAAAAATGTAGGACTGCTTCAAGATTTCAAAATAATCGAAGTTAGAAATTTGATCCAGCAGGTCAATGTTACCAGACATCTGGTTACCTATGAAAAAGGGTGATCCAAAATCAATATTATATTCGTTTATCATACGAAAACTATGAATGAATGAATGAATGAATGAATTCAAACTCTTTATTGTTCGCCATAACTTAAACCTAGACATTTAATATAAAGACATTTCCATTAGAACTATGGGCGGTCTTATCGCTTATAGCGATCTATTCCAGGCAACCCAGTCTCTAAGGAGATTTTAAAGGAAATTTAAATATACGATTTTTGGTGGTGTACTAAGCTAAAATAAAGGTAATATAATCACAATCATGAACTACCATTAAAAATAAAATATACTTATCTTTATATATAGATATACATATGTAATCAAATTTGTGACGATTGTAATACTTGCAACAACTCAGAAGGGTTTATGGTAGTAAAAGAACAGCAACTGGTCACAATACTTTATAATTAGAGATTTAGAGAACCTTACGGTTTTAATAGAGTACATACACTGACCATTCAAACTCGACAAGCATTTTTAGAACACCTCGCCATCCCTCCAACAATTTTACAGTACATTAATCTTAGCAAATTGGCACAACCGATAGCGGATTGAAGTCATTGATAAACTATTTTAATTAAAGGGTGATGAATGAAGAGTTTAATATACATTATTGTTTGGAAATTTTAGATAATATTTTATATAAGATATTATACAAAATATTATACTTAAAGTTTTACATGTAATAAAAGAAACCGAACACAGTATAAATCTATCGTATCTGCCAACATGAAAACAAAATGTAATGAATACCGTCTACACACAATTGAGAGATTTTGAATTATAATCTACACAGTTACGACGTCATATAAAAGATAAATATTGTTATATAAAATTATGGTAAACTATAGACAACTACTCTATAAAAAACAGAGTGCTAATCACGATAAATAAAAATATAACATTATTATTCAATTAAGGAAATGGCCGATCGTATCGTTTAGAAATAAGAGGGTACATAACAAAGTCAATTATTAACTTTAAAAAGAAACACGACAACAATTATGCTACTCAATAACTGTAACACGATATTATAAATTAGATATATCTACATAAAAATAATGCAAAACATATTAGAGTGAGATCCCAGTCACTCCAGACTTACGTGATTTTAGGAAAGATGAAATTTTTAGGATCGGTAGTTTAATATAAACTTAGAAAGGAAAGGATACTCGCTAAGCTGAAAGCGGGGCCGTTTTTCAGGTAGCAGGTATCAAAGGTGGAAAAAACCATCCTAACTTACGTCAAAGTAGCAAGGCTAGTTTTTACATATGACATATATGATGTTGTTATAAACAAAGATATACAGTTGCCAGACACTTCCTGTGGGCCATAACTTTTGACAGACACTTTAAAAAAATGGGAACTTACGTCATTTTAGGAAGGCTGAATTTTATATATATTATCAAGTGTAACATTTTAAAATATTTTCTAACGAGCCAGACAAGTCTGACGGGCCAAACATTCTCCCAGACTCGTTAAGAATTCCGTATTGGACCATATTGTTCGTTAGGTATTTAGTGTTTTACATTTTTGTCTGTCTCGCAATGTATTCAATAACTGTTTTTGCTCTCTACTTTCTTTCTCTCAGTGAAGAAACAAAGGAAAATACTTATCCGTGTAATTTTATTCCCTGGAGACATGGCCACCCCAAAAACATTGGATGTTCGGTACTGCTACCTGTAAGTTTTGATTTGAGCCACAATGTCCCGGGGCGTTGCGACTTGCCAACGAATAAAACAATGCTTATTACAATGCCCCTATAAGACTTCAAAAGAGATATTATGTTATTTTCCTGTTTTTTGTATAAACATGACAATTTTGTTTTTATTGCAGAGTTCAGCAGACAGGCAGACGGCCCACCTGATGGAAAGCGGTTACCATCGCCTATAGATATTTGTAACACCAAAGGCGCTATAATATAAATACGCTTCTGTTCTCTTAAGGGAGACTGGAACCTGGCCACTGATGCCGGAAGGCAACTCAAGGTTGTTATGACGGCATACTCTAGACCAGAGGTGGTAGCCATCCAGTCGGGCAAATACCCTCCCACCTGGCTGTGGGTTGTTTTGTCGCCTCTTACGACAGGCTGCCCGGCCGCAGGAAACTGTATTCTTTCTCCGTTCCTGCACGAATGAATACATAATATTTTAATACAGAAATTTAGCAATAAATAATGTTTGTCTTTCAGGTTACCATAATGGCTGGCAAAGAACTAAGTCCATGAACGCTTTGTCAGATTTATCTTTAGGTCAATCTAATTATAGGTCCTTAATTGACACCACACAAAGTTGCTCTCATCGCAGCTCAAATATTTTCTACACATATTAAATTATTATTATATATAGTACTATCTGACCCGGCGAACTTCATACCCCATATTTTCAGAATTCCTAAAAGACTTTGTTTCACGACATAAAAACGAAATCACCAAAATCGGTCTAGGTGATTAGGAGAATTCTAGAACCCGATCTCAGCGCCACCTACCGGTTCCAATTGTGAATCTAAACCATCCGGGGACCCATTCAAACACACAAAACAAATATCATCAAAATCGGTCCCGCCGTTTAGGAGAAGTTCACTGTCAACACACGTACCGAAAAATTATATAGATAATATAAGCCCATAAATGTCCCACTGCTCGGATCAAGCCTCCCATTATAAGGGGAACGGACAGTATACCCACCACGCTTGCCCAAGACGGCTTGGCAGGTTCGACACATAGGTTATCTCGATGTGTAAGTTGCATCATGATGTTTTCCTTCACCATTGCTACAATTACCACGTGCTGACAACGCTGATTAAATTGTATTCAACTCTAATTTCATAGTCTTTGAAAACTCAAGTCAATCCTTTATAATGCTAATATATTCAAATACTAGGTTTACGGTCTAGTTTCATAAGTTTTTAATTCAGTCTGCTTGCTTGGTTAAACAAATAACCAAATAAAATAAAGAAGTACTCAGTATTTGCTTAACAACAACCAATATTTTAAAAGTATATTTTAACAAAACTTATACCTTTTAAATGTTACTCATTAATGACTGGCTCCTGTATTATTAATTATTCATTTGTATTTGTACTATCTGTTAAAAATTGACATATTAATAAGGTAAATGAACGGTTAGTATGATACAATATTTTGCCAGGTGGTAGGGTATTTGCTCGACTGGATGGCGACCGCCCCTGGTCTAGAGTAAGCCGCCATAACAACCTTGAGTTGTGTTCCGGCATCAGTGGCCAGGTTCCAGTCTCCCTTAAGAGAGCAGCAGCGCATTTTTAGCACATTTAGTTTAAGCAGCATTAAAGTGATAGAATTATTTTTAAAAAAGTAAAAAATTAATTAAACACTACTGTTACCATATGTTAAATACGCGGCCAATATATCGAATCCATACCAACTTGAAAGAAGATGCCACCAAGGGGTATGTGGGACTCCCGGCTGCTGGTGTTGCGCACAAGGTTCGACGTTAGAGCTTGCAAGCACCAACCGCCAGACTACCCACTAAACCTTCCAGCGTCCCTCCGCGTTATGATGAGGCGCCACGAGACCGTATCCATGGGCACGACTGGCGTGACACCTCGATGCAAGCCGACAAGGAGGGGAGTCCCTGAGACGAGAACAGCCCACGGCACTGCGTGTGGCTCGTCGGCAGGGTCCCCCGACCCCTCAGCCCCACTATGTTATCGGGAGGAGATGAGCAAAGCGCCGCCTGTGAACCCATGTTCACCGTCTGCGACAGAGGTCTGCCTGCTCATTTTCCTCCCTTATTCTTTCGGCAGCATCCTTCTGGGACATAACATCCTCGCAGAAGGAGGCCGCCGATTGCCAATTCTTCTCGCTCTATAGCATTTGGTCGACCACGCTGGACAGCGAGAGATCCCTACCGATGATTGACATCAGATCATGCCGTTGGGGTCCCCAAGCGGCACATTCTTCCAGCGTATGGCGCGCCGTGTCGACTGGCGCACTGCATTCGTGACAGTCCGAGGTCGGCTCCCGCCTCGCAATTTGGTACAGGTACTTACCGAAGCAGCAATGCCCGGTAAATATCTACACCATTCTAAATTTGAGGGTTCCGTGCTTTCTGCTGACCCAGCGGGATAGGTGAGGGCGAACTGTCTCCACTATTTCCCGGCCTGCAACCGGAGATTCCAGTTCCTCCGACCAACAGCGGATCAGAGCGATGATGTTAAAGGTATAGGCCATTTTACGCAGATGTGGCAATGGGTGTAATGCGTCATTGTATTGTAATACGTAATAACGTATGTATATACACTAATGTGGCTATTTGTTAACGGCGTTATTTTTAACGCTATCTTGAACATGATCACGGTGCGACCGCAGCATTATGGTTAGTTAAAAGGTCGAAAGTCCCAAAATGAAATTCGAATTTGCGAAAACTGCATTCTAATTATACTATTATGAGGGAGGAATGAGCTGTGAATTTTTCCACCATCCTAATTAGAGGCGCCGCGTGCGCGTGACATCGCGTAAATCATGTCGACATTATTAAAAGAAGTCCTCTCGAATCGATCCTCTTAAAGAAACCGACTTATTATTGCTCGCTACAGTTTAAAATCAACTCTACGTGCTAAGCAGTAGAGTCCACATTTAAGAGCTCCGCCATTACAACGGTATGAATGCGCGGATATCAAATCAAAAATGTACATTCTTAAAACGTTTTAATATAAAACTTTCTAACAAAAAAGAAACCGGGTTCCAGAGCAACTAAAAGGCAAATAATAGAATTTTCTAGAACATCCTGAAGTCGGTGCCAAGAAAAACATACAAATTACAATATACATTGTTACAACAACAAGATGTTGCAAAATATAGTCATTTTTATGTTTTACTTGGCACCGACTATTACTAAATACTAATATAATAATAATACTGTTATAGTCGTCATTAATTACAATATAGGATAGAAACAATTATTTTAAAATTAATAAATTTATATAATGTATGACTATGTATAATATATAATATAATATAACAGCAGCCCATAAACGTCCCACTGCTGGGCTCGGGCCTCCCACTATAGGGGAACGGACAGTATTAGCACGTGGTAATTGTAACAATATGCACATTAGGTCAGAAAACTGCCAAAGTGGTGCATGCGCTCCGGCCAGGATCGAACCCGCGCCCTTTGAGTTTGGGACGCGTGCGCTAGCCATTACGCTACCACGACTTGCCTTGACTGTATGTATGTATGATAAAAAATTATTTATAGTACAATGTGACATTTTTCTGTGCTTTTGTACGGTGAGTGAGTTTCTAAAGATTGGTAGCGCTTTGACTTCACTCCTCGTGTTGCAAACGTCTATAGGCGATGGCAATCACTTTCCATCAGCTGGGCGGTCTGCCGTTTTGCCAGCTGCGTATTAAAAAAAAACGATAGACCGCCCGGAGTAGTAATTAGTTGTACATAGAATTAAAATAAACAGCAAAAGTAATATAGCACTTGTGTCATGTCTAAGATCGCATTATGAATTTTGCTGAGTATTAAGAAATTTCTTAAATTCCTAGGAAATGAAATTGAAGGTACATTTCTAATAGGTGAAGGGATATTATTCTAACATTTCGATGCTGCATACCGGAAGCTTCCTCTGAATGCGGCGTACAAATTCTCAAAATATGCTCTGTGTATAATAATGTATAAGGAATGTAATTACGTCGCTATTTAAATAGATAGATAGATAGAAGATAGAAAATACTTTATTGTTCACCACATACACAAAGTAAATCATTTAGTCATTTTGTGTCATAGCAGGAACAAGGGGCGGCCTTATCGCTGTAGAGCGATCTCTTCCAGACAACCCGGGCTGTGGATTGTGTGAAAGGAATCGAGAGTGTATGACGGTGGTGTGCAAATCAAATACATGTAATTAATAGGATAGATGAGAAATAAAAATAAAATAGACAATAACACATATTAATATTATATATACCCAAATATATACATTATAAATATGTGTATAGCCACAACAATAGCTATATAATAATAGCAGCCCATAAACGTCCCACTGCTGGGCTCGAGCCTCCACTATAGGGGAACGGACAGTATACCCGCCACGCTTGTCCAAGGCAGCTTGGCAGGTTTGACACTTCGGTTATCTCGATGTTTTCCTTCACCATTATTAGCACGTGGTAATTGTAACAATATGCACATTAGGTCAGAAAACTGCCTAAGTGGTGCATGCGTTCCGGCCAGAATCGAACCCGCGCCCTTTGAGTTTGGGACGCGTGCGCTAGCCATTACGCTACCACGACTAACTACTACTACTAACAACAATAGCTACAAAATATTAATTATAGCAATAACACAATATGTCAATATTATATTAATACGTGAAGCAAAAACATTGCACTACTTTTTACTAAAATTGCGCGGACGGAGGAGTATGAAATTTCGCACACTTATAGTTTATATAGAGAAGGAGTGCAGAATACAATTTTTTTTAATTATGCATAAAAAATGCATTACACACAGGCATATATACTCTTTTGTTTATTGTTAAAGTCAAATTAACAGTGTAGCCATGGCGAAACATTGTCTTTGTCAACAGAACCTTGATAATGTTCAAACTTATAATTTAAATTAATTATGCTCGAATTTCGACTACTGGGCGGCCACTAGTATATATTAATATAATATATACAATATTAATAAATAGATTAACAAATTAGTATACATACAATTTGATATTAAATATTTATTAAAGTGAGAGATGATATTCTGTTAGATACCAGTTTTTTGAAAGTGGAGAGTGATGTTGCCTGTATTATGTTTTCGTGTTTCTTCAAATAAAGTTTTTCTTTCTTTCTTTCTTTCTTTGAATGCTGCCGTACTGTGACGTTCCATTGCGAGTTGTATTGCACATTGCAGTATTTCTATTTGTTTTCTGCTAGATGCCCGAGAGCTTCTCATATAAATATCTGCACTTACTAAGCCTTCATATGTATTGATAGAATAACAATTTCGACTCTTGACCGATATTAATGTCTCAATCGGTTTTATGATGAGGGCTGCCGGAGTGGGGAGTGGAGTGGTGGAGGGGAGGGATGCAGGTGCGGAATTAACCTCAGTCGGGTTGTTTCGCGTTACGAGCTAAACCATAACCCTTGCGTTATGGCTTGTATTATTACTACCAAGACTATTAAATCATTTCACTAGATGTGGCACTCGAAATTTTGTTACTTTTCTATAAATTATTTTAATATGTGATAGGGCTACGTGTAATCCGTGTGTTTCTGTTTATTCTGTGTATTGTGAAGACCTGAAATACTTTGAGACTAAGCTCTTTTACCAAAAAGTATATATATATATATATACTAAAGTTTAACCGTGCTAATTGTTTAAAAAGTAGACGTTAATGCAGGTTATATTGTAAATAAATTATGTTAGTACTATTTGCACCCGGGAATTTCACTTAATTTTATATCGCAAACTATCCGATCTCCTGACATGAGTATATAGGTCCATTTTTGGCATTTAAACAAAATTACAATAAAACCGATCCAGTACACCGAGTAGTTTTCCGTGAAAACTTAAAAGAAAGACATATCGAGTTACCATCGCATTTTTTACGGAGGATGAATTTTTATATCTATAAACTTGAGAAATAATTGGTCTCATCCCAACTTTCATCCTCTATTTCAAACTGTACTAGTTTTATTTATCTATCCCCTGTCTTTCAAAACTACAAAAATGATAAAAAGGACAAAAAGAGTAAAAAGATGAATAAGGACAAAAAGAACAAAAAATTACAAAAGAGCAAACAGGACAAAAAGGAGCAAAAGAGCAAAATAGCAAAAGAACAAACAGGACAAATCGGACAAAAAGGATAAATATGACCAAAATGACGAAAATGGCAAATCACAAAAACCTATCCTACTTTTTGGGATTAACTTTACATAAATCTATCCCAAAACTATGCCATTATCCAGGATAAAAAGTATCCCTTGTCCACCCTCGGTATTAAAATTATATATATATCGATTTTTAGTCAAATCGGTCGAGTAGTTTTTCCGTAAAAGCATAACACACAGAGAGACAAATATATTTTTATCCCATAAACTGTCCCATTTTTCGGGAAAAAATATTCTATGCTCATTCTCGGCATCAAAAATATATATATATATACTGAGTTTCAGCCAAATCGGTTCGGTAGTTTTTCCGTGAAAACGGAACAGACAGACGGACAGACGGACGGGCCGACAGACAGAGTTACTTTCGCATTTATAATATTAATAGGGATTGAATACTAAGAAAACGAAATATATACCAAAAAAAACAAAGTCCAAAATTACAATAGTTCTAGCTGTTTTGGTCTTGACTGCACTGCAACATTGTATTCAAAGATCAAATATAGTAAATGAGAGCAAATGCATGCTCTATTACTATCTAAATAAACAACTTTAAAATTTGTGTTACAGGAGAATGCATAATTAGGTCTCGCAATTTACAGCCGTTTCGGCTGTAGTGGACATATTGACTATATTTGTAACAAGTTCCGATTTGTATTGAGAAGGGTTTATTAAAATACTAGTTGATGCCCGTGACTTCATCCGCGTGGTGCGGTTTTTAACTATTCCACGGTAACTCTTTAATTAGGCGGGATCAAAAGTATCCTATATGTTGACCAGGGATATAAGCTACCACCATACAAAATTTCATTTAAATCTGTCCAGTCGTTTCGAAGGTTAGCTGTTACAAATAGACAGACAAACACAAATAGAGAAACAAAAAAATAGAAAAAAATCTAAATGTAAGAAGTGAAATAGAACTACTATTTCACTTCTTACTTTTGTCTCTTATAGCTGGTTCCTATATTTTACCAACCGTTCATTTGCTTTACTAGGGCTGAAATTTGACAGGTAAGGTCAAAATTGAAGGCAAGGGAATGAATACATATCCGTGCAGGAACGGGAAAAGAATACAATTTCCTGTGACCGGATGGCCTGTCGTAAGAGGCGACAAAACAACCCACAGTCAGGTGGTAGGGTTTTTTCTCGACTGGATGGCTACCACCCCTGGTCTAGACTATGCCGCCATAACAGCCTTGAGTTGTGTTCCGGCCTTAGTGGCCAGGTTTCAGTCCCGTAAGAGAGCAGCAGCGCATTTGCAGCACCTTTGGTGTTGCAAATGTCCATAGGCGATGGTAACCGCTTTCCATCAAGTGGGCCGTCTGCCTGTCTGTTGAACTCATGCAATAAAATAAATATAATATAATATAATATACATATATGTGTGTGTTTGTGTGTGTATATGTATATATATATATATATATATATATATATATATATATATATATATATATATATATATACATAAGGAAGGAAAAGAATGTTAATAAAAAAGAAGGCCAAGGACATTATTATTTTTTTAAATAAATATGGTTTGTCATTGTGGGATGTTAACAGAAGTACAAAATTTGCGAAATCTGAATGCTCCTTCTAGTGAGAGCTAAATCATCGTGCAAAAGGTTATAAGTTACAGAGGTCTGATATTTATTCGTACGGTTCAATTGTAGTTTTATGTCCAACCATAAATGCCTGTTATTGGCGCGCATTTGAATAATACGAGCGCACCCGCGCGCCCGCGCATTACTTACACGCAAAAAATATTTAGCAAACACCACCTGTTTCGACATGTTATGTACTTAATCTCTTTATATTTGCAAATTCAGAGTTTGAATGATTTCTACCATTTTAAAGACGATTAATTTAATATCTTATCGTGTATGTATGAAGAGATTAATTAAAGAATTTATTGGTCTCCAGTTATAAGGTAAACGAATACAATATACAATAGTACTTAATTTAACATTATGCGACAGTCATTACTCCCCGTACTAGTTTTAAACTGTGTTTAGTTTGAAATATCAAAAAGATGGATATTTGTTGCGAACTACCTTTGAAATAATTAGTAAGTAAGCACACAAAGAATGAGTTGGTACATTACCAATTAGACAGTATATGTAAAAAATACAGAGACAACAACATTATTTGTTAAGTAAATATACACATATATTTTATTTATATTACACATATACATCTATTTGGTGTAGTATTGATAAATACATAATAGCTATATTATAATATTGTGACCATCTAAGCGCCGATAAAGACAAATTCCACGTACAGATTTGTAGAAGCACATTTATTACCCGTCGGCATTTGAACTAATTGTAGGTAATCCTGTTATGATCGTCTTTTGTTAACTTATTAATTGGCATTCGTTGTAGAGCCTATTGTTGTATTGTAATCATTAGCCAGGTGTTACGGATTTCAAAAGTACAAGCTGATACTAGGAAATTCGGTCCACGTGGACGGGCGGGCACATTGCACTTGTGCAGGATAAAACGATGGCCTGATGGAGGGAGGAAGTGAGTCGAGCAAGAACCATGGTCGAAGCGAGACGTGTGTACTACAATTGGGAATCTAATAGTGACACACTTTGCGCGTTTTATTGAATTACGACCTTCTGCATTACGTTTGGACTTGTTGTGTTCAATTATATTTGTACATTCGATAAGCGATATAGTGACGGACTTTGCGCGTGTTGTTTAATTATGCATCACATTTGGACTTATTGCGTCTGGTTATATTTGTACCTATGTTATACGTGTTTGTATAGTTCTAATAAATTCTATAGTAATTCCAAACGGAATTTTAATTCGAGTCCCGTAACTCGTAACAGTATTATGGCTGGCTCCATTATGAAACTTGAAATAGAGTTAAAGCATAATATAAGGTCTTTTTTAATTAAAAATTAATTAG
The DNA here is from genome assembly GCA_039645545.1 of Dendrolimus houi. Taxonomy (NCBI): domain Eukaryota; kingdom Metazoa; phylum Arthropoda; class Insecta; order Lepidoptera; family Lasiocampidae; genus Dendrolimus; species Dendrolimus houi. The sequence continues at coordinate 496,609 of CM077137.1, read as the reverse complement.
TGCGAACTTTGTCAAAAACAATAAAATATAACATGTTTCATTCTATTTTGGTGATTTTTTTACTTGAGACTTAAAAAGCCACTAAACGAAGTGTAAAATGAAGTGGTTTATTTATTTTCATATACCCGTTTAAACCTGAATGATGACCTTCGAAGTAGTACATACCCCACGGTTTCTTATATTTTCAAAGATCCATATTTTATGAACTAGGCTTTCCACTGGAAAAATATTTTGTAACTGTGTTGATGGTGTGTACAGGTATAATATACTGCAATATAACTGAAATCGGAATCTTCAACTTTTTTAGTGGTCGGTTTCACGTGACATGTTCCCTTTTCTGGTCTAATGGAAGCCACTGAAGTCAACTTAGTTAACAAAACGCCGGTAATAATCTTAAACATTATTACTAAGTTGAAAACTTCGCGGGCCCTCCTGAAGCACCACTTTTTGGCTAGTTTATACATGTTTTAAATCTCTCCAGTCTAAATGACGCCATTTCTATCAGATTGACATAAAATAATTCAACAAAGAGAATATGGCGAGCGGAGTATAGCCATCTTTATAAATTCCGCTTCAATCAACAAAATAGAAGGACTTATAATTAAATTAAATATAAATTAAAGTGTGCTTAATTTTCAAAGTCCTTACTTAAAGTGGAATTCTGTAGAAATGAAACGGAGAGTTCCAACTGTAAGTGTATAAGACGGACTTGAAGGTTCCATCAATTGTGTATTAAGACCCTTAGGTACAGGCGTGAAGAAATTGCTTATTTATTCAATTAAATTTATATCTTTGTGCCGTATGTTGTTGAAACAATTAGAATGTAATGTCTTTAGACCATGAGCCGGTATAAAAAATTATCGAAATGACTCATGGACTCCTCTGGTGATCAGAACACTGGTGACCTGGGGTAACGGATCATTATAGCGATCCAGCGAGGTAACGTAGCCAGCCTTCTAGGAACCTTCCCCATTGACTTCGATGACCTAGGGTCAGTATTCTACTTATAGTCTTGAGGGACTACTAAATAAATAAATAAATATGTAAATCAAAGTAAAAATAGTGTTAAGGACAGAAGCTGTAAAAGAAATATAAGGACTCGATTGTAAGATTTTTAGAAAACAAAATAAAGAAACAAAAGAAAAAGCACAAAAAGAAAAAAAGAATACAACCCTAAAAGATATATAAGACCGGATAACCTTGTATGGCCGGTGGAAGGGATTTAAAAAAATACAATATAACAAAGTTACGTTTTTTTTTACTGAATTAACATATAAAGTCATTAAATAAATAGCTATATAATTTAATAATTTCATTAAATTTATAACTTAATATTCCTGAACAGCCTATAAAAGTATTCCAAGCCGATCTTAGGACCGTGTGACTCACTGAAACTGCTGGCTATGTGCTAGTACGAAGAATATTCTATATAAAATATATAAAGTCCTATTTAAGTCTTTAATTTTCCAAAACCAAGCATTTCTCTGTTTTAGAATTAACAAAAATTCTTAGAAAATTTGTTGTGTCCATCCATCTGTCTAATTAAAACACAGCCATACTATTTCGAAAATATTTGGAATATTTTTAGAAAGGTTTTCAAAAATCCGAATCTAAAATAAATTTAAAAAATAAGAAAAATATCAAGGGAGTTATTTTGAACTAGCAGAGTCCAAAAATGCAATTTATAGAATTTTTGTCTATTTGTAACAGTATCGCGTGAAAACTACATTACACGTAAATAAAATTTTTGAAAATCGGAAATTAAATTGCGTAACAAACATATAAAAAAAATAAGACGAAAACCTGTAAGTGTTTTGTTATCACCTGTACATGTCACAAGCACATTATTCAAATATAGTTTTAACATAGGTGTTACATTTGTCGAAGCGTAGGCGTGTCTCGTAACACTTACAAGGGGAAAGTAAAAACTTTACGCAACTTATATGCGTAAGTTTACGCAAGTCTAATTCTCATAATGCAAAATGCCACTATGCTTATATTACTTAGTCATATTATGTCATGAAAAAGGGTAATTTATAATAGTATTATTACTATTTATCTTGTAAGTTTTAAATTCACTTCGTTGTCTCGGATCACATTAGAGGGATCCATAGAAGCTACGAGTACCTTCATCCTTTGAAAGAAAGAAAGGAAATGTTTATTTAAAGAAATAGCATCGTATTTTTTTATTCAGACGGTCCACCTGGTGGAAAGCGATTACCACCAATGTCCTGCCGCTCTCTAAAAGGAGACTGGAACCTGACCACTAATGCCGGAACACAACTCAAGGTTGTTATGGCGGCATACTCTAGACCAGGGTTAGTAAACCAAAGTAACCAGTCAAACGGGCAAATGCCCTATCAGTACTTACATTACCTACACGAAATAAAAAAATAGCATGTTTTATAGTGCAGGCTAACTCTTTTAAAATGCAGGCTGTCAAACTTTGGAATGCGCGGCCTCTTACTGTCAGAGAGGCCAAAATATTACATTTAAGAACGTACTCAGAAAACACTATTTTTTTAAAATAATTCTTATACTATATACTAATTATTCAAAATCAAAAATCATTTATTAGGTAAAACATAGGTAATACACATTTTTCGAAACTCATTGATGGTTCTCAAACTAGGTCGACCTGTATCTTGGGGACCTCCTTCCTAATTGATATTTTATATATATATATATATATATATATATATATATATAATAAATAGGCAGACAAACACACACACTGTATATCCCCAAATTAAGCAAGTTACGCTTGTGTTATGGGTAATATAGAACAGACCACTCTGGGGCCGATCCCAGACACCCAGACTATAGTAAATAAGAGAGAAAATACGTTTCCGAAATTTACTATACCAGGAGTTGAACCCTGAGCCTCTGGATTGCAGTGAGGTACGCCGGCAAAGGCTTAGCCCGCTCAACCACAGAGGCCGTATATATATATCCCTTATTAATATGTTTGTATGTATTTAATTTATAAAGTAATTTAAGTGTGTTTGTTTATGATATACCTACATCGCCAGATTAGGTTAAGCTATTCCTTAAGTTAGGTTGCCAGGAAGAGATTGCTTTAAGCGATAAGGCAGCCTATTGTTTCTACCATGACAATATTGTAATTGTGTATTTTTGAAATTGTATATTTGGTGAGCAATAAAGTGTTATATATCTATCATGTTTTAATAATTTGCCTGTGTGTTGTGAAGAACACGATTAGTTCAACACTACGTTTCTGTGAGTGCGTGGTATCACACTAATCGAGCCAGCGCTGCGTGTATGTATATATGTATGAACATAATGATTCTAGCGTGAATCTACATCATCAAAATAGGTTCTGTTTTTACAAAATGACTACAGAACACTAAAAAATATTTCTGTATAGTTCGTTCGCGTTAAGAATCCAAGGAGTCATCAGTGCAACTATAAGGCAAAGGTGTATTCACAGTGGTGTTAAAATTCAAACAAATTACATTTTAAAGATTAAGTTTAATGAATTTAAACAATCCTGTTTATTAAAGTCAAATCCCAGCTCATGAATTATTTTGTGAAGTGTGGGTACGTTTAAACGTTGGAATATCTTCCTCAGCTTCACAAATTGTCCAATTTTATTTAATGTCGGGTAGTCATTATTTAAATATATTGAGTGTACTTTTCTCCTTATAGCACATTTGTCTAATTCATCGAATTTATCAATCATAGATTTCCTGGCACTTTTTTTCACTAAGAATACTATAAACTGTTTTCCTCGGACACACTGCATGCATTTGCCGTAATTTGTACTATGCTGTTCATAGTCACATTTAAATCAGACTGTTTAAAATATTTAAAAACATTGTAAATTACTTTTCTCTCTCCACTATGAATTACTGAACCACTTTTATTTTTACGAATTGGTGAGGTATTCATTTTTTTCATATATATCAGTTAACACAATTACAGGACACAACCGTCGCGTTCGAAGCTATGACTTTCAACTGGTCACTGTAAACTTGACCTTGTAATTTGAAAAGATTTGATTGGTTAGGGGGCGGGGCTAGGCCGGCGAACAACGATGACTCACTGCATTCTTAACGCGAACGAACTATAATCAATTACTGACGACCGAGGGTAGAACTTTCTGGCAGTGTAAGCGGCTCTCTAGACTTTTAGAATGATGATTCTAAAATAGAAGATTCAGGAAAGAAAAGACAGAGATAGATAGATGTTTAGAAAGGGACAGACAGTAAATAAAAGAATAACGAAACGAGTACTGAAATTATGGGTTCCAGAAAATTCTTCCAGATATATAAGCAGGATAAGGCGCGCCTACGGGGTAGTTCAGTTCAAGACAGCGAAGCGACAAGTGCGATACGCAAGAGTTGGAAGAGAAGTTTAATAAAAGACAGTGACGAGTTTAGTGGGCAGTTCAGTGGAGGAGGAGTTTAGTGTAGGTTAATACGAGATCCAGAAGCGAGCTACGCGCGGTAAATTTAAAGGTGGGCACCGCAGCAGTAGGTGCTGTACGCAATATTGGCGACGGTATTATGAAAGACATCATATCGTCGGGACAGTGCGTCGTTAATTGTGCGGGTAGAGACAACCCTGCGGAGAAGAATCACGTATGGCTGTGCAAGTTAATAAAAGTATTTGGTTAAAAAGAACTGTTTTCTTCCAATCCTAAGTGCATATCCCCGCTCGCACGTAACAATATGTATGTACTAAGAAAAAATGAAAAATTAGAAGATTGTGGCGTTGCCATCTATTTATTTGGGTGCTTGTAAGAATTCCAAATACTTGCTATTTGCTAACCAAGTACTTTAATTTAATTTTGCTTGTTGTATTTTATAATGTATGAAAAACTTAACATCTTTGAATTTTGTAATTCAGGACTTTGTTCTCAGACCCGAATTAAAAAGTTTAGAGTTGTGGCTGTTTTTCATACAAAACGTTATAAAATACAACAAGCGAAATTGAATCCAAGGATTGGGTTAGTAAATAGTGTCTAAGTATTTGGAGCTCTTACAAGCACCCAAATAAATATGTGGCAACACCAAAAATGAAATAAAGTAAATGTTGTGGAATGAAATAACACCCAACGAAGGGTGAAATTACAAGTCTAAGTCAATCATTGATCTAATTTGCTAACAGAGATCATTGTAATCCAAGCTAAGCGTGTTTGTTGTCACGCCAGATTCGCGTGTTGGCCACGTGCGTCGCGTGTGTGTGGCGCGTGCTTAAATGCGTCGGCGTAACGCGTTAAGGGGTTGTAAATGTCACAACATTTACAGGAGTTAATTTATAATTTCTACAAATCTGTAATATACTGGTCTTAGTCCGTCTATAAAAAGTACAGATTCCGAGTTTGCTTTCCGGTACCATTAACTTTGAAAATGACATATTTTCTCCGGTCTGGGTGTTACTAGGTTCACTTCCAGAGCATTTTAAATTTCCATAGCCATTTTGGCAAAACTGCAGTATTTATATTTTTGTCATATGCGTCAGTATGTCGGTCTGTACTATGTCGTAGTCATTTTTCTCCAAATTAATTGGTGTATTCCGTGTTATCTTTTAGGATAGGAGGAGATGGGATAAGAGGAAATGGGATAGGAGTCAGGGGGAGAAGCAAGTGGGCCATCGGAACTCTCACTCATCGTACGAATCACGATAAGCACAGGGCTAACTGTTTCAAAACGATATCCTGTGAGAGATGTTATATATGACGTTGCATTATCAATGCGCAGCCACCGTAGAAGTAATTGAGAGATGAGATTTTTTTTGTGTAAACAGTGATCTACACAAAAAAGCCACAAAAATAATTACACCCAAAAAAATAAGAGTAGAAATATATATTTTTTTATTTTTTATTACCTTCTTTTTTATTTTATTCTTTGCATGTACTTTCAACCATGCCTGGCGGGTGGGTGGACATTTTAAAATTAAACTTATAATTATATAGTTGTGTATTATATATTTATTATTATAGTTTTACTAAAATTGTATCTTAGCTCTTATAGATATTTCTACATATATTCTGTATATATTCATACGTATAATGTGCTTATTATTTTTTGTGTATAAGAATATAATACATGTGTATGTACGTATATATTTTATAGCTATACCTATCCATTATATTATTATTACTTAACAGTTTATATTTATTTATTATAATTTCTAATATATTATTGTACTGAACGCCAACAATTAACCTTTAATATGTTATTTATTGTCCATCCAAAGGTTGCCTGGAAGAGATTGCTTTAAGCAATAAGGCCGCCCATTATACAACCTCAAAGTTAAGACTTTAAGTTAATAAAATGCATTACTTTTCTTATGATGGTGTACACTAAAGCGTATTGTTGTTTATTGTACAAAAAATATTACATAAAATCAAGAACCTTTCTTCCAAGCAAGCTTTGGATGGAATATAAGAAGGGCAACAAAACAGTCTGTAGTTGATAAACCAGCATTCATACAATAATTTAATTTATAAATTAGTAAATAGTAATGTAATAAAATATACTCACTTAAAAAATTACAACGATTTTCCTTAATGAGTTATTATCTAACAATGAATGTGAATTCACATCTAACATTAGCTGACAAAGATACAAAATTGTGTGCCCCTCTCCCCCTTAACTTTTGCATTATCAAAGTGGTAGAAATCCAAAAAGCGAACGATTGATACGAGACTTATTTATGGGCCAAATCATATATTCCCATTGCTTTTTTAAAGAGCGTTATTAAAATGATTATAGCAGTATTAACATATTTTCTAAAACACAACTAACTAACTAACTCTTCTTAGGGATCTTGGCCTCCGAAACGAGAGCACGCCACTTTCCACTGCTCTGAACAGTGTCTTGCCAGTTGTGCACTTGATGTACGGTCAGTACACACTTAACTTAAGGAAACTCACGTAGCGTGTTGACTCGGCTTTTTTATTTTTTTATCGCAGGACTTCAGCAGTCAGGCAGACGGCCCACTTGATGGAAAGCGGTTACTGTCGCCTATAGGCATTTGCAACACCAAAAGGTGCCACAAATGCGCTGCTGCTCTCTTAAGGGAGACTGGAACCTGGTCACTAATGCCGGAACACAACTCAAGGTTGTTATGGCGCCATACTTTAGACCAGGGGTAAATGCCCTACCACCTGGCTGTGGGTTGTTTTGTCGCCATTTACGACAGGCCGCCTGGCCTCAGGAAATTTTATTGTTACGAGCTACAGGACTCGAATTAAAAATGCCGTTGGAACTGCTATAGAATTTTTAGAACTGTGCAAACACGTATGAAACAAATACAAATAAAACTGGATGCAACCAGTTCACACTGCACGATTCAATGCAATTCGACACGCGCAAAGTCCGTCATCTATATCGCTAATCGAGAGTACTACAAACGTCTTACTCGTCTTGTAGTCGTCGCTTGACTGCCCCCCCTCCATTCGGGCATCGTCTTATACTAACTACACAATACAAAAAAAATTGACCGCACGCACTGAGTTTCCGAGGAATAGTAATTTGCACACCTGCGAACGGCTAACAAAGTTGAAAACAATAAAAATACGGATTAGTTCGACGCTAATGATGGTTATAAAACAAGTAGAAAAACAATAGCATGTTTTTCTTAATTACAAATCCAAAACACAAAAGAATTCCTAAATCCGGGAAAACAATAAACTGCGCTTACGACAGACAGCTGTGCGCTTATCTTTGACGGCATGTAACAGTATTCTTTCTCCGTTCCTGCACGGATGATCGGTGGTGCATCTTGCTGCGTCCCTACTCCTAAATGCCGCGGGCGTCCTTATATACTGCTCGGCTTGTTGGTGTCGACGCAGGTGTTCATCGTTCGACAGGACCATACTCACGGCAGGACTCTATGCATTCTTCACATCCCAGCAACATAATTCAAATAAATAATCATTTCTAACAAAAATCAAAGGAAAACTCAATTCAATAATTTACATAGAAAAATACTACCGAAAACGTTATCGACTTGTCCACAAAGCGTTTTCGTATCCAATCGTTCCATGGATATTCAATTCTGAATTGCAAGAAAGATCGCCTCGGGACAGCGCCCAATTGAATTTGAAAACAGAACATCCCACTTCCACCCAACGGAGGCCCCGTGCTTCCCCCTTTTTACCTCCTCACACTACGACACACTGCCCAGCGATAGGTTCCACATGATTTTGCAATAAATGCAATTTTCTGACCTAATGTGCATATACATATACAATTACCACGTTCTAACAACGGCGAACGAAAACATTAATAACCTAGGCACAGAAAGGAAAAACAACACAAATGGCACTAGTCAAGATATATATAGGTACAGACTGCACGTGCACTTCCTCACAACACCAGTATGTATCAGATACACTCTACATTAGTATAAGTTCAGTATTAAAAATAGAAAATAAATAATATTATAAGTTATTCTCAAGGTACACTACAACATAAAAATCACTAAATTAATGTCACATACAATAACAAAATAAACAATAAGCGTGTATGAATCTAAAAACTTTCATAGAAATTAAGTTGTAAAAAAGGGTACGGAACTCGAGTCCGTAGAGTAGTTGATATTTAAAAAAATAAAAAAAACATCGAGATAACCGATGTGTCATACCAGCCAAGCCGTCTTGGAGAAGCATGGCGGGTATACTGTCCGTCCTTTACTGAAGCATTTCATTAAAATATATATTATACTTTAAATTAATTATTCTATGCATCAATCTGCAACCAGTCCCAATACATTTTTGTTTGGTGTAGCCTGCTAGCAATGGCCGCAATTATTGTTTCTACACCTCTCAACCCTGGTCAAGAAGTTTGCAATGCGACTTCTCCGAATAGCACAAAAAGTGCATTCAATCTAGCCTCAAGAATTTATGGTCTGTTATTATAAATATTATATATATAATGTATGAGCATAAAAACTGTTGGTTATTTAAATGTCTCGCCCGTAACCGACTTCTACTAATCCATAATTAACTTTACAATCATATTAATTACGCTTTTTTTGTCAATAAAATTGTACATTATGATTTGTCTGGCTGTCGTCTTCATTACCACCTTTGTTCCGTAATATAATGATGATGATCTCTGTGGTTGAGCGGGCTAAGCCTTTGCCGGCTGACCTCATTACAACGCAGAGGCTCCAGGTTCGATTTCTGACATGGTAAATTTCGTGAGTCGTGGTAGCGTAATGGCTAGTGCACGCATCCCAAACTCAAAGGGCGCGGGTTCGATCCTGGCCCGGAACGCATGCACCACTTAGGCAGTTTTCTGACCTAATCTGGATATTGTTACAATTACTACGTGCTAATAACGGTGAAGGAAAACATTGTGGTGCAACCTGCACATCGAGATAACCGATGTGTCAAACCTGCCAAGCCGCCTTGGACAAGCGTGGCGGGTATACTGTCTATTGCCCTATAGTGGGAGGCCCGAGCCCAGCGGTGGGACATTTATGGGCTGCTATTATAAATTTCGTAAACGAACTTTCCGTTATTTATTTATTTGGGTGTCTGGGATCGCCCCAGAATGGTCCATTGTATATTACCTATAGCACAAGCGTAACTCGATTAATTTAGGGATATACAATGTGTATGTTGGTCTACCGATTATATTATTATATACATCCTGCCGTAGCCAAAAGCGACTATTCTAATTGCAGAAAAATGTATGTAATTTACATGTTGAATTGTTTGTGTGGACTTAATAAGGGTTGTGCCGTTTTCATCCCATGATATGACATCCGACATACAAATAATAATCTCCAACCTATTCTTATCCCAACCCACAAATAATTTTATAATAAAATTTCTTACCTCATCCGAAATGTGTTTCGTGCATGTCAAAACCAACAACAATAGTTATTAAGCATGGGTAGCGCAAAAATTAAACCCTGTGCAAAATTGTTTTATACGTTTGACAAATTTTAATGATTAAACTATGTAATAAAATGAAAAAACATTTTGCTTGGCACCGGCTTTAAGAATATTTTTAGTTAACTATATTTAAAAACTCGAAGTTGGTTGTGACTTTTTTTAAATTTATTTATCGTACCATTTTTAGTGGTAGGTAGACCTGTTGAACGATGATTTGCGAATGAGAAAACATCCTTAATCATATTATAAGAATTATGAATAAAAGGCTTATTTTAATAGTAAGGTGCCTTTAATATAATGGATCAATCTACACATTCATAATGGTGTAAAAGAGTTAAATTATTTATCTTCGCAGTCCGAGGATAATACCAACGAAAACAATGTTGAAGCTGTACTGGACCCTACTTAGGTATATATGATTATATAATTGAACTGCTGAAGAGTGGAATAATTTGCCGGGGTCTGTTTTCCTGACAAATACAATCTTGAAGTCTTCAAGTCACGAGTGAATATGTATCTTCTAGGTAAGCGTGCTCCATTCTAGACTGCGTCATCACTCAACATTAGGTGAAACAGTGGTCAAACACAAACCTATACGTCGATAAAAAAATAATAAGCAGCTCCTCCTTTTTTCAAATCGGTGAAAAATATCCAAATTAGCTCGCGTCTCGTGGACACCGTTCCCGCCCTCTGGGCATCGCGGCCATTTTCCCTGCCATAGACAACAGTTTTATTGTTTTTATATTTATTTATTGGACGGTATTCTGCGTTATTCTGCACGGATCGGTTCCCGCGCCTTTATGACGTAGCAAAGGGCGGCCATCATAACAACATTCGCATTGTAAACGATGGGACTAATTTTGTTTTATTTTTATCTTTATTAAGTATAATATAACAAACAATAGGCGTCAAAGTTTATATCTAACTAGCTGTGACCGCGACTTCGTCCGCGTGGAATTATTTTTCATAGAACCCTAAATAAAAAAGTAGATTAACTTAATCCTTATAACATCAGCTATCAGCCAGTGAAAGTCCCGTCAAAATCTATCCAGCTGTTTCAGAGATTAGCCGGAACATCCAGAAATACAGAAAAAATTACAAAAATTACATTTTCGGAATCTCTTGGTCCGAATTATCCCTCTTGATTTTTTTCACATTTTTTATTTTGACATTACTAACAAACACTTCAATTTTATTTATATGTATATATTAGGTGCAGAGCGTTGTGCAATACTTATAAAAAGCGTCTATCATGCAGCTATCAAGACTACGCCACGGGGAAACCCCTAGCAAATAGCTCTATTTTACTTACATAAAAACTTAATTAGCTTTTTTGTGTGTTTTCAATTTCATTAAATTTATGAAGTGGCAAACATCTTGATAAAGCCTTGGACAAGCGTGGCGAGTATATTTTGCATTCCCCTAATAATGGCGAGGCTCGAGTCCCAGCAGTGGGACATTTATAGGCTGTTATTATTATGTAGTTAAGCACAGTTCATAAATTATTATTGTAAAAAATTACATATAATCGAATACAATGCAAGAAAACTTAACTTATTTTATTTGTATTGTATTCTACTCATAGTCCCTCAAAACTATAAGTAGAATACTGAGCCTAGATCACCGTCTTTTATGGGTCATATATATAAGGTCATATATATAAGTTAAAATTTAATTTTTCTTCCTATTCTATGTACACCGCTTCGCAACGTGTTATTGCTGTTAAGGAGAAGAAGCGGCAAGAAACTCCCCAGCAACACGTCTAGCTAAATATTGTTTTTCTTTAAGTTTCATATTCTATTTATATCTCAAGTTATCTTTTTTTAATAAGTTTTATACAGAAGTATGTTACAGAATTACTTTTTGAAGAATTAATGGAGTTGTAGCAAACAGTGCATGAGTTACATGAGTTCATCAGACAGGCAGACTACCCACCTGATGACAAATGGTTACCATTGCCTATGGACATTTGTAACACGAAAAGTGCTACCGATATGCTGCCGCTCTAAAGGGCGATTGGAACCTAACCCCTAATACCGGAACACAACTCTAAACCAGGGTTGATAGCCGTCCAGACGGATAAAACCCTACAGGCGTACCTACGACAGCCGTTTATAAGATCATAGTCCTTTTAAATCTCACTTTTAACACCTTCAAACATTGATAGAAAAAAAATGTCGGCAAACATTTCAACACATCCCCATTAATCCAACAGAATCAGGTGAAACAAGGTCCGATTATGATACGTCAGCGATTCCAAATAGCCACCCCCTGTTTTATCTCGCCTTTTACAAATATAAAACAAATTTCATTTACGAGAATATCAACCTTATCATCTTGACACGAGGCGTCTTCGCACTGCTTTACAATAAGTTGTAAGTTACTGACTATTGTCTATACCTATTTTACGTCTGTGCTATGCTACAATCAACTTTACTCCATTCGAATACAGTAGAACAAGCTTGTAAATTATGATTTTGTAAAACACATTTACAAATTTTAAAAAAGACTTATTTAAGCGAATATCAGCTATAAGTCAATGGAATAAAAGCGTTGGAAAGTGTAAAAGCAGTTTAATACAATTGTGCTAGAATCAATTCAATATCACTCGCGTTTGATCGCGTCGTACAAAATGACATGACACGTACGAATATTGTTTCATGTTTGTTCTATCTATGGCAGACATTTTCATCGTTTTGTTATTGTCTTCATAGCTTTATTCTGTCGGCAGATTAACTTTCATTTCTTCTCTAGACTTAGAAATTCTTACTCCCCTATATAATAATAATAATAGGAATAGACTATATTATTTGAGAAATGCTTAATTTGGTAACGATTGAAATTAAAATGACACGCTGCCTTCAAAGACCTGTGCAATATGCATTTGGAATTCATTCTAATTTGAACGGATTATCATCTCAATTGCCTGTTTGGTTAAGCGTGATTACTGTTAGTGCGGCTTCATCAGCGTTAATTTAAAAAAATTACATTATTACTCATATTGAGTTAGTGTAAGTTTGTAGACTTCTTGAAGGTTCTACGAAGTCAAAAACTGAAAACACTCAACCACAGAGATCGAGTTGGATCGGTCGTTTATACACAGAATTTTTTTTTATTGCATGAGTTCAGCAGATAGGCAGTTGACCCACCTGATGGAAAATACCATCGCCTATGGACATTTGTAACACCAAAGTTGCTACCAATGTACTGCCGCTCTCTAAAGGGAGACTGGAACCTGGTCACTAATGCCGAAACACAACTCAAGGTTGTTATGGCGGCATACTCTCAACCAGGTTTGGTAGCCATCCAAACGGGCAAATACCCTACCACCTGGTTGTGGGTTTACCCGGCTGCAAGAAATTAATTTTATTCTTTCTCCGTTCCAGCACGGATTAGTTATTTCTATACAGTAGCTAACGTGATTGTATAGAACTTCTGTATCATTTTCCTCTGATATACCATATAATATACTACAAGAACGGGTACCATTGTCAACAGACAAGCGAGTGTCCAAAGAACTTGATGAGCAAAGTTTGGACGCGACAAAAAGACAACACGATCCACAAAAACTTAGTAGCCCGCTGTACGTCGAAATCATTATAATTTTAATAGGTTGGGGAAAAAGTCTTTTCGCATATAGTATGTATGAACTTGTAATAAGATTTCTTTGGCTATACCATTTGTAGCTGGCTGGTTTTGGTATCATTAAAAAGTTTTAATTTTAAAGAAGACAATTCCAAATTCAAATTAAGAAAATGTGTGATTTTCATTTGTTTTTCTTATTGTTAAAATGAGTGAATCTAATGAAGAAAATCGATACATTTTAAAATTTTACCACAAAAAAGGTAAAAATGCAACACAAGCCGTGAAAAAATTTGTGATGCTTATGGACCTAATGCAGTATCTGTGAGAGTAGCACAAATTTGGTTTAAGCGTTTTCAATCCGGAAATTTTGATATCAAAGATGCACGTCGCTCTGGTCGCCTTGTTACTGACAAAATTGATGCCATTTATAAAAAGTGGAGCAAGATCGGAATATTAGTAGTTACGATGTAGCTTGATGAGCAAAGTTTGGACGCGACAAAAAGACAACACGATCCACAAAAACTTAGTAGCCCGCTGTACGTCGAAATCATTATAATTTTAATAGGTTGGGGAAAAAGTCTTTTCGCATATAGTATGTATGAACTTGTAATAAGATTTCTTTGGCTATACCATTTGTAGCTGGCTGGTTTTGGTATCATTAAAAAGTTTTAATTTTAAAGAAGACAAGTCCAAATTCAAATTAAGAAAATGTGTGATTTTCATTTGTTTTTCTTATTGTTAAAATGAGTGAATCTAATGAAGAAAATCGATACATTTTAAAATTTTACCACAAAAAAGGTAAAATAGCAACACAAGCCGTGAAAAAATTTGTGATGCTTATGGACCTAATGCAGTATCTGTGAGAGTAGCACAAATTTGGTTTAAGCGTTTTCAATCCGGAAATTTTGATATCAAAGATGCACGTCGCTCTGGTCGCCCTGTTACTGACAAAATTGATGCCATTTATAAAAAGTGGAGCAAGATCGGAATATTAGTAGTTACGATGTAGCTGGAGAACTGGGAATTGACCACAAAACGGTTTTGGCGCATTTGAAAAAGCTGGGTATACAAAAAAGCTCGATATTTGGGTGCCTCATGAGCTCACTGAAAGAAACTTAATGAACCGTGTACTCATTTGTGATTCTTTATTACGACGTAATGAAACCGAACCATTTTTGAAGAAGCTGATAACTGGTGATGAAACGTGGATCACGTACGACAAGAACGTGCGAAAAAGATCGTGGTCAAAGGCCGGTCAGGCTTCACAGACTGGCAAAACCCGGGTTAACTCGCAACAAGGTGATGCTGTGTGTACAGTGGGATTGGAAGGGCATTATTCATTATGAGCTGTTACCGCCAGGCAGGACCATCGATTCTGAACTGTACTGCGAACAACTGATGAGATTAAAGCAAAAAGTTGAGAGAAAGCGGCCAGAATTAATCAACAGAAGGGGTGTGGTTTTTCACCATGATAACGCTAGACCTCACACATCTTTAGCCACTCAGCAAAAATTACGAGAGTTTGTCTGGGAGGTGTTAATGCATCCGCCGTATAGTCCCGACCTTGCACCTTCAGATTTTCACCTGTTTCGGTCTCTGCAGAATTCCTTAGGCAGTGTCAGGTTAACATCACGAGAGGACTGCCAAAACCACTTGTCGCAGTTTTTTGATCAGAAGCCCCAAAATTTTTATAGGAATGGGATCACGTCCCTACCTACAAGATGGCAAAAAGTTATCCAACAAAATGGCACCTACATACTTTAGTCAAATGTAAATAAACTTTATAAAAAAACCTTTTGAATTTTTATATAAAATGCGAAGAAACTTTTTCCTAATATGTTTAGAAGCGGGCCGGCAGACGTGGTCCTGCTTTGAAAAAATAAAAATCTAGAACCCATTTGCAGCGCCACCTACCAGGTCTAATTGTGGATTTAAATCACCGCGGAACTCACTCTAATAAAAATGAAAAATACGTCAAAATCCTGGGACCCGATTCCATATTCACTAAAGGGATCGAGTTGTGAATCAAAAAATAATATCAAAATTGGTTCAACCGTTTAGGAGTTCAGTGACATATACACGGACAGAAGAATTTTATATATAAAGATTGGTAGTGCCAGCGAAACTTCGTTCATGTAGCCATGGCGACATGTTTGTTAGTTAATTGCAACGACGACGGCACCAAAACGAAAACGTGACCGGCGGCGCCAACTGTTTATGTATATTCGTCTATTCCAGGGAAACAACGTCATTTATTGGAATTAAAGTGTCCTAAGTACTATTGACCCGGATATAAACTAGTTACATTTCATTGTCAAGTTTCATTTAAATCTGTTCAGTAGATATTGCTCTAACAGACAGACAATAATTATTGTATTTTTTAAAACTTTTAGTCTCAATTAGCCTCCTAAAACCTAATTCTGGTATTATTATTTCATAATTATTAATTAAATTCATAGCTATTAATCATGTTTTAAGTTTATTCCTTTCCTGTATTTACTATAAGCGCCATCTGTTGACGGAGCGTAAAACCATAATAGTAAACGATTTGAGTTTTATACCCCAGATGGCACTGCAAAAGAATATAAAAGTAATATTTCGACATATTAGTTTAAAATCCGAAATTGATTTAATTTTATATAGTTTACAACGTTTAAAATAGAATTTAAAATATTCATTTTCATTTTTAAATGTTACTTCAGAAAGATGAATTGTTTTTAAATATCGATTATTCAAAACGCATTTAGTCGACTAAAATCTAATATAGTATTGATTCTAAACTAAATAAAACGGTTTAGAATGGAAGTAATGTGATTATAATGGAAATCAAATCATTTGGGAATCGATGTATAAAATTTTATTCACTTAGAATTAGGTACATTTCAATAGGTATCTTTCATTTGATTTTGTTATGTATTGTTTATTTCAATTCGATTTTAAAAGCATATTATAATTATATAAATGTATCAGTTTTTTTGCAAAACTTTATTCCTTCTTCAAATTAACTGAAGAAAGCTGTGCATTACCTGATTTTGTATGTTTTGAAAATTACGTATGTGTATAGTACATTTACTCCCATAAGCTTTATCTTGATGATCTATTTGTTTACTATATTGTATTTTCACATATTAAAATATTGTGCGTTTTATTTATATTAGTTGGACATAAGTGTAATGAATACTTATTCAATTATGGAAATTTCTAAATATATTAATAGAGTGGAAAAAAAAATAAGTAATATAACCCGTTAACTTAAAAACACAATTAAATACTAAAAAGAAACTAAGTTATAAATAGTACAAGTGATTATAGACTGTGTAACAAATCGCTGCCAGATGGGAGCGTGACCAGAAGGCTGGCTGCATTGCCGCGCTGTATAGCGATGCTCATTTGTTCGGCGAAATATGAGCCAGCCTTTTGATCACGGGTGGCATCGAAGAGTTTCTTGCAAATTTCTTTGAGAAAACAAAGTGTGTTTTAAGTATTCTATTGTGTAAGTTTTCAATTTCAATATCTCTAAACTTAATCAAAGTTTATTTACTTTATAAATAATGTGTATATATAAAACAAATTATATTTCATATATAAATAATTATACACTTCGACCAGAGTTATCACTCACGTCATTCAAAGAACATGCACTATGTTCAAGAATATATCAGACTCCAAGCTACCATGGCATGGTAGCTTGGAGTCTGATATATTCTTGAACAATCATACGTTACATTGTAACGTACGATTTGTCTTAAATCAGATATCGATATTAGTCGACTCTTAGCATTAATACTACACATCCCTAAAACGAAGTTTGTAACTTTTCATGACTTGACAGTTTGAATTAAGTATTTATTTATTGAATTTGGCGGCAGGCAAGTGACTGGCTGTAACAACGTGGTGTCTCAAATTAATTAATAAAACTTAACAAAAATTCCAAAATGAAAGGCGAGAAGAATGTGGATATCCAAGCCCTTAAAGATATCGCCAACAAGCTAAGAATCGACAGTATCGTCGCTACAAATGCTTCAAAATCTGGGTATGTAATAAACTAAATAATTTGCCGCTCTCTTTGAAGGTCAGGTAAAGGTGATTCGGAAACTTTCCAGCTTATTATACTCTTATAACTAAGTTTTTAACACGAATCGATGATTATCGCTTGAATTCTGATATTTTACTTCAACTTTCCTACCCTCACTTTTTCGCAATATAAACGATAGTTTTGTCTTATTCCATTGCTTTTCTGTTCTACGAAAGTCATTATCAACAGTTATCTTTTATAAAAATGCAAATAAAGTTTTTGATTGTTATTATACGAAATATATTGGTTTCTAAAATGTTAGGTTAGAATCGGCGTGTCGGCATAGCACCACGTGATTTCCTTTGAAGGTTCCTTTACGTGTTAAAATAAATCATAAAGTATTTATCATGGTTAGTAAGTTTATTTACATATTCAAATTGCTATTGTGATTACCACTTCATTAAAATCGAATGATTTAAGACTACTCTGTGAATAAGTAATGTAGATATTTAATTATGTAGGTATAAATCACTACAACTTATAATTTTCTAGTCTTTGGCTATAAGTCTGCCCAATTAGAATAGATCTAGATATTAAAGTTTCTGTAGTAGTGTACTATAAAGACTTGTGTATCTATGGATGTTATGTATAAATTTGAATGACACTTTTAACTAGGTACTTTATAAAATAAGCCAACAAAATAAGCTTTATGGTATCATAATAGACATCACCAGGGCTAATCTTGCTAACAATTAGACAAGAGTATCTATTCCCAATAATTACTGGGAAAAAAAACCAAAATTAGGAGCTTCTATTGAGCCAAGCTTAGACAGCTTCAATTTTTAAATAATAAACTAAAAAGCTACTATTAATTGGTATTGAGCAGTTCTGTTTAATATTGGTTATTATCTTGATTCACTACTAAGAGTAACAATGATATATAGAAAGATGCAAAGAGAACAACAGTGGAAACAAATAATTGGTGTTGTTCCTCAATTACTTTAGCTCCATTTTGTGATGTACAAATGTAGGTAACTAAAAGAATTTTAACCCCTATATACCCGATAAAACCATTGTTTCTGTCTCATAATAAAGACCTGGTACCAGTTTCAGGTGCAAACCTCAAATAACTGAATCATAATGTTTAATCTTATATATACCCATTTCATACAAATCCTATATAAGCAGAGTGAGACAACAACAATAAATCGTTTTGTTTTAAATTCAACCACAAATTTGTGCCAAATAATGTCCTTCCAAGAGCGAGAGCATGACCGCGAGTGTCACAACATACAAATTTGTACAAAATGGAATTCAGAGGTTAAACTAAAATATTGATGGATCTAAGAATGAAGGTAGACTATCAAAAAGATGAATAGATTGTGTAAAGATTGACATCATCGTATGTTGTGTGATAGAGATTCTGTGCTATATATACACTGATCAGCAAATAAACTGGGCCACCTGCTTCCTTGAAACTCAGATTTCAGATTAAAATTTCACTTGCTTGCCTGACATTATAATCGTAGACCCAAGAGGAACTATTATTTGACCCACTTCTTGACATGGGCCATTGTGAGCATTGTGTGATCGAAAATGATGACATTTTCGCCAAAACCAAAATGAGTGTGGTTGCCTTGTGGAACGGAATGGAATGGAACATTTTGGGTGTTGTGAGCTACTAATGGAACTCGCTGATTGTAGACAAAAAGAACGCTAATCGTGAACTGTAATCAAAATAGAGCAAATTGTTAGCAATGTGTTTGTTCCTTGAGTATAATGTGAGTTAATGTTGCTTTAGAATAAATTTGTAATCATTTTAATCAGCATGAAACACACTTTCTGTAGGTATAATTTTTATAGTTATAAGTATAATACTTCTTGAGAAAATCAAATCAGAGTTCCAAGGTAATGGGTGGTCTGGTTTATTTACTGACCAGTGAATATTTTTTTAACAAACCAAAACTGACTTCAAACTAAAAATAAAATAAAAAAATAAATATTTTGTATAACATATTGAAGTCGGTGTCATTGCCAAGTAAGACAAAAAAAACAACAAATTCACAAAGTATAGTAATTTTTGTTTTACTTTACACCAAATTCAAGGTGTTGTACAAAATATTTATTTTTTGGCCTTTTTAGATTTAAGTCAGTTTTGGTTTTGTTTAGTCGAACCAATACTTAATACCTTTAGTAATAGTATATTAAACACTTATAAAAATTGTACTACTGGCACGCAAAAGCAAGTTTGCCTTTTGTACAGTGTAGGCGCCTGGCACTCTTCAACAAGGCTTGTTATCTATTTTCCTGGGATCCACTCATCAGATCCTGACCTGTTGACAATGGATGTACCTCAGGAGTATAATAATAATTGACAGTCAAACACACACATTGTATACCCCAAATTAAGCAAGTTACACTTTTGTTATGGGTAATATACGATGGAATACCCTGAGTCTGATCTCAGACACCCAGAACATAGTAAATAACGGAAAATTCGTTTCCAAAATTAGCCATACCAGGTATTGTACCGGTGCATTGCAGTGAGGTAGGCGGTAAAGGCTTAGCCCGCTCAACCACTGAGGCCATTAAAAAAAAATATTTTTTATTTGAAAGAGTTTTGAATAAAACTAATGTAAATCGGACCAAAATTGATGGAGAAATTGTTTAACAAACATATAGTTGAATCGACAACCTCCTTTTTGAAGCTGTTTAAAAATAGAGAAGTTGGCAATTTTACATAGATTAGAAGGTAAAAAGAAAAATATTTATATAATTAAAATCTTACAATTATTTTAATTATTCTTAGGACAATTTTTCAATCATCTGATAAATCATAAAAGTTATCAATCGAATATATTAAAACCTGAGTGAATACAAATATGAAACCATACAACTGTTTTATTCATGTAACTGACATTTTTAATTTTTCCATGTTATACTTTATCTATATATTAATACGTGAAACAAAGACTTTGTACCCCTTTTTACGAATATTGCGCGGACGGAGGAGTATGAAGTTTCGCACACTTATAGTTTAAATAGAGAAGGAGTGCAGAAAGCTAATATTTTTTTAAATTATGGATAAAAATACATTAAATCAATAAAATAATATTACACACACTACCATGTATTTGACACACACACGCATATGTATATACACTTTTGTTTATTGTTAAAGTCAAACTAACAGTGTAGCCATGGCGAAATCTGTGATTATAAAAGTATAGTCTTTGACAACAGAACCTTAATAATGTTCAAACTTATAATTTAATTAATGATTATGGTTGAATTTCGACCATGGGCGAGCACTAGTTTTTATAGTTATATTATTAATATTAATTTGCGAGGTGGTAGGGTATTCGCCCGTCTGGATAGCTACCACCCCTGGTCTAGATTATGCCGCCATAACAACCTTGGTTTGTGTCCGGTGTCAGTGGCCAGGTTCCAGCACCATTTACGAGTCCAGCAGCACATTGGTAGCACCTTTCGTGTTGCAAATGTTTATAGGCGACGGTAATCACTTTCCATCACAGTTTGGCCGTCAGCCTGTCTGCTGTACTCCAACAAAAAAAATAAGCCCTTAATGTTTAATTCCTTAATTCAAAAATATTGTTACTTTGTGTCTCATTTCACAATTACATTACTATCTTATTTCATCTTTGTTTGTCATTGTTTGAACATTGACCCTCCTATCTGACGCAAAGCACTCCATTACGTAACTAGGTGGCACTATCAGAGTGCAGAGGTGCCATGTTACAAAATGACATTGTCACATATTTGGTTAATGTCATTCTTATGAATGGATGTGATGGAATTTTTATACATGATCTAATCTAATCATTATGAAGATACCAATTTGCCAATAAAACAAAAACCAAATCTATTTTATATTATAGAAACTCTCATGAAATGTTTACAAATGAAGAGAGCCTACCAGCTAAATCCCCTGCACAGTATTCAACGTCAAAACGCATTATCGACGATCCCATACTCACAGACTACTTAGATACGCTTGGCCTTCGTAGAGACTTCGCGTCTCTTTGCGTATTCTACCGACTACAATGGGGAGTGTTCCGAGGAACTGTTCAGAGTGGTGCCTTCGTCCTCTTTTTTACCACCGCACCGATCGCTATCGGCTGGGTGTTCGTCCCCACTTCCTTGATACACTTTGCTCTTGTATACAATGGTTCTCTAGAACATGTGGAAATTTGGAATGAGCTCCGAGCCGTGGTTTTCCCACAGCGGTATAATATGGGTTTTTTTAAAAAGGGTGTCATAAAATTTCTTTGAGGCCGGTAGCGCGTTGGTGACATCTCTGGTGTTGCAAACGTCATTGGCGACGGTAACCGCTTTCCATCAGGTGGGCCGTCTTCTGTACTCCCAACTGACTGGTAATTATGATAAAATACAAATAATAATCAGATAATAATCCCCCAAATTAAGCAAGTTATGCTTATGTTATTGGTAATATTAGGTTGGGGAAAAAATTTCTTCGCATTTTATATAAAAATTCAAAAGGTTTTATTTTAAAGTTTATTTACATTTGACTAAAGTATGTAGGTGCCATTTTGTTGGATAACATTTTTGCCATCTTGTAGGTAGGGACGTGATCCCATTCCTATAAAAATTTTGGGGCTTCTGATCAAAAAACTGCGGCAAGTGGTTTTGGCAGTCCTCGCGTGGTGTTAACCTGACACTGCCTAAGGAATTCTGCAGAGACCGAAACAGGTGAAACTCTGAAGGTGCAAAGTCAGGACTATACGGCGGATGCATTAACACCTCCCAGCCAAACTCGTAATTTTTGCTGAGTGGCTAAAGATGTGTGAGGTCTAGCGTTATCATGGTGAAAAACCACACCCCTTCTGTTGACTAATTCCGGCCGCTTTCTCTCAACTTTTTGCTTTAATCTCATCGGTTGTTCGCAGTACAGTTCAGAATCTATGGTCCTGCCTGGCGGTAACAGCTCATAATGAATAATGCCCTTCCAATCCCACCATACACACAGCATCACCTTGTTGCGAGTTAACCCGGGTTTCGCCACAGTCTGTACAAAACCTGACCGGCCTTTGACTACGATCTTTTTCGCACTTTCTTGTCGTACGTGATCCACTTTTCATTATCAGTTATCAGCTTCTTCAAAAATGGTTCGGTTTCATTACGTCGTAATAAAGAATCACAAATGAGTACACGGTTCATTAAATTTCTTTCAGTGAGCTCATGAGGCACCCAAATATCGAGCTTTTTTGTGTACCCAGCTTTTTTCAAATGCGCCAAAACCGTTTTGTGGTCAATTCCCAGTTCTCCAGCTACATCGTAACTACTAATATGCCGATCTTGCTCCACTTTTTCAAAAATGGCATCAATTTTGTCCGTATCAGGGCGACCAGAGCGACGTGCATCTTTGATATCAAAATTTCCGGATTGAAAACGCTTAAACCAAATTTGCGCTACTCTCACAGATACGGCATTAGGTCCATAAACAGCACAATTTTTTTCGCGGCTTATGTTGCATTTTTGCCCTTTTTGTAGTAAAATTTTAAAATGTATCGAATTTCTTCATTAGATTCATTCATTTTAACAATAAGAAAAACAAATGAAAATCACACATTTTCCTAATTTGAATTTGTCTTCTTTAAAATTAAAACTTTTTAATGATACCAAAACCAGCCAGATACAAATAGTATAGCCAAAGAGATCTTATTACAAGTTCATACATACTATATGCGAAGACTTTTTCCCCAACCTATTATATGAGGGAACTGCTCTTGGGCCGATCCTAGACACCAAGACCATAGTAATAACAGAGAAAATTCGTTTCCGAAATTTACCATACCAGGAATGGAATCCGGAGCCTCTGCGTTGCAGTGAGGTAAGCCGTCAAATGCTTACCCCCTCAACCACAGAGGCCATCAATGGTCCTAAATGGGTTTAACAAAACATTTTCATTCTCTACATTAACATTTAATATTATATCTATAAACAAAACCAACACTAAATAATTAAAATGAACAAGTTGGCGGTAGACTAAATAAAACTTGTAACAATACTCATTGACACTTGACAAAAGTGGCCAAAACGTCGGAATAATAAAAATTAAATAAATTACCGCGCTTAAAACCGTTATAACGTAGTTTTATTATTAATGACGTTTTCATGGAAACATTTTAGAAATCGCTTTTATATAGGCTTTCTAGAATCTGGAGATTATTTATGAAGTTGTGCACTGATCTGTGAGCTTATTCACAAATGTCAGAAACGTATGTATGTAAATCGACTGCTTTTGAATAAAAAGGCATCATTTACACAGTCATCTATCGATGATTAAGAATTGTAATTAGGTAAAATGCAGACTAATAATGAAATACAAAAATATCACTATGTATTTATTATCTTTAATATTACACATATGAATACATAGTACTTATATGTGTTATATTACTATTTAATCAAAAGATTGAACAGTTTTAAAAGCTAATTTAGTCTAATCACGCCAGAATCCGGTTGTTTGTTTGCTATGTTCAATTGTACATACTCATTCTGAGATACTGGTTTTCACAATAGATTAGTGTACTTGGTATGTACTATAATAAACAATGTGTTTACCGTACTCACACCATACGTATATTGTTGGCTGTGGGCAGTAGCATTCGCACATGTTGTTCTTCCAGGTGGTGACAACTTATATTTTTAATTTATGTTTGACTTAGTAAATTAGTTTTTTCTAGTTTTTAGATGGACTAATACTGATACTCATATATACAGTCGTGGTATGAAAAGGTTCGCCAGTTTCCAAATAGATTAATTTAATGTCCCGCGAGCACATGCTACCTTTTCAAACTAAGTCACAGAAGAGACTGTTCCACAGAAACTTATGTTTAACTGTTCGACTATAAAGTTTAAATTACTAAGATCAAAGTTGTTTGGATTTTCAATCTTGTCTAAGATTGTTTAGAGATGTAAATACTTTCGTAGCGTAGGTGATTATATCCTCTTTGTTTCTTATTATTAATCTCAGTGTCTGTCGTTGTCAACATTGCAATTTTCTTTTTTCACGTTTCTATATTTTATATATATATATATATATATATATATATATATATATATATATATATATATATAAAACAACCCACAGCCAAGTAGTAGGGCATTTACCCCTGGTCTAAAGTATGCCGCCATAACAACCTTGAGTTGTGTTCCGGCATTAGTGACCAAGTTCCAGTCTCCCTTAAGAGAGCAGCAGCACATTTGTAGCACCTTTGGTGTCGCAAATGTCCATAGGCGATGGTAACCGCTTTCCATCAAGTAGGCCGTCTGCCTGTCTGCTGAACTCATGCAAAAAAATTATAAACATAACACTTATTAAAATGTTGGCAGTACTGTTTTTTGTACTCGTGCAAGCCAGGGTCGACTTTAAGGTGACGAACCTTTTCACACTTTGACTGTACAATGATTAACTCGAGGGTTATTCTGTAATACTGATATCACTGTCAATATTATTTATAGACTAATATACATTACAGACACCCTACATCATGCGCGTCGATGGCGGAAATAATGTCGGTACTGTTCTTCCACACGATGAGGTACAAGATATCCGCGCCAAAAGACCCCTCTGCCGACCGCTTCATTCTATCAAAGGTAGGTTAACACCTAGTTCTATACCCTTCTAGAACCATTAACATGAGCGGACGCTTGAGCACCACTGGACCCAACGACATTGATCATTACCTTCTCCAGCTTCCTTTTAAAACCTACTGTTATTCTAAAGCAGGCGGGGACTTCTGGGTTAAAGATATGTAATTAGTTGAGAAATTACACCATTTATAACTCGGTAAGTGGCGCTGAAATCGGGATCCAGGATTTATATGAATTTTTTTAAATTTTTTATAATTATAAATTTAATAAATATATACTTTTAATTATATTGTTGATTGTTTTCTTAAATTAATATTATTAAATTAAATCAACAAAAACAAATTTATTATTATAAGTTTAAAAATATATGTTTTAATTATATTATTGATTATTTTTTTGCTAAAATGCAAATTACGCTATACAGTTTAATTTAAAATGTAAATCATGTATTCAAAACAAACCATTTTCATTTTGCCATAATAATTATGAGTCCCTCCAGTAATTATTGCAGCACATAAATAATATTTTAATACTTTCAGTTTTAGTTAGATCAGGCCTTACTTAATACAAAACGGAAGATCTGAAAACAAAATTATTAGTAGTTTAATATATGTTTTGCACCTAAAATATACTTACTAGCTGTGCCTGCGACGTCGTCCGCGTGGAAATTATTTTCAAAACCCCCCGATTTTGAAACATTCTTCATTGGTGCTTCGCTCCTATTGGTCTTAGCGTGATGATAATATATAGCCTATAGCCTTCCTCGATAAATGGGCTATCTAACACTGAAAGAATTTTTCAAATCGGACCTGTAGTTCCTGAGATTAGCGCGTTCAAACAAACAAACTCTTCAGCTTTATATATTAGTGTAAGATATACTTACTTAAGTCCGAATGTCGCTTACGATAAAGTGGCGGTAAAGGCTTAATATATGGAAAGAAATCCATATATAATAACACACTACTCTGTATGTCATGTTAATGCTTCATCATTGTATTAATAAATCACGGTTGCATTTACGTGCACTTAGTAGCTCTGGTCCTCTTTCTTGTTAATTTCCGTAATTACACGCACATAGAATGCACTTTTCCCTATAAGTCCATTAGCACTTTGTCGTGCCTCTCGGAGTCGAACTGGTATTTTTTGTTCCTACTCGTTTACTAGTACCTAGTGTTGATACCTGTTCCCTACATAACTTGTGGATTTCTTGATGACCAGGGTCACGCAGCCCCGATCCTGTACGCGGCGTGGGCCGAGGCAGGTCTCTTCCCCGTGGACGACCTGAAGAACCTGCGTAAGCTGGACAGTGATCTTGAAGGCCATCCTACCCCGAGGCTGAACTTCGTGGATGTCGGCACTGGGTCCTTGGGCCAGGGATTGGCTGTTGCAGCAGGCATGGCCTATGTCGGGAAGTACTTCGATCAAGCACCTTACAGGTTCATTTTTATTTTTTAAAGTTGGTTCTACTCTCTCTGTGTATCTATCCAAGTATCTATTCAAAATAAGTTCCACTGGAGAACAATTTTTGAAGGTCATACATGTAAGTCAAAATTTTACTCCCCAGCAACATGTCTAGCTAAAAAAGATTTTTCCATCATAATTATTCATATATTATCTCGGGCTCTTTTCTATTAAATACATATAGAAAAGAGTATTACAATTACTTTTCAAAGATTATATATCTTGAACTTTTGGTATAGTTTTCATACTTTACAAATGCAACCAATCAAGGAGGAATTAAATTATGTAGTCCATTACGAAGATAAACTATACTCTGATTTTTAATTACCTTGACTAAAATGGCGGCTGCAATCGACATTATTTTGCATGCAAGCTTGGAGCATAGTGTTGTAGCGCAGCTGTCATTTTAGTCCAGGTAATTAAAAATCAGATTATAAGCAACAACAGTTTATTTTACTTTTGACAGGTCGGCCATTGATCAATTAGTAATGGCCTAAAGAGTTATTGATAAAAATCCTAAAACTTCTTCAAGGCCAGCCATGGGTTTGCTGAAACTAGCAACTTTCCATCAAGTATGTTTATTTGTTTATGGCAACTTGTAATAATGTTTAGGGTATACTGCCTGGTGGGTGATGGTGAGGCAGCCGAGGGCAGTATTTGGGAGTCCCTGCACTTCGCCAGCCACTACAAGCTAGACAACCTCGTGGTAATATTCGATGTCAACCGGCTGGGACAGTCCGAGCCAACCTCCTTGCAGCATCAGGTAATTAACTTTTTTAAGAATAATTATGTTATTCTCTTAAAAAACACTTAAATTTTGATTTCCCCTTCAAAGGCCATGTGTCGTAAACATATCATGCGAAGTTATAGCCAAATTACAACTTTGTAATCATAGCAATTGAAGCGTAATTAAAGACAGCTTACATAATGAGACTTACAATAATCTTTATTTATGAAGCTCATTGATATCTGGCAACACTGGCATATCATCATCATCTCATTTTCACTGGACTGGAAAGTGTCCAACACTACATTTACAGGGATGTGGTCTCCTTCAAATATCTAATATATATTTGAACTACATCCACAAGTTATTTTGAAAGGCAAGCCTGTAACACTGGGTGATATAACTCTGGTGTTAAGTAATTAAGGGGCATGTTGTTTTATTAAAATCTAACTATACCCTAAAGGATGTATATATGTACATTGAAAGAAATTGTCAGATCGTCAATTTAAAAAACTAAAGATTAATATAAAAATTACATACATACTTACTAAATTTCGTCTATATAGAACCCAAAATTAATCAAAAACATTATTGTGATATAAAAGACACTGAGCAATGAAATTATATTGTTACAAGCTACAGGACTCGAATTAAAAATGCCGTTGGAACTACTATAGAATTTATTAGAACTGTACAAATAGTTATAAAACAAATACAAATAAAACTGGATGCAACCAGTTCACACTGCACGATTCCATACAGTTCGATACGCGCAAAGTCCGTCGTCTATATCGCTAATCGAGAGTACTAGAAAACGTCTTACTCGTTTCGCAGCCGTCGCTTGACTGCCCGCCCCTCCATTCGGGCATCGTCTTATACTAACTACACAGTACAAAGAAATTGGCCGCGCACACTGAGTTTCTAAGAAATATTAATTTGCACACCTGCAAACGTCTACAAAGTCGAAAATAAAAACAATAGGGATTAGTTCGACGCTAATGATGGTTATAAAACAAGTAGAAAGACAATAGCATGTTTTTCTTAAGTGCAAATTCAAAACACAAAAAATTCCCTAATCCGGGAGGACAATAAGCTGCGCTTACAATAGGCAGCTATGCGGCTTATCTTTGATGGCATGTAACACTATTTTTCTACTAATATTGTGGTAAAATGAGGGATGCGTGCGAAAGCGCGCATTCATAGAGCACGGTGTGGGGCTTGTGGCGCGCGAGACTTGCTGCGGCCATTTTGTTTCGCCTTTTTCTCTGCAGTCGGTGCGCAGGCCATCACCCACAGTTTCACAGTTTTTAATGGTTTTAATGTTATTTATTGTTCGTACATTATGTAAAAATATTGAGTGGTTTCTAATAAATAAGTGTTGTAGATGGGCTATATTTTTTAAATCTAAAACCAGGCCAAACTGACACCCACAGACACTATCTCGGAGATGACGAATTTATGGGTTTCGTTTTGTCCAAATGGCTAATTATCCCTTAAAAAACTGTTTGTTCTTTACCATTAAGATACCAGATGAATAGACAAACGGATAATATACAGATCATACATACATAAGTAACAACATACATATTTCGATATATCCACAACCCGACTTTAAATGGATGGCTTGTGCTTTTTTATTTTTTTATTAATGGGTGTGTTCTCCATTGAGAACATTACTCTTTGTTTTATGGAGAACTAAATCCTCTCTTGTAGCTTTTGAATATCATGCCTGTTCAGCCGAGATGGATATGTACATACTTGGCTGCCAATTTATCTCCTGTACAGAGCCAATCGACATTGGTAGCTTTTTGAAAATTCACGAATTCCTTCTTTTGCTGCATGTCAAGATGTTCATGAATCTCACTGTTTCTTACATACCAGGTTACTCCTGAGATAGTATGAAGTATGACATTTTGGAGTCTTTGGGTGATAGAAATGTTTGAGTTGTTAGCACTACCCTAGATTTGGATTCCATATGTCCATATTGGCTTTAGTACCATATTATATATGAGCAACTTGTTGTCTACAGACAATTTACTCTTACGTGCAAGTAACCATAACATAATCTTGTTTGTACTTTAAGTTCATCTCATCCCTCTTGGTTTGAGCATGATACTTCCAAGTCAATCTGCGGTCGAGATGCATTCTCAAATATTTAACTCTGTCACTATGCGGTAAAATATTCTCTCGAAGATGTACAGGAGGACAATCTTTACTCAATGTGAATGTTATGTGTAGATATTTTGATGGACTCGCCCTTATTTTCCATTTGTTAAGCCAACGCCATATTTCGTCTACTCCTTTTTGTAGCTGTTCAGATGCAGAGTTAAGATCCTTGCTAGTGGCTAGTAGTGCAGTATCATCAGCGAACGTAGCTGTCATTACTCCCCCAACCTCTGGTAGGTCTGCAGTGTATATAGTATAGAGCACTGGACCCAAAACTGAACCCAGTAGGCGGCATTGATATCGGGTCCTAGATTTTTTTGTTTTTCAGAGCAGGATAACGTAATGTCTGCTGGGATCACTAGTATATATAAGTTTATTTACATTTGACTAAAGTATGTAGGTGCCATTTTGTTGGATAACTTTTTGCCATCTTGTAGGTAGGGACGTGATCCCATTGCTATAAAAATTTTGGGGCTTCTGATCAAAACACTGCGACAAGTGGTTTTGGCAGTCCTCTCGTGATGTTAACCTGACACTGCCTAAGGAATTCTGCAGAGACTGAAATAGGTGAAAATCTGAAGGTGCAAGGTCAGGACTATACGGCGGATGCATTAACACCTCCCAGCCAAACTCTCGTAATTTTTGCTGAGTGGCTAAAGATGTGTGAGGTCTAGCGTTATCATGGTGAAAAACCACACCCCTTCTGTTGATTAATTCCCGCCGCTTTCTCTCAACTTTTTGCTTTAATCTCATCAGTTGTTCGCAGTACAGTTCAGAATCGATGGTCCTGCCTGGCGGTAAACAGCTCATAATGAATAATGTCCTTCCAACCCCACCATACACACAACATCACCTTGTTGCGAGATAACCCGGGTTTCGCCACAGTCTGTGAAGCCTGACCGGCCTTTGACCACGATCTTTTTCGCACGTTCTTGTCGTGATCCACTTTTCATCACCAGTTATCAGCTTCTTCAAAAATGGTTCGGTTTCATTACGTGGTAATAAAGAATCAGAAATGAGTACACGGGTCATTAGGTTTCTTTCAGTGAGCTCATGAGACACCCAAATATCGAGATTTTTTGTGTACCCAACTTTTTTCAAATGCGCCATACCGTTTTGTGGTCAATTCCCAGTTCTCTAGCTACATCGTAACTACTAATATGCCAATCTTGCTCCACTTTTTCAAAAATGGCATCAATTTTGTCCGTAACAGGGTGACCAGAGCGACTTGCATCTTTGATATCAAAATTTCCGGATTGAAAACGCTTAAATCAAATTTGCGCTACTCTCACAGATAAGGCATTAGGTCCATAAACATCACAATTTTATTCGCGGCTTGTGTTGCATTTTTACCTTTTTTGTAGTAAAATTTTAAAATGTATTGAATATCTTCATTAGATTCACTCATTTTAACAATAAGAAAAACAAATGAAAATCACACATTTTCCTAATTTGAATTTGGAATTGTCTTTAAAATTAAAACTTTTTAATGATACCAAAACCAGCCAGATGCAAATGGTATAGCCAAAGAGATCTTATTACAAGTTCATACATACTATATGCGAAAAGACTTTTTCCCCAACCTATTATATAACCAAAGTGAACCACATAAACTTGAATCGTTCAATGTCATTGTACTGTAGTGTCCTTTCAGTTCTATGCCTTTCTACTAATTTGATCTCATTATATCATCTCATAATGATCAGCATTATATCAAGGTTAGGAGAGAGAATACAATTTCCTGCGTTGGAGCGGCTTGTCGTAAGAGGCAACAAAACAACCCACAGCCAGGTGGTAGGGTATTTGCCCGACTGGATGGCTACCTCCGCTGGTCTAGAGTATGCCGCCATAACAACCTTGATTTGTGTTCCGGCATTAGCGGCCAGGGTCCAGTCTCCCTTAAGAGAGCAGCAGCGCAATTGTAGCACCTTTGGTGTTGCAAATGACCATAGGCGATAGTAATCCCTTTCCATCAAGTGGGCCGTCTACCTGTCTGCTGAACTCTTGCAATAAAATTAATAATAAAAATGGTTACAGAATCCAAAAAATATTTGAATGGTATTAACAAGGAATCATTATTCCAGTTGGATGTATATGACGCTCGCCTCAAAGCCTTCGGTCTCCATTCCTTAGTGGTAGACGGGCACGATGTCTCCGAGCTGGTGAAGGCCTTTGATGAAGCTGCCTCCGTGAGTGACAGACCAACGGCGCTCGTCGCCAAGACCTTCAAGGGGAAAGGGTTCCCTGGGATTGAGGATCTGGAGAATTGGCACGGAAAGGCCCTGGGTGCAGAGGGAGAGAAGATCATCAAGGTGAGATTTCTTATAAGTTCAGTTTTGCATGATTAGATAAGAGTGGCAACAATAATTTTAATGGTTGAAGGAGATGGGGGACTTACGGGTCAAAGGAGTATTATGAATTGAGATATGACTTAAAAAAGAGCTTTATTTGTTCTTAATGGGTTTCAAGTGCAGTAATTTATTTGATTTTATTTTACCTCCCCCACATTTTAATATTATATAAAATTATTAGAGCTAGGCATGTTTGCTGAAGAGTTTCTTGTGCCGCTTCTCTTCAAGCCACAACATGTTGCGAAGCGGTAGTAAATTAGATTAGGCTCCTATAGAGTAAAAAATAACCATAAACAAAATTAAAACTAAATAATTAAAATGAACAAGTTGGAGGTAGGATAAATAAAACTTTGACAATACTCATTGACTCTTGACATCTTTGTCTTCGGTGATCACGGCTACTGAAAAGTGGCCGAAACGTCGGAATAATGAAAATTGAAGAAATAAAGTTAAAACATAGTTTTCTACTACTAAATGGAAAATACTAGGCCTAAATTCTATCTGGAAGATAGAAAAATAAGATACCAAGTACCATAGTCGATTTATGTGAATGAATTTCAATAATTAATAATATGAAAACACTTACACCACACAATTAATTCATTCCAAATAACTAAACTTACTACAATTGACGGCCTCTGTGGTTGAGCGGGCTAAGCCTTTGCCGGCTTACCTCACTGCACCGCAGAGGCTCCGGGTTCGATTCCTGGTATAGTAAATTTCGGAAACGTATTTTCTCCGTTATTTACTATGGTCTGGGTGTCTGGGATCGACCCCAGAGTGTTCCGTTGTATATTACCCATAAAACAAGCGTAATTTGCTTAATTTGGGGATATACAGTGTGTGTGTGTTTGTCTGCCGATTTATTTATTATTTAATTATAAAAAATAATATTTCTACAATTAGTGCTCAGCAATGTATGAAAGTGTATCTACTTGTTTTGAACGTTTCTTATGATCCTGCACCATCTGTGTTAGTGTTTGTGTTGCTGACTGTCTTTTTTGAAGTGTTAAATTTTTTAACAAAAAATAGAACCGAATTCATATGAAAAAGCTAAATATAAATATTTTTATAACATCTTGAAGACTGCAATTTGTAATTGTGATGTTGTTTTTTATGTTTTACTTGGCACTGACTTTAAGATGATATGTTAATTCTTTTTTGTTTTTTAGTTTTGTGATATTTTAAATAAACTCTTAACTATATTTAATTTCACTTTATTCACATTGAAAAGCAAAGAGAAAAAGCAAGCAAGCAGAGTTGCCAGTAAAAGGTAAACTTTAGTGCTCACAAGTTTCAGTCTGTTTTGTTTTGTTGAATAAAACTACTTTTTGGTTACTTGAAAATAGATTTTGAAGGAATGTTTTAAGTGCCTGTAGAAATTGTACAACTGGCATATGTGTACAAGTTTTGCCTATACTCTTCAGTGTAGGCGCTCGACACTCTTCAACAAGGGTTGCTCTCGTTTTCCCTAGGATCCACTCATCAGAACCTAACTTGATGACAATGGGACTACCTTAGGAATGTACTCTTTCGAATAAAGAAAAAAAATTGATAATCGGTCTACAATTGAGAAAAAAATCGGCTAACAAATTGATTTTAAAAAAAACAGTCAAATTTAGTACCTAATCCTTTTGGAACTTGTAGAATTATGCATTAGTGAAAACGTTCGCATAGTTTTCTCGTGAAATCGTAACAGGCAGATGGAGCTACTTTCGTATTTTAGTACGGGTAGAATAGAATACATTTTATTGTACAATAAAATTTATGAAACAATACACAAAAATAGCTTAGGATTAAGTACAAATGGCGGCTTTATCGCTAGCAGCGATATCTTCCAGACAAACTTGGGATGGAGAGAGAAAAAATGGTCAAAAGCTAGGGCAGAGTTTTGTTGGACAATATTTAAAAATACATACTAATATTATTACATTGTTACGTGCGAGCGGTACGCGCTTAGGATTGGAAGGAAACACCACTTTTTTTATCTAAATTAACTTACATAGCCGTACACGATTCTTCTCCGCAGTGTTGTCCCTACACGCACAACAAGACTAGTAGACCACCTCCTACTGCTGGGGTGCTCACTTTTTAAACTATGCTAAACCCCTCCTTCTCTTAATTGCCCAATAAACTCGTCACTGTCTTCTACTAAACTCTTCTTCCAACTCTCTAAACTTGTACTTGTCGCTTCGCTGTCTTCAACTGAACTACCCCGTAGGCGCGCCTTACGCTGCTTATATACCCGGAAGAATCTTCTGGAACCCATAATTTCGATCTTCGTGTCGTTATTCTTTTGTTCATTATCTATCCCTTTCTAAAATGTATCTGTGCTTGTTTTTTTCTTCTGGAATCTTCTAAATTTTTCGCAAACTACTTATAACCAACTAGGATCGTTCCACCATAGCTCGCCATACATACATAAATATAACATTTATAAATTTGATATATTGTTAATTTATTTATTTATGGAACCAATGACAGGTTTTCACACATAAGCTATTGGTTAAAAGTAACATGCAGACTTAAAATAGGCACCGAGATGCTTAGTTACTGGCTTAGACACCGCTTGGTTCCTGAAATACTAATTACAAATAGGTCGATGTCATCGTGTTTACTTACATTACTTAAACAATTACTTGCTTGCACTAGAAATGAGTTCTGTCAATAGTTAGTAAAACTTAAATGTACATTTATGGGTTGATTAAATCGTATAGACTTCACTGGAATGTTAAAGTGGACCTTACTTAGAAGTTCTGGACAATCAACATCGGAGGAGATAATTTTTAGAAGAAGTAAAAAATCATCAATATCTCGTCGGCCTTTAAGAGGTGAGAGGTGAAAATTTTTGCAAAGATCATAATATGAATAACTAGAGTGCTGGATTTTTTACTTCTTATCCGTGCAGGAACAGAGAAGGAATACAATTTCCTGCGTTGGGGCGGCCTGTCGTAAGAGGCGACAAAACAACCCACAGCCAGGTGGTAGGGTATTTACCTGACTGGATGGCTACCACCCCTGGTTTAAATTATGTCGCCATAGCAACCTTGAGTTGTGTTTCGGCATTAGTGACCAGGTTCCAGTTTCCCTTAAGAGAGCAACAGTGCATTTGTAGCACCTTTGGTGTTGCAAATGTCCATAGGCATTGGTAACCGCTTTCCATCGAGTGGGCCGTCTGCCTGTCTGCTGAACTCCTACAATAAAAAAAAACTTCTACTTTAACATTGGACTTGCAGCACCTGGAGGCCCAGATGAAGAGCACCAAGATCACGCTGCAGCCGCTGGCGCCCCTGGCAGAGGCCCCTCAGGTGCACATTGGCGACGTGACCCTGTCCACTCCCCCTGCGTACCGCGCGGGCGAGCAGGTGGCCACGCGGCTGGCCTACGGAACGGCGCTCAAGAAGATCGCGGACACCAACATGAGGTGACTATCACTACTGCCTATAATAATAATTTACTTATTGAAGTGATACCGCTTCGTTACGTAACGCGTTACGACGCCAGTCTGTCTGGCTTCCCTCTCTCTCACGCATACGGCAGCGGTAGGCGGGCTCCTCCTCTCTCACTCTAACCACCACAGCGCTAGCCGTATTTCGGACAGAATATTAAATAGCTTAAGTTATCACTTCTGTCGGGCGTCCCGAGGCGGACACGTTTTTTTATATAAAGTGATGTCTCCGAACGTATGATCGACGTTTTTGTTAGTGTATGACTAAGCAACATTGTCAACAAAAACAAAAAAAAAAATGTCTTTCTTGACTTCACATCGAACAAGGTCGTCAGTGTGAAAATAAATCATAGTGTATTCATGAAATCTTTATGATTTGTTTTGATATGCTTATCAAAAATAGATGCTTATATTCTATATTTGCTGTTTACATAAAAACTTTATATGGATCTGAGATATAGTGAAAATAGACATAGACATAGACATAGACAACACTTTATTGTTCACCAAATCAAAAATTACAAAAAAAAGTACAAGACAATAGTTACTTGGTAAAACAAAAGGCGGCCTTATCGCTAAAAGCGATCTCTTCCAGGCAACCTGACTCAGATGAAATTCTTAAATTATCTATAATTATTAAGCAACACAGAAAAATGAAAATAAAAAATAAAAAAAGACATACATGGACAGCAGATTACAGTCTATTGTAAATTAGCACATACATCATTGCGTAAGACTTACATAATGATTCCTAAGTGAATTTTTGAATATGGCAAAAGATTTAGTTTCTCTGACGTCAGTGGGCAAAGAGTTCCAAAGTAAGACAGCCTGCATGGCGAAGGAGTTGGAATAAAATGTTGAAGAGTGTGCAGGTGCCATTAATAAGAAATTATTAGTGTAGCGCAAATTGAGTGTATGTGACGTGTAAAGGAAGTTGAAACATTCCTTGAGATAAGGAGGGGTATAAGGAATAAACAGTATTCGATATAGTAAGTTGAGAAGATGAGCATTCCAGCGAAGTGATATAGGCAACCATTCCAGCTTTTTGCGAAATTCAGAAACGTGGTTATATTTTTTTAAACCAAATCTGAACCTTATGCAAACATTTTGAAGACGCTTGAGCTTAATAACTTGACAAAAAAATTATCATAATTCAAAATTTAAGACCTTTTAATAGACTTTTGGGTTAATAAGAACTATCATGGTTGTTTCAAATTTTAAAGGAATTTCTTGTTTATTAAAATTATTAAATTGGTTTTTAAGTTTAATTTAATTTTTGATATTTTTGAAGGTAGTTGAAAAAATTGGTATTATAAAAAGTATGTTGTTTTAAGTCTAGTGCTTTTGACACAAAGGCCTAACAAAAGGTGGTCTATTTTTGTCCTTTTTTTTTGTTCCTTGTCCTTGTTCACCTGAGACAATAAAAAAATTATATTTGTGAGGTTATTTATTGTAAGGTACAATTTTTAAAGGTCAAAGTCTTGGGTTTTTTACCATTGAAACCTTTTTTACGGACTTAGGGCATTTAATTCAAGAAAGCGTTGCAAGACCTTTACAAAAACCACAATGTTATTAGTAATCGGTAATATTTTTTCTCCTTATGTCTATGTTAGTAATTTAATTTTATTTATCTACTAGTGTTTACCTGTTGTGCTAATCTCTTGTATACAATATAACCTGTACCGCCTGCTCTTTAAAGATTCACTTCATTTTATATCGCAAACTATACCATTCCCTATCTATCTGTAAACTACGTTATCTGTCTAAGTGACAAAACTTGACAAAAATGACAAAAGTGAACCAAGTGGACCAACGGGACCTACGGGGCCTACGGGACCAACGGGACCAAGTGGATGAAATGGACACAATCACAAAATACCTATCCCACTTTTTGGGATAACCTTTAGATAAATCTATCCCATTATCCGGGATAAAAAGTATACCTTGGTCACCCTCGGTATTAAAATTACATATATACCGAATTTCAGCCTAATCTGTCCCAATAGTTTTTCCGTAAAAGCATTACAAACAGAAAGACAAATATATTTTTATCCCGGAAACTATCCTATTGTTCGGGATAAAAAGTATCCTATGTTCATCCTCGGCATCGAAAACATATATATATACTGAGTTTCAGCCAAGTCGGTACAGTAGTTTTTCCGTAAAAACGAAACAGACAGACAGAGTTACTTTCGCATTTATAATATTAATAGGGATATATGTATATTTGTGTCTATGTATTTTTTTACTGAGTTTCAGCCAAATCGGTCCAATAGTTTTTTCGTGCAAGAGTAACAGACAGAGTTACTTTCGCATTTATAATATAAGTAAGCATATATATAACTTGAAAGCTTAAGAAAACCTTTGTATGTTATCCTACACTGTCGGCACTTCTGACATTTATATAGTGTAATGCATTCACATTGTGCATAACAATTGCTGAGGTGCAACATTAGATTGTGTTTGTCGTACTCACGCGACCGATGTCGGACGATGTGGGCAGTAGCATTCATACATATAAAATAAAATGTTTATCACGAAATAGTATTCTTAGTACATGCAATTTGAAAAACCATATGATACAGAATCAGCAGTACAACCCGATAAGTTTCAATTGTAATTGTTTCAAATATTTTGACTCGGTTCATATTCATTAAGAAATTTAGAAATAATGGACACCCTTGTTTGTTTCTATACCCTGTCCAACGACTTATTTTACTTTTGACGTTTGCGCGTCTAACAAGATGCACATTTTTGACAGTAAAGTTTCACATGTCAGAAGTGTCATACGTCATGTTTCCTAGTGCCGCCGTTTTAATGCACAGGCATAGACTAAACAATGGTCACCATATATCATATCTAAATTTAATTGTTTTGAAATTAAAATGTTTTAATTAAAAGAAGAACAAATTGTTTATATCACTTATTTCCTTTGCAACACAGTGTTTTTAGCAAATGATATAGGTGCACCGCAATGATAAAAATTTGTTCACAAAGAAAGTGGATTTTTACATAGAATTGAGTTGGTAATGATTTAGTGCATCACAAATTGATCAATGATCAACCAGCCACAATTAAAATAAACTATTGGACAGAGTATAGAGTGTTGTTTAATTGTTATTTTAAACCAAAAAATCGAAATGTCTGCTGGGACACATAGTAGAAGTGAAACTCCAACGGACACGTGAAAAAAGAATTGCAACGGACAAGTGGAAAAACGAATGGCAACAAACAAGTGGCAAAATGAATCGCAAAAAAATTTTAACTTTCAGTTTTACGGGCAGATTCGTTTATCATTTTTCCACTTGTCCATTGAAGTTTCACTTCTACTATGTGTCCCAGTACACATTTTGATTTTTCGCAGGTTTCCTGCAAATTATGATTTGTAGGTTTAGGTATATTTTAATGAATGCATTTTTTATTTAAACATATTTTATTTTATCAAACAAAAAACTGAATTCCATCCGTGGTACTATTGGTTCTCAGGGTAATCGCTTTGGACGGTGACACAAAGAATTCCACGTTCAGTGACAAACTTCGCGCCGCATATCCTGACAGGTAATTATTTTTTGTAGACAATACTGTACTATGGACTGAGTGTCTGGGATCGGTTTCGAGACAGCTGATGTTTTGTTTTAGTTGCGTTAAGTATAACTTTTCATTTTAATGTCACATTTTGACCAGATTAGTTTGTCATTTCCTTTTTTTTTGCCAAAGATAACTTGGGACAATATAAATAGCATTTAGTAGATGTTGTTTGAAATGATAATACTTGTTCAATAAGTATTATTTAATTTTTCTAAATGCAAGAGTGAATCGTTTGTCGTACTCACTCGACTGATGTCGGACGATGTGGGCAGTAGCATTCGAACATTGTATAAAACCTATATTATAATTATGACAGCCCATAAACGTCCCAGTGCTTGGCTCGGCCCTCGCACTATTGGGGAAGAGACAATATACCTGCCAACATGGCTTGACAATATTCCAAATGTATTCGATTTTGAAAAGTCACGTTACTAAATTTAGTACCCCCGAACCCTTGTGGACAAGTCCACGTACGTGACGTGAAAAAGATACAAGTTGGCTACGGATTGTGTAAGGATAAAACGTGCGCTGTCCAGGTACATAGAGTGCTTCATCGCCGAGCAGAACCTGGTGGGGGTGGCGACGGGGGCCGCGTGCCGCGACAGGGCCGTGGTCTTCGCCAGCACCTTCGCCGCCTTCTTCACCAGGACTTTCGACCAGGTATACAATTTACTCATTAAGGGGTAAGTGGTGGTGTAACCCATCTGGCTGCAAAAAGCTGAGTATACTTTTGAGGGTAAGGCTCGGTGCTTCACTGCAGAACAGCTGCTTGACCTTTACTGATCTTGCATGGAGTACTGCTCTCACTTTTGGGACGGCCCAACTAAACACCAGCTCGAAGCGCTAGAATCCATTGAGATAAGAGCCAAGGAGTTGATTGCAGACATATTTATTTTTATCGACTTGACAGATACACAACATGTCAGTTACACAAAGACAATCCAAGGATGTGACACACTTAACCATAGACACTGCAAATACAAGGCTGCAAAGCCTAGAGCATCGAGGCCGGGTTACTAGTCTATCGGTTTTTTATAGGTATGATTTCGCTCTGGTCTGTGCCATCGTTTCACACTGGAAACACTACCAGTGCGAAAGAAGCGTTTTGCCCCCACGTTCCTTCTGCGTATTGTGGCAGAGCTGTGCAATGCGCTACCTAGGTTGTCTTTCCCGAAGAGTACAATCCGGGAGTCTTCAAGTCTTGTGTAATAGGTATATTGTAGGTAAGCTTGCTCCGTCGTCGACCGCATCATCGTCTAATATTAAGCATGATTGTGGTTAATCGCAAAATTATTAATCATTAAAAAAAAAGTATTCCCTTTCCCCGAGCATTCGCCGGTAATCTAATATTTATGATTCAATTTCGAGTATTACGTGACAATACTATCTGTCTGACTGACGAGCATTCGCCTGTAACAAAACATTTATGATCATTTAGATTGATTCCACAACGTCAGACGAAGCGGTCATTATGTTACAAGTTGTATCAAAATATTACTGATCATATCATTACAGGTTGTGCACTGTGATGCTAGGTTCTATTCCTTCACTGATGCATTGCTCGGTCTCTTTTAGTATTATTTTCTTCGTCGTTTATATAGTCTATTCCATTTAGTTTTTTAAAATAATTTCAATGTACAGACATGACATTTTTAGAATTTTATAATATTGTAGATTTACTTTTCTAATTTTTGAAGATCATACATATAAGTTAAAAATTAAGTCTACTTCCCATAGATTCGCAACATATTGTCGCTGCTTAAGGAGCTACCTAAATGTTGTTTGCTATCTCGCTCGCGTGAACTAAAGACTTCTTGGTCAATTATGATTTATTTGAATATATTGTCGTGAATTGAATATATTCGTGTCTTTATTGGTATGATTTGTATAATACGGATTACCCCGCTAACACGTCCATCTGAAAATTCTTTTACATCATATGGAGACTATTTATTGATGTTTTTTGCCGTCTCAGATCCGTATGGGTGCCATAAGCCAGTCGAACATCAACCTGGTGGGGTCGCACTGCGGCGTCTCCATCGGCGAGGACGGGCCCTCGCAGATGGGGCTCGAGGACATCGCCATGTTCCGGGCCGTGCCCACCGCCACGGTCTTCTACCCCTCGTGAGTACCCCACAGCCGTTCCACATCTACATGCGGTAGATACAGATACCGACGCCTCCATGCAATAATGCAGTATTCGAAAATCTCAAATTTAACACGAAAATGTAAAATTGTGATTTTAAAAAGTAAATAGATAGATAGATAGGTAACACGTTATTGTACACCATTACAGAAAACCGTATAGCCTAAAAATATTCTAAATGTGCCCAATAGGCGGTCTTATCGCTAAGAAGCAAACACTTCCAGACAACCCGTATTGTGTAATAAAAATGTCATGAAGATATTTTTCATAAGTAACAGTAGAAAAATCTAAAAAACTTGCATAAGCGGATCCCAAGTCATAGATATAAATTTGATACAACATTTTGTTTAGATTAATGGGGGTCATCATGGGAGAGTTGATATATACAAAAATCTTATCAGCTATTTGAATTGAAAACTGTTCTATAATAATTATAAATAGTAATAAGAACAAATCAATTCTTATCAATATCTCTAAAGACAATATCTGTTATCTGTACTTAATTACATGTTCGTGGACTGATTACAGTTTTAATCATGCTAAATTATAAAAGAATAAAATGGTCCACGAAGGTGACGTAACGCCGTAACGAGACCTAATATTGCTTTACAGTGACGCAGTATCCGCCGAACGCGCAGTAGAGCTGGCTGCGAACACAAAAGGGATCTGCTACATCCGCACCTCCAGGCCGAACACAAACATCATTTACCCCAATGATACTGTATTTAAGGTAATTATAATTTATAAAAAATAGAAAGCACTGAAGAGAAAAGAGATAAAAAGATAGTATCTTCCAAGATATAGTAGCATGAAAGTAGGATAGATGCAGTTGAAATGAGAGCTTTGAGAAGTATATGTAAGGTTCATGTAAGTGATATGAGAAGAAGCAACGTGATAAGGGAACATTGCAGCCTCTGTGGTTGAGCGGGCTAAGCCGTTGCTGGCCTACCTCACTGCAACGCAGAGGCTCCGGGTTCGATTCCTGGTATAGTAAATTTCGGAAACGTATTTTCTCCGTTATTTACTATGGTCTGGGTGTCTGGGATCGGCCCCAGAGTAGTATGTTGTATATTACCCATAACACAAGCATAACTTGCTTAATTTGGGGATATACAATATGTGTGTTTGTCTGCCGATTATTATTATTATATTATTGTGAATTAAAGAGGATGTAGTGACAAGAGTAGAAAAGGGAATGTTAAGGTGGTTTGGGCATTTAGAGATAATGAATTAAAGCAGAATCACGAAACAAGTATATGACAGCAATGTGACTATATATAGAGTTGACCATGATCAAGTTGCAAGATATTTTGAAGAAAGGTCAGATTAAAAAAACAGTTTAAATAAGTGTGTATGTATAAAAAGATTAATGAAAGTTGATGAACCAAAGTGTTTGTCATGATCGTTGGCAGGTGGAGATCCATCGTCTCTGTCTAACCCAATGGGAAACAGGCGTAACAATATGTAATATAAGTTAGTATAAATAGAGAAAGTAGTTATAAATTAGAAATACAGTACATTCAAAACTTAATGCACTTTGAGTGAAGTTAGTTCTGGGAGTTTGCATAGGACCCATCAAATGTTTATTAAACTTTACGGTTATTGTGCGAAAGAGATGACATACGAATCCGAATAACGGCCGAGCGAGAAAGCAACACTCCCTCTCAACTTTGTGAATATTATAAATGTATGTTGTGCAATAACTTGTGCAAACTTCAGGGATGCATTTAAATTTTGCTTATACTATAATTATATTGTAGAAGATTTAGAAATTAGGTTAAATAACAAAGAGTGACTCAGACGATAAATAGTCACAGACGAAAGTAGAGGCTAAAAACAGGTAATAAACTACAGGCTATGGATTGTGACACGTTTTATAGCTGTTTTTGTCTAGATGATATTTCATATGAAATTAGATGCTGAACAGCTTTCTAATTTATATGGTACTCATGGAATAACTTCAGGCGACGAGTGTTATTCTTCTGTCAAAAATGTGTCTTTAAATTTATTTATTGCTGGAGTATATCAGACAGGCTGACAGCCCAACTGTGATGGAAAGTGATTACCGACGCCTATAAACATTTGCAACACTAGGTATTACTAATGTGCTGCTGGACTCATGGAAGGGACTGGAACCTGGCCACTACTGTCGGAAAACTACTCAAAGTTGTTATGGCGACATACTTCAGACCAGGGGTGGTAGCCATCCAGTTTGATAAATGCCCTACCACCTGGCTGTGGGTTGTTTCGTCGCCACTCCCAACGCAGGAAACTATTCTTACTCTGTTCCTGCATGGTCTAACATATTTTTATTTACAATACAGTATTACAGTCTGCTATAGTATTAATGGTCTTGATTGGGTCCAGGTTGGCGAGGCTAAAGTGGTCCGTCAGTCTGCTAAGGACAAGGTGCTGTTTATTGGGTCTGGTGTGACCCTGCACGAGGCCATAGCGGCAGCTGACAAACTCAAAGAGGAAGGTATGTTGTTATAACAGAACTCGCTGAATAAGACATCCTATTTCACACTTATAGCTAGTTTAGGCGCTAGAATATGCAATAAACAAAAGCTCCACTCTCGGGCACCATAGGCTTACACATTCCCATTATGCCAAGATAGA
This sequence comes from Dendrolimus houi, assembly GCA_039645545.1. Classification (NCBI taxonomy): domain Eukaryota; kingdom Metazoa; phylum Arthropoda; class Insecta; order Lepidoptera; family Lasiocampidae; genus Dendrolimus; species Dendrolimus houi. The sequence continues at coordinate 452,985 of CM077137.1, read as the reverse complement.
CCCGTCATGTTTATTCAAGACTAGTTTGCCCTGTGGTTGCGCTGCGTGCCAAACAATCGGCGGTAGCTTTACTTTACTTATGCAAAAACTTAAATCGGTTTTTTACATATAATAGAAACAAAGAAACGAAGTCCATATAATCTATACAACTGCCCAGCAAAATATAGAGGCGAGTCGAAGCCAATCTGATTTGAAATAATACCACAAATAACATGTTGTTTATGAGGACGTAGGACGACTTCATTTATGGGGATAAAATATATCCTAAGTGTTAACTCAGGTTATAAGCCAGCACTGTGCCGTGTTTCGTTTATATACGTTCAGTGGGATCCAAAAGAGGCGATCGCAGCGCCATCTTTTTAGATATTTTCGTCTATCCCACGAAAATGACGTCATTTATCGAGATAACGAGTATCCTAAGTTACGCTCCGGAATGTAAGCTAGCTCTATGTCGAGTTTCTTCTATATATTAATACGTGAAGCAAAAACTTTCCTTTTTACGAAAATTGTGCGGACGGAGGAGAATAAAATTTAGCACACTTATAGTTTATGTAGAGAAGGAGTCCAGAATGCTAATATTTTTTAAAATTATGAATTAAAAATACATCACACACACTACCATATATTTGACACACACACGCATATATACTCTTTTGTTTATTGTCCATGTCAAATTAACAGTGGGGCTTTGGCGAAATCTGTGATTATAGAACTATTGTCTTTGACAACAGAACCTTAATAATGTTCAAACTTATAATTTAAATTAGTTATGGTCGAATTTCGACCACTGGGCAACCACCAGTTTAAACAAATCCGTTCAGTACTTTCACGTGATACATGACAAAATGGCGATAAAGGCTCGAAATATAATGTAATTTTAGTCCATTTATATTCGTTATTTTCGTTTGTTTGTGAGTGGTCCGTTGTATCTGAACCATAACACGAACGTAATTCGTTTAGATTGGCGATAGGAATGTGTGTTTGTCTGTCGATTATTATTGTTTTATTTGTGTTCAGGTGTGGAGGCTCGCGTGTTGGACCCCTTCACGATCAAGCCTCTGGACGAGGCGGCCATTTTGGCCAACGCGAAGGCCGCCGGCGGGAGGGTGCTCGTCGTCGAGGACCACTACCAAGCTGGTATTTATCATTCCTCTACATATAACTTTCCCCATGACATTGTCTGTGAAAAAATCAATCTTGTATGTGTAAGATCTGCTCGTCCACTCTCACCTGTGACTGTTACGTAGTGGCAATGTTTCTGAGCACACGAGATACTGTATATATACTACACTCGAAATGAAAGGTATATCTAGTATCTGGTCTATCTGGCGAAATACCGGATTTAAAAACATATCAAATATCAGGTTTAGGTAAGTATAACTCAACAAATACAATCAGTGATCAAAAAATTTTCATTCTACAAACACTAATTGTAATTAGTACTCGTACTGCGTTAACTGCAAATTATGGCGAATGAATACTAATTTATCTAAATTAAGAGGTACCAAGCGTTTTCGCTTGTCTTCATAAACAAGGCCAGCTTCAGGAAAAAGTCTTTCGCTGGACACACTGCTGCAAGGCGCTGAAATATATTTCAAATAAAATAAGCACGTATTTTGATAACCTCAAACGATTGCTAACTTCACTCATGAACGAAAAGAGCCGAATTAGACCGAGTCCGTCCGACCGTTGTGCGCCGCCGTCGCAAGCTTGCTTCTTACAATATGCACTAAGCAGCAATTTTCGGCCGGGTATCCGGCCACCCGGCTACAAGGCGGCTAGGGTATCCAGTAACTGGCCAAACAACTATCCCTTTCAACTCTACACTAAACTATGCATTGGATTTTTTTTTCTTTTGAATATATATGAAACCTGTATATATTATCAATACTTGTGTTTCTTTTAGTAAGTAACAGGTTATGTTGCATTAAATTTTTATTTGGGCGCCATTCGCCCCTGAATAATTTATATACCTCTTTCCCGGATATTATGCCATTTTCAGATATACAAAGTATCATATGTCCACGTTTGATATTGAGCCTACACAAATCTCAAAATTCATCAAAAACGATTTTCATGAAAGCGTAACAGACGGAAAGACAGTGTCGCATTTATGATATTAAATACTTGCTCTGTCTGCGACTTTGTTACTGTGGTATTTTTTCTTCACGAAACCTTAATTTTAAAAGTAGCCCACATTATTCCTTATAACGTCAACTATCTACCAGTGAAAGTCTCGTCAAAGTCGCTCCAGCCGTTACAGAGTGTACTAACAGTGATATTCTATTTAATCTGTAAAATACAAACGTCAATGTCATTATCAATCAATTATGACAAGAGACATATCGAAATCCTCGCCCCCTCCTAATAGTTGAACTGAACACGGTCATAAGCATTTATCCTAAAATATATTTGTTTTTAATAATAATAAGAGTTCATAAAATAAAAATAAAGTATAAGAAGATTATAATTGATGTTTTTAATATCAAGAAACGAAACAAGACTCAAAGATTAACCGGAACATCCGGACAGACAGACAAAAATTCTAAAAATTGCATTTTTGGTATCTTCTTGTCTGAATTATCCCTCGTGATTTTTGTTACATTTTTTGTTTTGACATTAGAAACAGACTGTTTCATTATTTAGGAAGCTTAATTCGGCGATTAATTTGATTTACATGGGTTTTTTGATTTTTAGAAAAATGTCAGCACCAATGGGTTTTCAAAAAGACTTTTTATTTTACCACCTTATGAAATAATTAATTGCGCAACGTTTTAGTGTTCCCATTTGTACAATTTATAATGTACAATGGTTTATTGCCATCTAGCGACATTTTGTCGTGGACACAGCTGTATATTTTAGATGGGTCACTCCTGTCTTTCAATGTGATTGATTGAACCAAAATGACTCGTATAAATATATTGTTACGAGCTACAGGACTCGAATTCAAATAAATGCCGTTGGAATTACTATAGAGTTTATTAGAATTGTACAAACACGTATAAAACAAATACAAATAAAACAGGATGTAACGAGTTCACACTGCACGATACAATGCAATTCGACACCCGCAAAGTCTGTCGTCTATATCGCTAATCGAGAGTACTACAAACGTCTTACTTGTAACGTAGTCGTCGCTTGACTTCCCACTCCGTTCGGACACCCCTTTATACTCGGCTTAGGACCGTGTAAACAATGATTTCCACGAATTACACCTGCGCCACTATCGACGCTATTCCTAGAAAACATAATTCTGCACACCTGCAGGATTATGTCTGCGAACGGCCATAAACAAGCACAATAACAATAGGCTATTGTCTGAATAGAGGAAAGGCAATAAACCAGGTTTTATGGCAGGCAGATGTGCATCCCTTGTATTTGGCCCAACTTGTGACAATATAAACACGAATCGTTCAATTTCATTGAATACCGTTGTTTCTTTTCAGCAAATTGATTCAATTTGATTGATCAGTGTGATATGAGTGTTTCGGCCGCTGCCGAAGTGGCTTTGTAAGCAATAATATATGAAAAGTCGTATGTCTATAAAGAACTGTAGCGGGTCTCCGCTAAGGCTTTCGGCGGAAACCTGTAGGAGGTGCTGGCAGGATATGCCGGTGGAAATAACACACCAGTCACTCTTACGGTTCACGTTGTTTATTAAAACGCTACTGATGTTATATTTACCATGAAATAACCAATGGCTATATTAAAGCCGTAATTGCTATATCATTACACTGACCAACTTATACACACTCCAACTAACACTTTTAATACACTGACTTGTTTTGGCAGATCACCGTCTGTCTATTTAAATAACAAACTCATTAAAAAAAAACTATCATTTAAGGAACCTTCCCACGATTTCTCTTGCCTGGACCCAACCCTTCTGGAAAGATGCGACCCCTGTCTATAAAGTAATAAATTGTTTACTCACGAAATTAATACAAAGCATGCAGATAAATTAGAAAACTATTTTCTAAAATATGTACAATGGCGATGGCAGATGTCAGGATCATCTTTCGTTGACTCATATTTTCTTACAGGGGGTGTTATTTTAAACTATTACCGAAATTCTCGAAAATATAAAACAATGGAGGACATTAAGGGGGGCGTCATAAATTATTCCATATCCCAGCATCTGCCTTGCCTTCGTGGGAAACAACTTTCCAAAAATTATCTACAAATTATTTTGGCATTGTTAACAATGTTGTTTTAGGTGGAATCGGTGAAGCGGTTCTGTCAGCGTTGGCCCTCGAACGGGATGTGGTCGTGAAGCACATCTTCGTCAAGGAAGTGCCACGTTCGGGGCCCCCCACGGCCCTACTGGACAAGTACGGCCTCTCGGCCCCCAACATAGTCTTAGGGGCCAAACAACTGCTCAAAGTTTAAATACAACACAATGTTCAGTTGCGGTGAGAATATTTCAACAGATTTGAGTTAGTGTTGTTTACTTTGGTTTGTGTGTTTGCTTTCATTTTTCTTAATATATATTTTTTTTTTGTTTAAATTAAGTACCTCTGGAGAAGGTCTTAATTCTCATTCCATATTGTCAACGTCAGTGTAGGAGCTTGTAATTGCATTTTAGACATTATTTTTGTAATCAAAATTGTGTTATTTCGCCAAATAGATTTAGTTCAAGGTCCTACATTGACGCCAACGATATATTCCTTTAAAACTTAGGGCGTTACTTATAATCGTTTCTTAAATTTAAAGACACTGTTCAGCAACTGATTAGTGATAAATCTTACCCATAAACTCCTCTTTAGTCGAACATTTTGGATACAACCTACGTTAATCATTCGAATTTCGTTTATCTGTGCTCCTCTTAGGTAAACAACAGGTAATACACGTTTATAAGTGAAAAAAAAGATTCATCGATTAGGGTCTGATTCTGATTCTATTACTTAAGAAATGCCTAATCGTTTCTTAACGAGATTATAAGTAAGGCCGTCAATATTTATCATCTTTTAATACCCAAAAAAAGATATTTCAGAAATATTTTTTATGGTATTCAAAGCTTGTTGACTATATCAACTAATATAATAAATCTAAAAGTTGAACATGAATGTAAAAATTAAAATATGCTTAATTAATTTAAAAAACTATATAACATGTAACGGTTGGAAAATCTAAGAAAAGTGAAATTTTACATTTGTCAACATCACAATACATCACAAGTAACTGTTCGTATACAATTATTATGAAGCAGCTCGTGAATGACTGAATAATTTAAAAAGAAACGTAAAACCGCATAAAAGTGCTAACTTCTAAGAATAATTAAGTTCAAATTCGTTATGTGAATCCATAGACCAGAAAAACGTGGGATTAAATATTATATTTAAACATATATCCAAGACTGCTAGTTTCCTATTGCACTAATCCACTTCTTTTTTTTTTAATTTAATTTGTTTGGGAAATATACAATAATTAATATTCTCAAATATAAAACACAAAATTAATACATATATCAATCAAATTTCCACGTTATAAGTGATTTCAATCAAAATTAAAGTTATAATAACTGATGTCCTGTTGTTGATGCTAGACGTGTTTTTTTTTAAATTCAAGTTACGCATTATACTTAAGCAGTTACACTACTTACTGATGTTGCTTAGAGGAATAATATATTTTTTTTTTAATTTCATGTCTATTAATTAGGCAAAGACTCAATCAAAAAGTATCACATTGCACGTTAAGATTTACATGTTCCTAACTAAAATAAATGGCCATGAGTATATATATGCCAATTTTTATATGATTTCTATTAGCTTCAGTCAAAAAAGTGTAATTAGGTATTTTACTTTTTCCTTACACCAAATGTTGGTCCATCACTAATTACAATTATACGAAAATTACATAAAATGTCTCTATTTAATTTAAATGGGGTCAATATTGAACAAAAAAAAAAATTACAAATTCTTAGTTTTAATGTAATTTATATTGTTTGGCTTTATGAAAATAGTTGCTGTTGGCTTTTAAATCAATTTCTTAAATATAGTTTTCTTCTCTTATATAATTCCTGTTTTTCATGAAAAACTCCGAAATCTTTTCCTGTATGATAACAGTTTTATTTGTATAATGGTTGAAGAATTAAGTTACTCATTTTCAATTTGAGAAGTTTGGAATAATGTCAAAATTTAAAACACTTAAAATAGATTTTTTTGATGATGGTATTTGTATTCGGTTGTTAAAGAGATTTGTGGTTAGTGCAATTGGATATATGACATTTCCAATTTCTAGAACATTCCGTCTATTTCTTGCCTGTTACTCTATGGTTTCGATGTTCGGTCCAATTTATCTATTTTGTATGTTTGCGAGTTGAAGACGCATAGTTATAAGTAGTTTCTAAGTATAAAAGATGGATTTCATTATGAAAGTAGTATGCAAGCAAATATTTACGATTTTAATTTCTTGACAACTTTTATTCATAACCTCGCGACATTTGGCTAAACCGCACCATAAAAGGATGGGACTTCCAATGGAGTGTTATAAACTTATAATGTACGGTCAGCAACAAATCATCAAAAAGTATTGCTAACTTGAATCCCGTTCTTCATAGGCGTGGTTTGTGTCTATCCTTTTATTTCGAGAAGATTTTTTTTATTATTAAATAGTCAAGTTGCCTTACAAACCTTAAATTATCACATAATAAAATTATGTTTTAACGATTTTAAGCGCGGAAATTACTTTGAATAATAAATTTAAATAAAAACATCGGAATAATCAAAATCAAATGAATTACCGCGCTGAAAACCGTTAAAACATGTTTTATTATGTATACATAAATTATCACATAATTTTCTATAATCGACTTATTTAAGAGAAAGTCACTCGACAATATACTTTGGTGAAACTACTTTTATAATGGAATATATTAGTCTGTGCCAAACTTGGGCGCGTTCCGTCAGTGGCTCACAACGCCCAAAATACTCAGTCAGCCGTTCCACATGGCGACCGCGGTCGTGGCGAAAACGTCACTAATGAAGTCGTGATTTTCCCTCATGCAGCGCTCACGCCGACCTATGTCGCGAAGTGGGTCGAATCTATTCCACCTGAGTTTACGATTGTGTCGCCGGCAAGCAAGTGGTACGGGAAAATCGCGTTCGTTGTGAGTCTCTTGTGGAACGTACCCTTAACGGTCTCATAGATTATCTGCGGAAGGCTGCGCAGTAACTATTTTAGAAATTACGCATCCATCTTTGCTAGCAATGAGATATAAAGTCTGACTCGGACTATAAAAGATTTGTAAACTCGTTAAGATGTTATAAACTACAATTAGGATGTATGTTGACTTTCTATAAAGTTTTCTACGAGGTTTAGTACATAACCTTTGAAATGGCCAATTTTAATATCGTTATGTACTGATTTGTTTTTAAAAGACATGTTAAAATATTATTCATCGTATAAAGCATTAACTGTCCTTTTTATATCAAATCTTATTTTTTATTGTATACTAGTTTTCCCGCGGATACGCCGCGTGTCAAAGTCCAGTCGATAGCTTTACTTTACTTACAAAAAAACTTAATTCGGTTTTTTACATATAATAATAACAAAGAAATCAAGTCCATATAGTCTATACAACTGTCCAGCAAACCATAGAGACGAGTCGAAGCCAGTCATTTGAAATAATACCACAAATAACATGTTGTTTATGAGAATTTGTTAGTGAATTGAGAAAAACGCGATTGCAACGCCATCTACTTTGCTAATCCGTCTATTCTATGAAAACAAAATTTATCGGGATAAAAAGTATCCCAAGTTACGCCCCGGGATATGAGCTTGTTTCGTGTCGAAAAAATTCACGTAATACTCTAACAGACAGACGAAAGTACGAAAAAAATATTTTCGGAATATGCTGGTCCGAATTAGCCCCCATGGTTTTTTTTCCTTTTTTAAACGCATCGTACGAGCTCAATAGATAGATAGATAAAACACTTATAATATCCAAAGACTGTTTTTTGACTATATAGGTTCCACTCTTAAATAGGAATGTATGAACAATTAATTGGTCATTTTAAAGGTTTTAATGATTAAATAAGAAACAGTGCCTTTAGCTACTTTTGCGCACAAGGTGTTAAGGCTGCTTTTGGATGAATTTTATGATGGAGTTAAAGTAGAATTATATATTAAATCATTTATACTATATACATGAAATAAGTTAGTGTTATAAATCATTTACACTGTTTAATTTCATTAAAATAGGTTTGAAGCTGTTATTTTTTATCACTATATAAATTAATTACAACAGATGACCTGTGTGGTTGAACGAGTGAAGCGTATACCCGCCTAGCTCTGTGGAACACAGGTCTCGGAATTTCCGTTATTTACTATGGTCTGGGTGTCGTGAGTTCGGGCCCAGAGTTGGCCGGCCTGTGCTTACGGACCGTTCATTTGCCTTACCGTCGGTTGAATTTTGACATTATCTATCAATTTTTAACCGATAGTAACGAAAATGCAAGCAAAGGCACTCCGCCATTTTCAAATTCAACTGCTCTTGCAAAGTTGCGTATTGTATTCCGTTGTACTCGCCAGTAACTGAAATGCTAACTTTTTGAAATAATTTTTAAATATGGCGACATCCTCTCAAACGTGTCAATTTTATGTTGTCTTACTTTTACAATTATAATAAACAATGAAGCAATCATAATTTTCTCTTGTTTTTCTTACTTTTTGTTTATATATATTCATTAAGTCCAGTTAAATTTTATGATTTTTTTAAAACTTTATAGTATACTAGGTATATTGGTAAGAAAACTGTATCAATTGTTGAGGGCTTCCTATTTGTTATGAAATAAAACGAATCGTTTAAAAATTGGTTAAAAATGTTTATTCGGTAGTTATTACATTCCTGTTTGCATTTTTCTCTTTCATTTATAAACCATGTTTTGTTCACGGTTTCGTGTTTTATTACAATAAAAAGTTTAAGTATAAAAATGTGTTTTATTCCAGAAATTAATTTAACTTTGAACAGGGCATATAAATTATTAAATCTTATTGAAATTTCTTATGTGCAATATTGGAATAATTTCTTTTTATGTAAGCAAATATATTTGTAATTACAATGCGTAAGTACGGTAAAGAACATTTTGAATATTTCTTAGGATTACTAGAATAAACTTATTGTTTGGTTTTAGCCAAATAACAAGTTTCTTCTAATAGTTCTAGGCGTCGAAGTTTTATTTTCAATATTAAGTGTTTTGGGAATCTAATTCCGAGCTATTTGGCTTCTCGTGAAAAATAATCTTCAGTAGTGTAGTAAATTCACTCAAAAATTAAGAAACACCCTTCTTAATTTTTCAGTGAATTTTCTACAACTTTTAAAAAACATATCCCAAAAGATTAATGATTATTGAAAAAAAAATGTATGTACATTGTAAACTCCATGTAACGTCACTCGATTTAACGACATGTCTTCCATACAATGATACACTCGATATAGCATTACACCCACTCTCAATAACGATAACAATTAAGTAATAAAAAGTACCTTTTAAGTTGCCAAAATTAGTAAAAGCTGCGCAGCTGTGTACGTTGTTTTATCAAATTTCTAAGAAATTCCGAAATACTGAGATTTTTTAGTACTTACTTTATCACCAAGATTAATATCGCAAGATATGAATAAAAAATGCAACAAAATTACTGGTGCGGCAAAAGACGTCAGACAAAAATAACAAACTTCTCTCCATTTAACGACAATTCTCTGTAACGCCATAAATGCACAGTCATTTCAGGGTCGTTATATAGAGTTTACACTGTATTACGAAACCTCCCTCTCTGTCAGCAGACGTTTATGAACCAATGTTGCCAAGTTAAAAAATTATTACTACCAATATGAACATAACCAATTGATTATATTGTGGACATAATCCCAACATCGTGCATAAGAAATATTTACGAAACAATACATTAAAACAAATCTATACATCAGTTAATAACAAAATATAAAACTTAAAATAATGACTAGATTGCCTCATTTTGATCGTATTTACACATTTCGATATATAAACATAACTGCAGTTAGAGGTGTCATTTGACTAGTTTTGTTAGTAAAGGTATTTGTTGTATGAGTTGGACTAAATTTAATAAATAATGATATTTTAAAATGAGCGTCATACATTTTGTGCCTCATTAAGAAATAGTCTTCTCATAAAGCTGATATTGGATTGTTAATTTTAATATCATAGATTTTTTTAGTTCTGCGCTTTTCAACCAAATCGATTCAATTTGATTGAACCACGTAATATTAGCGTTAGACTGTTAATTTCTGTTTTTCGGATTTAGATGAAACAACCAAATCGATTCAATTTTGTAGAACTATGGCTTTATATCAATATTACGGAAACAACTATAATTTTCAAGGAGTAGTATAATAAAAGCAAAATCGCTTCAATCGTAAATTTTGCTTTTTTTAATTTACAAATATAATTAATATCGATTAAAAATAGTATCTTCAATGTATTATATATATATATATATATATATATATATATATATATATATATTTGAAAATTTTGAATGTTCCATTAATCCAACTCTAATATATAGGTCTATTTCAATAAATTAATATGCAAAAACAATATTTCCCTGTATGATTAAACTATTGTATGGGAACAGAAAAACACTTTTTTAATAATATTGTACAACAAAGCAAAGTCACATCATCTCTGGACGGACAGAAACAATCTCATGGTAAACTCACACTGTTACTATTTATTAAATGCATTATTAATTAGCTACTTTTGATTAGCCTACTATAATCATCCAAGAAACATCTTCAAGACACATTATACCTTCCATTTTGTATGTAAAGGAGACGGGGGCTTTTGGGCCAAAGAAATGTAACAAGTTGAGATATGGCTTAAAAAAAGCGTTATATTTTTCTATTATAAAATGGAAAACATAAATCCTAAATACCACCTGGAAGATGAGAAATCTTAAGAATAACTATTCAGTTATCGCTTACCATAGTCGATTTATGTGAATGGATTTTAACAATTAATAAGATTATATATATGTATACTAGCTGTACCTGGAAGACGATGTCCTGCCCTTAAAAAAAATCTAGAACCCGATTGCAGCGCCATCGACCGGGACCAATTGTTAATTTAAATCATTCTCTGAATCCACTTGAACAAACACAAAAATTTCATCAAAATTTGTCCCACCGTATAGGAGTTCAGCGGCGCCATCTAACGGGTCAAATCATGAATCTAGACTATCCCGGGACCTACTTGAACACACACAAAGAATAATTTTACCTAAATCCTCGAAAACATATATATATATATATATATATATATATATATATATATATATATATATATATATATATATATAATTAATACATATATATATATATATATATATATATTTATTATATAATTAATTCATTCAAAATAATTAAACCCATTCCAATTAAAAAAATCTATCTATGTATAAAAATAAATTTTAAAATCACTCATCTTTTTACAATCTGTGCCAAGAATGTATAAAAGCGTATCCGTGTCCTTTCAAATTTGAACTATACAAAATATTTTAGTTATATATAGAGCCTGTTATAGAAGAACGTAGATATGTAAGATATATCTATAAAATTTTACACAAGAGCTGCTTTACAATTTTTTTTTAATATTACTCAAATCTGATTTTTGATATTCATAATTTCGCCATTAACAGATATGGACCTAAGGATTGTTGCATTATATGTAAGGATATAAAATTGAAATACCTAAATTATGTCACTTGTTTTTCTATAATCACTAAATTTGGTGAATTCAATCTTACGTATGTTCGAAGCGAAAGATGTACTACCAAGATCTTGGCAAGTTGATATGTCTCTATATGTACTTATATATTTAAAACACGTTTAAAAAAGGTGGTTTTATTGGACAGTTGTTTTAAATATATTTTGGTATACACTTGTTCCAATTCTTAGATGATTATAGTTCTTTGAAACTTATTGTAAATTTAATACTCTCTGAAAATTTTGGGATTTTCATGAAGCAGTCCTATTCGTAGTTCAAATTTAATAATATTAATCAACACTTGTACTTAAACTCCTAACAAAACATCAACAACAGTCATCGTAGCTTGCAGCTTGATTAATTCAACAAACCTCACTATAGCGTATCAATTAAATGCGTTGATCCATTCTCTTCCCTTTTAGAACCGTTAGTTCACACAACCAATCTTGCTTATAAGCACTTTACACATACGATTTAAGTCCAAGTTTATGGCTTCAGCCCCATTCTCCCGCCGCCGTCCCGTCACTCGGCGCTGCCTGTTCATTACTTTCTTGGCTATTTCTCTCGTCCAGTTCGCCTGGTAAATAGTCTTTCCAACTTCTAAATAAATATCTAGTGAATTTCCTCAGCTGCCTAAACTTGCAATACGTCGCGCCTTCCGCTGATTGCAGCTGCTGCGTCTGTATCAGAAACCCCTTCTCTTTAAACGTCTGCTCCAATTTCTCCCTCTGCAAACTTTTCCGTGACTTCCGTTTCTTCTTGCTCAACTCCTCTTTACTTAAGGAAGTTCCTTCTTTCGGTGATGACGCCTCTCCGACAGCTGCCTGACTTTTGCCCTGGTTTGAATCTCTCTGTAAATACTCATAGCCCTTATTCCCTTTATTTCCAGTCCCACTGTAATACCTAAAATTGCCGCCGGAGTCTACTGATAACATCTTCTTTTCTTGCAGGGAAGGTTTCGATCCTCCTGTAAACTTGAATTTGCAAATACTGACTTCTGTGGTCGGTGTCGTTGTGTTACTTTTCGCTGGCACAGGAGGGATAAATATCGCTGATCGCTTGCGTTTCACAGTCCCTTTGACGGGATTCGGCGATGCCCGTTTCATCTTCTGCTCTGGATTTTTAGCTTCTTCTACCTGTTTGATTATTTTGGGATCTAGCAATTCCGAAATCTGTTTAAGCACTAGCTTATTCTTGCTTTCTTCTAGGGAAGTGTCTGAAACTTCGCTTACGCTGTTTGGAGTAGACGGATCTCTGTTTTCGTCAAACGGTAGCTGTCCCGCAGCCGCTAGCCTTTGGTAATACAGGAGTTGTGTCTGTAATGCTAACGGATGCATATAAATCCCAGCATTCGGCCAGTAAACGTAGCCTGGAAATTTTCCCTCTCCGTCAGGGCTGGATGTTGACTGCACTGGTTCCGACAATGCCGGCGACACATTTGTTCTTTGCCGAGATAAATCTGGTGAACTGCTGGCAGTCTGACACATAACATTCGTATTTCTCTGTATAACAGAAATAGCATTTGATTGTTCAGGTTTCTCTAATTCTTCTATTTCAGTCTTAACTTCAGGTAACGATGTGTAAATGTTACCGAATTTCTTTTGGATTTGTATTTTTAAGTCGTGTAAATCTCTGATACACAGATTTAAAGGTTCATCATCGCTGTGTAATGGGCCGGCTATCGTTATCGGTGCCTCGGGCATCGGTTCATCGGGATTGTTGTATCTCGGCGGAGACAAACATTCTAATCTCTTCTTATTTTCTTGCGACAACTTCCTTTCTAATAGACTAGATATAATTTTATTCTGTAAGTTTGTTTTGGGACTACTCATCGAGTTGTCATTTCTGAATGGGGGGCACATTGACAAGTTTAACCTGTCCTGCGGAGGCGGCGGTTGGCCAGGTACCACTGTGCCGTAGTTCTCGTATATAAGATGGCAAATGTCTGCCTTCTTAGGCTTCCGCCCCCTTCTAGGTTTTGAGTTATTCAGCGTCATCTCCCCCATGTACGGAAGATCGTCATAAGTGACGATTTTGCTGGGAGCGATCGCAGGGTTCTTCTTCTTCTTCTCATCAGCCTTGCATGGTGGTTTCGACGCCATGTTCAGCACTGAAACATTAGGAACTGTCAATGTGCCCGTCTCATTTTGTATCCCCGCTAGCCTTTGTGCCCAAATTTTAAAAGATTCATTAGATACGTTATTTGGGTCACTGGGCTCTGTTTTAGGTTTCTCTGGTTTTTGCTTCTGCTGCCTAGCATTGGCTTTTTGTAAGCTCTGTTCGTAGTGATCCAAATACTCCTGAGGCAACGCCTGATGGTGAAATTTCAGTTTCCACCTATTCTTCTGACGGTTCCTGTGTTTTGGCTTCGGTTGTTCTTGTTTCTCGAGACGTTCTTTGCTGGCAGACAGCAACTGCTGACGCAACAACTCCTTGTTTTCTGACCTGCAATAACAAATCTGGGTTTTAAACTAAATTAATTTATGTCGAAGTAAGTCGTAAAACAACTGCGGCGTGACTTCTAATTACTTATACAACTCTTAATTACGTATGTTAAAATTTTATATTATATAATTTAATTAACTTCCGTAATCATAATTATGATCATGTGAACTGTATGATGATGGCGTGCAGTTTAAAAAAAACACTGTCACATTCTATTGCACGAGTCTATCTAAACGAATTTTAGCGTGTGTAAATTATCAGGCAAATAGGCAAACGGCCCACCTACCAAGGGAAGTGGTTACCGTCGTCTATAGACGTGCATCAACAGTCACTATACCAACACCATCTTTTGGAATGGGATATGGAGGTGAGATAGGAGGGATGTAAAAGAGGGCATGAGATAAGAGAGATGGTATAGACGCAATGGGAAAGACAGCTACCGGAATCCTCCTACATACGAAACATGGCTAACCATTTTACAGCGATATTCTGTGAGAGCGTGGTACTACACTAATCGAGCGGCCCAGTGGGTTGATCAAGATACTAATCCCATCATAGGTCTACCATGTCGATATTGCAAGTTCAATTTGAAACAGTCTTGGTAAGACACGTGTTACTGAGGAAAGCTATTGGTGCAGGAACGGAGAAAGAATACAAGTTCCTGCGGTCCGGCTTGTCGTAAGAGACGACAAAACAACCCACAGGGCATTTGCCCGTCTGGATGGCTACCGTCCCTGGTCTAGAGCATTCCGCCATAGCAACCTTGAGTTGTGTTCCGGCAGGTCACATCAATGGTCAGGTTCCAGCCCCATCTACGAGTCCGGCAACACATTGGTAGTACCTTTAGTGTTGCAAATATTTATAGGCGAGCGATAGTAACCACTTTCCATCACAGTTGGGCCGTCAGCCTGTCTGCTGTACTCCAGAAATTAAAAAAAGCTAGGCTAGTTAGCTAGCTAGCTTTATTTTACACTACTGTTTTATTTTCTGTACTTAAGTTTGAATAGATGAGTAAGATATTAGCCATGAGTCCAACAAGACAATTCTTTCACCCGGAAACTATACAAGAATGATGAATTTTATTAGCAATAAACATTTACTGGAATAGTGAAGGCCTGTTATTTCGGGAAATGTAGTATGTTATTCACAGTAACATTGGTGACTTATTGCGGAATTCAATAAATAAAGACCATATATGGCGCATAGTCGTGGTTCTTTACATATACAATGTAATCTGGTCGTGGTAGCGTAATGGCTAGCGCACGCGTCCCAAACTCAAAGGGCGCGGGTTTGAATCCTGGCCGGTACCCATGCACGACTTAGGCAGTTTCCAGACCTATTGTGCATATCGTTACAATTATCACATGCTAACATCGTGATGAAACCTGCACATCGAGATAACCAATGTGTCAAAAACCGCCTTGGACAAGCGTGGTGGGTATACTTTCCGTTTCCCAATAATATGAGGCCCGAGCCCAGCAGTGGGATATATTTAAAGTTAAGTCCAACTGTCATTTTTTCATCGCTTGTTATTTCTAAAAGCAAATTTAAAATCTAATATGGTTTGTATGTAGATACATTACATCTTTTTTGACTTAGACAAGCTTAGAAATGTTTTTTTTTTAATTGTAGTATAGGTTCATGTTTAACCATAATCTCTTCTCCTATTAGGCGAAGATATGGTCTAAGATGGGTCACGCTTATCTAGAATGTACCTATTCACACGGGACTCGGAGATGCCCTGGTTGTAGGCAGGTGTCACGAAAACCAAACTCCAGCGAGGAGTTCCACTCTTTTGCGGTGCGCATACGTTCGTATGGGTGGTATGTCCACGCTCCCGGCCGTGGTACGAACCATGGTCGGGAGCCGCACCGGATGGGACGCCGTCTCCTCCTTCTGCGAGCAAGACATGTTTGCGAAGGAGGAGGCGGAGCGGGAGCGTGAGCGTACGTCCTTACTCCGCTCCCGCCAAAGGAGGACGCGCCGACGCCGAAGGGCGGACTTCGACCTTCAGCCACCGTAAGCGGGCGGCGCAGGTGGGGCCCCTTGGGGTATAGGGGTTCTCACTCACCCGCACATGCCGTCGAGATGAGAGCGCGAGTGTTCCGCGCGCGCTTATCTCTCTCCTCCAGTGGGGCGCGTTACAAACCGCCCCACGCGGAGACGGGACGCCCAAATACCCGTAGCCCTGGCATAAGGCGCAGGACGGAACACCCAGGGGTTTTAGTGAGTATCCCTAAATGGGGAGTGGCAATAGCGTGGCACCAGTTCTGACTGGGCACGCTAGTGCCACCTCCGATCTGGCGAATCCCACAATCACACGGGCTGCGAACATCCCCCCAGGCTTCTGTGCCTGTCACGGCTTAATCCTCGAACAGATTTCCCCTGGCCGAAAAAAAACGTGATATGTCCACCATACACCGGTGACGTATGCTAGTGCATTTGGTTGTCTGGTAGTAGAAGGGAGACGGCGGGATCGGCATGAAAAGCTCCAATGCACACTCTCCAAAGTATGTCTAATGTGTTATAGAATACCCCTTCGTCCACTCATATCTTCAATTATATGTTTTTAAACTAATTTTCAGTAAGTAAAAACGCAATATTCACCTGTGTGTCGTCTGGGGCTGAGCGGCGGGCTGCGGCGCGGGACATACGTCTGCGCACGCGACGCGGCGCATCACTTCTGCAACAATGCAACAAAACATTACCCAACTCGCCCTCTTACATAACAATATACGGTCTTGAATTATGGTATACTTCTAAGGCTACGTTCCAGAAGGGACACAACGACCACGTTCAAGACCGCGGTTTTTCCCGTTCCAATTGCTTACGGACGTACAATCATAAACTCTAGTGGAACGGTTTATGGAGCGTTGATGTCATAAAGGACGAAATACACAAATGTCATTGGTTGGTTTGAAATCCGCGCCTTTTTCAATGTCAAGAGATAGAGAGAATTAATGCGGGTCATCGTCCACTTCGACCCACCTCTTGACATAGGTCGTTGTGATCGAAAATGATGACAATATTAGTGACGTCTTCGCCGCGACCATAACGACTGCGGTCGCCTTGTGGAACGGCAGACGGAGCATTTTGGGCGTTGTGAGATACTAAAGGAACGCGACCTAAGAGAAATCAATTTAAAGATAGAAAAGGTAAAATTCTTTCCACTATGTGGTAGAGCTACGCCTTGATTAAAGTGCATATGGCTGGCTCGGTTGGCGTGATACCCCGCTCTCACATAATATCGGCATCAAATAATTAGCCTTGAGCTAAGTTTCGTGTCCACCTCCCCTTATTCATATTTTCCTATTCCATCCCCTATCCTATTTCTTGTATCCGATCCTAAAGGCTGGCAATGCGTTGTCTTAAATCGTAATTTTTTTAATGTTTTCTTTTTGAACCGATTTTGATGATTGTTTTTGTGTTGGATGCAGTGTAGCTTCAAAATAGTCACATATAAATTTTATTGCTATTTGACTTTGGGTTCTAATAGCATCATAATCAGTAACATAATCAATAATATAATCATAATATGTATATGTAGTCAAATGGCTTGTAACCAAAACTACAAAAAAAAATTGTATGCCTGTCGAAGGCGAAACATGTAACTTTTATCACTTAGCATAACATCTGCAAAAATATCCATGTTTTGAACAAATACATTACTTTGTCTTTGACTTCCGAAGATATAGCAGAAAAATCATTAAAAACGGACAGAAAATGTGAAACTTTGTACGGTTTTTTGGTCATAACTTTTTTGTTCCTGAACCGATTTCGATCACTATTTTTGCGTCGGAATCAGTACAGTTTCTAATTATTTAGTTTATAATAAATTTAGTTTTTCTTGGATGCCATACGTAACTTAAAAGTGAAAACAAACATTTTCTACCAAAAAATAAACGTTTTATATAACGTATTGAAGTCGGTGCCAATAAAACAAAATATAGTAGTTTTATGTTTTACGTCTCACCGACTTCAAGATGTAGTTAAATATTTATTACATGCTTTTTGGTTAATTTTAAAGTCGGTTTCTTTTTTGCTAGATTTTTTTTAATCTTCTCTAGCTTCTAACTAATCGTCAAACAAACATTCATCAGAATCGATTATAAATAATCCAAGTCCACAAGGAAGGCCAAAAGATTAATTCCTAACTTAGCAGTAAATATTCAAAGAGCTTGCATAACAAGATAGTGGTGAAGAATGAAACCCGAGCGCGATGCCGCTGCTCGAAATACCCATTAACCACGAATGGGCTGCGCCTGCGCACAACGACGTTACACGGCACTCATTTCGCAACGCGCACCATCCAATTATATTACACCAGGACTATCCAGACCCCGTACTTCGGAGAGAGAGATATTTACCAGATTTCTTAACTCTTGCTATCTATTCTTTTACCTTAATGTAGATAGAAAAATGACATCTTTACATTGAATACTTAATATAAAACAAAATCGCATTCCACGTGTATTTGTCTGTCTGTATATCCGCTAACGCCTCGTAAACCACGCAACGAATTTTGAAGCGGTTTTCACTATCTGTTTGGTAATATTTCACTGAATTTCACTGAAAGAAAAGCCTGAGATAGACAAATCATTATGATTTTTTATAGACGTGTTGCTCATGCGGTTCTTGCCGCTTCTTCTTCTTTAAACAGCGAAACATGTTGCGAAGCGGATGTACATAGAATAGGAAGTAGACTTAAATGTTAACTTATATGTATGACTTTCAAAAAGTGTCCAGTGGAACTTATTTTTATGTACCTATATATTAAAAAATATTTTTAATAGAAACTTTTGAATTTGAAGGTTTATGTATATATTAAAAAACCTAATTAAGTTTTTATGTAAGTAAAACAGAACTACTTCCCATGACTCTTTCATCGACAGACTGCGCGTTTTATGTTATTACGATCTGCTGCCTTACGGTTTAGGCTTGTTGTCTGTGGTTGTGTTCGTGAGAACTGTGAATTATGTGTGTCTACTTCTAATAAAGTTTTTGATAACTCCAACCTTGTTTTTATGATCTTTAATGTGTCGAATATTCTAATAAACAATTATGAGATTTGTCCGGAATAACAAATATTACTTTTAAACCAAACTCCACTTACTAGTTACACAAAATGTCCCTGTAATTGAAGTAGGTATACTATTTTAAAAGATAACCCATGACATAATAACACTTATTCACCTATCTTAAATATTATGTATATAATTGCACATCATTTGTACAGTTGAAGTGTTACTTTAGTCATCGTATTATTAGTCGTTACTTCACCTTGTACCACTCCATTGCACAATTTATTTTGTTTAGAATTTAGTTTTAAAGGGTTTCAAATAAATAAGAAATACTTGTAAAAGCATTAGTTTTAGAAGTAAGGAAAACAACCTTTTTAAAGTCCTACAACATATGTATAGGTTAAATTTTACATTATGGTAGAAACAATTCGCTTACAATGCTTACATCCGCTATATAAGACTTTTCCAACAAACAATGTAAATTTAAAAATATATAACATCACAGTGCCTTTGGTAGATTATAGTATTTAAATCAAATGCGTGTTTTTTTTTCAAAATCAGCCTATTTGATTCCTGACTAGGGTAAATGATTTTTCACCTAATGATAAAATATGAAAATGAAAATATTTATTTCTTAAGAAACACATGCACAATTCAGTTGCTGGATTCTTCTTTTGAGCAAAATTTAAAAATAATCAGTAATAAATTGGCAGTTATGCTGATATTAGAAGAATCAACAAAATTGATATAATTTGGTTGATTCGTCTAATATCACCAAAAGAAAGGAAGTGTTGTGGTCGTTGAAGAGAGGTATTGGCATTTTTAAATAGAAATATCCTGCTTTTGTGGTAAACGTTGAAGAACAATGGTATTGGCATTTTTCGACAAAACAAACAACAAAAATAAAAATATCCTTCAAAATGCTATTTTGTGTTTTATTTGGGAATATAGAAAACAATATTAAAAGAAAACACAAACAATTGATATTATATGGATCATTTTGGTTGATTCATCTAAATTTTTTATCCGTGCAGGAACGGAGAAAGAATACAATTTCCTGCGTTGGGGCGGCCTGTCGTAAGAGGCGACAAAACAACCCACAGCCAGGTGAAAGGGTTTTGCCCACCTGGATGGCTACCACCCCTGGTCTAGAGTATGCCGCCATAGCAACCTTGAGTTGTGTTCCGACGTTAGTGGCTAGTTCCAATCACCGTTTAGAGAGCGGCAACACATTGGTAACACATTTGGTGTTCCGAATGCCCATAGGCGATGATAGCTACTTTCCATCAGGGAGTCTGCCTGTATGATGAACTCTTGCAATAAAAAATTGAAAGACACAATCGATCCATCTTTGGTTCCTTTTCAATGTAATGAAATATACGAAATCGAAATGGAGCATTAGAGCGTTTCATAATACGTCTGATTTAATTTAAAAAAATGTCTTAAATAATAAGGCGTTGTTTGAAATTTAAAAAAGCATAATGAATCAACATTATTAGTAAGTATAGTAATTTGTAGCGTAATACAGGTTTGTTTATTTTCCTTATTCGTACGAAGAAACTTATTGTTACCTACATACTTGTTTAGTTTTCGTACTTGTCCCTTTGTAACTTTAAAGCAATTAGATCATACTAATAGGGCCAACGAAACTTCGTTTACATAGGCATGACCACGTGTTTGATAGTGAATTGCAACGGGGGCACAAAACACAGACCGCAACGCCTTGTTTTTGACTATTTTCGTCTATCCCACGGAAATGAGGTCATTTATCGGGATAAAACGTATCCTAAGTCTTGACCCGAGATGTGAGCTAGCTATTTGTCAAATTTCAATTAAACCCGTTTAATAGTTTTCATATGATACTCTAACAGACAGACAATTTTCTAAAAGTTTCATTTTCAAAATCTGTTGGTTCGAATTAGCCTTGATATTTTTCAAAATTTTCCAATTTTTCATGTAACAAACACGTCTAGATAGTACCTAGGTTCGGCGGCGGAATCAGTTGAAGCACCCAAGCGGCGCAAATATGCAACTTTTAGTGAAGTTATATGTTTGTGCCTTTTGCTGTTGTAGCGCTTGCACTTGAACCGAGGGTAACTGAGGCCATAAGCTTCTAAATTTATCAAAACCACTGATTGACTCTTCAGGAGATCAGAGGGCTGGTGCTTAAATCGGACAACGGATAAGTATGGCCATCCAGCGAGGAAATGGAGCCAACCTTCTGGGCTACTCATAGAAGACAGTAACCTAGGCTCAGTATTCTACCTATAGCCTTAACGGACTATGCGTAGAATACTATATAGTAACTAAGTTAAGTTTTCTTTTATTGTATTTAATTCATAAAATCATTGAATTTTTTTAAATAGTATTATAAAAATTCCATCCTTCTGGAGATTATAATATAGTTGACTTTATCAATTTAAATGCAAATATTGAAGTTGATAAAGAGATTTTCTATAATATTCCTCATGCTGTTCCAGTGAGCAAAGTAACAAGTTGTGTTGTTAGAGTTGCCCGATTTTTGACCGGACAATCCGCATTTGTTTGTTTGTCCGGTTTTAAAGCAAATTCGTTAATTATCTGGCGAACTCTCGCATCTCGCCGTAAATACTATAAAAAGTGAATTGTGCGTTTCCTTTAATATAACCTCTAGTTGCAGTGAATTCAAAGATGCCATCTCAAATAATAAAATTTTATTAAAACCTATGGCATCGGGTAATATATATATGAAAAAGTAGCTTGTAGTAGTGGGTAATAAATATAAGAAAATGTAGAATGGCTTTTGCTATAATTTAGCATTCGATGCAAATTTAGTAACTAAAAAGTTTTCAGTAAATTTACAGGTTAATTTAAAAAGTTAAAAAGATCGGTTTTTTTTCGAAATCATCTGGCAACCCTGCATGTTGTGTCATCAAACAAAGTAACATATTACCCCAAGATGAGGTATTTGTCAGCAATTAAATTTAAGATTATCATCTATTTGTCAGTCGATTAGTCATAAATCAGTTATAGAACTTAAATCGTCCAACCGTATTTGGCTGTTTGTTCATATAGATTCGGTGACACAATTCTTTAGTGTTACGCAGTCTAACATTGCTTCCGTTTTATTAAATAATGTTAAAATACTTGTACTAGCTAGACTGCTTACGTTGCCATGACGTTGTGTTAGTTGGAGAACTGTAACGACGCCACCAAAAAAAATGTGACTGCACTGCAATCTATTCAGCTGTATTCTCTCTCTCTCGCTCTCTTTCACTCACTCACTCACTCACTGTAACAATATCATTTATATGTTCGACCAAAATTAGCTCGGGAACCAGGACTGTAATCGAAATCGATTCAGTTGTACTCAATGTTTAAAACTAGCTCAAGTGACAAACCCGATTCTAAAACATAACCAGAGCAGATAAGACGCATTAGAATCACATTGTGTGTCTTCGAAAACGTTCTTAATTTGGACGGATTATGATATATAATTATGTTCTATAATACAGAGCAAGTGTGTCGGTTACCTTGGTTCCCTTGTAAACATCGTCATTTCTAATTCTGTCCATAAGAGAAATAGCTCGTTCCATAATCCGCTGAATCAAAATACCTATCATCCATTTTATACTAGATTAAAGTATCTACAACAAATCCTATGGTCCTGCTCCATCTGGGACAATGTTAGTGTGGCGAAATTCGTCTTCTTAAGTGTTACAAATAACGCCGTCAATGATTACATCTGCGTGACACACTCACCAATGTTATCCCAGATGGAGCAGGGACGTTAGGATAATGTTAATCTAGCATCGGCCTGTCATAATCTAGAAATTGGACTTTTTACAATAAACAAGGTATGACATTAAAAAACCGCGTAAAGTCCACTTCCGAAGATATATTCATGCTGGTTATAACGGAATCGAATGCATCGCATCATTCGAAATGCATCGCCAGTTTTCTTGAGCAATATACACAGCAATGATGTAATTACGCGGTAATGTAATATGAACTGAAATGTAATAAAATTCGTAAACGTTACGCAGTTGTATTACGTTTGGAATCAAGCCAAGTGTTCACGTCACGGTAATGCATGTTACCGAAATTTAGGCTAATGGGTACGTAACATTCTACAAAGGAGTCTTGGATTTCAGAAGTCGAGTCGTTCTGAGCTGACTAATCAGCTACAGGAAAATCCTCTGGATGAATGTAATCAATTTTGTATAACACACACAGTGGCAAATGTAGGCAAACTTGGGGCATTCTTCTTTAAGTCTTATTAATATATATCTAAATGTTATTATGTCCTCACGGATAATTCATAATATTGTTACGAGCTACAGGACTCAAATTGAATGAAAATGCCGTTGGAACTACTATAGAATTTATTTGAACTGTACAAACACGTATAAAACAAATAACACTGGATGCAACCAGTTCACACTGCACTATTCAATACAATTCGAACACACAAAGTCCGTCGTTTATATCGCTAATCGAGAGTACTAGAAAACGTCTTACTCGCTTCGTAGTCGTCGCTTGACTGTCCTTGCCCTCCATTCGGGCCTCGACTTATACTAACTACACAGTACAAAGAAATTAGAGGCGCACACAAGGTTTCTAAGAAATTTAATTTGCACACATGCGAACGTCCACAAAGTCGAATACAATAGGGATTATAGTTCGACGCTAATGACGGTTATAAAACAAGTAAAAAGACAATAGCATGTTTTTCTTAACTACAAATTCAAAAGTCAAAGGATTCCTTAATCCGGCTGAAGGACAATAAGCTGCGCTTACAATAGGCTGTGCGGCTTATCTTTGACGGCATGTAACAATATGTTTCAGCTCTTGGATAAATTTTTCACAGGAACTAGATGGTGCAATTAGGAACATATTGCCCATATGATATAGTCGATAGAGGCGAAAAAATTTGAATAACCTACTTGCGGCAAATATGTATATCCGCCACTGAACCCATACAATGATTATTGCAATAAATTATACTATTTAATGATGCTTAAATGTCTTGTTCTACTTATGAAATATCTAAAGTTAGATATTAAAGTAAAACATATTTTAAATTAAAAACCTAAACTTATAATCTAACTAAATATTTGTTCAAAAATTTATTTCATTAGAAGAAAACATGTTATAAGGTACTCACGAAGGTATTGCAAGAGCTCATATATTCCTTTGGTACAATTTTGAATTTAAAGATTTGACCTACAATACAAAAGGGGTAGATGATTAGTTACCAATAGCATAGAATGACTGTGTCACATTAAGCAAATCCGCAGCTTTAAAGTCAGGCGAAGAAGACTCGATGAGAGGCGTGACGAAATAATGGCCAGCCTATTTGTTTACCATAGTCTGTAGGTAGTACAAATATAACCGCATGATAACCGTGCAGGAACGGAGAAAGAATACAATTTCCTGCGTTGGGGCGGCCTGTCGTAAGAGGCGACTAAACAACCCACAGCCAGGTGGTAGGGCATGTGCCCGACTGGATGGCTACCACCCCTGGTCTAAAGTATGTCGCCATAACAACCTTGAGTTGAGTTCCGGCATTAATGACCAGGTTCCAGTCTCCCTTCAGAGAGCAGCAGCGCATTTGTAGCACCTTTGGTGTTGCAAATGTCCATAGGCGATGTTAACCGCTTTCCATCAAGTGGGCCTTCTGCCTGTCTGCTGAACTCCTGACATTAAAAAAAAACCACCAGATTTACAACCTTCAAAGTTAGATTACACATTCGTAGCTAAATAAGCCTTTTGGGAGCATACAAGCAATTCTGAAATCTAAATTCCTAGTAGTTAGCGATACCTAATCGAAATCTCTTCAGATATTATGCGTTGCATGTAGTTTTTGACCACTGGTCAAACTAATGACTATGATACACGTTTCTCGGGAGTTTCTTGCCCCTTCTTCTGTTTTAAACAGCCATAACACGTTGCGAGGCGGTGTACATAAAATAGGAAATAGATTTTAATTTTGACTTACATGTATGTACCTTCAAAAAGTGTTCTCCGGTGGAATTTGTTATGAATAAAACCATTTGAATTTGAATTTGATATTTGAAGGATTGCATGGGAGGACCGTAGCAAGATCACCCAGAGATTCATTTGACACAATTTAAATTAAATGTAATTTACATACCTTTGGAAGATCGATCATGGACTCAAGCATCCTTACCAATACGGTTAGGAGGCTTGGGCATACGCAAAATTTCCGACACAGCACTACCTGCCTTTCTGTCCTCAGTTTATAGTACTGTGGACCTCATAGGAAAAATATTAATTCCGTCACTTAGTGACTTTGAGGTTTGAGGTCCCATACCTGACTGAGGCCAGAAATGCTTGGTCCTTGGCTTGCCCAACGCAAAATTTACCCGTGGAACCGAAGTCACAACGGGACGGGCCGCTCAGTAAGCTCGTACATGAAAACCTGTTGACTTCCTGCATTGGCGAAACTGAACGCGCCCGTCTCTTAGCTGTCTCTAAATGGGAGTCGAGTTTGTGGCTCCAGGCCTTGCCCTCGGCGAATCTAGGAACTCTCTTGGATGACACAACATTCAGGATAGCTACCTGCATTCGTCCGGGGGCAAGTGTTATAGTGCCACATCGCTGTCGGTGTGGAGATGGAGTTGATAGGTTAGGCCTCCATGGCTTGTCATGCGCGAGGAGCGCCGGCAGAACATCACGGCACGCGACACTTAATGACATTATTCGTCGGTCTCTTGTCACCGCCGGGGCACCAGCTGTTCTCGAACCAAATGAGCTGGCCGCGACGATGGCAAGAGACCACATGGAATGTCGTTGGTGCCATAGAAGATGGGACGCCCCTTAGTATGGGATGCAACTGGTGTTGAGACTTTGGCGGCTTCCCATCTCCCAGTCACAGCCGTGACAGCCGGGGCTGCTGCCGCACACCAGGAGACCCTGAAACGCCGCAAATACGTGTCCATTGGTAATGGGTACATATTTGTGGCTTTCG
This sequence comes from Dendrolimus houi, assembly GCA_039645545.1. NCBI lineage: Eukaryota > Metazoa > Arthropoda > Insecta > Lepidoptera > Lasiocampidae > Dendrolimus > Dendrolimus houi. Next base: position 426,802 of record CM077137.1, on the reverse strand, counting down.
GGGTTGAAGCCCTGGGGCCGTGGGGGCCTGGAGCTCATCACCTCTATCGAGGCCTCTCAGCACGTCTAATTGAGGTCTTGAGGTCCAAAAGGCTGGCTTGCACCTAGGACAACGTAAGCGTTGCCATCCAAAGTGGGAATGCGGCCAGCATTTTGGGAATGCTCCCCGCCGACAGCGACCAGCAGTCTATTTTTTACTTATAGATTGTTATTTTGTATGTATAGTTGTATTTATAGAATAATATAATTAAATGTGTGACACTGAACACATTTTGAAAAAGCAGGAACAATCTATATAAGTATACATATAATAAAACTGTAGAGGTCGAATTTCTGTACAATGAAAAAAATGCTAAAAACCGAGTCAGGGGGATGTAAGAAGTGAAGTAGAACTAATTTAGATTTATTTTCATTTTTTTGTTAATCTGTCTGTTTGTACCGGCTAATCTCCGAAACGACTGAACCGATTTAAATGAAATTTTGTATGGTGGTAGCTTATATCCCTGCTCAACATATAGCATACTTTTGATCCCGAAAAATTAAAATTAAAGAGTTCCCGTGGGATAGTTAAAAAACCGCACCACACGGACGAAGTCGCGGGCATCGGCTAGTATGTATAATAATATTAAAAGGAATTGGGAGGATATTTTGGGGAAGTACTAGGGAAGAATAAAAGAAGTATATAAGGACTCCACAAAACATGATTATCTCAAAATGAATCATTTCAATCACGCAAACCAATAAACGAACATGACATAAACCACAAAAAATACAGTCAAAGAGTTTATTTGTATTTTTCCACGTCATTTTGATAGTGTATTATTACGATCATTTTCCCTTTGCCTTTGAATAAATAATACTTAATTAATTGTTCGAATCATGATTTATAGGGAAAATGCTAAAGAAATAATTACTCTTCGATAACTAATAATCTTTTAACTCTACTCTAGGAAAAGCTAAAATAGTCATTATCATTATGTACAATTCTGCTGTACTATTTCAAAACTTAGCAAGTGACATTATTTTTAAATGAATGTCTTCGCGTTCCTTGTCTTGCTAGGCTTTTGCTTCCTTATTGTGTTTTTCAAAACATATGAAAACATCTCATTTCATAATTCGTTAGATTTTAAAAAGAACTGGAAAGTGATTTTATTGAAAACAAGTCGATCTGATTGGAAAAATATCTGCAAGAGCAGACATTTAAAATATTAACACGAAAAATTTCCAAATGTATAAACTTTGTTTTTTTTTTATAATGTATAGCAAACGAATTGTCTGGAAGTGGGCGCTAACAACTGCAATACAGTATTATACTACAGCAGTTGTTTGTGACACCAAATTGTTTCTGTACACTATGTTAATGGTTTCGAATAAATTCTTTAATTATTTAAGATAAAACACTAAAAAACTAAAACTAGCGGTTCCAGCAGACCTTGTCCTGCCCTGAAAAAAGAAAAATTTAGAACCTGATTCCAGCGCCATCTACCGGGTCTAATTATTAAAATTCAAATTCAAAAGTTTTTATTCAAAATAAGTTCCATTGGAGAACACTTTTTGAAGGTCATACATATAAGTTAAAACTTATTTTTTCTTCCTATTCTGTGTACACCGCTTCGCAGCGTGTTATTGCTGTTAAGAAGAAGACGCGGCAAGAAACTCCCCAGCAACACGTCTAGCTAAAAATTGTTTTTCTTTATATTTCTTATTCTATTTATGTCTCAAGTTCTCTTTTTTTTTAAATTAAGTTTTGTACAGAAGTATGTAAGTATTATGAATGTAAACCATCCCCAGACCCATTCAAACACTATTTTTTACAGCTTGGGTTACATTATTGAAGTTTTAGTAGGGATCTCTAATTTTTTATAGCAATAAATATAGTCTATATTAATCTGAGATAATGTAGCATTCTAACGGTGAAAGGATTTTTGAAAGAAAGAAAGAAAAAGATTTATTTAGAACTACAGTAAAACTCACTTAAACTATTAAAATAAAATAAAAACAATAAGTAAATGTAGTCCTAAATTGGCCTTAGCTCAGCAAAACTACCAGTTAATATAACCAGCGCTGATCTTCCGCTAGGGCCGGAAATCGGTCCAGTAGTTTTTGAGTTTATTCGATACAAACATACAAATCTTTCCTCTTTATAATATTAGTATAGGCACATCACACAAAGAAGTTTCTGAAAAAGTTGAAAGTACCAATAAAGAAACTAAGGCTAGATGGTATAAGGTTAGGGAAGACAAAAGCAAATGTGATTGAAACAAAACTTGGAGGCAGATTTGGTTTTCTATTGAATGAAACTTCTTTTCGATTTACATTTATATATATTTAGTGATTTCACAGCTTTAGATTTATATGGTTTTAGATTTTATAGAGAAACTAGCTGACCCGGCGAACTTCGTACCGCCATATTTTCTGAATCCCTAAAAGACTTTGTTTCATGACATAAAAACAAAATCACCAAAGTCGCTCCAGGTGATTAGGAGGATTCTAGAACCCGATCTCAGCGCCACCTACCGGTTCCAATTGTGAATCTAAACCATCCGGGGACCCATTCAAACACACAAAACAAATATCATCAAAATCGTTTCAGCCGTTTAGGAGTTCACTGTGAACACACGTACAGAAGAATTATATATATATAGATATTTGACGATAGACGTATGTAAGGTGAGCGACGTGTAATTTATCAAGATACTAGCTTCTGCCCGCGACTTCGTCCGCGTGGAAAGTTTTTTTAACTATCCCACGGAAACTCTTTAATTTTTCGAGATCAAAAGTATCCTATATGTTGACCAGGGATATAAGCTTCCACCATACAAAATTTCATTTAAATCGGTCCAGTCGTTTTGGAGCTTAGCCGGTACAAACAGACAGACAAACAGAGAAAATATCTAAATTAGTTCTATTTCACTTCTTAAATCCTCCTGACTCGGTTTTTAACATTTTTTTTCATCGTACAGAAATTCGACCTCTACAGTTTATTATATGTATGTATAGATTATGTAATGAGGTCTGATGGAAATGAAAGAGTTGCGTTAATCGCAAACAGGGGCGTTCTGTGAGTTAAAAAAGATCAAAAATTGATACACCAGCTATAAGGTTACCACTCTACTACGTATTACAGATTAATCCATTTTCAGATTAGTGTCTAAGATAAGTCTTAATAACAATTAATTCCGAATTTCTATACTTCAATGGCCATTCTTCTTGCCATTGGCAGAAAATTGATATTGGGTACTTGTAAGTAGTTCATGTCAAATTGTAACCAGCAGTCAAGCAGATCAATAATGTATAGAACCGGACGAAACACGTTCTTAAAGTTATAGTTATGACTAATGTCGTAAAGGATGACCTAGTCGTTTTGGCCAAAGTAAATTTTAATATCTTCCAATACATAAAGTCGTGTTTAAATCTACCATTTAAACACGACAATCCTTTAACCAATATTTCGATGAAACTTCGTAATCGGTCGTTATCTATTAGCATAATAACAAAACACTTTCTACAAAGTATTCTTTGTTTCTGGAATTAGGTAATTATAGTCATATCAATTTAGATCTCCGTTTAGAGAGCAGCAGCGCATTTGTAGCACCTTTATTTTTGCAAATGTCTATAGGCGATGGTAATTGCTTTCCATCAGGTGAGTGCCTGTCTACTGAACTCATGCAATAAAAAGAATATCAACTAAAATACTATTTAACATCTTACAAGACTCGTGTATATACGCTAATGTAGCTAAGCATTAATGGCGTTATTTTTTAAAGTTATAAACAAGACGCATTTAGCGACAGTCACTAACGCAGGTGGAACAGGGACAAAACAAATACATGTCGCCTTGGAGACAACGCGGACGAAGCTGCCCTGACACTAGTTTTATACATTGTTACGAGTTACGGGACTCGAATTAAAATGCCGTTTGGAATTACTATAGAATTTATTAGAACTATACAAACACGTATAACACAGGTACAAATATAACTGGACACAACCAGTACAAACGTAATACACGATTTAATAACACGCGCAAAGTCCGTCACTATATAGCTTATCGAAGGTACACACGTCTTGTCTCGCTGGTGACCATCGCTAGACTGCACCGATACAATATGGCTGCCCGCCCGCGTAAATCGAATTTGTTAGAATTCGTAATCTGCACACCTGCCTGATTATGCCTGCAAATGGCTATAAACAAGTACAATACACAATATGCTGTTTTCTAATTACAAATTTTAAACATAAAGTAAACATAAGAAGTTCAAATGCCGAAAATATAATAAACTGCAAGTGTGCATTGGTCTTTGTCGGTCATAACAATATTATAATTTATTCCTGTTTTGGTCAATATTGAAGTAGTAGTATAGTAGTAGTGTATATTGTAGTAAATAATACAAGAAATTTATATGTACAAGTTTGATTCCCTGGGAACAGGATTACGCGAACGAAGTGGCGGATACAGCTAATTTCATAACAAATTTATAACGATGTACTTACTAAATATATAACAAGATGAACGCATAAAATTCACTTTCAATCGACTTTATAAACCTACATACCGAGGCGAGCATAATAAAGCAAGGAAACAAATCTATTAAGACATAACCGAAGCACGCGAGTGTTTTGTTTAAACACAAAACCACAAATATAACGTGTGGGGTCTCCTACGCCCATCGTTTATGATTCATTCCTCCTCATAATTCTCCGCAATATTCCAAATAAGGACACTATTAACATTCCCTTTATGCCGAACATTCATCTCATATTAATCGCTACCTTATAGCACGCGGTTTCGATACAATTCCGGACCGTTTCCTACATAAAACAAACCGTTTTTGATCAAAATCACGTATAAGAATTGTCTTTGAATAATTTATACAAATTTTAATTATGGCACATGTTAATATGGTATGTTAGACATTAATAAAGATGTAAGGAATGGTGGCATATTAGTTTTTAAGTTGTTAAAGAATTTAGGAAACAGTTTCAAGCCTATTATATGTGAGAATACTAAAAAAAGATAATGCAATGTCTTTTTAGAAGACCAATACTCATAGACTAAGAGAATAAATAGTGTATAGATTAATGTTTCATATCCGGCTCGAAGGACCATGAAATCAAGCGGACTGTATAGAAAACAAATACCTATGGCGAGGACGACATATCTGTGGTATGGAAGACGTGTGCATAGGTCTATAACAACGGTCTCCCAATGTCTTGGAAGAAGTCTTTCTGAACAGACAACCTGCCACGCTTGTTTAAGCGGACTAGGCGGGTTTGATACGTCAATTGTTTCGATGTACATTGTACAAGTTTTGTAACTGTAACAATATGTACAAGCGCTCAGAATACCACCTAAATAGTGCACGGTTTTCCGACCGATGACACCCTGAATTTTCTAATTAATTTTCATTTAATATTTATTTAATTTATTACTTTATTTTGCTGAAATTACGGATTATATAATAACTTAATTATTTGAAATTACCATTCAAAAATATGACAATATATTTTGAATTTATTCTGTATTTTCTTTTTAAATGTGATCTTTTTGTAGGTCGTATAACATTTTATTAAATATTATAAGTTGTGTGTGTTCTTATACTTGAAAATTTAAAAAAATAGAAGTTGCGTGTTCCTTTGGAATCGTACGGAAGGAGGAACAATCCTCCATTTAGCATGCATTTAGCTACGAGCATTCAACCAGTTGCATTTAACTGGAGTAATCCTACCAATAAACTAATAAATATCTATCTATAGGCAACTCTTCCCTCATATGACCCTGCCATCTGAAGCAGGAACTTAGTCTTTTTAACCAGAGCCTGAGTACGGACCTCTTTACGCTGGCTCTGTACAACGGAACGGCGCGTGGCGTCACGGGCGCCCTGCTGCTTCTGAAACTTCTGCCCCAATCTACTCTCAAGGGACTCGGGACTTGTAAGATATGTGATCTACGCGTTAAGGGCCTCGATAGGTTTCCTATGGCTGTGATTGGTTACTTAATATATTATTGTAATAGAGAGCACCCAAATAAACATTGTAAGTGAGACCCGGCTGGCCCCAAAGGATTGATTGAAAACTTTGAGATTTTCTTGTAAAAACCAGAAGGAACTGGTGGACGATGATTTTTATAACCTTTAGTATTCTTCCTCCATGACATAAGTAAAAATAAGGTATCCTAAGACAAAAATATTTCCCGTTTTGATAGTGTAATGATTAATATTGCAATTGTCATACCATTCACCGAATTTGCTTACGTTGGATATGAATGTGTGTCATGTGTGTATTACTGATCAATGTTGTTTATACAACCAATCACAGCGGAAAGCTTCGTTTCGGCAGAACTGCTCGGATGGCCAACGCCTGGTTGCCCTTATATGGCATGTGTCAAAGAGTGTCAAATTGTCTGCGCAGGAGCAGGTACGGCGTAACTTAGGGACGACGACTGTTATATATAACTCATGAAACAAATTATTTCTCATTCGCATAATTCATACAGAACTAAAGGAAAATGTCCCTATTAAACTTAAAATTCGCTTTACATAAGAATTTACTTTTTAAAAATACCTACTTGTAATTCATAATATTGATTTGGAAAAGGCCTTATTACCGTGTAAATTAAAAATAAAATAAATACTTGATGTCAAAGAAATTGTCATTGACAGTGAGAATTGTGTTTTTCGATTTTCAGCGCTTGTTTCTCCCCGCGCTGATAATACTCGCCTCGCGTGCGCTCTCTGTTCTCGGAAGTTTCCCTTTGTCGAATAGCAGTATAATTCATATTTAACATATAAAGTGGCTTATTCTGCATTACCAACACCGCAAACACAGTGTATAAGTGTTACATCCAGAAAGAATCCACCAGACGGGCCGGCCCAAAGAAGACCGCAGACGAAGACACGTGAATTACACAAATCACACAAAATATCTTATAAAAATCCAGCACCTGTACAGTCCATCCCTTTTTCTCACCAGATTTTAAAAGTTTTTCATTTATCAGAAAAGAACGTATGGAAATCTTCAAAAAATAAATTATAATAATACATTTTGAAAACAAACATACATTTAAAATGTAAAATGTATACTTTATTGTACATAAATGCAACATAAAATCAAAAACATTAATACACAAGTACAATGGGCGGTCTTATCGCTTACGGCGATTTCTTCCAGACAACCTTTGGATGGAGTTAAGAAGGACAACAAAATAAATTCATACATTTAAAATATATGTTTTTAAAACGATATTTAACATTGAATTAGAATTAGTAAAAATAATGAATCGAGTGTGATTACTTGAAATACATAACAAGTAATGTAGGTAGGTGTTCGGTTCAAATCGCATTATTTGTATTGTATGAGATATAGTAACATCAGTCAGTTGGTCAATAAATATTGAGGAATATACATACGTCGTATTTTTCTTTTTTAAACCAAAATTACAGTCCGCAGTACATTGAACGCTATCGAAACCAAGAGTAGGTATGCGTTTAATTTATTTTTTTGAATTCTTGGCTTAGCACTGTCTATCTATCTATTCTAATAAAGTAGAAGTGTCAGTCTTTGGCGTCAAACTAAATGCCAACAATTAAGAGTTAGTATTTATATGATGGCTTATAAAAGGTGGTTTTTAGTATTTTTTTCACTGAGAGTTTATTTGTAATAAACTTCGCAACAACTCAACGGATTTCAATGAAATTAGAATTTAAATCAGAAATGTATTTTAATTTTAGATGTATTTATATTAACTTGAAGGATCCAGAATAAAACATGAAATTATATCAACAGTTGATTATATGATAACTAGCTGACCCGGCAAACTTCGTACCGCCTTTACGCAGTTTCTAAGGAAAGCGAAATTGTTGTTTTTAACTATATTCCAAGGATTTTTTTCATATTTACTCACCTTTTAAACCTTCACTGGACTTCTACAAATAATTCAAAACCAAAATTAGCCAAATCAGTCCAGCCGTTCTCGAGTTTTAGCGAGACTAACGAACAGCAATTGATTTTTATATATATAGATAAATCATGATCTCCACCACGTGTATTTGTAAAACTGGCAACCCTGTAGCGGTTGAATCATTGATTCATATAACATACCGTTGACTAAACAATGTAAACATTATCGAGGTGCTTTCTGTTATCACTTGCTTTGTATAGGCAGATGCCACATACGGCGCCGATGTGAAATCTGGACTTCTGTTTGCTGTCTTGCGAAGTGGCTTTCGTTGCTTCGGGTTGCGAATTCGGTGTTTCATATAATAATATAACACTGAGAGAGAGATAGAGAGAGATATTTCATTTTATTGTATGTACACCATTACAGAATACACAGAAAAAGTTATAGCCTAAAAATATTCTAAATGTGCACAATGGACGGCCTTATCGCTAAAAAGCGATCTCTTCCAGACAACCCGTTGCACGAATAAAACAGATTCAATTTCTCAAAGGTAGTATATATATTATACGATATGCAATTACTTACATTATATTTTATACAATAGTAAACATATAAGTATGTAAAACACATACATATTACATAAGTAAGATTTATACTTAAAAGACACATATAAATACACCTATTAATATTATATTATACATAAAATATACACATCACACGCACGCACACACACACATATATATATATACATAAAAATATCAAACGTCACCATATTGCAGTTAGTGCTTTTTCGTCATGTTCTTACTGTTAGTGATTTAGCTAGATTGAATTGAATAATAATAATAATTATTATTTATTTATTTCAGACAAATAGATTCAATTTGAAACATTCATAAACGTCAATCAGTCAGTCAGAGAGTACATTTGATAGAAGGGGGGGGTTTACTTGGCAGTCAAATCAAATTACATACTTTTTATCATTACTTATATAAAACGTCACAGCCTCTTTGGTTTTGTATAGATTTACTGCGTATGACGTCTTGATTGTAACGAAAGATATATTATTCGTTAAATAATAAAAAAAAATCATACATAATTCAATGCAACTTCTTTTTATGTATAATGTTTTAGAATTTATCTATATAATATTATAAATGAGAAAGTTTTGATGGGTGTTTGTTGCTCAATCACGCCAAAACGGCTGGATCTGGATGAAATTTAGCGCAAGGATAAATTATGGCCTGAAATAGTACACAGGCTACTTTTTATCCCGGATTATGAAGTGATAACTTCTCATAATATTTTCTTAAGTTTTCGCGACTTGTATACATAATAATACCGCGTTTAAAACCGTTAAAATGTAGTTTTATTATTGTGATAACTTATTATGGGAGGGCCAACCGCATCGCTACGCAACGCGTTACGGCGCCAGTCTGTCTGGCTTCCCTTTCTCTCACGCATACAGCAGCGGTAGGCAGGCTCCTCCTCTCTCACTCTAATCCACGCACTTTATACATACAATTTAAGTAATAACCTAAGCTTTTCTCAAGTTTAACAATTTCAATATTAAATAGTTCAACTTAGATTAGTTTAAGTTATCACTTCTGTCAGGCGTCCCGAGATGCACACGTTTTTTATTCTTTTAACATTATTGATATAATCCAACATAATATGACATAGACGGTCTCTCTGGTTTAGCAGGCGAAGCCGCAGCCGGCCGAGGTCATGGGTACACAGAGGCTCCGGGTTCGATTCCTGGCATCAATGAATGAATATGCTTTATTGTACTTTAAAAGATACAGTTAACAGAAATAGAAGTTTACAATACAATAGGCGGTCTCATCGCTATTAGCGATTTCTTCCAGACAACCTTTGGGTGGAGAAAAAATTTGATAAGAACAGAGGTATGTTCAATTATTCTCACTACCGAATCAATATCTTATAAATATATATATACATGATATAATATACACACATTAATAAAGTATAAAAATTATACTAATATGATAGATGTAAATAAAATATTATGAAATACACTTACATAAATAAATATAAAACTAGAAAAGCTGACAAGAACTGCTGCTGTATCCTTAAATTGAGCTATTTGAGCTATAATAATCCTTGACGAGTCTATTAAAAATAGGCAGTGACTTGGCTAGCTTGATATTAACAGGCAGCGCGTTCCAAAGACGAACTGCTTGGACTGTGAAGCATTTGCCATAAAAGCTAGTTGTATGCAGAGGAGTTTTAAGTAACAAATTTGGCATGTAAATTTCGTAAGCGAACTTTACGTTATTTACTATGGTCTGGGTGTCTGGGATCGGCCCCAGAGTAGTCCGTTGCATATTGCTCATAACACAAGCGTAACTTCCTTAGATTAGCGATATCGTCGTTTATATTACAACGTTATTTATTCAGTCATCATTTATTAGAGATTATACAAATCATAAAATTAAATGATGACTGAATAAAGAAATGGTTTTAATTAATTTTTTATATAAAATTATATCGTTTTTTGTTCGCCCTGTTAAATTAGGGAAATGCATATTCGCGGTGATGTAATATAAACTACCAATGTGTATTTGTTTGCTGATAAAAATAATAATAAATACACATTAAGATACTACATTATCATCTTTTCAAATTATAGTGTATGTTTTTGTTTAAAAAAAATCTATTTTAATTTATATGTATTAGTTTTATTTTAAATAGGTTTTGAATATTCATAATATTTACTAATTACATTTTTTTATAGTGTAGTTTTAAACAATGTACGTATTTTTGTTGAATAATCTTATCAAATATCATGTTAGTAATAATTTTAATTATTATGTTTAAACCATAATTAATGCTATGTTTGACTTCTTTTATTTGTACATGCTATATCGACTTATGCTTTGTAACATGATAGTCTCTGTTGATTTAAATAAAATTCACTAAAGAAGAGGGGGTCTAATTGTAACCAGCTGACTACACAGATGCAGTTTTTAGAATTTTTGTCTTTGAAAGCATCAAGTGAAAACTAATGAACAAATTTACATGAAACTCGACACAATGCTAACTATAAATGACTACGTTTCCGTAGATAGACGAATATAGGGAAATAGATGGCGCTGTCGTCGCGGTTTTTTGCCATTCACTAACAAAACCATTATCACGACAACGCAAACGAAGTTTCGGTGACATGCTAGCATGCGTGCATAAATAAATAATGTAACTATCAAGCACGAAAAAACAAAATAACCAAGTTTTAAATTTACCGAAATAAAGTAACAATGGAATGTTATTTGTGAATAGAAAACATGCCTGAATCAGTATAATAACACGAACGATAAGAAATTGATAAGAGTGACATCGGGGTAACCGTATTTTGGCCCACATAGATAGCGCACATGTATAAAACATGCGTTGAGTATTACTTAATTCTCTCTCAGTGTTAAATTACACTTATATTCTTTTAAAATCAAATTAAATTATTTATTCTCAAATATAAATACTTATAAATACTTATAAAAATACTTATAAAGGCTATTTGTTTTAAACGACATTTTCAAAATGTGTCGGAAGATAAATTTAGATTCATATGACTAAAGAAAACACATCATTATTAAATTATAGATATTAAAAAAATCTGTAGAATTAAAATGGAAAACATGTTCTTTATATTTTCTTAGATTGAGACATTAGGCTGAAAGAAAGACCCATCGTGTTAAACCTCTCATAAAATGTCATTTAACACAAATAGCTTTCATCCTTCGATATAGTATGTCCATATACATTTGAAATAGCTAACTCGCCCAGGAGATGGGCACTAAAAGACGGTGCTGTGTCGAAATAACTTTCGGCACAATGAAGAACGGAGTGCTAAAATCATTTGTCTAGTTAAGGCATACAACTCTTATCCCTCGTTTATGTACACTTTCACGGCAGCAAACGAGAAAATGACGAGGGAAATGGGCAGCGCGAGTATAAAATGTTCAAATAAGTTGTGTTTACAACTCCTGCCCTGCACTGCCCTTTTTTTCGTTAACGCTGGGGCAGTGCATTTAAACATACCCTCAGGCCCCAGGGGAGGTCACCGAGGGGTATGTGAGACTGACGACGGCCGACGCTACACATACTTCTGATAGAAGAAGTTGCAAGCACCAATCGCCAGACTACCCACTAAACCTTGTATTGCTGCGGTATAGTCCATTGAGGTGCCTTTAAAAATATGTGACCACCGTCCTTGCTAATGCATCCCATTTCGTCCTGATTGGGCATACGCTGTCGAATGCGTCTATGGTCCACTTCTGGTCGCTTGGTACGCACGCAATTCGTGCATTCTGGTGGTACACCAGCAAGGAATTCCGGGCATTTAGCCTTGAAATGGGAGTCGCCACAGTGACTGCTTCTTACCTGAGCTTCTGTACACAGCTTCTTGCCGTGTTCATAGCCCAGGTATTGCGTGCAACTAAGCCTGCCAGCGTCCCTCCGCGTCGTAATGAGGCGCCGCGGGACCGTAATCATAGGTATGACAGCCGTGACACCTCCGCAAGCCGACAAGAAAGGGTGTACAGCACTGGGTTTAGAACGCCGGGAGGGCCCCCAACCTCCCTAGTCCCACTACGTTGTCACTGTCCTAATTGCTGCCCAAGAAGTGGCCACAATGGAAACGACAGATTACAAATGCCCCATGATTGTTCTTTTAGCGAATAAAATTATTATCTCTCTTTTTTCATATGACAAATTTTACGCATAATCTGTCAAAGCATTTGGACAACTGAAATTGGAAATAAAAAAGCGGATGTAAATGTCTTTTCCTTCTTTCTTTCTTTAACTAATATTCAACCATTTAATTATATAGTTATTTGAATTTCATAGATCACCATAAATAATTACACGGAGTAATCTAATATACATTTCGTCCTACACAACTACTATATTAGTGAAATGAAAAAATGATCAATTAGATCGTAAAGGTCGTATGAAGTCCTTCGGGAGACATGCCAGTTTCATCATACCAAAATATTCTAATAACAGAGAATACGTTTTTCGTCACTACTGTGTTAGAATTACTTACTCCAGAATAATTTTGTCATCTGGATATTCTATGTATCTATTTCAATATGTATATGAGATAGTTATCTTTTAATTACTAGACTCCTGTGTAAACTTTATACGTGACTATCATGTTAAATAAAACGTGTCTGAAAAGTGATTTGTTTTATGAAAATATTATAATTATACATTGCTTTTCCTTTGAAGACCAATTTAGTACAAAAAATACACGTTAATTATGTTTAAATGTTTTACCTTAACGAACATCTGAAGTTAGTTAAAAAAAATGTAATTTAGATAAAATAATTTCACTTTTAATCTAGGTATAATTAAACGTCCAATAGATTTATGTTTGCCTTAAAACATTATAAATAAAGAGGGAAATTAATGATGAGAAAATATTCACCTCCGCCTTCAGGTAGCATTTGTGACATCCAAATCCTTTTAGGTGTACACTTTGAACACAAAACACATTGGCGATATAGTTTATTGACGCGTTCGTGTTTATGTCGGGTTGCACCGGACAATAGGCAACGAGCGGGGGGCGGGAGTGCACTGGGAGGCGCGTACGACGTGCGCGCGGTGCGCCGGAGTAGCACCGCCGCGCCGGCATTCAAAGCACTGCCTTATCAGTGAGGTCGGCGGTCGGCGCGCGCGCAACTCCGCCGTGCGCTGCGCCCGCGTCGCTCTAATCTAAATACAGACAACGCACCGCCGACCAAAATCGCTCGTATTACTTTCAGTTTCCATACGGCCTAAATTTAGAGGCCGCTCCGAACAAAAATAACTAAAAAAAAATTACGTGTTTTTTAGACGGGAACAGTATTTTCGCAGTGGCCTGGTGGTCTGCCAGCGACGCGGCGCGCGCGCCACCCGCGAAACCCGAGATTCGTGCCATATTTGGCAACCACGCTTTTTGGTATACAGTTTCGGCAGCGGCGCGGCCCGGGCGCAGGGCGGGCGGATCGCGCGCTGCTATTTCCGGCGCTTCCTTTACAAACATCGTCTCCCGCATATAATATACTGGGATGAATTACCTGCGACGATACCACCATATATGGAATCTACACAACCATTTCAATACCCCATATCAACTGTACTTATTTACATCGATGCCTTATGGCCGCTTTCTAAATCTTACTAAGCATTCTTACTCGCCTTACCATTGATTTAATTTTCACATTACTTGTATGGAGCTCATGTCAAATTTTAACCGATAGTAAGGCAAATGAACGGCTAGTGACATATAGGAACAGGCCATCAATCAGCAACCAAGACCTTTCTAGATTACACTTGACACAAATTCACTTCTTTAAAATGAAAATGTTACCTATTGTTTATTGAATCAAATCTTACAACATTATATTTGTTATAAATGTGATGATTATTTTTAAATACCATATCTAAGTCCAAAAGCTGACCTCTTTTCCGACTACGTTGGCTATATATAATATAACAACAATCAGTCCATTACATGTTTACAAGTAACCCAATGTAGTCCCGACTAAAGATAAATCCGTATGTTAAATAACTATATTTCTGGCATTTTCGTTTCCTCTCTCCGCTCCATATGTTTCTTGGAAAACAAGAAATAGGCGTTTCAGACTACGTAATCCCTACGTGTGAACAAGGCATTGTTTTCTGTTTGTTTTTTAAATATAATTACTGTTGATATGCTAATTATGTTTCATTTGGTTTTTTCTTTTGTATTTAAATAATTGGTTTCATTTCTGTAGAAAACAATTAGTTAAAATTTTAAAAAATAAATGTAAATGTTTATCATGGGGTTTTTTCATTGCCCACAGAAGAGAAACAGATACACGGCCTCTTGGAAAGTGAGAAAGATTACATAAAAAGGGTTTGGATAGGGGATAGAGATGAAATAGGAGAAATTGGATGGGGGGAGAGTAAAGTGGGCTACCATATCTCTGTCATCGTATGATACACGATTACCTTAAGGCTAACAGTCGGACAAACAAATATACGTGGCGAAAATTTAGGAAACACGTCCAACACTGGACAACAGTTGGCTGAAAATAATGATGGAGTGTGGACAACTAAGTAATTACAATATTTCAAAATAATCTCGTATTAATCTATCTATACACTGTATCATTAGATCATTTGCATGCATTACAAACAGGATTTTTGCAATGAATTACTATTTGATGATGTTTTAGAGCCGATATTTCAATCATCCGATAAAAGTTGTCGATGCAAATTAGGTAAGAAGGCCCACTTGATGGAAAGCGGTTACCATCGCCTATGGACATTTGCAACACCAAAGATGCTACAAATGCGCTGCTGCTCTCTGAAGGGAGACTGGAACCTGGTCACTAATTCCGGAACACAACTCAAGGTTGTTATGGCGATATACTCTAGACCAGGAGTGGTAGCTGTGGGTTGTTTTGTCGCCTCTTACGACAGACCACCCCAACGCAGAAAATTGTATTCTTTCTCCGTTCCTGCACGGATAAAAAGTGTGGTGCGTGCGTTTCGGCCAGGATCGAACCCGTGCCCTTTGAGTTTGGGACGCGTGCGCTAGCCTTTACGCTACCACGACTTTAATGCCGCGCTTAATACCGTTAAAACGTAACATCATACCGCTTTCGTTAACAGATATTTTTTAGAGAAGTTGTAAAAGGGAAATATAAATAATTACAAGGTAACCGATTTGATGGCTAGGTGTTGATGAAAATGCTGTCATAACTCGTCACATTCAGGGTTTAAATTTCTGTAATAATAATAATGAGTACAGTCCACTCGTATCCGAAATTATCCCAAGCTTTTATATCGGCTACGGTTATATCCCATACGGACAGACACACATTAAACTAATAAACGCGTGTTAATAATATAATTGAGTAATTCCCAAGGTCGTGAACAACGAACAAACAAACATGCAAATATCAAAATCACTTTTAGATTAATAATTTTAATATAGGGCTAACTATCCTATTGTTGGCACCCCAATGCTTGTCACTCAGTCAATTAATTCAAGATGGTGTTAAAAAAATATTGTTTATTTTGTAGCCATTTTTTTAAATTTGTGCAATACTTTTTTTGTAAAAAATACAAACAGTTATTCTTTTATAAATAAAAAATATCTAAAATAAAATATACATTAAAAATATAAACATACCATTATATAGTATAGTTTGTAGTTTATTTTTAAGTTTATATTTGTTATAGTTATTAATCATAAAAAAAACTTGTCAACACCTAATAAATAAATCTTCGCTATACAATATTATTGTATATCTCTAGAGACCATGGACCATAAAAATGGCCCGGACTTTTGGAGGGCTTGTGTGGGGCCATGGAATAGCCAACACGTAGAGGCCTCTTGATAAATTTAGTGTAAACGTGGCGTGACTGGCGATTATCCCTGTCTATCCCATATAATAATGCACCCAAGGAGCAGCACTGGTCGGGTGACCAGTGTAGGATTATTGTGGGAAATGAGAACAAAAGGTATCGCGGGCTATTGGGGTGAACTGCTATTGGTGCTAGGGGTCTGGGAATATGGGGACTATGGCGTCTGCCCGTCGCAATGTTCGGGGAACATGGAAAAATGGGCAGACGGTGACTCGCCACTCCCTGCATGGGCCCTAAAAATGCCATAGAAGACAGGGCAACATGGGGGTCATTGGCTAAGTTGTGTAGAGGTGGGCTGCAGGTTCACCGAAGCTATTACTGACGTTATTTACGCAATATTATTATTATTATCTGTGCATTCATTTATTTCTAAACATTTTACAATACATGTATTTTTTATATATAATAAATTGTATATATATATATATATATATATACCTCTCTCTCTCTTATAAATATGTTAGTATGTATTTAATTTATGAAATATATAGTTTAAGGATGCTTGTTTATGATATACCTAATAATCTGCACCACCTGCATCGCCAGATTAGGTTAAATTATTCCTTAAGTTAGGTTGCCTAGAAGAGACTGCTTTAAGCGATAAGGCTGCCTATTGTTTCTATCATGACAATATATATATTTTTTCAATTAACTACTCGAGTTCCGTACCCTTTTTTACAACTTAATTTCTATGAAAGTTTTTAGAGTTCATACACGCTTATTGTTTATTTTGTTATTGTGTGTGACATTAATTTAGTGATTTTTATGTTGTAGTGTACCTTAAGAATAACTTATAATATTTTTTTTTTATACTGAACTTATACTAATGTAGAGTGTATCCGTTACATACTGCTGTTGTGAGGAAGTGCATGTGCAGTGTGTGCCTTATGTCTATACCTATATATATCTTAACTAGTGCCATTTGTGTTGCTTTTCCTTTCTGTGCCTAGGTTATTAATTTTTAGGCTCTTTGTGTGTCTTGGTTTGTTTGTGAAGTAATGCAATGCGGTGGTAGTGCACGTTGGTGCGAGTATGTTTATGAGTTTTGTTGTTATCAGTGGTTAGAACTCCAAAGACAGGAACTTTCTCACAATTCGTGACGTGTCCAATATCGCTGCTTTCTCTCTTTTGAATGAATTAAGATTGTTGGTACCCACATTCAACGGTTGGACATTCAATTATTGGCACCATCTTAACAACAACGACGGTTTCCCTGGCTGAAATCCCAATAGAAGCGTCTTCACCGCTCACAAGCAAAGCTCAGTTCGAAAGCCTTTTTCCAATATATTACTGTTGCTAATAGCGGTCCATTAGGCTTATCTCAAATGAATAATTGAGTGGCAGTTAAGCTCTCGTTGGGAGGCGACACCTACTTGATAGGGAATGGGGTCAGCCAAACGTGTGGGCGAGGTTGCGGGGCCAACATAGCTTCAGGTTATATTCATAATCTAATATCTCTATAATGCCACATTAATTGGCGAATAACATTTATGGTTAAGTTTTGAACATTGATGAATAACAAAAAAATAGAGATTTTTTATTTTTTTTATTTATATTAATTGAATAACAAAAATATTTTGTGTCTGAATATATTACATACGTAGTACATAAATCTCAAATAATTAGTTTAAAAAGTCCATAATTACCAATATAAGAAATTTCAAATTTACAATAAATATTGTTACATACCGTCAAAGATAAGCCGCACAGCCTATTGTAATCGCACTTTATTGTCCTTCCCAGATTAGGCAATCCTTTGTGTTTGGAATTCGTAGTTAAGAAAAACATGCTATTGTCTTTTTACTTGTTTTATAACCATCATTAGCGTCGAACTAATCCCTATTGTTATTGTATTCGACTTTGAGGACGTTCGTAGGTGTGCAAATTAATATTTCTGAGAAACTCAGTGTGCGCCTCCAATTTCTTTGTACTGTGTAGTTAGTATAAGACGATGCCCGAATGAAGGGGCGGGGGCAGTCAAGCGACGACTACGAAGCGAGTAAGACGTTTTCTAGTACTCTCGATTAGCGATATAAACGACGGACTTTGCGCGTTCGAATTGTGTTGAATCGTGCAGTATTAACTGGTTGCATCCAGTTTTATGTATATATTCAACTTTAAGTCAATAGATAGTTTGTTAAAAATTTCAACGGCCTGATATGTGAAACTGTGCTTTACAACATTTAAAGGTGGCATTATTTTATTTTGTAAATCTTTCCTTCTTTATTTTAATTCAGAAGGTAGACTCCAGTAACAACCGGAATTATCAATATTTTCCAAACAGGAATTAGTTGTTGATCGCTTACAGCTCGAAGCTAGCATTTCTTATCCCGCCTAAGTTGTTTTAAGTTAGTTCATTTTTGTGTTGAAATGTATCTTTTTTTTAGACTACGGACTCGAAGTTGTAGTAATTGTTATTACATCTTAGAGGTCCAGGCAGACGTTGTCTTGTCCTGAAAAAATAAAAATCTAGGACCCGATCCCAGCGCCATCTATCGGTTCCAATTGCGAATCTAAACCATCCGGGGGGACCCATTGAAACATACACACAAAAATTTCCTACATACATTTCTATGATTCATTTTTATTTACATACATTTTACTGCTTAAATAATTATTTACTCATTTTTTTTATGACATAGCCGGCAAATATGTGTATGGCCCAAGCAAGGATGGGTAAGCGCGATGAAAAAGGAGGGATGGGATAAAGAGAATGGAATAGAAAGGAGGGATAGGGGATCAGACAGGACTAGAGGGGATAAGATAGGGCAATAGAATAGAGGGAGGAGGACATTTCCTCCTACCCCTATTTTATTGCCCTATTACTGACACATTTGAAGCCACATTCAAGCAATGGCGCACTGACCATCTTGAGGGTGGCTTCTAATATCTAATGATCATTTATATAAACTCTAACGAATGTAGTTGGACAATAAGTGGAGATGGCAGCTGGAGGGTCCGAACCACCTCCGAAATAGAAGACCTCATGGCTGAGCCCAACATAATTGGGGAGATAAAATCTCACCGCCTCCGCTGTCTCGGTCATGTAGAACGGATGGAGGAGGATCCGGGAGTGAAGAAAGCATACTTGGGGCGAACTGTTAGTCGTCCTAAGAATCGCTGGAGAGATAGAATGGAAGCTGACCTGACCGCAATACAAGCCCACAACTGGCAAGACACTGCGTTGGACAGAGGAAAGTGGCGTGCTGTCGTTTCGGAGGCCAAGACACACTTTGGGTCGCTGAGCCAACGGAGTTAGTTAGTGCGTAGTTTTAAGAATCCGTGCAGGAGCGGAGAAAGAATAATATTTCCTGCAGCCTGGCGGCTTGTCGTAGGAGGCGACAAAACAAACTACAGTCAGGTGGTAGGGTAGCCCGTCTGGATGGCTAGCATCCCTGGTCTATGGTATGCAGTCATAACAACCTTGAGTTGTGTTCTGGCGTTAGTGACTAGACTCCAATCTCCCTTTAGAGAGTAGCAGCACATTGGTAGCACCTTTGGTGTTACAAATATCCATAGGCGAGGGTAACCGCTTCTCTTCAGGTGTCTCCTGAATTCATGCAATAAAAATAAAAATATCACTGATGTTACATATATAATTATACTAAGCAGGAGTTTTTGGCGGGAACTGAAAGGAGATGCTGTGCTGTGCAGTTTTATTTTCCGAAAATATGTAAAATTACTCTAAAATTAACTGTAGTTGTAAGATTTTGATAGTTTATGTGAGAAATGTGAACTGTATAGTTAAATGTGGCCTTTCGAATTGTCACAAGAAGTCCGTTGAATGGCATCAGTTGATAACCTACAGTTCAGCTGAACTATACATAGGATTAAGAAAATGAAGAAACTATATTGTAATCTAAGATCTGGCTTAAAGCCCTAGCTGCCAAGCCATAAATCTAAATAAATAATTATACTAAACAGACTTTAAAATATCATAATATAAATAATTGTAATTACTGCTTGACTCCTTTTACTTGTACAAAAAGATGATGTCACGATTTTGTACACTTACAAAATAAGAAAGAAAATATTTATTTCTAAAAATGCGACACTTAACAATAATTTATAATAATAACAATAACACTGAAAAATGTGTGCCGCAATTCGCGACATGAGGTTGGCACTCAGTTTTTGCTGTGCCGAAACATAGTCCGACACAGCGCTAATTTGCAGTGCCCGCCCACCTCCTTCATCACAAAGTCATGCGACCCATGGTAAAAACAAATAAAATAAAATAAAATTATAATCAACGTATACGTGAAAAAAATAATAGCAGAAAAAGTGATAGCATAATTAAATGAAAGAAAAACAAAACATAAGTACCTAAAAAATAGATAAACCTAAATAGAGCACTTATTAAATACACACGTCATATGTGAAACATGTGGTTAAGCTGTATGGATTTTGTTCCTTTTCCTGTCATTGTGGCGTTACTGAAAAACAATACACGTGATGATGTGACATGAGGAGTTTTTGGCGGGAACTGAAAGGGTATGCTGTGCAGTTTTATTTTCTAAAAATGTGTAAAATTATTCTAAAATGAACAATAGTTGTAGGATATTGATAGTTTTTGAGTAGTAATTATGTGTTTTGTGAGAAATGTGAATTGCATAGTCAAATGTGGCCTTTTGAGTTGTCACAAGAAGTCCGTTGAATGACACCAGCTGATAACCTACAGTTCAGCTGAACTATACATAGGCTTAAGAAAATGAAGAAACTACATTGTAATCTAAGATCTGGCTTAAAGGCCTAGCTGCCAAGCCACAAACCTAAATACCTAAGTTATTATGAGGACCTGAGGAGTTTTTGGCGGGAACTGAAAGATGTTGTGCTGTGCAGTTTTATTTACTAAAAATGTATAAAATTACTATAAAATGAACAATAGTTGTAGGATATTAATAGTTTTTGAGTAGTAATTACATATTTTGTGAGAAATGTGAACTGTATAATCAAATGTGGCCTTTCGAATTTTCACAAGAACTCCGTTTGATCTCGTCGATTTGAGCCTACAATACAACTGCGCCTGGCTTAAAGCCCTAGTTGCCAAGCCATGAACATAAAAAAATGAGGACATGACGTTTTGTGAGATGATAAAAAGTATCTCAGTTTACTCGATTATCATCTACCCTAATATAAAATACACAAGAGGTTAATGAACAGTAATTGAGTATTCAAATACGATTATCCGCTAGGTACCAGTTGGTGAGATTTGTCACCGGCGGCGATGGCATAGAGTGGGTTCGAGGACCGCTGCAGGCCCCGGTGGGCGGTGATCGACGCAATCCATCAATACTGCCCTCTATAATTGGTAACGATATCATATTTCAATTGAACGCAAACATGGCCACGACAACACCAAATTATCGTCACCCATTAGATTCAATGTGTCCAAATCAATTATTTAGTTCCCATTTTGTTATTTCACGGTTGCTAATTCTTAGTTTCATTTATGTGAATACGTATAGCTTTTTAATACTAGTTTCCCTGTGGCTACGAAGTAACTCTATTTTACTTACATACGTGTAATAATAATAACTAGTGGACGAAATTCGACCATAATTTAAATTATAAATTTGAACATTATTCAGGTTCTATTGTCAAACACTTCTATAATCACAGATTTCGCCAAGGCTACGCAGTTAATTTGACTTTAACAATAAACAAAAGACTTATATGCGTGTGTGTGTGTCAAATACATGGTAGTGTGTGTAATGTTTTTTTTTATTGATTTGATGTATTTTTAATGTATAATTTAAAAAACAATATTAGCATTCTGCATTCCTTCTCCATATAAACTATAAATGTGCGAAATTTCATACACCACCGTCCGCGCAATTTTCTTAAAAAGGGGTACAAAGTTTTTGCTTCATATTAATATAATGATTATCATTATATTAATATTACCTTACTGCAACACAGAGACTCCGGGTTCGATTCCTGGCATGGTAAATTTCGGAAAAGAATTTTCCGTTATTTACTACGGTCTGGGTGTCTGGGAACTGCCCCAGAATAGTCATTGTATATTGCCCGTAACACAAGCGTAACTTGCTTAATTTGGGGATATACAATGTGCGTTTATCTGCCGATTATTATTATTCACGAAGACTAGCAATTCCAGCGATGCTTCGTTCGCGTTGCCACGGCGGCATAAAGGGACGTAACCGTAGTGGCATCTTTATGGCTACATTCATCTATCCCACGGAAACGACGTCATTTATGGGGATAAAAAATATCCTAAATTGACCCAGGTTATAAGAAAGAAAGAATAGAATGGAATAGAATAGAATAAACATTTATTGTATAAACTGTCACAATCATACAATTATAAAGGTGTTGGAGTTTTTTGTTGGAACGACAGTTTGTCCTTTCGGACGTACAATACAGGCGATTGTAATGGTGCCTGGCCATAATTACACTATTTAATCAATTTAAACAAATTATTAAATTAATATAAAACTTTATCTTTATACAAGCATAAAACAATGTCAAAGAATGAAATGAATTGAAATGACAAAGAAAGAAAAAATATTTATTTAGGACAAAATACAAAAATTCATACATGATAATAGATCTAACAAGTAATTGTTGTGTCCTAAAAAGGCTCTTTCTCAGCATGCTAGTTTCACAACCAGCGCTGATCTTCCGCAAGTACCTCTAAGTCCTAAGTGATGTCACGGCTTAACTCCACAAAACAAATTAAAAACAATAAACATTATCTTAAGGAACGCTTTAAGGAAATCGGTATTATAACGGTCGCCTGCCAATATGTTTTTAATAATATAATTTATATTCGTAACAATTTGAGTGCCTACAAGTAGTATAAGGATGTCTACAATTTCAACACCAGACATTGTAATAGACTGATATTGCCATCTTTTAGACTACAAAAAGTAGTGTCCTCTTTCTTGGGGGTTGGTAAACGCTTCTTCAATAAGATCCCGAATGAAATGTTAGATCTGCCTTTTACTAAATTAAAAACCAAATTAAAAAGTGTCTTGCTAAAAAAGGGATACTACACTATTGAAGAATACTTAAATGACAAAACTTCATTTACATAGCATCTCGCTTCAAC
Organism: Dendrolimus houi; assembly: GCA_039645545.1. NCBI lineage: Eukaryota > Metazoa > Arthropoda > Insecta > Lepidoptera > Lasiocampidae > Dendrolimus > Dendrolimus houi. The sequence continues at coordinate 403,410 of CM077137.1, read as the reverse complement.
CTCTTATATTTATTATTATATTTTGTATAACGTTTTTATCTTGTCAAGCTTGTAAGGAATTTATGAAGGTATGTTGCAGCATAAAACTTTAGTTCTTCATTTCATTATAATAACTATAATAATCTTTCCATTTATTGTGTCTTTGTCTTATTGAGTATGCACTGTTTGCTACAACTCCATTAATTCTTCGAAAAGTCTGTAACATACTTCTGTATAAAACTTATAAAAAAAGAACATGAGATATAAATAGAATAAGAAATATGAAGAAAATCAATTTTAGCTAGACATTGCTAGTTTCTTGCCGCTTCTTCTCCTAAACAGCAATAACACGTTGCGAAGCGGTGTACATAGACTAGGAAGTAAAATTAAATTTTAACTTACTATATGTATGACCTTCAAAAAGTGTTCTCCAGTGGAACTTATTTTGAATAAAAACTTTTGAATTTGAATTAGTTATAAATTATGCAATTAGCAGTATATATAAACATATAGCTACATAAGCTACCTGTCTCAAGTTTCATTTAAATCCGTTCAGTAGTTAGTTCTCACGCGACGCTCTGCCAGACAGACACAAATTCTAAAAGTTGAATTTTCGAAATCTGCCGGTCAGAATGAAACCCCTTAATTTGTTTTCATTCTATTCGGGACACTTTCGATTAAATGCTGTTTTTAGAATTCCGTTTTACCAAGTTATGTTAATTATCTTGATCTTACTTTTGCATCCGATTCACATTTGGTTTCCGTAAATATGATCATGTTTCAAAATTCCGCGCCAAGCTCAAATGGCTTCCAATACGTCTTCGCCGTAATGCTCATATACTGTCTCTTCTATATAATACATTATATAACACCTGCATACCTCAAGGCATAATTTCATTACCTTTATTCCGGTAACTTAAAGTCTCTCAGATACTCGGAAAATTTGTTACTTAAAACTCCTCTGCATACAACTAGCTTTTATGGCAAATGCTTCACAGTCCAAGCAGTTCGTCTTTGGAACGCGCTGCCTGTTAATATCAAGCTAGCCAAATCACTGCCTGTTTTCAATAGACTTGCGAAGGATTATTATAGCTCCAATAGCTCAATTTAAAGATACAGCAGCAGTTCTTGTCAGCTTTTCTAGTTTTATATTTATTTATGTAAGTGTATTTCATAATATTTTATTTACATCTATCATATTAGTATATTTTTTATACTTCATTAATGTGTGTATATTATATCATGTATATATATATATTTATAAGATATTGATTCGGTAGTGAGAATAATTGAACATACCTCTGTTCTTATAAAATTAGTTATCCATCCAAAGGTTGTCTGGAAGAAATTGCTGATAGCGATAAGACCGCCTATTGTATTGTTATTTTATTTGTGTTAACTGTATCTTTTAAAACACAATAAAGCTGATTCATTCATTCAAGTAACACCTTCCCTACTTCAGTTACGGTCATTAGGCACGGGCCGACACGCACTTGCCCGGATTTTAAGTATAATAAATTAACATACGTGATCGAATTGCGACTAAAACACACGCTGTATTTGGCCGTTATTTTTTGCGGTAGCGCACTGCGTGGGATCGGTAGTTTTGGGCCGTGCGTGTCTTCTTGTGCGTATGTATAATGATGGCATCCTACGTACAGGTGGCTGTCAGTATAATTTTTAGATATCATCGTTGTGAAAAACGTCTTGTTGAGGGCCGTGTCCAAACGCGGCTAAGAATTGTATGATAACTTAGCAATTCAAATTCAAAAGTTTTTATTCAAAATAAGTTCCACTGGAGAATACTTTTTGAAGGTCATACATATAATTTAACATTTAATTTTACTTCCTATTCTATGTACACCGCTTCGCAACGTGTTATTGCTGTTAAGGAGAAGAAGCGGCAAGAAACACACGAGCAACACGTCCAGCTAAAAATTGTTTCTCTTTATATTTCTTATTCTATTTATATCTCAAGTTTTTTTTTTTATAAGTTGTATACAGAGGTATGTTACAGAATTACTTTTGAAGAATTAATGGAGTTGTAGCAAACAGTGCATATTCAATAAGACAGAGACACAATTAAAAGATAGAAAAATATTATTATTGTTATAATAATGCCATAATGTACTAAAATTTTATGCTGCAACATATCTCCATAAATTCCTCATAAGCTTGGCAAGATAAAAAACGTTATACAAAATATAGTAGGTATAAGAAGTTGGAGCGAGCTGCTATGTAAATGAAATTTTGTCATTTAAGTATTCTTCAATAGTGCAGTATCCCTTTTTTAGCAAGATACTTTTTAATTTGGTTTTGAATTTAGTGAAAGGCAGATCTAACAATTGACTCGGAATCTTATTGAAGAAGAGTATACCAACCCCCAAGAAGGAGGACAATACTTTTTGTAATCTAAAAGATGGCAATATCAGTCTTATAGTTCTAATAGAGAAAACTAACTTAACTATTACATACATAATAATACATATCACTGTGCGTCGTGTGAGTGTTAGTGATAAGACAGCTTATAAAAAATATAAAATCATCTAACAAAACGTCGCAGCCTTACTTACATCGAGATACCACATAGCAGCCTCATTGGTTTTGTACGAGCATACCAACTTATGACGTCATAAGTTTCTACAAATAAAATGAGCATACTTCACTTTCTTTTATTAATGCAGTACTACAGACAGGTGAGACCTATGGACATTTGTAACAAGACACACACACTGGAACACAACTCAAGGTTGTTATGGCGGCATGCTGTAGACCAGGGGTGGTAGCCATCCAGTCGGGCAAACACCCTACCACCTGGCTGTGGGTTGTTTTGTCGCCTCTTACGACAGACCGCCCGGCTTCAGGAATTTTTATTCCTTCCTCGTTCCTACAGGGATAGATTCAGTTTGAAACAGTTAATTAGATATCTATGTTTGTTCATTGAAACACGCACATTTCGGGTTCATAAAAACTCTACAATGGCCTTCGAGTTATTTTCTTTGTCGTGTATTTATCCGCGCTCGTGTATTTCTGTCGTCAACGCGTGTCATACAGTAATTAGACGGATTTGAATCAACTTTTGATTACAATCAGGCCCAGATCTAGACAAACACAAAACTTATGGCCGGTTCCTATGTCTTACTAAGCGATCGTCTGGATTTCTCATCGATCATTTCTGGATCGCCTAGAAGAGATCGCTATAAGCGATAAGGCCGCCCATTGTTCTAATAATCTAATCCAAATGCATCCATATCAATTGTCTACATTTAAGTTTATGGTGAACAATAAAGAGTTTTCATTCATTCATTCATTATTTGCTTTACTACTGGCTAAGATTTAACATAAGCTCCATACAAGTAATGTAAAATTTCTACCAATGGTAAGGCAACTGAATGAATAGTAACATATACGAAGCAGCCATTAATTAATAATTTATTACACTAACTGGAAAATGGCTGTCCAAAAAAGGTTGGGAAAATTCTTAACTCGCCAGTTTCGCAAGTTAATCGAATCACACATGAAAAAGTCTTAAATGATTCCGTTTCTGTTCATTATTCAACGAACAGTAATAATTTTAAAATCGTATTAGGTCCACCCAAAGTGTGGACCTAACGAAAGTGTTCACCCATGGACTCATGATAAACAATTATTCAACAAGAACAAACACATCGAACTCTTATTTCACAATCTACTAATTATGGGAAACAGATGGTGTAATTGAGACGATATTGCAGGACTCGAATTAAAATGCCATTGGAATTATTATAGAGTTTATTAGAACTATACAAACACGTATAACACAGGTACAAATATAACTGAATACAACCAGTCCAAACGTAATGCACGATTCAATAACACGCACAAAGTCCGTCACTAAATAGATTACCGATGTACACAAGTCTTGCTTCGCTTGTGGTTATCGCTCGACTGCTTTATCTCTCAATTGGAGCATTGCTTTATACTGTACAAATACAATGTCTGCTCGGCCCGCGTCAACGTAATTTCTTAGAAATCGTAACTCGTACACCTGGCTAATGACTTCCATAAAAGATTACAATACACAATGGGCTGTTTTTCTAATCACAAATTTTAAACACAAAGTAAACAAAAGAAGTTCAAATGCAGAAAGGTAACAAAATGTGCAAAAATGGGAATGCAGGTGTGAATTTGTCTTTGTCGGTCGTAACAATATTATTGACAAAAAAATGTAATTAATATGATTGTGAACTAGGATATCGGGGTTCGGTATAGATATACGGCACATTTATTTATTATTTGAGATACAAAATTAACTTTGGGTGGTTATAAAAAAAACCGCGAAGGCTAAGGCCTTAGCCTTCTAACCTATATTAAAAAGTTCGGATCTATTCATAATATATAAATGTGCCGTATATCTATAGTTATACGGCACATTTATACTATGTTCTGTTTTCATAGAACATAGAAAACAGAACTTACGTGCTCTGTCTTTCCTACGTTAAACAAAGACTAAAACACCAATAGAAGATAAATAAAGAACAAAAGGCCAAAATTACTTCAAATTAACGTGCATGTAGTAGATGAAGCGAATAGTGTGTGGTAAAATCGGAACAAAAAGAGATCCTTGTGTTTGTCTACCCTTGGATATAAGCGTGATAATATTATATGTATATAGTTGTTCACAATTGTAATATTCTCAAATATATAAATGACTGACTGAATATATAAATGAATGACGTCTTTTATTAAATAAAATACGTCATTAGACATTCAATCGTTGCTATTTAAAGATATCATTTGACTTTGAATGCCGCAGAGTTTCCATACAGATCAAAAACAAAGAAATATCTTAACAAAATCGCAAAAACCTTCAGAACTACAAAGGAAACAAAACAATGTCGTGAATCGCGTCCCAAATTTGTTTTCGCCCTGTTTAATAATTTTGAAAAATAAATTTACAAATTAAAGCAAAACCGTCATTTTGGGGGCCAAAACTGACACCAAATTGGATTATACATTGTAATTTCCCACAATATATTCGAATGAATCGAATAAGTATTGCTTTGAGTTAGTGTTGTGCCGATGTAGTTACAAGTGATACGATGAAATTCAATTCGGCTGATTTTCGAATTAATGAATTTATTATTTGACGACTTGATTCAAATATTAGCAATGAGTATCACTATATCTAGACTAGAGAAATTCAAATCGATAGGAAGTGTTGGTTTAACCTAATATTTTAATTCCAAAGACCTTTTCGGGTTTGTTCTATACTTAATATTATAAATGCGAATATTAGTTTGCTTGTTTTCATCTAGAAATAAGTACTATTTCCGAGGGATATAAAAATAAAGCAAGTAGGTGGCATTGCAGTCGCGTTTTTTTTTGCACGATTGACATGACGATGTGTATGTTCATGGTGGCTTATTTAAACTCGACTCGAACGAAGTTTGGATGGCACAGATAGTATACAATGTAATTAGTTAACGGATAATACCTTTTTTTTTCGAAAAACAAATGTTCTCCATATTGATTTATAAAGAAATTAAATTGTGGTGTGGCCTTTTGTGAACCTTGGAAATGAACGAATTATGAAATGCGGAATGGCCTTTTAATAGCGTATTCGCGGTTGTAATATTCATTACTCGAAGGCAAATCCGCATTATGGGAGTCAATGAAACATTATGTCGACTGTTAGTGATTCGTGCAATTAACCAGTAAAATGCTTGAAAATTTTCTAATACCTACAATACAAAAGAACATGATAAATATAATTAATGAATGCCAAATATAAATCTTGTCATCATTCGGTTAAAAGCCGAAATTCGGCTAATGAACAACCACGTCCGGCAATCTGTTGACTTTTTAACATAAAAAACGTATTGTAATGATGTGTTCGATCGGGGAGCTGTTGAAAATGCCATATTAGCCCGAACGAGACGGCCGCGGATCATACCGCACTGCCCAAAAACAGGGTTCCATAAATAAAATACATTTTAGTTCTCGGCCGAAAATGGGCCTAGGGTTGACAATCGCCAGTTTCCGTGGGTTGAATAATTGACAGAACTTCTCACGGATATGGGAATTTATGCTTTCATTGATGTTTTATTTTTTGTACTGTTTCAGCGACCGAGAGGTAGAGGTAAAATGACACTTTTCATACTTCAGATGGCAGAGAGTATAGTATTCACTGTCGAGTGCTGATATGACCTGAAGTGAACTAATTTATTTAGGAAACGGTAACCTTAAGTACAAAGATTAACAAGTCGTACAGCTAGTAAAATATATACACAATGTGTGAGCGGATCGGATGATGTACGAGCGAGATAGAGCAAGTATTAATATGTGCGCTCCCGCGTTGCGCTAGCCAGTAGTTCGTTGTCCGCTGCGATGACTGGACGTATGCCGCTCCAAAAGGACCAAGCCAAATATTTTTTAAATCGCCTGTATTCCTCCCGATATTCTTTGAGCTCCAAGTATCATATTAGATATAATTTATTATATTATGTAACTATCTTATTTACATATATATATGTCACATATTACTTATATTTTGCCTTTATTAATTTAACTATATTTTGCATCTGCACGCTTTCCGTCCATTTTAAAATCAGCATGTTTCTAGTTTTTGCGAATAAGTCATTATCATCGTTTGGACAGATATCAACTTAACATAATATTTATTACTTAACTGGAAATTTTTGTCTAAAGGATGATAAGGACTTAACTTGAAAATTTCCCAAGTTAACCAATGCAAATGAAAATAAAGCTACGTGTTGCTTGTATATATAATATTCAAAGTAACATTAATTTTATGTAATTTCATCGGTTTACCCACTACAAAAACTCATTAACGAACATACATATAATATGGCAGTTAATAAGTTCTTGCAATAAACGGACGATTTATTAGTTTTATTTGTGTTAATGTTTTTACTGTATGAAATTATAATTTACGTTACTGCGGATAATAAAAGTAATATTTGTCTTTATTGACCCGCGACTCTTATGACGGCTGTTAGCAAGAGATGGGTGCGTAAAGGCCAGATGTACAATATTCATACAAATTCAGTTAATACGCAAGCTTTCTGTTACTGAAAGCATAAAGTTTAGGGTGGACTGTACTTATTGCTAAAAATGATTATTTTCATGTTTAATTTTAATATTTACAATAGACATAAAGCGTTCACGGAATGACTCTGATCTCAAGAATGAATAAGTACCCAAACGTCACCTCAATCCATCAATAGCCAGCCCTACAGCCAACGTCCTCGTAGTTATTTCCTTATCCCAATAAGCCCATACTTATTTGCAGTACACAGCATTGTCATGCCAGTTATGGTTTACGATCGGCCATTTTAAACGCCGCCCGCCATCTTGGGGTATCGGTTACTCATTAGCGGATTTTGGCGCGAATCCTTGCTTGCATTTTGTACTTGATCCCTTTTCGTACAATTCAGTCGAGATTGAGGAGTAAAGCGAAATATTTCACTTGTAATTTTGAATAAATTATTGAAATTAAATAGTTTTTTTTTTTTAAATACTATATTACTTACTAGCAATGTCAGCGACACTTCGTTCGCGTTGCCTTAGTGACTTTTTATATTTATTTTTTTGTATTTGCCAAGTAAATCGCTATATTCATTTATCGCATGTAAACGATGTCATATACTGAGATAAAAATATCCTACGTGTTAACCAGGGATACTGCTAGTATCCCTGCTTAACCAGGTTAACCTGTAAGTAAAATTAAATAAAAATGAATTGTAGTATGAACGCGCATAACTTGAAAACGACTTTACTGATTTTGATGAATTTTTTGTGTCTGAGTGGGTCCCCAAATGGTTTAGATTTACATTTGGAACCGCTAGGTGACGCTGAAATCGGGTCCTAGATTTTTATTTATTCAGGGCAGAACAACGTCTGCCGGGGCCTCTAATAAAATATAACAAACATACAAAAGTTATGCAATAATATACCTATACCCTAACATAACAATGAAATAATAAGTAAAAAATAAATAAATAAAATTGATCTACCTGCACATTGCAAATGAAATACCGAAGATTTTTCAAAAGCAATTAGGAATTTAAAAAATCATAAGACGGATACCCGTGGGTATAAGGCACGATGATTACCTAGACTCGATTACATAAAAAGCCATATCGCGAGGGAGCGATCAAAAAGATTTTCAATAAACTTCTTCACATCTGAACAGCTGGAGTACTGCTCTCACCATTGGGATGGCTCAGCCAAATACCAACTCGAAGCACTAGAGTTGATTAAGCGGAGAGCCAGGAGGCTGGTTGGCAACGACCAGCTTTTCGACGACAAAACTCAAAGTCTCGAACATCAACGCAGGGTTGCTAGCTTATCGGTTTTCTATCAGATTCACTTTGGAGAGTGTGCAGCTTAACTCTTCGATCTGATCCCGCCACCTCCCTTCCATCATCGGACAACATAAGAACGAAGCGCTTTGCATCTAGCTTCATCATACACACCGCAAAGGAGTGGAACTCATTGCCGGAGTCTGTCTTTCCTGATACTTACAACCTGGGTGTCTTTAAGTCCCATGTGAATAGGTACCTTCTAGGTAAGCGTGCTCCATCGTAGACCACATCTTCGCTCCACATAGGGCGAGATTGTGGTCAAACCCGAACTATACTACAATTTTAAAAAAAAACTTTGTTATGCGTACAATATAGACATAACAATAAAAACTAGATGAAGCACGTGATAAACGGTTATAAAAATGCAAAACAGCGTAATACAAACATATCCAAAAGAAAACAAACTCATTCCATAAACAAAAACCCAATTCTCACAGCAATAAATACGTAATATATCATTTATCGAGCACAATAAGGAACAAAAGCGTCCTTGTGGAAATGTCCATATCTGTTTGAGTACGTTTGGTAGCGCATTGGTTTCGGCTAGTTATAATATACCAAAATTGGTTTTGCGGCCGTGCGCACCGGCCATAACGCAAACCTCCGTACTACGCCCACCGGACGATATGACACTTCCAGCTAATTATATGGCTTTGTCTCATATGCGAATTAATTGAATTTGGATGTAATACTTACTACTAATTGTTTAGGAATTATTAGGTAATAATTTAACAACCACTGTGAACCTATGCTTTAGAATCTATCGTTGTTCTAGTGTGCTACAAATTTGTGTACAATTTTTTAGTTTTAATGAAAACAAAACAATCTGTCATTAACAGTTATAACTACATTCATATTTACTCTTCTACTAGGATTTTATTTTTAAAGAATCTCTACGTGGTTTCTGTTAGACTGCTAACCTTTTAGTAAAATTCGGAAGTGAGCTTGATTTAAAGTAGTCCTATAAATCCGTTATTTAGATAAACAAATGAAAAAATTGGTCCATTATATGCTATGTCAAATTTGTTTGGTCAATTAAGATGCATAACATCCATGTTTGGCTTAAAATCGACTGATAGTTGTAGACCATATTTTAGCAAATATAAAATTTTGACACTTCCTTCTCTCTACATCATGGAAATAGCAATGTTCGTCAAAGATAACCCTAATTTATTCCAAACACTAGCACAAGTAGTAACACGTAATTGTAGAGATCAGAACAAACTCTGTCTAGAAGTATTAAAAACAGAACTCATGAACAGAAACATAATTTGTATGGCTCCAATCATTTACAATAAGTTACCTAAAGACTGGAGAGATTTGAAGCGTGACATATATATAAACAAAAATTAAGGATATTTTTATTAAATAAATGCTATTATGAATTACTGGACTTTATAAATAAATTTTTTTTTTTAAATATATATTAATGTGGTATTGATATATTTGTAAAGTAACAATTGTGGATAACTAGTTAGTATAGTAATTATTTTTTTTTTTTTTTTAATGACATTCTTTTGATTTATTATTATGACATTCTTTGTAGGACATTTAATTATATTTATTATTGTATAAGGTTGGGGAAAAAGTTCCTTCGCATTTTATTTAAAAATTCAAAAGGTTTTTTTATAAAGTTTATTTACATTTGACTAAAGTATGTAGGTGCCATTTTGTTGGATAATTTTTTGTCATCTTGTAGGTAGGGACGTGATTCCATTACTATAAAAATTTTGGGGCTTCTGATCAAAAAACTGCGACAAGAGTTTTTAGCAGTCCTCTCGTGATGTTAACCTGACACTGCCTAAGGAATTCTGCAGAGACCGAAACAGGTGAAAATCTGAAGGTGCAAGGTCAGGACTATACGGCGGATGCATTAACATCTCCCAGCCAAAATCTCGTAATTTTTGCTGAGTGGCTAAACATGTGTGAGGTCTTGCGTTATCATGGTGAAAAACCACACCCCTTCTGTTGATTATTTCCGGCCGCTTTCTCTCAACTTTTTGCTTTAATTTCATCAGTGGTTCGCAGTACAGTTCAGAATCGCTGGTCCTGCCTGGCGGTAACAGCTCATAATGAATAATGGCCTTCCAATCCCACCATACACACAGCATCACCTTGTTGCGAGTTAAACCGGGTTTCGCCACAGTCTGTGAAGCCTGACCGGCCTTTAACCACGGTCTTTTTCGCACGTTCTTGTCGTACGTGATCCAGTTTTCATCACCAATTATCAGCCTCTTCAAAAATGGTTCGGTTTCATTACGTCGTAATAAGGAATCACAAATTAGTACAAGGTTCATTAGGTTTCTTTCAGTGATCTCATGAAGCACCCAAATATCGAGCTTTTTTGTGTACCCAGATTTTTACAAATGCGCTAAAACCGTTTTGTGATCAATTCCCAGTTCTCCAGCTACATCGTAACTACTAATATGCCGATCTTGCTCCACTTTTTCGACGTGCGTGCGACGTGCATCTTTGATATCAAAATTTCCGGATTGAAAAAGCTTAAACCAAATTTGCGCTACTCTCACAGATACTGCATTAGGTCCATAAACATTACAAATATTTATCGCGGCTTGTGTTGCATTTTTAACTTTTTTGTAGTAAAATTTTAAAATGTATCGAATTTCTTCATTAGATTCACTCATTTTAACAATAAGAAAAACAAATGAAAAGCAGAAATTTTCCTAATTTGAATTTGGAATTGTCTTCTTTAAAATTAAAACTTTTTAGTAATACCAAAACCAGCCAGATACAAAAGGTATTAGCCAAAGAGATCTTATTACAAGTTCATACATACTATATGCGAAAAGACTTTTTCCCCAACCTATTATTTTTTCTATGCCTAACTGGCCAAACATGATGCACATTTACTTTTATACCATCACGCATACTCTGATATGTAAATACTCATGTTTAAGAAATAAATAAACTTTGACTTTGACTAAGATAGATAGAGAACACTTTATTGCATACCAAAATAAACAAGTACAAAGAAAATTAAACTTTACAATTCTTCTAGGCAATACAATAGGCGACCGCATCGCTTACAGCTATCTCTTCCAGGTAACCTAAGTTAATGTTGCTATTTTTAATTAGAAATTGAATCAATTAAAGTCAATAACATAAAACATTTAAACTACTAAAATAAATATATACCGTTATAAATATCAAAATTAAAAAATCATTAAACTTATTAATAAACAACTACAATACATCAACATATTTTTAACATCGTAGTTAGTACTAATCTGTCATTCGGTTTTTGCTTAATATTATTTACGACGCCTTTCCGAGAACGCCTATGGGTGCAAACCTTATTCACGCTGGGATGTGGGCGCCGACTGCCGCGGCCCACACTTCGTCACTGCAATCTCACGATACTTCATACACGTCGAGTACGTTAGTCTATTTACGGCTTAAATGGAATTTTCTTGTTGTTGTCTCCTATACCCACCAAATCAACCCGCCTTGCATATGCGTGCTAGGTAGGTATACTGTCCGTTCTCAAATATGAGCTGATAAAGACGTCGAACGCCTTAGTCTATTTACGGCGTACATGGAATTTTCTTATGCTTACATTAGAAGGATCAAGCAAATTGAATAAATTTGGTTCAAAGACACAGAACTGAAAGAACACGACAACATTATCCTGACATCAGGCGCAATGACAATCAAACGGCGAACCTATCTATATATAAAGTTGAAGAGTTTGTTTGTTTGCTTGAACGCGCTAAGCTCAGGAACTACTGAAAAATTCTTTCAGTGTTAGATAGCTCATTTATCGAGGAAGGCTATAGGCTATATATCATCACGCTAAGATCAATAGGAGCGGAGCACCGATGAAGAAGATTTCAACATCGGGGGTTTTATTTCCTTTTGAGAGCTTTGAGAGTAAACGGTTAAAGTTTCGCAAAAATCATCTGTGACAGAATTGTTCGCCTTTAAAATTTCTAATAAAAAAAGTCAGCGACAGCATATCTATCTTTTAAGGTTGGCTCACTATAACCTTTCTTATGCTAAGCAAATTTGTTCTAAAATAATGCATTATTTGCGAAGGTGTTTTTATAAACATGATATTAATCCATATCCAAATAAAGACGTTATTCATCACAGCTATTTCATTTAAAACAAAATTGCCATTTACATAATTCGATTTCAATGAATATCTTAGGAGGTATCGCAGTTTTAAAATGACATCGCAGCAAAACAATGATCAAGTACTACGCGCGCATTTATGATGTACAAGGCCGGCGGGCAGTCATTAAGATTAAAAAAATATTTTCACCCTCTACGTAAACAAAGTCGCGGGATCAAGTTGGCGTTAGCCTAAAGTAACTATTCCACGCGGACGAAGTCGCTGGCAGAAGCTGGTTCAATATAAATATAATTATATAGTTATCTCCTCCCACCAGCCAATACGCGTTGGATTTTTGGATAAGCGTTGCAGATATACTATTCGTAATCATAAACATGGGAGCTCGATGCCCAATAATGGGACATTTATGGACCGTATGTCTCCTTTCAAATTTGTGTGTTTTCCAGTCATCTGCTTTGTGCGCAGTTTGAAACGCATTTACTCGTTTTTTACTTGCTTTATTCTTGGAAGTCTTCTTTTTCTGGAGAATATTAGAGTGGATATAAGGAAGACTTCAGATGAGTCTGGTCGCAAACCTACGAAGTAGCCTATACTCGAATCTCTTGTCTTTGGAGTAAAACTAATCATTCGTACATCTCCTTATAAGGTAGCAGAGAAATAATCGCCCGTTATGTTATTACGAGTACTTTACAGTAATGAATTATTGTAAACATACACAAACTTACGAAACAGTAATTTAGTTGATTATTCTTCAATAAAGGAGCAATTTATTAATGTCGACGAACAATGCGACGTTAATGTAATGTAGAATTAGAGTTCGATGACTTAATTCGCTTGAATGTTTTGTGATATGACTCAATGGATTGGAAATTGCATATTTTTTTAATTGACGGAGGTTAAAGCATCGAGATACTCAAAAGTCTTCATCCAATAACTAACAGTAATTAGGTACCTACAGTAAATGATCAGATTAGCTTTGACAATTCTTTTTTTTAAATAATGAAGGGAGGCAACATTCCTATTAAAAACATCAATGGCCGGTTTTTATCTTATAATTCATTCACTTGCCTTATCAAAGGTTGAAATTTGACATTAGAAGTATGGAGCTCATCTCAATTTTTATAATTTAAACCGGCCACAAATGGTTGTCGTCATCTATGAACCAACTATCCAGTTAAATTCGTGACATTGAAGACACGTCGTCAAACTTTACGGGGTTTAGAGACGAACAGAAGGCAAAGGAAAAGAGTCAGTAGAATTAGAAACAGCGTTGAAGGTAAATTGATGAGTGCCTTAGGCAAGAAAGAACTTTTCGCCACCCAACACTCATTTTGTAAAAAGAGACTTCGCAAGATGTTAGAATCTAAAATTAGATTCACCATCCAAAGACTTATACTTAAACACACTCAGTGAGCACAGATTAGTATGTGGAATATCTGAATTTACGAGATCAAAACAAGATGTGACACGGTCACAAATCATGTCATTGTATAGATCACGTATTGCACGATTACCCACATTGCGCCCCTACTCAGCTGTGTCGTACTGGCTGACCACCGGGGCCTATTGGGCACCTAGAGGTTTCCAATACTATATACCTTATACATCGATCAATTCTGTATTATTGTTTGTTTGATAAATAATTTTTCAAAAAATAACAAATGAACCCTCATTTAAATTGAGAGGAAAGAAAGGAACCCATAGTATTTTTATTTACAGAACGAAACCCGGTCGTATGATAATGAGTTCAGTTCACAGAAGATTACCAGAATCTTCTGTGAGAGCTGAACTCTCATTATCATCAACATTCGGAGAGTTTGCCTCGAAGTCAGAGATCCGCTTTCTTACTTTTATCTCTCCACTTCGCGGGGTCTTCGGTATCCCTAATTGTGAAATTATTGATACTTAGGTGTGTTATCCCATACGATATCCTGCCACAAGGCCGGCCCTAGCTTTTTTACTGTCGTAGGCAAACTCGAAAAAAGTCTTCTATATAGATTTCTTCTCCCAGAACCCTATTTGTTCGTGTTGTGTGTACTTGTTGATTTCATTACTCATATATTTTCGAAATATGTTTGTGAGTGTTGTGTTTATTTATTTTTTTGGACTTTAGTAGTTCAAGCGTTTTTGCAGACATTTTTGAAGGCATTTATGCCGACGTAGGCAGTTGCCTAGCGATTCGAGCTGCCCCTGCCTGCTAGCACTTCTTAGGCCTACCCCTTCGAGCGAGACCTGGCAGAAGCTGCATGGCTAGATATGTGAGAGTGGTATTCTACTACGAATTACCTAACACAAGATACTAAATAGGTCGTTTGCAATACCTAAACCTGACTGTACCTATAGGTAAGTGCAGGTGTAGGCTGATCTGAGATATTAACAGCGAGTTATGCAAATTGTGTATAAGTTCACGTCATTTCATTTATTTACGATCGTTGCACGTCAAGGCTCGAATTACCATCTTGGCATCGGAATAATGTAAATACAGTCCTGTTATGAGCTATGTTAGTACTAAGTTTGTTCGCGTAGGCTGAATGCGAAGTGAGAAGGCGACAATATTCATACACGTCTAAGTCCAATGCTATTGATTTTCCTTTCCGAAAACTTTTAGGATTCCGTGATCATTTTGATGGAAGACAAACCCTAATGGAATCGTCAAATCCGTCATGTGTATGTCGTAATCACTATTTTTAGAAACTGCTGAATGTTCATAATTATATGATTAATACACATTTGGCAACGGACAGACATAAAATCAGTGCCATAAATAGGGCGGTGCCACTGGTGCCCAGGCACAGGGCGTACACTCTGGGGGGCGCAAGAATGGCCAGACCAGGCAGGACTATTATTTTTTTGGTTTGCTCCTGATAAGTTCCCGCTGCGCCCCCAGTGCTCGATTCCAACACATATGTACCTACATGCCAGTATCATCAAAAGTCTGTTAAATTTTAAATTTTAAGAAAATAGATTTTTCTTCCAAAATATTAGATCATTGGTCCACCAACACCAAGGTCTTTGTGCGTTATTTTATCACCCTGAATGAAATAAAGTAAGCCTATACATAGCTTTGCTCTAGCTAGGGTACCTATAATATTAAAAAAAAAAACAGGGGCGCAGTTATGGAAGCTCGCATAGGGCGCAGAAAAGGCTATTTACAGCACTGCATAAAATTAGCACTTTTAAAATGTGGTGCTGCCGTCGGATGCTCAGCATTCTATAGACAGTTCGCCGAACAAATGGCTCCATACTGGAGGAGCTCGAGATTGGACATCACCAGAAGCTATCAGCAGTATGCCACCGACGTATATTGAAATAATTTGACCACATAGCCCGAAAAAACCCAGACAATATGGAGAGACTTGTGCTCACTGGGAACACTTCAATAAACTCAGATTACCAATGTGCTCGGAACTGGTCTCGGTGGAAGAAAGCTATTGCCATCAAAGTCACACGTTCCTCAGCAGTGTGGGAACGACTTAGAAGAAGAACATATTTGGCAGTATTGTGTTTTAAATATG
This sequence comes from Dendrolimus houi, assembly GCA_039645545.1. Classification (NCBI taxonomy): domain Eukaryota; kingdom Metazoa; phylum Arthropoda; class Insecta; order Lepidoptera; family Lasiocampidae; genus Dendrolimus; species Dendrolimus houi. Next base: position 387,451 of record CM077137.1, on the reverse strand, counting down.
ATACTACACAATAGTGTTGTAAAATCGCGTCGAAATAAAATTCGGGTTGGACATAAATGTAACTTAAGAATGTAATTTTTCTGTGTACCTACATGGTCGTTTAGGGAATCGAAGTCCTTAAAGAATTATAAAGTCAATAAGTGAGAATATATTTGTTTTAAAAATAGTAAATAGTGTGGCCCTCCCATCTCCTCTCAATTTGTATCCAAAGTTCTAAAACGTTGCTAGTTTATCTATTATTAGCCATTTCACTCGATGTCCTGAAGGATATCATGCATATCAATATTCTTAAAAGAAGGAATCCTAAAGATCATGTGAAGTGAAGAAGAAAATATAGGAATCCCAGACTTCGAAGCCTGCACTCCGAAGGCAACTAAGATTAACGCTCGAATGATGATTATTATTATCTACCTCATGTTACTATCATCACAGCGTTAACACGGGTTGCGTGCTAAACTTATAATTTAAAGTATTCTAATATATGTTTAAAACGTAAATTATTATTTAATATTACTAGTAGAAATTGTATCACTATTAAATAGTGAAAACTCACGTGTAATATAACTCTCCTTGAATTTCCTTTGAGTTCCACACATTAGAAATATACCACTAAGATATAAACACCACACAAAAATACATAACAACCATTAAAAATTCCAATTAAAACAAAGTTAATAATTCATTAAATAACATCAAAAACATCATTATGTTAGTTATTACTATCACTAACAAAATGGCTCATTAATTTTATTATTTTTGTAATTGGAAAAGAATTACATATTTTTATAAAATTAGAATGGCGCGTGAACTTTTTTAAATTTACGCAGTCTGTTTACACACGCATCGGAATTAGGCAAAGGCACGCGTTACATACAGCCTCCGCTGACTGTTTAATGTAATCTGTTGGTTGTGGGTCACCGCCCACGGTACGCAATGAGATCATAAAGCTGTTTCGTATATCATTTACACTTAATGAAGTGCATTGCGCTTGTAAACCCTCCCCCGCAATATTAATAAGTTTAATAGAAATTGTGTTAATTTTGAAACATTATAACACGGTCGTTTAATATTTAATTAGATGAAGCTTTTAATTAAATTATGAATATTATTATAAATTTCGAACCAAATTTTCAATGGCTAAGGCCCCGTGTCTCATCCAAATGAAATGGGTTCAAATCCAGATAGGTAGTTTTTCTGGTCTAATATATACATATCTACTGCTAGAATTAGATAGTGAAGCAAAAGGTCACGAGAAAATTAGATATCGATTAACAATCAAAGAAGATTGAAAATCTTGCCTTGATGGTTAGTTTCACCTTGGTCGCTAGGTGTGGCTAGTATCGGTTATTCTTAATTTTACGTACAGAAAATGTATTGAAATGTGCTTTTTTAGTTCTGACATACATATTACATCTGTTTCCCAGGGGGTAGGCAGAGATAATGGATCTCCACTTGCGACAATCCTGAAAAACGCCTGTCGCTTCATCTACTTTCATTAATCTCTTCATACATGTATGTTTGAGATGGTTTTAACATGCCAGACCTATTTTTAAAATACCTCAATTTGATCACGATTAGTTCTGGCATCGTGTTTAAATATGAATTTAAAAAATTTACTACTAATTTCGATATTTTATTAAAGTAATTTTGATTAAAATTATGTATGTCTTAAATAATAAGATATTAAAAGGAGAGAAGACTTGTGGCAACATTTCTCATCATCATTAATCTCAACATCAACTTTTCAAAATTTATTTTTAATCAATTGGTAAATCAAATCAAAAATATTGAACATACTACATGATGTTATTTACTGCGTATTATAATACTATATCCTCAAAATGAAACTATACTAGTAATGGTGTTTAAATAATACATTTAATTAGAAAAATATTTACAAGAATTAAATAAGTTATGTCTAAACATTTATTAACTGTGTTTTCCAAAATACGCAATATGCTGCCATCTATTGAACATATATAACCACTATATAGTATAAAATAAATAAAATACAGTGCCATCTATTGGCAGGTTCGAGAACTAGTTGGAGTTTGTGTCGAGGTCTGCGCTCGCGCCGGTGGGCATGTAATCGAAGAGGACCGACTTCTTGTCGTATCCGCAACGGAAGAGGTTCCAGGCCAGATCTTCGGGAGTTTCCCCTGATTGCTCAGCACAGCTTTCAAGCACCTACCAGAAGAGAACCCAAAATTATGACTAAGAATATACGATGTTCGGTTTTCAAAAATAAAAAAAGGGACAACCCAATTCCATGGTTTTTAAAGGTTGAATCTTCTCCAAATGTATGCCGTTTATGCATGTTAGTTATAATCTATAATATTATAAAATTCTAAATATGCCGTGTCTGTACATTGAAGCTATCTAAAAAAACAACTGAAATAGACTATATAAACGATAGAGAACACGATGCAATTTTTTTTAGACTTCTTGCCTGTTTATTTGTTTGTTTGGTATTCACGTAAAAACTATTGGGTCGATTTCAATGCGGTTTCCGCTGATCGACTACTTTTTAGACTTAAAACTATGGCTATTTTTTATCCTGGAAATCCCGCGGGAATCTTTCTGAGAATGACTTAAAATGGCCAGATTAAAAAAGATTGAATTCCAGTGATTTTTTCACTGATCGGTAGCAAATTCTCGGGATAAAAAACTTACACATTTTATTACTTAATGTAATAAAATGTGTAAGTTTTTTATCCGGAGAATCCCGTGGGAATTTCAAGTCAAACGTGGACGAAGTCGCGGGCATATCCTAATCTAAAAATAAATAATACCACACAACTACTGGATGACTAAATAAACTCCAGAGTTCAAACTATCGCGATAAATCGGTTTGTTCTCTTTTTAATGCAAAGGAAGCAAACAGGCAGGCGTCCCACCTGATGGAAAGTGGTTTCCAGAGGCCAGGCCAGGGCGAAGCCAACGCGTTGCCGGTCTTTAGGAAGGGATCATGAGAATGAGATAGAAGATGGGAAATTATGAACATGCTAAAAATCAGAGGTCTATAAGTAATGCATCAAACGTTACTAAAAGACCTCCATTTTTATTATGTTTATAACTAGGACATGCCCGCTACTTCATCCACGGTTGACTTGAAAGTCCCGCGGGATTCCCGGGATGCAAAACGCCGCAGCATTTAAAAAATAATGTAAGTTCGTTCGTAATAATCGGTTTTACTGTCTCGGAATAAGGTAATTTTTGTGCACCCGAACAACTACAAACTGCGCGGGATTCCCGAAATAAAAAATATCACGCAAATTATTACATAAAATTTGCCATTAATCAGTGAAAAAAATTACATTACAATTTTTTTTATCTGGCCATTTTAAATCATACCCAGAAAAATTCCCGCGGGACTCGCGGGATAAAAAGTAGAATAGTAGAATTTGCTGTCGATCAGCGAAAACCAGATCGAAATCGGCGGCCCAGTAGTTTTTAGGTGAGTCCTGAACAAACAGACAAGAAATGTAAAAAAAATGCATCGTATTCTCCATATACATGTAAAGTATTTTTTTTTAATAGCTTCAATGTACAGACACGGCATCTTGAGAATTTTATAATATTATAAATTTTGACATTATCGCAGATATGGGACTAAAGATCTATCTATTAGGATCTAAAGTATTTTAGATCTATTTTACAAGCTTTTATTTAACTTGCAATGGATATATGTATGTAAGTTCGTGTGGAATCTTGCAAGTTAAATTTGACCAATTTCCCGGTTTCCGATTGAGCTGAAATTTTGCACGCATATGTATATCGCATGACAATGCAATAATATGGTACCATGAAGCTGATCTGATGATGGAGTTGGAAGGTGGCCATAGGAACTCCTGTTCTAAACAAGATAGACCCGTCGTGTTTGGGCTCGTTTTTCTTGTCTTGGCTAGCACTCTGCTGCTACATGATATCCAGGATCTCAAAAGCTTGTATCTAAAAACCTTTTTAAAAAAGCTTAGATGTTTTTCCATAACAGGCTCGATAAAACTCATATCATAATCGGTTCATGTATCCAAGGGTCATGATAAACTTTCACAGAAACCAAGACAAACAACAACAACAGAGAGTCATGATAAATTTAACCCCAAAAACATACATTTTTCTGATGCACATGTATAAAACTTGATGTAGCTATACCTTGGTAGCGTTCTTTCCATCAGTCCTATGGGCCATTTTCCCCAGAACAGTCGTCTTCTGCAGTTTCCCGTCCTTGCTGATCACCTTGCACTTCAGCAGGATGCAATACACGTGCTTTTTCAGCGCTGGGTCTTCGGACAACACGCCGTTCAGCATCATATCCACCAGCTTCCGATCAACTTGCGATTGTGGCAGACACGCCTCGGAGTGTGCCCTGAACATGGCCTTCTCCTCTTTACCCAGATTCTAAAAAATACATTACTACATTCCAATAATATATGTCGGCGCAAATACAACAATTAACGTATTACAAAAACAATAATAATTTATTTAATTACTATGAGTTTATTGTAATGTGAAATTAACGTAAAACGACATCTTTTAATTGTAATTTCAATACTTAACCTAAATATTTGTGATCACGTGCACGTGCACCGAGCCCTATAAATACGGCCGCACTGTCGGCATTCGGTCATTACAGTCATTCGCCCGTTGTCGTTCGTCGCGCGCGCACGTCTCCCGCTCCGCCTCGGCTGTCCGTTATTCGTGTTCGTTGTGTTCGTTCGTTCACCCGGTCGATCTGTGTTTTTTCTGTGACAGTGCAGTGAAAAGTGCGTCATCAGGTGGTTTTTCCACCAAATCGTTCGTCCCCCTCAGGGACAATGGACGGCGTGGAGCTCTCTCCATTGCTGTTGGAGGGTTTGCTGTCGTTTTTACGACAGCAATTCCCTCAAGCGCTCGACCAATTTTTGAGGACTCCGGAGTCCCAATCAATGGCGTCCGTTATCTTGGAACTTAATTCCGAGAAACCCTTACACGTGCAAGGGGCCCCCGCACCCGCATCTGCCGCGACCACCGCACCCCCCGCGACCCCCGCCACCGCGCTTATCGCTGACCACCTGCGCTCTGCCTTAGCGCCCGCGCCCCCGCGCCCCCCGCATCCGTACCCGCCGTGTTACCGGTGCGCCCGCCGCCCGCACCCCCGCTCAACGATGCCCACCGTGTGGCACCAAAATCACGCGCCTCGTTTTCTCGCGGTTCCGCGTCGGGACAACCGCGATCGAGCTCCGCGAGTTCGACGACATCGCGTTCGCGATCGCCCATACACCGCGTAATCGATTCTCGTCGAGAAATCGAATTATCTCCTGACGGTCCGCAATACCTCAGGGATGCCCCTCTTCCACCGGCCGATGAAATCACCCCCATGGATGTCGCGCCTCCCGCGAACATCCCCTTAAACCGCGAGGACGATGACGGTTTTATAACCGTCAATCGTACCAAAAAACGGAAGACCCAGAGGGAGGTCCCCCCCAACCCCGCTCCCACTGCGGCCACAAAACCAACAGCGGCACCTTCCAGCCGCCCTGGGCCACCTTCACAGCGCCCGCCGCCACCCCTGATCATCCGCGAGAAAGCCCATTGGCTTCAACTCGCTAAGGAGCTGCCAGGTAAGGCAATCTCTATAAAGAAGCCCGTGATACCCAACACGGCATCAAAGTTATGGTCACGTCTTCAAGTGACCACCGCTCCCCTAACATCCTTGTTATGTGACCGTAAAATCGGTTACTATACTTATGCCCTGCCGGAAGAAAAACGCCTTCGGGCTGTAATCCGCGGACTCCCACAGGAAATCGAGTGTTCCTATATTCTCGAGGACCTTAAGTCCCAAGATGTACCGGTGCACGAAGTGCACCGTATGCACAGAGGCGACGCAACAAAGTCTCCTCTAAACCTAGTATTGGTTGTCCTCGACCTCTCCCCAGAGGGGAAAAAGATCTTCGAACTTGAGAAGGTCTGTGGCCTCTCTGGCCTTCGTGTGGAACGCCCACACGAAAAACATACACTGCGGCAGTGTCATCGTTGCCAACTTTATGGGCACTCTGCCCTACATTGTCAATCCCGTCCCAGGTGCGTCAAGTGCCTGGGCGACCACGGGACCTCGGAGTGCACACGCACCCGGGACTCCCCGGAGCCACCGAGCTGCATTCTCTGCGGCCAAGCGGGTCACCCCGCTAACTACAGAGGCTGCCCTGCCGCCCCCCGACCCAAACGTAAGTTCGGAAAGGGCAACGCCCAAAAAGGCACTAGAAAAGTGCCGAACAAACCCGCATTCGTGGCGGCCCCCCCTCCAGTGGTAAATCACTGGACGGGTCTTCCCACGACGGAAGCGTTCCCTCCACTAAGGACGCGCGCCCCAATTTTGGCCGGCCTACCCCAAGCAACCCCTGCCCCCGCCCCCATTTTAAAAGCACCTTCTGGGCCGTCACCCCACCACTCTTTAGCGGAGGACTTAGCCTTGGCGACTAAATTCGCCAAGAACTTGCCTTTCGACCTAGCAGAGGTCCAACTCTTGGCTCGAAAACTAAGACAAGTTGCAGAGTCTGATCAACCCTCCTCCGGGATCAACTCGTGATCGAAATGGATCACGCGTACCTCCTCCAGGTACTTAGGTCGTTATAACTAAACAACCTAGTTAAATTATTGTTACCGGTAACAAATGGCGCATGTAGGTAGAAATAAACCACGCTCATTGACTCTGGCGACTTATAACGCCAACGGCCTTCGAAACCAGCGCGACTTGGTCCATGACTTCCTGGTTACCAATCAAGTAGATATACTACTAGTGCAGGAGACCTTCCTGAAACCGAGTAAAAGAGATCCAAAGATCTCTAACTATCGGGTCACTAGACATGACAGGATAGGCCGTGGTGGCGGCACCTGATCTATTTCAGAAGATCTCTACACTGCATGCCTCTAGTCACCCCACCACTAGTAGGTATGGAGGTATCCGCCTGCAGACTAGCAATGACTGGCCACCAACCTCTAGTCATAGTCTCAGCATACCTCGCGTGCCAGAAAACCCTTATTAAGAAAGACCTAGAAGCCCTATTCAACTTAGGCCCAGCTGTTATAATAGCCGGAGATCTGAATTGTAAACACGAACAGTGGAATTGCAATACCACTAACCCCAATGGCAGAGCCTAATAAATATATCAGACAATCTTTTGTTTGATATAATAACTCCCATGACCCCACACGATACCCCCCAACCGCGACTGGGGACCCCAAACACTCTCGACCTAGCATTACTGAGGGGCGTAACTCTTCAGTTCCATTCGATCGAAACGATGGACGATATAGACTCGGACCATCGCCCGGTTATCCTCAAATTAGGACAACAGACGGACCAGACATCTGAAACTAGGACCTCTGTGGACTGGTTGAGACTTGGGGACCTCCTCAAGGCAACCGAATCACAAGACCTGGACCGCATCCCGGACCACATCGAATCCCACCAAGACACGGAGACGGCGATCGAGGCCCTCACCAACCACCTTCAATCCGCAGTGCGGAACTCGTCCAGACAGGTGCCAGTGGAGAATGACCGCCACTTATGCCTGCCGGACGAAGTGAGGGTACTGCTGAGGGAAAAGAGAGCCGCCTCCAGAGCTCACGACAGATATCCCACCGAAGACAACAGAGTCCGACTCCGCCAACTAGAGCGCGAGGTCAAACTACGTATCCGGGAAGTCAGGGAACAACGTTGGGACAGAACGTTGAGAGATATCGAACCAACTCACCAGGCGTACTGGAAGCTGGCTAGAGCTCTCAAATCAGATACCCTCACTGTCATACCCGCGCTAGAAAGAGCCGACAACACCGAGGCGTTCGATGATGAGGAGAAAGCCGAATGCCTTGCTCAGAGTCTAGAGCTTCAATGCTCCCCCACTACACAAAACGTCGACCAGTCACACCTGACGGAGGTGGACTCCGAGGTTGAACGTAGATCCTCCTTACCAGCGGAAACCACACTCGACCCAGTCACGGTGGAAGAAGTGCAAGATCTGATCAAGTCCCTCAAACCACGAAAGGCCCCAGGGATCGATGGCATTAACAATCGCGTGTTAAAACTCCTCCCCGGCCACTTGATTATAATCTTAGTGAGCATCTTCAATGCCGCCATAACAAACTGCTCTTTCCCCGCGATCTGGAAGGAAGCAGACGTCATCGGTATTCACAAGCCTGGAAAACCGGCTAATAAACCGTCCAGCTACCGCCCAATCAGCCTACTGAGCACACTCAGTAAGCTTTACGAGAGGGTTATCCTCTCTAGACTAAGAGATTTTGCCATCAGCAAACATCTACTACCCGATGAGCAGTTTGGATTCCGTGCCAGACACTCATGCGTCCAACAGGTGCACCGCATCACGGAGCACATACTATCCCACTTTGCCCATCGCCCTCGTCGCCCTATAGGAACAGCCGCACTGTTCCTTGACGTAGCTAAGGCCTTCGACAAGGTCTGGCATAACGGTTTGATTTACAAGCTGTACCAGTTCGGTGTACCAGACAGACTCGTGCTCATCTTGCGAGACTTCCTCCTAGGCCGTAGCTTCCGTTTTCGAGTGGAGGGAACACGCTCGTCCCCTCACCCACTCACAGCCGGTGTACCACAGGGCTCGGCACTATCTCCACTACTCTTCACGCTGTACACCAGCGACATCCCAAAAACTCCAGATGTAGAGTTGGCCCTCTTCGCGGATGACACCGCACTCTATACATCAGATCACAACCGACAAATGGCTTGCGTCCGGCTACAGGTAGCTGTAACAGAGCTAGGCGAATGGTTTCGCAAATGGAGGATAGAGGTAAACCCGGAGAAAAGCGCAGCAATGTTCTTTTCCCCGGGCACGCTTCGCTCTCCCAAACGCGCTTGCCTTCGCTTAAAAGCCATCTCGCTCTACGAACAAGAGATCCCTGGGCAAAGTACACCAAATACCTGGGTGTCACCTAGATCAGAACTTGCGCTTCAACGAGCATATCACTATAGTCCGGAATAGAGCGCGATTTGTGATGGGTCGTCTAGCACCCATGATAGATAAACGAAGCAAAATGTCCCTCAGACACAAGCTTACTCTATATAAAACATGCATCCGCCCGATCATGACATACGCGAGTGTGGTATTCGGCCATGCCAAGCCTGCCCTTTTAAAGAAACTGCAAATCGTTCAGAATAAATTCATGCGCAGAGCCGTCGGTGCTCCCCTCTATATGCGTAACATCGACATCCACCGCGATCTGGAGCTTCCCTCCATCAAAAACTACATTACGTCGCTCTCGCGTAAGTATTTCGATCTAGCGCCGCACCATCGAAATCCCCTCGTCGTGTCCGCGTCCGATTATAAGCCTCGACGAAAGGCTCTCGTGCGACGACCGCGTAACATCCTCATGGACAAGGTCGACGATATCACAAAACGGCTGGCTCGGATCAGCCCGCCCGCGGTTAGGACGGCAGGCTGGCAGGCACCGACAGACAGACACAGACGGCGGCGTCGACGCCGCCAATCACGATCTCTCCACGTCCCCGCGAGGGACGCCAGGAGACACAGCCCCCATAGGATAGACTAGGCGTGTTGCTGGGAAGTTTCTTTCGCCGTTTCTTCTCTCCCAACCATAACACGTTGCGAAACGGCAGTAAGATAGTATAGGCCACCGCGAACCGCCGATCCCGGTCCGCCGGGATCCTTCCTCTCGGGCTTTATATTACCCGTCGCCCGCTCTCAATTAGTGCATTGTGTCGCCTTATGGTGGGCATCATTAGATTCATCCCCTCTCATGGCAACAGTCCAGCCGAGGTGAAACTCCCTAGGGAGCCCCTCGAGCAAGTTGCCTCCTGGCTCGAGCGCCTTCGCTTCGCAAAGGCACTCGCCCCGAAAACCCCGGTAAAGTTGTGAGGTCTTCGGACCAACAACATAAAGTCAAGTCCAATAAAAAAAAAAAAAAATTCGGTCATTAGATTCGCCCGTTGTCGTTCGTCGCGCGCGCACGTCTCTCGCTCCGCCTCGGCTGTCCGTTATTCGTGTTCGTTGTGTTCGTTCGTTCACCCGGTCGATCTGTTTTTTTTTTCTGTGACAGTGCAGTGAAAAGTGCGTCATCAGGTGGTTTTTCCACCAAATCGTTCGTCCCCCTCAGGGACAATGGACGGCGTGGAGCTCTCTCCATTGCAGTTGGAGGGTTTCCTGTCGTTTTTACGACAGCAATTCCCTCAAGCGCTCGACCAATATTTGAGGACTCCGGAGTCCCAATCAATGGCGTCCGTTATCTCGGAACTTAATTCCGAGAAACCCGTGTCCTGCAAGTTACACGTGCAAGGGGCCCCCGCACCCGCATCTGCCGCGACCACCGCACCCCCCGCGACCCCCGCCACCGCGCTTATCGCTGACCACCTGCGCTCTGCCTTAGCGCCCGCGCCCCCCGCGCCCCCCGCATCCGTACCCGCCGTGTTACCGGTGCGCCCGCCGCCCGCACCCCCGCTCAACGATGCCCACCGTGTGGCACCAAAATCACGCGCCTCGTTTTCTCGCGGTTCCGCGTCGGGACAACCGCGATCGAGCTCCGCGAGCTCGACGACATCGCGTTCGCGATCGCCCATACACCGCGTAATCGATTCTCGTCGAGAAATCGAATTATCTCCTGACGGTCCGCAATACCTCAGGGATGCCCCTCTTCCACCGGCTGATAAAATCACCCCATGGATGTCGCGCCTCCCGCGAACATCCCCTTAAACCGCGAGGACGATGACGGTTTTATAACCGTCAATCGTACCAAAAACGGAAGACCCAGAGGAGGTCCCCCCAACCCCGCTCCCACTGCGGCCACAAAACCAACAGCGGCACCTTCCAGCCGCCCTGGGCCACCTTCACAGCGCCCGCCGCCACCCCTGATCATCCGCGAGAAAGCCCATTGGCTTCAACTCGCTAAGGAGCTGCCAGGTAAGGCAATCTCTATAAAGAAGCCCGTGATACCCAACACGGCATCAAAGTTATGGTCACGTCTTCAAGTGACCACCGCTCCCCTAACATCCTTGTTATGTGACCGTAAAATCGGTTACTACACTTATGCCCTGCCGGAAGAAAAACGCCTTCGGGCTGTAATCCGCGGACTCCCACAGGAAATCGAGTGTTCCTACATTCTCGAGGACCTTAAGTCCCAAGCTGTACCGGTGCACGAAGTGCACCGTATGCACAGAGGCGACGCAACAAAGTCTCCTCTAAACCTAGTATTGGTTGTCCTCGACCCTCCCCAGAGGGAAAAAGATCTTCGAACTTGAGAAGGTCTGTGGCCTCTCTGGCCTTCGTGTGGAACGCCCACACGAAAAACATACACTGCGGCAGTGTCATCGTTGCCAACTTTATGGGCACTCTGCCCTACATTGTCAATCCCGTCCCAGGTGCGTCAAGTGCCTGGGCGACCTGGGACCTCGGAGTGCACACGCACCCGGGACTCCCCGGAGCCACCGAGCTGCATTCTCTGCGGCCAAGCGGGTCACCCCGCTAACTACAGAGGCTGCCCTGCCGCCCCCGACCCAAACGTAAGTTCGGAAAGGGCAACGCCCAAAAGGCACTAGAAAAGTGCCGAACAAACCCGCATTCGTGGCGGCCCCCCCTCCAGTGGTAAATCACTGGACGGGTCTTCCCACGACGGAAGCGTTCCCTCCACTAAGGACGCGCGCCCCAATTTTGGCCGGCCTACCCCAAGCAACCCCTGCCCCCGCCCCCATTTTAAAAGCACCTTCTGGGCCGTCACCCCACCACTCTTTAGCGGAGGACTTAGCCTTGGCGACTAAATTCGCCAAGAACTTGCCTTTCGACCTAGCAGAGGTCCAACTCTTGGCTCGAAAACTAAGACAAGTTGCAGAGTCTGATCAACCCTCCCTCCGGGATCAACTCGTGATCGAAATGGATCACGCGTACCTCCTCCAGGTACTTAGGTCGTTATAACTAAACAACCTAGTTAAATTATTGTTACCGGTAACAAATGGCGCATGTAGGTAGAAATAAACCACGCTCATTGACTCTGGCGACTTATAACGCCAACGGCCTTCGAAACCAGCGCGACTTGGTCCATGACTTCCTGGTTACCAATCAAGTAGATATACTACTAGTGCAGGAGACCTTCCTGAAACCGAGTAAAAGAGATCCAAAGATCTCTAACTATCGGGTCACTAGACATGACAGGATAGGCCGTGGTGGCGGCACCCTGATCTATTTCAGAAGATCTCTACACTGCATGCCTCTAGTCACCCCACCACTAGTAGGTATGGAGGTATCCGCCTGCAGACTAGCAATGACTGGCCACCAACCTCTAGTCATAGTCTCAGCATACCTCGCGTGCCAGAAAACCCTTATTAAGAAAGACCTAGAAGCCCTATTCAACTTAGGCCCAGCTGTTATAATAGCCGGAGATCTGAATTGTAAACACGAACAGTGGAATTGCAATACCACTAACCCCAATGGCAGAGCCCTAATAAATATATCAGACAATCTTTTGTTTGATATAATAACTCCCATGACCCCACACGATACCCCCCCAACCGCGACTGGGGGACCCCAAACACTCTCGACCTAGCATTACTGAGGGGCGTAACTCTTCAGTTCCATTCGATCGAAACGATGGACGATATAGACTCGGACCATCGCCCGGTTATCCTCAAATTAGGACAACAGACGGACCAGACATCTGAAACTAGGACCTCTGTGGACTGGTTGAGACTTGGGACCTCCTCAAGGCAACCGAATCACAAGACCTGGACCGCATCCCGGACCACATCGAATCCCACCAAGACACGGAGACGGCGATCGAGGCCCTCACCAACCACCTTCAATCCGCAGTGCGGAACTCGTCCAGACAGGTGCCAGTGGAGAATGACCGCCACTTATGCCTGCCGGACGAAGTGAGGGTACTGCTGAGGGAAAAGAGAGCCGCCTCCAGAGCTCACGACAGATATCCCACCGAAGACAACAGAGTCCGACTCCGCCAACTAGAGCGCGAGGTCAAACTACGTATCCGGGAAGTCAGGGAACAACGTTGGGACAGAACGTTGAGAGATATCGAACCAACTCACCAGGCGTACTGGAAGCTGGCTAGAGCTCTCAAATCACATACCCTCACTGTCATACCCGCGCTAGAAAGAGCCGACAACACCGAGGCGTTCGATGATGAGGAGAAAGCCGAATGCCTTGCTCAGAGTCTAGAGCTTCAATGCTCCCCCACTACACAAAACGTCGACCAGTCACACCTGACGGAGGTGGACTCCGAGGTTGAACGTAGATCCTCCTTACCAGCGGAAACCACACTCGACCCAGTCACGGTGGAAGAAGTGCAAGATCTGATCAAGTCCCTCAAACCACGAAAGGCCCCAGGGATCGTTGGCATTAACAATCGCGTGTTAAAACTCCTCCCCGGCCACTTGATTATAATCTTAGTGAGCATCTTCAATGCCGCCATAACAAACTGCTCTTTCCCCGCGATCTGGAAGGAAGCAGACGTCATCGGTATTCACAAGCCTGGAAAACCGGCTAATAAACCGTCCAGCTACCGCCCAATCAGCCTACTGAGCACACTCAGCAAGCTTTACGAGAGGGTCATCCTCTCTAGACTAAGAGATTTTGCCATCAGCAAACATCTACTACCCGATGAGCAGTTTGGATTCCGTGCCAGACACTCATGCGTCCAACAGGTGCACCGCATCACGGAGCACATACTATCCCACTTTGCCCATCGCCCTCGTCGCCCTATAGGAACAGCCGCACTGTTCCTTGACGTAGCTAAGGCCTTCGACAAGGTCTGGCATAACGGTTTGATTTACAAGCTGTACCAGTTCGGTGTACCAGACAGACTCGTGCTCATCTTGCGAGACTTCCTCCTAGGCCGTAGCTTCCGTTTTCGAGTGGAGGGAACACGCTCGTCCCCTCACCCACTCACAGCCGGTGTACCACAGGGCTCGGCACTATCTCCACTACTCTTCACGCTGTACACCAGCGACATCCCAAAAACTCCAGATGTAGAGTTGGCCCTCTTCGCGGATGACACCGCACTCTATACATCAGATCACAACCGACAAATGGCTTGCGTCCGGCTACAGGTAGCTGTAACAGAGCTAGGCGAATGGTTTCGCAAATGGAGGATAGAGGTAAACCCGGAGAAAAGCGCAGCAATGTTCTTTTCCCCGGGCACGCTTCGCTCTCCCAAACGCGCTTGCCTTCGCTTAAAAGCCATCTCGCTCTACGAACAAGAGATCCCCTGGGCAAAGTACACCAAATACCTGGGTGTCACCTAGATCAGAACTTGCGCTTCAACGAGCATATCACTATAGTCCGGAATAGAGCGCGATTTGTGATGGGTCGTCTAGCACCCATGATAGATAAACGAAGCAAAATGTCCCTCAGACACAAGCTTACTCTATATAAAACATGCATCCGCCCGATCATGACATACGCGAGTGTGGTATTCGGCCATGCCAAGCCTGCCCTTTTAAAGAAACTGCAAATCGTTCAGAATAAATTCATGCGCAGAGCCGTCGGTGCTCCCCTCTATATGCGTAACGTCGACATCCACCGCGATCTGGAGCTTCCCTCCATCAAAAACTACATTACGTCGCTCTCGCGTAAGTATTTCGATCTAGCGCCGCACCATCGAAATCCCCTCGTCGTGTCCGCGTCCGATTATAAGCCTCGACGAAAGGCTCTCGTGCGACGACCGCGTAACATCCTCATGGACAAGGTCGACGATATCACAAAACGGCTGGCTCGGATCAGCCCGCCCACGGTTAGGACGGCAGGCTGGCAGGCACCGACAGACAGACACAGACGGCGGCGTCGACGCCGCCAATTACGATCTCTCCACGTCCCCGCGAGGGACGCCAGGAGGCACAGCCCCCCATAGGATAGACTAGGCGTGTTGCTGGGAAGTTTCTTTCGCCGTTTCTTCTCTCCCAGCCATAACACGTTGCGAAACGGCAGTAAGATAGTATAGGCCACCGCGAACCGCCGATCCCGGTCCGCCGGGATCCTTCCTCTCGGGCTTTATATTACCCGTCGCCCGCTCTCAATTAGTGCATTGTGTCGCCCTATGGTGGGCATCATTAGATTCATCCCCCTCTCATGGCAACAGTCCAGCCGAGGTGAAACTCCCTAGGGAGCCCCCTCGAGCAAGTTGCCTCCCGGGCTCGAGCGCCTTCGCTTCGCAAAGGCACTCGCCCCGAAAACCCCGGTAAAGTTGTGAGGTCTTCGGACCAACAACATAAAGTCAAGTCCAATAAAAAAAAATTCGGTCATTATTGTTCGAGCCGCCGAACGGGACGGACTTCTCTAGGAAGTCGTAATGCCCTTGGAATATACGATGCCGAGTACTCTTGAAATTCTATTTCGAGAACTCAAATATGGGTCGTCAACAAGAAACCAACAATCGTGACGTCGGCGTTGCTGACGTCACACTCTTTAATAACACTATATGTCTAGTATTTTACAGTTTATTGTGAACAGTCAGTACAGAACCTACTTAATAGTGTTTTTAACAAATATATACAATCGAAAGGGATTATTGAAAAATACTATTGAAAAATATTTAAATGATAAAACTCCATTTACATAGCAGCTTGCTCCAGCCTCGTATACAATCGTCTGTATAACGTTTTAATTTTGCCAAACATGTAAGGAATTTATGGAGATATGTTGCAGTACAAACTTTTAGTACGTCTCGTCATTATTATAACAATAATAATATTCTTCTTTCCTCTTACTGTGTCTTTGTCTTACTGAGTATGCACTGTTCGCTACAACTCCATTATTTCTTCGAAAAGTAATTCTGTAACATATTTCTGTATAAAACTTATAAAAAAATAGAACTTGAAATATAAATAGAATAAGAATTATAAAGAAAAACAATTTTCAGCTAGAGGTGTTGCTGGGGAGTTTCTTGCCGCTTCTTCTCCTTAACAGCAATAATACGTTTCGAAGTGGTTTACATAGAATTTAAATTTTAACTTATATGTATAACCTTCAAAGTGTTCTCCAGTGGAACTTCTTTTGAATTTGTAACAATTTTGAGCTGTTCAAAAAGCAATACTTAATACAGCAAATATCGAGCTCTTACAGTAATGTTTCATTATGATAAAAATCAAAGGTACTATGCATATCTACGACTTTGTAAAAGACAAACTGAGAAGAGCTTAAAGCACGATTGAATTCATGAGCAATTACAATGTACTACTTATTAATTTTGCAAAAACAGAAATTAACCCACAATAATGTCCGTTCTTTTTTATTTGCTACTAGCACTGACTAACATGTCATAAAACAGTGGATCCCTTCACATATAGCTTTGCCAGGAAATGAGGCTGCCGGTCGCCTCGCTAAGGAGGCTTCTGATGATGGAGAACCCTCTCACTGTATGCCCTATTTACTGATTTCCTTTACGTAGTCAAAAGTAAATGCACAGAATTGTGGAAGCAACACTTTGATGAGAAATCTGTAATGAACGGCATATGGTTTGGTTCATCACCGTAGTTTGCGGGGTCATCCTTGTCTAGATCTGAAATAGTGACAACTTTTCGACTTCGCTCCGGACACATACCACTAAACAGGTTAGTAACACCCAATTGCACAGAGTGTCAAGTTACAGAAGATGTACATCACATTTAGTTGAATGCGCACGTAACGAGATTGAAAGTTTGTTAGGACGAGACTTGCACGAAATTGGTACGTGTAATAGTATCCTGGCATATCGGATGATGCCAGGTTGCTATACAATCTACTTAAAGTAGGTATTACGCGGCGGTAAATTGTTTTTCCTATGAGGGTAGTATGGTCAATACTGACTAAACCCTCTTATAAATAAAGAGAGAATAAAAAACAAAAAATTCAATCTCCACAGTCTAATGTTAATAGAGCACGTAGTAATCTCTCACATAGAACATCATCCGACTTTGAGCGCTACAGACCGAATTGTGAATGAAACTTGTGATTTAATTTTAAAAAATACTTACAATACAGTTCTTGCATCCTGTCGTGGCCTGAAAAATTATAATATAACTTTAGTTTTGCCAACCATTCAAGTACTGGAATAATATTTGGGTTACAGAAATACTTAACATATCAGAAAATCCTACTAGAAATAAATTGATCGTAATTACTTAATTTGAAAAAAAATGTGAAAGAACGCTGCGTCTTAAAATGTTTGAATACATTATGAATGATATGTTTAAAATTAAGTTTGAAAACTGCTACAACGTGATCTCCAATATATTTTGGACAAAAATAAAAATAATAATACCTGATGCATATTGGCGACCAACGCGAACAGGACTACTGCACTGAACCAAATCATCTTCACTTTTCTACTTTCGATTGACAAGCAAACTCTGCTCTAATACTCCTGAGTCCCCTTGTGACACCTACACCGGCAAGAACAGCAACAGAGCAGAACCCAACACCCGCAGCACCGTCGGCAATGACATTCGCGCGCGGAACGACTGCCACCGGCTTTTATGCTCTTGCCCATACTTTATACCCTCTACCACGGTAATGCGAATCGGTTTTTTAACAACGGTTTTTAGCGTGTGATCTGCAAGTTAATATATTTCCTGTCTAGTTGTTTATGATGTGAATGAGGAAGGAAGTATACGACGAGGAAATGTTTATGGGTTTTGTTTTGGACTTAACATGTGTGACAAAAGGTTTATGATAATTTGAGATATATATTGGTAACGCGTACATTGCTCTAAGAATAGGCGTTGACAAGCAATATTATTATGGTGATTTGTATTGAGAAATGCCATAAAATACATTATAGGTTGTATATAACAGGAAAGACGTACCATCACATATTTAGGAAAATCTTATGACGTTCCAGACAATTGCAGTGACACGTTAAGAAATGAAAGTAAGAATTTATTTGTACGATGATTACAAACACTACTGTTAGACATTTAATACTTACTAAGAGATTTTAAGACAAAATAATTGTAAATAAAAAGATTAAAAATGAAAAACAACCTGAAGCATAATTCTTTTAAGAAATTAGCATCGTTTTTAAAAGCAATTTCATTTATGTACACTAGTGGTCGCCAGTGGTCGAAATTTGACCATAATAATTCATTTAACTTATAAGTTTGAACATTATTAAGATTCTGTTGTCAAAGACTATACTTCTATAATCACATATTTCGCCAAGGCTACACTGTTAATTTGACTTCAACAATAAACAAAAGCGTATATATGCGTGTGCGTGTCAAATACATGTTAGTGTGTATAATGTACTTTTTATGCATAATTTGAAGAAAAAGAATTAGCATTCTGCACTCCTTCTCTATATAAATTATAAGTGTGCGAAAATTTCATACTCCTCCTTCCGCGCAATTTTAGTAAAAAGGGGTAAAAAGTTTTTGCTGTGGTTTTGTTTCACGTAATTAATATATACGGTGGAAACCAACATTTTTTTAAAATAAAAGTTCCTTGCTATCGATAGTAACAAAAATTTTAAGATGAACTAAATTTCACACCGATTGAAAACTTGTAAAGTGTATGTTGTATTTAAAAAAAAAAACAGACTGGTTATCATAGTAAGAGCCCTAATACAAGCGAGCGCAAACAAGGTGTTGTTTTGTAAACATACGACGGACGCATTGTCACAACCAATCGCGCGATCATCCGCCAAATATTCACAGCCCATTGTGTTTGCTTTATTTACTTGCGATAATAACAGCATTATTTCATGTTTAATAACCAGTCTCAGTTGTTTTCAACATATTCTGATTTAGACAGTTGCTAAACGTATATGGGAAGTATCGTAATTTATTATAGATCTACCGGTCCGCCTCGGCTTCGCACGGGTATCTCAAAAGATTTTTTTTGTTGAGTTTAATTACCCACTAAGCGAATTCAAAATAATAGGTTGGGGAAAAAGTCTTTTCGCATGTAGTATGTATGAACTTGTAATTTCTTTAGCTATACCATTTGTATCTGGCTGGTTTTGGTAGCATTGAAAAGTTTTAATTTTAAAGAACACAATTCCAAATTCAAATTAGGAAAATGTGTGACTTTCATTTGTTTTTCTTATTGTTAAAATGAGTGAATCTAATGAAGAAATTCGATACATTTTAAAATTTTACTACAAAAAAGGTAAAAATGCAACACAAGCCGCGAAAAAAATGATGTTTATGGACCTAATGCAGTATCTGTGAGAGTAGCGCAAATTTGGTTTAAGCCTTTTCAATCCGGAAATTTTGATATCAAAGATGCAAGTCGGTCTGGTCGTCTTGTTACGGACAAAATTGATGCCATTTTTTGAAAAATTGGAGTAAGATTAGCGTATTAGTAGTTACGATGTAGCTGGAGAACTGGGAATTGACCACAAAATGGTTTTGGCGCATTTGAAAAAAGCTGGGTACACAAAGAAGCTCGATATTTGGGTGCCTCATGAACTTACTGAAAGAAACCTAATGAACCGTGTACTCATTTGTGATTCTTTATTACGACGTAATGAAACCGAACCACTTTTGAAGAAGTTGGTAACTGGTGATGAAAAGTGGATCACGTACGACAAGAACGTGCGAAAAAGATCGTGGTCAAAGGCCGGTCAGGCTTCACAGACTGTGGCGAAACCCGGGTTAACTCGCAACAAGGTGATGCTGTGTGTATGGTGGGATTGGAAGGACATTATTCATTATGAGCTGTTACCGCCAGGCAGGACCATCGATTCTGAACTGTACTACGAACAACTGCTGAGATTAAAGCAAAAAGTTGAGAGAAAGCGGCCGGAATTAATCAATAGAAGGGGTGTGGTTTTTCACCATGATAACACTAGACCTCACACATCTTTAGCTACTCAGCAAAAATTACGAGAGTTTGGCTGGGAGGTGTTAATGCATCCGCCGTATAGTCCTGACCTTGCACCTTCAGATTTTCACCTGTTTCGGTCTCTGCAGAATTCCTTAGGCAGTGTCATATTAACATCACGAGAGGACTGCCAAAACCACCTGTCGCAGTTTTTTGATCAGAAGCCCCAAAATTTTTATAGCAATGGGATTACGTCCCTACCTGCAAGATGGCAAAAAGATATCCAACAAAATGGCACCTACATACTTTAGTCAAATGTAAATAAACTTTATAAAAAAACCTTTTAAATTTTTATATAAAATGCGAAGAAACTTTTTCCCCAACCTAATATTTCCCCTCGCGTATGGCCCGTACCCCAGTGACGCCTACATCGCATAAGCCTAGCTACACGATTAGGGTGCGCGGCGACCACGCAACTTGTCTCTAATACTTACATTTTTAAACTCGTGATATCTTTGGAATGAAATATCCGAATTGAATAATTCAAAAAGTTAGATAAAGGTATTAAAGCAGTCTTGAATATGAAGTAATTTATTTTGATAACGATGAATACCAAGATACAAATAAAGAGCCTTTTCTAGCGGCGGAATTTCAATTAAAGTTTTAAAATAAAATAACACTTATTGTGGCATAACTATAATATAGTTAGACATATGCTGTATGTACGTGACATTTTTGGTAAATAATGATATGTTCTACAAAGCCGTAGCATATTATTTTATTCTATCATCAATAATTTTCGCAGCGCACGATTTTAGGTAATTTTTTTACACCTTGGGTTACATTATTGGAGTTTTAGTAAGGATCCCTAATTTTCTTAATTAATATAATATAGCCCATGTCACCCGGGATAGTGTAGCTTGCCAACAGTAGACGATCAGGGAGGGGCTTCGTGCACACGGAGTTCCCCCGTACCTCACGAGGCTGTTGGGCGCGTACCTCCAGGACAGGTACATCCTTTGAGAGGGCGGCGAGTCCGAGAATCGCGCGATAGGTCGGCGACGCGTCGCGTGCGGCGTCCCACAGGGATCGGTCCTCGGGCCGGTTCTTTGGAAGGTCGGTTATGACTGGATCCTTCGGGTTACGGTCCTGCCTGGAATAGGGCTAATCTGCTTCGCGGACGACACCCTACTCACGGCACGCGCTGCGTTATTCGCGGAATCCGTGGACCTCGCCAACGCCGGGTTGGCGATCGTGGTCCGAAGAATAGGTAGTCTGGGCTTGAAGGTCTCCCCCGCGAAAACGGAGGCCATCGTGTTCCATAGGCGGTTTCGTAATCCCCCCGCGGACTTGTCCGTTCAGTCCAAGGGGTGGACATTCGTGTAGGCCCCCAGATGAAATATCTGGGGCTAATTCTTGATGGGAAATGGCTGTTCAAAGCGCACTTTGAGCAGCTAGTTCCCAAGCTCGTGAGGTCCGCAGGCGCCCTCTCTCGGCTTCTTCCCAACGTGAGGGAAGCGGGGCGACGACTAGGAAACTCTACATGGGCATCCTTAGTAGTATGGCTCTGTACGGTGCACCCGTATGGTCCACTGCACTTCACCGCCATAATAGGACTTTGTTGTGCCGTGCACAACGGGTCCTGGCGGTGAGGACCATCCGAGGATACCGTACAGTGTCGTGGACGGCGTCGACACTCTTGGCAGGCGATCCGCCCTGGCCTCTCCAGGCGGATGTGATAGCCAAAGTTCGGCGCTCCCGACAGGATGCCCTTGCCCGTGGCCTGGTCTATGGCCAGGCCGAACTCCAGGTGATCAGGACGCGGGAAACCGCGGCCATGATCCAATCTTGGTCAGTAGAGTTGGAAAACCCTGTTGCTGGCATTGACATGGTGGAAGCGGTTCGACCGCAGCTATTGCGATGGCTCTCGCGGAAACGCGGGACCCTGACTTTCAGAATGACACAGATACTTACCGGGCACGGTTGCTTCGATAAGTATCTGTGTCAGATTGCGGGCTGCTTGCCTTCACCCCAATGCCGCCAATGTGGCGCGCTGGACACGGCGTTACACACGCTAGTCGAGTGCGCAGCATGGGCACCCCAGAGGTTGGAACTCGAGACACTTGTAGGACCGATCGAATCGCTGGGCGATCTGGTGCAAGCCATGCTGCACAGCGACGATTGGTGGGTGGGTGCGGCCAATTTCTGCGAGACGGTAGTGTCTCATAAGGAGGCCGCGGAACGCGATAGGGAGAGAGATGGTAGTGCGCATGCGTCTCGCGGGCGCCGACGTCAGTCGGGAGCCCGGAGGCGCAGGTATGCGCATGACCTCCCTCCCTGAAATACCGCTGCAGGGGCCCTCTAGCATCTAGGGAGCAGAGGAGTCTTCACCCCTGTTGACGAAGTGAGTTTGCCTCTCCCGGGGCATTCTCAAGCACTTGTGCGCTAGGATCGGTGTGGGCGTAACTACGTTCTGTATCTCACGCCTTTCCTACCATAAGCGCGGGGCACATGGGAGGAGGGTGGTTTTAGTGGGGTATTGATTAGTCGAGTCTCCACACAAGCCGGTTGATTATTGTTTGGATTGCCTCAGTGGAAAGCCTCCATGATCAACAACGGTCTAATCCCTAGCAAAGGACCCGGTATGTGCGAAATGCATTTCCCCGCCTTAAAAAAAAAAAGCTTGCCAACAGTGAAAGAATTTTTCAAATTGGTTCAATAGTTTCGGAGCCTATTAAATGCAAAGAAACAAACAATCAAATCTTTCCTCTTTATAATATTAGTATAGATTTATAGAGATGGCTTAAAGCGCGTAAGAAATGGAGAGGAATGAAGTAGGGTAAGTATATATAGAGGTTTATATTTCCACGGTTAAATTTCCTTATCTTTTGCATATTTCCAACAATTTGAGGTCGGCATAATATTGTTGCAAGCCGATACTAATCCTTTGCAGGTGTCTTATTACCCCTTTGAATTTGATTTATCTATTGTTAGCGCTAATCTTTTTGTTCACGCCGCCATAAGACGTCACAAAACATCCTTTCCTCTTAGTTTGTATTTCATGCGAATTTTTGGAAGCCATTGAGCTGGCCATTTACCGATTTCAGCAGTGGGTGGCATGTTGCTAGGAGGCCATGTCTAATTTTCAAATGGATGAGGGTCGGTCAGTCGGGAAATGCGCCAGTCGTGTTCTGACTGCAAAGTAGTGCACTTTCGGAGCGAGTATCTTATAACGACGAACTTTACGCGATTTATGTGATAACGATTTTCTGCCCAACGGTCTGTGTTTGTTGTATTTGGCTATATTTGTAAGAAGTGCGATTTTTTACGTGTGTGTACTTCTAATAAACTTTGTACTAATTCAAACGGCATTTTCGAATTTACATCCTACAAATTCGTAACATTATCTTTTCCTTCCATACGTTTCTATTATGGCACACGTCTTCTATCTCACTATTTGGCCTGCAATTACACTTAAACCCATCTCTATCTTCTTTTTATGTCATGTCTTTCTTCTCTATTAGTATGTGCACATTTCACGTTAGGAGATTTTACGTATGATGGGCACGTACTAATTAATTCACGTCCACCTATAAGTATGGCAAATTAATGATCGCTATATTTTGATTGTTATTCCTTTACTCAATGACATACTGTATACTTACAAGTAATTTAAAATAAAAATTTTAATACTTGTACTTTTTTGATAATTTGTTAAAATCGTTTCGAAATATGCAACAATTGCTTGTGACTTTCTACTGAACTTCATCTCCCGTGTTCATATAACATTTCCTTGGTTTTGGTGTTCTGAAAATGATATATTTTAAATGAGAACTCAGGTGATTAATGTAAATTATCAATTTTTAGGGATGACCCTAATGGAACGCTCCCCCGTCTCAAAGGAAGATCTTCCAGCAAGGCTGTTGTCGTTCCTCGCAGGCCTAGGCCCTTTTTTTTTATTGGACTTGACTTTATGTTGTTGGTCTGAAGACCTCACAACTTTACCGGGTTTTCAGGGCGAGTGCCTTTGCGAAGCGAAGGCGCTCGAGCCCGGGAGGCAACTTGCTCGAGGGGCTCCCTAGGAGTTTCACCTCGGCTGGACTGTTGCCATGAGAGGGGATGAATCTAATGATGCCCACCATAGGGCGACACAATGCACTAATTGAGAGCGGGCGACGGGTAATATAAAGCCCGAGAGGAAGGATCCCGGCGGACCGGGATCGGCGGTTCGCGGTGGCCTATACTATCTTACTGCCGTTTCGCAACGTGTTATGGTTGGGAGAGAAGAAACGGCGAAAGAAACTTCCCAGCAACACGCCTAGTCTATCCTATGGGGGGGGCTGTGTCTCCTGGCGTCCCTCGCGGGGACGTGGAGAGATCGTGATTGGCGACGTCGACGCCGCCGTCTGTGTCTGTCTGTCGGTGCCTGCCAGCTTGCCGTCCTAACCGCGGGCGGGCTGATCCGAGCCAGCCGTTTTGTGATATCGTCGACCTTGTCCATGAGGATGTTACGCGGTCGTCGCACGAGAGCCTTTCGTCGAGGCTTATAATCGGACGCGGACACGACGAGGGGATTTCGATGGTGCGGCGCTAGATCGAAATACTTACGCGAGAGCGACGTAATGTAGTTTTTGATGGAGGGCAGCTCCAGATCGCGGTGGATGTCGACGTTACGCATATAGAGGGGAGCACCGACGGCTCTGCGCATGAATTTATTCTGAACGATTTGCAGTTTCTTTAAAAGGGCAGGCTTGGCATGGCCGAATACCACACTCGCGTATGTCATGATCGGGCGGATGCATGTTTTATATAAAGTAAGCTTGTGTCTGAGGGACATTTTGCTTCGTTTATCTATCATGGGTGCTAGACGACCCATCACAAATCGCGCTCTATTCCGGACTATAGTGATATGCTCGTTGAAGCGTGTACTACCTGTAGCCGGACGCAAGCCATTTGTCGGTTGTGATCTGATGTATAGAGTGCGGTGTCATCCGCGAAGAGGGCCAACTCTACATCTGGAGTTTTCGGGATGTCGCTGGTGTACAGCGTGAAGAGTAGTGGAGATAGTGCCGAGCCCTGTGGTACACCGGCTGTGAGTGGGTGAGGGGACGAGCGTGTTCCCTCCACTCGAAAACGGAAGCTACGGCCTAGGAGGAAGTCTCGCAAGATGAGCACGAGTCTGTCTGGTACACCGAACTGGTACAGCTTGTAAATCAAACCGTTATGCCAGACCTTGTCGAAGGCCTTAGCTACGTCAAGGAACAGTGCGGCTGTTCCTATAGGGCGAGGGCGATGGGCAAAGTGGGATAGTATGTGTTCCGTGATGCGGTGCACCTGTTGGACGCATGAGTGTCTGGCACGGAATCCAAACTGCTCATCGGGTAGTAGATGTTTGCTGATGGCAAAATCTCTAAGTCTAGAGAGGATAACCCTCTCGTAAAGCTTGCTGAGTGTGCTCAGTAGGCTGATTGGGCGGTAGCTGGACGGTTTATTAGCCGGTTTTCCAGGCTTGTGAATACCGATGACGGCCTAGGCCCATTTATTACTGTCGAAAATTTGTATTTAATCTTTGTACGTTTCGGGAATCGTTTGCGACCTCAATTATTGTACAGCGCCATCTATTGGCTTGTAAGTGTTCCACTACTAATAAATTTATTGCGATAAAATTGTAATGCTAATATTTTTTATGTTTATAATTTGAATTAATGATGATACATGACAAAAATCGATCCTATCAGTGTGACTACACTTCTTTGTACTCTCAACTCTTCAAGTTATGTCAATCTAGCCGTGGTAGTTCAGTGACTAAGGCAACCGCATTTCAAACGACGTGGGTTCGAATCATTCCCGACCACTTTTTAAGCAAACTTTTATTTTATCATGGAAAGCATCGTGATGAAAAATCTCTACATGTGTGAAACCCACTACCTATTTTATAGATAGATAACATTTTATTATACACCAATACAAAAATGAACTTAAAGACTAAAATTATATCTAATTATGTACAACAGGTGGTCTTATCGCTAAAAAACGATCTCTTCCAGACAACCCCAGGAATGAATTGAGATGATAAAGGCAATGGTGGTATACGTAACATATAGTACGAACTAATTACTTTTTAATAATAAATACATATACATATATATATATATATATATATATATATATATATATATATATGCAGAAATTTTATATATTACATAGATATATACTTAATATACATACCATACAAATACATATTTACAGAATATATAAATATTTATAAATGAATTTAAGTATCATATTCCAACGACAGGTAGTATTTTTTGATCATGGTTTTAAATATCGCTAGCGATTTTGCTTGTCTTATAGTAACAGGAAGCTTATTACAGGAAGCAAAGGGCGGTCTTATCGCTAAAAAGCGATAAGACCGCCCTTTGTACACAACTAGATATAATTTTAGTCTTTAAGTTCATTTTTGTATTGGTGTATAATAAAGTGTTATCTATCTATCTATGTTGGACAAGTATGCATACTATCGGTACGTCCAAATATGGGCAATCTGAGGTAGTAGTGGATCATATAGTGGTTGATATTAATTAAGCTATGTAGGGCTATAATATTTAACTGTTCTTTTTGATCCAAACGATGCATGCAGACGGACGAGGGGGGCTTCTGCCTGGTGGTCCGGCAGACGCGTTGCAGCACGCACGGCGACATGCCAACAGCTAACACGGCTGTCACTATCAGCTGGGTCAGCATGATATGGCCTGAATTTACACGATCATCTTGTTACATAGTCTAAGTTTAACTAATAAAAGCTCCCATAAAAGGGTATTTAACTTATTCATTAAGTACCTATTTCAAGAACAAGTATTATAACGCTTGCAGCGTTTTTATGGACAGTTTTACTCTAAGAGTTCGGGGCTTGGTCTACGTATTTTTATCGTCTAAGTTCGGTGGCCACACAGATCTATAAGATGACCAACTGTTCGTATGTATAAAATAAATAGTAAATGGATATCAGTCGGTTCTGGCACTCGCCGACCGCTGCTGCGGCAAGCTAGCTTCGCTCGTTCAGCTCGTCCGCTTTGATCTGAAGCTAACCTAACCTAAATCACTGTTCTAGTCATTGGTCGCGACCTTTCACCGCCCATCATAATAATGTTAGTGAAAAAATAGGTGAGGTTATGTTTACCAATATAAATATTTCAAGAAATCCGGACCCTAGGAGTTGCAGAAAGGGTAAGTATACCTTCCCCCCTACCCACTACTTGAAATTTGTGCACCGGATAGCTGAGTAGTAGCCGGGATGAATATTTACCCCTTCTGCAATCCCTATGTCAAGAAAATGTATATATAAATCTTGAGATATTGTTACGAGCTACAGGACTCGAATTAAATATGCCGTTGGAACTACTATAGAATTTATTAGAACTGTACAAACACGTATAAAACAAATACAAATAAAACTGGATGCAACCAGTTCACACTGCACGATTCAGTGCAATTCGAACGCGCAAAGTACGTCGTCTATATCGCTAATCGAGAGTACTAGAGAACGTCTTACTCGTTTCGCAGGCGTCGCTTGACTGCCCCCGTCCCTCCATTCGGGCATCGTCTTATACTAACTACAAAGTACAAAGAAACAGGAGGCGCACACTGAGTTTCTAAGAAATATTAATTTGCACACCTTCGAACGTCCACAAAGTCAAAAACAATAACAATAGGGATTACTTCGACGCTAATGATGGTTATAAAACAAGTAGAAAAACAATAGCATGTTACAAATTCAAAACACAAAGGATTCCGTAACCCGGGAGGACAATAAGCTGCGCTTACAATAGGCTGTGCGGCTTATCTTTGACGGCATGTAACAATATTAATGTATTTCTAAATATAACCTCACTTATATTTTTCACTAATATTGCCCTTATATCATAGGTGCAAAGTTGAAAAATCCAATAGTCAACATAAAAAGATTCAAAATAGTTCAAAAACACAATAAAGTTGTTGAAAAATGAAATAAAACAAATTAACTAACTAAACTTAGCAATTCGCGTAAATGGCAAAAACAAGAAACATGAAAATCATAGTTAAAACATATATTTTTATAAAGTCTATGGTCCAAATACAAGGCGTCGTAGGTTGAGTACAGCTGGTTTGTATTTTTTTTTACTTTGAAAATCACTTACTGCAGTCCCTTTGTGCAAGTCCTATAAGAAATATTCTGAAAATAGAGATAACTTACCCGTGTGTGAAATTTACAACCTGTATTTACTTCTCGTCCTCGTGCAGGGTGCTCTGGAAGTGTTTAAACTCATAGTAATTGTTGATACTTAATATGGGATAAGCAAACCAAACCATGGCTTGCGAATAATTTTAAAATTGTTTGCAGAACATTTGCAAAATTATGAACTCATTTTCAGATTGTTGGTTGACTCGTGTCATATTAATGTTAATATACTTTTTAAAGATTTTGAAAAACTGCCAGTTTAGGGCTTTTTGATGATATTAGAAAATAGGTTTGCACTCACAAGTCTGTGGTGTTGTACACTTTTTATCTATTGCGTTCGGAATATATTTTAAGTTGATAGTTGACAGAAATTAAGATTAACTAAATTTAAACAACGCGGGTTCGAATTCTGACCGGAGACAATTCACCGCTTAGGCATTTCTGACAAGTGTAGGCAGTACTGTCTATCCCAAATACGACGGTATGGCTGACACATCCCATAGAACGTAACTTAACCAATGAATATAAATTTATTAAGGGGACACTTCACTACTCTCAATGCCCTTAGTACGTAACTTTAAAACATCACGTAAATAATAAAATGTTACATGAAAATTACGTACTTAAATAAAGATAAAAACATCGTGCATTTAATTATAATGTCACTTATAAATGGTAACCACTATTAATGTATTTTTATATAATATTAAATTTGTGTCTAATTCGTAAGTCACGTATAAGACTGTCCTGTTTTCCCAGGACATGTTCTAGTTTTTGTAGTGTCCTGGGATGTCCTGGATAGTTTTTAAGCAGCGTCCTGTGTGTGTTGTATTTGTGAATCCAGTATATCTATAGCCAGTAGAGGTGCGATGTATATTGAGGAGCATCAGGAAACAGTCAAGCATAAGAAGAGATTACAATCGTAGACAGGGACGTCTAAAGCCGTAGATACTTTTATAAAGAAGTCGTCAATTAATGAGAAGACTGTCGCTGCTGAAGGTATTGCATCTTACCACAGGATTTGTCACCCATGTCTTTCATTTTATTATTAATACGTCCTGTTTTTAAACTGAATTGTCCTGATTTTTTCAACTTCAAATCCTAGTTTTTTAAATTTGGGGCTGGCAACCCTAGTATACGATATATCTACAAATTACGTTCTATGGGATGTGCCAGGACAGTAAGCAGTAGTGTATCGTTAGTTACCACATGTTGACTGTAAGAGAAAACATTCGTGATGAAACCTGCACATCGAGATAATCGATGTGTCAAACCCGCCAACCCGCATTGGACAAGTGTGGCGGGTATACTGTCTGTTCCCCTTATTGGGAGGCCCAAGCCCAGCATTGGGACGTTCGGTGGCTGTAATTATAACAACTTATAATAGTGCAAATAAAATACAGATGAAACAGTGAATACGTTTATTTTTCCTAACACAATACGCTTACACACGATTTTTAAAATTTATTCGAGTCCATCGATCTAAAACACATTTCATTTTCCATAATAATTGTAAATAATATATCAATAAATAAGTAGGTACATAATATTTCGTAAATAAGACTTATATCAAGTAGTATTAATAAAAGAAAATTAAAATAAACATATTTTTTTATTACAATTACTAGTGGAATAGTGGAATTGAAAGATTATAAAATAATGTCTTGTTTCAAATCAAACAATAATAATCTAAAGTGAAGTGACACATCAGAGCCAGGACTAGTTTAGAGATAGGACACTGCGCTACGCCGCGCAAAGCGGTAGCTCACTCACACATGAGTTGTTGTCTTGAAACGACCTGTTGTACAATTTCAAATTCCAAATATTTCAAAACAGTGATATTTTTTTTAAGGATATATATGGATTCCTCGACTTGCCAAGCAGTTACCGATGTATCGTGCTCTGTAGAAAATATCATACCACTCCTAATAAAGTGAATAAAGGCATACTGGTGTGCTGTGTTGTAAAATTGCTCGGGAACCACTTGCTAGGCTTTGAAAATATATTGTTAATCGGCTCAACACACAACAAATAAGTGGTAAAACACATTGACCAGCTATGTGTCAACACATTATTCTAAATATGTTGGCGCATAACTCACTTCTGCGCAGCTTAATACAAAACATTGTAAGTGAGCTATCTGCGATACTACTGCTTTGATTTAAATCAAGCGCTGGCTGCGTAAAATATGAGTTACTGAGTTGATATAAGAAGTTTTGCTGAGTTACCCATGTCTACTAGGTACGATCGTAGCCGCACTTAAAGTAAAGGATGATTAACTTTGTGGAAGAAATAATATTTGTTTATTCAATTGATAATAAAAATTATCATTTTTGTAACTTATTAACAATTTATTCTAACTGAATGACGCGATGCGCATAAAATGAGAAATTTAATCTCCATAACACTAAGCCATTACCTGAGTGCAGCGATCCGAACTCGCTTTCCTAATTTTTAAATTAAATATTGAATATGTAATAGCCAAAAGGCCTAGTTGCCAAGCCATAAATAATAAAAAAATGAATATGTAATTTCGTGCTAAGATTTTTAAATTACAAGCACGCTTCTGGTGGCCTCCATTCAATTTATATGATAAACTTAAATCAAAATACGCACATTTACGTAAAATTATGAAAATGTCGTCCAATTCCTCACTGGGACCTATGATATGATGTTAGATGTTTTAAGAGCTAAGAGAACAACAAATCACTTATTTCCTACACACAAACTTGTACAATGTAAACATTTGTATTAAGCATAAATACATTTTTAATGAAAACTAAGTTTTGTAGATAAACATAAGCTGAAAATAATACAATTAATGTTGAAAAAACATTATATTACACCAGCGGGCCCAGTAGGCATTGTCGTGCCCTTAAATAAAATTTGAACCCGATTCCAACGCCACCTACCGGGTTGAATTGCGAATCTAAACCATCCTTGGACCCATTTGAACGCACACAAAATATTTCATCAAAATCGATCCAACCGCTTAGGAGGAATTCAGTGAAATATACACTAATTGAAGAATTTTATATATAATGATAAGATGATAGATAGATAGATAACACTTTATTGTACACCATTACAGAAAACCTTTAGCTTAAAAACTATTCTAAATGCGCACAATGGGCGGTCTTATCGCTAAGAAGCGATCTCTTCCAGACAACCCGTTGACAGGAATAAAACAGATGATACAGAAGTTGATTTCCAAGAAAATAATATACTAGTAGCCTGCCCAATACATTATGATTAGGAACGATAATTATAATAGTTGTAAGTCCAAGGTATCTTTATTTTAACTCGATGGCGTAAGAGATAAGTAAATTATAACTAAATTTTAAATACAACTTATTACTAAAGTCATTGTTTACATAAGTACTTAAAATTTAGTTAAAAGTTACGTATATTTAATACGTGTAAACCAAGCTTAATTTTATATTAACTTATTATGTTTAAGTTGTGCATCACTTCTTTAAGCATGAATTACAATTGCACTAGTTAAGTAATTAGTTAACTTGCGAATAAGTCCTTACCTTACTCCAGTGAAGTATAGCTAGAAAATATCTGTTTGAGCGATGTGGGGCCTTCTTCAAATTACGTCGCATGAATTTCATGATTTTTTTGACTCCTGTTGGAACCTTTTTTAGAATATGATTTTTCAAAATTTAAATTTATGTATCTAATGTGATAGCTTTGATATAATATTTTCTTAAGTTTTCGCGACCTGTATACATAATAAAACTACGTTTTAACGATTTAAAGCGCGGTAATTTATTCGATTTTTATTATTCCGACGTTTCGGCCACTTTTCAGTGACCGTGATCACGGAAGACAAGGTGTCAAGTGTCAACGAGCATTGTTAAAGTCTTATTTAGCCTACCGCCAACTTGTTCATTTTAATTTTGTTTACGGTTATTATTTACTCTATGGAACGTCGGAATAACAACAATCAAATTACCGCGCTTAAAACCGCGTAGTTTTATTACTGTGATACTTTTGTTTTTAAAATGTCACTTGTCAAAAAATTCTGTAAGAACAAGTCAAATATAACGGTTTTTAGAAGCGAATTTTATTTATTATGTTTTCGTTATTGTGTTAGATGGGTATTATATAAAATAATCCATAACAACCCCCTTCCCAGTGTGACATCACATATTTTGCAATTTTACATTAAGAAATTATTAAATTAAAACAGCAGTTCCGTAATTAGATTTATTTACATTTATTTTTTAATAATCTGAACACTATTGCTCGTACAGATAGTGTTGTAAATATTTTAAAGATTTTCGATTTCGTGTTTTAAAGTTTAAATAATTAGACCTTGAAATGTGGCTTCCATCCCTTGTCACTCAATGTCACAATACCAGCGCATTCCGTTAGTAGCTCACAATGCCCAAAATTCTCCGTCAGCCGTTCTACCTGGCGACCGCGGTCGTTATGGTCGTGACGTCATCATTTTCGATCACACAACGACCCATGTCAAGAGATGGGTCGAATGGGTCGAAACCGTTCCACTGGAGTTTACAATTGTAACGCCTGCAAGCAAGTGTGAACGTAGCCTTCGTCGACAAAACCTCTTGGCGTGTGACGTAATTTTTTTTAAAATTTAACGATGGCCTCTGCTAAGAACTTAACTCGCCAGTTTTGCAAGTACTTAACTACTGCGAATGTAATTAAGACGAATAAGACTTTGTATGATACATATTGTCCATATATACATTTGATATGACATTGGTAGCACATTATTCATTTCACTAGCTGAATAGTTTTTTTAGGAAAACATTTGGAAATACTGAATATTAATTGACATGATCTAGTATATTTATGTTTATATTATATTTTATTTAATAAAGCTCAACTTTTAATAAATTTAATCCGCAGACAAACATACATTGTATAACCCCAAGCTAAGCAAGTTACGCTTGTGTTATGGGTGATATACAACGGACCACTCTAGACACACAGACACACAGACCACAGTAAATAACGGAAAGTTCGTTTACGAAATTTACCATGCCAGGTAACGAACCCGGAGCCTCTGCATCCCGACCGTCAATATCCTGGTACTTTATCTAAATGACGGAAATAGATACATTCCAATGGCATGAACTTAATACAACTCGATTCCCTATAGCCTACCTTCGAGAAAGTAGCGGCCAAAAGGTCAAAAGCGCCATTAATTTATTGACGCTTACAAAATACATCACGAGTTAGACATTTTTATTTAGAAGTTTTATTCACAAAAATAATTCAGTATGCTACGGTTCGCCATTACGGCGGTCGTGCTTGTATATTATTATAGGTTTTAGGGATGGGCCGAAACTCGTTTCACATTCGGTTTGACCGAATTTCGACAGCTTGAGCGTAACTTCGGTATTCGGCCGAAGTTCGGTTTAAATGCCGAACATTCGGTGCAAGAAAAAATAAAATACCTACTTGCACTATTTTGACTGAAGTTAATATCATAACCGTAAAATAAAAATGGGCCTCTATATACTCACGGTCATTTATTTAGTTAGGAACATGTAAACCTTAACTTGCAATATGATAACAATTAAATAAAATTAGTTCTTGATTGAGTCTTTGCCTAATTAAATATAGACATCAAATTAAAACTTAATAAAATAAACTTATTATTCCTCTAACAAACATCAGTAAGTAGTGTAACTGTTTAATTATGAAGTGTAACTTGAATAAAATAAAATAAAACACTTCAAAGAAACATCAGCAATTACATTATGAATTTAGAATTATGAAATGAATTTTTTTTACAATCAAAGGTCTAAAAATCTATTCTTTTATCCATCTACTCGTACTTAAAATTTACTAGAGGCAGGTTATGGTGTAAAAACGCCAAGATTTGGTTATCAAGTCACGTCAACAGGTCACGTGTTGCTCTTGAGAAAGCGTGGCGAAATCAAACCGAAGTTAGGCCGAACTTCGGCCTATTTTTTATTTTAACCGAATGTTCGGCCGAAATTCGTATTCGGTTCAAACCACATTCGGCCCATCCCTAATAGGTTTTTGTTTTTATTTTATGGATTTTACTTATTTCTTTGTTCATTGCAGTAAGTTTTATTTGTGAAAGTGACTTTGATTGATGGCCTATTAGCCGGCCGAACTCGCTGGCAAGCAGAGGCTCCGGGTTCGATTCCTGGCATGGTAAATTTCGTAAACAAACTTCCCGTTATTTACTGTGTGGTCTGGGTGTCTGGGTGTCTGGGACCGGCCCCAGAATGGTCCGTTGCATATCAACCATAACACATACAAGGAGGATATACAATGGTGTATGTTTGTCTGCTGATCATAAAAAAGATTATAATTCATTTGGAATATTGCTCCACTGACAACTTGCTTGTCTGTAGGCCGATATTGGGGTCTTAAATTTTACAACAGCGGTGTAGTTGGCGCTTGCATCATACGACATGGTTTTCATCCGCGCCACTGATACATACACATATTCTCCGCATCAATATCATCGTTCATGTTGTTGTTTTGCTTAAGGTTTTAGAGCTTGGGTTAATTAAAATCAGCAGGTTCTTTACACTTTCACAACCTCAATGCTTCTTAAGTTTCACTACAATCCATACTAATATATAAATTTCAAAGTGAATTTATTGATCCTCCTGACTTATGTCAAGCAGGGTCTCCAGTTTTGGAAATATCACCAATTTGATCAACTAATTTTATCCCAGAAGTAGCATGCATTCAGACAGTCGTCGTTACTAAATACATTTTAGCGCTTGAACGATTATTACATCCCAGACCAAAGTCTCAACTTTTTTTCTTTTATGCAGAATATGTCTTTTCCTTTCACACTCCTATATTCTAACATACGTCCTCTGTCACACCACAAATCATCATATCACCCTTCACACAATCCATCCATCTCTTTTAGGCTACCTTTACATCTGTACCCATCAATCTTGTAGTTTAACTTTCTCTTTGTCACGTGACCTTCATCCCTCCCCATTAAATACCCATACCACCATAACCTTCTCCTCTCAAGTTTTCAGTCACGGGTGCAACTTCCAAAGATCCCCTTACTTAGACAAAATCTTAATACTCACCCCAAATTCTTTTATCCCAAAAATTTTTGGTATTAAAAAATATTGGGGAAGAACTTCTCGATCCGGAGACTGATATTGCGGTCAAAATAGACATAAAATGTTAAAAAAATTGCATATAGCTAAAAATTGGTGCGATTGTTCGGACTTTTTCAACTTTTTGAATCGTTATATTAGGTTGGGGAAAAAGTTTCTTCGCATTTTATATAAAAATTCAAAAGGTTTTTTTATAAAGTTTATTTACATTTGACTAAAGTATGTATGTGCCATTTTGTTAGATAACTTTTTGCCGTCTTGTAGGTAGGGACATGATCCCATTGCTATAAAAATTTTGGGGCTTCTGATAAAAAACTGCGACAAGTGGTTTTGGCAGTCCTCTCGTGATGTTAACCTGACACTGCCTAAGGAATTCTGCAGAGACCGAAACAGGGGAAAATGTGAAGGTGCAAGGTCAGGACTATACGGCGGATGCATTAACACCTCCCAGCCAAACTCTCGTAATTTTTGCTGAGTGGCTAAAGATGTGTGAGGTCTAGCGTTATCATGGTGAAAAACCACATCCCTTCTGTTGATTAATTCCCGCCGCTTTCTCTCAACTTTTTGCTTTAATCTCATCAGTTGTTCGCAATACAGTTCAGAATCGATGGTCCTGCCTGGCGGTAACAGCTCATAATAAATAATGCCCTTCCAATCCCACCATACACACAGCATCACCTTCTTGCGAGATAACCCGGGTTTCGCCACAGTCTGTGAAGCCTGACCGGCCTTTGACCACGATCTTTTTCGCACGTTCTTGTCGTGATCCACTTTTCATCACCAGTTATCAGCTTCTTCAAAAATGGTTCGGTTTCATTACGTCGTAATAAAGAATCACAAATGAGTACACGGTTCATTAGGTTTCTTTCAGTGAGCTCATGAGGCACCCAAGTATCGAGCTTTTTGTGTACCCAGCTTTTTTCAAATGCGCCAAAACCGTTTTGTGGTCAATTCCCAGTTCTCCAGCTACATCGTGACTACTAATATGCCTTTCTTGCTCCACTTTTTCAAAAATGGCATCATTTTTGTCCGTAACAGGACGATTAGAGCGACGTGCATCTTTAATATCAAAATTTCCGGATTGAAAAGGCTTAAACCAAATTTGCGCTACTCTCACAGATACTGCAATAGGTCCATAAACATCATTTTTTTCGAGGCTTGTGTTGCATTTTTACTTTTTTTGTAGAAAAATTTTAAAATGTATCTAATGAAGATATTCTTCATTAGATTCACTCATTTTAACAATAAGAAAAACAAATGAAAATCACACATTTTCCTAATTTGAATTTGGAATTGTCTTCTTTAAAATTAAAACTTTTTAATGATACCAAAACCAGCCAGATGCAAATGGTATAGCCAAAGAGATCTTATTACAAGTTCATACATACTATATGCGAAAAGACTTTTTCCCCAACCTATTATCTCAAAAACGCTGACTCTCAGGAGAAAAAGTGTAAAGACAATTTTTCCAGATAACTAGCTGCGCCCCAGGGTATCACCCGCGTGGTGATGGACAATCGTTATATTTTGGATAATTCACACTATATCTTTATAAATCAAAGCCTATATGTTATTCTGATGTGTAAGCTATATTATTGTAGTTTCATCAAAATCCATTCAGTAGTTTTCGCGGGAAAAAGTAACAAACTTGCATCCATACATTCTTACAAACTTTCGCGTTTATAATATTAGTAGGAAGGATAGTAGGACTATATGTCTACAATTTTTGTTTCATTTATTTTTCAAATTTTTTTTTTGCAAATAGGGGATCGATGGGAAGTTTTCACATTTCATTTATGTCCAGAACATTCGTACAAACTCTAAGCTATATGGCAATTTTTATTTTTGGGCTACCAGGTCACGAATTAGTCTACGCAGGCGAAACCGTGACCCAAATCTTAGTAATTAATTATTTATTTTTAAAAATATGTACATATACACTATCGCGTGTTGATGATTGTCTGTTTGTTCCTGCGTCTTAACCGCTGTTTGCAATAGACGCGGAGGAATATCGCCAAGAAGACTAGCACCACTCCCGCGGCTCCGCCTATGGATATCCGGTGTCGGTACACCAGGCAAGAGAGCAAGATTGACACGGCCTGAAATTAATCGATAGTAAATTCTTTAAAAAACCCATATGATTAGTTGCTACCCGCGACTTCATCCACTTAGCTTCTATATCCATATTCTATAGAAGCATATAGCGTTCTCATCTAATACAGATAAATATAATTGAGGTGTCTGTTTGTAATGTCAAAATAACATCTTTTTACTAAATGCATATGAAAGTATACACAGTACTTATTATATTAAAAAAATAATAAAAAAATGTCTCTCTATGTTTTATCCAGCTAATCTCTGAAACGGCTAAACCGATTTTGACGAGACTTTCACTGGCAAATAGCTGATGTTTTAAGTAGTAACTAGGTAACTTTTTCCCCGAAAAAAGTAATCACGCGGACAAAGTCGCGGACACATTTTTGTTGATATTACTATATACTAATATGTATTACAAATATAAAAGCTCGTGTCTGTCTATTACGTTTTCACGGAAATATACAGTACTATATTTGACATTCCTTCGCAACAATCAATACTTACAAGCTACACTGTGATTTGGTATAATATTACATGCCGTCAAAAATAAGCACACAGCTGCCTGTTGTAAGCGCAGTCTATTGTCTTCCCGGATTAGCAATTCTTTTGTCTTTTGAATTTGTAATTAAGAAAAACATGCTATTGTTTTTCTCTGACTGATGGCTCAATTTAAAAATTCTATGTAGAGGGAGATTTACTCACCTGCCTCAGCGTCATGATGATGGTAAACACGACGGCGCCGAACCTGCTGATGGTGCGGTAGATGAGGAGTTGGCCGATGGCCGAACTGGCCGAAAGCACTAAACAGTCGGCCGCGAACACTGGATGCTGGCAACATATTGTTACATGCCGTCAAAGATAAGCCGCGCAGCTGCCTATTGTAAGCGCAGCTGATTGTCGTCCCGGATTAGGGAATTCTTTGTGTTTTGAATTTACAATTAAGAAAAACATGCTATTGTTTTTCTACTTGTTTTATAACCATCATTAGCGTCGAACTAATCCTTATTGTTATTGTTTTCGACTTTGTTAGCCGTTCACAGGTGTGCAAATTAGTATTTCTTAGAAACTCAGTGTGCGCGGCCAATTTCTTTGTACTGTGTGGTTATTATAAGACGATGCTCGAATGGAGGGGCGGGTAGTCAAGCGACGACTACGAAGCGAGCAAGACTTTTTCTAGTACTCTCGATTAGCGATATAAACGATGGATTTTGCGCGGTCGAATTGTATTGAATTGTGCAGTGTGAACTGGTTCCATCCAGTTTTATTTGTATTTGTTTTTATACGTGTTTGTACAGTTCTAATAAATTCTAAAGTAGTTCCAACGGCATTTTTAATTCGAGTCCTGTAGCTCGTAACAATATCAAGTTTTATCAACAAGCATAATCTACGAACTAGTTTCATAATTATGAAATTGAAAAAGAACTTATTAAGAGTTTATCTATGACTGCTTTACGTTTATTAAACATTTTTATTTATTCGCGCCTACCTCTATCTCTAATCTAGGAGATATGTTTTTTCTCATTTTCTTTTTAATATATTTATACTTTGGGATAATAAATTAAGGTGTGAATGTAATAGAAATACTCTTTTAATTAATAATGAATTTAAAAAACTTGAAAATGCTAATTATGTCAACGCTGAGATTTTGTGAAGACGGGGAATTCCGGTACCGGTCAAAGCTGTCAAATTTGAATCGCGCGTTTCAATTCTTGCAGTATATTTTGGCTACGTTCCACAAGAGACTCGCAACTTTTCCCGTTCCATTCACTTGCGGACGTTACGATCATAAACTCTAGTGGAACGGTTTATGGGGCGTTTATGTCATAAACGACGAAATACACAAATGTCATTGGTTGATTTGAAAATAGCGCCTTTTTAAATATCAATCGATAGAGAGAATTAATGCTCTGTGGTCAACGTCTACTTCGACTCACCTCTTAACATGGGTGGTTGTGAGCGCTGTGTGATCGAAAATGATGACGTGATTAGTGACGTTTTCGCCACGACCGCAACGACCGCGGTCGTCATGTGGAACGGTGAAGGAGCATTTTGGACGTTGTGAGCTACTAACGGAACGCGTATTTTAAGTGTTGTTATCGTCCTGAACTTATCGTCGTGTTCTTCGTTTATTTTATATTTTATAATAAAAATACAATCGTATATTCTAAGAAAACGAATACGTAGTAAATAATAAGACGATAACCGGAAGTTTTAGGTGAGAGTTTATATAAAATGAAGAACGAACACTGAGGACTGGTGGCGCCACCTGTTTCGAAAGATTGTGTTACGAGTTACGGGTTTTTAATGGACGATTGTCATTGTTAAATATTTTTCTTCCAAGCCAATTACTGTATTACTAAACAATTTGCCACTAAAAACTGAAAATCTTTAACACCACTAGCGCCATCTGTTAAGTGTCCATACCTGCAACAGCTGTAACCACTTTTAATGATTTCGGCGCTAGATCTAATTTTTTGTCTCTGTGAACGCTGTAATTTTTTTACTAAATCCCTAGCATTTTATTTTATGTATTATTATTATATACGACCGTTAAATGAAAGAAAGATGCGATGTGGATATGTTACAAGGGTGAAACAACATAAAATAAATAATACGAGATTTAAAGCAGAACTAAGATGCGAGCACAAACGGGCGTCGTCTCTCTGTGAAATGATGATGAGAATTAGATAATATACTATATATAAAACAGATGAGCTTCTCTAGCATAAAATAACAAAACATCCACCATCTCACTCGATAGATGGTATCTCAATCGGTATATAGTTCTATAAATTCCACTAGATGGTGCTTTTAACTTATTCCAAATTGGAATAAACTGAATAAAAACAGAATAAAATTATAATATAAGGACTAAAATAAAACACTTGATAATTTAAACCAAAGGCAAATCACAACACAAAGTCACTCTAATGTAAAAATGTGTGAGTAATTTTCACTTCCTTTTTTTATTGGACTTGTTTGTATGTTGTTGATCTGAAGACCTTACAATTTTACCGGGAGTTTTCGGGGCAAGCGTTATCGCTTCGCGAGCCCGGGGGGCAACTTGCTCGAGGGAGCTCCCTAGGGGGTGTGATGTATGAATGTATTACGTGAGAAATAACAATACACTATGTATGTAGAAAGTACTTGTGTAAGTTTTATTACCAATTAATCCTAATAAGAGGCTTAAATACTATAGGGGCTTTACCTCGGCTGAACTGTTGCTATGAGAGGGGGATGAATCTAATGATGCCGATCAGAGGGCGACAACAATGCACTAATTGAAAACGGGCGAGGGGCGACATGAAGCTCAAATGGAAGGATCCCGCGGACCGGGATCGGCGGTTCGCGGCGGCCTACACTACCTTACTGCCGTTTCGCAAAGTGTTATGTCTGGAAGAGAAGAAACGGCGAAAGCAACTTCCCAACAACAAACAACATAGTCTATCCTATGGGTGGGCTATGTCTCCTGGCGTCCCTCGCAGGGACGTGGAGAGATCGTGGTCGTCACACTTATGACCGGACGAATTCACTAAATATGACCATTACGAGCATCACTTGTGGTTTACGTTTCGCTCTCAGGATTTCGTCAGCGCGTTGTAACAATTCAACGGTATTGTACAGCGCCATCTCGGGGGCAGTGCACGCACCTGCAGCAGGCGCAGCGCGGGCGCGGCGGCGGCGGCGTGCTGCGCGAGCGCCGCGGCCGTGAGCAGGCACGAGAACAGGTTGACGCCGCAGAGCATCTGCAGCGCGCCACAGTTGTACTGCGCGAACAGCGCCCCCTGCCACGACGACGTGAAGCTGTCGCACAGCATGTACAGCGCCAGCAGCGCCAGCCCCGACGCCGTCGTCGCCGTCGCCGCTGCCACATACGTCATGCCCACGTTCAGTAACAAGGTACATGCCAAAATCTCTCAAAACAGAAAAAAGACAATACCTTCGGCGATGCATCTACGAATATTTTTCGTTTTACATATTTTCACGTAGCATTTAAGATTTCTGTATATATAGTCTTAAGTTTAATGTTAAATTATTTAATCAAGCAAATACATCTAGATCTTGCAAGCTCTCGCCAGGAGTAATTATTATCAATACACCACACAATTTATTTCTACCCTCACATCACACTAATACTATAAATAAGAAAGTAACTCTGTTACACTTTCACGGAGAAACTACAGGACCGTTTTTGATTAAATTTGATATATTGAGAATGAAAATAAGATAATTTTTAAAATTAAAATGTAGTAGTTTTCAACTCGAAGAAGATGCGGGAAAAATCCTTAGTAAATATTGTAACTAAAAAAGTTTTCATTATTTCAAACAGAGTAATGACAGCTATAAAGAAATGGCTAAAACATGAGAGTAAAATAGAAAAACCAAATTAATTTATTGAAGTGAGTGCCCTCAGCCCTGAATAGGGTGGAGGTGGAGGAGCGAGATGGAATGCTCCTCCACCTTTGTATATATTCTTTGTACATTTTGGGAAACGTTTGCGACCTCAATTATAGCACAGCGCCATCTATTGGCTTGTAAGTGTTCCACTACAATATGGCACTCAAAACCGTAATGTGAGGATTAGGGCTATACCTGAATATTCGTCGTGGCTCCCGAACATGAACATGACCATCCCGACGGAGATGAGAACGGCCGTCACGTACTCGTACACCTCGTACTTGTTCCGGGAGACCAGCTTGCCCATCAGCATCACCGGGATCACCTTGCACGACTTCGACAGCACCTGCAACGGAACGCGAATGTAATGTAGCTCATAGATATAGAAAAATAACATTATTAAAACATGTTTCAACGATTTCAAACGCGGCATTTTATTTGATTATTTAATCGCCTTCGAAAAGGAGGAGGTTCTCATGTTGATTGTATACTATTGAAGTGATAACTTCTTATGGGAGGGTAAACCGCTTCGTTACGTAACGCGTTACGGCGCCAGTCTGTCTGGCTTGCCTTTCTCTCCCGCATACGGCAGCGGTAGGTAGGCTCCTCCTCGCTCACTCTAAGCCACAGCGCTAGCCGTATTTCGGTAATTATATTAAGTAATGATAATAATAGTGTACATACACAAAATTCTAATGTACATAATTCAAGAATTGTAAATAAGAATAAAATATATTTTATAATAATCGATTTTATTAATAAATAAACTTTCCTTACATTATCATATTAATACACATAAACTTTAAGTCATAACCTAAGCTTTTCTCAAGCTAAACAATTTTAACATTAAATAGTTCAACTTAGATTAGTTTAAGTTATCACTTCAGTCGGGCGTCCCGAGACGCACAATGTCATTTTTTTTTAAAGTCCGATTTTTTTTTAATCGAAAGAGTATACTCCTGGGGTATTCCCATCGTCAACAAGTTAGGATCTGATGAGTGATCCCAAAGAAATCGGAGCAATCGTTGCTGAAGAGCACCGAGCGCCTACACTCTTGGAAATACAAAACTTTAATACGGATGCCTGTAGTACATTTTCTACAAGTGGTTTACATATTATTTCTAAAGCTATTCAAATATTTGCGCAATTAAAAAGTAGAAAATATTTTTGATAACAAAAACAAAACTAACTTCAACTTAAAAAGCATATAATAAATATTTTTATCACATCTTAAAGTTGGCGTGAAGTAAAACAAAAAAAATTTAAATAATCAAATATTTAGCAACTTTGTTGTTGTTTTTTCTAATGTCTTACTTGGCACCGACTTCAGATGTGGTAGAAAATGTTCATCTTATGCTTTTTGGTTTGAAGTCGATTTTGTTTTTATTAATAATAAGAAAAAATAAAAAGCATGTGTGAAGAGGTTAATGAAAGTATGTGAATGAAGTAATGGAAAGTTGTTTGTCAGGAACGTCACAAGTGGTGATCTTATAGCCTCTGCCTACCCCCAAGGGAAACAGGCGTGATAATATGTATGTATTTAATAATAGAAATATTTTATTTCGACGTGTCAGCCTTTTTCAGTAGCTGTGATCACGGAAGACAAAGATGTCAACTGTCAATGAGTAATATTAAAGTTATTATTTAGCCTACCCCCAAATTGTAATTTTAATTTTTCATGATTTTTATTTCCCCTGTGGGAGCCCAATTTAATTTACCACCGCTTCGCAACGTGTTGTGACTTGAAGAGAAGAAGAATAATAATTTTAACATTACTCATTGACAGTTAACATCTTCGTCTTCCGTGATCACAGCTACTGAAATAAAAATCAAATACATAAAATTCTACGCTTAAAACCGTTAAAACGTACTTGGTCTTAATCATGACTAGTCGCGAAAACTTAAAATAAGCGGTATAGTAGGCAAGTAGGGGTGTGCGAATAATTCGAACTTGCGAATTATTCGTTCCGAATCGAATATTGATATTCATAATGAACGAATGGTAATGGTTCTTATTACCATTCGTTCCATTCTTATAACGAATGGTAATAAGAATGGAACGTTATTACCATTCGTTCCATTCCTTTAAGAATTTTAAATATATGTTACGCGCGACCACGTCGAATTTCGAACAATTCAAATTATTCGATTCGAATTTCGATATTAGATTCGATTCGAACGATATTCGCACACCCCTATTTAGCAAGTCAGTGTTATATGTTTGACAAGAGCATACCTGTGTAGGGAAACTGACGTACTTCAAGGCCTCGTACTGGCACCAGGCGCTGATGACGTTGGTGAGCGCGCAATACGAGTACTTGTAGAGCGGCGCCGTGACCAGCGGCGCGCCCGTGCACGTAAGGCGCGCCAGCGCGACCGCCAGCGCCGCGAAGCGGTTGATGAACACCAGGAACTGCGAGTCGTTGAAGCGCACCAGCGACCCGTCAGGCATCACGTAGCTCTTGGAGAAACAATCGTAGATTGTCACACGAGAGGTGGAACTTGAACTAGTAAGCCGTCTCGTGCCTAAATAGGCCTTCCACTCGAGGTTAATAACACTCTGCTTTTCAT
Source organism: Dendrolimus houi (assembly GCA_039645545.1). Taxonomy (NCBI): domain Eukaryota; kingdom Metazoa; phylum Arthropoda; class Insecta; order Lepidoptera; family Lasiocampidae; genus Dendrolimus; species Dendrolimus houi. Next base: position 343,289 of record CM077137.1, on the reverse strand, counting down.
TTCGAATACGAGGAAAGTAAATAAAAACTGCTTAGTTAAACAAATGAATACTTCTCTAATGAAATCAGGCGTTACATCCATATTAATATTATAAATGCGAAGTAACTCTGTCTGTCGGTCTGTCTATGACGCTTTCACGGAAAAACTACTGGATCGATTTGGCTGAAACTCAGTATATATATATATATATATATATATAGATTTTCGATACCGAGGATGAACATAGGATACTTTTTATCCCGAAAAATGGGATAGTTTCCGGGATAAAAATATATTTGTATCTCTTTTTGTTATGCATTACGGGAAAACTATTGAACCGATGCTGAAATACGGTATAATATATGTAATTTTAATACCGAGGGTGGACAAAGGATGCTTTTCATCCCGGATAATGGGATTGAATTTGGGTTAGATTTATGTAAAAGTTATCCCAGAAAGTAGGACAGCTTTTTTTGTGATTTGCCATCTTGGTCATTCTGGTCATATTGGTCAAATTGGTCATTTTGGTGATTTTTGTCATTTATGTAATTTACAGATAGATAGACGGAGATAGATAAATAAAACTAAAAGCGTTGAAATAGAGGATGAAAATTTGTATGGGAGACCAATCATATCTCAAGTTTAGATATAAATAAATATCTATAAAAAAATTCCACAGTAACTCGATCTGTCTGTATGTTAAGCTTTCACGGAAAAACTACTATAAGTAAATACTGGATCGTTTTTACTGTAATTTTGTTTACATGTACTTTTAATATCGACAATGGACATAAATATTTTCCATGCCGGGACATAGGATAATTTGCGATATAAAATTAAATAAATCTCCATATTAAACCTGTATGAAAGCCTGCTCTTTACACAAGAGGTGCGCACCAGAGTTTAACCCGCGCGACAGCCGCGGGGTAAACTGTAGTCTATATCTAAATCTGATGAACTTATCTAATACGTCACATATGAAACGTCAAGTAAATTTCTTTCTCTGTAGCATTTTATAGCAGCCAGTATTTTTTTCACTGATGATAATTAATATTAAATAATAATTTAGTAAAATTATTATTTAAGTACAACAGTTATTTATGATACTAGTGCGGTAAGTCGGTTTTTACAAACGAGCAGACGAATCGAGTCGAGGGCTTAACATAGTAATGAGTTTGTAAAAACCAACAACCGCACGCGTGTCATGCAACGTTCTTCAACACATTCGCGAGAGAATAGTACAATAGGTAATGGAATAAACATAAAATATAATAAACATAATAATCAGTCGGAAACACGCAACATTTACGTTTTTAATATGAAAATTGAGCCACGTCCGCGTGGTGAGAATTAGAACTATATCTTTCGTCTCATTTTCTCTCTAGTATTAAAGTGAGATAAATGTATTGATTACAAGCGCTTCCAAGGAGGTTTGATTATTCACTTTATTTATTTTCGTAATGTAAAACTCCTTGGTGGAATTCTATATATATATATATATATATATATTTTTTTTTCGTAAGTACCTATTTTACGCGCGGCGTGCGGTAAGACAGGTACTTAGGTAAGAGTATCTATTTTATCGCACGAACTATGTACAAAGGCTTCGCAAATGCATTTATTGAGCAAATGTTTTGAAAATTTATTTATTACAATAAATACTCTTATTGGTGGAAGTTGCTTTATCCACTAAACGTCGATATTTGATATGGACTGTATTAATTATGATATTTACATTTATTACTAATTTAAAGTTATACATAGATGAATACAGAGAGTAATGAATAGTCGTAAAGTAGAATAGTAGTGGCAGAGAGGTTGTGAGCCTCCAAGGCCGCATTTTATGTTGCATGTTCTGTCCGACGCCAGATTTTTCCTTTTCACAGTTCAAAAATTAGAGCGAGACTAAGTTAAATAAAATTAATACATTGAAAAAATCAAGTCTAAATTTCACCTCCAATTCTTAGTTGTTTCGCGGTTCTACTATACTATAGTGCAGAGCTATACAGATTACACTTCCCTGGTAAACATCCACATACGCCCAGTATTTTCCGAGAATAATATCTGTAACGTACAAAGATAGAAGGACACACAGACGGACGGTGATAAGTGTATCAAACAAATAATAAATAAAGACCATTACATACCTGTGTCATAATCTTCTCCTGTAGTAGACCCCAGACAAGATAGGCCCCCATGAGGCCTGTGAAACAGAAGGCCAGTTCGGCCCCCTCCCCTTTCGTTGACTCCGATTCCCCCTCTTTGCGTGGCTTGATCGACTCCGGGAGCCTCTCCAGCGGGTCGCCGAAACAAGCGTACAGAGATCGCGATAAGCAGTTTGTGCTTGCTGGAACAAATCCAGAAAGAACAAAAATCATGTCAACACCACTAGTGCATGGAAAAACAAAATATGTTTTTTACAACTGAGTTTTTTATCAATACCTAAAGAGAGAAAGAGAGATTTGGATATGGCAGAAGAAGCATGAAAGTAGGATAAACGCAGTTGAAATGAGAGCTTGAGAAGTATATGTAAGGTTAATGTAAGTGATATGATAAGAAGCAGCGTGATAAGGGAACGTTGTGGATTAAAGAGGATGTAGTGACACGAGTGGAAAAAGGAGTGTTACGGTGGTTTGGGCATTTAGAGAGAATGAATGAATACAGAATCACAAAACAAGTATATGACAGTAATGTGAGTGGTTGAGTCGGTACCGGTTGACCACGACGTACTCACCATGATCAAATTGAAGATATTTTGAAGAAAGGTCATGTAAAGAACACTTTACATAAGCGTGTATGTATGAAGAGATTAATGAAAGTTGATGAAGCGATGTGTTTGTCAGGATCAAAGCAGATGGAAATCCATCGTCTCTGCCTCTACCTCTAACCCAATATATATATACTCGTGTCTTTACATTGCCTTTAAGAACATTTATTTAAAAAAAAACTAAAAATCTAGACATAATCTGTAGGAGGATGAAATACATGTACCTTTGCTGCACAACACCCCGGTGCTTTCACCGAGGTGATGAGTTACTGGTGTCTTGGCTTCTAAACAAGAAAACCAAAATCAGGATGTTTAAGACCGTCATTGGGCCCATCCTGATGTACGGGTGTGAAGCTTGGACACCCAGTTACAAAGAAGAGAACCAGCTTTTAGTAGCGGAAAGGAAGGTTCTGTTTAAGATTTTTGGTCTAACAAAGGGAGTGGACGGTATCTGGAAGGTCCGAACCAACCTCGAGATCGGGATACACTTGACCGAGCGCAATATAATAAGAGAAATAAAAGCTCACCGCCATCAAGGCTCGGTCAGGTAGAGCAGATGCGAGAGGATCGGAGCGTGAGGAAAGCATATTTGGCAAAATATCTTCGGAAAGACAGAGTGGAGACTGACCTGTGCGAGCTTCAGGCACATAATAATTGACTAGAAACTGCGCAGGACAGACAGGGCAGGGAGAAATGGCGTTCACTTTGGTTCGCCGAGCCAACGGAGTAAGTAATAAAATAAATCTGTAGGGAGTGTCGAGATTTGACAATTCAACTTTTACAAATTTTTAAGATTTCTAATCGTGCAGGAACGGAGAAAGAATACAATTTCCTGCGTTGGGACAGCCTGTCGTAAGAAGCGACAAAACAACCCACAGCCTGGTGGTAGGGCTTTTGCCCGACTGGATGGCTCCACCCCTGGTCTAGAGTATGCCGTCATAACAACCTTGAGTTAGTTAGTTGTGCATTAGTGACCAGGTTCCAGTCTCCCTTATGAGAGCAGCAGCGCATTTGTAGCACCTTTGGTGTTGCAAATGTCCATAGGCGATAGTAATCGCTTTCCATCAAGTGGACCGTCTGTCTGTCTGCTGAATTCATGTAAAAAAAAAACAATGAAATGAAAAACAGCAGATTAAAAAAAATACGTTTCGAATTTTTCTCAGTCAGTCTGTTAGAATATCACGTGAAAACTACTAAGCGCATTTGAATGATATTCGACATAGAGCTAGCTTATGTCTCGGGTCAACAATTAGGATACGATTTAGCCCGATAAATGACGTAGTTTCCGTTGTGTAGATAAATATAGGTAGCCGAGAAGATGGCGCTGCGGTCGCATGTTTTGGTACCGCCATTGCAATTCACAACCAATTATTAAAACGGGATAAAATAAAAATAGATAATTTTAAAATCTCATAAAATTGAGTTCAAAAGCAGGATTTGAAAATATCAATTACCCTTAAAAATATAGGTAATTACCGGTATTTATCGAAAAAGATACTGCCATACCGGCAATTTTTTTTACCGTTAATGGTAACTTTTATGATTTTAACGTATGTATAACGGTAATTTTTACGTTACTTCAAGCTACGTTGCCATTTTTAAAATTGGCTTTATTACAACAGCGTGTTCTCGAAACAATCGACAAATACAACTCTAAATATTACGCGCGCTCTTAGCACAGTGCTGTATGACAATCTTTGCGAGTGAAAGCGAGCGACGATGGTAACACAACATAGTTATAATGGTAAAATTGCCGATAAAAATAGTATTAACGTTATATTTTTTACCGGTAAAATGGCTAGAAATAACGGTAAGTATTATAACGATTTTTTTACCGTTATATAAAATTAGTATATAAAACGATACCACATGTTTACGGATATTTCAAGCCCTGTTGAAAATCGGAATCATAGAGAGAATTTACACATACTAAGGAAAATTAACATTCATTGTCAACTAGCTGTGCCCGCGACGTCGTCCGCGTGGAATTTGTTTTCAAAACCCCCCGATTTTGAAACATTCTTCATTGGTGCTCCGCTCCTATAGATCTTAGCGTGATGATATATAGCCTTCCTCGATAAATGGGCTATCTAACACTGAAAGAAATTTTCAAATCAGACCAGTACTTACTGAGATTAGCGCGTTCAATAAAACAAACAAACTCTTCAGCTTTATATATTAGTATAAGTCTAAGATATGAAACCTAACACTGGGGCTAAACATACGACAACTATTACATAATTAGCTATGTAATAGATAACACAATAACACGTGTTGTACCGAGAATCGTGACGGTCACGTCTTGTTGCATTTCGAATGAAGGACCTATTTATACTGCTAGTTTCATGCTGATACTATATGGATCGACCGAATTGAATTAATTTGGTTGACATATCGCAAAACTGCGTCTGTAACTCCAATTGGAATCCTAACTTTTCACGATTTTGGTAGTCCGTAAACAATCTCGGCTCAATATTGAATTAATATTGATTTTACAGAGACAGGTTTAATGGGAATTTTAGAGACTACGGATTAACCGTCTGTCAATCGAATGGATCTTGACTCGCACTTTTGTGGGTTTTTGTGAAAATTACAGATTTGGGGGGCCTGAACGGACGAATGGACACGACTGAATACAATTGAATGACTCAATTCTATGTTTACATGGATCGCTTTGGTTGATGCATTCAAATCGAAAAACAAAAATGAACAGTCTAAAGCCGATATTATGTAGTTCATTTCTGTCTTTGAATGAATCAACTAATATGCTCCATATCAACATAAACTTAAGATCATTAAATGTCACTGAAAACCTTTCAGTTCTGGGTCTTTCAACCAAAAATTCATGTTGTTTGTTACGTCTAATATCAGCATAATATCAGCTCAAGACAACTTCAAAAAAATATAAAAACTTTTTCGGCAGTTCGTCGAGAGAACTTCAAGAGTGATGATTTACAGTAATTACAGTATATATCTCAAATACTAGTGAAATGAGACTTTTCAGCTTACACTAAAAACTGCTTAAAGGTCTTCAATTTGGATGACACAAGGCGTATACCCTGGTCTGGCATTCACTTGGTACCTCTTTACAATAAAAATCTAAAAATATGTAAGAAAAATAACTACTAAACTAGACTACACATATTCACTAGACATACTAAATAGAACACTATAGGACAACCTAAAGCACACATACGTATCTATCACACTTGCTACGAGACTTACATTAAAAAGATAAAGCTAGTAAGACTTAGTACAACAGAACATTAATAAAACACACATATATATACAAATATATATATTTATATCTTTTATTTTTTTATTGCAGGAGTTCAGCAGACAGGCAAACGGCCTACTTGATGGAAAGCGGTTACCACCGCCTATGGACATTTGCAACACCAAAGGTGCTATAAATGCGCTGCTGCTCTCTTAAGGGAGACTGGAACCTGGTCACTAGTGGCGGAACACAACTCAAGGTTGTTATGGCGACATATTTGAGATAAATAATTTATATATATACATATACTACATATACATAATATAAAGAGACGATGGTGAACAGGCGTAAGACGACGCGCGTCACTTTGCACTGCAATGTGTACACATAATCAAATTTCACCAACTTAACAATTTTTTTATTTCTGTAGTAGGTAAATTCTGAATAACACAAAACAGTACATAACTAGGGCTGACTCAAGCGCGGTATTTAGAATGTTATTTCCTTGATTTAACCTACCGGGAATCGAAGCTGAACAATTCTATGGTTTAATCTGACTAATAAGTCTTAAAATAAAATTAGTGAAAACAGACCTTTCAATTAAAAATCAGTTTTTTTTTAATTTCCAATATGCTTACATTCATATACATAAAAACATATTCGACTGTGGCACAAAAATCTCATATATTTATTCGTGCCGCAGAGTCGTGAAAAAAAATACATTAAGTTATGATAGTGTTACGAGCTACAGGACTCGAATTAAAATAAATGCCGTTGGAATTACTATTTAGAGTTTATTAGAACTGTACAAACACGTATAAAACAAATACGAATAAAACTGGATGCAACCAGTTCACACTGCACGATTCGATACAATTCGACACGCGCAAAGTCCCTCGTCTATATCGCTAATCGAGAGTACTACAAACGTCTTACTCGTATCGTAGTCGTCGCTTGACTGCCCATCTCTCCGTTCGGACACCCCTTTATACTCAGCTTAGGATCGTGTAAACAATGATTTCCACGAATTGCACCTGCGCCACCATCGACGCTATTCCCAGAAAACATAATTCTGCACACCTGCGGGATTATGTCTGCGAACGACCATAAACAAGTACAATAACAATAGGCTATTGTCTAAACAAAAGTGCATCCCTTGTATTTGGCCCAACTTGTAACAATAGTGACATTTTAAATTTACACATTATTAATGTTGTGCCTAGGAGCAAAGGCAAGGAATTGTTATCATCATTCAAGTGTTTATTTCTGATTTGATAATAGAAGCGGAGTTATCATCATACTAGTACATGGCTCTGATTTAGTCCCAGGTCTGCACATGTGTGCCTGATGGTCCGCTTTGGGAATCAATATAGAATCTTATCAGATTATGTTTGGTTGATTTGTGGTTATTTTTATACAAACTAAGTCCACTTGAAAAATTTTTGAGGGTCATATAAGTCAAAAATTAAGTCTACCCCCTATTCTATGTACGTTAGTTAGCTAGTTATTCCTAAAGTTTTTGCGACTAGTATACATAATAAAATTACGTTTTAACTGTTTTAAGCGCGGTAATTTATTTGATTTTTTTATTCCGACATTTCGACCACGTTTTAGTAGCCGTGATCACGGAAGACAAAGATATCACGTGTCAATGAGTACAGTTAAAGTTTTATTTAGTCTACCGCCAACTAGTTCAAATTAATTATTTAGTTTTAATTTTGTGTATGGTCATTATTTATTCTATAGGAGCCTAATCTAATTTACCACCGCTTCGCAACATGTTGTGGTGGCTTGAAGAGAAGAAGCGGCGCAAGAAACTCATCAGCAAACATGCCTAGCTCTAATATTTGTGTTATCGCTGTTTAAAAGTAAGCGACAACTATGTTATACAATTCCAGTCTCCCTTTAGAGAGCGGCAGCACACTAGTAGCACTTTTGGTATTAAAAATGTCTATAGGTGATGGTAAGTGACTTTCATCTGGTGGGCCGTCTGCCTGTCTGCTGAACTCGTCCAATAAAAAAAACAATTACATTTCGAAAAATTATCATAATAGAGACACCTATCTCCATGAAAGGTATATGATATTCCGCATATCGTATTTTACTGCCCTGTGCACGTTCAACTTAGACATGATTTGAAGAGTAGAATCAGAATCCCGGTTGTGTGTGATAATATGCAAGAGCTGATGGCGAAAAAGAACCAGGAAGAATTTATTTCTTACTAGCTGAAGCCCGTGACTTCGTCCGCGTGGTGCGGTTTTTTAACTGTCCCACGGGAACTCTTTAATTTTTCGGGATCAAAAGTATTCTTTACGTTGACCAGGGATATAAGCTACCACCATACAAAATTTCATTTAAATCGGTCCAGTTGTTTCGGAGATTAGCCGGTACAAACAGACAGACAAACAGAGAAACATAAAATTAAAAAAAAAACTAAATTAGTTCTATTTCACTTCTTACATCCCCTTGTCTCGGTTTTTAGCATATTTTTTTTCATTGTACAGAAATTCGACCTCCAGTTTTATTATATGTATAGATTGTATTCAAGTCGTAAAAATTGTAATATTAAGAAATAAAGATATATAAATTACAACTTGTATATATATAAATTACATATATATTAAAAGCAGGTAGTATTTAAGAAGCATTACAAATAAATAGATATCATAGTAGTTTTTAAGAAACAAGTATAAATAAAATTAGCAGTAAAAATAGGATAGGAAGTATTGTACATAGAGAGGCCAACATCGTGTATTAATAATTATAAGATCGGAATCAAAGAAAAGAAGTTAGGATATAAGACAACAAAAATGTATAAAATAATAATAATAATACAGTAATAGAAAATGAGTAAAATTTTTAAAATAGTAGATAACTGCTTTGTAATAGTGTTAAGTTACAAGAAGAAAAAGACAAAAACCATAAGAAAATAAACCCCTGACATATCGTGTCCGTCGGGGGGAGATTAAAGGTATATGACACATAACACAGGATACTTTTTATACCGAAACATAAAGCAGTTTTTACCCAATACAAACAAATCATTTTAAATGTTCACCTAAATCAATAATACCTTTTCGTCTTGAAAATTCAATTAAAAATAAAACACGAGCGAAGCCGGGTGTAATGTTAAAGCGGTAAAATATAATGTGTGTGGGCAATAACGGTGAAATCGATAAGGTTATCTGGACGAGGTCACGCGATCCAACGGAATCGAATGAAAAATATATGACCTCTTTACTCGAATCAATCAAAGGACGGCTAACATAAACAGCAATTACTTTTTTATTATAAAATTAATGCAGACAAACACACACATTGTATATCCCGAAGGTAATCAAGCTGAGCTCGGACCATGGGTGATACAAGGGACCACTTTGGAGCCAATCCCAGATACCCAGATGGTAAACAACGGAAAAACATATTATTAAGAATTTTACAATAGGAATGCGGACACAATCATGTTACAGTAAATAAAGGGTCAAACAGAAGGAACGGGATAGACGGGATGGGTAGGAGAATGAAATTGGGTGAAGGGATAGAGAAGATAGAATACGAGGAGGGAGAAGTACGACAATATTTATTCTGGAGAATATTCTTTAGTGTCTATGACAGAATTCAATGCCAGTGAAGTTGTATTAAGAATTCTCACGTGATTATGTGCAGTTGAGGTATGAAAACGTTCGTCACCTTAAAGACGATTTTTCAGGCACAAGTACAAGCAACAGTACTGCCAACATTTTAATAAATGTTAAATACAGAAACGTGAAAAAAGAAAAATGCAATGTTGAAGATGACAGACACTGAGATTAACAATAGTTATACTCATCAGAAACAAAGAGAATATAATCAATCACAATCGCTTATCACAAATATTAAAATCAATAAAAAAGTTTTACATCTCTAGACAATCTTAGACAATATCTAAAATGAAACAATTTTGATCTAAGTAATTTTAAACTTTATTGTGAAACAGTTAATATAATTTTCTGTGGAACAGTTTGTTCTGTGACTTCATTTGAAAAAGTAACAAGAGCAGGGGGAACGTTAAATGACTCAATTTGAAACCTGGCGAAACTTTTCATACCACGACTGTACACTGACAAAAAAATTCATGCTAAGTTCAATGTTGGGTACATTGAACATAAGCATGATTTTTTATCTGGTCTTGTACTTCTTAACCCACATGTTACACAATTTTTCTCTAATCCATCCTAAAGTTGTCTGGAAGAATTGCTTTTAGTGATAAGAATTGTCTTCTGTACTTAAACTTCTTGAATTTATATTATTTTCTTCATGTTATAGAATATACTTTATTGCATAAAGTATATTCTATAACTATTCAGAAAATTCAATTATGTCAATATACAATAGTATAGGTATGATAAGTATGCCTTTATAATGAATTCATATAACGCCGAATAGATCAGTCATGCGCGACCAGCGATAAAGTGAGATTAAACAGTATCACACTTTTATAGTACTATCAAGGTTAATAATGTGCAGTAATAATCAAATTTATTGGTGTTTTATATATGCTTTTAAACAACGTTATATATTTCTTAATACGGGGTTATCCACAAATTTCATGATTTTTGGACCCCTCCCCGTCCTTGACACAAGCTGATCACAATCTTGAGACTCCTCCCTCCTACTGTGATTTGTAGCCATTAATCCTGTAGTTCATCATTCTTTTTGTCACGTGACTTTCCTTCCTCCTCATTATATGTCTATGTACATTACTATGCTCATATAGATAGAAATGGAAATATTTTGAAGTATTTCAAACTTCGTGTTACAAAGATTAAATACATTCGATTTTTAAAAATGACGTTTCGAAATTTTGAATATCTTGGCGTATAAGATATTCACAGTATGATTCCATTGCGATACTGTCAAAAAATCGTATTCTACTAAATCCACAATATGTTCTCGATATCGTCGCGGCAGATTAATAGTAGGCAAAAATTTGGTATTACCAGTAGAACAAATGACGTTAGCCAAAAAAATATTGAAAAGCTACCAAAAATTTTAAACATTTATATAGACTAATGGTCGCCCGTGGTCAAATTCGACCATAATAATTAATGTCAAAGACTACAACTTCTATAATCAAAAATTTCGCCAAGGCTACGCAAGAGTATATATGCGTGTGCGTGTCATGGTAGTATGTGTAATGTTTTTTTTATTGATTTAATGTATTTTTATGCATAATTTAAAAAAAATTAGCATTCGTCGCTTCGCTATATCAACTATAAGTGTGCGAAATTTCATACTCCTCCTCTGAAAGAAATCCTCCGTCTGCGCAATTTTCGTAAAAAGGGGTACAAAGTTTTGCTTCACGTATTAATTGCACGCCATTGTAATTGACACAATACCGAAATCAGGCAAACCTACGACTAAAACGATAGTGTCCGGCGATTTTGAAGAGATAGTACTTAATAGCAGAATTGGGCCCCTGATGGAAAACGGTTACTATCGCTTATGGACATTTGCAACCAAAGGTGCTACCAATACGCTGCCGCTCTCGTGCGGTATTGCCGCCCTCACTCACACGAAATACTTCGCGCTTCAAAGCTAACCATGACACGCCGATAAATCTAAGAGCGTGTGGTATCACCATGATCGAACCCGTCTTGAAAACACTGATGGTTCCAGCAGGGCTCTACCACATCCAAATAACTGGAACTCTCAAAATATTGTACTTACGTATTTTATCGAAGTACTTCGATCTCTTCAGATAGGTGTAGAGCACGAAGCCTGGCAACATTATTGTTGCATATCCTGCCAAGTTCAGCAACAAACGGAAAAACCTGTGAACATTTTAACATAAATAAAAATATGTAGTTTCATTCATGAAACTATATTTGAAATTAGGATTTGCCCGCGACTTCGTCCACGCTTAACTTGAAATTCCCGCGGGATTGCTGGGATAAAAAATATCATACACATTATTACATAAAAATCTGCTATGGATCAGTGAAAAAATTACTTTGGAATTCGATTTTGTTTATCTGGCCATTTTAAATAATTCCCAAAAAAAATCCCGGGATAAAAAGTAGCGCAGATTTTAAGTCTAAGAATTTGCTGTCGATCAGTGAAAGCCGCATCAAAATCGGCCCAGTAGATTTTACGTCTATCCGCGCAGGAACGGAGAAAGAATACAATTTCGTGCGGCCGGGCGGTCTGTCGTAGGAGGCGACAAAACAACCCACAGCCAGGTCATAGGGCATTTGCCCAACTGGATGGCTGCCACCCATAACAACCTTGAGATGTGTTGCGGTATTAGTGACCAGGTTCCAGTCTCCCTTAAGAGAGCAGCAGCACATTTGTAGCATCTTTGGTGTTGCAAATGTCCATATGCGATGGTAACTCGATGGAAAGCGGTTACCATCGCCTATGAACATTTGCAACACCAAAGGTGCTACAAACGCTCTGCTCCTCCATTAAGGGAGACTGGAACCTGGTCACTAATGCCAGAACACAACTCAAAAGTTGGTATGACGACATACTCTAGACCAGGGATGGTAGGCATTCAGTCGGGCAAATGCCCTACCACCTGGCTGTGGGATGTTTTGTCGCCTTTTACGACAGACCCCCAGCCATAGAAAATTCTATTCTTTCTCCGTTCCTGCACGGATTAATAATAATAGCTGTCTGTTATCTCACCATGAATATTCAACATCAGGCAGCGTGCCTGACTGTTCATAAGCATCCAGGAGCTGATGATAGAGGTGCCCTATCAGCCACATCAGCAGCATACATGTTGCCACCACACATCTGCCAACAAATATCAATGTATCATTAAAAACTTTACTTAACATAGCAATTAAAATAAAAGTAGCAGGAAACAGATTTATTGCTTCATAAAAGTATTGTTTGGACCAACAACCTCATAATTACATATAACTATAACATATGGGACATTTTTGAGGTTCCTTAGTTGAGTATTTTCTTAATTTTTCAGTAATTAAAACTATTTTTAATGGTTTTAAGCGTGGTAGTTTATATAATTTTTATTTCGATGTTTCATGATAATGTCAAGTTTTCAACTTCCATTTTTTAGTATCTTTGATAACGGCTGTTGAAAAGTGACCGAAACATCGGAAATAAATATCAAATAATCGTCATCCATATGTCATTGATAAAACCTAAAATGTAGAAATGTGAAATCAAAGAATTTTCACAAAATGGGGAGTCTGTTGCCACTACTTCTCCTTAAAGATTGATAACTGGCTGTGAAGCGGTGTACATAGAATAGGAAGTAAACTTAATTTACCACTTATATGGGTGATAATATTAAAATATTTTCTAAAATTTATTATAACCGCAAAACAATTCTGAATTAGTTACTTGTATGTCATAGTAATGAAGCCTCATTAATTTTTCCTTCATTTCATATGGTCTTTGACATACTTCATTAATAGACATGTAACTATTGATTCCATGAAATAATTTTATATCAGAACTGGTAACAAATTGCAAATATGAAACTAAATCACTGCACTCTAATAAACCTTGGCCCCAATTTTCTAATTAAAGTGCATCCTCTCTGGCGGCACAATTTCCAAATCCACACAAACATCACTCTATGCTTATAGCTGCCAACTGGAAGTTGCTAAAACTGTTGTTTTATAATTGACTTGCATTATTTAACATTAATTATATGTATAAGTGAACTATAGTTTAAACAATATAAACATTTTATACAGCACTTATAAACAAATAATGTTTGAATGTTTGAAAAACAAGTAAACCATTATATCAAGTATTTCTGACAATTGGCATCCTCCTTGCGGCTGGTCACAGGCAATCATTGTGATCTTGGCTCCGGTTCTGCATTCTGGTGAGGTCTCCCTTTCTTCTTCTTCTTTTTAGTTATTGTAAACCAACCTTTTTTCTCTCTCTTTTGTTTTTACTTAAGGTAGCTAATATATTTTCAATTATTCAATATGTGGCAAATGATCTTGGTGTTGTATTAATTGAAACTACTTATGTATAAGATTCATAATACTAAATTCTGTACAATACTGTTTTTTTTTTCCAAATAAATAAAAAATATAACTAAAACCATGTTTTAAATGTGGCATTTTATTTGATTTTTATTTCAATGTTTCAGACACTTTTAGTAGCCATGATCACAGAAGACAGATATGGTCAAGATCAATGAGTAATATTAAAGTAATTATTTTATTAATATGTATGTTTATCTTGTAATAATAAGTCGTGGTAGCGTAATGGCTAGTGCACACATCCCAAACCCAAAGGACTCAGGTTCGATCCTGACCAGAACGCATGCACCACTTAGGCAGTTTTCTGACCTAATGTGCATATTGTTACAATTACCATGTGCTAATAACTGTGAAGGAAAACATTGTGATGCAACCTGCTCATCGAGATAAATGATGTGTCAAACCTGCCAAGCCGCCTTGGACAAGCATGGCGGGTATACTGTCCGTTCCCCTACAGTGGGAGGCCTGAGCCCAGCAGTGGGACATTTATGGGCTGTTGTTACTACATGTTTATCTTTACTATTAAATTTGCTTTTGATGATTTTGTGATTCATTTGAGAAACTACATTTTGAGAAAATTTATAGATTCAATATTAACTATTATAATTAATAGTTCTTATCAACAGAATATTACTGCATATTAATGATGTGCTGTCTGTAGGGAACAGTTTTCTAGCATCATGCAATAAGAATAAGCTGACAAACTCAGAGAGTCACAAGGATAATTTGCTTAAAGGCTAATTAAATTATATAATTCATAAAATTTGCCTTCGTCACTTAATTATTGTAGTATTTAGAACTTAATTATAACTTGAACAATAGACTTAAAACAAAGATAAATATGATCTCTCTGTGTGTGTATAGCCTCTCTCATTCTCTTCAACATTATTGAAATGGTTCAATAGTAACACAAATCTGGCATTACTAAAGATGGCTTTAATTCCAGATTTCAGTTACTACCCATTCACTCATTGACCTATCACCAAATCAACCTAAAAGAAATGACAATTTTTTACCAAATGAAATGATAAAAGATTAGGTAGTAAGATATATAGGAGGAATAAGTTAAGACAGTAAATTAAACTATTTTATTGTCTTCCTCTTTACAATATGTTAATTAAAGTTTCTAATTATTAACTTTCAGCAACATTGTGGATTGAAATTTGATTGGATTGCATCTATAATATGCAAGAATATCATAATAGCCAAGTTTATTTAATTAACAAACATCACACAGCTTTTTTACAATACATTATGGTAATAACTGTAATAAGTTATAGTAACTTAATAGACCAATTTAAGTCTGTTCATGTTTTAAAGAATAATACTTATGCACTTTGCAAAGCTATTACTAATATTATTTGCAGTAAAAAGTCAACTATTATGTCATACGTAAATATGTGTGAAATCTACTCTCTTATTACGCTTACTCACCAACTACAAAAATAAATAAAGTGCAACTTACCCGATCACTACCTTCGAACGCATTTTTTCGAACTTTTATTAAATATGCAGTCCACAAACAAAGTACATTAATATAAATTATTCCATATTCAGCTCTTGAAATAAGTTATACTATTGTTTTCTTTTAAAAACCCATTTCTCTCAAATAAAATATATAATTACAAAATATATCCTACCACCTCAAACGTCAGAGTCAGACTGACAACTTGACAAGTATAAAAATATAGAGACGTTAATGTAGTGCTGTTTTCGATTTTATTTTAATCAATTAAGTATTATTGCAGTCGTTTTTATTTTTTCAACTACAATACAATTATTTTATGCCTAAGATAACTTCATGTATGTTTTTCTTTGGTTTTAAATTATTGCTAGCCATGTGACCATTTTGTACAGTATTAAAATTTAAATGGGCTGTTATTCATAAAATTCAAATAATTTGATATTCCCTCCAAGTCTCCACAGAAATATAAATATCTTTTGATTTTCTAGTATTTACTTCAAATATTGAGCCCTTCTAGTTACTGTAATAGTTGTCAAATGATGAAATTATAGATGAATAAATCAAAATTGAAGTTTTGTTTATAGTTTTATTAATTATTCATAATTAAAATATTAGCTTGACATGTCAGATTCTTCGAATACGAAAGTGCAAAATAATTTTCATGATTATCTATTATGTTAAGCTGTACATTTTAGTTTTCTATAGTACTTTATTGCAATTCATTATATTGTTACGTGTGAGCGGGGGTGTGCACTTAGGATTGGAAGAAAACACCAGTTTTTTTTAAAGTAAACACTTTTATTTTTTGTAAAGTTGACCCTTCACACACAATAAATAACGCACTTCTCCGACGATGAGAGGTTTACTCACAATACCGTCACCAATATTGCGTAAACCTTCTTCTGCTAATGCAGTGCTCATCCCCAAATTTACCACACGTAGCTCGCTTCTAGATCTCCTTTTAAACTACACTAAACTTCTCCTTCACTGAACTGGCTAGCAAACTCTTCATTAAATTCTCCACTAAACTTGTCACTGTCTTCTACAAAACTTCTCTCTAAGCCCGTTACTATCTTCTATTAAATTTCTTTTCCGCCTCTCTTATATCGCACTTTTCACTTCTCTGTCTCCAACTGAACTCCTCGGTAAGCTCGCCTTACGCTGCTTATTTACCTGAAAAATCTTCTAGAACCCATAATGTCTATCCCTTTCTAAACATTTATCTATCTCTGTCTTTTCCACCTTCTATTCTAGAATTTCGATCTTCATTTCATTATAGTTTGTTCATCATATATCCTTTTCTGAAATGTATTGGTCCTTGTCTTTACCTTCCAAAATCTACTTTATTCTGAAAGTCTTGAAACCAGCCTAAAACGTTCTACCCTCGATCGCCACAATATGTATATGAGCTGCGGTAGCTCAGTGATTAGCGCACTCGCGTCCTAAACTCAAACGTTAGGGCGTCGAATCCTGGTCAAAAATCATGCAACAAGTAGACGTGATAACGGTGAAGGAAAATATCATAATGTAACTTATACATCGAGATAACCGATGAGTCAAACCCGTCAATCAGCCTTGGACAAGGATGG
This sequence comes from Dendrolimus houi, assembly GCA_039645545.1. Lineage (NCBI taxonomy): Eukaryota > Metazoa > Arthropoda > Insecta > Lepidoptera > Lasiocampidae > Dendrolimus > Dendrolimus houi. The sequence continues at coordinate 326,260 of CM077137.1, read as the reverse complement.
AGGGTATAGTTGTATATTTAGGAAATATAATAAGGATTGATCATTTAAACACCGAGTACGCGACACAATTGATTTTATTTTAAAACTACCTGCATAAATAATACATTGATGTACTGTACATACACTACACCTCCCCCTTTTAAGAACACAGCTAAATACAAAATAACAATTAAAAATTAACAACTACTAATACAAAATGAAAAAAAATCGTTACATTATTGGTTACAACAAAATAAATTATAACAGTTAATTTTTGTGACAAACAGAATAGTATCTAGTTTTTTTTTTTTATAATAATAAAATAAACTGTAATTTGTATATCAAGATTGCTTAAGTTAATAAGTAAACTGATATAACTGACTGATATGACATTGAGTTTGTATAGTATACAATAGGAATGGCAATTTTAAAATTTATATTTGCCCTTAAATCTACCGGGACGTTTAGACTTACCTTCACAGTTATCAATTGGAATAGGTATTGGCTTTGGATTTATGTCCTGTGTGTCATTGTTAGGACTCCCGATGGGATTTTTATTGGTTTGACCGTTTTCTACAGAAGCAATGGGCGTGACGTCAGTATGCTCATCGCCATTGTTAATTGCTATATCAATCTCATTTTCGGAATTTTCGATATTACTAGCCAATGAATGCCTAAAACCGGATGATCTTTTGAGTGGTAGCAATTGGTCAATGTTACGTTTCCATTCTTGTCCATCGGAAACACGTACTTTGTAAGTTAGCGGAGCTTCTCTAGCTAGCACTGTAGCAGGAGCCCATTTTCAGTCCGCGCGCGGTAGTCGCGCGCTAAGACCTCTTCACCTAGCTGTACGTGTCTCTCGGCACCGGGACGTGCTCGTCCCGCACGTTCTTCCGCTAATTCTACAGCTCTTTCGACTTCGAAAGATGGTTTCAATATATCTAATCTACCCCTTAACCGTCTACCGAGCATGGCTACTGCAGGTGCTACACCTGTAGTAGCATGCTCGCAATTTCTGTGCTGAAACAAAACCGAGCTAATGCCGTGTCAATGTCGACACCTTCATGAACAGCCTTTTTCATTACCCTTTAACTAATTTAACTGCGTTTTCAGCAGCCCCATTACCAGCTGGCCTATATGGACTTATGATTGTGTGATTGATCAAGTTTCTTTTAATGTAATTAGCAAATTCGATAGAGCTAAAAGGAGGGCCACCGTCGCTAATAATTTGAGATGGTAATCCGAAACGCGCGAAGAGTTCTCGTAATTTAATAATTGTTGAACTCGCATTTGTGCTGGACATTTTTTGTACTTCTATCCACTTGGTATAAGCGTCGACTGTTATCAAATAATGTTTTCCTTGAAATTCGCCAAAGTCAACATTAATTCGCTGCCACGGGCGCGTCGGAAAAGCCCACGGGTGCAACTGAGAGTGCGGTGGTGCATCTCGTTGTTGCTGGCAAGCGCTACACTCTCTACACAATGATTCGATAGCAGAATCAAGCTGGGGCCAATAAATATAACCACGCGACACATTTTTCATTTTGACTACGCCTAAATGTCCCTCATGTATTTCATTAAGTACCTGTTGTCGTAATACCTTGGGGATTACTACTCTATGATTATATAAAATACAGCCTTTGTCAATAGTTAGACAATCTTTTCTGTAAAAGTAAGGCTTTTCCTTATCTATCGCCACTTGGGCTGGCCAGCCGTTGATAATATAATTATAAATATTTCTCAATACTTCATCTTCCTGTGTTCTGAGCGCCACATCTTTCGCACTGATAGGGAATGACTCCTCAACATAATTCACATAGGACATAACATCCAAACCCTCTTTGCGCTCTTTTGGCAATGGCAAGCGTGATAATGCATCGACATTGGAATTATCTTTCGATTTTACAAATTCAATATCAAAATCGTAAGCTGCTAGTTTAGTGGCATACCTCTGCAAACGACTAACCGCAGTTTGCGGCAAACCGAATTTAGGTCCAAAGATAAACGTCAAAGGTTTATGGTCCGTCTTAATTATAAAATGTCGACCATAAAGATATTGATGATGTTTGATGACGCCACTAATTATAGCCAGAGCCTCTTTGTCTAATTGACTGTACGATCGCTCAGCTGAGTTCAAAGTACGCGATGCAAAACAAATAGGACGTTCATCGCCGTTTGGAAATCGGTGCGACAAAACGCTGCCAATGCCATACGAGCTACTGTCGACGGAAAGTACAAGTGGTAGCTCAGGATTGTAGTGAACAAGTACATTGCTACTAGATATAGTTTCTTTAACCGTTTGGAAGCTTTTTTTACACTTAGCCGACCAGAACCAAACAGCATTCTTGCGTAATAATTCATGTAAAGGATAAAGAGTTGTACTCAAGTTTGAAATAAATTTACCGTAATAATTAACCATCCTGAGAAAAGATTTCAATTGCGTTACATCTTTTGGTTCAGGGGCCTCAACTATGGCCTTTATTTTGTTAGGATCTGGACGCAAACCGTGTTTATTTATAACGAATCCCACATATGTAATGCTGTCTTGCATAAAAGCACATTTTTCAAATTTAATTCTGAGACCGACCTGACGCAAGCGTTCAAATAAAGCTCTAAGATTGGCTAAGTGTTCCGAACGTGTAGGACCAGTGCAGGCTATATCATCCTGAAAACCGCAACTCCCTTAAGTCCTTTTACGGTCTCTTCCATAAACTTTTGGAATTTTTCAGGAATGCAAGTTAATCCAAAAGGTGTGCGACTGTAAACGAATGTACCAATATGTGTAGTTATAGCTGTACAAGCTTGAGAATCTTCTTCAAGAAAAAGTTGCTGATAAGCTTGCGTCAAGTCAATTTTAGAATATTGTTCACCCCCACTTAAGGCTGTAAACAGTTCCTCTATTCGAGGCAGAGGATAAGGCTCGCGAAGTAACTTAGGGTTTATGGTGATCTTATAATCGCCACATATTCTAATTTCACCGTTTTTCTTTATTACCGGCACTATCGGTGTACCGTAATCCGAATAGTCCACTTTACGAATCGTACCCTCGGCCTCAAGTCTCTCTAACTCACGCTCGACCGGTTTACGTAAAGCCAACGGTAACGGCCTAGCTTTAACAAACACTGGATTATTGTTTATTAATTTCAAAGATATCTTTTTAGTACACTTACCAAGTCCCGGGGCAAACACAGTGGGAAAATCTTTCCGTAATTCTTCTATTAAATCTTGTACACTGATATTGCAAATAAATTCATTAATTTGAATATCATTTACTTTAAGTTTTCGGAGCCAAGATCTGCCTAATAATGGCGGGCCACCGTTTTTAATAACAAACAGTTTAAGTTTACTAGCAGTGTGTTTCCCAATTTCCACATCAACATAAATAAATCCTACAGGTTCAATCGGACTGCCCACGTACGAATAAAGGGAAATATCATAACTATTAATAGGTAACTTAGAAAAATGTTTTTGATAATAAAATAAACTAATCGCTGATAACTTACTTCCAGTGTCCAATTCAAATGTTACCTCAGTGCCGTTCACCCGCGCCGGAACCATGTATGGCCTGTCGTTTATGCCGCGCACACTTAAATTATTAATCTCCATTTCCAAATCCTCATCACTATTGGTGGAAAAATTATGCACTTGTCGTTGTGTTGCAAAAGACGACTGACTTCCCCTGAACAAAGCCCCGTTTGATATTATTACACATCACTTTAAGATGTCCTTTAACACCGCAAATATCGCACGTATAATTTTTAAAACGACACATATTGGCCCGGTGATCCCTACCGCACCGCCAACAAGCACGCGGCTGGCGTGACGTCGATGGCTCAGACGCACGCATGTCGCGCTGCGATGTTCGCCCGGCGGGCGGCCGAATCGAGCGCGTCGTCGCGGCCACCCGGTGTAGCGAGTCGCGCGCCTCGCCCGTCACCGCCGCGGGCGCAACCGCGCCGCCGGCGCCGCTGGCCTGTGCGTGCCGTTCCGCCGCCTCCAGTGCCAAAGCCAGCTCCACCGCTCTTTTGTAGGTGATTTTCGGTTCCGCAAAAAGACGAGACCTCATCTCGTCACTGATCAACCCAGACACGAACTGATCGCGTAAATTTTCCTCCAAACTTGTAGTGAAATTACATGTACTAGCAAGATGTTTAAGTACTTGTAAATATTCACTCAATGATTCGCCCATATTCTGACGCCTTTGACGAAAAACATGGCGTTCCGCTATCTCGGAGCGTTTAGGTTCAAGATGATCGCCGACTATATTAACAGTTCAATAAACTTTTTACTTTCCGGATTGCATGGTGCACATAAATCACACATCAAATCATACGTGGGCCCACCGACCAATGTGACTAAAGTGGCCACTTGCAAATCGGATTTAATTTCATTTAATGCCATGAATTGTTCGACACGTCTTATGTAAGCCGACCATTTTTTACTTGTTAAATCAAATTGTTCGATTTTACCGATCGGCATTTTATATATATTTTTGATTTGCACTTCACTCGCAAGACACACACATATATAAGTCTTTTAATTGATTTTTCTCGTCGCCAGTTGTATATTTAGGAAATATAATAAGGATTGATCATTTAAACACCGAGTACGCGACACAATTGATTTTATTTTAAAACTACCTGCATAAATAATACATTGATGTACTGTACATACACTACAGGTATATATGAGAGCGTTCCGCTATAAATGAGAGGCCCAAGCCCAGCAGCGACACATTTATAAGCAGTCATTATTTTATTTATTATATGTATAACCAAATACAAGGACTTAAATTAGGCGACTAATTCCATTTCACAGTCGACATAACATAATAAAGACTACAATTATGTTGAGGCTCATATTATGCTAATTTCGAAATAAATAATTGATTATAAAGTAAATAATAATTATTGATTAATCGAGATTTCACTTCTCTATTCAATAACTTTTTTAACACGACACATCTTGAATGAGAGTTTTTGGCGGGAACCGAAAGGGGCATTGTGCTGTGCAGTTTTATTTTCTAATAATGTGTAAAATTACTCTAAAATGAACGATAGTTTTGTAGTTTTTGAATATTAATTATGTGTTTTGTGAGAAATGTGTGAACTGTATAGTTAAATGTGACCTTTCGAGTTTCACAAGAACTCCGTTGAATGGCGTCGGTTACAGCCTACAATACAACTGCGCTACTATACGAAGACTTATTACAGAATTGGCTGTATGGACTAAAAATTCCTTTGTCTGCTTTTGTGGCGAATTCTACTACTACTACTACTATTAACTTTGAAAATAGATGGCGTGAAAATGAGTCCTTGTGCCTAAATATTGTCTAAAATTAAAGTAAAATAACCAACAAAATGTACAAATTGATTAGAATCCCAAAAATAAAAAAGTATTAAGAAATTGACATTGTTATTCATTTTAGTTTTTATAATTATCGCATAAAAATCTTTAATTTTATTCTTAAACTTAAGTTTGCTCGTATGGGATTTGAATGGAAATATCATAATAAATATGACCTGGTATGATGTTGTGATGTTCGGTTTGGAATTTTTGGCAGCAGTATGCGCAGTGGCTGTCTGCGGACCGTGCTTGCTTGCTTGTGCCAGGCGACTTCTTATTGGAGAAGAATTACTCCAGAAAGGAGGTCAGCCAGTATTTGAAACTGAAGTTCTTGGATGCGATGAACCGTCCTGTCCCTATTACAAGAAAAATATACGATATTTAATGGTCCCAGCAGCGAAACGAAAGTGTTTTAAATCACCTACGCGGCAAAACTTATGATTTTTTACTTCCTTTTTATTAGTTCAATACACGCCTTATTATAAAAGATGGTTTTTAATCAAGTTATATAGCAGCATCCTTATAGACTTTTCCACTTCACTTTCATTTTTGTTTAAATAACTATGGAACCCTAAAAAAATCATGTGTATCACAAACCAACGAACAAAGTAGGTAGACCAACGCCAGAGCTCACAGAGTGAAGCCGATTTTGGAATTGGGAGCCGATCACGCCGCAGTGCGTAACGAGAGCTTAGGAATAATCTTATTATAACGGATAAAGGTGGCTTAGTTTCCAGTAGTTACATTACATTCAATAATTACTATTACCAAAAGCAAACCACGTGTTACTACATAAGCCTACGCACACAAGTTTAACAAATTCTTCACTTCATTTGACGATTTTGTTCACGCAGGCTCCGTCTTTTGGTATTTTTATTCGTCTGAGATCACAAATAATAACTAGCTGTTGCTCGCGGCTTCGCCCGAGTGGATTGAAAATAGTATAATATTTTGAACAAACTTTCATCTCCTTTTCTACCCTCCTTAGGGGTTGAATATCCAAAACCGCCGTTACACGAGTACGTTTATTTCTAACAAGAAGCAGGTATATAAAATTTCGAGCTTCTTGCTTTCAATAATTTTTTTGAACAAAAATCAAACCGATTTCGTCCTAAAAACCAAAAAATATATATTTGACCGATTTCTTTCTTGTACAATATTTTGAAGTAGGTGCCAAGTAAAACATAAAAGAACAACAACAAATTTACAAAATATAGTAATTTTTATGGTTTACTTTACACGGATTTCTAGATATTGTAGAAAAAAGTCGGTTAAATATTTATGTGTTGGTTTTTAGTGTAAAGTCGGTTCGGTTAAAAAAAATATTTTACTTTTTAATTGCGCAAATACTTCAATAGCTTTAGAAATAATATATTAAGCACCTCTAAAAATTGTACAACTGGCACGCCTATATAAAGCCTACAAACACTCTCCGGTGTATATGCTCTTCGCATATACATTCGCTCTCCCAAGAAAATTGAGAGCAACCCTTGTTGGGTTGGTCTCGATTTTCTTGCGATACACAAATCAGATCCTAAAACATACATATGAAAAATGAAGCGCCTGTAGAAATGTAATAGATACACGCACACAAAAGATTTTTCCAAAAATTTAAGCGCATGGCGTTCTTTAGTAAGGCTTTAGGCTGTATAGCCCTGGAATCCGACCCACTCATCAGATGCTGACTTGATGACCATGGGTTTACCTTGGGAGTATACACTTACGAGTAAAGAAAACAATTTGAAAATCGGTTTACAATTAACGGAGATATCATGTTACGAAGAAGTTGGTTAAAATTTTTCGTGAGTTTCTCTAATTCCTTGGAATCCACTGATGAGATCCTGACATAGTGACAATGGGACCAATTCGAGAGTATAATAAAAGATAAATTTTGAAAATTGGTCCACAATTGACGGACAAATGGAGTAATGAACACCCAAAAATCAGAAACGATTTGAGAAACTTCTCCTTTTTTGAAGTCAGTTAAAAACGGATTTTCGTACTAACTTTCAATGCGCACCTACAGTATAGAAAAAACCCAGATTATTTTTATGAACCTGGCCCCATTATTTTCGGTTGTGCGTCTATATGTAAACAGTGAGTAAGGCCAAGCAATTATATATATATATAGATTTCAATACATCATACGATATTATCTTCTATATATAAAAATTCTCTGTCACAGTGTTTGACCGCGATGAACTCCGAAACTACACAACCGATTTTGATGATTATTTTCCATTTTGCTGGATTTATTCCAGCTAAGGACATAGGATGATAGATTTCATTTTAATTTATAATAAAAAATGAACAGTTATGGGACGGGCCGCTCAGTAAGCTCGTACATGAAAACCTGTTGACTTCCTGTATTGGCGAAACTGAACGCGCCCGTCTCTTAGCTGTCTCTAAATGGGAGTCGGGTTTGTGGCTCCAGGCCTTGCCCTCGGCGAATCTAGGAACTCTTTTGGATGACACAACATTCAGGATAGCTACCTGCATTCGTCTGGGGGCAAGTGTTGTAGTGCCACATCGCTGTCGGTGTGGAGATGGAGTTGACAAGTTAGGCCTGCATGGCTTGTCATGCGCAAGGAGCGCTGGCAGAATATCTCGGCACGCGACACTTAATGACATTATCCGTCGGTCTCTTGTCACCGCCGAGGCACCAGCTGTTCTCGAACCAAATGGGCTGTGCCGCGACGATGGCAAGAGACCAGATGGAATGTCGTTGGTGCCATAGAAGATGGGACGCCCCTTAGTATGGGATGCAACTGGTGTTGAGACTTTGGCGGCTTCCCATCTCCCAGTCACAGCCGTGACAGTCGGGGCTGCTGCCGCACACCAGGAGGCCCTGAAACGCCGCAAATACGTGTCCATTGGTAATGGGTACATATTTGTGGCTTTCGGGGTTGAAACCCTGGGGCCGTGGGGGCCTGGAGCTCATCACCTCTATCGAGACCTCTCAACGCGTCTAACTGAGGTCTCGCGTGACCAAAAGGCTGGCTTGCACCTAGGACAACGCATAAGTGTTGCCATCTAACGTGGAAATGCGGCCTGCTGTCTATTTTTTACTTATAGTTTGTTATTTTGTAGGTATAGTTATATTTATAGAATAATATAATAGCTTTTATACATGTTTGTAATTCTCAACATGTAATTGTACGAGTATGTACATATTTCGGTATTATAATTCAAGGAAATACAACAATTATAGCAATTTCTTTTTAAACCGAGAGATCGGTAAGTATGAGTTCTGCTGTCAACTAAATTACACAAACATCAAATAGATGGCGCCATATTTTAGGTCCCACCCATTCTTTGATTAAATGAATCGTAAAAATGTATGTACGCGAATCTTGAGAACGACTACCGATTTTGATGGTATTTGAGTGGGTTCCCTGATGGTTTAGATTTACAATTGGAATCGGTAGGCGGCGCTGGGATCGGTTTCTAGGATCCGCCTAATATTATGTAATAACCAGCCAGAAACAAAGAAAATCTAAAAAAGTGCTAACCATAAATCTCTACGCCGGCAGCGAATTCGTATTAATGATGTTTACTCATCGTGGTGTGACTTGTCTGCTGGTGTCCCTCAGGGGGGCGTTGTATCTCCTCTTTTATTTGCTATTTTTATTAATTCAATATCCAATAAACTTTCTTCGTAATACCACCTCTATGCAGATGATCTACAAATCTACACCCAGGCTAATTTAGATGGTCTGCATAAAGCAAATGCAACCACTAACCGAGACTTTTCTAAAATAGTTGAATAGAGTAAAGCTTACGGTCTATATATAAATCCTCAAAAGACAAAAGTTATAATAGTTGGTAGTTCCAGGCTAATCTCCAAGATAGACTGGTGTAATCTTCCTCAGACTGAATTTGATGGAGTGGTAGTCGATATTAGTGAAACTGTAAAAAATCTTGAGATTGTCATTGACAGAGAGTTGTCTTGGAGGCCTCACCTGATATATCTCAGCCGAAGAATCTTTGCGTCGACAGCTTCGCTTTGACGACTTAAAAATTTCCTCCCTACTGCTACTAAAGTAATGCTTGCTCAATCTCTATTATTACCCATACTTGTTTATGCTGATGCCAGTTATATCGACTTAATACAAGAACAACTGAACAAGCTCAATCGACTTCAAAATGTCTGTAAACGGTTCATATTTGGGTTGCGCAAATATGACCATGTTTCCGAATATCGCAAGAAGCTTAAATGGTTACCTATTCGCCTTCGCCGGAATGTTCACTTACTCTCTCTTTTGTACAATATCCTTTTTGATCCTCGTACCCCTCTGTATTTAAAGGAACATTTTGATTTCCTACATCTTTCTCATTCCCGTTATTTGCGCTCTAGTAATAATCTCTCCTTAATGACACCTGTACACACATCTTCTTTCGTTGATAACTCTTTCACGGTACAGGCTGTCCGTTTATGGAACTCACTGCCACTCAACATCAGACAATCTAAATTCATAATGTCTTTTAAACTGATGGTTACTAAATCTTTGGTCCTCACAAGTCTAAAACATGCAGCTGATTCTATATATAGTATGATATATCTTATTTTTGTATAGTATACAAAATATATTAAGATATATTTTATTTATTTTTTTACTTATTCTTGGAATGTTTCTTATTATTTATTGTCTTCAACCGCCATTGTTGTCTTAATACTGTCCTTAATTTAGGGGGTTGCCTGGAAGAGATCGCTTTAAGCGATAAGGCCGCCCTTTGTTCAACATTTACTGTACCTAGTTTTAAGAACGTAGTTTTAATTTTTGGTGAACAATAGTGTTTTCATTCATTCATTCACTCATTCATTCATTCGTTCACTCTACTAATATTATACAAAGGTAAAGTTTGTGAGTGTTTGTAGGAAGTAATCTGTTGAACTAGTGAACCGATTTTTAAAATTCTTTCACCAATAGAAAGCTACATTATTCCTGAGTAACATATATAGATTGTGTTAACATTTTTGACGCCCAACGACGTGGGCACGGGACTACTAGTTAAGAAATAAAACCAAAATATTATAGCTCACATACATTTTTTTATTTTTGTTCACATAACGGTAGCTAGGTATATGTTCTATGTAATAACAGTTAGGGTTACATTAGTATTTCATAGTGATCTAATTTAAATCTCGTGGTTGTACTCCAATGACTTCATCGTCGATTTGCACCTCTGGGTCTCGTTTATACTTGGGTTTCGGACTGCTTCTGTTGGCGGCTCGTGCGCAGGTCATATTATACCGGTCCTTAAATGTACTATATATCGACTTTACCGAGGATTCGTTGCCCAAATATGGAGTTATTAGGATACGCCTCTTTGCCTGTAATTAAAATAATATATATTAGATACACCTAATATTCGCGCGCGGGATCTAATTATAGTGTTTGTCAGAAACCTTAATTTTAGAACACACTGAAGGCCTCTGTGGTTGAGCAGACTAAGTCTTTGCCAGCCGACCTCACTACAACACAGAGGCTCCAGGTTCGATTCCCGGCATAGTAAATTTTGTAAAACGAACTTTCAGTATTTTACTATGGTCTGGGTATCTGAGATTGGCCCAAAGGTGGTCCTTTGTAATAATCTATATACTAATATATAAAGCTGAAGAGTTTGTTTGCTTGAACGTACTAATCTCAGGAAGTACTGGTCTGATTTGAAAAACTTTCAGTGTTAGATAGCCCATTTATCGAGGAAGGCTATACGCTATATATATCATCACGCTAAGACCAATAAGAGCGGAGCACCCATGGAGAATGTTACAAAATCGAGGGCTATTTTTTAACTTCCTTTTTTTTAAACTCGGACGAAGTCGCGGGCAGAAGCTAGTTAATTATAATTATAAAAATGTTAAATCCGGAGTTTCCTTGAGCTAGTAAAAACTGGGGGGGTATACTTACCCTTTCTGGAACCCCTGTGGTCCGGAGTCCTCGAAATATTAATTTTTGGTCAACATAATCTCATCTATTTTTTCAATAATAATAGTGGAATGGGTGGTGGAAGGTCGCGATCAGTGACTACAATAGTGATTTAGGTTAAGTTAGGGGAGCTGTAGAGCTGTCACAGATGTATGCCTATGGTTTAGTTCCTGTGGCACCCCGTAAAAGCGCACAGGAGAGGGACGCAGGTTAGGTTTAGTGGGTAGTCTGACGGTCGACCGTCCCCCATTCCTCCGCTCGGAGGCCACGGTGGGGATACGGCCGATCAGGAGTTCCACACATCCCTCGGTGAGTCTTCCCCCTCAGGCCCGAGGATGGTGTCCCAAAAAAAGACATTCCCCTGTGTCATTAAAAAAGGGGTAGCTGTATATCAAAGCGCACGAGCCGAGTGCCAGAACCGACTGTAACCATTTACTCTTTGTTTTATATACACGAACAGTTGCTACGGCTGAAACATTTGTTTTATTCATCAGTTTAATGGAAATATAACAAGATGCTTTTTTAATATATTAATGAATCGATATCTTAATGATAACAATTTTTAAATACATTGCAGAACAAATCCAATTGTTTAAGATGGATTAAAAATAAATCAGATTATTAAAAAAAAAAACAATTTATAATTTCGTCTTTATTGGCCGCCATTTTGAAAATTTTCATGTTTACTGTTGTAGTGTATGTGAATGTGCTCTATTGTATTTATTCTTCGTTTTTGACGACTTACACTGTTTTTTGGTTATTTTGATTCTTTTTCTGTTGAGTACTGGTTTTTTTAAACTTTGAATGGATTGTTCAACTTTGGAAAAATAATAAAGTGCAATGTTAGTGAACAATAAGTGAGGTTGTGTTTATCAAAAATTGAATATTTCAGGAACTCCGGACCATAGGAGTTGTAGTAGGGATAAGTATGCCTCACCCCACCCTATTCCGCCACCTCACTACTTAAATTTCTTGTATCAAAAATCTATAACTTTAGACGCCCATAATTACTAGCACCTACCAGTTATTCTAGTAGGCGCTCCGAGCAAGACGTGCATTTGGTGTACTTTTAAATCCTACTAATATTACAAACGTAAAAGTTTAGGAGGACGTATGGATCCATGTGTCACTCTCCCACGCAAAAACCACTGATTGGTTTTGATGAAACTTCACAGTAATATATAATAGCTTATACATCAAGAATTAAATTAAATGTAGGACCCGAAGGCTTTTTAATCAAAAACCGAGTTAAAATGGCGTGGCCATAAACTTGGGTTTAGCGACGGGCTTTGCGATGTGTAATACGAAGTGTCTGGGCTGGACGTTGGCCTCGTAATACTTTTGGTTCTTGCCGCCCGTCGCGTTGCACTTAGATGTTGCTTACAGGTGACGAATCCGTGTACAAATTTTCCTGGTTTACGTAATTTAAAAACCCGGTAAGTGAAAAGGTGGTTTAAACTCACAGGACAATACTCGGCGTAAGCGCAGTGTTGCTTAACAAGGAATAAAATTACTGTAAAGACAACAACGAATGCGTGAAACCACTTCATACTGATTCTTAACAAACAACCCACACACAGTATTTCAGATTTTGTATATTTATGTTATTTCATTATTTTGTTATGAGAAGAAAACATTTGCTATTTATTCTACATCATTTTGTCGTCAGTGACATTTCAATTGACACTTAGGTATTTTTTTAATATAAGTTATGACTCATTGACTCTTCGGGTGATCAGAGGGCTGGTACTTACTCAGGATCAGTTTGGCGATCCAGCGAGGAAACGTAGCCAGCCTTCTGGACACTTTACCCATAGAAGACGGTGATCTGGGCTCAGTATTCTACTTATAGTATTGAGGGACTATGAGTAGAATATAATACGAATAAGTTAAGTTTTCTTGCATTGTATTGTCTATATATAGTACTTGATTAATAATTATACTCCTGTGAAAAAAAAAGTTGTTTTCTTCAATTTTAAAACACGTAATGCGTGAAAGAAGTCTTAATTCAACATTGAGAATTAAAGCTTTTGTATAAAGATTTATACTCACTTTCACGGTACTTTGTAGGTATTTTAGTCCTAGAGGAAATGCTTATTGTTACTATTAGATTTTACACAAATGAGTCTTATACTTAACCTTTTAAGGTTCTACATCCATTTGCATAACACGAAACATTCGTTAAAAGGAATCATCATCCCCATACAACCAGCTTAGGACGATACGAAGAGATTGAGAACAATTAAAGACGCAGTAAAGCCAAGAGAAGTCACAGAAGACCAAGGAAAGTTCGCGATGGTCGCTGGACGCCATTGAAGGCCGATCAAGCCGCAGAAGGTGCCAACGCGAAGCCGCACATAGACCAACGAGAACTCAGTGACACCATAGTCCCGCGGCTTCAAACCACGCTACCGTCGGTTGGAGGATGTGATGATGAGCTGATCCCCGTCGCAGCACGGCGTCCAATAGGACGGAGCCACCGCCACGCGCACCTCCTCCCCATGACATAGTGGAATCAGGTCGAACTCAGAGGACCTCCTTAGCGTGCCAAACTCATGAAGTGCGGTGTCTTGGTCCCCTTCGTGCTTATGGTGTATCTTGTGGCGTTTCACGAATAAAAAAAAAAGTGAAAATCGGTTCACAATTGACGGAGAAATCGCGTAATTAAAAAAACATACAATCGAATAGAGAACCTCCTCCTTTTGCAAGACGGTTAAAATGTGATTTGATTTTTGAGTCAGTTAAATATATAATAATTTCTCAATTCATTCAAATTCAAACAAGAAACAGTAAATTTTAACAAAATATAGTATATTTACATAATTTACAATTATAAAATTATATACAATCGAATACAATAAAAGAAATCTTATTTGTATCGTATTCTACCCATAGTCGCTCAAGACTATAAGTAAAATACTGAGCCTAGATCACCGTCTTCTATGGGTAAGGTGCCCAGAAGGCTGGCTACGTTTCCTTGCTGGATCGCCATACTGATCCGTTGCCCGAGGTAAGCACCAGCCCTCTGATCACCTGAAGAGTCAATGAGTCGTTTTGACAAATTTTGATAGAGGACTCCACGGTCCAAGCGTCTCGAGAGCAAACGGCACAAATTTATAACTCTCACTGAGGGTTGCATATTTGCGCCGCTTGAGTGCTTCAGCTGTTTCTGCCGCTGAACCGGCTGATCTAGACGTGTTTGGTAAATGGGATAAGGCCAACGTTTCTACGCAAGTCCATCCCACACCAAAGGCTCGCCATGCCGCCAAGGAACTAGAGTCATTACGTCAGGACGCCTACCATCGTCACGTGCAATACCGTTCGGCTCCAATAAAGCCGGCACGTTAACGGTGGCAAGCGCCTTCTATAAGACATCATTCAAGTCGGCGTGGCGTGACCATCTGTCGGCACTGCGGCGGCAAGAAAGACCATGGTATCCTGGGCCGATTATCTTGTGTGGTGCACATATGCGAGAACCCAAGCGCAGATTTATAGCCAAAGAAAAGGAAGTATTATCTATCACTGTACCTATATTTGGGGAGGGGATAGCTTGGAGCCAGAAAGCAGACTCTTTACGGGAAATGGTAAGGATGCGGGCACGTCCTGTAGAGTTAGTTGAATTTAAAAGTTCTGTATTTAATCCTCTACAAATAGGTTCATCCCAGCATGCGAATTCAGAATCGTGGGAATGTCTTCACCAGCGCCGGCCATTTTCCAGGCGTTTAGTGCTTCATTTAAAAATGATGTGCTAGCATTATCCCAGTGTTGCATATTTTTTTTAAATAATAGGCTAGTGCTGTAGGCAGATGAAAGAAAAGCCGGTAGAGCAACGTTAGAGATCTTGCGGATGCCTAAACTTACATACCTAATGGGTAGGGAAGCTTGGATCCAGCAGCTCTCTGAAAATTCAGAATTTAAAATTTTAGTAAGTACATCTTTAGTGCAGTCATCTAGTGGTTTTATAAGATTAGAAAATTTCCAAAGCGGGGCGCAACGTAAAACATATGTTAATTTTGGTACAAACAGACAATGTCGTACAATGTGTTATGCAATTTGAGAGTGAAACAGTAAATTAAGTTGTTGGTTTGACAATATCCTATTTAGGTAAATTCACTTTCACATCAAAATTCAAAAGAATTTTCGTTGAAAGCTAAAACTAATTATAAATTAAACAAAAAACTTGTACTTTAGATAAATTTATTTATTTTATAAGTATAGTTTTATTTATAGTACAGTTTGAATTGATATTTTCTTAAATTTTCGCGACTAATATAACATAGTAAAACTATGTTTGAACGGTTTTAAGCGCGGTAATTTATTTGATTTTTAGTATTCCGACGTTTTTCGGCCACTTTTCATTAACCGTGATCACGGAAGACCACGGTTAAAGTTTTATTAAAATCTAAATTTTGTATCGTTTAAATATACTTTTTTCGAGGTTCTTTGACCAAATAACGAAATAGTAGTCGCCGTTCACCTAAACAGAATCCTTCTTTGTACTTGGAATGAGAGGCACTTGGCCGATTTTAGTAATTTATTTATGATCTAGATTCTAGACGTAACTTAAAGATAATCAAGTTAATTGTGATTTTCGTTGCAATTAAGGTTATCTGGCACAAAAAGTGCGCAAAGTTTTTCATTACTTTGCAGAAGAAGTGAAACACCGCTCAGGTCCCTTTTATCGTCAATTTCTATTAACTCAGTGTTGTTACCTAACAGTACCTGGTAATGGGATGGCTATAATTGCTTTTTTTATTGGTTTATTACAGCAGTTTTATCCGTGCAGGAACGAAGAAAGAATACAATTTCCTGCGTTAGGGCAGCCTGTCGTAAAAGGCGACAAAACAACCCACAGCCAGGTGGTAGGGTATTTGTCCGATTGGATGGCTACCACCCCTGGTATAAAGTATGTCGCCATAATAACCTTGAGTTGTGTTCCGGCATTAGTGACCAGGTTCCAGTCTCCCTTCAGAGAGCAGCAGCGCATTTGTAGCACCTTTGGTGTTGCAAATGTCCATAGGCGACGGTAATCGCTATCCATCAAGTAGGCCCTCTAGAACGCCTGCTTTAAAAAAAAAACACAAAAGCTGAGCTACAAACTTACAACGTTACAAGTGTTGTATCTGCTCTCGTATAAAGTCTATGGGAAGTTTTGTAAGATGATAAAAAGTACTTAACTCAGTTAATTTGACTGTCCGCTGCCTTATTAAATAATTACAAAACACATGCTTCTTCAAATAATTTTTTTCTTTCTTTCATGCGAAGCTTACTCATATTGCGCCGCCACAATATTGTCCCCTGGCGCCAATTGGCATGGTGGCCATTATCTATTGTTTGCCATTCTGTCATGATTTAACATACGTAATCTGAATGCGTGTCGCGAACACCATCGATGATATTATTGAATGTGAGATACGAAGCGCATTTTTCACGGATACGGTATACGAAATACGACTTTTCAAGTTCAAAAGGTTTTGAAGTGATTTTTTTATATACGTGATTTGTAATTCGATGAAACGAAAAAGCGACATTGAATAGGACTAAGCT
This sequence comes from Dendrolimus houi, assembly GCA_039645545.1. Taxonomy (NCBI): domain Eukaryota; kingdom Metazoa; phylum Arthropoda; class Insecta; order Lepidoptera; family Lasiocampidae; genus Dendrolimus; species Dendrolimus houi. Next base: position 309,458 of record CM077137.1, on the reverse strand, counting down.
TGCGAGTTAATACTTCAAATTTCGAGTTTTAAAGCTTAAATATGATATAACGATATAATATATGAAATGTGACGTCACGAAATTTAGAATCCCTCGCACGCCTTGTCACACTTTGTTTCACTTCTACTGCGCGTGAACTGCAAACATACACATGATTTCTTTTAAAGTAAATTCCATTCGAGAACATTTTTTGAAGGTCATACATAAATGTTTAACATAGTCTACCTATAATAACGTTTTAACAGTTTTAAGCGCGGTATTTTAATTGATTCTTTAACCGACTTCCAAAATATGGTTCTCAATTCTGCTGTGTGTTTCTTTTTGTATCCGTGTTACGCGATTTCTTCGTCAACTGTAGATCGATTTTCAATTTTTGTTTGTTCGTAAGAGACCCAAGGTAGTCCCATTGTCACCAAGTCAGGATCTGATGAGCGAATCATAGGGAAATCGAGAGCTTCCCTTGTTGACGAGCATCTATACCGAAGAATGAGATAGCAACCTTTTATACACTTGCTAGTAATACAATTTCTACAGGCGCTTAGTATATTATTTCTAAAGCTATTCAAGTATTTGTGGAACTAAAAAGCAAAAATTAAATATTAAACCGACTTCTTTTTAAAACATTTTCAAGTCGGTGCGAAGTGAAACACAAAATTTTTTATAGTTTGCACATTTATTGTTTATTTTTCTATGTTTTACTTGGCACGGACTTCAATATATTGCATGTGATACTCATCTAGCTAAAACAATTTAATTTTTTATTTGTAACTATTAGGTTGGGGAAAAAGTTTCTTCGCAATTTTATATCAAAATTCAAAAGGTTTTTTTTATAAAGTTTATTTACATTTGACTAAAGTATGTAGGTGCCATTTTGTTGGATAACTTTTTGCCATCTTGTAGGTATGGACGTGATCCCATTTCCATAAAAATTTTGGGGCTTCTGATCAACAAACTGCGACAAGTGGTTTTGGCAGTCCTCGCGTGATGTTAACCTGACACTGCCTAAGGAATTCTGCAGATACCGAAACAGGTGAAAATCTGAAGGTGCAAGGTCAGGAATATACGGCGGATGCATTAACACCTCCCAGCCAAACTCTCGTAATTCTTGCTGAGTGGCTAAAGATGTGTGAGGTCTAGCGTTATCGTGGTGAAAAACCACACCCCTTCTGTTGATTAATTCCGGCCGCTTTCTCTCAACTTTTTGCTTTAACCTCATCAGTTGTTCGCAGTACAGTTCAGAATCGATGGTCCTGCCTGGCGGTAACAGCTCATAATGAATAATGCCCTTCCAATCCCACCATACACACAGCATCACCTTGTTGCGAGTTAAACCAGGTTTCGCCACAGTCTGTGAAGCCTGACCGGCTTTTGACCACGATCTTTTTCGCACGTTCTTGTCTTACGTGATTCACTTTTCATCACCAGTTATCAGCTTCTTCAAAAATGGTTCGGTTTCGTTACGTCGTAATAAAGAATCTCAAATGAGTACACGGTTCAGTAGGTTTCTTTCAGTGACCTCATAAGGCACCCAAATATCGAGTTTTTTTGTGTACCCAGCTTTTTTCAAATGCGCCAAAACCATTTTGCGGTAAATTACCAGTTCTACAGCTACATAGTAACTACTAATATGCCAATCTTGCTCCACTTTTTCAAAAATGGCATCAATTTTGTCCGTAACAGAGCGACCAGATCGACGTGCATTTTTGATATCAAAATTTCCGGATTGAAAACGCTTAAAACAAATTTGCACTACTCACACAGATACTGCATTAGGTCCATAAACATCACAAAAAAAATTTCGCGGCTTGTGTTGCATTTTTACCTTTTTTGTAGGAAAATTTTAAAATGTATCGAACTTCTTCATTAGATTCATTAATTTTAACAATAAGAAAAACAAATGAAAATCACACATTTTCCTAATTTGAATTTGGAATTGTCTTCTTTAAAATTAAAACTTTTTAATGATACCAAAACCACCCAGATATAAATGGTATAGCCAAAGAGATCTTATTACAAGTTCATACATACTATATGCGAAAAGACTTTTTCCCCAACCTATTATATCAACAACGACGTGGCGTTATCTCTTTCTAAAAGGCATTTGCTGGCAACAATGAATGTATATTTTATAGGACGTGATTATCAAATAAATTAAAATCGTGCAAAAAACAAAATTATGTATTGTAGTTAAAGTCAAGGGCTGAGAAGAAGGTCAATGGAATTTGCAAGAAAAACACATTGCCGCCATCTTTGAGTAATTTATTGACTGTATACATTATAGTTATCAGCAAACAAGTTGCTTAATCCTCAGTTTTCATTCAATAGTTTTTAATGTCATGTAACCGCATATATTTAATCATTAGCATTTTGCGTGCCGACGCATAAGTATACATGAGATTTTATATTATTAAAGAATTGTGGAAGTCTACTACCACTACGCCTGTAGTGAACACGCTGTAGTTAAATGCATTGTCACGTTATATTTTTAGCTTTTTCTTCTAAGATATCTTTCCTTACTGTGATGTATAAAACGATAGCTTTGAAGATACAGTTTCATGTCTAGTTTGGGAAACTGCCGTTCTAAAACGTTATATTTACTGTGTGACCAATCAATTTTTAACTTGAATAACTGTTCAACATTCAAAATCACAATAGTATCTAATTTATTCATTTACTAACTGATGCCCGCGACTTCGGCAGTGTGGTGCGGTTTTTTAACTATCTCACGGGAACTCTTTAATTTTTCGGGATCAAAAGTATCCTATATGTTGACCAGGGATATAAGCTACCACCATACAAAACTTCATTCAAATCGGTCCAGTTGTTTCGGAGATTAGCCGGTACAAACAGACAGACAAACAGAGAAATAAAAAATTTGAAAAAATCTAAATTAGATTTTCATTTTTTTCATTGTACAGAAATTCGACCTTTACAGTTTTATTATATGTAGTATATGTATAGATAGAAGATATAGATGGATAGATTTTGGAAACGGAAACCTTATGTACAAATATTACTATGTCGTACAGCTAGTGCAATACATAGCATAATGTGTGAGCGGGACGGATGATGTGCGAGAGAGATAGAGCAACTATTAATCAGGCGCTTCCGCGTTGTGCTAGCCAGTTCTCTGCTGTTCGCTGGGATGACTCAATGTATGCAGCTCCCATAAACTTACCAAACGGATCTGTAACAATTCTGAATTAATTTTATAACTACTAATTAGTTTGGATGCGTATTATATTTATTAAAAAGTGGATGACCAAATATGTGTTTCAGATTGTCTTCGCCTATAAGGCTGATATTATCACTAATGACGAAAAAGCTATAAAAAAACAGCTACCAATTTCAAAAAAATAATTTCTATATTATTGCTAATTTAAAAAAAAATTGTTAAAAACTATTCATTATTTCATAACCCCAGAGGCATGTAAATATTACTCGCCGCATCCGATGCGGTTTTATAATTGACCGCTTCGTAACTTCAGGGCGAATGGTAAATGCGGTAATCTACTCGTTGGTGATTTGCTTGTGGTTTTTCATTCACAACCTATTCGCATACAGATGACAAATTAAATGATTACACAGCTATTTTTACAATTTGCTTTAACCGTTCGTAATTAAAACATTGTTTGAATGAAGTTACGCCTACGTTTTACCCTATATATGAATCAAATATGATTTACAAGCAATTTAAAATACCTTTAAAAAATATAGATAGGTTTATAATTAAACAGTGCTGAAAAGTTTTACGATTTATATAAAATATGATGTTATTCTACCTGTACACCTGGGACCCAATTCTGCTGTAACTATGTCGTCAAAATTGCCGGATACTATCGTCTTAATTGCATGTTTGCTTTATTTCGGTATTCTGTTTATTCCAATGGCGTAAGCACAAAGTAAGCGAAAACACGCGAAATAAATGTTTAAAATTTTGATATCTTTTCAATATGAATTTCAGCTAATGCCATTTCAGCTAATGTTCATATCAATTTTCTTCTAGTATTATTCTGTCGAGACGATATCGAGAAGATAATGTAGATTTAGTAGATTACGAACTTTTATCACTATCGCAATAAAATCGTACTTTGAATGTATAAGCAACCCCATAATAATAATTTGGGGAAAAAGTCTTTTCGCATATACTATGTATGAACTAGTAATAAGATCTCTTTGGCTATACCATTTGTATCTGGCTGGTTTTGGTATCATTAAAAGTTTTGATTTTAAAGAAGACAATTCCAAATTCAAATTAGGAAAATGTGTCATTTTCAATTGTTTTTCTTATTGTTAAAATGACTGAATATAATGAAGACATTCGATACATTTTAAAATTTTACTACAAAAAAGGTAAAAATGGACCTAATGCAGTATCTGTGAGAGTAGCGCAAATTTGGTTTAAGCTTTTCAATCCGGAAATTTTGATATCAAAGGTGCACGTCACTCTGGTCGCCCTGTTACGGATGAAATTGATGCCATTTTTGTAAAAGTGGAGCAAGATCGGCATATTAGTAGTTAAGATGTAGCTGGAGAACTGGGAATTGACCACAAAATGGTTTTGGCGCATTTGAAAAAAGCTGGGTACACAAAAAAGCTCGATATTTGGGTGCCTCGTGAGCTCACTAAAAGAAACCTAATCAACCATTTACTCATTTGTGATTCTTTGTTACGACGTAATGAAACCGAACCATTTTTGAAGAAGCTGATAACTGGTGATGAAAAGTGGATCACGTATGACAAGAACATGCGAAAAAGATCGTGGTCAAAAGCCGGTCAGGCTTCACAGACTGTGGTGAAACCCGAGTTAAATCGCAACAAGGTGATACTGTGTGTATGGTGGGATTGGCAGGGCATTATTCATTATGAGCTGTTACCGCCAGGCAGGACCATCGATTCTGAACTGTACTGCGAACAACTGATGAAATTAAAGCAAAAAGTTGAGAGAAAGCGGGCGGAATTAATCAACAGAAGGAGTGTGGTTTTTCACCATGATAACGCTAGACCTCACACAAATTAGCCACTCAGCAAAAATTACGAGAGTTTGGCTGGGAGGTGTTAATGCATCCGCCGTATAGTCCTGACCTTGCACCTTCAGATTTTCACCTGTTTCGGTCTCTGCAGAATTCCTTAGGCAGTGTCAGGTTAACATCACGAGAGGACTGCCAAAACCACTTGTCGCAGTTTTTTGATCAGAAGCCCCAAAATTTTTATAGCAATGGGATCACGTCCGTACCTACAAGATGGCAAAAAGTTATCCAACAAAATGTCACCTACATACTTTAGTCAAATGTAAATAAACTTTATAAAAAAACCTTTTGAATTTTTATATAAAATACGAAGAAACTTTTTCCCCAACCTAAATAGCAGAATATTTAAATATATTTAAATAACAGAATTGGACTCTAAGCTTTGCTCGCACAAGGTGCGCGTCAAAATCCACGAGGAGCTTAGCACGCGTTCCAAACTCAAAGGTTGCAGGTTCGAATCGAGTTTTTTGACCTAATGTGCATATTGTTACAACTACCACGTGCTAACGGTGAAGGAAAACATCGTGATGACAGATGTATCAAACCCGCCAATTCACCTTGAACAAGCGTGACGGATAGACTAAAGACACGTAGAGGTCCCTTCGACAGATTTGATATAAATGTGGCGTGACACTGACCGGCGATTATCCCCGTCTACACCACATAAAATGCACTCAGGCACAATACCCGGAAAGTGTAGGATTGTTGTAGGAAATGAGAACATGTACCGGACTGTTGGGATAAATCGTTAATGGAACTAGGGATCTGGTCTATGAGGCCTATTGCGTCTGCCCGTCGCAACGTTTGGAGAACATGGATAAAATAGGCAGACAGTGACTCGTCACCCCTGCATGGGCCCTAAGGAAATGCCGTACAAAATTTACGAGCAGTAACATGTGTGTGAGTGGCTAAGGGGAGTGAAGAGGTAAGCTGCAGGTTCACCGAGGCTATTTCCGACGTTAGATCATTTATTACTTCCACCCCTGTAGCTCTAGCGATCTCCACTTAATACATCAGACGATTCTGTACGGACTTTAAAGTTCCTTTGCCTGCCATTGTGACGAATTATAGTACTTAATAATGACTCATAAAAAGTAGTACAGCAAACATTTGAGTAATATTCCACGTCGATAACAATCATTGTCGTAATTATAGCACATAAATAGAATTAACACTTGAGGAACAAACGGCCATACATCGAATAGTAACGCCGTCGCCGCCCTTCTATGGAGCACCACCATAAGCGTAAAGGAAACCAGCAATGGCGGGCGTCGACAGAAATGGCCGGCCCCATTGTCTTTATGTAAAGTCCAACCAAAATAAATTGGCAATCACTTCGGGTGGTTATGCACTTTGTTGCTTTATTTTGTTACATTCATATGAACCCATGTATGAGGATATAAATAGGCCTTAAGACATTATAAACTGATACAATAAAAGAAAACTTAACTTATATTGTATTCGAACAATTTCCTGAGTCCGGGCGGCCTGCCACAGCCAGGTGGTAGTATATTTACCCGTCTGGGTGGCTACCACCTCTGGTCTAGTGTATGCCGCCATAACAACCTTGAGTTGCGTTCTAGCATTAGTGGCCAGGTTCCAATCCCCTTTAGAGAGCGGCAGCACATTGGTAGCAACCTTTGGTGTTACAAATGTCGTCGTCGTGTTACAATGTGGGCCTTCTCCCTGTCTGATCAACTCATGCAAAAAATCTTATAATCTCTCAAGACTATATAAGTAGAATACCGAGCGTAGGTCATCGAAGTCAATGGGTAAGGTTCCCAGAAGGTTGGCTACGTTACCTCGCTGGATTGCGATATTGAAACATTCTCCGAGGCAGGAACCAGCCCTCCGATCACCCGAAGAGTTACATATGTGCAGTTGGACTTCTAATTTCTTATTTATTTAGCCATTTAGTCATTAGGGTAATTAGAAATTTAAAATAATTAAAATTACTTATTTAATTAAAAATGTAGGATATTAAAAATATGTCTAACTCTAGAAGTGATGCGAACCGAATTGACTCGAACTGTGTGGTGCAGTCGAATGAGGAGTACCTGATGCTGGGGAAGCATCGCGTCAGCATTTTAGCTTACTGTTTAGGGATGTGATAAAACGACAGGAAGTTTATGCTTTCTGTACTCGATTACTTATTTGGAAATAAGCAGAAAGATCTCACTGTAATATTTATCTTAATCAACTTTGGTTATAAAGACCACTGTTCAATCTAAAAATCTGGAGGCTCATAGAATTCAGTGTTGCAAATCTTTTTTTCGCCTGTCTTTGGCTGGAATCGTAGCAGAGTTCTTCTCTAGCCCCTTTTTTGGTTATAAATAAACATCAAAACGTTTCGGAATGAAATACTAAATTATTCTGCCGATTTGTTTATTTAACACTAGTATGCCAACGAAATTTCGTTCGCGTTGTCATGTCGTAAAACTCGACCGCAGTCCTATATCCTGCCCTTTTGCAAGTGAAACATGCTTTTATATACCCAGGTGGTAGGGTATTTGCTCGACTTGATGGCGACCACCCCTGGTCTAGAGTATGCCGCCATAAAAACCTTGTGTTGTGTTCCGGCATCAGTGACCAGGTTCCAGTCTTTAAGAAAGCAGCAGCGCATTTGTAGCACCTTCGGTGTTGCAAATATCCATAAGCGACGGTAACCACTTTCCATCAAGTGGGCCGTCTGCCTGTCTGCTGAACTCCAGCAATAAAAAAAAAAGTGTTAAATAATTTAGTATTTCATTCCGAAACGTTTTGATGTTTATTTATAACCAAAAAAGGGGCTAGAGAAGAACTCTGCTACGATTCCAGCCAAAGACAGGCGAAAAAAAGATTTGCAACACTGTATTCTATAAGCCTCCAGATTTTTAGATTGAACAGTGGTCTTTATAACCAAAGTAGATTAAGACAAATATTGCAGTGCGATCTTTGTGTTTATTTCCAAATAAATAATTAGTACAGGAAGTATAAATTTCCTGCCGTCCATATAAACACTAATTACCCTAATGGCTAATAATAAACAAGAAATTAGAAGTCCAACTGTACATATGTAACTCTTCGGGCGATCAATATGGAGATCCAGCGAAGTAAAGTAGCCAGCCTTCTGGGATGATCGATGACCTTGGCTCGATATTCTACTTAGTATTAAGTCATAAATATTACTTTTCATTGGACTTCTTTTTGTTCCGCAGACAGGCAGAAGGCCCACCTCGTGGAAAGCGGTCACCATCGCCTAGGGACATTTGTAACATTATGAGTAAGTAACGTATATTAGGAATTATTATTATAGTACTGTTACGAGTTGCAGGATTCGAATTAAAATGCCGTTAGAATTACTATAGAATTTATTAGAACTATACAAACACGTACAACAGGTACAAATATAACTGAAAACAACCAGTCCAAACGTAATGCACGAGATCGTAATTCCATAAAACGCGCAAATTCCGTCACTAAATAACTGCCTCACCCCTCCGTTGGGGCATTGCTTTATACTGTACTAATACAATATTTCTGCTCGACCACGTGGACTGAATTTTCCAAGAATCACACCTGGCTAATGACTACCATAAAGATTACAATACACAATGGGCTGTTTTTCCAATCACAAATTTTAAACACAAAGTAAACAAAAGAAGACAGTCATAAAAGAGCTTCAATGTTATTAGCTCAAACGCCGGCGGGTAATAAATGTGCTTTGTTTACAAATATGCAGGTGGCCCAAATTGTAACAGTATATTAGGTATTAGTAAGACGCCATAATCATCCACAAAATTTCTAGTTCCGTAAACAAAACGCTGTGATTACAAAAATTAAAATGCATTTTACTTATCTGGACCGTCCGAATATTTAATTATCATTTATCACATAATTTTAGTGGAAACAACACAGAACGGGGAGTCTAGTGTTCTAACTCAGTTATGAATTGAACAAAAAGCATAAGATTCGTCTATGAACAAAGTATATTTAAGAATTTCTATCTGACTTTACATTTATCATTTATGCAATGTTCAGTTTGTAACATACTTTAAAATTTATAAAAAACTGTCAGTCGTAGGACCGCACGTCACGTCGCTTTGTATGCGAGCGTGACGGTGACGCGAGTTCAATGCTTTTTCCCCAACCCAAAAGTGCCCAACGTCATTAAAGAAATGTTTACTTCAAAAATATATCTTAAAAGTTTTATGTATTTGTTATTATCTCCGATTTAAGTATTTAACGAGTGAATGTATATATGAGTTAAAAATAATTTACGATCAAACAGGCACCAGGCGCCAGAAGATATGTAAAACAACATTGACGCCAAACAAGGCAATTCTTCTGCGCTTTTAATCGCAGATTATTGGAGCTTAAATTTAAAATACATAGTGTTTATTGACAGATAATAATCAATTTAGATCAATATAGGTAAATATTAATAGGTCTCACAGTTTGAGATACCGAAGCCCGCATAAAGTGGAGGAGAAAAAGTAGGAAAAGAAACACTCTGAATGCCGTATATCAATAAATCAATCGTCCTGTTCTTATCAAAAACTCTTATTAAATGTTAGTGGTTAATAAATCAATTTGGATAAAATTACTCCACTAGTAATCCTACACTGTGGACACGTTCTAATTGCAGTAGCACAGATAAGATAAATGAATACAATTATGATGTTGTTTAACTATTAGACAATATCGTAAATATACATTTACTAAAATTAGAATATACAAATACTTATTCTAAGTTAATAATATAGTCTAGATTTCCAGTGACTCCACTCGAGTTAACTGTGTTAAACAGTATAATCATTTTAATACTGATTTTCTGTTTCCAAGACCACTGTATGTTTTTATGAAAATCTACTTAATTTTTTGAAATGGTAAGAAGAGAGACGAAATGGTAGAGCCATGCTGGAATGATAATCAATTACCTAGACTTTTTTTTTGCATGAGTTCAGTAGACATACATACGGCCCACCTGATGGAAACCGATTACCTTCGCCTATAGACATTTGCAACACCAAGGTGCTACAAATGCGCTGCTGCTCTCTAAAGGGAGACTGGAACCAGAGGAACCTGACCAGGAATGCCGAAATACAACTCAAGGTTGTTATGGCGACATTCTCTAGACCGGTGGTGGTAGCCATCCAATCGGGCAAATACCTTAGTACCTGGCTATGGGTTGTTTTGTCGCCTCTTACGACAGGCCTCCCCAACACAGAATATTGTATTCTTTCTCCGTTGCTACACGGATAGTTTTGAAGGGGGTGCCCCGTTTAGGGTGGAGGAGCGAGATGGAATGCTCCTCCGTCTTAAAGGGAGATCTTTCAGCGAATTTGGTATTGTTCCTCGCAGGCCCAGGCCCATCTCTTACTGTTGGAAAGTTGTATATATTGTTTGTACATCTCGGGAAACGTTTGCGACCTCAATTATTGCACAGCACCTTCTATTGGCTTGTAAGTGTTTCACTACAGTTTCATAGGATGCGTGAAAGTTCCGATGACCCATGTCTACTTCCGCAGATCCCATAATCTAATTCCATTCCTCCATCCCTATCCTATCCTATTCTATTCCTTCTGTCTGATCCCGCTATCCTACCTCTTTTATCCCGTCCTCCTGTCCTAACCGCATTTATGCCCTCTCGTCCTAAAGGCTAGCAACACGTTGGTTTCGTCCCTGGTATTGCAAACGCTTGTAGGCAACGGTAATCACTTTCTATTAGGTAAGCCATCTGCCTGTTTGCTAGCTTCTGGATAAAACAAACAAAACATTCACATTTACAAAACTGTACCTAAGGGCAATGCAACAATCTAAGTATTCGTATACTTTGTGTAATATACTAATATTAAAAATAAATAAATAGGCAGACAAGCACACACTGTATATCCCCAAATTAAGCAAGTTAGTTATGCTTGTGTTATGGGTAATATACAACAGACCATTCTGGGGCCGATCCCAGACACCCAGACCATAGTAAATAACGGAGAAAATACGTTTCCGAAATTTACTACACCAAGAATCGAACCCGGAGCCTCTGCGCTGCAGTGAGGTAAGCCGGCAAAGGCTTAGCTCGCTCAACCACAAAGGCCGTCGTCGTCGTATGCATAAAGAGTAAAGATTTGTATTTTTGTATGTTTGTAACGAATAAACCCAAAAGCTACTGGACCGATTTCGGAAATTGTTTCACTATTCGAATGCTACTTCATCCCTGATTAATATAGGCTATATAAAAATTTGGGCTCGCGACTAAAACTTCAATAATAATATTTTCTTAAGTTATCGCGACCAGTATACATAATAAATTACAGCGCTTAAAACCGATAAAACGTAGTTTTATTATAACTTCAATAATATAACCTATAATTGTCCTGAAGTGTCGTCTCGGTAAACGAATTGTAGTGTCCAGCCCGATGGAGCGACGACCTGTGCAAGGTCACCGGTGGGCGCTGGATGAGGAAGTCAGAGGACAGGGATGACGGAGGCCTACGTCCAGCAGTGGACTTCGAATGGCTGATGACGAATGTAACCTTTCAATCTAAACTAAATACTTGGCGCTGGAATCAGGTTCTACGATTTTTATGAAATTTTATGTGTGTTTGAGTGGTTTAGATATATTACCCATAACACAAGCGTAACTTGCTTAATTTGGGGATATACAGTGTGTGTGTTTGTCTGCCGATTATTATTATTATTTTTCAGAAAGGTAATCTTTTCTTAGCACTTTGGCTAGTTTGAACCACATCCACGAGCCTAAACCAAGTGTGCAGCGTGTGGTGAGGAAAATTTATGTTGATGGTATGTTATTATGGGGGGCAATTTCGTTGTCGTCTATCTGCAAGAATTTTCTGACTATTCTACATGTATTCAAGATTGCGGCTTTTTGGAGAGTTATGTAGAGGGTTTCTTTGAGGTGTAATAGTTTTAGGCTATGGAGAAGATGGTTGATGGTACCGCCATATAAACCTCCTTTCGACCTATAACGACCTTTTCTTCTAACATATTTAATTTCTTACATTAAATCTGACGGCTTGTTCCCCTTTCGCACGTCACGTCAATTCATTCAGTGTCATATCAACAAATAAATTATATACGCTCCGCACATTGTAAATATATATAAAATATATTATAACCCGCACCGCTTGCACTTTAAATAAACTATAACAAAACTGAAGTGAAGTGAAAGGGACTGAGGAGCAGAGGAGCAGCTGCATTTCATGCCCATTAATAAGGTAAGTGCGTGCTCATTCTCAAACTCCCGTACAAATTGTCCCACACTTCTTTTACTATAAAATTGGCACAGTTCGCTTATCATAAATCCCACAACAGTTGGGAATAACGCCTGTTGTGGAGAGAACTATACTTTTCCTATCGCCATTATTATTATTATTATTATTAGATCCGGTAGGTGGCACTGGAATCGGGTTGTAGATTTTTATTTTTATGCCGAGACCGCTAGTGTAATATAGCTTAACAAATATCAGTCTCCTTTATTACCTATTTGAATTGGTTGAATGCACAAATCGTAAGAAGCCGTCAACAAAAGAGCGTCGGCCTTGTCAGTAGTTCTTTCAAACCGCGCCAATCAGACCTTTATTCAAATGAGTCTAACATTTTTTTGTGTAAGGTTGAGCCACTTACACGAGTAAATTCAAGGGTCAATACGTTTTCAACCAATTCTCAAACAACGTACAAGGAGACGGATACGCTTTCATACATTCTTGGGCCCATATTGTAAAGAGATGAGAGTGACTTTGAGATTTCTATTTATTACGTTGATTTTTTTATAATTGTGGTGGTTTCAATTTAAATGAATTAATCATGCGGTGTAAGTGTTTTCATATTATTAATGCAGTCACATTATGGTAACCTGGTATATGGTAATCAAATGGAATTTAGGCTAACAATTTTTAAAAAAATAACGCTTTGCTTATGTCACATCTCAATTCATTACTTTTTTTTTCTAAAAACCTCGTCTCCCTTTGTAGCATATATGTGCTGGTTTTATTGAGTTTTAATCTGAGTTTTTGTATTTGTATTCATTACTTTAAAATAAAAGAATATTTTTCATGCGACCTATTTGTTTAGTCTCTGTGGTAACAATTCTGAGTATATTACGTAGACTTAACAAAACAAATGTAACTAAAGAAAGAAAAGAAAGAAAACATTAATTGTCGCAAAATAAACAAAAAAACAATAAATACACCTGTTGTTACGTATAAATAATATATGATGTACGAAAAAATATAAACACTAGAAAATGTACAATGACAATGAGGCTGGTAACTCAGCGCTATGCTGTGCCAGGTGCTGATTTTCACTACCAGCCTCCTTCCATCCAATTACTGTTTACCATCATCAAGTTTATTCTAAATACAACGCTAAATACGAATAACAAAGAGCATATAATATTATATTCATGTACTCTGTTCATTGTCCACTCGTAAGTTATAAAAATTAGTTTGTCAATATTTGACATTCTGGACAGATAATATTAATAAAAATAGACACATATTTTATATAGTCAGATCCTATTTCATAGAAATCCACAGATAATCTAATAATCTATACTTAATATTATATCATAAAGAGGTAAAATTTGCGAGTTTGTGACGTTGTAGGGGGTAATCTCCGAAATTATAGAACCGATTTAAAAAATTCTTTCACTGTTGGCAAGCTATACTATCCCCGGTTAACATAGGCCATATTATATTTTCAAAAAAATTTGAAATCATTACTAAAACTCCAATAGTGTAACCCAAGGCGTAATAAAATTACCTAAAATCGCGTGCGCTGCGAAAACTATTGATGATAGAATAAAATAATGTACTACGACTTTGCAGAACACATTATTAATTACAAAAGTGTCGGGACAGCATATGTCTAACTATTATAGTTATGCCACAATAAGTGTTCTTATATTTTAAAAATTTAATTAACACGCCGCCGCTAGGTTAAACTCTTTATTTGTATCTTGGTATTCATCCTTATCAAAATAAATTACTTCATATTCAAGACTGCTTCAATACCTTTATATGACGTTTTGAATTATTCAATTCGGACATTCCATTCGAAAGATATCACGAATTAAAAATGTAAGTATTAGAAAAAAGTTGCGTGGTCGCCGCGCACCCTAATCGGCTAGATAGGCTTATGCAATGTAGGCGTCACTGGGGTTCGGGCAGTACGGGAGGGGAAATATTTTGAATTCGCTTAGTAGGTAATTAAACTCAACAAAACTATACTAATAATAGGGTAATCTCTGGATCTACTAAACCGATAATGATTTTTTTTTAATTTTCTATTGCCCAGTGAAATGGGTATGGGTCAGCTAGTAACTAATAAATGCACTCTTGTACTACAAGTTTGGTTACAACTAACCAACATAGAACCTTCTTTTAACCGAACACCTTTCGCTATAGAAATAATTTTAATAAATGTTTAAATTAAACTATTTGATTCGTTAGAATTGTGACGTCATAATGTACATCCATACAAAATCAAAGAGCATGGGATGTTTTGAAAGAGTCTCTGTTAACTTGATTGTCAAGTAACCCCATTTAAACCGGGTTTAAAATCTCACTGTTCTTTTTCTCTTAGCATTGGAATAAAATTGATATTACTACAATGGAGTTTGTTAATTTTCAATCATTCAGTGAAGGCTGCAAATATTGGATAGTAATTACTCACTGCACCGCAGAGGCTCCGGGTTCGATTCCTGGTATAGTAAATTTCGGAAATGTATTTTCTCCGTTATTTCCTATGGTCTGGGTGTCTGGGATCGGCCCCAGAATGGTCCATTGTATGTTACCCATAACACAAGCGCAACTTGCTCATTTGGGGATATACAGAGAGTATGTGAGTCTGCCGATTCTTAAAAAAAAATTAGATGGATCAGCTCAATAAATCAATTTGAGTGAAATGCACAGAACTAAAAGGGAGTGTCCAATATTGGCTTAAGCTAGTGACTTACTGATACATTTACAATTAATTTAATCCGCTGCTTACTACCTGTTTTCATCTAAAAATTATGTTCGTCTTTTGAATTTGATTTCTGTTTCTTCAGTTTTTTTATATTTTTTTTATTGCAAGAGTTCAGCAGACGGGCAGACGGCCCACTTGATGGAAAGCGGTTACCATCGCCTATGAACATTTGCAACACCAAAGGTGCTACAAATGCGCTGCTGCCCTCTTAAGGGAGACTGGAACCTGGCCACTAATGCTGGAACACAACTCAAGGTTGTTATGGCGGCATACTGTAGACCACGGGTGGTAGCCATCCAGTCGGGCAAATGCCCTACCACCTGGCTGGGTTGTTTAGTCGCCTCTTACGGCAGGCCGCCGGGCCGCAGGAATTTGTGTTCTTTCTCCGTTCCTGCACGGATAAAAAAAAATTAAAAAGTTTAAAATTGGTCTGGTTTTTCGAAATGAATTATTTTCAACTAAATAAAACGAAAAAATGAGTATACTTATATGTATTAAATTGCGTCATACAACTCTTAAGAATGTTTTGTCTTATAATATAAAAGTACGTCTTTACATAGTATAAAATGAAGTCGCTTTCTGCGTCTGTCTGACTGTCTGTATATCCGCTAACTCCTAAACCACGCAACGATTTTTTTAGCAGTTTTCACCATAAGCTAGTTGATTTTTCACTGAAGGCTTATTTATATTTAAAATATAAAACCTATATAAGTTTTTGTATAAATAAAATAACGTTACTAATCAGGGTTTGACGCGAGGAAATCTCTACTTATTTACGAATACATTTGGGTTGTGTTTCACAATTTGCAAATTGTCTTTTTCTTTCTTTCTTTTTTATCACAGTACGTGTATGTATGGTCTTTTATGCCTGTTGCGGACAGAGAGCACCCGCCTGACCCGCCCGCCGGAGCACACCTACTCTCCGCGCCCCGCATACCGCCGACGCCCATAGCTCGCACAATTAGCAGCTAGGCGTCGGACGGGATGCGGGATAAAGGGCCAGCTTTGGAGGCTCGACTAACAACAAAACAATTTCTCTTGCTCATTCATTTCGTAACTCTTCATATTTTAACGACGACTCTCTTGCATAATTTGTACTTATTCTAGTCATGTAAAAAGTTAAATAATAATAATAATCATACAGTCCATTACACCGAGTTTTATTTCAAAACGAGAAGCAACTGCCACCAATAATGCCCATGATTCGGACTTACTACTTCCAAAACTATGTTAGTCAATTTATATGTATACTACTAATAAAATCGTTTATATAATATAAACTTTATGCGTAGCAAGTGAAACGTTTAAAATATTTTCAACATAACTATATGTAGGGAGTCATATTTAAGTTTTTATCATGGTAAAAACATAGTATTTTCTTCTTCCATGATTTTTACCATAATTTCTACTAATTTACCTTTAACAAAATTAATATGCTTTTTAGAAAATATAATTATATCAAAACATTGAGGACACTTGGAAAGTAGTCCTCAATTTTCAATGGCAGGTTCTATTAACATCATAGGTAGTTCTGCCAAAAGACATAAAAACACAAGTTGATAGATTGCTCTATAGGTTGTACATACTCTACAACTACACTTTGTTAATGTGCATCAAATCGTCCAAGTACATATTTCCTCCGTTCTGACAGTTGGACAGTTGTTCCCGCGGATTTCTGGCGAGCGCGTGTGCGGACGGCGCGTAGCCGCGGACTTCGCTGCGACCGCGAAACTGGCCAAACCACGATATTTAAAAAAAAGAACATTTGCTTAAACAAAAAGTTATTTAGTTAGCTTGTATTTTTATGTTTAGTGTTTAATTTTTGTTTTCATAAACGTAAGTTAAATTTTCGCGCTTTATTAAATTATTTCTTGTATTTTTTGTCGCCAATTTTAGAGGTATATATGTATATCTCGTATTAATTGGTCTCTCTTTTCATGATGTTGTCTCAATAATAAAAATTACATTTAAAACAACAATAAAGTCACACAGTTTGGTTTGTTTAGCATATGTATATTAGTATAAGTTTACACATCTTATACTAATACAGAAAGCTGAAGAGTTTGTTTGTTTGTTTGAACGCGCTAATCTCAGGGACTACTGGTCTGATTTGAAAAATTCTTTCAGTGTTAGATATTCTATTTATCGAGAAAAGCTATAGGCTATATATCATCACGCTAAGACCAATAGGAGCGGAGCACCAATGAAGAATGTTTCAAAATTGGGGGGGTTTTTTTAAAGTTACTTATTTTTTACTATTCCACGCGGATGAAGTCGCGGGCAGAAGCTAATCTATTATATTCAGTGTAGGTTTTCTCACAATGTTCTGCTTTACTATCGCCACGTAATAATTATAACAGTATGCACGTGAAACTAGAAAAACTACCTAACCGATGCATACCAGGAATCGAACTCAACTCGAAAAGAGACGCGAATCCCTTGTCTACTGAGTCAAGTTATTTACATACATACATTTGAGGCCGAAGATACAAGATTATTCTTAGTTTCGGTCTCAGTCACAAACATATTTATGCTGTACTACATATAAAATTTTTGTTATGCTACCTAGCTGTTTTTTGTTACTGCAAATAAAGTTTATTATTATTATTTATACACGTACATGTATAGTTTTAATATTATTATTGCTTTTTGTTAGTGAATTTAACAATTTTAAAGAGTAATCTTTCAACGCTCATATTACAGTTTTGATTTGATCCAAGGTATAAGTGGATATGAAATGATAAATGTATGATATTTAAGTTTATAATTAGAATTATCTTAACGCTTTGATACATACAATGGGTAAAGCCAGAGAATTATCTCTGGCTTTACCCATTGTGTGTATCAAATCTATTAAGATTGCTTATTAAACTATTCTAGAAGGTTACCAATATTTTTTGTTCCAAACAAAACAACCGTTTCTTACACACCTACTTAAAAATAAATTTAGTTTTCCGGTTTGCTGTATGCCATAATACCATAAAGTATGCATATTATATTTCTTTCAAATAAATAATTGACAAAAATATAATAAATAAAATATTATGCTGTAAAATTTAGCAGGATATATATTTAATAAAACTACGTTTTAACGGTTTTAAGCGCGGTAATTTATTTGATTTTTGTTATTCCGACGTTTCGGCCACTTTTCAGTGGCCGTGATCACGGAAGACAAAGATGAGTATTGTTTAAAGTTTTATTTAGCCTACCGCCAACTTGTTCATTTTAATTATTTAGTTTTAATTTTATTTATGGCCAACATGCCATAACATGTTGCGAAGCGGTGGTAAATTAGATTAGGCTCCCATAGAGTAAAAAATAACCATAAACAATACTCGTTGACACTTGACATCTTTGTCTTCCGTGATCACGGCCACTGAAAAGTGGCCGAAACGTCGGAATAACAAAAATTACCGCGCTTAAAACCGTTAAAACGTAGTTTTATTATGTATACAAGTCGCGAAAACTTAAGAAAATATTAGGATATATATCATTATAATTACTTTTATAATGATTATTATTGCATATTATTGATATTTTGATGTTCATTGCAATTTATTTAATTTGACAGTGTAAATAAAAAATATAATATTGCACGCTTAATGGGGCAAAATGTACTGCAAAGACCTTATTCTATTCTATTATTTATTATTATTCTATTTTGTTCTATTCATTATAGAATAATATGATTCTTCTGGGCGTTCGGTGTAAGTCGTGTAAATGTGTTTGTTTCTTCATACTGCTAAAAGCCTAAAAGATTACACTGAATGTACGAGAAGTGGTATTGTTAGAATACTTATGTTGGTTCACCATAATGGAGCGGATAGTTAAACCAACTGGAATACTCGTTATTATCATTCAGAACGTCGCAGCCTTATAAGTATTTAAATGCCAAATAGCGCAGTCATTATTAATTAAAATTGTTTCTATAATGATGTTTTGAAAGTAAGACGATAAGATGTTATCTTAACGCCTGTTATTTTATACGTAAGCTGGCTGTACCCGGCGGACGTTGTTTTGCCCTTGAAAAATAAAAATACAGAAACCGATTGCAGCGCCATCAACAGGGACCAATTGGTAATCTAAACCATTATCGAATTTACTTGAAAAAACACAAAAGATTTCATCAAAATCGGTCCCATCGTTAAAGGGGTGTTCAGCGGCGCCACCTACTGGGTCCAATAGGGAATCTAAACCATCCCGGGATCCACTTGAACACACAAAAATAATTCACCTAAATCAGACAAATAAAAATGAGTTTAAATGCAGTCACCATTGCCAAAATCGGCCTCAAAAGATCATAACAAATGAATGGCCAGACTGATGTTTTTTTAATGATATTTTGTTTTATTGATGTATATCATATTTTAATACTTATTATCCTATTTCGGACGAAGAAAATTCCAAAAACGTAAAAATTGATCCAGCCGTTCTTGAGTTATAAATGGTGTAACTAACACGACTTTGTTATATATAACATATAGATAATGTTGAAAATTGTATCATTTTTCGGCATTTCTATTGCATCATTTAACGATCTGATTGATTACAATAGAAAAATTAAATTATTCGGGAAGAGAGATTCAATAGCAGAAGCACTAAACATTCTATATTAGTACGTATTGGTCTGTTGGGATAAAATATCCTTTTAAAAAGCATCTCAAATAAACGTGCATGTTTATGAAGAGATTAATGAAAGTACACGAAGCGAAAGTTGTTTGTCAGGATCGTCGCAAGTGGAGATTGATAGTATCTGCCTACCCTAATGGGAAACAGGCGTGATATTATGTATGTATGTAAAATCATCCAGTGCATTTACTACACAATATACTTTTTAGCGTAATGAACATATTGGTACAATTAACACGTGCGTCCTGACAAGTGAATATCGTGAGAAACTCCACGCGATTACTGATGTGTGAAATCGTCCAGGCCCACTTGAATAAGCGTGACCGGTTACAGAATAAAAAACGTACGAGACATAAAATTGTCTACCAATTTAAACATGTAATATTTTCTTAAAACTGCGTTTTAACGGTTTTCGAAAACCCCCGAAACGTCGGAATAATAAAAATCAAATAAGTTAGCGCGCTTAAAACGAGATTTTAACTCTTATTTGGAGAGCTTCACTCCTATAATAAAAATAACTATAGGTATATTTCAA
Organism: Dendrolimus houi; assembly: GCA_039645545.1. NCBI lineage: Eukaryota > Metazoa > Arthropoda > Insecta > Lepidoptera > Lasiocampidae > Dendrolimus > Dendrolimus houi. The sequence goes on along the minus strand of CM077137.1, from coordinate 289,295 downwards.
GGTAAATAGGAAAAATCTATTGATAAGCCTCCACATTTTAAAAATATATTAGTACAATGTAACAATTGTATTTACCATATTACTTAGCATGGTAAGTTATTAGCTGTTGTGATATGTGGCTTATTTCTGATAAATGATTTGTGGTTATTGTATTATAATGTATCATCCATTGTTACACACAGCTTTTCCCATTGACGTAATCATAAGTAAGGAAAACTATTATTTATATCACAAAAGAAAATGTTATGATTAATACCTAATTAGAGTTTAATACACTGGAAGGGACTAACACAGGCTTGGCCTAATTTAGGTATTAGTTAACCAAATAACTTTATCCGTGAAGTAAAAATTTATATTTTGTATGTGTAATTTTGGTGACAATAAATAAATAAAATATGACTAAGATTTATAATAAAACTAATTTACATATAACCTATAAATAAACCTAACTTAAAAATATATATACAATAGTAGAAAACTCAAATTAAAATAAAAACCAATGTTAAAACTCGTCCAGCCCCACCAGACCACTGTCGCTGGGCATTGTACCTAGAAGGCTGGCAGCATTACCTCGCTGGATGCAGAGGCTAATCCTTTGAGCGAGGTAAGCTCCAGCCTTCCAGTCTCCTGTAGTATCGACCAGACGTTTTTTAATTTTTTGAAATAATTTGTGGGCACTTGGCCCCCATGGGCCCAAAGTCTCCACCCCAAACGGCTCAAATATGTAACCTGTTCGAACGGTTGCATATTTGAGCCGTTTGAGGTTTTCGGCAGAAGTGGCGGTGCGACCGGCCCCAACTTTGGACTCCTGGAGATGAGAAGGCGCCAGTGTGTCGACGCAGGCAACGTCTCACACCCCCCAGAGTTTAATAGATATCAATGCTTATTTTTACTACATGAGTTCAGCAGCCAAGCATACGGCCCACCTGATGGAAAGCTGTTACCATCACATGTATGGACATTTGTAACACCGAAGGTGCTACCAATGTGCTGCCACTCTCTAAAGACAGACTGGAACCTCCTCACTGATGAACTCAAGCTTGTTATGGCTGCATATTATAAACCAGGGGTGGTAGCCACCCAGACGGGCAAATACCCTACCATCTGAGTAATGTGTTGTATCTATAACTTGTTGTTTTCTTAGAATATTTTGGTACTTCAGATATCATAATTTTTCACTCAATTAATGTATGCACACAAAACAAGAAGCAGCTAAAAATGGACTCGTCTTGAAATTCCCGAGGGATTCCCGGGACACATGAGGTCGTTTAAGAAGGGCGTTATAAAATTTCTTAGAAGCCGGCAACGCGTTGGCAACGCCCCTGGTATTGCAAACGTCCATAGGCAACAGTTACCACCATCCATCAAGTGAGCTGTCCGCGTGTTTGCCTGCTTCAATCAATAAAATTTAAAAAAAAACACAAGGTACCGCAGAATTAGAAATTCAAATTCAAATGTTTTTATTCAAAAAAGTACCAATGGTGAACACTTTTTGAAGGTCATACATATAGGTTAAAATTTAATTTTACTTCCTATTCTATGTACACGGCATCGCAACGTTTTATTGCTGTTAAGGAGAAGAAGCGGCAAGAAACTCCCCAGCAACACGTCTAGCTCAATATTGGTTTTCCTTAAGTTTCTTATTCTATTTACATCTCAAGTTCTTTTTTTTATAAGTTGTATACAGAAGTATGTTACAGAATGACTTTTGAGGAATTAATGGAGTTGTAGCAAACAGTGCATATGCAATAAGACAGAGACACAATTAAAGGATAGAAAAATATTATTACAGTTGTAAATATACAGACATGACGTACTATATTTTTTGTTGCAACATATCTCCAAAGAATATAAGCTATCGTTTTAGAGAAAACTGTGACGGAATAAACTAATTTTTATGCATCCGAACAACTAAAAACCGCTCCCGGAAAAATTCCCGCGGGATTCCCGGGATAAACAATACCACACATTTTATTACATAATATTTTTTATCGATCAGTGAAAAAATCACATTAGAATCCGATTTTTATTTTTATCTGGCAATTTCAAATAATTCCCAGAAAATCCCGTTTTATTCCCAGAATAAAAAGTAGCGCAGAGTTTAAGTGTTTTTTTTATTGCAGGAGTTCACCAGACAGGCAGACGGCCCACTTGATGGAAAATGGTTACCGTCGCCTATGGACATTTGCAACACCAAAGGTGCTACAAATGCGCTGCTGCTCTCTTAAGGGAGACTGGAACCTGGCCACTAATGCCGGAACACAACTCAAAACTGTTATGGCGGCATACTGTAGACCACGGGTGGCAGCCATCCAGTCGGGCAAATACCCTACCACCTGACAATTCTAAGAATTTGCTGGCGATCAGCGAAAACTCCATAGTTTTTACGTCAATCCCGAAAACAGAAAAGAAATCCAAAAAAAATGCATCGTGTTCTCCGTCGTTTATATAGTATACTAGCTTTTGTCCGCGACTTCGTACGCGTGGAATAGTTACTTTGGGCTAACGCTAACTTTAACCCGCGACTTTGTTTACGTAGAAGGTGCCCCACCGCCCTTCCCCCTCATGCCCGCCGGCCTTGTACATCATAAATGCGCGCGCAGTACTTGATCATTATTTTGCTGGATGTTATTTTAAAACTGCGATATCTCCTAAGATATTCGTTGAAATCGAATGATGTAAATGGCAATTTTGTTTTAAATTAAATACTTGTGATGAATAACGTATTTATTTGGATAAGGATTAATATCATGTTTATAAACAAACAAATTTGGTTAGCATAAAAAAGGTTATAGTGAACCAACCTTAAAAGATAGACATATGCTGTCGCGGGCTTTTTTTAGAACTTTTAAAAGGGAATAATTCTGTCACACATGATTTTTGCGAAATTTTAAATTTTACGCCGCGAACGCAGCGGAAGCTCTCAAAAGGAAAAAACCCCGATTTTGAAACATTCTTCATTGGTGCTCCGCTCCTATTGGTCTTAGCCTGATGATATATAGCCTACAACCTTCCTCGATAAATGGGCTATCTAACGACTAAAATTCAAAATCGGTTGAATAGTTTCGAAATTCATCTCGGTCAAACACTGACAGGGAATTTTTATATATATGTAGAAGATAATATCTGTAAAGATGGTGTCGCATTTTTTTAGTGCGGTCGTTTCAATTCACTAACAAATATGTCATTGTCTTTATGTCAACGCGAACAAAGTTTCGCTGGTACTGTTAGCAATAAATCAAAAAGTCATCTGTACAATCTTTAATCTAAGCAGCGTCGTTCTACAAATTGATGTTATGGAGATTTCGCTGTGATGGCTTACCACATATTTGGGGCACGGTGCTCATGTTTAGATCATTGTGAATAATAATAATGCTGTGTACTATAGAACTACTTCACGTCATTACGTTGAACACAATTTGTTCTAGTTTTCATTCTACTACACTACACTAACAAGCTGAAAATATCTAACAGCATATTGTTACAAGTTGGGCCACCTGCATACCTATTGTCACATACCGACAAAGAAATGCTGCGCATCTCGTTTTTTTTTTAACTACTCTACGGACTCGAGTTCCGTACCCTTTTTTACAACTTAATTTCTATTAAAGTTTTTAGAGTTCATACACGCTTATTGTTTATTTTGTTATTGTGTGTGACATTAGTTTAGTGATTTTTATGTTGTAGTGTACCTTAAGAATAACTTATTATATTAATTTGTTCTAATTTTAATACTAAACTTATACTAATGTAGTGTATCTCTTACATACTGGTGTTGTGAGCAAGTGCATGTGCAGTGTGTGCCTTATGTCTATACCAATATATATCTTAACTAGTGCCATTTGTGTTGTTTTTCCTTTCTGTGCCTAGGTTATTAATTTTTAGGCTCTTTGTATGTCTTGGTTTGTTTGTAAAATGTGCGTGTAATGCAATGCGGTGGTAGTACGCGTTGGTGTCAGTATGTGTGAGTTTTGTTGCTGTTTGTGTGTTTGTAACTTTATGGGGTGTTATAATTTATTGTTTAATTGTTGTCGCATCTCGCATGTGCACGTGTCGCGTGTCGCATCTCGTTTATTGCCCCTCCCGCATTCGGAGTTCTTTTATTACTTCGTACTTAAATTTGCAATTAGACAATAGCCTATTGTTATTGTTTTCGACATTGTTGGCCGTTTGCAGGAATAGACAACTAGATGTACAAATTACTATTTCTCGGAAACTCAATGCGCATGGCCGATTTTTTTTTGTACTGTATAGTTAGTATAAGACCATACCCGAATGGAGGGGTGGGGCAGTCAAGTGACGACTACGATACGAGTAAAACGTTTGTAGTACTCTCGATTAGCGATATAGACGACGGACTTTGCGCGTGTCAAATTGTATTGAATCGTGAAGAGTGTGAACTGGTTGCATCCAGTTTTATTTGTATTTGTTTTCAATAGTAGTTCAATAGTAGTTCCAACGGCATTTTTAATTCCATGTCCTGTAGCTCGTAACAATATTTTGGTCGTAAATAAAATACCTGGTAGTTTTGGATTTTCAAAGGATTTTATAAGGCTTCAAGTATTATAATAAACTGAAATAGAATAAGAAGGAAATTTTGCTTTTCTTGTAATCACAAATTAATTTACTGTACTGTAGTATAAGGCGGTCTACACCATCGGTTCACAGTGGAAAGACCAACAGTGCGAACGAACATTTCGCCTCCTTCTGCGTACCACAGAGCTGTGGAATGCGCTATTAGAGTCTATGTTTCCCTAAAAGTACAATCCGTGTGTCTTCAAGTCTCGTTTGAATAGGCATTCTCTGGGTAAGCTTGCTCCATCTTCCACCGCATCATCGTCTGACATTAGGTGCGAACGTAATCAAACGTGAACCTACTTATCATAACAACAAACCGTCGTCAGAAATAATGTAGAAGATACTTGGATTCATCAGAACAGCAAATAAAACTACTCTTTCCTTTTTATCTTATTTTCCTTTTTACCTTGTCATTTCGTAGCAGATTATTATTTAAACTTTGTATTTATTGTAGATGATTAATTTAAAACGTTTTACTACTTTAAAATCTAACTTCAGATTTTTTTAAATAAATAATATAATACAACATAATTAAATTAATTTATTAATTATTAGATGTACCCGGCAGACGTTGTCTTGCCCTTCAGAAATAATAATCTATAAACCGATTGCAGCGCCATCAACCGGGACCAATTGTTAATCTAAACCAGGTATGGGCAACCTGTGACATTTTGAGGGCCAAACTTTAGCGTGCAAATACGTTCGCGGGCCGCGTTTAAAAGTAGGTACTTAGTGCATTTTAAAGTAGTGATAATATTTTTAAATAAACTAGTTTAGAATAATTGAGAAGCAATAAATCTTTTGATGTGTCGCCCGTGAGGCGGCATACCTCAAAGAATTCGATCGAGCAAGCCGAGTGGCGGCGATTACCAGTCATCAAAGGATTTGATGTTTGCCGCCTCACTGTCACTCCCGTGAGTATAAGTACCTAATGTAATATTTTTTTATTGGGTTTTCTCAAAATGTCTCGCGGGCCGGTTGTTGCCCATATATGATCTAAACCATTCTCGAAACTACTTGAAAAAACACAAAAAATGTCATCAAAATCGGTCCCAACGTTAAAGAGGTGTTCAGCGGCGCCACCTACCGCGTCCAATCGTCAATCTAAACAATCCCGGGGCCCACTTGAACACACAAAAATAATTCACCTAAATCAGACAAAGGAAAATGAGTTTAAATGCAGTCACCATTGCCGAAATCGGCCTCAAAAGGTCATAACAAATGAATGGCTAAACTGATGTTTTTATAATGATATTTTGTTTTATTGCTGAATATCATATTTTAATACTTATTATCCTATTCCGGGCGAAGACAATTCCAAAAATCATAAAAATTGGTCCTGCCGTTCTTGAGTTATAAATGGTGTAACTAACACGATTTTGTTATATATATGTCGGAGAAGCATTGTCCTCGTGACGTCGTCATTAGTGGTTGCGAGTATAATGGGCGTCATCAGGGTAAAATGCGAGCACAAAACACAATGGTCGCGGTTCATACACTTTTAATTTAGATTTAAACAGTATTTTGTCACAGTTAAGATCGAGCAGCGGGTTCAGGACACCGATCTTACTTTAACCCTTCCTTTTACCTTCAACCGTGCAGGAACGGAGAAAGAATACAATTTCCTGCGGCTGGGCGGCCTGTTGTAAGAGGCGACTAAACAACCCACAGCCAGGTGGGAGGCATTTACCCCTGGTCTAAAGTATGCCGCCATAACAACCTTGAGTTGTGTTCCGGCTTTAGTGACCAGGTTCCAGTCTCCCTTAAGAGAGCAGCAGCGCATTTGTATCACCTTTGGTGTTGCAAATGTCCATAGGCGACGGTGACCACTTTCCATCAAGTGGGCCGTCTGCCTGTCTGCTGAACTCCTGCAATAAAAAAAACCTTTTTCACGAAAACTCGTCCTCATCCCTTAATACAGATGGCGCCTCGACCCCGCTCGAGGCACGTGCTCTGCTCTGATTGGTCGCTTGTTAAATTACAATATTCATAACTTTTATTAGGTTAGGACGATTTTTAAGTTATAGAAAGATTTAACAAATCAAATTAAATTAAATTAAGAATTAAAGTAATTAAAATGTAAATAGATAATGCTGTGCGTTATACATGCAAACAACGATCAACTCGACTCATAGCTTCCTCCGACATATATCCGTTGATAGATGTAAATAAATCACTTAAGAAACTATATCATGTAAATAAATTTGAAATTATTTAAAGATATATCAACTTTTAACTAACATTTAAAGTACCTATCTCTAATTCGTAGTTATATACCGATTAATCCTGGATAATCGCTCGTTGCAATCATCGATGTTAAAGCTGTAGTTAAGTTAATAACTCACTGCGTCCATGCATATCGGAACAACTTAATAAGCATAGCCGCGGGCGGAGAGATACAAGATTGCAATAATTCATCGCAGGTCTTAATAAGATTATGAAATTGTTGTAATTTTCTATTAAACGACATTTCTATCTTGTATTGCTAAAAGCTGGCAAATTGGAAGACGGTTATTAAACTCGAACTGCAGAAATTTTGCGGTCAGATTATACCTACCACATTTAGGCATTTTAAGTTATGTAACTAACATAAAATATTAACTGTATTTCTTTTTTGTTACAGACAGACAATAAAACATTTAAAATGTTGCGACCACACGCACTCGAATACAGAGAGGCGCCTTAAAATCAGAAACTCGACATCGCGACACGGAACGACTGTCAATTGCAAATTATCTGTGAGAATTAAAAAAAACTATTCAAAAATGGACTTGGCATCAACATTGGATCCTTTGGCTGAATACTACTTCACCAATGCCACAGATAGTTATTTCCTAGATGCTAATGAGACGAATGGAAATGAGTCGTTCCCATTTGGATTAAATACGCTGAGTGGGAATGGAACAGCTCATCATTTCAGGCCGAAGGGAAAGATATTTGGAGTGGTGGTGGAGGTTGTTTACATGATAGGAATCATTGGGAACGCTGCCGCAATCGTGGCTCTGAGGCGAGGGGAAAGAAGAGTCAGGAATAGGAAGCACCTGCTGTTGTTGACTTCTTTAGCTGCTAACGACCTTGTTGCCTTGGTTAGTTTTATCACATTTAGTTCCAATTAGGATTTATTTTTATTTCATTGACTCGTGAGATATATTGCTCCGAAATTTACGCGAACAAAACCGTAAATGCGTAGTAAAACAGGTCTAAATTAATAACTTTGTGGCAAAAGACACTCAGTAGCCATACCTAGATGGTTTAGACCCACTTTAATTCTAAGACTCGGGCGACATTAGCAATTTGTGACCGGTTGTACTATACGAATGCGAAACGTACATTTCATTATTTTTATCCTATATTCCAACATTAGTTTTACATAAATCTATATATTAATATGTGAAGCAAAAACACAGCGAAAACTTTGTACCCCTTTTTACGAAAATTGCGCGGACGGAGGAGTATGAAATTTCACACACTTATATTATTGCTATTGTTCGGAAAGGTAATCTTTTCTTAGCACTTTGGCTAGTTTGAACCACACCCACGGGCCCAAACCAAGTGAATGCAGCTTGAGGTGAGGAAAATTTATGTTGACGGTATGTTATTATGAGGGGCAATTATTATTATTATTATTTTATATTATTTTAACGGCCTCTGTGGTTGAGCGGACTAAGCCTTTGCCGGCTTACCTCACTGCAACGCAGAGGCTCCGGGTTCGATTCCTGGTATAGTAAATTTCGGAAACGTGTATTTTCTCCGTTGTTTACTATGGTCTGGATGTCTGGGATCGGCCCCAGAATGGTCGGTTGTATATTACCCATAACACAAGCGTAACTTGCTTAATTTGGGGATATACAGTGTGTGTTTGTCTGTCGATTTATTTATTTATTTATAGTTTATACAGAGAAGGAGTGCAGAATACTAATGTTTAAAAAAAATATGCATATAAAATACATTAAATCAATAAAAAACCACACACTACCAAGTATTTGACACGCACACGCATATATACTCTTTTGTTTATTGTTAAAGTCAAATGAACAGTGTAGCCTCGGCGAAATCTGTGATTATAGAAGTATGTCTTTGAAATTAATTATTATGGTCGAATTTCGACCACGGACGACCACTATTAATAATTTAATAGAAAAATAAATAACCTGTTTGCAGCTATGTTTTATTCGTTTATTACGTAATGTACTTTTACCTAAGAAATCACTATAGTGTATTTTTTAATTTAAAAGCAGCCTTCGACGTTTGTACCAGACCACTGCCTGAGGGCGCTAACTGATAGGAACTTTAATCATCTCGATTTTCAGTATAAACATGTATTTATCTCGATTACCGAAAGTACATCTTATAATAAGCTCTGGCAAGGAAAGCATTTCATTCGGTCTAATTGTTTGAGCTGTCTGGGAAATTATCAGAGACAACTTTTGGACTAACAAAAATTTTAAAACGATCGTTTATAGATTTCATATAGAGAGCAGTTGCCACATAAATGTTAGCATTGTTTTAAATCATATATACATATTGTTACGAGTTACGGGACTCGAATTTAAATGCCGTTGGAATTACTATAGAATTTATTAGAACTATACAAACACGTATAAAAGGTACACATATAACTGAACGCAATAAGTCCTTATGTAATGCACAATTAAATAACACGCACAAAGTCCGTCACTATATCGCTTATCGAATGTACGTCTTGCTCGTATCGTAATCCTCGCTTGACTGCCTCCCCCTCCGTTCAGGCATTCCTTTTATTCTATACAAATACAATATGCCTCGACGCAAAACAATAACTCTTAGAGTTCGTTCGAAACACCTGCCTAATTATGCCTGCGAACGATCATAAACGAGTACAATAGGCTGCTCTTCACAACTACCAATAAATAAGAAGAAACAAAAGGGGACGATAATAAAAGCGCTTCTATGTAATTATCTCAAACACCGAGCAGATAATAAATGTGATTTGTTTTCAATCTGTAGGTGGCCCAATTATAACAATATGTATTTAGTATTTTCGTAACTTCTCTCGACTAGTTAATATAATTAAAAATACGTTTTAAAGATTTTAAGCGCGACATTTTATTAGATTTTATGTCCCAATTAAAAAAGTGTTTTAATCATAGAAACTTTCTCAATGGCGTTAATCACATAAACTATAGATACTTTTTGTCAATTGCTAAATTAGCATAACTGCATATACCAAAGCAATATATTTTTCAGGTGGGTATGATGTGCGCGATGATAATTGGTGAACACGTGCCGGGGGTGAAGGAAACCCAGATCTACTGCGCCGCGAGGGTGGTGCTCAGGACCTTCGGCATCGGCAGCGTGTGCATCGCGGTCACCATGGCGCTGGAGCGCTATGTGGCGCTCACGAGGCCTTTCCTCTATCAGAAGGTGAGCTCTTTAAGTTTATGAATGCCTAGTACATTTTTACGAGGAGAAATCCCGTTTACAAACACTCTGCTGTTTGGAGAATGTAAGCGGGATGGTGTAAGGCACGCAGGTATGGGCCCCTAGTCAAAATGACACCATAACGGTTGCTTTTGTATACAAAACTATTCCTTATGACGCCAGTGTACGATCATGTCGATTTGGTTTGGTAATAACTGTTTTGTTTGGCGTCACGATATCCACTAAAACTGCCCAGTGTTCTTCCTGCCCCCATAGACTGAGGCTACAGGAATAAGGCAGTGGTCACAACCCCAGCTGGCATGCGTGGGGAGGAGGGGGCATGCTCTTACAACAGGCGTACCTTTCCGTTGGTTCAAAGGAAACTAATCCCCGGTGACTCCGGTCTCAATTTTAAACGGTTTGGATGCGGATAGCTTAGTGTCTTTGTGAGACCTGTGTACAGGGTGGCAAAATAGAGTACAAAATAATAGGGGCGCCACTTTCGCAATGTTTTCTAAAGTCTAGCAACTCCAATATTAGGCCAAGCGTTCTACAATCCCCAATGTCGAGATTGCGGCTAAGCGGACTGTATTTTTGCGATTATTTATGCGAATATATGTGAAAAACGGCGAGCTGGCCAGTGAGAACAAATCTTACAACAAGTAGTCAACTCACCTTGTGAAGAACGGGTTTCAAGTCCAATGGTCGGTGCCGACTCCTTCCTTTGTGGACACAAGTTTAGTTGAAAACGAGTAGTTTTCACAGATGCAGCACTGACGCACTGGATGGCGAAGGTTGCGAATATTTCCACAAAATACGAAATATGTCTCTTTCGATGCGAATTCAACGAACGAAATTTGCCGAGTGTGTCCGTTACACGACGGGCGCGGCAAGTGACTCTCGCCGCAATTTTCTACCCTCACTGGCTCGCGCGACAAGAAAAAATTATAATCTAACCCGAACGAAAACTGTCGCTAATTAAACCAATATAAACAAATTAATACTAAAACTAATAAAAGGAGGACGGTTTGAACAAGCATAATTTCGATATTTACTAGTAATTTTTAGTACGACATCAAACATCATGCAAGTGTCAAGTTGCCGACGTACGCATTTTGTCAACATAGCCAGCATGTTTACTGTAATAATAATGAATATAATTTTGTAAGCAAGAGCTAACACCTTGTGGTAGTTAACAGAACAATTATTTGCTTAAAAGAAGCTAAACTAACCAACACAAAACCTATCATGTCGGCTGTTCTTTGGTAAATATCGTGGAATTATATCGGAAAGATTTTTGCTTCGAATTCCATTAGACATCCTTGCTAAACTTTAAAAACACTGCTCACGTGGTATTGTTGTATGCGTATTTAATATTTTAATATTACTACTACTACAGATGAAAAAGAATATTGTCAGAAGGCAAAAATTGTTCTAGTTCTAGACGTTATGGTCAGGATATAAATGCTTAGTGCCCACGCGGATACATACGCTGTGGAATTAACTCGTTTCAGCGGTTTTCTCAGCCTATACAGGACTCTTCGAAAAGGGCGTAAACAGATAATGGTATGGTTGCAGTTGGCGACGGTGGCCACTTGCTATCAGATGAATCGTTGGCTTATTTGTTTATAAGCATAAAGAGACAAATTGCGATTTGTAATCTGGGTTGTTATTTTTTACTCCAAAAATAACAATATCAACAGATAGATATTTAAAAAAAACTTGCCAATGCCTATGATACCTTGGAAGAAGAATGCTAAGGAGTGGCAAACCCCATGAAAAACAAAACTCCATAACACGCGCTCCAACCAAAATTGGCGTTCTCGTTTTCATTTGTAAACTGTCATTTCAATAAATGTTTTATAAATTAAAACCAGGGCCGTCTTTACCCGGGGGTACTAGGGGCGCATGGCACCTAGGCGCTGGGACTTAGGGCGTGCAAGACGATTAACTTCCATAAAAAATAATTATGAATGATTGAATATTTATTTGTAGAAATACAGGTAATCGTTGTACATAAGATAGTACCAAATTCAAATTTTCTCACTGTACTTAACCCACACATGGTCATACAAATATTTAAGTACACGTCAATCTAAAAAATACATCACGTAATTCTAATATTATAAACATAAACCAATTAATTACTTATATTAAAATACAGAAATAATGCAACGTCAAGATATCGAAATATCAAAAGCCAAAAATATAGAAATGTAAACTAGTATTAAAATAAAATCTCTTTGTCATACTTAAAAATATCATTAACTGAGTATCTGTATTATTTTTTTCCACTAACCATAACCATAGACTACATTTTCCTGTTAAATTTTATCCATATAAACCCAGTAATATCTGAGAAAAATGACTGTAATACATATATATATATATAAATATATATGATTATATGTACCTATATACAGACAGGCCGAGGTGACCCTTAACAATGAAACAAACATAAAGTGCAAGTTTTACAAGGGCAAGGCCGCGCGAGCTTATTTTCTCATGTCGGGGTCCAATATGCTTAAGAGGGCCCTGTTTAAAACATATTCGTATACTTAATTCAATCATAAATTGCAAGGCTTAATTAGTTTCTTTTCCATTTCGTAAACAGGATATTGCAAAGGAGTTAATTAGTCCTTGCAATTTATAACTGACTTAAGTTTTAAAAAAGATGCGTCAGAAGTGAAACTTTTAGCTTAGAGATTAGGATATTTTTAATTAAATAAATTAAAATACATTTTTATACGGAATTCAACGAATTAAAATCTATTCATTAAATTCAATTTTTCTTCATTTTATTAATTATTCGAGTTCCATTAATACAGAATCTAAAACAGAAATAATAGGTTTACGATAGCTAAAATGTGATACAAATAAATTTTTCTAAATTACGAGAGAATAATAACACTGACAGAACTCGGTCCACAACCAAATCAGGCACTACCATGTGCCTGATTTGGTTGTGGACCGAGTTCTGTCAGTGTTCAATTTCAATTTCAATTTCAATTAACAAATGACACGAGAGTCTTATAATAACTAAGATAGGAAACGAATGCTCTAGTTTCAATTTGATTTCTGAACTTCAAAACTTCAAAATATTTCCAAATCTATCTTTATGAGCATAATATTTAAATTATTAACTTCACGGCGCCGCGCTTTTTCTTTTCTTTTTCTTAATTGTATAAAATATAGTAAATATCGTAAAAACTCGAAATTAAATTAACTCGAAGTTAAAAACGTACAGACGAATTCGTAAATTCGTTCGTCGTTTAAAAATAAATGTATATAGAAACATGAGGATGTGAGCGGCGACAGCGCATAAATGCGGCCGAATAACAACGGCGGCTACAAACTTCGTTCACTTGAATCTAGAAAATATATGAGTTTTGAAATCAACAAGTACATACAACACGAATAGACAGGGCTCTAGGAGAAGAAAGCTAGACAGAAGGCTTCTTTTAGTTTTCTCAAGCTTCGGTGGGAGCGGAATGTTTCGAGTATGACTACGTTGGCAAAAGACTAAAGAACGTAAGAAGAAAGAAAGAATTGTTTTATTTAGGACATACAAACACTTTAACAATACTGAGAAAAATGAAATAAATGCATCAATATAAGTCCTAAAATTGAACCTAGACTCAGCGTAATGCCGCTAAGACCAGCGCTGTTCTTCCGCCTGGGACCAGCAGGTGGAACTAGGGCCGGCCTGCGCGAGAGTATACTCACTATTACAACGGCTTACAATAACTAATACCTAGATACCAGAAAGATGAGTCAAATAGCCGCAATAAACTGACACGTTACACGAAAGTTGTAGGAAAAAGCCGATATTTGTCATTAGTAATAAAAAAAGGTAATAGTTAATCAATTAGACGCCCATTCATTCGCACAACGATCCATTATATGCATTAGAGCAACACAGAGTAATTGGAAGGCATCGATTAGCCGTAAACAAGCCCACCCGTGGACAGCCATCAACCATAAGGACACTGCAGACCAATCGAAAAGACACGTAACTTACCTCAAGCGAAGTTCAGTCAACTATACAAAGCTTCATATCTGAAAAAACTGAATTTTTAGATATTATACAAAGTTTGTATTTCCAGTAACAAACCCATAGTAATTTACAAAACATGAAAAATATTATTTAATAATGATTTATTTCTATTAAATACTTTCAAGTATATTTCAAACACCGCGCGTATGGGAGAAATTACGTAAATAGAGAAAGAAATACCATAATTCTAAATAGAAGATAATTATTAAATAGCAATAGAATTAAATATATTTTTACATAGGTAATTAATAATTAATATTTATCCTGGTGCGACCGCAACTGCGGTAATGTTAAAAATATTGATCGTAGCTAAACAAATGCGCCTTAGTTAAAGCGTAGTTATATACGTATGTAACGTCATTAACAATTATAAATTAATCGCATCACAAATAACGCGTAATGCGTAAGGATACTATAACGCTACAAATTGGGTTGTAAGGATGTGTCAGTCATACCAGCCCATGTAAAATAGACTAGATATTATGTATATGGTGAGTTTTCATTTCTGTCAACTGCATTTTTAATTTACACTATAACAATTTATAAACATTACTTTTCCTTAAATAATTATGTCTAATTCTTCTTATAATATTAACTAATAAAATATATATCTATATATATAAAACAAAGTCGTGTTAATTACACCATTTATAACTCAAGAACGGCTGGACAGATTTTTATGATCTTTGGATTTGTCTTCGTTCGGAATAGGATAATAAGTATTAAAATATCATATTCATCAATAAAAAAAAATATCATTAACAAAACATCAGTCTAGCCATTCATTCATTCGTTATGATCTCTCCCGGACGATTTCGGCAATGGTGTCTGCATTTAAACTCATTTTCCTTTGTCTGATTTAGGTGAATTATTTTTGTGTGTTCAAGTGGGTCCCGGGATGGTTCAGATTAAAATTTGAACCAGGTAGATGGCGCTGCAATCGGGTTCCAGGATTTAGGCGAAATTATTTTTGTGTGTGTTCAAGTGGATCCCTGGATGGTTTAGATTCACGATTGGACCCAGTAGATGGCGTTGCAATCGGTTTCTAGATTTTTATTTTTTAAGGGCAAGACAACGTCTGCCGGGTACAGCTGGTATATGATAAAATTATGTTTGTATTTAATTTATGTTTATTTATGCGTTTAATTTATAAAATAGTTTAGATATATGTATTCAAGTTGTCTTATGTAATGCTCTGCACCACCTACATCGCCAGATTAGGTTAAATTATTCCTTAAGTTAGGTTGCCTAGAAGAGACTGCTTTAAGCGATAGAGCTATTGTTTCTACCATGACTATATTATAATATTATTATATACTAACTTCTACCCGCGACTTCGTCCGCGTGGAAAGTTTTTTTTAACTATCCCATGGGAACTCTTTAATTTTTCGATATCAAAAGTATCCTATATGTTGACCAGGGATATAAGCTTCCACCATACAAAATTTCATTTAAATCGGTCCAGTCGTTTCGGAGATTAGCCGGTACAAACAGACAGACAAACAGATAAACAAACAGAGAAACAAAAAAATTTAAAAGAATCTAAATTAGTTCTATTTTACTTCTTACATCCCCTTGACTCGGTTTTTAGTATTTTTTCCTTGTACAGAAATTCAACCTCTACAGTTTTATTATTATATCGTTACGAGTTACGGGACTCGAATTAAAATGCCGTTGGAATTATTATAGAATTCGTTAGAACTATACAAACAGGTATAACACAGGTACAAATATAACCGGTCACAACAAGTCCAAATGTAATGCACAATTAAATAACACGCGCAAAGTCCCTCACTATATAGCTTATCGAATGTACATACGTGTTTCCCGTATCGCAATCGTCGCTTGACTGCCTCACCCCTACGTTCGGGCATTGTTTTATACTAACTATACGATACAACAATCACCGCGTGGACTGGATCTTCCAAGAACTACACCTGGCTAACGACCATCATAAAGAATTACAATACACAATGGGCAGATTTTCTAATTACAAATTTTAAACACAAAGTAAACAAAAGAAGTCTAAATGCGGGCAGGAAATAAAACTGTAATAAGCTGTGCTTTATGGCCGGCAGATGTGCATTCACTTTTGTCGGCGTGCTTCGTGGGATTTTTGCTAAGTTGTAACAATATGTATAGATTTTTTGTAATTGTTTATTTGGTGAGCAATAAAGTGTTGTATATCTATAATAGTCGGTTTGTGAAGGCAGAACAGGCGACAAAACAACAAACAACAATAGACCCTCTGTTCGCTGAACTATTCGATTCAATTAAGGGTAAATTGTGTGGGAGACAGGAAATCGCCCGTTCAAATCTCCTTAAGCGGTTAATTTCCATTAACTTCCTACAGTTACTGTTGACCAACTAATATTTCTAAAGTGTACGACTCAAACACGACTTTGCAATGGACGGTTACTAGAGAAACTATATAATTATCTTTACTAGTGACCGCCCAGTGGTCGAAATTCGACCATAATTAATTTAAATTATAAGTTTGAACATTATTAAGGTTCTGTTGTCAAAGACTATACTTCTATAATCACAGATTTCGCCGAGGCTACACTGTTCATTTGACTTTAACAATAAACAAAAGAGTATATATGCGTGTGTATATCAAATACAAGGTAATGTGTGTGATTTTTTTTATTGATTTAATTTTTTTATGCATAATTTAAAAAATGTATTAGCATTCATCGCTTCTTCTCTATATAAACTATAAGTGTCCGAAATTTCATACTCCTCCGTCCGCGCAATTTTCCTCTTTGAAATGGAAAAGTTAATTAAAATCCTTTATTCTAATATAAAAGGCTGAAAAGAAATCTAACTCTATTTTACACTAGTGAGCCTGGAAGACGTTGTCCTAGCCTGAAAAAATAAAAATCTCGAACCTAATTGCAGCGTTACCTACCGGATTAAATTGGTAGGTTTAGAATCAACCTACCCCACACACATTTTATCAAAATCGGTCAAGTCGTTTTTGAGTTCTAGCCAGACTAACGAATAAAAATTGGTTTTTATACATACATAGATAGATAGATAGATAACACTTTATTATACAAAAGATAATATGAACTTAAATCTAAAATTAAAGTGGATACAAAGGGCGGTCTTATCGCTAAAAAGCGATCTCTTCCAGACAACCCCTTATACATATATAAGAAGAAAAAGATCATATCTATCAAAAAGTGCATGTCGCCTCTGCAGCGTAGGCCCCTAATAATCTCCAGTTTTCCCTATTTCCAGCTAATCTTCTACGGTTTTTTCCACGTTTCTTCGCGAAGACTTCCTCCGATATCCTTCATACCCTTTCAGACCGTTCATAGTCAACGGATACTTGGCCAATCGTATAATATCTTGATAGCAAAATGTGACGAATATAAATAATAATGTTAGATCTAGTCAATCCAATGACCTTCCTCGATATGTTTTTGCTAAAAATAAATAAGTTAGATCAATCACAAGCAATGCGCCTGTCAATAATTCATTCAGGGGTTGTATTTAATATGATAGACCATTCAGATCTAGGTCAAGTGGGCAGGTATTTCTAGATCAAATATTGTTGAATTTTGTTTTAACATGCAATAGCCAGTTTCGTATGTACTGCGTTATCTTTATACAAAAAATTCTTCTGTTCGTGTGTATGTCACAGAACTCTTTCTAAGCGGTTGGACAAATATTGATTAATCTTTTTTTTAAAGTGTTTAATAGGGTGCCGGGATGATTTATATTACACAACAAATTATACTACATTGTTTCAGAATTTATTTTAAATGGTTTAAATAAACCCCATTGTAAACAAAATTCTTCAAACACTAGAAACATACGTATCTAATACGCTACAGAGATAGCAAAACATCATAAACATTCCAGACGGCGTTATGACTGTTCCCTGAAATATGCTCACGAGTGGTTTTTGATAGATTTCTCCAATATAAAAGTTGTAAAAGTTTTCCTTGCAAATGTGTTGCGCATTTCGCGCCGCGATGGCACCACGTATCGACGGTGCCATGAATTTCATGATTTTTTTGCCCCTTCTCCCGTCCTTTTCACAGCTGGCCACATTATCGACACTCCTCCCTCCCTTGCGTGACATCGCATATTTTGCAATTTTACATCGAACATGTATTAAATTAAAACAGCAGTTTCGTAATTAGTTTTATCATCATTAAACACTATGTTCATGCAGTTGGAAATGTTTTGAATTTTTCGTATATTTTGAAACATGACATTACGAAATTTAGGACCCATTGCACTCCTTTTCGTCGTCACACTTCGTCGATAAAACGAGTGATGTAATTTAAGGATTGCTCTTAATGCATAACTTGCGACGCACTGGGTCCAAGATTACATTATTTATTGCGAAGCTGGCAGACGACCCAGCCAAAAGAAAGTGGTTATAGACGTTTGCATAATACCAGAGGCGAAGCCAACGCGTTTTCAGTCTTTAATGAGGGTTAGGGGATTTCACTTGGATAGTTTGTGGTTGCGTGGTGTCGTACCAATCGAGTCGGCTAAGAGCTATAATCAAGACATGATTCCAATATGGGTCTACCACGTCAAATATTTAAAATCTATATATTAATACGTGAAGCAAAAACTTTGTACCCCTTTTTGCGAAAATTGCGCAGACGGTGGAGTCTGAAATTTCGCATACTATATAGAGAAGTAGTTTATATAGAGAAGAAGCGACGAATCCTAATATTTTTTAAAATTATGCATAAAAAATACATTAAAATAATTAAAAAAACATTACACACACTACCATGTATTTGACACACACACGCATATATACTGTTTTGTTTGTTGTTCAGGTCAAATTTACAGTGTAGCCTTGGCGAAATCTGTGATTATAGAAGTATAGTCTTTGGCAACAAATTATTATGGTCGAATTTCGACCACGGACGACCACTAGTATATACAAACATACCCCGTTATGCTTTCATTTATCATGTAATAGACTAGTGTCAATTTAAATATACAATAATTACACTAACTTAAAAAAACGCAAATTAAATATTAAAAATATAGTAACTTATAAATAAATAAAAATTACAAACAATATATAAAGCTGGGACGACCATTAGTGTGGGACGCCACGTGCGTTGACACTTTGGCAGTCTCCCATCTTCCCGACACGGTTGTGGTAGCTGGTGCAGCTGCCGCCCGACTATAGGACCTAAAACGCTGCAAATATGCATCCGTTGGTAGCGGATACATATTTGAGGGTTTTGGTGTAGAAACTTTGGAGCCATGGCGTCCAGAAGCCCACTGCTTTATCGAGAATTTATTGAGATCTATCAAAACGGTTGATAGATGTCTCACGCGACCAAAACGTTGGCCTGTGTTTTGGGCAACGCATAAGCGTTGCCATACAACGTGGTAACGCGACCAACATTTTGGAAACGTTCCCAACTGAAGGTAATTTCGGACCCATTTACTATTTGTATTTTTTATATTTTGTAAATTAAGGTTTATATAGATATTATTAGGGTATATTTTAGTTTTAATTTTGATTATAAAGAATAATATATGAGTCTCAAGTCGTCGTCAGTTGAAAACGTTTCCCAAACACTGACCGCATTTCCCCACTGTATGGCAACGCTAATACGCTGCCCTAAATACAGGCCAGCCCTTTCGTCCCGTGAGACCTCTATTAAACGAGTTTTTAGGTGTTGCTAGAGTCGATAAGCTTGAGGACCCCATGGCCCTAGAGTTTCGACATTGAAAACCTTTGTATATATATATGGATGCATATTTGCGGAGTTTTAAGTCCTCCAGACGTTCGACTGCCTCACCAGCCACCCTGGACGTGTCTGGAAGATAAGAAACAGCCAAAGTGTTGATGCACGTAGCGTCCTATAGTAAGAGTCGATCCATCTTCACCAAAGACATACTGTCCGGTCTCTTGCCATTGTCGTGGCACAGACCATTTGGCTCAAGAATGGCCGCTATCCCGGCGATGGCAAGAGCCCGACGGACGATGTCATTTATAACAGCATGGCTCGGTGACCACTACAACCACGGTGAGCCGAACTACCGACTTTATCCCCACACCGGCAGCGATGAGGGACTACAGCCGTTGCTCCCAGTGGAATACAGAAAGCAATTCTGAACACAGCATCGTCCAGAACTGTGCCTAAGTTCGACGAGAGCAGGGCATGAAGCCACAAACCTGACTCCCATCTCGAGACTGCTAAGAGACGAGCACGCTCCTCCTGATTGGTACTAGATGATAACAGGTTTTTGTATATCAATTTGCTGAGCTCATCCCAAAGCTTTAGCGACTTAGACTCTATAGGGAAATTTTGTCTTGGACATAACAGAGACTGGCTTCAGCTACGTATGTGACCTCAAAGTCACTTAGTGACGGATTAATTATATTACCAATGAGGTTCATAGTACTATAAGTTGAAGCCAGAAAAGTAAATAAAGCTACATCAGAAATTTCGCGTATTCCCAAATCTCCCATCCTAGTAGGTAGAGAAGCTTGGGTCCACGTGCAGTCACCAAAAGGTATGTTTAAAATGAAAGTTAATGCGATTCTAACAAAAGAGTCTAAAGTGTTTAAAATGTTTTGATGTCTCCAAAGAGTAGAGCATTGTAAAACATACATAAAATCAGAACAAAAAGACAATGCCTACAGAACGACCGTGTATCAAATATCAAAGCAATTTTGTCCAGAAACTACTAGATGTACATGGATAAAATTCGATAGAAACATGTACCTAATCTACATTATTATGTCTTTACACAATAGTAAGTTAGGAATTCACTCGTAGTTAACTTTGCCCATTTCTAAAAGTAATAGTATGTCTATTTAACGTAGTTCTCTGAGCGAACGGGTGGTCGTGCACAATGTACTATTCATTCCTTAGCAGTCCGTCTGATAAACGGCTAATGTTAATTTCCCTCAAATATGGTCAAACGGGTCATTATAACTCATTATGCTCGCAAAATTGCGAATTGTTAAGCTAATATATACACACAATTATATTAAACATAGGTACTTTATATATTCGTTTAAAATAATAGTGTTACACGCCGACAAAAGTGGATGCACACCTGCCTACCATCAAACACACACTTTATCACACGCGCCGCGTTTGAGCTAATAACATTGAAACTGTTTTATGACTATCTTCTTTTGTGTACTTATTTATTGGTTGTTGTGGAGAGCAGCCTATTGTACTCGTTTATGTCCGTTCGCAGGCATAATTACGCAGGTGTCCGGATTATGATTTCTGGGAAATTGCGTCGACGCTTGCCAGGTAGACATATTGCATCGTGCTGGATAAAGCAATACCCCAATAGAGAGATCGTCAGTCAAGCGATAACCACTAACGAGACAAGACGTGTGTACATTAGATAATCTATATAGTGACGGACTTTGCGCGTGTTACTGAATGCCCATTACGTTTGGACTGATTGTGTTCATTTATATTTGTACCTGTGTTATACGTGTTTGTATAGTTCTAATAAATTCTATAGTAATTCCAACGGCATTTTAATTCGAGCCCCTGCAACTCGTAACAATAATTTAATCTAACAAAAGTTTTCTTAAATTTAATAGTAAAATCGAACAAATTGCTAGATTTATATGCTATATTAAGTTATCCATTTTGTACTATTAATTTGTATATCTACATAAACAGCAAATATAGTAACCCATTATTATAAAACCACAATAAAAATAATTTATTTTTCTTGAAATATTGAATAATTACTGAATTTGTAAATTTTATACAACCGCATATTTAGTTCAATATATACCTAAAATATACATAAACATTTTAATTACACCACCTCTTTCTCGTAACTTAGATTAGAATTAAGAGATCGAATAGATATATATAATAATTTATAGGTAATATTTTATTGTTTACCATATTTTACAAAAAAAAGTCTGAAAGAGACTATATCTATTACATAGAGAAATAAATTATTCAACAATAATTTTGCGCAAGTTTTTCTATGACTTTAGTAGTAGCGTTTGGCTACGGCAAGAATAAAAACATTTTGAAATTGACATTACCAATGACAAAACTTAGCTTAGCCCGTTTTCTGCTTTGTTGCTTTGTGATGTGTCGCTCGCTGTGTCTCACTCCCGCACAAACAAATCAGGAAACGCTCATACAAATATAGGCGCTCGGTAAGCTTTCGGTACCGCATCACTGCTGCACCGACAAATCACAAAGCAGCCTTAATAACCGATGTCAGTTTTAATCAACAATGCAGTAAAACTGGCCAAGCAGGTCAACCAACTGCCAATAGAAAAATATAAATTCGACCTTCCACCAAGGCGAAATGCAAATACGCTGAATAAAACACAATGTTCACCCCTAATTTGTAAACAGTCTAATGAATCACAGTGGAAGTTGGCTGCCATGCGTATGCGCACTATGAAATTAAATAAAGTCATGATTGCTACCTTGGTTGGCACTCGCTCATTTGATGATTTCATAATCGTTTTGACTTTAAACTCCTTTATTTTTACCAACGTAACAAATCGCAGTATAATTAAAATATATGTTTAGGATTATAAAGAGTTAAATTCAAAATATATTAATAATTACAAATATTACAATACATATGACATACATCTTATTACAAATAATGTACGGGTCTTTCCATTCCAATTCCAATCATTGTCCGCTGGGAACGTTCCCAAAATACCAACATGACAATTTGATAGCGTTAATAAAAAAAACCTATAAAGATTTATTTTACCAAACTATTAAATTGAACTACTAGGATATACCTGTGACTTCGTCCACGCTTGACTTATAATTCCCGCGGGATTCCCGGCATAAAAAGAAGCGCAGAGTTTAAATCTAAAAAATAACTGTCAATTAGCGAAAACCGCATCAAAATCGGCCTCGTAGTTTTAACGTGAATCCTGAGCCAACAGACAGACAAGAAATCTAAAAAAACTATTTCGTATTCTTCATCATTTAATAGTCTATTTTAAAAAAATTGCTATAATGTACAGACGCGGCATGTGTAGACTTTTATAATATTATAGATTATCACCTGAGGAGTCGATTTACGCCTGAGTAAGTTTCTCAAAAACGGTTGTCTTTTGCAGCAGCTCGCTGATAGTACTTTAATTTTGTATCAAGGATTAAATCAGAAAGGTCTTTGTTTTATACAATAGTTGGCACATTCAAGAGGAAAATTGCAACATCTACGCCCAAAATGGTACGCTTGCTGGTTTTAATTAAGTATACAAAACGAAGTAGTCTTGTATAATTTTTATAATTTCAACACATAAATTAGACTAAGTAATATATATATTTGATGTATTTTGTAAAAAAATCATATATATTTTCTAAGAGAATGTAGAGCCCTAACATTGTGTTATAAATTTGGAGGGTTTTCTTTAAAAATAGCTTTTAAGTTTAGGTAAAACGAAGTTACACGTTAAACTACCTTTTAATTAATAATTAAATAAACAATATATACACTTGATTAAATTATAGATAATTTGCAATTTAACTTTGGGAACGTTCCCAGAAAGTTTAAGTAAATGAAATAAATCTTATATTTCTGTTTGTTTACATACATACGATAAACGACAAAGTCCCGCAACCCTGGTTCGCATTTAGCTGTTATCCAACCGCTTCCGTTCCGCAATTATAAGCACTTGTTTCACTTCCCGCAGATCCCTTGCATTCCGGGCACGTTCGTACGTCTCAATCTAATACCGGCGTGTATGCGGATATATCGCAAGTAAATATTGACTTAGCTAAAACGGTTCTACCGGTTTACAAAGCGAATACAAAGACAGAGTGGTTAAATTCAGTACATGTACATAAATTCGCATCGTAAGCTTGGAGTTGTGTGACCACAAGTTTTAGGGGGTTTTATTTGTAACATACAAGCGGATAATCCTCTTATCTTCACCTATACAGTAATCCCAACGCTACTTGCAAAGACGTATACAATATAACATCTATCTATAATGTATAATAATAATAATACAATAAGCAATTCAGCTCACTTAGTTTGTTCCTTTTTTGTTCTTCAACTTTACCTAGTTATTTAAATTTACAATTCATGCATTTAACCTGTGAACAATGTGGTTGTATGTAACTTATAGTATTGGATAGATAGATAGATAATACTTAAATGTACACCATTACAGAAAACTTACGTCAAACACGTCGTATTGACAACGCGAAAGAAGTTTCGCGTGCACTACTTGTCAACCATTTGTCATTTCATTGTTAGTAGAGAATGAGAAAAGTGCCACCTGTTTTAGCGCAGTGTACAGAAATAGCATAGAGGGCAAAGCTTAGTGACAAACATTTTAACGCAGCATTACGTTTCAACGTCAGTATACATTTTCGTTTTCTAAGTAACTGTATACTTCTGCAAATTATAATGCTAATTGAAGATAACACAATTCCACACATTTACTAGTACTGGCGGGGAAATATCGTTCGCGTTTCAATGACAACGTATTGGTTGGTGAATTGTAAATAATAAAAAACAACAACTTTAAAAAAAAATATTTTTGTTTTACTTGGCACCAACTTCAAGATGTCGTAGAAAGAAGTCGGTTAAATATTAATTTTTACTTTTTATTTGCGCAAATATTTGAAAAGATTTAGAAATTATATATTAAGCGCCTGTAGAAATTGTACTACTGGTACGCGTATACTATCTCACTCTTTGGTGTAGATGCTCGTCAACAAGGGTTGCTCTCGATTTCCCTGGGATCTATTCATCAGATCCTAACTTGGTAACATTGGGACCAATTCGGGAGTATACCTTTTCTTTTAAAAGAAACATTTTAAAAATGGGTTCACAATTGATGGAGATGTAGTGTACAGTTTCTACACTTGCTCTTGCTTGTAGTGGTGGATGCTGCCAGTAGTTGGTGGAGTGCTGGTGCTTTCTTATAGAACAGTGAAGAAAATACACTTTGTTGCTTTCAGGGATTTATTCTCGTATTATTAGATCTTGGAAGCTGATCCCTGGGTTCAACTTAGTGGTAGTTGAAGTCGTATGTTACGACTAATAGCAACTCGTAGCGACTTGGTAGCAACTCAATCACAAAGTATTTGTGAGCATTATTTATACCAATATTATAATATTAAAGTAGCCTAAAGAAGGCCGCAGCGTCAGCAAAACGCTGTACGTTGAACCTTACAAGTAGAGTAACGAACATACAAAAAAAAACAACATAGATGAATTGACCTCCTCCCTTTTTAAAGTCGATTAAAAAAGACACGACCGCAGCGCTACTTTTTTAGCTATATGCTACTATCCGACAGAAGCGACGTCATTTATCGGAATAACAAGGTAACCTACTTGTTAACCCGGTATATAAATAAGCTAGCTCTGTGTCGAGTTAGTTTTCACGTCATACTCTAACTAACAAACAAACAATAATTCGAAGAGTTGCATGTTACGAATCTGCTGGTCCAAATTACCAACCATACCCTTTGTAACGGTTTATTTTACCTTTGACAGGTCCATCATTGATCAATTCGTGATGCCCTAATGACCTGCATTACCAAGTTGATTTTTTATAAATCTCGAGTTGTGTTGTCAATAAATTTTGTTCAATTTAATGCACCTACATCATTTGCTAAAAATACTGTGTTACGTAATAAATAATCCGTATAACCCATGTTAACCAACATATATACATAAGTGAAATAAAATCAAGAGTATGATTTTTTGATTTATGAATTTAAATAAATGATGTCTTTCTTTGCTTTTAATTAAGACACTTTTATTTCAAAACGATTATATTTAGATTTGATGACGACAGTTTATAGTCTATACATTAGATTACTCATGGAACGGCACTACTACGTCGCTTGGAACAATGTAGTATTACAATTGTGACATGTGAAGTTTACTGTCAAAAATAAAATAAACCGTTGAACAAGGTATATCTATTTTTCATATTTAAATTCATTGGTACATACTAACTCGACTCCTCTAATGGGTTTGTTATATTGTATTAAAATGATATATTGAAAAGTAATTAGGTATTATCAATGGAAATATATAGTATTGTTATTCCATGGTATTGCTATATCTTGGGGCATTTTACGAATATTATATAAAATAATATAATAGCAGCCCATAAATGTCCCACTGCTGGGCTCGGGCCTCCCACTAGTGGGGAACGGACAGTATACCCGCCACGCTTGTCTAAGGCGGCTTGGCCGCTTTGACACATCGGTTATCTCGATGTGCAGGTGTTATTAGCACGTGGTAATTGTAACAATATGCACATTAGATCAGAAAACTGCCTAAGTGGTGCATGCGTTCCGGCCAGGATCGAACCCGCGCCCTCTGAGTCTGGGACACGTGCGCCAGCCATTACGCTACCACGACTTTACGAATATTGGAGTTGTGTAATAGGAAGTATTGAATAGCTATTAATTTCTTTTGTTCTTATATTACGTGGTACATTATGTTCGTGCAAACTTTTTTTGACCATTTCCTGTGGGAATCCTTATTGAGACATTTCTTCGGTGTCAATTTTTTGGTCCGTTACGTTCTACGTTCCATGAGAGACTCACAACGAGCACGTTCACGACCGCCATTTTACCCGTTCCACTTGCTTGCCGGCGTTACAACCCTAAACCCAAGTGGAACGGTTATTCGAACCACCTCTTGACATGGGTTGTTGTGAGCGTTGTATGATCGAAAACGATGACGTCATTAGGGACGTTTTCACCACGACCACAACGACCGCGGTCGCCCTGTGGAAGCATTTTGGACGTTGTGAGCTACTAATGGAATGCCCTGTATATGTGTAGTTATCACAATTTGGACGGTTGCGCTCTTCTCATAATCTTGCCTTAAAAGCACCTGCACACGTTTCGATATTCTACACCAAATCCTTCACTGTGCTGGTTGTCTCTGGCTGTGGAATTCATTGCCCGAAAACGTAAAAGTCTCACAGTCCCTCCCCATTTTTAAAAAACTGGTACGAGAATATTATCTTACAATATAATAAATATTTAATACCTAATTACATGTAAATTTACTTATTTGTATATATATATTAATATTATGTATTTATTCATTTCTTTTTTTTTATATATCTTTAAGTCTTTTGTAATTTCACTATATATATATATATATATATATATATATATGTTTTTCTAATATAATATAGAGATGTTATTGGGTTAAGTGTATTTATGTTGGCACTGAAAATATAGCGCTATATCGGGATTTTAAATTTATTGATACAGCACAATGTATTTGGGTTGTCAACCTCGTTGACTGAAAAACTCCTACGTAGGAAGCCTTATTTATTTATTTATTTATTATATATGTATTTGTGTTTTGTTGACTGAACATTCTGTGAAATGTATTTATGTGTCTTTATTTATTATTAGCGTCGTATTTTTAAGTCAATAAATCTTTTTCTTTCTTTCATTTCCAAAAAATGTACATTAAAAAAATATAGAAAATATTACTCTTTTATAAAACACATCAAAAATAAAATACATATTTAATTTAATAAATACAAAAACTTGCAAGTAGCCGGCAGCGGGGCCTGGGGTCCAAACTACCGGTGGTTAGGGCTCCAGAGACAGGAACCTCCGTGTAAGAACGGAAAAGAATACTAAGTACTGCGGCCGGGCGGCCTGTTGTAAGAGACATAACAACCCATAGACATTGTTTATAGAAATTAGCAACACCAGAGGTGCTGTCAATGTGCTGCCGGCCTTGAAGGAAAAACTGGAACCTGATGGTGGAACACTACTCAAGGTTGTTACGGCGATATACTCTAGACCAGGGATGGTAACCAACCAGACGGCCAAAGACCTACCAGGCTACCCCCTGGTTATAGGTTGTTTTATCACGTAGTTTTGTTTTTTGAATAATATTGTTGACGGGTGATCCCAATACTGAAATCCGGACTTGTTGTGATGATGTATGCAAATAGCTGTCGTACGTGTCATATGGTAGCATTTTACGTTCTCGATTTATGGATCTAGGTTGCATATTCAAATGTTGATGTGAGTTTGAGGAAAATTCAAATCAGATCAATTCTGTTTGTTGTTGTAAATATCTCTCTGTATTAATATGACAGCTACAGATTGAACCATTTAATATCAGCATATGGCCGCTAACTCTAGTTTAAAGCATGCCTGCATAACAACCTTGAGTTGGGGGTGAGATTCCAGTCCCCTCTTCGAGACCGTCAGCACATTGCCAGCACCTTTGGTGTTGCGAATGTCCATAGCAAAAAAGTTATAAGTTGTCATATTATTTTCTTAAGTTTTCGCGACTAGTATACATAATAAAACTACGTTTTAACGGTTTTAAGCGCGCTAATTTATTTAATTTTTATTATTCCGACGTTTCGGCCACACTAGAAAAACCTTTAACAATACTCATTAACACCTGACATGTTTGTCTTCCGTGATCACGGCTACTGAAAAGTGGCCGAAACGTCGGAATAATAAAAGTCAAATAAATCACTTAAAACCGTTAAAACGTAGTTTTATTACAAGTTGTCGTTACACTAAGGAAAACTTGTTAGTTTTGTGCAATATGTCGCTATATATGAAAAAAGTTGTATTCGCGATATTATACAAGTTTCAGCGTGATGATGGATAGACATGGCGAAACAATGCGTTTATAATATATTCCAGTATTGGACATGAGTTGAATTTATTAGAGATTTTTATGAATGAAATTGCACTACATATATTTAACCATACTAGTGGTCGCCCAGTGGTTGAAATTCGACTATAATTAATTTAAATTACAACTTTGATTATTATTAAGGTTCTGCTGACAGAGACTATATTTCTATAATCACAGATTTCACCAAGGACCCACTGTTAATTTGACTTTAACAATAAACAAAAGAGTATATATGCGTCTGTGTGTCAAATACATGGTAGAGTGTGTAATGTTTTTTTATTAATTTAATATATTTTTTATGCATAATTTAAAAAATATATTAGCATTCTGCACTCCTCTATATAAACTATAAGTAGTGTACTAGTAGTAGTAGTCATAGTGTGCGAAATTTACAAAGGTACAAAGTCTTTGCTTCACGTATCAATACAATGATGATTTTCGATTAAATATGCATCAATATTTTTTGGTATAATAAATTTCGTAAACTTACTTTTTGTTATATATTATGGTCTGGGTGTTTGGGAGCGGCCTCAAAGTTGATTGTTGTATATTACCTGCCATACAAGCATATAAATGAATAGCCTGGGTATGTGTGTGTGTATGTGTTTGCCGTTTATTTGTTTTAATATATCTATTACTAAGATTTCCCAGGTGGATTCGTTTTCCGGGGATAATTATACCTAAGCGCAAATCATAAATTTTACCTAAGGCCTATTCAGTCCTGGAAAATTGCGCCTATTCCAATAAATATGGGATTGTTCCCATTTTCCTCGATAAAAAATATCCTATCTACATTCTCCAATGACCGAGTCAGGGGCTGGCAACACCGCCACTTCAGCTGAAGACGTCTCTCTTTTCTTTAATCTTCTCCCAATTTATCTCTTTTCCTCCTCTATTCTGACATACTTCCTCTGTCACACCACAAATCATATTATTCTACACACAACAACGTGACTTTTATCCCTCCTCATTACGTGCTCATATACCACCGCAGTTCTCACCGCATCCTCTCAATTTTTCAGTCACGGATGCAACTTTCAAAGATCCCCCTTTTGTACTCATTTCTCACTTTATCCATTTTTGTAACACCACAAATCCATCGCAACATTCTCATCTCAGCTGAGTGGAGTCGTTTGTGGTCTATCACTTTAGTGGCCTAACATTCGGATCCTGAAGACGTCAAACGGTGCAAATATGGGGGTTAAAGGTTACATATTTGGGCCGTTTGGGGTTGAAGAATTGGGCCCGTGGAGTACGTCGGCAAAGAGGTTCTTTAAAGATATCTGTAAGAAACTCTTTGACATCCACGATCAGAAGGGTGGCTCGAATTTGGCCCAACAAATAAGCATTGCAATACATCGTGGCAATGCAGCCAGCCTTCTAGACACGCTCCCCGCTAACAGTGATCTGCTACCTGATTTACTTAAGTTTCAACTAGTTCAGTTGCCGATTAACATACTGTCTAATGTTCTCGGTACTGAGACTACATACATACCCGAAATCATGCCTTGAAAGCGTAACAGACTGATAGTAGAGTTACTTATGAATTTAAAAAAATCAAACTTTAATGATGGTATACAGATATAGAATGAGATCCAAGTCACCCCAGACTTACGTGATTTTAGGAAAGATGAAATTTTCAGTATCGGTAGTTTAACATAAACTTAGAAAGGATGGATACTCGCTAAGCTGAAACCGGGGCCGTTATTCAGGTAGCACGTATCAAAGGTGGAAAATAACTCATGCTAACTTACGTCAAAGTAGCAAGGCTAGTTTTTACATATGTCATATATGATATTGTTATAAACGAAGATATACAGTTGTCAGATAGTTCTTGTGGGTCATAACTTTTAACAGACACTTTAAAAAAAATGGGAATTTACGTCATTTTAGGAAGGCTGAATTTTATATATATTATCAAGTATAATATTTTAAAATATTTTCCAATGAACCAGACAAATCTGATCTCTATCTAATAGAATTTACGCCTTTGAAATGTGGCTTTGGCTGAACTTGGGGTGTTGTGTATATATTTGTGCCCAAGTTCAGGCTACATTTTTGGTAAGGCGTGACTCTAAGAAAAGTCATATAGATATAGAATCAAATAGTAGTATGGATTCATTAATTAAAAGATAAATTTCCAATTGCAGCAAGTTACCTACTACGTGATCAGAACAGCACTGCTGATCTCGTGGTTCTGGGCAGCTATTCTGACCTGCGCACCCGTGTTCGGTCTGGGCCTGTACTACGACGAGAGCAAGGGTCGCTGCATCCGCTACAGGGAGGCGCTCCAAGGGGTTGACTTGGCTTATGCCATCTTTTACGTCTCTTTTGGTAAGTTAAAGAGTCATTTTATATTATTTATGTGACGGCCTCTGTGCTTGAGCGGGCTAAACCTTTGCCGGCCTATCTCACTACAACGCGGAGATTTCGGGTTCCATTCCTGGCATGGTCAATTTCGGAAACGAATTCTCTGGATTCAGTAGTCCGTTGTCTATTACCCATTACTATAACACAGGCGTAACTTGCTGTGTGTTTGTCTGCCATTTATTTAATTATTATTTACATTCTTCCCGCACTTCCCCAGCAGTGTTTTGTTCCCAAACGGATTTCCCCTGGTAAAAACAACGCATTAAAAGCATCCAAGATATTTTTCACGGTCCACTTTTATTTTGAAGCTTGTATGTTTAAAATTCGATAGAACTATTTGCAATTCAACAGTCAACAGTCGTGGTAGCGTCATGGCTAGCGCACGCGTCCCAAACTCAAAGGGCGCGGGTTCGATTCTAGCCGGAACGCATGCACCACTTAAGCAGTTTTCTGACCTAATGTGCATATTGTTACAATTACCACGTGCTAACAACGGTGAAGAAAAACATAGTGATGCAACCTGCACATCGAGATAACCGATGTGTCAAACATACCAAGCCGCCTTGAACAAGCGTGGCGGGCATATGGTACTGTCCGTTCCCTCTAAAATGGCAGGCCCATGCCCAGCAGTGGGACGTTTATGGGCTTTATTTGCAATTCAACCAATTACTTAACTAAAGCAAATGTAGAGCCCGCTCGATCGGCGTCATACCAGGTTCTCCTAGAATATCCGCGTGTAACGGTGGGCGTTGAGCGAATCATTCTTGCATTGCATTTGCACATCCTCTCCGGCTAAGCGGTATGTGGGGCTCCCAACGGCAAACTCTGCGCACACCATCCCTGAGGAAGAAATTGTGAGATGCCAGCCTCCGGACTATCCACCTTCTATTATTTTTATTGCTGGAGTACAGCAGATAGGCTGACGGCTCAACTGTGATTGAAAGTGGTTACCGGCGCCTATAAACATTTGCAACAATGGAGATGCTACCAATGTGCTGCTGTTTTATTAATGGAATCTGGAACCTGGCCACTAATACCGGAACACAACTCAAGATTGTTATGGCGGCAAATGCCCTATCACCTGGCTGTGGGTTGTTTTGTCGCCTCTTACGACAGGCTGCCCCAACGCAGGAATTTGTAGTCTTTCTCCGTTCCTGCACGGATAAATATCCACCATCCCGCCGCGTCTTTGCGAGGCACCATGGGACATAGGTGGTCCTCCCTCCTTTCTCATCTTAAAAGCTGACAACGCATTGGTATCGCCCCTGGTTTTGCAAACGTGCATAGGCGACGGTAAATACGTACTTTCCATTAGATGGGCCTTCTATCTGTTTAAAATAATAAATAAATAAATCGGCAGACAAACATACACACTGTATATCCCCAAATTAAGCAAGTTACGCTTGTGTTATGGGTAATATACAACGGACCATTTTGGGGCCGATCCCAGACACCCAGATCATAGTAAATAACGGAGAAAATACGTTTCCGAAATTTACTATACCCGGAATCGAACTCGAAGCCTCTGCGTTGCAGTTGGGTAAGCCGGTAAAGGCTAAGCCCGCTCAACTACAGAGGCCGTCGAACGTTTACCAGCGTTAAATAATAAAAACATCTATACTCGCAATTAGACAAATAAGAATGCGAAAAAGAAGATATAGCTATCCATAAGAAAGTAATCATATCGAGAGCATTATCGCTTATCGATCTATTTTTGTGTGCAACACTAAATATTTTAAGTACATTTTTCAATCAGTGCATCGATATCGATGTGTTATTTATCGACTTAGCCTACGCGCTTTGGCAGCCGGCCAAAGTAAGTGCAAAACATCGTAACTGTATAAGAAATGCTCGACATCTGTAGGAGTTAATTATTGTAAACAGATGCTGCATTGATTCGAAGTCACCAAGTCATAGTAGCTTAGTGGTACGCACTAACGTCCTAAACTTAAATAACGCGAGTTCAAGTCCTGGCCGGAAAGCATGCACCATTTATGGTGGGAATATTAAGTTTTTGCCAAAATGACTACGAAACCCTCAAATACCGTGTTGACAATTAGTATGTGTAATTATACACGTAAATAAAACATTCATATTATAGCCTTTTGCAATGAAGGGAATACAATTTCAGGTGATGTAGTGAATGGAAAATCCGGAAGAGGTTCTTTAGACCCCCTAACACATAAGGCTCCTATTGCCGCAAAAGGTCGAAAGTAGGGTGCAAACGAATCAACTTTTCTTTGCTATTTATTTATCAATAATTTACCAAAAAAAATACCATTAATCTTCACAATCTAAGACGTAACGTAGTTTTTCGTAAATTTTCTATAATTATTTTAAATTAAGAAAAAAATTCACCAAATCATCTCCAAATTATTGACATGAGACCATTTTACTCCATCAATTTTTATCAAAACAGGATAAAAAAAGTATCTACTTCTTTTTAAAAAAAAGAGAAATAATTTGTTTTTATAATTTTTTCAAATACTTCTTTATAGTATAGTGTGGCGACCGAGGGTAGAACTTTCCGCCAACGTAAGCCGGTCTCAAGTATTTTAGAAAAAGGTAGAAGATTCTGGAAAGAAAAGACAAGGACAGATACATGTTGGAAAAGGATAGACGATAAACGAAATTTCTCGAATAGAAGGATCGGGTAGGAAAAGACAGAGATAGATAGATGTTTAGAACGGGACAGATAGTGAATAAAAGAATAACGAAATTATGGGTTCCAGAAAATTCTTCCGGGTATATAAGCAGCGTAAGGCGCGCCTACCGGGCAGTTTAGAGTTGAGTTCAATTCAAGACAGTGAAGCGACAAGTGCGATACAAAAGAGTTGGAAGAAGAGTTTAATAGAAGACAGTGACGAGTTTAGTGGTGAATTTAGTGAAAAGTGTAGTGGACAGTTAAGTGAAAGAGGAGTGTAGCGTAGTTCGAGAGATGAACCAGAAGCGAGCTATACGCGGTAATATTGGAGGTGAGCACGGCAGAAAAAGGAGGTGGTCTACGCAATATCAGCGACAGTATTGTGAGTGAGACATCTTATCGTCGGAACAGTGCATCGTTAGCCGTGCGTATAGGGCAACGCTGTGGAGAGGCATTACGTGCGGCTGTGTAAGTCAATAAAAGCGTTTATTTAAAAACTGGTGTTTCCTTCCAATCCGCTCGCACCTAACAATATTATTCACAATAAAATAATAATACATCTGAAAAACCACCGCGACTATGGAATCCCCGATATCGCCCGAAAAATCAATACTGAAATATCCTCAAGGACGTTGGCCTTGCTGCAAGCCTTACACGTGTTAACACAATTCTCAATGGAGTATATAATGATAACAGCCCAAGCACTACTGGACTTGGGTCTCACATTGGGGTCACACATAATCACACGAGAACGGACAGTGTACCCGCTACGCTTTTTCAAAGCGGCTTGGTGAGTTTGACACACGGTAATCATAACAATATGCACATTAGGTCAGAAAGCTGTTTAAGTGGTGCTTGCTTTTTCACCTGGTGTCGAACCCGCGCTCTTTGTGTTTAGGACGCATGTTCTGAGCACTAAACTACATATGTAATTTTCCATCATCAGGGACATTGCTTTGCATGATCCTGGTCTACTGCAACTTAGCAGTGATAAGGGCCTTGTACGCCATTACCACCCCGAGGACTGGTGGTCAGCCGGTAGTCCGTCGGCTGTCGAAGAACAGCTGCAGGCAGCGGCAGAGGAGCGTGAACGGGGCCCCCCAAGGACATCATCATAACGCCGCCACAGCCGAAGAGGTCGCGTTCAGCAGGCTGATGGCAACTCTGTCTGTGCTGTTCATGATCTGCTGGCTACCACAGATGGTAAGGTTAATTTTCTCACAAATTTCTTAAAACTTTCTCAACTTATGAATTACTAGAATTTTCCAATCAAACCCTAGGAAGTAGCTCTGTTTTACTTACATAAATACTTAATTAAGTTTTTATATCTATATATATATATATATATATAATTCTTCTATACGTGTGTTGACAGTGAACTCCTCATAAACGGCGGGCCCGATTTTGATGATATTTGTTTTGTGTCTTTGAATGGGTCCCCGGATGGTTTAGATTCACAATTGGAACCGGTAGGTGACGCTGAGATCGGGTTCTAGAATTCTCCTAATCACCTGGAGCGATTTTGGTGATTTTGTTTTTATGTCATGAAACAAAGTCTTTTAGGAATTCAGAAAATATGGCGGTACGAAGTTCGCCGGGACAGCTAGTAATTATGATGACAATTCAAACATTATTTAGGTTACCGTAGTTATTTTTTCAAAAATGGAACCTTTATGTTATTGTCATGTCCGTCCGTCTGTTCGTTTTTTTAAAATATATTACAGTAATTTTCTCGACAACTGTCGACTCTACGTGGATAACATTTCACACAAGAAGTGGTAATCTGTGGAGAGCTGTAAAGTCATGCAGTGAATTACGAAAAAGTAAGGATCGGGGGTTGGTTGCCATGCATGTAACTAAGCCTCACAGGACCGCTAATATGTTTTAGATAATATATATTAAAATTAACATATTCTAATTAAAAATAGCTTTAGAATTAAGTTATTTTACGCTTTTTAGTTTTTGAAGTTGGTTTTTTAAACGAAGTTTTTTTTATTCTTCAATGCGTAATAGTTCATTAAACTTATTTAAAATTCCCGTCTGCCCGCGTAGAGTAGACCATGGGAAAACAGAATGAGCTGCTGTTGAACGCAAAACAGCGTCTTAGTATGTAAAGAGCGTGAGTGCTTATCTATAAAAGACGTTCGCTCTCAGAGTGATTAACAGAGAATTAACAACATTAAATACTTTTACTTTTTATTACGTATGCGTATATATCTGTTAATACGTCGAAATTCGTAATTCTAAAACCTGTAGACTGAAACTATTTTATAATTTATTACCTCGCTCAAAGAATTAGCGTTTGTATCCAGAGAGGTAATGCTGCCAGCCTTCTAGGTACAAAGCCCAGTGATAGTGGTCTGGTGGGGCTAAACGGGTTTATTGGTTTAAGGTTTATTATCTTAAAACAAAAGTTAAAGTTAAAAACAGTAGTGAAAAGTCGTGGTAGCGTAATGGCTAGCGCACGCGTCCCAAGACTCAAAGGGCGCGGGTTCGATCCTGGCCCGGAATGCATGCACCACTTAGGCAGACAAGCGTGGCGGGTATGCTGTCCGTTCCCCTATAGTGGGAGGCCCGAGCCCAGCAGTGGGACATTTATGGGCTGCTATTATTATCTTAAAACAAAAACGTGTTAGTTACACCATTTATGACTCAAGAACGGTTAGACTAATTTTTATGATTTTTGTGTTTATGGAATTTTCTTCGTCCGGAATAGAATAATAAGTATTAAAATATGATATTCATCAATAAAAAAATTATCATTCATTTATTATGGCCTTTTGAGGCCGATTTTGGAAACGGTGACTGCATTTAAACTCATTTTCATTTGTCTGATTTAGGTGAATTATTTTTGTGTGTTCAAGTGGATCCCGGGATGGTTTAGATTCACGATTGGACTCGTTAGGTGGCGCCGCTAAACACCTCTAACAGTGGGATCGATGTTGATGAATTTTTTTGTATTTTTTCAAATAGATTCGAGAATGGTTTAGATTAACCATTGGTCCCGGCTGATGTTGCTACAATCGGTTTCTGGATTTTTATTTTATAAGGACAAGACAACGTCTGCCGGGTACAGTTAGTATTGTATAAATATTTTTAAATTAGTATTAACTTCATTTATAATTTTAAAATAATAACTTATTTATAATTATTTTTTTAAACTTAAACCAGTCGTAATATAGTCTCTAAAAATAAATTATATACAAAGTGAATTTTTCGAGTGGACCTTAGTGGCTAAAATTTGAAACTATAAGAAATAGAAAAAATACTCAAAAAGGTCACGGGGCCGATTTTGATGAAACATTCTAAAGAAAACGTCAATTTTTGAAAAATCAATTACTCTGATCAAGAATCGAATCAATCGATTTTGAAAAAACAACGCATGCTGTATTATTACACCAGCTCTTAGTGTATCTTATAAGGAACACTTTCTGTCAAGGAATAAGATTTTTGGAGGAATGCCATTTTCTAAAATAGCTACGGAACTAAAAAAAACATTAAACGTTTGTTTAATCAAATCAATCGTCACACAAAGAACTAAGAATCGATATAAACCCTACAAAATACAAAAGGCTATAGCTTCACCTTAAGTAAAATTTGCATGAACATTTAGAAAACAATTCAGCACTATTATTGACATTTGAATAGACAAGCCGTGGCGTATCGGCAGTCATTAAGTTAAATATCAATTATAATCCGAATCACGTATCGATTGGTCGTAAGAGGCAAAAGGGTGTTCGATTACGGCATCAGCATGCGACGCGTGTAGGGAACACATGCAAAGAGAATGTTATAATCTAGTTCCTCGTGTTTCACGACCTTGGTGGAGAGTCAGAGCATGCCTCGCAAAATACGACGAAAAATCTGTTAGGACCATTCAATTGAAGGCATTTCATTGATACTATCGTTGAGACCTAGTTTAAACCATATCTATGATTTAAACAATGACTTAGGGACAAGATGGCGGTTTTATTTGGATCGGCTAGTTGCAGCCAGCTTGTCAAAAATGAGAAATATTGAACCTCAGTTGTCAAAGTAACGTGGTAGAGCCATGCTGGAATTATTATCTTGATTCCAGCTGTTTGGGTCGAGTCGGTGATGTCTGATACCAGGCTCACAAAGAATATTGACGTGAAAGGGTTAGCCTTGTACAAATCGTATTTCGTGCGATGAGTCCCATCCACCTGTTCCAATCCCATATTCCATCCCTGCTTTCGCACTCCTCTTGTGTTCTCATTCTCATCAAAAATAACCGTCCAAATCCAGGACCGGAGGACGAAGCCTATACCCCTATGTCGCGGAGTCAGACAGGGGGATGTGATTTCCTCGAAACTGTTCACCAACGCGATGGACGATTTCTTCAAAACTCTGGACTATGCTGGACGGGGCATTAACATCAGCGGCGAGCGCATCTCTCACCTCCGTTTCTCCGACTATATTCCCCTCTGAAAGTTGTGCAGGAATATGTCTACCTTGAACAAGAAATACAGGTAGGCAGGCACAACTTCGGGGGAGAAGCCAATAGGAGGATTCGGTTGGGCTGGGCAGCATTCGGTAAGCTTCGTCAAGTCTTCTCGTCGACCATACCGCAATGCTTGAGGACAAAAGTCTTCGAGCAGTGCGTCCTCCCGTCCTGACTGACGGCAGGATTGGTCCACAAGTTCCAAGTCGCTCAACGGGCTGTGAAGCGAGCTATGTTGGGTGTTTTTATCCATAAGAGAGGATAAAATTATAAATGAGGATATCCGTAAGAGAACCAAGGTAACCGATATAACTCGCAAAATTAGCAAGTTGAAATGGCAGTGGGCCGGTCACGTCTGCCGTAGGACCGATGGCTGATGGACCGACGACCTGTACAAGGTCACCAGTAGGCACTAGATGAGGAAGTTGGAGGACAGGGATGAGTGGCGCCGACTTGGGGAGGCCTACGTCCAGGAGTGGACTGCAAATGGGTGACGACGAAGCAGACTTTCATAAAATGTTTTTCACCAAAATCCCTTTTGGAATTGAATTCATTTCGAATTTTCAACACCGAGGTTCAATATCCCGTAATTGTAAATGTCATGCAAAAGTAATCTATCTGTATGATCAGTCATCGCGACATCTGTATTCAAACGACGACTGTGTATTGATCATTGTAAGCGAACATCAACTGTTTATTATTGTTAGTGATCGAGTAAGCGATATCAGGAAACGGTTCGTAATAACTTCTTGTAAGTTCATTTTCACGATTATGGGCACCCTTACAAAACCATTGTGTCATCGTGAATTTAAAATACATATTAAATTTCAATTTTGAACAAGTTTATGCCAAACTAGCTGATGCCCGCGACTTCGTCCGCGTGTTGCGGTTTTTTTAACTATCCCACGAGAACTCTTTATTTTTTTGGGATCAAAAGTATCGTATATGTTGACCAGGGATATAAGCTACCACCATACAAAATTTCATTTAAATCGGTCCAGTCGTTTCGGAGATTAGCCGGTACAAACAGACAGATAAACAAAAAATTGGAAATAAATCTAAATTAGTTATATTTCACTTTTTACATCCCCCTGACTCGGTTTTTAGCATTTTTTTTCATTGTACAGAAATTCGACCTCTACAATTTTATTATATGTAATATGTATAGATATAGAATTGTTATATCTGGAGTTATATGCCCTCTCTGGTTGAGTGGGCTAATCTTTGCCTGCCGAACTCAGTGTGACGCTTATTTCCGGGTTCGATTCCTGGCATAGTAAATTTTATAAACGAACTTACTATTATTTAACTATGGTCTGGGTGTCTTTGATTGCCCCGGAGTGGTTCGTTCTATATTACCCATAATAATATATTAGCATAACTGCTCAGCTTGGGAAATGCAATATGTCTGTTTGTCTGTCTATTTATATTATATTGACTGCGAACGAGGCGTTACCTAGTGCGATTTCGGAGCGAGTGTCTTATAACGACGATCTTTACGCGATTTATGTGATAACGATTTTCTGCCCTAAAGTATGGTTTTGTTGTATTCGGCTATACTTGTAAGAACTGTGAATTAAGTGTGTACTTTTAATAAACTTTGTGATAATTCCAACGGCATTTTCGAATTTACATCCTACAAATTCGTAACAATACATACCTTCTACGAAGTTTTACATCCTTGTTCGTATTCAGGCAAGCTATGTTCACGGTTCATCGACCTATTTGAAAAATGTAGTGTTATTATTCCTCTTCCATCCAGCCAAGGATAAATAAATCAATCCTTAAAAGTCGAACTAAGATCTAAGACGTGGAATGGTATAATCTGGCTGTTGACTTCGCCCGATGGCGTGGGATTTCGAATGCAGCACACGCGGGCCATTCGCGAAAATATTTCATTGTTTCATTAATGGCATTCTTTTGTAGCTTATTCAAATTATGCTTTACGAAGCCACTTTAAGAATTCAGTACAGGAATTTGTAAGACATTCTATATCTAGCAACACTGTATTTTTTAAACTCTACCTACAGATTTTAGGTCCAGACCTTTATAAACTAACTTTTTTTTGTAATCTTTTGCTGATATCAAAGGTTTAACGAAATTTAATCAATTTGGTTGACACGACGGTATTCAGTCCCATTGAATAGTTCAAGTTTATCTTTATATGGATCACTATAGTTTTTTTTCGAGTTTAGCAGACAGGCAGACGGCTCACTTGATGGAAAGCGGTTACGATCGCCTATGAACATTTGCAACACGAAAGGTGCTACA
The DNA here is from genome assembly GCA_039645545.1 of Dendrolimus houi. Classification (NCBI taxonomy): domain Eukaryota; kingdom Metazoa; phylum Arthropoda; class Insecta; order Lepidoptera; family Lasiocampidae; genus Dendrolimus; species Dendrolimus houi. The sequence goes on along the minus strand of CM077137.1, from coordinate 248,876 downwards.
AATTCGCTGCTGATCTCTTAAGGGAGACCGGAACCTGATCACTAATGCCGGAACACAACTCAAGGTCGTTTTGACGGCATACTCTAGACCAGGAGTGGAGCCATCCAGTCGGGCAAACACCCTACCACCTGGCTGTGGGTTGTTTTGTCGCCTCTTACGACAGGCCGCAGGAATTGTATTCTTTCTCCGTTCCTGCACGGATAAAAACTGTTAGTTAATTCATCCCAATTTAAAGACAGAAATGTACTGTCTAATATCCATATGAACATAAGATTGAGTCATTCAATGTCATTGAATATTGTACTTTCCTTTCAGTTTTGGGTCTTTCAACCAATTGATTCAATTTGATTGATCCGTCCAATATCAGAAAGACACGCTATTTTGTTGGTGTAAGTGTCATGTAGACTTAGGTGGTATCAAGCAACAATCGTACATAATCTACATGAGTTGTTTTTTTTTTTTTTACAAATATATCTTATATCTAAGATATTGTGGCCAGTGATGGTGGAACAATCTAGTTGGTTTAAGAACTTTTAGAAAAATGTAGAAGATTCTGGAAAGAAAAGACAAGGACAGATACATTTTAGAAAGGGATAGACGATGAACGAAGTTCTAGAATAGAAGGTTTCGGAAGGTAAAGACAGAAATAGATAGATGTTTAGAAAGGGATGGATAGTAAATAAAAGAGTAACGAAAAGAAGATCGACATTATGGGTTCCAGAAGATTCTTCCGGGTATATAAGCAGTGGAAGACGCGCCTATCGGGCAGTTGTGTTCAGTTGAAGACAGCGACGAGTTTAGTGGTGAATTTAGTGAAAAGTTTAGTGGGCAGTTGAGTGAAGGAGAAATTTAGCGTGGTTTAACAGGAGATCCAGAATCGAGCTACACGCAGTAAATTTGGTGGTGAGCACTGCAGTAGCAGGAGGTGGTCTACGCAATATCGGCGACGATATTGTGAGTGGGACATCTTATCGTCGGGTCGGTGCGTCGTTAGTCGTGCGTGTAGGGGCGACCCTGTGGAGAGGAATCACCTACGGGTGTCTAAGTTAATAAAAGCGTTTAGTTAAAAACTGGTGTTTCTTATAATCCTAAGTACGTACCCCCGCTCGCACGTAATAATATGTTGATATATTAAATTCTGATTTTGAGTGTTGTGTTTTACATTTGTTGTGTAAATAAAATGAATATTATTAATATTAATTGTAAGAATTTCACAGTCACAACTTTTGTTCCGTGCGGGAACAATTCTTGTGCTTGGGCTGCCTGACGTCAGAGGCGAAAAAACAACCCCCCGGCAGTTACTAGAGCATATGACCGTCTAGATAGTCACCACCTCTGCTCTACAGTATACCCCCATAACAACCGTGAGTTGTGTTCTGGCAATAATGACCAGATTCCAGCTTAGAGCCCCCTTCGACTCTGACAGCACATTTGTATCACCTTTCGTGTCGCAAATGTCAGCCACTTTCCATTAGGCACGCCGCCTATCTGCTATACTCGAGTAATAAAAAAAAAATGTATGCGTCTCGGGACGCCCGACAGAAGTGATAACTTAAACTAATCCAAGTTGAACTATTTAATATTGAAATTGTTTAACTTGAGGAAAGCTTAGGTTATGACTTAAATTTTATGTATGTAGCGCGTGGGTTAGAGTGAGAGAGAAGGAGCCTGCCTACCGCTACCGTATGCGTGAGAGAAAGGGAAGCCAGACTGGCGCCGCAACGCGTTACGTAACGAAGCAGTTTACCCTCCCATAAGAAGTTATCACTTCTGGGTTACAATGAGAGAGGAAGAGCCTGCCTACCGCTGCCGTATGCGTGAGAGAAAGGAAAGCCAGACAGACTGGCGCCGTAACGCGTACGTAACGAAGCGGTTCACCATCCCATAAGAATGTATCACTTCAAAACATGTATGTTCTTCACTTTTCGCATCTAGTACACATAAATAAATCTAAGTTACAACGCTTTTAAGCGTGGCATTTTTATTTAAGTTTTATTTCGACGTTTCGGCCACATTTCAGTAGCCGCCTTTGTCTTCCGTGATCACGGCTAAGTTAAAACGTAGAGTTAATTAAAAATGTACTTATAAAACTGCCGAATTGGAAATTTAAATTGTTTATAAGTACTACTATTTAGGTAGACTTTCAACTGAATTGTTGGCTAATGATTATTTAGGTAATTGAAGTAGTGGGCGTCTTCATTTACACCTAATAGATTAATGGGAATGTTTACCACACCTGTCTTAGTGGAGGCCATTTAGGCAATTGGCTTCGTGTTTATGGCCTATTTGGTGAGTTTTTAAATAGGTTGACACTTCAAGTGAGCTATGCTTAGTCATACAACAATTGTATGGGAATTCTAATCAACATGTCATCTTTGGAGGCTATTCTTTATTTTACTAAAATTTGTATGTGTTAGACTGTAAAATCCTTTCTAATGTTATAAATTGAAATTTAAATTACGCTGGTCCACGAAAAATAAATCTTGGTCTTTTGACGAGACCCATCTTATATCTTATGTATTTGGATGCGCTGAATCCGAATCTGTGGTCAGTTTGGTACATACACCCTTAAACCTTTGAAGATGTATGAACAAAAAGACCGAATCTAGGGTCAGTTTGGTCCATAATCCCTCAAAATTTCAAAGGTGTATGGACCAAACTGACGTCAAATACGGATTCAGTGCATCGAAATACATAATAGTATACTACTTAGTATAGTAGTACTTTTTATTTTTTGTGGACCGGTGTTATTAGTAGTTTATCCTTAAGCCTGATTTGCATTTGTATTAGTTATTTTTTATTGCGAAGCTGGCTAACAGACAGACAGCCAAGCTCATGGAAAGTGGTTACCGCTGCCTATAGACGATTTTTTTATTTTTATTCCATGAGTTCAGCAGACAGGCAGACGGCACACCTGATGAGAAGCGGTTACCGTCACTTAGGGACATTTGTAGCACCAAAGATGCTACCAATGTGCTGCCACTCTCTAAAGGGAGACTGGAACCTAGCCACTAATGCCGGTACACAACTCAAGGTTGTTATGGCGGCATACTTCAGACCTGAGGTGGTAGCCATCCAGACGAGCAAATGCCCTACCACCTGGCTGTGGGTTGTTTTGTCGCCTTTTACGACAGGCCGGGCGGCCTGTCGGCGGAGAAAGAATGTATTATTTCTCTGTTCCTGCAGGGATAGGAGTTTGCAACACCAGGAGCGTAGGCAACACGATGCCAGCCCTTAACATAGGATAAGATAGGGGGATGAGATAAAGGGATCAGACAGTAGGAGTGGAATAGAGACGATGGAATATGGCATTGGAATAGAGAAATGAGATAGGAAAGATAGGATAGGTGGAGGGGAAGTGGGCATGGGAACTCTCACTCATCACACAAAACACGATTAGCTCAGGCCAACCGCTTCACGCCGATATTCTGTGAAAGCGTGGTATCACACCGATCGATTTGAAATCAAGATAATGATTCCAGCCTAACCCTACTACACTAAAAAGAGTTAAGAAAAGTTTTTAAGCCCTTATCATCATTTGAACAACCTCTTACAGTTGAGTGATAAGTCCTCGATTAAATAGATTTCTCTCTAAAAGATGACAAGAAATATTCGCAAGTGAAACTTACTGAGTAGTTAGTAAGTTTAACTTTAAGTTAAATAATAGTTAACTAATGCAATGGTAAATTAGGCTTAAGTGGATTTTTGTGTGTAATAATTGTATGACTCGTGTAGTTTACGTAGGTGTCGAGGTGAATTGTAAGTACGAGGTTACTTATCTATGTTATTGCGGTTTAATGACACTAGTATTTTCCACGTGGCTTTGATTACTTGGGGCCGATTTTTCAATCATCAGATAAAAGTTGTCAGTCAAATAAATTATAACCTAGCTTCAAAAATGAAACTATTCAACTTTATTCATGCAACTGTCACTTTTAATTTTCTCGTTTTGTATTTTATTCCTATGAATAACTTTGACCACTAAATATTTTCTGTGTCGATTTTTCAATCACCATATATAAGTTATTCATGGAATAAAACAGGAAAATTAAAAATGACAGTTGCATGAATAAAGCAGTTGAATTGTTTCAATTTTGATTTCACTACCTGAATATAATAAACGCAACAGTAAAATCGTTACCTAAACGAGTTAAATTAATACACCTACTTAATTAAATTAAAGGATATAATAAAATACAATTCTTGTCACTAAAATCGATAAGATGGTTTCTAAGAACAGATCTTTGTGTCTTATAGTTTTTCAGACGTGCCCATACTGGCCGATTTATATGGGCCACCTGTAGAGTATTTAATAACGTAATATTGTAAACATTTTTTATCTGTCCGTATAAACACGCTAATCTGTAGTTATATTCAGATTAACACGCGTAAACGGACAGATGCCCGTCCGATATGATAAAGTTATTTTTGCTTTAGGTGGTATATTTATTGACTTACGTGATTATTATAAAATCATGAATATCCTAGCGTTAATATACCTGGCGTTAAATTCTGGTTGCTTTCAGAATGTTCGCTTCAGAGCCTGGGTTCCTTTTTCCTATTAGTCCTGATGTTCAGAAAGTTTATCGAAACGATGTCAAACGCTCGGAAGACTTCTCACCTCACGAGGCCAAAGGACGAGCTTTTATTTCGACAAGCAAATAAGCATTGCAAAATAACGCGACAACGCCGTCGGCCTTTTTGGGCACGTTCCCGATAAGCGATAGTAGTTTGTGGATGAAAAAATTATTTATAATTTTTCCCCTTTTTGGTTCTTAATTTTACTTTTAGTTTATATTTGGCTAATTTTTATGTTTTGATGTATTTCCAGGTCACTTCAGCTCTGTACCTATCACTCGAGCCTAAGTTCTGGCCTAAACTGGGTCCTCTGGCGAACTTGTCCGACGTACTGATGCTGCTGAATTACGTCCTCGACCCGATCCTGTACGTGTTGATGCGGCAGCGGCGGCGGATGTCGCCGTCAGCGCTCTGCCATTCAATTGCGCATTGTTTTAAGCGGGTCGGTAGCACTCGTGCTAATCTAGATACTTTTTTTATTGCATGAGTTCAGGAGACAGGCAAATCACCCACCTGATGGAAAGTTGTTACCATAGCCTATAGACATTTGTAACAACCATCGTGCTGCTGCTCTCTTAAAGAAGAGTGGAACCTGACCACTAATGCCGGAACACAACTCAAGCTTATTTTGGCGGCATACAGTATATCAGCTATTTGCAAATCACATAAAACGCAAATTGTCGGTCCAGTCTCTTTGGGTCATCATTCCTAAGCATAGAGAGGATATATAATAAACAAAATTCATTTTCACATTTATATTAATATAAGAAGATATTGGTAATAATGTCTTCGATTACTTGATTTGAACGCTTATCTGAAAGATTAATGGATATAAGAGTAATAAAGGTAAATACAAAAAGAGACAGATGGATTATGTGAAAGATGATATGACGATTTTTCATATGAAAAAAGACGTATTCCAGACTAGAGAAGTATAGAGGAAAAGAGATGACTTTTCATTTTATGACAGTGGACGTATGCCAGAGTAGAAATATATGTAAGGCTTTGTTTGGTGAGAAGGTAAAAGAAAAGAGAAATATCGTCAGTCAATTGTTGATCACTACTGGATGTAAACCTCCCTAAGCTTACGTTATTTATTGCAAAGCTGCGCAAATGTGCCTATAGGGACTGGATGAAGAAAAGTTGAGTAAAAAAGAGATAATTTAAGTGTAAATAAATGTTTCTTTCCACAGAACCACAAAACTTCTACGGACTCGATAAAGACTTCGTGCTGCCCGCAGGAGACGGTGCTGGTCAGCGACAGCTCCGGCGCGGAAATGCGGCCGCTGCGTGCGCTGCCCGTCGCCACGCTGCTCCACCTCGACGACTGACGACCTCACCTCTCCCAAAGAGATACAATCCGACAGTTCAATTACTTTTAAATCACTCCCAATGCTCTTTTAGTTTTAAACCACCAAAGACGGTTGCAAGTGGTCTCGCTAACCTCCAAGATTAAGCCGTCTCTTACATCGTGTTGTATTGGTAACAGGCCTTTTATATGACTTTCCTATATATTACCGACACTTCATTTGCCTTGCTAACGGTTAAAATTTGACATAAGCTCCATACAAGTAATGTCAAAATTACGTCAAAATAACATAGAAGTGGAACAGACCTTATACCACAAACTAATAGGCAAATTCAGAGGTTCTGGCAGTGTTACTATCATCTATTAGAATTCAACTGTAGATGCTAGCAGTGTGTGGACAACAACAATGCACTTCATCCTCAAACTTACTGTGAAGTAAATTTTAACGATATTTTTTTATGGAAGTATAGGTTTGCTTTTGACCACTGTCTCACCTTATGTTGAGTGATGACGCAGTCTAGGATGGAGCACGCTTACCTAGAAGATACCTATTCACTCGTGACTTGAAGACTTCGAGATAGTATTTGTCAGGAAAAACAGTTCTTTAAATTTAGTGGCAATTTTTGCGTGGTGCAAGACGCTAATTGTATTTAAGGGTATTAAATGCGTTTTGTGTCTCTTAAATAAATTTAAGCAACCCTATGGATATAGGATTTAACAGTGGCAGTGATCATCAAATTGTGAAATACAATCTATAAAACTGCATATATGAAGTCTTGTGACAAGTCGTGTGGGAGTGGGAGTAAGTTTAGGGAAGCTTAGTCCATGGAGAAACAGCTGACAGAGATAATAGAATTTAAGTTATAGTTACGATGGTAATATTAATGTCATGTGCTTATTTTAGGATATGTAAATAGCACTAGCACAGGGATATGAATGTAGAATACGAGACGAAGATTCGCCCTTCACGAGAACTTGACACAAAAATTAATATCACTTATACCATGTAATAAAATTGATTATAAATCTATACAAATAAATAAAATTGTAGTCTCTGTTTGTAATGTCAAAATAACAGCTTTTTACTAAATGCCTATGAAAGTAGATACGGTACTTATATAAAATCATCATTTTTTTTTAATTTTGCGTCTATCTGTTTGGGTCAGCTAATCTCTGAAACGGTTGGATCTATTTTGACGGGACTTTCACTGGCAGATAGCTGATGCTATAAGGAGTAACTTAGGCTTCTTTTATTTTAGAAAAAAATTAAATTAAATTCCACCCGGACGAAGTTGCGGGTAACAGCTAGTAATTAAATAAAAATAGATTACAAAACGTAAATAATTCTTTGTTTTTTGGGGAGTTTTCTAGTAATTGTAATGCGATTTTACGTGCATTTGACTTAAGCTTTAGGGTTGATATTTTTGAATGCTGGTAACCCTACGTGTAAAGTTATCGTGAACAGCGTAGGTATATTAAGTACTTAATTTAGAGTTACTGTTGTATAATGTGTAAATTATGAATACTTATGTTATAAAAAGTATTAAAAATTGACCAATTAATCAACAAGTTTCAAACAATATTACAACCAAAGATAGCGCTCTCTGTATATTTATACATTTTATTAAATTTAAGAAATAAGTTTACCAGACATGTGAATAACTCTAGTCCAAATTGTAATGTTAAATAGGCAAGATGATATTATTATATCTCAGTTTCGAGAATAAACCATTGGAGAGTAATTAATACTTATATAGTTTTAATTAGACTATGTTATACTTAAATCCTGCAGCGTAATGATTTTAACATAAGTAACTAAGCATATAAATGTAATATTTAAGTCAGTTCCGCAATGCGCCTTTTTATCTTTTGAAGGAAAGTATGATACCCATGTTAAAAAACTACGAATAATAGCAGCGAATTTTAATATATTATGGAATCTGTTTAAAGCAATTATTATGGATTTATGGCGCATAATTAATGATATTAATAAATAACAAAAAATATGCCCAATTCAAAAACTTTTCGTATCATTGATAATAACTTGTGTATTGTATAAAAAAATCTCGGTAATTATCATACTATGTCTAATACGAGAACTATGAATTTCAAAAAACAAATTATTTTTATATAGTAAAAATACTCAATATTATAATTCATTGATGTGTTATCAACTGAGTGTCATAATAAAATTTAAAATACATTATTAGTCTTTAGTTTTAATCCACTAGTTATTCAATCCGACTAAAGGTCGCTTTTTCAATTACCATATAAAGGTTGGAATATAGAATAAACACAACATGGTAAAATAGAAAATGACAGTTGCATGAATATACAATTGAACTCTTATAATTTTGAATTTAGTCAGGTTATAATTTATTCGGCTGATAATTTTTATCTTATGATTGAAAAATCGACCCTAAGAAAAATATTTTTTCAAAGAAACAAACGAATAATTGCTTTGATTAGGGGCTGTAGCCTGCACGTGTGTCTTGATGACGAATTATTCACAGGTGAGGATATATACTAAAACCGACTTCAAAAGTAGCTAAAAGGCAAAAATGAATATTTCTTATAACATCTTTAAGTAAAACATAAAAATTACCATATTTTGCAAAGTTTTTGTTGTAGTAGTAGTAGTATTTGAATTCGCCATAAAGGCAGGCAAAGGAATTTTTAGTCCATACAGCCAATTCTGATGTATTATGTCTTCGTATCTAAGTAGTGCAGTTGTATTGTAGGCTACAACTAACACCATGCAACGGAGTTCTTGTGAAAACTCGAAAGGCCACATTTGCGTATACAGTTTACATTTGTCACAAAACACATAATTACTACTCAAAACTATCAATATCCTACAACTATTGTTCATTTTAGAGTGATTTTACATATTTTTAGAAAATAAAACTGCAGAGCACAGCGTCCCCTTTCAGTTCCCGCCAAAAACTCCGCAATTTTTTTGTTGTTGTTTTGTTGTTTTTCAAATTTGCCACAAAGGCAGGCAAAGGAATCTTAGTCCATACAGCCAATTCTGATGTAATAATATGTCTTCGTATAGTAGCGCAGTTGTATTGCAGGCTACAACCGACGCCATTCCATGGAGTTCTTGTGAAAACTCGAAAGACCACATCTGACTATACAGTTCACATTTCTCACAAAAATACATAATTACTACTCAAAAACTATCAATATCCTACAACTATTGTTCATTTTAGAGTACTTTTACACATTTTTAGAAAATAAAACTGCACAGCACGACGTCCCCTTTCAGTTCCCGCCAAAAACTCGCAATTTTTTTTTGGCATCTAATTCACGTGGTTATAGATAATATAGATTTTTTGCTTTTTAATTCCAATGAGGTCGGTTTTGCTTTTGTTATTTTTTTTATTTTCCACTTTTTAGTTACCTACGCAAATACTTGAATAGCTTTAGAATAAGAAGTCGGTGAAAATACATAACGTAGCTTTAAAAAAATATGACATACGTTGTTCGTGTCTATAATATTCGAGGAGTATTCTCGATTTCCCTTGGATACACTCATCAGATCCTGACATAGTAACAATATGACCACCTCAGGAATAAACTTTTTCGAATAAAGAAAAAAATTTAAATCGGTCCACAGTTGACGGGAAATTTCATAACAAACGTACAAAACCTACAGTCTAATTGAGAACCTCCTCATTTTGAAGTCCGCTAAAGATGTTCTTAATAATGGAATTATCATAGTGCATAATTATATCTAAGGGTCATGTTATTGGAAGCAATTTAGGATTAGCCGCACCGACGCTATAGCTGCACAGATACAACTGCCTATACTAATAATTCCCTGATAATAACCAACCAAGAAGATGCACCATGTTACCTTTAATTGTGACAGAAGTAAAAGGTTTCTGTTTTGTATCTGTTTTCGAAAATCAAAATGTGTTAATCTATTAAGTTGCATTTACATTCTCGTGATTACAATTTCCATCGCCACTTTTCTGCTTGCTGCCGTGGAAGTGGCAATAAATGTAAATTTTATTTACGTTACATTCCCATAGCTAATCAAAAATAAAAATATATATATTGATAAAGTATTCGAACAGAACTTCAGTAAAGAAAAAAAGGGAAATGTCAAGGCGACGTTGACAGTTTGTTTCAGAAACCAGTTTCGCAAGCTAATAAACTAAACATACGCTTATACTCTATCTTTGTTTTTTAAGTTCCATACAGCTACAACTGTTATAAGTATAGGCTCAAGAACTCAGAAACAAACATATTGAGATTCATTGTGAACTGAAACAATTTAATCGAACGAAAGCAGGAAAAAACCAAGCTGTAATGAAAAAGTCAAGAAATCCTAAATTTTGAATTAACATAAAAAAATGTCTAAGTGCAATTAATAGTTAAAAGCGGTTAGAGTCGTGTTCATTACATTTATTTGTTGCATAAAACAAAATGTCTAAGTGGTGGGTTGTATAGTTTTTAATAGTTTAAATAATAGTCAAATGCAATATAATTTCATATTATTAATTTACCGGCAATTTTGCCACAACGTTTCGTTTCATTGGTTTTCGTTATCTAATTTAATAAGACCGGTGGGTATGACTGATAGGCTAGTAATCTCCCTGTCATCACTTACAAAACTAGCAATTATAAACAGCAAAAGCATACTTGAAAATATACTCCATACCTCCATATTCTGTGTACGACAATTATGTATATTTCATTGTTTTATCTAGAAACCGGTTTAGGCAACCAGTAGCATTTCCAATAACATAAGTACAGGTGAACTTACCAGTTTAGTTGCATATAAAGTTATAAGGAAAAGGGCTAATAATCATTGGTTTATTTATCAGTAAGGTTTCCTCTTCAGTATATATAATAAAAATACTAGTTATCTTACTAGTCTGGTTATGTTCTTTGTACTGTATATTGTTTTTGACTTTAAAATTCTGTCTTACTTATAAATTATCTAATATTATTAAAAAGAAATTCTGTGAAATAGGCAATCTGAAAGGAGTATTCATGAAATGTTGAAAGATACACCCCCCATCAGGGAATCAAGTGACTCCATCACATCTGGGACTGAAGCTAAATTCCCCACATCAAGGTCTATGCCATTCCCCCCAGCATATGGTAAGTATATAAACAAGTTATGGATAGCAGATACATACAATGTAGTTAAAATCATATTAATGAAAACACCTTATTGTTTATCAGGATTTTTTTTAATAAGAAAAAAACCAACTTTGCACTAAAAACCAAGAAATCAATATTGAACTGACTTCTTTCTATAACATCTTAAAGTCAGTGCCAAATAAAACATAAAAGAACAACAACAAGTTTACAAAAGGCAGTAATTTTTATTATTGAAGTTTTAATAGAGATCCCTAATTTTATTCTAGTAATAAATATAGCCTATATATTACTCAGGCTGTCCGTTCCCCCTATAATGGGAGGCCCTAGCACTGGCCCAGCATTGTGATATTTATGGGCTGATATTATATATATTAGTCTGGGATAATGTAGCATTCTAATGGTGAAAGTTTTTGAAATCGGTCCAGCATTTTTTGACTTTATTAGTTAGAAAAATGCAAATCTGTTCTCTTTCTAATATTAGTATAGATAATCATGGCAAACCACATTTTTAATAGCACAAAAATCTTTGAGACTTGTAGTTTTACTTAGTATGTTGAAGTAAAAAATTCTGAAAGTCTTAATTTAATAAGTTTTTCAATTCTTGTCCAATGTTGAAGCTCCTTTCTTGAATACACCATAATTAGCTAAGCTGTGTGTAGGTGAAGTATTCCCTGTTGACTAGGTGTTGTAGTAAATAATAATAAACCTGTTTTATTGGTGTGTTGTTAAGGTTAATTGCAATCACATATAGGGAGCATAGCTTGCTCCATATACACTTCAAGGTCTTATATATTCATCCATACTTTTAGGCACCAAACTGTCCAATCAAAATCTTTATATTGAAACATTATCCTCTTGGTGTCATTAGCACCTCCAGATGTGTCCCAGAATGGTGCAGCAGGTACCAGCACTTTGCTCCGAGCAGGCTCATCAAAACTGGAGTCCATCAAGAATTGGGGAGTCTCCACTTACAAATGCACCAAACAGATATTATATGAGAAACTTGGTAAAAGTTCAAGGACTGTTGATACTGGTTAGTGTTATTTCTTCATAATAAGGTCAATCAGTTTTAAATCATTTGTATATTGCATTAAAGATGTCTGTTAGTAGAAGTCAATAAATGTTACTAATACAGCTAAACTATATATCATCTTGGCAAAATGTCATTGCTGTTTTTGAAAGTAGTTCTTAACTGAGTCTGCCTAGTTAGCCCTTTGAGACTGCCAACAACATTTCTGTTTGAGGAAACACTGTTATGCCATGTAGATTAAGTTTTCCCTCAGTTACTATTCAAATCTTTCAAATCTATATAATAAAATTGTAGATTGTACAAGGTCGAATTTCTGTACAATAAAAAAATGCTAAAAACCGAGTCAGGGGGATGTAAGAAGTGAATTAGAATCTAATTTGGATTTTTTTGAATTTTTTTGTGTGCCTGTCTATTTGTACTGGCTAATCTCCGAAAGGACTGGACCGTTTTAAATGAAATTTTGTATGGTGGTAGCTTATATCCCTAGCCAACATATAGGATACTTTTGATCCCGACAAATTAAAATTCCCATGGGATAGATAAAAAACCGCACCACGCGGATGAAGTCGCGGGCATCAGCTAGTGTACAATAAAATACCTAATCATATAAAAGGGCTTCTATCAAATAAGTTTAGAATAAAGTTGAAAAAAGTGTTATTTCTTAATGCTTTATTTGAGATATAGAATTGTAGACAGGGGCTTGTGTTTAATAATCTTTGTGCATTTTTATTCTTCACTTTAAAAATAGCTTTGTATGATTTATATGTTTTGCTGTGTTTAGTATATTGTTACGACCTAGTGCCGACAAAAGGCAAATTCACACCTGCATACCAGTAGACACTTTATTACCTGTTGGCATTTGAACTAATTATAGTTCTTTTATGATTATCTTCTTTTGTTTGCTTATTTATTGGTTATTGTGGAGAACAGCCTATTGTACTCATTTATGGCCGTTTACAGGCATAATTAGGCAGGTGTGTGGATTATGATTTTTGGGAAACTGCATCGACGCTTGACGGGCAAACATATTTGCATTTGTGCCATATAGAGCAATGGCCTGATTGAGGAAGGCCGGTTGAGTGGTAACCAGCCGCAAGGCAAGACTTGTGTACATTTGATAATCTATTTAGTGAAGGACTTTGTGCGTGTTATTGAATTGTGCATTACGTTTGGACTGATTGTGCTCAGTTATATTTGTACCTGTGTTATACGTGTTTGTATAGTTCTAACAAATTTTATAACAATTCCAATGGCATTTTAATTCAAGCCCTGCAACTCATAACAATATAATACAAATTTGCAGTAAAATACAGGGCTTTGTTTGAAACCATGTAGGAGTTTTGTAGCAGTTTGAATAGACATATCTGCTAAATACTTAAAGTATCAGTAGTGGATCGTGTTTCGCAGAGCTGGAGGCACAGATCGAGATGCTGCGTGAGACGCAGCGCAAGTACAACGGCGTGCTGCGGCTGAGCGCGGCGCTGGCGGTGCAGCTGGCGGCCGCCGCGCACACGCAGCGCCAGCTCGGCGAGGCGTTCGCGGAGCTCGCGCAGAAGTCGCCCGAGCTGCAGAACCAGTCAGTCCTTTACTTCACCCCACTGCTACCCAATTGCGGCCACATTCGCCATACGAATTCGTGTCATATTCGTTCCAAAGGTTCCTGTACAACGCGGACACGCAGCGGTCGCTGACGCGCAACGGCGAGACGCTGCTGGCGGCGCTGCACTTCTTCAACAACTCCCTCAACACGCTCACCAACAAGACCATCGAGGACACGCTGCTCACCATCCGCCAGTATGAGGCCGCCAGGTGACTTGCAACCACAATTATGCAAACTTATATCAGCCATGATTGCATTATTCCTATTTTTGAATTCATATAGCCCCAGCAGTTTCTTAAATAAATACTTGTGACATTACAAAGATTGACAGATGGACTAAATTATTACAGGTTCAGTTTTTTCCAAAGAAAATGGATTGAGAAATTTGTTGACACTGGTTTTCAGTAGGTATTTATTATTGGAAATAGTATGAAATTTACTTGAAAGTCTTATTTAATATAATTATTTTACTTGACAATAGATAGTAACTCCAGGCATATAAAAATGGTTGAGAACCTTGTGATGTATTTGTTTTGATGGTATTAACATGGCAAACGGATGTGCTCTGGTGCACCAGGGTGGAGTACGACGCGTACCGCAGCGAGCTGGAGGGCAGCGGCGGCGGCGGCAGCCCCCCGGAGCTGCTGCTGGCCAACATCGAGCGCCACCGCCGCCACTACGAGCGCCTGCGTGACGATTCTGCTGTCAAGCTCCGGCTGCTGCATGAGAACAGGGTCAGTCACTCTTGCGTTCCTACCATAGTTAAACATATTTGTTTTAAATCTAACAAATGGACATACGTTTATACCAATATTTATGATGTGATATCTAGACCGGAGTCAATCCCACTGTTGGGGAATTGTTAATTGAGAATACAAATTACAAAATACTAGTTAAGTTTGTTTGCATCAATTATCCCAATGAGGATGTAAAAGTCCAACCATCACATTGGACTGAAGATTTATTCTCATTTTGACTTTGCTCTGATGCACATGTAGTAATGATCTAGGTTAACTAATTACTGTGCGAAAATCATAATAAATATGAAAACAACGTGCTCTAAATAAGAATAAGTTTTTACAAATATTATCCATTAAATTCTTTTACTACTGTTTACTAAACATAAATTTCACACAAATGATGACAATTTTCTACTAGTGATAAGATAGAAGAAGAGTTATGTTTGCAGTTGCTACTATAATATTTTGATATTATAATAGCAGGTTGAGGGTGCAGGGAGGAATTGATATGGCGATCTTATAAGGTTTCCATTTTCACCAAAATGGCATGTGTCTACCATTACAACCGATATCTGTTAACACCTAAACCAGAGACAGTACTTTTTAACCGACTTCAAAAAGGAGGAAGTTCTCAATTTGTCTTTATGTTTTTGTTCGTTACTCGATTTCTCCGTCAATTGTGAAGCAATTTTCAATTTTTTTCCTTTAATCGAAAGTTTATACTTTAGAATTGGTCCCATTGTCACAAGTCAGGATGTGATGAATGGATCGGATCACAGGAACATCAAGAATAACCCTTATTACAGAACGCCGTGCGCCTAAATTCTTGGAAAAAGCTTGTATAATACGCGTCTAGCTACATTTTCTGCAGGCGCTTAATTTTTTTATATCCATATTACGCAATTTTCTGTCAATTGTGGACCGATTTTCAAATTTTTTTTTACTCCCGAGATGGTCCCATAGTCACCAGGTCAGGATCTGATTTGTGGATCGCAAGGAATCGAAAGCAACCCTTGTTAAAGAGCATATACGCCGAAGAGTGAGATGCCAAATTTGTATATGTGTGCCAGTTGTATAATTTCTACAGGTGCTTAATATTATTTTTAAAGCTATTGAAGTATTTGCGTAACTAAAAAGTAAAAAATAAATATTTAACTGACATGAAATAACAACAACAAATTTACAAAATATAGTAATTTTTATGTTTTATTTGGCACCGACTTCAAGATGTTGTAGAAAGTTACTGGGAAAGACATAAAGAAATTTAGTTAAATATTTATTTTTTGGTTTTTAGTGTGAAGTTGGTTTGGTTTTTGTTAATGTTTTTTTTTATTAAATGTTAAGAATTGCACCCCACTATACACTTGAATATAATTACATTTAATTAAATGTTTACAGATAACGTAGCATTAACACCATAATTAATCATAGGGGAGTTTTAATTTTTCTTTAATATGATACAACCTGCGAATGCAGGTGAAGGTGATGAACAAGCAGCTGCTGCTCTTCCACAACGCTGTCGCGGCCTACTTCAGCGGCAACAACGTGGCGCTCGAGGCCGCCGTGCGCGGCTTCGGCGCGCACCCCGCGCCCCCCCGCCGCCGCCGCCCCCTCCGCGCCGCCCCCGCCTCCCCGGCGCCCGCCTCGCCGCCCGCGCAGCTGCCTCCCCCCGGCGTGCTCCCGCGCACCGCGTAGGCCGATGCCATCCGACCCCGTATTCACGACCACATTGTGTGAGGTTTGGTTTTACTATTGATATCAAGCACTAATCGAGAACATATTTAAAATAATATGGTACAATATACAAAACTCAAGGCAGTATGAAACCAAACCTTTAAGAATGTAGCAAAATTGTAATTCATGCTGAACTTTTGTTCTTTCCCGATTAGTGGCAGGAGAATCTCCAATATAGAAGGTCTATTTCACGGAGTCCATTCGTCCTTGTTGTTGTGCATACACATTCATGTACATTGATTTCATGTGGTGGTAATTCATACAACATTTGCTGGTCTGGTTAGTTAGCACCTCTATTCTAGAGTATGTCGCCATAACAACCTTCAGTTGTGTTCCGGCATCAGGGGCCAGGCTTCAATCCCCTTATTATTATCTTTTGTATTGGTAGTGCCTTTGGTGTTGCAAATGCCGTAGACAACATAAATCACTTTCCATCGGGTGAGCTATAAACCACTGCTGTACTACAGCGATGTAAAAAATGTACAGATTGATTTACTATTCCCAATTGTATTTATGCCAGATTTTTACACAGAGTACCGTCAGCATGGAAACATAGCGTCTAACAATTATTTGTAAACTTTTAAATAACTAGCAAAAAGTGGTGCTTTAGGAGAACTCACAAAGTTTTCTACCTAGTAATAATATTTAATTACTGATTATTTTTCTAAAAACCGGCGTATTTTTAACTAAACAACATTCTGTTTACATATTGATATCAGTTCTTTAGTTTTCGAACAGATGGCGTTAGTGTTACAGTCCAGTTGATATTATGCATATCTTATTGTTTTTTTTAATGTGTATAAAATAATATTTTTATGATAGATAACACATCTAGAAATAAATTGGAAGTACTATGTTAAAGCTCAAATATGAAAGTTTGATAGTTTCTCACTAAAGTGTACCACAAAAATGGGCAGATTGTGGGATAGTGTTAGGGTTGGCTCGCTCGCCCTGATTATGAAAATGTTACAGTATATTTTTTTGCTAACAGACCTTCACACTAATACTTTTATTAGGATATGTTAATATCTTGACCAGAGTCTAGACTCTAGAGGACTTCGCGAAATGGAACATCTATCTATACTTTATTTTGTATGGAAAAGCTGTAGTGTATATACCCCGTTGCTAAATCAGAATATTCACAAAGTTTAGCGCCGACCATAACATGATGTAACATGAAAAAAGGATGCTAGCCTACAATAATAAATGTAACTTATTCCATGATTTTTTTATAGATTAATAGACGGTTGCTATATTTGACTATACATTTCTTTGCCATTCCAGGGGTTAAGCCCGATATTTTTAACCGACTTCAAAAAGGAAGAGTTTCTTGTCTTTATTGTTTTTTTTGTATGTTCTTTATTCGATTTCTCCGTTAATTGTGGACCGATTTTCAAAATTTTCTTTTAATCAAAAGTTTATACTCCCGGATTGGTTCCATTGTCACCATGTCAGAAACTGATGAGTGGATTCAAAGGAATTAGAGAAACTCACGAAAATCCTTAACCTACATCGTCGTAACACGATATCTCGGTCAATTGTAAACCGATTTTTAAATTATTTTCTTTACTCGTAAGTGTATACTCCCGATGTATTCCTATGGTCACCAAGTCAGGATCTTATGAGTGGATCGGATTCCAGGGCTATCGAGCCTAACCCTTGTTAAAGAACGCCGTGCGCCTAAATTCTTGGAAAATTTTGTATACGCGTGTAGCTGTTACATTTTCTATCGGCGCATAATTTTTTATATGCATGTTACGCGATTTCCCCGGCAATTTGATTTTTTTCTTTTTTCGTAAGTGTGTATGCTCCCGAAGCGGTTCCATAGTCACCAAGTCAGGATCGGATGAGTGGATCCCAGAGAAATCGAGAGCAACCCTTGTTGAAGAGCATATATACCGAAGAGTGAGATGGCAAATTTGTATACGCGTGCGAGTTGTACAATTTCTATAGGTGCTTATATTATTCCTAAAGCTATTGAAGTATTTGCGCAACTAAAAAGTATTTTTTTTTAAGAAAATCTAAACCGACACCATACTAAAAATAAATATTTAACCTACTTCTTTTTACAATATCTTGAAGTCGGTGCCAAGTAAAACATAAAATTTATTTGGCACCAACTTCAAGATGTAGAAAGAAGTCGGTTAAATATTTATTTTTCAGTTTTTAGCAAGAAGTCGGTTTTGTTTTTATCGGTTTTTTATTGCGACGTTTCAGCCACTTTTCAGTAGCCTTGATCACAGAAGACAAAGTTGTCAACTCATTGAGTAATGTTAAAGTTATTGTTTAGCCTATCCCCAACTTGTTTATTTTAATTATTTAATTTTTGCAAAATCTAAATACTGCACTTAAAACCATTAAAAATATCAATTTTCTATCAATGGAAAGGCAAAAGAACAGATAGCAACCTAGCATAGGGCAGTAAATAAAAGCATTGGTGTCGTCATTCCTTATATCCTAACTTCATAACTGTAATATAACATAGTTAAAAACATTAACAAACGGGACGATTAGGAAAGTTATGATTATTAATCGCATTGTAAAATATCGTACTGAGACGTAGAAGTTGTGTGATATATATAAAATAGTTATTTAGTATAGTCCACATCGTTTTGTATAATAAATTATAGTAAATTTATCAATGTAAAGGGCAAATAGCCTTTTGACCAAAATTGTAAAGCGCGTTGCTGTATTTAAGTATTTAAAAATATTTCAATTAACATAATTTATCATAATTGAAAGTCAATGTTTCACAATCACTGTAAATGAAAAGGCAACGTAAGCGTAAAAACATTTTCACTGGAAAAAAAGAGAAAAGTTAGGATCTTAAAACCATGTATGTCATGGTTATTTTATTCTTATTGAATTTATTCATTTTCCAAAAGTTATAAGATTTAGCTACTATATATATATATATATATACTTTAGAGCGCGTTTTTGGATGTTATTGGGATGTAATACGGCTTCTACAGCTTTAATTATTGTTCCGAGTCAGAAATATTCATAGTGGTTGGTGAGGTGAATTTCAAAATATTCTCAATCATTAAAGAATGAACAAAATGTCAATGTGGTTAGAAATCACTTATTAAACTTTTTTGTTTTTGCGATAGGTAAAGATCGCGTTATTCAACTACTTAGTATAATGGTGAAGTCGACATAAAGAATAATTATAACCTTGACGAAAACGATTTTTCGAAACTTATCCGAAATGACCTTGTTCAAATATGTTACGTCAGAAGTTAGCTCCGTTAGTTTGCGCAGGTAAATCAAATATCTTTTTTATAACTGACAGTACACAGTGCGAAAGAGACGCCACGCGCCTAGATAGCGGCCGGGCGAGAGAGTAACTGTTTTTACCACCCAATGACCTCTTGACACTGATACTTGAACTGACTGCTGCACATAGATGATAAGCGAATTTTAGCGAAATTCGAAGAGTCACTTATGACCGTTTCTGAGATTAAAATTAGTACTAAGTTCCTTTTTAGATGATTGGGACTCTCGCATTCAGGCACAAAAATAGAGAGCAGCGTGTTCAATAGTCATAATAGTGGTCAGTCCATTGACGCGTACGAACTTCATGGACGCACTTAAGTTTTGCTTGTACTTAATGACTTATATCATATCGTGCGTGTACGCATGTTTTATTCCAGTAACATTGCTTTTATACGCTTTCTAGTTTTTAAGAAAAATTTCATATACATTTAAAATTAACTTTTGAATATACATAATTTTATTATTATAATGTAACCAAAAACAATCAGTGAGATTTTTTTGGGATACCATACCAAAATACCTCGCATTTTTTTTCTATTATTCCATTAAATTCTTTTATAACTATATGCTACACTATTGGGGTCGTAAACAATATTAAAATTAACTTCGAAGTACCTAATATAATTCCAATGATAAATAGTTCTATTATGAGAATAATCAAATATTTGAAATGTCAGCCTTATCTGCAAGTAAGTAGTGATTGGGACTTTAATAATTTTACTGTTCAATAATTAAAGTAGTTTGATAGCCTGCTAACCAGCGATATCTCATTACATGACTACTTTATTAATTAGGAATAAGTTTGTAGTTAATTGATTAGCTCAATTTATCCTTCCAAACCTGCTTAAAAAAGCTTCAGTGTTCATTATAACCAAAAAATTGCCTCCTCGCAATGTTTAACTATAAAATATACATTCAGTATAATGTAATGAAATATCATGAATGGAGGCAATTTTTAATCATAAACATATTGATATAGCCAACATAGTTTTATTACCTATTGTAACATTTCAGTATAGTTCATGTTTGTATATATTAAAATGTATATCAGTACCTATGATAAAATTAAATATGAATTGATTCTTAAGTTTTATAGATTGAGAAACTTGTATCTGTTCAAATTTTTTGGTGGGAACTTGGAATGTTATATTCTATAGGTTTATTTATAAAGAAGAAATGAAAGTTTCAATTTTCTGTTGCCCTCAATATCTATTGCAACATATATGATTTTAATATTATATGTATAGTTGTAATCGAAATGACAATATGATTGTAGATGTGCTGGTATGAAGGTGGAAATTGACCAGTGAGAATATAATTTTAGATTATAAACATTTTTTATTTTTGCAATATCCAGATTTAAGCGCTAAATGAAATATTTATTTACTTATTCTTGTGATAGACATGACTTCATAAAATGTGCTTAATAGGTCATCCAACTTCAGTATTAGTGTGCTTGAAACATTGTATAGCTAGTCAAAAGTATTGTTTATATTTTTTATCAATGACTTCTGTTTAAATCTTTATTTCAGATGACAAATTATACTATTGTATTATAGATTTAAGTTTATGTGTTTATCATATTTTTTAAGGAGTGTAAAATAAATCACTTGCAATTTTGTGTTTGTTTCATTTTGATTCTTGTACTTTCATCTACAAAACTTAGAGCTACATACATCATTCATAACAGCACAACTTTTATGATTAAAAACCATCAGCAATAGTTTTTGTAAGGAAAAAACATGTGCTCCTTTTTTAATGTTGTTTCAGGCTTAGCAGCTTCTTTAGCTTTATTTTTAAACTAAATACTTTTTGAGTTGTGATGAATTTGTTATTGTGAATAACTTCTTTCATAGATTTCTATAACACACTTAATACTTTTTGTCAATAATACTTTATTATCAGTCAAAAAGCTATGATATAAACTTATAGATTTTTATATTTCTCACATAAAATATTATTAAATCTTAAACTCAGCGTGATCACAGATAAATAGAAGAACTTTTAGTTCCATGATGTAAAACACTTTTGTGTAGTGTACAAGACATTCAAGCCTTGCAACTTAAATAGCAGTTTTAAACAGATTAGGCCTTCACAGCTTCCTTTTCTGATTCATCTTTATGGACTTCTTCTGCTTCCGCTTTGAACTTTTCCTGAAAAAAATATTGATGTAACCAAAACATGTTAACAATATAATAATAGATGTCCCACAGCTGGGTTTAGACCTCCCGATTTCTTAGGGGGAAGGGGCAGTGTACCCACCAGTGACATTTGAGTCAGGAATGTGAGTGAGATAAACATTAAGCTACCATGGCTTGTAATTTTATTGTGGATATAATTAAAACATAAGTGGTTTGAGCAACACAACAATTGGATACTGTACAACATTGAACTCAGGTCTCCTTAATGTGAAAAAAAGACAATATACATACGAAATGACACTTGAATTTTGAGGAGTTGGGCACAATACAGATAAGTACAAAAAGTTTAATTAACTTTCTTGTGACTATTTGCTGTATTTAATATCTTTTACACACAATGTTCCTAATAAAATTTTAAATATTTACCAAGTCATAAATAACTTTCACAACTAGCGAACAACTAGGACATGTTGCTACTTCTTCACCAGCCATTAATTCCTCCTGAAAAGCAAAATTAACAATATATTTATCAAAAACTTGAAATTAACCTTATTCCGGGGAAAAGATTGATATTTACCTTGCTTATTTGAAATCTATCACCACAAGGACAGGGATAGTAATACATCTCTTCGTCGTCATCATAATCAAAGTCTTCAATTTCTATTTCGTCGTGGAAAATCGTCATTTTGTTGCGTTTTTTATAACATTTTCCTCACGTTTTAAACAAACTAAATAAATACAAGGTTTTTTTTTAAAATGGCTGCAATGCCTTTATGCATTGATTTTGCCAATGTTGAGTGTATATAGAAAAGCCAGGTGATATAAATAAAATAAAAATTAACAATTTGGCCGGTAAACTAAAAAAACGAAAATTCTGCCAATCTTAAACAATATAAAATATAATAAACATATTTACAACAAACAAAAGAACAAAGGACAAAACTAAATACTAACTTTAACCTCAAATCAACGTAATAAAAAAAAAAATATATATATATATATATATATATATACTATATAATCAGTATACATATACTATACAATCCATATATATATATATATATATATATATATATACTACACAATGTATTATAAGATAATTTTATTCACAGTCAAGAATTTACAAAGAATATATACAAATGACTTATGCGATAAAGTTAAAAGAACACTACTATTAACAGGAGGAGGGCAATTAACAAGAAGAATATCATACATAAAGGGGAGTAGCAATTTTACAGTAGTAGAAAAAGATATGTTCAATAGAACCTTCGCCCAGGCCACATTCACATAAAGAATTATTACGAATCCTGAGTTTTGCTAAAAAAACAGGGGAACAAACATGGCCAAGTCGTAAACGAATTATAATAGAAGAAATATAATAGAAAAAATACAACGTTGACTTTAATATGCCAAAAACTATGTGTCAGTGTCAACTATTAATTCTTCAAATATTATTTTTAATTTACAGAGAACGAATTGTTCCAATTACGTTTTTTACTGGATCATTTCCATTTCTAGTCTCAGGTCCTCATAAGCTTTATTCAGATCTATTCTTTCATTTTTAAATAATTAACTCAAGGCTACAAGATGCTCCGTGAAAAAATGTGAATTACAAAAAAACTAGGCAACATCTTTCTAAATTACTTCGAACGTCATATCAACACGTCACTTGACGTTTGACGTATCATTTTCATTTTTGCTGGGAGGATGATCGCGGTGGTCTCACTAATATTTTGCTAAAAAAATCTAAAAGTAGTGTAGTGAGTGAAATAGTGTTTGTGCATTTCAAACTTTAATTAAAGCGTATTTAGTTACCGCAACCATGTTTAGTTGGCTCAAGAAGGAAGGTGAAAAATCGGAAAGTATCGACAATGTCGTGGAAGGTCTTAAAAGAATTTACAAAACGAAATTGTTACCGCTGGAGTTGCACTACCAGTTTCACGACTTCCACTCACCTCAACTCGAGGACCCAGATTTTGATGCAAAGCCTATGATTCTATTAGTCGGTCAGTACTCTACCGGTAAAACTACGTTTATCAAATATCTGCTCGAGCGAGACTTCCCGGGTATCAGAATCGGGCCAGAACCGACAACAGACCGATTTATCGCGGTTATGTACGATGAAAAAGAGGGCGTCATCCCCGGTAACGCGCTGGTCGTCGACCCCAAAAAGCAGTTCCGACCTCTGAGCAAATTCGGGAACGCTTTCTTGAACAGGTTTCAATGTTCTACGGTCGCTTCACCGGTACTGCGAGGTATCTCTATCGTGGACACGCCCGGTATTCTTTCAGGAGAGAAGCAGCGCGTAGATAGAGGTTATGACTTCACTGGAGTTCTGGAATGGTTTGCTGAGAGGGTGGATCGCATTATTTTGTTATTTGACGCCCACAAATTGGATATATCTGATGAGTTTAGGCGTAGTATCGAAGCTTTGAGGGGTCATGATGATAAAATTCGAATTGTCTTGAACAAAGCAGACATGATTGACCACCAGCAACTCATGCGCGTGTATGGCGCTCTGATGTGGTCGTTGGGCAAAGTGCTTCAGACACCCGAGGTGGCAAGAGTGTATATTGGCTCATTTTGGGACCAGCCGCTCCGATATGATGTAAACCGAAGATTATTTGAGGATGAAGAGCAGGATCTCTTCAAGGACATGCAATCCCTTCCACGCAATGCTGCCTTACGTAAACTTAATGATTTAATTAAAAGGGCCAGGTTAGCAAAAGTGCATGCATATATTGTGAGTGAGTTAAGAAAAGAGATGCCCTCAATGTTCGGGAAAGATGGAAAGAAGAAGGATTTAATTAAAAATTTAGGTCAGGTCTATGATCGTATCCAAAGAGAACAGCAGATATCACCTGGTGACTTCCCAGATATAAAGAAAATGCAGGAGACATTAGCAAATCATGATTTCACCAAATTCCACCCCCTGAAGCCTAAGCTTTTGGAGGTTGTGGACCACATGCTGGCGAC
The DNA here is from genome assembly GCA_039645545.1 of Dendrolimus houi. Classification (NCBI taxonomy): domain Eukaryota; kingdom Metazoa; phylum Arthropoda; class Insecta; order Lepidoptera; family Lasiocampidae; genus Dendrolimus; species Dendrolimus houi. The sequence goes on along the minus strand of CM077137.1, from coordinate 224,371 downwards.
GGACATTGCACGGCTCATGGACATGATTCCTCAAGAGGACATCAATGTTGTCAATGAGCCACTGATAAGGGGTGAGTGTGTTTTTGTACTTTTTACATTTTCACTGATAAGACTCTTATTGAATGTTACGTAATGTTCAGTATTGGCTTATAAGTGGCACCCATTTCTTATTGGATTTGTCTTTAACTTACTTTGCATCAGCCTATGATGTCAATGTCTTCATTGAGTTTCTGAATAGTTTCTTTTATGTTTTATGATTTATCCTGTATTTAGTTTAAACTATTGTGACTGTAACAACATCTACCTATCATGTGTATTATTAGTTAGGTCCTAAAATTTACTTCTGGATAACTATTGGCAGAGTTGTGATGTTAGTAGATGTAAGTGTTAAAAACAGATAGGTTTTTGTAAAAATAGGTCTTTTAAAATAAACACTACATTCTTTGGACAGTACAAGGTTGTACTAGAATTTTAACTATGATGATTTTAATAAAACTATTTTTTAACGGTTTTAAGCGCGGTAATTTATTTGATTTTTGTTATACCGACGTTTCGGCCACTTTCAGAAGACAAAGATGTCAAGTGTCAACGAGTACTGTTAAAGTTTTATTTAGCCACCTCCAACTCCTTCATTTTAATTATTTAGTTTTAATTTTGTTTATGGTTATTTATTAAACAAAATTACAGGCATCTGCAACACTAGTGTTGTCAACACATGTGTTACTTGGTTGCCCTTAAATAACATTTAGGCTCTAGCTATACACTTCAATATATTTATTACTGGTTTCAACTGAAAAAGTAAAGAAATATCTACAACAAAAATATGTCTGGAGTGTAGCACACACCTTGATTACAAAAGATAAATGTGACTCATTTTCAATTAAAGTGCTATAACATGTTAGTACTAAGTGAGATAATATTTAATATCATAAAAACTGAAAAAAAAACTCCTTATAAAGGAGTGCCTATTATCACTTAGCAACTTTTACAAGGCTATACATATTATCCCCACACAGAATGTTGTAAGAATTTGTTATCAGTAGATATTGACCTGAATAAATGCTTTTATCTTTGTGATAACACTTTTTGTAAATTGCTAGTTGCTGTTCATTGCAGAATCAGACACATTCTTATATGCCCTATATGTAGTTAATTAAAAATTATGTCTGCATATTTTTTTCTTGCTGAAACTTTAGACAATCTATCTATTTGATTACTCTAGGCCCTAAAGTGATCATAAATTTATAATAAAATTTATAAAGTGGATTGTCTATTTACAATCCACTTTATGAACAGTGGGCATTCCAATGCTGGTTTCTAATACATTTTATGACATCCTTGTGGAATAACCCTATGTTACAGCACAGAGGTAAACTCTTAGTGGGAACTTCATCTTAAAAGTTATTGTATTTAAAAAAAAAAAGTATAGAGAACCATTATACGAGGTCTGTTAAAAAATTATGTGGACTGGTCATACAAAAAAATGCAATTTATTTGGGTGTGACACATCTGGGTCCCCTTCAAAGTACTCTCCTTCCCAACGGTGTTTCCACTTGTTGAATCAGTCCTGGAACACTTCTTTTGCAATGTCCTTCAGCTCCTTCGTTGCATTCGCCTTAATCTCTGAAATCGTTTCAAACCTTTCTTTGAGGGGTTTTTTTAGTTTTGGGAACAAGAAGAAGTCACAAGGAGCAAGCTCAGGTGGGTAGGGGGGGTGGGGAAGAACAGTGATTGAATATTTGGCCAAGAACTGATGAGTTCTGAGTGCTGAGTAGGCTGGAGCGTTGCAATTTTTCAGTCAAAATTTCGTAACAAGACCCAACTGATATCTCAAACTCTTTGGCAAGCCCCCTAATGGTCAGACGACGATTTGCGAGCACCAGGGTGTTGATTTTGTCAATGTGTGGGTCGTCAGTTGACATTGAAGGATGGCCAGAATGCTCATCGCCCTCGATCGACTGTCGGCCACCCTTGAAACGTGCAGCAGGCTTCATGGCAACATCGCCATAAGCTGTGTTGAGCATGGCAAATGTTTCAGTTGTAGATTTCCTGAGTTTCATACAAAATTTCACAGCAATTGGTTGCTCCTTCAGGCTGTACATTTTACAATCCGACAAACGAAAAGACACTCTTTACTGCAAACCATGTAGCTTATCAACAAATGAAGGTATCCATGAGCTGAACGGCGTTTTAAACAGCTAATTTGTACGAACCTAGTGATACCAAGCGGATTCTCCTGAAACCAACTCGCAATGCGCAATTCAAATAGTTCACGTATTTTTTGAACAGACCTCGTACATGTGCGCATGGTAGCTCATGGAAATAATGGAGAAAATCCCGCTGTGGTGGCCAGAGGAATACATTTGTGAAAAGGAGCAGTTGAAATGAGATGAAACAGTTCCTCTAGATGATACCAGTTTACTGACTACTTAGTTGCAATTTAGTTATTATAGTAAGGCCTACAGGCAAACAGTCATATAAATTAGCTATCATACAGTTATTTCTTTATACATTATTTACAGAACTACTTGTTTCCAAACACGTTTCATTTCTGTTAGTCTGTAGATTACGGGAAAAATGGGATTATATGATTTCTAAATGAAATATGTTAATGATTTGATAACACTGACTTGCATTAACAAAATAAATCTAGGTAAGACAGATAATTCAGGCAAGTATATGTCATTCCATGTAAAATGAAGGGTTCCTTGGATGTGAGAAGTCTACTGTTTTAGTCATTATATTACATTAGGTAACATAAAAAAATAATGGGATATGTTTGTGTCGCATTTGGCAAAACGTTTTCTTTCTTTCTGGATATACCCGCGACTTTGTCCACGCTTGACTTGAAAATCCCGCCGGATTCTCGGGACACAAACTAGCACAGCTAAAAAAGAATGTAAGCTATCATTTTAGTGAGAACTGTGCTGGAATAAGCTAATTTTTATACACCCGAACGACTACAAACCGCTCCCAGGAAAATTTCCGAAATAAATAATATCACACTTTGCTATAAAAATAAAAATCACATTGGAATTATTATTTTTTTAATCATTTTAAATAATGACTAGAAAAATTCCCGCGAAATTCCTAGGATAGAAAGTAGTGCAGATTGTAAGTCTAAGAATTTGATGTCAATCAGCGAAAACCGCATCGAAATTGGCCCAGTAGCTTTTATGTGAATCCCAAACAATATTCACTACATTGTTATGTATGGGTACATATATAAAGTACACCTAGCTACAGACGGAACAGACATGACCATTGAACAAGTGTTGTGTTTTGTTAAAATGGCTGTCGAACCTTACAAGAGTACAATATATAGTAACGTCACTCAATAAAAAAGAAAATTTTTGTCGTATCTATCTATTGCTGATGTCTTGTCCTTACGACTTTACTAGCTTGTTTCCAATTGACATTCAGCACGCGCGTGAGATCAAATCCTAACATTACGAAACAGTTTGAGCATTTTAGAAAGAGAAACTAATACGTGTTTGGAATTAAAACTAACAAGGTCCCCTTTCAATAAAAACGATTGTTTGAAAAAATAATTGGTGCGACAATCAGAACGTGTCAAACGTGTGTGCGCGGTGCAAAAACGCTGATCGTACACTTTCGAGTTTCGAGTGAGAATTGCAATTGTGCGAATGTTGATTCATTGTTATATATATACTATAATAAATCAGTCAATGGTTCGAGTTTGTACAAAGCGTTTAAAAATGTGAAAAAATCAAGGGGGCTAATTCAGACCAGCAGATTCCGAAAATACAATTATTACAATTAATACAAACACCAAAGGTGCTACAAATGCGCTGCTGCTCTCTTAAGAGAGACTGGAACCTGTCTCTAATGCCGGAACACAACTCAAGGTTGTTATGGCGACATACTTTAAACCAGGGGTGGTAGCCATCCAGTCGGGCAAATGCACTACCACCTGGCTATGGGTTATTTTGTCGCCTCTTACGACAGGCCGCCCCAACGTAGGAAATTGTATTATTTCTCCGTTCCTGCACGGATTTAAATGGAACTCGACATAGAGCTATCTTATATCCCGGGACATAGCTTAGGGTAATAGCGAAAAAGATGGCATTGCGATCGCATCCTTTTTGAAAACTACTGAACGTATATGATTAAAACTCGACATAGTGCTGGCTTATAACCCGAATTAACATTTGGGATAAATTTTATCTCGACAAATGACGTCGTTTCTTTAAAATAGACGGATTAGAAAAATGGATGGCGCTGCAATTGCGATGTAGACAATCATAGCTGTAATTCAATAACAAATACGTTGTCAGGTTGCCCACATGTCATAATATTCGGCTGTCCGCTGGTGTTCCCTGAATCGGTGAGATAATCCTGTGCATCATCATTCATAAAAGTCCATGATACTCATCAGCAAGTTAAAATTCTTCTTAAAATACCCAAAAAATAAAATATTGTTACAAGTCGGGCCAAATACAAGAGATGCACATCTGCCTGCCATAAAACCTGGTTTATTTCCCTTCCTCTGTTCGGAGTTCTTTTGTTTAGACAATAGCCTATTGTTATTGTACTTGTTTATGGCCGTTCTCAGACATAATCCTGCAGGTGTGCAGAATTATGTTTTCTGGGAATAGCGTCGATGGTAGCGGAGGTGTAATTCGTAGAAATCATTGTTTACACGGTCCTAAGCCGAGTATAAAGCCGAGTATAATCCGAACGGAGAGATGGACAGTCAAGCGACGACTACGATACGAGTAAGACGTTTGTAGTACTCTCGATTAGCGATATAGACGACGGACTTTGCGCGTGTCGAATTGCATTGAATCGTGCAGTGTGAACTGGTTGCATCCAGTTTTATTTGTATTTGTTTTATACGTATTTGTACAGTTCTAATAAAGTCTAGTAATTCCAACGGCATTTATTTTAATTCGAGTCCTGTAGCTCGTAACAGTATATATAGTTGTAGGTTTGCTTTTGATTATGATCTAGCCTGATCTTGGGCGGAAACATGGTCTAGGATGGACACGTTTACCTGGAAGGTGCCTATTTACACGGTACTTGAAGACAACCAGGTTGTAGGTATCGGGAAAAACGGACTTCAGCGACGAGTTTGATTTTGCGCTTCGCATGATTTAAGAAAGTGTTTTGCTACTATTAATCATTGACTAATTACATCGAAAAGTTTCTACATTTCTTCTGTGTATAAATTTACACTTAAATTTATGTCAGGAGAAACTGATTATTTCACTTTGCCAAACTATGTATTCAATCTAGGCGAAGTATTTGCATAACAACATTGATAAGATATCAAACAAGTTATTCGGATTGTAATTTATGCATCCACTCGTAGTATTGGATTAAATACCGTAAAACTAGTTTAGAAATATATGACCTTAATTTGTTTCGTGAGATAATGGACTGCATTTAGTTATAAGTGAGTCATAGAGCTGCGGGAACTTTAAACAAGAGTTTTCTGCTGTCGCAATTATATATCGAAATTGTCCGTACGAATTTCAATAGTTTACGTGTAATTTGGGTTTTTTCATTTAGCACAGCCTGTATATGATCCACGTTTGATTAAGTTACATTATATACACATTTTAATATTTTTTCAAACATAAAATGAGGTATCTGAGTGTTACATACAATCAATTTTGAAATTTAGATATGTCCATCTCAGATTGGTATGCAAATATAGTTATTTTATGCTAATATATAAAGCTGAAGAGTTTGTTTGTTGTGTTTGTACTGGTCCGATTTGAATAATTCTTTCACTGTTAGATAGCCCATTTATTGAGGAAGGCTATAGGCTATATGTCATCAAACATTCTTCATTGTTGCTTCGCTCTTATTGGTCTTAGCGTGATGATATATAGCCTATAGCCTTCCTCGATAAATGGGCTATCTAACACTGAAAGAATTTTTTAAATCAGACCAGCATATCCTGAGATTAGTGCGTTCAAGCAAACAAACAAACTCTTCAGCTTTATATATTAGTATAGATTGGAATGTAGGTAATATTCCAATATTACATATTACCTATATATCATTTTTCAGAGTAATATAGTATTTAGAATAAACTCTTATATGTTACTACAATATTTATAATTGCGTAGTGGATCAACTCGTTCGTTCCAAGAAAAATATCATCTGCGCAACGTGTCTAAAATCTAGATTATCTACATTCCTTTCAGATCCTTATTTAGCACAACTTTCTAACATGTAACGCATGCTGTGATGCAACTGTAAAGAAATAGGTCTTTTAAATGACCTGAAACAATTTCCAGAAAACTAGTCACACTAAATCTAAACGATATTTTAGTCAAGCAACGTTGCATGAATATTCATATCAATATTGCATCAAATCCAATAAGTCAGTTCCTTGACATCTTAACACGTAACATGATTAATGATACTATCGTCTATCGATCTTGAACTGTATTTAATCTATGCATAAATATACATTGCGGTTATGTTGTTTGCAAAAACAGCATTCAGCTTGCTGACAAAAGAACTGCGTTTGTGCTTTAAGTTGTTAACGTTGCCTTCATTGATAGTTTTATTTAAAGGAAATGTCAAATATTTAATATTAGAGTTTTTTTTAAATCGGCAGACAAATACACATTGTATATCCTGAAACTAAGCAAGTAACGCTTATGTTATGGGTAATATACGACGGGTGTCTCTGGCGCCGATTCCAAACACCCAGACCATATAATAATAATAAGGGAAAGTTCATTTACGAAATTGACCATGTCAGGACAAAAATTTGGAGTCTCTGCGTTGGCAGGCAGGTGAGTAAAGGCTCACTCCACTCAACCACTGAGGCCGTCTTTAGTATTTAACTTTAGTGCACTTCCAATCACTGTGATGAAACTGTTTGTGAATAAATGCAATTCGATTGTAGATGCTGATACTGACGACTGTAATGCGGTTGTTTCGCACGATTCGCGTCCACGTCGATTCCATTCCTATTGGGGCACTATACAAAATTTACCATTCCAGGCAACCGACACGGCGTGGCGAATGGCGACGAACCACGCCAATTGTTGTTACGTGGTACGTATGCTGTTAACACATGTCATTCGTCACTATGTGTCGCAAATTCCGCTCTTGCTAGCACAACTAAGCAAACGGAGGCTTTGTGTTGTCAACCTTCTCTCCCATCTTATCTTAGATCTCATTCGGGGAAGGCTTATTTTGGGAGATTTCGCAAAGTGCTTTCGTAATTCATCAGTCTGCCGGGCTGTTTCATTTCTTGGAAAATCTTCGGGTACAGTAATATGTGTGCAATATTCAAGTTTCATGCGCGATGTAGTACGTTCAGCTGCTTTATTACTTACTATCTTGACCGTTATGAATGCTGTAATATAGTTCTAAAAATTGTCATCGTGTTATTTTTAGTAAAATTATAAGTTGTAATCATTTTTCGTAATAATTTTAATTACATACTTATGTATGACATTTTTTGAAATCTAGATTGCTGTAATTTTAATTCTTTAGTGTAAGTAAGTAGTTGACCCCGATTGTTCGTAGATTCTCAGATTTTTATTCAATGCTTCTGCAATTTTTACTAATACCATTGCAAGTTCTACAGACCGAAAATGATTCATGTAAACAGAAAATTCAGTCATTCAAGGTCCTCATTTCCTTTCCATACTCCGCCTTTCAATCATATCATTACATTTTCTAAACGGTGCCTTATATTGTTTTAATTGGCTTGCGTCAGGAGGTGGTCTCTTTTGTTGTTGGTTATTGTTGAACGCCAGCGCTTTGCGTGCGTTACCAATTAACGCAATCATTCAACACATCGATTGATACCGAATTTCATGTCAATTTTTATCTCCGAATCGTTTATTTATAATCTGAATATTAAATATACGTAATCTCGTAATTAGATTTGAAATGTTTTTGCTATCCATCATTATGGACCGTTTTAATTTCAAGTACCTGGAGAATGAGTGCGTCATGCATATGTTATGTTTCATTTGCTTCTTTAATCGCTTTGATGTTTGGACGCAAACGTCATTCGGTGTTACTCGCACTGAAATACACTTGTTTTATCCTTATACTAGCAAATTCCTGCTTACGCTTTTGTCCCATAACATTTATGGCAAACTCCATACGAAGGGTGTCATGAACTGCGGATATATATATACATATAATAAAACTGTAGAGTCGAATTTCTGTACAATGAAAAAAAAACGCTAAAAACCGAGTCATTTGTAAAAAATGAAATATAACTAATTTAGATTTTTTTAAATTTTAAATTTTCTGCTTGTCTGTTTGTACCGGCTAATCTCCGAAACAATTGGACAAATTGAAATGAAATTTTGTATGGTGGTAGCTTATATCCCTGGTCAACATATAGGATACTTTAGATCCCGAAAAATTAAAGAGTTCCCGTGGGATAGTGAAAAAACCGCACCACGCGGATGAAGTCGCAGGTATCAGCTAGTATATATATATTTTCGTAATAATTTTTAATTTATAACATTAGCTTTTCGTTGCTAAGTACCCAACTAACATTTAAATAATACACCTATGCGTATGGAGCGGTCCATAGATCAAATATCATGTGACCAGGCGGTGAAGTAATGTGCAATGAATGTTCTGTACTCATAGTTATTAGTGCTGATAATTTTGTTTAGACGATGAATCATGATAAGTTCACGGCGCAGACCGTTGGCTTGTTCAGGCTACATTTAATACAGGCCCATTAGGCTCTATCTTTATCAACTAAACAACCTTGTATCGTGGATAATCAGAATGTATTTTTAAATTCTCTTAATATTGTGCACTTTAGTAGTAATGTTTTTCTATTACTTCATTGAGTAACATTTCTATATTTTTTTAAAATTTATTTGGCCAAAAAACATTATTGTACAGAATTTAGTATTATGAATCTTATACATACGTAGTTTTACTTAATACAACACCAGCATCATTTGCCACATATTGAGTAATTGAAATTATATTATCTAAAAAGAATAATAATTAATTTAAGACTTATTTTATAATATTAGGTCTACTTTAGGGGAATTGAAATTGTTAACCATATTACGACTCTACGACATAAGAACATCTAATGCTAATATATAATATTGTAAGTAGTTAAATATCTAAAGAATACAACTTCCTGCGTTGGGGCGGCCTGTCGTGATGAGAGGCGACAAAACAACCCACAGCTACCACTCCTTGTGTTCCGGCATTAGTGACCAGGTTCCAGTCACCCTAAGAGAGCAGCAGCCCAATTGTATTGCACCTTTGGTTTTGAAAATGTCCATAGGCGATGGTAATCGCTTTCCACCAAGTGGGTCGTCTGCCTGTCTGCTGAACTCTTACAATAAACAAAATATTTGCAAATGGCACATGTTTCATACTTACCGAGGTAATCTAGTTACATACGTTTTTTATGGGCATCGTACACGCACAATGATCGCCCGTGGGGCCGATCGCGACAACACTGACTATACGAAGCAAGCACGTACATTTTCCCGACTCAGCATCTCAGGCTCACCAAGGCATCTCCATCCATATCAAGGGATGAAATTAATCAAATATATATAGGCTCGGCCCCCATTATAGGGGGAACGGACAGTATACCTATCACGCTTGTACAAAGCGGCTTGGCAGGTTCGACGCATCGGTTATCTCTATGTGCAGGTTGCATCACGATGTTTTCCTTCACGTTTTTAGCACATGGTAATAGTAACAATATGTCACATTAGGTCAGAAAACTGACTAATTGGTGCGTGCGTTCCGGCCAGGATCGAACCCGCGCCCTTTGAGTCTGGGACGCGTGCGCTAGCCATTACGCTACCACGACTAGTCTAATATAGAAATGTGTAATTTCAATCACTTAATCACACTGATACCACAGTAAAAATAGTTTAAAATTCATCTTACTCGGAGAAGCGCCTTTGTGTTCAGCGGGTTAGTGCTGCGAGCCTTCTAGCTACTTGCAGTTTTTAGTTTAGAATTATTTAGCTTGAACCCCAAGCCCTGCTGTTGGCCGACATCGAGATTTTAAATAAAATCATAGTGTTTTAATGTATTTTGTTTAATAATATAATGTTTTAATATCGTGTTAAAAAAACAATTTATTTGAAACGATGGAATACTAATGAATTGTTTAATTTTATTTATTAATGTTTATAATTATTAAATGGTTTAAGTCGTAGTATCGTTTTGTGTTTAGTTTAGTTTATTTTAGAATTTCCTTAAAGTTTCAAATTATATAATAATGAAAGAGTTCAAAAATTGATTTCCCAGATTTTCAAATGAACAAGAGCCAAGCAAATTTGGAGATTTTGTTCTTTTATTATTGAGAAGAGTGTATGCCTATAGGACACATAGACACAGAGATTTTCAGGGTAGATGTGCGCAGACGCAGACGCACCTCTAACGCGCCTATTTCGCTTCAATTCTTGAATCGGCCTTGGCTATTGTACTCTGACAATGTGATTACGATTACACACATATGTATGTATGTTTGTACATTCAATTGAATGTATTTAGATTCAATAGTGATCTGCAGTTCACGGTCATGGCGCTAAAATTCCACCGACGTTTAGGGTACGATGAAATTCGTTATTAAACGTGTAAGTGGCAACACTAAATTGCTGAAAAGAGTTTTTAGTGGGAACTTAAAAGGTGAAATTTTGCAATGTAAATTTATTCTCGAAAATAGTATAATAAACTTTTAGGATATTAACTTTTCAAACTAGAATTGAAGACCACATTAAAGAGGGGCTCAATAGATGGACGTAGATCATTGCGTCTGCCATTTTTGCTAACCCAACAATTTTATATATATTCAATCTTCATAATATCTCTACACAAAAGAATATATTTATATTATTTCATAGACATGTGAAATTTAAATATCTAAGTTGACGTAACTTATTTACTGCCCATCGACATTTGATATAAATACACCTATAATTAAATAAATCTCTAAAGAAGTCCAGTTTGTTTAATAAACTAATAGGCTAATTAGGACTTGCAGATTTCAAAAATGCAAGTTTTAGAATTTTTGTCTGTCTGTCGTCATGTGAAAACTATTAAACGGATTTAAATGAAACTCTACACAGAACTAGCGTATGTCCTGAGTATCAATACTTAGGATTTATCATAATAAATGACGGACTTCGTTCCCGTGAGATAGACGAATATATGGCAACGCGAGCGAAGTTTAGCTCGCACTGCAATTGTGTAATAGATAATATAGGATGGTGGTCCATTGTATATTACCCATGATATATATACAACGGACCACTCACCTAGACCATAGTAAATAACAGAAAGTTCGTTTCCGAAATTTACCATGCCAGGTATCAAACCCGGAGCCTCTGGGTTTCAGCGAGCTCCGCCGGCTAAGGCTTAGCTCGCTCAACCACAGAGGCCGTCAAATGTATCTAAAAACGGCCTATGTGGTTGAACGGGTTAGACCTTTGCCGGCCAACCTCGATACAATGCAGAGGCTCCCGGTTCGATGCCTGACATGGTAAAAGTCATAAACGAAGTTTCCGTTATTTACTATGATCTGGGATCAGCCCTAGAGTGGTCCGTTGTATATTACCCATAACACAAGCGTAACTTGCTTAATTTGGGGATATACAAGTGTGTGTGTTTGTCTGCCGATAACTAAAAAAACGTGTACGTTTCGGGACGCCCGACAGAAGTGATAACTTAACTAATCTAACTTGAACTATTTAATATTAAAATTGTTTAACTTGAGAAAAGCTTAGTTAATTACTTAAATTTTATGTATATAGCGCGTGGGTTAAAGTGAGAGAGGAGGAGCCTGCTTACCGCTGCCGTATGCGTGACAGAAAGGGAAGCCAGACAGACTGGCGCCGTAACGCGTTACGTAACGAAGCGGTTTATCCTCCCATAAGAAGTTATCACTTCGAAAAAAGCAAAGGTGTCATATTCGGCGTTGTTGTTTGACGTTTGATAAACATTAGGATCGAGTATGATTCCCTTCGAATACCGCATTCATAGTACTTGTGTGTATTTCATCACCAGTTTTGTAATAAGTGATCTAACATGCGTCTGCGAGATAATGAAATTATTCCATTCCATGTTAGTCATATTTTGTTTGCGAGTTATAATACTCGTGTCAAGACTTCCGCACTATCTTGTGACGTAGGTGGTAGTATTGATTCGTTTAGGCTTTTATAGTTAGTATCAGCTGCTGTATATATCGAGGCCTTCATAACATATAGGCGTATACGCAAAAATACCATTTTTTTGTTGTTTCCTAAAAACTATGCATGCTACAACTTAGAAAGTCTTACCAGTATCCAAGTGTATCTAAAAAGAAGGCTATTCCAAATTTCAGCCTTATACAATCAACTAGCTTTGTTTTAGTCACAATTTTGTCCCTTGTGTAAAAATGCATTTTTGTCTGTACGCCCATTTGTTATGCAGCCCTCGATATGTGTATAATAGTTGCCGTATCTTGCAAATAAAGCACTTGCCTATTACAGCAATAAAGAATGTTAAATTATTACTATTTTGAATTTAATACAAACCGTATAGCGTCATACGGGGCCGAAAGTTACGCAGCGAAGTGACAAGAAAATGTTAAGTCTAACTATTTACATTTGAAATCCAAAATCTGATTTATTTATAAATTCGTATTGGTTTTTAAAAAATAATACAAACGATGAAACAATATTACAGGTAAATTAGCTTCGAGACGTTTTTGCGTTTGTAGTATTTGTATATTTACAGGACTTCTAAACTTGACTGACTGAAACTCTCACATAAATAAATACTCTAACTCTTTATATGTATATATCTTTACTAGCTTCTGACCGCGACTTTGTCCTCGTGGAATAGTTTTAAAAAAGTAAATTAATAAAATCCCCCGATTTTGAAATATTCTTCATTGCTCTTAGAGTGGTGGTATATAGCCTATAGCCTTCCTCGATAAATGGGCTATCTAACACTGAAATCATTTTTCGAATCAGACCAGTAGTTCCTGAGGTTAGCGCGTTCAAGCAAACAAACAAACAAATTCTTCAGCTTTATATATTAGTATAAGATATATATATAAAGAGTTAGAGTATTTATTTATGTGCTGGCCGTACACTACGACAAACGCAAAAAGTCCCGAGGCTAATTTACCTGTGCATTGTTTTTCTTAAAAGATCATTTCTGTACATCATACGCACGATTTTTGCTATCAATTACACTATTTAATGATAATAAAGTAATGTTTTAAATTAATCATCTTGAACGCGTTCCATTAGTAGCTCACAACGCTCAAAATGCTCCGTCTGCCGTTCCACGTGGCGAAAACGTCACTAATGACGGCATCATTTTCGATCACACCGCGCTCACAACGACCCATGTCAAGGGGTGGGTCGAAGTGGACGTTGACCACAGAGCATTAATTCTCTCTATCGATTGACATCGAAAAAGGCGCGATTTTCAAAGCAACTAATGACGTGTATTTCGCCGTTTATGATTGTAACGTCCGCAAGCAAGTGGAACGGGAAAAATCGCGGTCGTGAACAAGGTCGTTGTGAGCCTCTCGTGGAACATGCCCTTGTAACGTAAAAATAGCATGCCACATTTGAGTTAGTTTAAATTCCAAAAACATAAAAGTTTATTCAAAAATGAATCTCTTAATAAAAAAGTAAGGTGTTGATAAATTTGAACACAAATAAGAGTCCACACACCACCCAAAGATGTGCGGCATTTTTCCGCATCGCGTTCTGAGGATCTACATCATGGACGTTAGTCATCGCTTGTCCAATCATCGTGTGTCCTGTCATTAGATGTTTCTTCAACCAAGTACCTACATTTAACTGCTTGGATCGGAATTGCATTATACACACGTACTGCATTATTTGTTTATCAATGTTCATGGTCGAAATGACATCATTGTATTGATACTAACATGTGCCAGCGAAACTTCGCTCGCGTTGCTATAACGACGTCGTGCTTGATAATGATTTGAAACGACTGCAACATTAACAAAGCTACCACAGGACCACCTTTTTGTCTGTATTCATCTGTCATCGTTTAGTATTATATATTTTTACTAGGATATGCCCGTGACTTCGTCCACGCTTGACTTGACATTCCCGCGGGATTCCCGGGGAGAAAACATTGCACGTTGTATTACATGAAATTTGCTATCGATCAGTGAAAAAATCACATTGGAATTCGACTTTTTTTCGAAACACAATTCAAAGGTTGTCATGGGTGGCAGCCATCCAGTTGGGCAAAAGCCCTACCACCAGGCTGTGGGTTGTTTTGTCGCCTCCAACGCAGGAAATTGTAATCTTTCTCCGCTCCTGCACTGATAGAATTGTTGTTGTTTTAATCTGGCCATTTTAGATGATCCTCAGATAAATCTTTCGGGGGATTCCCAGGATAAAATGTAGCGCAGTTTTTAAGTCTAAGAATTTGCTGTTGTTCAGTGAAAACCGCATCGTATTCGGCCTAGCAGTTTTAACGTGAATTCCGTACAAACATAATAAATCTAAAAAAATGCGTCGTGTTCTCCACCGTTTATTCCAGTTGTTTTTTTTCAATGTGCAGACACGGATTTTTAGAATTTTATAGATTATATATCATTTATCGCGGTCTCATAGATTATATACGAGTGTAATTACTTATGAGGTCATAAGTCGGTACAGGCAAAGGGTTCAAATACCGCATGTTTAAACGGTATTCAAAAATATTTTAGTAATAATATTTTAAAAGAAAGATGTTATTTTAACGCCTCTTTTACATCTATACTAATATTATAAAGAGGTAAAGTTTGTGAGTTTTGATGTTCGGGGTAATCTCCGGCACTAGTGAATCGATTTTGAAAATTCTTTCACCAGTGGAAAGCTACATTATTCCCGAGTGACATAGGCTATATTTTATTGTGATTAATAATATATTTTAATTGTTTAATCAACCTCGGTGAAGTGGGCACTGGAACGCCTGTCAAATATGTAACAGCAGTAACGTTCCACGCAATAATTGCGCACATCCTCGTACGAGGCACTGCGAGTGCTTCCCGTGTTTATCAATTAATTAAAGGTTACAAAACATAATTAAACCTTGATTTGCGTACATGCGTGTGTCGGAATTGGTATTAATATTTGAATATACCAAGCCAAAGCTAGATGGCGCTGTACCCTTTTGAAACGCACTATGTTTTAAATAATTGTATAATGCAAGTGTTAGGTTATTTGTATTAATAATATTCCATTCAATTCCAGTAGTGAATACATATATTTTGAGCATTTGTCACGAAGTTTAAATTCTTTTGCAGCGTACTTTTGTATGTTTAATGACGCCCAGTGGGCACGGGTCATCTTATACTAATATATAAAGCTGAAGAGTTTTTTTGTTTGATTTAACGCGCTAATCTCAGGAACTACTGGTCTGATTTGAAAAATTCTTTCAGTGTTAGATAGCCCATTTATCGAGGAAGGCTATAAGCTGTATATCATCACGCTAAGATCAATAAGAGCGGAGTACCAATGAAAAATGTATCAAAATCGGGGGGTTTTGAAAACAAATTCCACGTGGACGATGTCGCGGACACAGCTAGTGTCATATATGTAGAGATATTAAAATTTATTGTATCATTTGTATCCCTATTGCGAATAGAAGTGACATGCAGTCTAGTATTTGTGCTAGCTATTCTGAGTGGTTCCTTATAGAGCGCTGGCCACCTCGACGACTGCGCTGCGTTAATAAGGAAGCGTAATTGAGGGCGAACGCCGCGGCCCGACTTGCTTACTTTGTAAATGCGACTACCATTAGCTTATATTCGGCCGCACAATGACAATAGTAGACTTTCCAAGTACCCACAGGTGCCATTTGCAAGGTATCAGCCACTCGAACATATCTGTAGATGTATATGATGGTACGTGGTTACCGTCGCCTATATTTGCAACACCAAAGGTGCTACCGATGTGTCGTAGACCTCGAAGGGATGGGAACCTGGGCATCGATGCCAGAAGACAACTTAGGGCCGTTATGGCCTCATGCTTTATACCAGAGGTGGTGACCAAGAACTCTACCACCTGGCTGTGGGTTTTTTGTCGCCTCTTGCGATAGGCAATCCGGCCATAGGAATTATTCTTCCTCCGTTCCTACACGTACATGTAGATGTTTAGGAGGAATAAGTAATGGATATGCTTCTACACAAAGTAGTAATGGAATCAAGATATAAATAAAGATTAGGCAAAGCACATTATAGATGTACTATATCTATTTAGTATTACTAGTGGTCGCCAGTGGTCGAAATTCGACCATAATAATTTATGTCAAAGACTATACTTCTATCATCACAGATTTCGCCAAGGCTGCACTGTTAATTTGACTTCAATAATAAACAAAACAGTACATATGTATGCATGTGTGTGTCAAATATATGGTAGTGTGTGTAATGTTTTTTTTATTGATTTAATGTTATTTTATGGATAATTTTTAAAAACTTAGAATTCTGCACTCCTTCTCTATATAAACTATAAGTGTGCGAAATTTCATACTCTTCCGTCTGCGTAAATTTTCGTAAAAAGGAGTACAAAGTTTTCGCTGTGTTTTTGCTTCACGTATTAATATATAGATAATTTAAAAAAAAATGTTTTTACAAATAAACTATCGTTGCCTGTGGCTTTGCTCGTGTTAAATGTAAATTTTGTAGACAGTTGGGAATCTCCCACACCTTAGAAATATCAAACTTTATTTTCAATTAAAAATACCCTTAATGCTGTGACTAATCGCCCCCAACTAACCATGAAAGCAACACATTGGAATTGCGTTGTCATCGTCGTTACCATGACGATGCAAGTGTTGGTGCATTACCACGGTGGCGCCAATGAAACGCGATCGGAGCGCCATATTTTCGGCTGAATACGTCTACCTCCCGGGGACAGTACTTTTTCTGGATGGAAGGTACCCACTCGGTGTCCTTTTCTATGCCCCTGACAACGTGCTTACAATTTCATGATAATCTATTGCGTAGTTTAGGCGTGAAACAGTCCCAAACAAACAAACTCACTTCCATTTTATAACATTAGGGTGGATAAGAAAATTTTTTATATTTATATACTCAAATGTAGTTAAAGTTAACAGGAAGATGCCTTAGCATCTTGTGTATTTTTGGCCTTAGTCAAAAATACAAGATTTTCGTAGTTACATTTACTAATTTATTTACCTTGTATTAATTTTAAAACAACTGTTACGTTATTCAATGTAATTATTGGAAATATGGTTTATTATTATAATTTTACCCACTGTCGCCGCACGATTTACCTAAAGAAGGTACGACTAACCTTCTTAGTCATCAATAATGTTTTTAAACTCAAATCCTAGATCGCCTGCCAAAACAAGTGAAAACAGGAAACTCATGGAAAAGTGTTGTCTTGATTGCGAATATAAACTTATGCTCTAAACCAGTCTTTCATTCGAAGATAGAAATCCCGGTCAGCTCAGAATCCGCTGACCTTTACAGTACACACCGGTCCAGCTGGGTATGAAATTACGCTCGCGCCGATGTGTACACACAATATCAACATTTACTATGACGAACGTTCATAGTTCGCCAATATTCGAAAATCAAACGCGGAACGCAAAACCAACTATTGTACGCGCAATTTAAAATTGTGAGCAAAAGGGGTGCTCCATTCACGACTTCCTACGCATCTATGTACGCATATAGTTAAATAGAAATTTTGTATAGTTTTTTAGTATGGTTTTATATTACTTAATTTCATTTCTTTTTTTTCTAATTTTCCTATGTTGTATCAAATCTTATATATAACAATCAATTGCTGTTCGTTAGTCTCGCTAAAATTCGAGTACGGCTGGACTGATTTGGCTAATTTTGGTTTTAATTTTTTTGTGGAAGTCCAGGGAAGGTTTAAAAGGCTAGTAAATATGAAAAAAATGCTTGGAATATAGTAAAAACAACAATTTCTTAGAAACTGCGTATAGGCGGTACGAAGTTTGCCGGGTCAGCGAGTATATTATAATTTTCTTATAGTTGTATGAACCAAATGTAAATACGAATTATTTTTTAGTGGAAACTTAGTTGATATGTGTATTAATTATGTATTTTATATTGTATGAATGATAATTATTCTGTTTCCCAAATCATTTACATAAATAAATAATATTTTATGAATATAATGCTGACATTAATCGGATCGATTAAATTGAATTTTGGATGAAAAGTTCAAATTTGTTTATATGGAGCACTTTGGTTGGTTCATTAAAATTGAAAGACGGAAAAGATTCGTCTTATATCATCTAAAAGGGCAATATTGCATCAGTGTTGTCTAATAGATTGAAAAAACACCGTGACGTCATTACATCTTTCAGTCGTTTCAATCCATTTTCGTTTGTTATCATCATTGTAGGCGATCGTAAATGTTATCAGTTATGTTATCCGAGTTATATCAGTTATCACCGGTGGACGTATCAGTCGTTGGTATCGCGGCTATCGAAGTTCGCGATCATGGAACGTGATTCGCTTATTAATAGGGGGATGTTAACGTCAGTTGCCTTCACACCGTGTTTTTGAGTTGAGGAGTTGCTTTGAAAGACTTATCTAATTTAAGACGTTTTGAGTATTCCATGGGTGTTTTTTGCAAAAGGTGTCATTTACTTTCTTCGTGGTCGGCAGCACATTGATAGCTCCTCTGGTGTTGTCAACGTCCATGGGCGACGATAATCGCTTCCCATATCAAGTGGGCCCACAGCCTATCTGCTGTAGGTACTCTAGCAATAGAAAAATTTAGTTTGTTTAAGTCGAATCTTACAAGCTGAACAAGAACTAGTTAAAGAAAAAGATTACAAAATTAAGTAATAATAAACGTTTTTATTTTGTTCCTGGGCGTTCTATTGTGAAAGCGAATAACCTATAGAGAGACAGAAAAAGTCTATAAATTTCATTTTTGGAGTCTCCTGGCCAGAATTAGGCCCCTAACTTTTTCTCATTT
The DNA here is from genome assembly GCA_039645545.1 of Dendrolimus houi. Lineage (NCBI taxonomy): Eukaryota > Metazoa > Arthropoda > Insecta > Lepidoptera > Lasiocampidae > Dendrolimus > Dendrolimus houi. Next base: position 205,412 of record CM077137.1, on the reverse strand, counting down.
TTAAATAAATTGTAGATATAGGTCTTGGGTGTTACAATAACTTGGTCACCATTGAATACCAAATGAAACCGAGCTCATTCAACAATGTGTGGCCTCTAATACGACGCGGCGCGAGTGCGCCAATGGGAGCGCGACCACCACTTTCCCCGAAGGTCGCCGTCTGGTGTCCACTTTCGCGAGGTCCGCCCGACGCCCGACGCCCGACGCCCGACGCCCGACGCCCGGATGCTCGTCTATTCTATGCCCGGTAGCGAATTAAACGCAATTAACATTTGTTATTGGGTAAAGGTCGTTGTACTCTTCATGTGGTACAAGTGGTACAATTTGGTCAATGAACTGGAAATGTGCGATTTCTAGACTGATTACTAAAAAGCCATTTTCGTGGATTAAGCACTAAAGTGTGTTAACTTGGAATTTTTCTTTTATATAAAATTCAAGTGCTACCCACGCGACTTGATTGGCGTAAACTTATTTTTGGGGAGTACAGTACCCTGTCTTCATCCCAACTATTGTTTTCCCCAAAGTCACCCCATTTTTTGCGATAGGAACTGTCTTCTGTTTATCTCTGTCTTTTTTTAACTCAAATCCGTAAGAAAGAACAAACAAAGTCACTTTTATTTGTTTATCTATATAAGTATAACATAAGTAGAGTAAAAACCCATGAAAATATTGTTTAAAGTCGATCTTTCTCTGTAAAACATTGTCAAAAATACAACAAGAAACCTAACTTACCGGTAATCCTAATGTTAACCACTGTAATTTACATGTTATAAGAAGTAAGTTCAGATATCTAAACTGTTCAAATAGTTAAAGAGCACAATCTATTGTTATCTACAACAATTACATTTAATTCATCCGTTTCCCTTTCACCGCTGGCAAAAAATCTTATCATTTCCGTATAATCACTTCGATTGCAATCCAAAACTTCAAAGTTGCGCGATGCTTCGCTCTAATTTATCAATTAAATTATAATTATTTTTGATACTAAGTAATTAGACGGCCTCTGTGGTTGAGTGGGCTAAGCCTTTGCCAGTTTACCTCACTGCAACGCAGAGGCTCCGGGTTCGATTCCTGGTATAGTATTTTTCGGAAACGTATTTTCTCCGTTATTTACTATGGTCTGGGTGTCTGGGATCGGCTCCAGAATGGTCCGTTATATATTACACATAACACGATTTAAAAAATAAAAATAAATTATGAATATGGTATTTTAGAATCAACCATTGTTGATTCTAAAACACCGAAAGAAATATTTTACTCTGCTTTATTGTATATAAATAGATAATTCTTTATTTATTGTACACCATTACAGAAAACTTATTGTCTAAAAATATTCTAGGTATGCATGCACAATAGGCGGTCTTATCGCTAAAAATGTCAACTGTTTACTAGAACGAGTTTTTGAAATGTCGCAAAAATTCTGTCGGCAGACAAACACACACATTGTATATCCCCAAGCTAAACAAGTTGCGCTTGTGTTATGGGTAATATACTACGGACCACTCTAGAGCCGATCCCAGACACCCAGACCATAGTAAATATGAGAAATTTACCATGACAGGAATTGAACCCGGAGCCTCAGCGTCACAGCGAGTTTGGCCGGCTAAGACAGCCCGCTCAGCCACAAAGGCCGTCAGATAGTAAAAACTTGCATTTTGTAAGGCCCGGGGATTTTATCATATATTCAAAATTGTTTGTTGTTGTAGAATTTCTTCTATGATGTTGTTATTAAAAAATGTAACAAAAGTAATTAATAATTTTCTAAACATCGATATTATTGGATGTTTCGTAAGTTATTAGTGAATTATCGACGTATATCAGGGCATGCCTATCCGTGCCGGTGTTGCGCCGATGGATGTGTCGCAAACGCTCGCGCTGATGCAAAACCGTCTGTACTTGCCGCTGTTATAAGGTGCTCCAAATCGCCATTTCCGAAAACTTAATTATAATAACACACGCGATTGTTTTGGCGTATACGTTGTGTAGTCTGTGTATATTACACTATACCAATTCGGGATCCCTTAATAAAGGTTGTGCGCAGCTCGTTGCACATATAATACATATTTGTTTGCACGCTGATGGTGGTGGGCCTAGGATACCCAGGTCGATGTACTAGTGGAAGTTCAAAATAAAAATTATTTTATGTTGGTGTTGCCAACAAAGGTGATGTAATAAGAAAAATTGACGCGGAATAATATTTAGCTTAGGCCACGTCTACTTTCTGTTGTACCGTCTCCCTAAATGAGTGTAGGTTACTAAGGGTTTAAGTAAAGCAAATATATGTTGTTTTTTTTTACCATTTCATAGAGTAATAGTATAATAAGAGTCCGATCGAGAAGGTTCATCGGATCATTTTTACAAAATTATGATACAAATCAGTAAAATGTTTTATTACATGGTATTATGTTAAACTTCCATAATATCATATTTACGTGAATATGTGTTTTTATTATTATCTATATATTAATATGTGGAGTAAAAACTTTGTACCCCTTCTTACGAAATTTGCGCGGACGGAGGAGGATGAAATTTCGCACACTTATAGTTTATATAGGAGTATAGAAGGAGTGCAGAATGCTAAGATTTTTTTAAAATATGCATATAAAATACATTAAATCAATAAAAAAACACACACTACCAAGTATTTGACACGCACACGCATATATACTCTTTTGTTGTTGAAGTCAAATGAACAGTGTAGCCTCGGCGAAATCTGTGATTATAGAAGTATGTCTTTGACATTAATTATTATGGTCGAATATCATCCACGGGCGACCACTAGTATTTGTAGATTGATCACATGAAAAAATGCTTGGTTCAACCTAGCAACTTTGTTCAACTCGGAGTTTACAATCTAACATTGAAACAATCAATAGCCCCGATTGAAGTTGACGTTGATACGTTGATAGTGTAGCGGCTCTTGTGTACCCGAACAATATATTTTGTTTGCCTCGATTGCTAATTCGTATGCCCACGCGTCCGAACTTCTCCGTGGCCTGACTCAGCCGGGACCTTTCAGCGTATATTTATTTTCAAAAGGTAATTAACATGCGGTAGGATTAATGAACTCTCGCTCCACTTTGGTCAATACAATCGAACAGTTTTATTTGGCAGCGACAAAGCCGATGCACATATTTCCCATCCTCTGTTGTTTATTTAACAGTGTGTATACACACATATAACCTATTTTTTGTTATAAGGTCAATATTCGAACAAAATTTTAGTTGAATTGTATTTTTAGATGGTTAATTTAAAGCATTTTCTACTTTAATATCTAAGTAAAATTACCTCTAAGGAGTCTTAAGGAAAAACAGTGCATACCTACATATTGTCACAAATATTTAAGGGTAGGCAGTTTTCACTTCATCAACTTCCATTAATCTCTTCATACATGCACGTTTATCCTTTTATTTCATAATCCAAGGGCGTAGATAACGTTAGCTTAGCAAGGGAAAGGACAAGGGTGTATGCACTATGTCGTGACAGGCCAACGATAATGCGGCATTGATTGGCAAGTGGGTCGTCCTAACAGCCGTGACAATGGGCGCCGCTCAGATGCGTCTCAATGGGGCTCACAGCAATCGCGGGTGATGTCACGGCGGATGCAGGTACAATGCCCTGACTACAATTATATGTTGCGCTCGTACTCATGCATGGACACATCCACGTAAACTGTGATAGTAGGCTTAGTGAGTCCCTACGCTCGTCGGCACGGCCGGCTCGATGAGCAGGCGGGAACGGTACCACTGGCGCACTTATGTCGTAGGCGTGAAGTTCTAGGCTTAGAGAGTCGTATTTGCCGAATCCATGCCGACTGGTGTGGGGGCTCCCTTTCGCATGCGTAACGCCGATAGCAGCTATGACTATGACTCATTCAACAGGGGAGTGGACAGTCAAATCAACTGAGATCCCTCTTAAGAAGTGACACAAGGACGTAGCCACATCGATTTTATACGACGTCACATAAGTAAATGGAGTCAAATGACGCATTCATTATTTATTGTTTAAAAAGTACTTCAAATTATATCTCTCATGATATTTAAAAGTTAGATGATTAGACTTTATTTTAACGCGTGTTCTTTTGTATATAAAATATTTTGCCACCATAGGAACTTTACTCTCCATCCACTATTTGCTAATGACTTTTCACTAAACCGATTACCCTACTACAAAAAGTAGATCATTGATTTTAAACTATCTTATATGAAGGCCTTTCACTCAAAATGGCTGCTATTTCAAATCCAACAGAAATCACTTCGTTTTTTGAGAATTGATTCCCAATTATCTTAATTTCATTCCATTTATAAGCATACATAAAATCAAAAATGAGAAATTGATTGTTCCTAAATTGTATAGAGGGCAAAAAGGTTTCCAAAGTTACTATCATAACAACGTGTTATGATTTAGTACACATAGATTGACGGGACAATCATTCCTCTTAGTGATAAGGTAAAAAACCTTGGTGTTATATTTGACAGTGAGCTGTGTTGGCGGCCTCATATCACCGAATTAAGCCGGCGGCTATATCTCTCATCCAGATCCCTTAGAAGGTTGAGGAACTTCTTGCCCACCACCACCAAAATTAAGCTAGCAGAGTCCTTATTACTTCCTATCCTTGATTATGCTGACGCCAGCTATCTAAATTTAACCCAAGAACAACTTAATAAACTTGAGCGCCTCCAAATTTTTCGCATAAAGTTCATATTTGGCCTGCGCAAGTATGACCATGTCTCTGAATTCCGAAAAGAACTCAAGTGGTTGCCAATTCGATTTCGCCGGAATACTCACATCCTTTCTTATGTCTATAGTATTTTATTTGTCCCAAGTACTCCTGATTACCTTAAACAACGTTTTGAATTTCTTTCGTGCTCTCATAATTTACGCCCTTCTACTAAACTTAAATTGAACACTCCTGCGCATAACTCAACTTTTTACAACAATTCTTTTACTGTAAAGGCTATACAGCTTTGGAATACGCTTCCTGTTACTATCAGACAAGCAAAATCGATAGCGATATTTAAAACCATGATCAAAAAATACTACCTGTCGTTGGAATATGATACTTAAATTCATTTATAAATATTTATATATTCTGTAGATATGTATTTGTATGGTATGTATATTAAGTATATATCTACGTAATATATAAAATATCTATATATATATATATATATATATATATATATATATATATATATATATATATATCATTTATGTATTTATTTAAAAATGTAAGTAGTTCGTACTATATGTTACGTATACCACCATCGCCATTATCATCTCAATTCATTTGTCTGGGTTGTCTGGAAGAGATCGCTTTTTAGCGATAAGACCGCCCTTTGTACACAACTAGATATAATTTTAGTCTTTAAGTTCATTTTTGTATTGGTGTATAATAAAGTGTTATCTATCTATCTATCTATAGATTATGATTAATCCTTCGCTTTGAAATCATGTTATCTATAAAAAGATATTATCTTAGTAGCTGTAACTTGCGGTTTTACTCATGTTAGTTTGGATTAATACGAGTACCGCTCGCTAACTGTTACTGTTTAAACTTCCTCAATAAACAGGCTAACTAAAGAATAAGAAACAGTTTTCGAAACTGGACTGCAGCTAGTATGGAAACATATTCGACGAAGGTATATAACTAAGTACCTAATTATTGCTCCGCTCCTTCTAATGTTAGCGCTGTTTTACATCTAGTTTCCTCAGTAAACCAAGTACACTTAAACAAGCATGTTAATCTCGGCATCTTACTAGTATAAAACAAAGCTTTCTGCGTCTTTCTGTCTGTCTGTATATCCGCTTACTCCTAACCACGCAACGGATTTTACTCGCGGCTTCGTTCGCGATATATAAAAACCTAATTAAGTTTTTATGTAAGTAAAATAGAGCTACTTACTAGAGTTCTGGGCATAGCCGCGCGGAAAACTCTAGCCTAAATATAAATAAAAAATGGGGTCTCACGAACGCGCCGTAAAGCTCCGTGGCGTATTTTCACCAACAATAACAGAACAGACGTAGAGAACAATTGAAATGGCCGCTGCACAAACACATGTGATGGTGGTGCGTGGTGGATGTGGGCCGCGGCATGTGCTGAATATCGACGACACGCGGCGATGCGCACGCGCACCTGCCGCCATTGATGCGCTAGCGCGGGCCCACCCGCGCGCCGCTCATACGTGCACCTTGATTCACAGTCTTTGGTACTTCGTCTCCGTATTTCAAGCCGGTTATTTCAGGTTTATACGCTGGGATCAGCTCATCCGTCGTATTCTCCGAAAGGGAAAACTTATTTTGACAATTACAAGCTTTTATTTCACTAGCAATGTTTATTAAGGTTAAATATTGCAAGTGGAATTAGAACCTTAAAACCAGCTCTAGGTGGTTTATGCAACCACCATAGACCTACGAGCATGCTTGCTCAGTCCTCATGACAATAGACGAAAATGAAAAAAAATGTTAATTTTACAGCAAATTCATAATATTGCCTATAAATAGATATAAATTGATTATTATCTATTTTTGACAACGCGGTTGAACATGGAATACTTGAATAAGATTTAAATGCAAATGCAGCCGCATGGAAACTATATGGCGATATACATACGTACATAATTCGCTCATCGTTGCATACAATAGTGCACGTAACGGTGTCCTCTGGATTCCATCACCTGAACAACCACGCGGCTAAGCGTGGTGATCGTAATAACCGCTCCTTTGTGTTGCGCCGTCCCTTCAGTGTGCATACACATGCCAATTCATGCGTGGTGTTGTGTGCAACACATAAATAAGAACCAAACAGAATAAAACATTTTACGTATTTTATCAGTTGAAACTGGTTTTTAGAATTCCATATTGAAATCGTAAATTCCAAACTGTTTAATATTATAAATGTGAATACGAGCTTGTTACGCCTTCGCGTCTTATTACTCAACCAATCGTCATGAAATCTTACAGAAAAGGACATTAGTACTATTCCCGTAGGATAGAAAGTAAATCCAAATAGATAGCGCTGCAGTCACATTTTTTTGACTTCGCCATATACACCATATACACCATATACACTGTTATAACAACAAAATGTTGCAAAATATTGTATTGTTATGGTTTACTTGGCACCGGCTTCAAGATGTAGAAAATTTTATATTATTTTGTCTCTTAATAAACTAAATAAATTCTTAGTCAAAAATCTTTAAGTTATTTTATACTTTTTAGTTTTTCAAGTCGGTTTTTTTAAACGTTTTTTTTATTTGTTCCTTTTTAGTATCTAGCTATGGGTAAGCCTACGAAAGGTGCCGCGCTCCTTAAAAAATATAGGTCCCAAGAAACGGGAACGGAAAATGTTCATAAAATGAAAACTATGTTAAATTTTTAGGGGACCAAATGGCAACTATTCCTTATCAAACTAAAAAAGAATCACGTAAATCGGATAATAAATCACAGCGTAATCGATGTACATACATTTAAAAAAATATCAGGGCAATTGAGAACCTCCTCCTTTTTGAAATAGGTTAAAAAGTGTGGGTTAAGAAATGGCTATCAAAGCGAAATTAATAAAGATTCCACCTAAAAGACTGACACAACTATATTAGAATGACCGAAGCGAGGCATACCACCTTCGATGTATCGTCACGACAATCATCATTCATCGTCTTCGGTCAGGGAAATCTTTAAAGAATTTACACATACCATCGATTCGGCGTTACGATCGGTCTGAAACGACGGATCGTAATGACGAATCGTTTCGTGTATGGGGGCAGCCACTGCAAATAAGTCATGGCAATTTGACGGTACATTGTCATGGCAACGTCATGTTGCAATGTATTCGTTGGAATTCCACGATGATGCGTATGTTAGGTTGCCATGACAACGTTCCTTTTTATTGCATGAGTCCAGGAGACAGGCAGATGGCCCACTTGATGGAAAGTGGTTACCATCGCCTATGGACATTTGCAACACAAAAGGCTGCAAAAGTGCTGCTGCTCTCTTAAGGGAGACTGGAACCTGGTCACTAATGCCGGAACACAACTCAAGGTTGTTTTGTCGCCTCTTATGACAGGCCGCCCGGCCGCAGGAAATTGTAATCTTCCTCCCGTCCTGCACGGATGTATGTTCAAGGTGGTCAGTGGCATCTTTCATTCGGAAAAATGTACTGTATCTTGAACTTGCGCGAGTGAAGCGGGCAGAAACGAATGGAGTATATTTGTGTACATGATGTAGAGATGTGCAGCTGTTAAATGATACGTTAGCAAAAGCGTAATCTTAAATTGCGTCATTTTTCTTGTAGAGCATGTTATACTGACCAGTTACGCAACAGTTTCAGAATCGCAACTAATAAACTTTAAAGGTAACTTGCAGCAGTTGCATAATTAAAAATTCACTATAATTGCCGTTGCATACTGGTTTGCTTGAAGTGCGTGGGCGCGGTGTGGGGGGTCTGCTTCGGTGTGATGCAATTTTCAAACCTCGCTAAACGATCGATATTCCTTCTGCCGTTAAGTTATTCACATACTTTCACAATATTCTTTATTGTCTAAAGCGGACAAACAGACAGACGGCCCACCTGACGGAAAGTGGTTGCCGTTGCCTGTGGACGTCTGCAACATCGAGGGCGATGCCAACGCGTTGCCAGCTTCTGGGATGGGATCGGGAGAATAGGAATGGCAAGTTAACTCGATTGTTAACTTGACATCTTTGTCTTCCGTGAGTTTCGGCCACTTTCCGGTAAATTCACGGCTTCACGAAACTTCAAAATGAAAATCAAACAAATGCCACGTTTATAACCGTTAAAACGTATATAGTTTTAATTATGTGTACTGGTCGCGATAACTTAATAAAATACTATGCAAATATAAATAAAAAGTTATTATAAGAAAGAACAAGTTTATATGAAGAAATAGATAGGTTTATAAGAAAAGCCTATTTTGAGAATTTATACGCCGTATTTTCAGCAAACAAGGTTTGCATTCAGCTTATTGTTGTACCGGATCTACATCCGACACAACGCTGAATTTCAGGGCAAATCTTTATATAAAAATCAGTTGCTGTTCGTTAGTCTCGCTAAAACTCGAGAACGGCTGGACTGATTTGGCTAATTTTGGTTTTGAATTAAAGGCTTAAGAGGTGAGTAAATATGAAAAAAAATTACCTCTGAGGCGGTACGAAGTTTGCCAGGTTAGCTAGTATTAAATAGATCTTTACAAAGTACCACCTAGCGCACTGGAAAGGACCCGGGTTCGATTAACTGGCTTGGTGAATTTCGTCGTACTATAGTCTGTAATATGTCTGGGATCGGTCCCCAATTGTTCTTAGTAAACTATCTTTCACATAGATAAGATTTGTTTGATCAGTATACCTGCAGATTTATGTATTTATTTCTATAGTCAACTGATTATAAACATTTATATATTTTGTATAAATATGTATTTGTATGGTATGTTATTAAGTATATATTTAATATATCTAATAAAGTGTTATCTATCTTTCTATAAATAATTTCTGCTAACATTTTAAATTAACTGCTACATAAGCGTCGTAATCCACATCCTTCTACTGCAGTACTTACTCTACATTCTTTGTAACAAACGTGTTCTGAGAAAGGCTTCGCTACTATAAATATTAATTAAAATAATTAGTAGTAGTACAATTAAAATTACTATGTTTAAACAACCAATTACCGTTCATTATATAATATACTAGCTTCTGCCCGCAACTTTGTTTACGTAGAAGGTGAAAATATTTTTAAATCTTAATTGACTGCCCGCCGGCCTTGCACATCATTAATATAATTGATAATTATTTTGCTGGATGTTATTTTAAAACTGCGATACCTCTTGAGATATTCGTTGAAATCGAATGATGTAAATGGCAATTTTGTTTTAAATTAAATACTTGTGATGAATAACGTATTTATTTGGATAAGCATTAATATCATGTTTATAAAACACCTTCCCAAATAATGCATTATTTTAGAACAAATTTGGTTAGCATACAAAAGGTTATAGTGAGCCAACCTTAAAAGATAGAAATATGCTGTCGCGGACTTTTTTTTAGAACTTTTAAAGGCAAACAATTCTGTCACACATGATTTTTGCGAAACTTTAACCGTTTACGCATTGCCCGCAGCGGAAGCTCTCAAAAGGAAAAAAAACCCTTGATTTTGAAACATTCTTCATTGATGCTCCGCTCCTATTGGTCTTAGCGTGATGATATATAGCCTTCTTCGATAAATGGGCTATCTAACACTGAAAGAATTTTCAAATCAGACCAGTAGTTTCTGAGATTAGCGCGTTCAAGCAAACAAACAAACAAACTCGTTAGCTTTCTATATTTGTATCGATTATTATAAAGTTCTTATTTCTGAACATACTTAATTCTAGATTATATTTCAAAAGTTTATAAGAAAGCTAGTGTCTAACTTATTTTTCAATTACAAACTAGCAATATTATCATGCGGATCATCCGATCGATTTGGTTGAAAGGCACATAACTGGAAGGACACGAAAGTATTGAATGACATTGAATAATTCAAATTTATATTTATAATAGGTTGGGGAAAAAGTCTTTTCGCATATAGTATGTATGAACTTGTAATAAGATCTCTGGCTATACCATTTGTATCTGGCTGGTTTTGGTATCATTAAAGTTTTAATTTTAAAGAAGACAATTCCAAATTCAAATTAGGAAAATGTGTGATTTTCATTTGTTTTTTTACTGTTAAATTGAGTGAATCTAATGAAGATATTCGATACATTTTACTACAAAAAAGGTAAAAATGCATCACAAGCCGCGAAAAAAAAATGTGATGTTTATGGACCTAATGCAGTATCTGTGAGAGTAGCACAAATTTGGTTTAAGCGTTTTCAATCCGGAAATTTTGATATCAAAGATGCACATCGCTCTGGTCGCCCTGTTACGGACAAAATTGATGCCAGTTTTGAAAAAGTGGAGCAAGATCGGCATATTAGTAGTTACGATGTAACTGGAGAACTGGGAATTGACCACAAAATGGTTTTGTCGCATTTGAAAAAAGCTGGGTACACAAAAAAGCTTGATATTTGGGTGCCTCATGAGCTCACTGAAAAAAACCTAATGAACCGTGTACTCATTTGTGATTCTTTATTACGACTTAATGAAACCGAACCATTTTTGAAGAAGCTGATAACTGGTGATGAAAAGTGGATCACGTACGATAAGAACGTGCGAAAAAGATCGTGGTCAAAGGCCGGTCAGGCTTCACAGACTGTGGCGAAACCCGGGTTAACTCGCAACAAGGTGATGCTGTGTGTATGGTGGGTTTGGAAGGGCATTATTCATTATGAGCCGTTACCGCCAGGCTGGACCATCGATTCTGAACTGTACTGCGAACAACTGATGAGATTAAACCAAAAAGTTGCAAGAAAGCGGCCGGAATTAATCAACAGAAGGGGTGTGGTTTTTCACCATGATAACGCTAGACCTCATACATCTTTAGCCACTCAGCAAGAATTACGAGAGTTTGGCTGGGAGGTGTTAATGCATCCGCCGTATAGTCCTGACCTTCCACCTTCAGATTTTCACCTGTTTCGGTCTCTGCAGAATTCCTTAGGCAGTGTCAGCTTAACATCACGAGAGGACTGCCAAAACCACTTGTCGCAGTTTTTTGATCAGAAGCCCCAAAATTTTTATAGCAATGGGATCACGTCCATACCTACAAGATGGCAAAAAGTTATCCAACAAAATGGCACCTACATACTTTAGTCAAATGTAAATAAATTTTATAAAAAAACCTTTTGAATTTTTATACAAAATGCGAAGTAACTTTTTCCCCAACCTAATATGTATCACTTTGGTTGATTCATTCAAATTGAAAGACGGGAATGAACAGTCTAATTTTGGCTTAAATAAGAATCATACTGTCATCTTTTTAAATTTTTTTATTACACGAGTCCAGCAGACAGGCAGACGGCGCACTTGATGGAAAGCGGTTACCATCGCCTATGGACATTTGCAACACCAAAGATGCTACAAAAGCGCTGCTGCTCTCTTAAGGGAAACTGGAACCTGGTCACTAATGCCGGAACACAACTCAAGGTTTGTTATGGCGACATGCTCTAGACCAGGGGTGGTAGCCATCCAGTCGGGCAAATGCCCTACCACCTGGCTATGGGTTGTCTTGTCGCCTCTTGCGACAGGCCGCCCCAACGCAGGAATTTGTATTCATTCTCCCTTCCTGCACGGATATGCCACATGTCATCTTCGTAATCTAACCCAAATCTCATGCTTTTTATTACTAGAGTGCAGCAGACAGGCAGACGGGCCGCCTGATAGAAGGTGGTTACCGTCGCCTATGGACATTTGCAATACCAAAGGCGTCAGTAATGTGCAAAAGGGGAATTGGAACCTAGCTATAGATGCCGGAACACAAGATTGTTATGGCAACGTATTCTAGACCAGAGATGGCAGTCATCTAGACGGGCCCTACCACTTGGGTGTGGGTTGTTTTGTCGCAGGTATTAGTATTCTTTGTCTGTTCCTACAGGGATAGAATATTGTTCCAATTACCACGCGCTGACGCTGACGGTGACGATACACACCGCGATGCCAGCCGCTTTGAATGAGCATGGCGGCTATCATCGTCGCGTGGTCCGTTCCTCTAAAAGTAGGGAGGGAGGTCCAAGCCCAATCTAGGCACTATTCGTCCCAGAAATTTCCGACTGTCCCATTTTCCAGATTAAAAAGGATCCCACACCCATACTCGATATTGGTACTACATAATATCAAAATCCAAAAACGGTCCCGTAGTTTTTTCGTAAAAGGACAGGCAGACAGAGCTAGCTACTTTCGCATTTATAATATTAAGTGTGGATATTTCATTTATTTGTTTTGAACTTGCCGAAAATTAAAACTACGTTTCAACGGTTTCAAACGTTTTGACCACTTTTCAGAAGCTTGATAACGGACGAAAGATGTCAAGTGTCAAAAGTGCCCAATAATGTGATGTGGATAGGAATGTTGTTTAAATATCATTATCCTGGGGTGGGGTCCAAGGCCACTCGCTGAGGAGTGTCGGTCAGTCGGTCGCGTGTCCGCCTCGATTGGGGACTCGATGCGCGGCCGCGCCGTGGGCGGACGCCGGCGGACGCGCATCCTCCTTACGCCGAGGATACAGGTGTCCTGCGCACGCCGCGCACTTTGTCGCTAAGTGGTCAACGCACTAATAGCTCAGTCTGGATATTATTTATATCCCATGTCTGAATTTGTTACAAAAATACTGGCGCCAGCGAAGGTATCCTGAATTGCAACAGCGGCACTAAGAAAACCGCAACTGCAGCGATATATTTTTAGCTACATTTTTTTATTGCATAAGTTCAGCAGACAGGCTGACGGCCTTTGTATTGTATCCTTTCTTCGTTCCTGCACAGATAAAGTTCTACATTCGTATATACCACGGAAACGACGTTAATAATTGGGATAAAAAGTGTATTTCGTGTCCACCCTTAGACAGTCCGACGCACTGACATCAAAATCTTTATTATGCCCACTGCAAAAGAGTGTAGCTCATTGCCGGAGTCTGTTTCTTGCTGATACCTGCAATCTGGCTGTTTTCAAGTCCTTTTTAGGGAAGCGTGCTCCATCTTAAATATATTTTCGTTTTGAATCAGCCTAGATCATGGCCAAACGGGAAACTATACTATAATACAATTTTAAAAAACTTAAATGTGATTTCTGGACCAACTACCCTTGTGTAGTATCATTTAAATTCTAAAAGTTGGATTATATGTGCTTTCATTGATAATGATACACATAATTATGGTTTTATTATCCCACGAAATATGGTGTCTTCCGTGAACGAAGCCTCAAAGGAAAAGAGTACTTATTATCTGTATTATCACGACGTACAACATACCAACTTTTATATGTTTATATGTACAATATTGGATATACTTACATTTAACCAGCCATGATGACTGTTATCTATCAAGACTCAATCGTAATTTGTGAAAATATTTATTGCAATGCCGAACCGATCGCTTTTATTTGTATCGATTTATATCAACCGCTTTGCCCTTGACCTGAACAATTATTTTCCTCGAATAAACGCCTGAATGAATATCGCAGACCTTGCTTAGGGTTGGGCTCTACTACTGTAATGGCAACAACGAACCTTTTTAGTTGCATTTAATGCGCCTTTTGTATATCAGTTGAAAATAATTCAAGTCTAGTTATCCGTCGGCCGTTGTCTGCTTCAAATTTCAATGCACTCGTTATTTGCTTTTCAAGTGACTTTAATGCATGTTCTTACTGTGGGAATTGTTATGCTCTTAACCCTGTACTGTACTCGGGCTATTTTAATATAAATAGTATTCATTTTTATTTTGTGGATGAGTTACTTTAGAAATTTTGTACGACTTCAGCTACTACCACTTAAATTGAAATGGCAACTTCATAAATCAGCATCCAAGCACTACTGAGAGAATAAATCCCTGATACTTGAAGGTGTATTTCTTCGACTTTCTGTTACAAGAAACAAACAAACAAGCAAGAAACTACCACCAACTACAGGTCCAAATGTACAAACTGTACATAAACTTTGTATACTACACTGATTTAAGAAACCGGTATAGAGAGTGGCCTACCTAAAGATAGCATAGTAAATTTCGGAAACGAACTTTCTGTTATTTACTATGGTCTGGGTGTCTGGGATCGGCCCCAGAGTGTTACGTTGTATATAACCTTAACATAAGCGTAACTTGCTTAGCTTGGGGATATACAGTGTGTGTGTTTGTCTGCTAATTAATTATTGTTATTATTTTTATGACACTTTCTTAATTTAGTATAAGGATACCTATACACTGCATGGTGTATTAACCTCACAAAGTAGTTACATAGCACACAGTTAACATAATATGAGCGCAACAATGTGGTTGCGTGCATCGATCTTTGCATGCGTTACTTGAATCTGGCGTCGTCATCATCGGCACGCTAATCCCGACAGCTTCCTGCACTTTCATTGCGTATGAACAGTCATTAATTATAACATCAGCCTGTGTGGTTTAGTGGCACATTAAAACGCAGAGGTCCTAGGATCGATTCTCGGCGACGACAGTATGATATTTGTGTTCTCCCTCTCTCGCTCGGCGGCCTCCTTTTGGGTCATTACTAACTCGCAAAAGGTAGAAACCGCCTGCCAGTGATCGTCGCTGTGGAGCATGGCCTCGACCAAGCGCCGCAGCGAATCGGTCGGCCCTACAATGGCCTCTGAACTTCTGAGGTTCCCATGCAGCGCACTCGACCAGCGTGTGGAACGCAGACTCGAGCGCGCCACGCTCGCGGCTATGAGGGTCTGATTCAGGTACTTATCGAAGCACCCGTGCCCGGTAAGTATCAGGGCCCGCGTTTCCGCGTGACCGATCGGGCTAGGTGGGAACGAATGGCTTCCACTATTTCCACGCCGGCTTCAGGGGATTCGAACTTCCTCGGCCAGGCTTGGATCACGGTCGCGGTTTCCCACGTCCTCATCGCTTTCGTATCTGCCGGGCATAGTGCCTGGCCCCTACCGCAGGCATCCTGTCAGGAGCGTCGCACCTCAGCAAGCAGCTCCGCCTGGAGATTCCAGGGTGGATCACCTGCCAAGAGTGTCGCCGCCGTCCACGACACCGTACGGTAACTTTGAATGGACCTCACCGCCAGGACCCTCTATGCTTTCCTCAGCAGAGTCCTGTTATGGTAATGAAATGGCATCGTACGGTGCCATACTCCGAAAAATGCAGGAGTTTTTTTTCCATAGGCCAACATTCGATTATAGTTTGCTAAAGTTTGGTCGCCCATCTTTTTATAATTTAGTCGTACTTCAGTTGCGATCATGCTAAAAGTGTTGCAAGCTGGAACGTGACATTTGGCAGGACTAAGTTTGCATGAACAGCTCTAATTAGCTTTGTGCCTATTCGGTGATCCAAGGTTACTGAACTAGTTTCCTTTAAAAGTACTGTTAGTACCATTTGGTCATTGGAATATTTCGATGCCCTATTATTAGCTAGCAATCGAATCACGATTCCAAATAGTCCATCGTTCAAGAACTACATAAAACTATCGGATCGCCGACTGGCGCGCTGAGCGATGGATGACGGCTAGTTCCTATATTTTACAATTCATTCACTTGCCCCACCATCGGATTAATTTTGACATTACCTGTATGGATCTTATGTCAAATTTTAACCGATAGTAAGGCAAATAACCCCGAACCCGCGCTTAGTGACCGAACAATAAGACTTGTTAACGTTTAATTTATGGCCGCTTCCTATATCTTAAGCGGGCATTACATTATTCAATTAGCATGCGTGCTAAAATTGGACGATACAAACGCATCCAATCTAGTGTGATCGTATGGGCTCTGCCACGCTTGCTCGTCTACTGCCCTAGCTAACGGACCAATTTGAAATTTGACATTGCTTGTCATGTACCGATAATAAGGCAAATGAACTGTCGGTAAGATACAGGAGCCGGCCATTAGTAGTGTAGGGAATCGGCTCCTAACAGTACATCGTTAGTGAACTATACAAGACTAGCACTAATCCGTCGGTATGTCAACGCGGTCCCGAGTGGTCGTGTTCCTATTTATAGTCCAGTCCGTGGGCGAGAGGGCATTTCCAGTCATTTCGCTGAGTGTCGTTATCACACCAAATGCGCGCTCGAAGGCGTTGTGTATCCTTTCATCACATACCGTACACTTGACTATTCGTGCTCTATACATTACGTATCCAAATCATATGTAGATTGAAGGTATACTACATAATATATATGAAATTGGGAGATCATTGGTAGTCAGTTCTTCAGTACGATTCCGCAACCGATAATTACGTCAGTTCGTGAGCGTTGTGGCCCATAGACGAAAACGTACCACCGACCGTCTTCTTAACGCTCCGATAGGTTTTTTGTAAAAAACAATGACAAAAACAGCACTCGATTTACTTATAGTGACCCACATTCGGGGAGGCTGTAGAAACCATAACTATATATATATATAATTATTTTAGTTCTTTGTCCAATACAACATTAGGCATCCGATTATCTCGCATTACTCTTTTTCGGGATATAATCTGTCATGGATACCCTACCGCCTGTGGATAGCAGTACGAGCGTTGGACTCCCGATGACGTGCTCAGACATGCCAACTAAATCTGTCCCATCTGTCGTTAGCCAATAACCGTCCTCTGCTGGACGTAGGCCTCCCCAAGACGACACCACTCATCACGATCCTCTGTCATCCAGCGCCTACCGCTGACCTTGCGCGGGTCATCAGTCCATCGGGCTGGGGGGCGTCCAACACTACGTTTACCGAGACGCGGTCTCCACTTCAGGACTCGTCTGCTCCATCGGCCATCGGTCCTGCGACAAATGTGACTGGTCTACTGCCACTTCAATTTGCTAATTTTGCGAGCTATGTCGGATGCCTTGGCTCTCTTACGGATATCCTCATTTCTAACTCTATCCATAAGAGAAACACCCAACATAGCTCGCTCTATAGCCTGTTCAGCGACTTGGAATTTATGGACCAGTCCTACCGTCAGTGTCCACGTCTCGGCCCCGTAGGTCAGGACGGGGAGGACAAGGATGGTGTGCCATCGCATCATCGTTATGCCAGGTTCTTGGGAACTGAAGATACTTCAGATGACCTATACTTAACCTAACTATATGATACTACAGATGTCTGTCCAAGCGATGATAAGAAATCATTCGCAATTTGCCTAACTACTTTGCAAATTCCAATCAGGCTCAAACCGAATTCTACATTCTAGCGTTACATTTAACATCAAACAAATTAAAACAAGATGGTATTTTACTAATTTTTTGTCTAAGAATACACGAATTAATTCCGGTTGCCTTTTATCTCCGGTAGCTTTGGCCCCAGGATCCACTTTCTTATTTTTCTACTCCACTGTTTTATTCATTTTGCACTAGTATCTGCCCGCGAAACGTTGTTCGGTTTCCATGGCGACAACGTATTTGTTAGTGAACCGCAACGGATAAGTAGCTACATTCAAATAAAATAAAATTAACTTATTATGTAAGGATCTATCTATATGGCGTCCGCTGTCTCGCTCTTGCATTACCACCTTTTTGAAGATATAAATTCATAGAATTTACATACGCCAAATCACAGCAAATTACAAATACAATCATTTTGATTCAGACAAGATTTCATACATAAAAAATGTTTTTTTCACAATAATGTTACGAGCTACAGGACTCGAACTAAAAATGCCGTTGGAACTATTATAGAATTTATTAGAACCGTACAAACACGTATAAAACAAATACAAACAAAACTGGATGCAACCAGTTCACACTGCACGATTCAATACAATTAGAACGCGCAAAGTCCGTCGTCTATATAGCTAATCAAGAGTACTAGAGAACGTCTTACTCGTTTCGTAGTCGTCGCTTGACTGCCCCCGCCCCTTCATTCGGGCATCGTCTTATACTAACTACACAGTACAAAGAAATTGGAGGCGCACACTGAGTTTCTAAGAAATATTAATTTGCACACCTGCGAACGTCCACAAAGTCGAAAACAATAACAATAGGGATTAGTTCGACGCTAATGATGGTTATAAAACAAGTAAAAAGACAATAGCATGTTTTTCTTAACTACAAATTCCAAAGACAAAAGAGTTCCTTAATCCGGGAGGACAATTAGCTGCGCTTACAATAGGCTGTGCGGCTTATCTTTGACGGCAAGTAACAATAATTATTTTTATTCAGTTTTGCGTAATATGGATTTGTCGTATGTTAATTCTATGTATTTACAATATATTCAAAAATTTGGTAACGTGTGAGCGAAATAGCGAATTCTATTAGGCCCTTAATAATAGATGTTTACTCCTCGAAGAGTCGTCTTGAAGCATTGCGAATGGTTGACGAGAAGACTTGTCCATGCTTACCAAGTGCTGAATAATTTGATGTAGTTGAATGTGAAATGTCCCTAATGAACGTGCCTGTCGCCTGTCCTCGGGTTTGTTTATCGCTATTGCAGCAAGACGAAGTGCAAGGTTAAGCGAGTACGCTAATTGAGTAAATAATTGCCAACTTGTTATGTGATGTAACAGGATATGTATTAGTTGTAAGGCCTTTTTAGTTGTACACGTGCGTGTTACTCACAATTAATTGATCGATGCTTATGTCACTCGTGGTTTTTCTTTTTGTTTGTCTAATGGTAGAAAATATGTATTGTAATTAATTAGGAATCTAGTATGTCATAGGACAAAGTGTGTCAATGGTCATTATGGACGTTTTAAAAATAATTTATATACGACTTACTTGATGCTTGAAACGATTTCAAAATTAAGAGACACTCCTTAACTATATAGATTAATACTAGCCTAATTTTGTAACTAAGTTCAATAATACAGATAAACTATTATTATAAGATAAGCCTCCACAGATGATAGTAAAATGACTCTAATATAAGAAATCTGTACAGCGTTTAAGTTTGTATAATGTGTTTAAAAATGTGAAAAAATTAGGAGGCGAATTCGGACCAGCAGATTCCAAAAATATAATTTATAGAATTTTTATCTGTATAGAATCACACGAGAACTACTTAACGGATTTAAATGAAACCCGATACAGAGCTAGCTTATATTTTGGGTCAACACTTAGGATACTGGCACATTCCATTTTTTTTGTTGCATGAGTTCAGCAGACGGCCCATCTGATGGAAAGCTGAAGCTGTTACCATTGCCTATGGACATTTGTAATACCAAAGGTGTTGCCACTATGCTGCCACTCTCTAAAGGGAGACTGGAACCAGGCCACTAATGTCGGAACACAACTCAAGGTTGTCATGGCGGCATACTCTAGTGTGAAATGCAATGAGAGATTTGGGTAAGAAAGTACCAAATATTAACTATTTGGGCAGGGTTTCCTCTTATTGTTCAACCTTTGATGTGAATATTCACACAGCACAGTAAGCAATGAACACCGTCTACACGCCACTACGCCTTTTATACGAAAAATGCTACCCTACAAAACAATAACATTGCATCATTGCTAAAAATAGCAATTATATCATAATGTTGCCAGGATCATAAAAACAATTATAATAATTAGTTACTGATGCACTAAATTATCTAAATGATAATTTAGTGGTCTTATAAAATTAACTAACCGGTAGAAAATGGTAATTTAATTATAAATCGAATCATCTGATAGATTAAAAATATTATCTATGACGATTGTTTATGTCATATTAATACACTATGGTTCTCATGACTACTGTGGTGGACATCTTGTAACACTAGAAAAGGGGTGGAAGCCGTATAGAGACGGCTGTAGGAAATTGTACTCTTTCTCCGTTCCTGCACGCATGGGGCTAGTATTTAATCAAATAAAATATTTTTATGGAATAGAAATAAAACTAGTAGCGTTATTAATGACAGTATTGTTCCGTCGCTGCCTCGATTGTCCAATTGAAAGTATCAATAACGCTCTGTCGCAGCGCTCACCATTTTAAACGCATGACTCATTTAAAAAACAATTACTTTACTAACTTTCCAATGATTGAGCGACTGAAAGTCGCTCGCCCATCACTTACTCCGTCCGCCACGAGCAATTATTTGTTACGCCTGAACGTGTCACTTCCATACTCCTTAGAGCTGCTCGCTCTCAAAGTCCTTTGATTTGGAAGGCACGTTTTGTCACTCATGTGTTATATTACATAGCTATTTTTTTAAATCGCCTCTCCTCCTTCATGCGTTAAGGAAGAGGGATTTTTTTATATCTTTTTCAAAAATACCTATAATTCTACTTGGTCTCTTAAAACTTACATTTATGCTCTTGTGATCTATATCTATTTATTAATTAGACTATTTTATATTCTATTTTTAATCCTTATTTATTTACATACACTACTTAATATAAAGCTTTAAGGACTATATCTATTATAACTTTACACTTACGCTAGAGGCTACATATACAATTATTTGTCTGCAAAGTTGTTTATTGTCCGATTTCTATTGACTACTATTTGTAATAATGTTTACTGCACATGTAGCAGATGATACGTTACTATCATACTACTTAAACTATATATAAGTAATGACTTCATAACACTTTCGTTACTAAAATATTCCAAAAATATAAATTTAAGCATTTTTTTGGTCCGTCTGTCTTTATGTCTGTTCGAGCATCACGTGAAAACTTATTCAACAGAATAGCTTGAACAGGAACCATTTAGGAAATATATCATACAAAATAGCGTGCTGTAAAATGTTGCAGCGTCAAATAAATTTAGTATTCCCGTGTATCCATCCATCCACTCTGTGGAATTAAGTTTTAGAGATGCAGATATTTTAGTTTTGTTAAAGCGGGCGTACTTTTTTTATAGCCGGAGCACAGCAGACAGGTAGATGGCCCGCCTGATGGAAAGCTGTTACCGTCGCCTATGGACGTTCGCAACACCAGAGATGTTACGTAGAGACTCTAAAGAGTTCTCTGCCTGAGACACAGGTCTAATCCGAATTCTCTCCACAAAGAGTACTGTGCGTCGCCAGTGCTGTCATCCACATAGTAATGAATGTTGTCAATGGCACACAACCCTGGGGCACACCAGCATTGATGGGCTTGGTGCTAGAGCAGCAACCGCCGACAACGACTTGAATGCTGTGCCCATCGAGAAAGCTGGATAGCTAGGTGCAAAGTCCTTCGGGTATCCCGTAGGATGGTAGCTTCGACAGAAAAGCCAGACCTGGTCGCAGGCCTTAGCAATATCTAAGCGGAGAGCCGGAGCTTCCCCTTTGCTCTCAACGGCTTCAGCCCAACGATGGGTCAGATACACCAGAAGCATCCCCAGGAGCTTACAGGCTAAATATGACCTTATTAGCATTTTAACAATTCTTTATCTGTTGAAATTTGCATTGACAATAGCGAATACCAGTCAACGAGCAGCGGAACTGTACTCTCGCCTTTGAACTTGTACTCTTTTACATCACACTTCATGTTCGTTGAACCTTGCATTCGTAATAACTTGGGTTGTTTTGTTTTTATGACAGTAATTTCTGTTTAGAAAACTTATGTAAATTTCGTCGCAACCGTTTACAAGTTACACATACTGGGAAACTGCGAGAACAGTAAAAGTAGGCATCGGATTTATGCGATAGAATTCAGTGAGTGAAGTAGATTTTAAATTATTAACAAATGCACATTGAAGGGTTCCATAGTAATGATGAGTGTTCACTGTTTCTGTCATCTGACTACGAAACTCCTAAATTATTTATTTATTTAATTAACAACGATCACACAGCTTTACACGATTAGAACAACACATAAGCTAGTATTGGATCTTACTCAAATTGAAATATAGACAATAATTTAATTTGAATTATGTTATTACAATAAACGTCAAAGGATTGAATTAATTTAGTCGAAAATACTGTATATTTGCAAAACTACTTCACAGATCAATAGGGTAGTTGACAGTCTCTTCAACAGAGATATTTTTTATCATCTTACAAAACGCGGAACCCGCGTACAGTTTGTACGAGCGTAGCATGTTATGACGTCATGTCTTTAACGAATCAAATAGCGTATTTATTATTATTTACAACTGTTGCTTTGATGATTTTTGAAAAATATTATGACAAATGGTATTTTAACTCTCGCTCTTTTATGTGAACATGGTTTTAGAGGCAGTTAAAAACATACATATTAATATCGAGTGTCATTTGATAACGATTAACTATTATCAATTCCAGGTGGTGCGTTCGAAGGCGTGGAAGACCAAGTATCACCGTTCGGGTACGGCAGAGGCGAGGGCGTAGACGCCGGCCACGGCGACCCAGAATGGATCTGCAGCAAAGAGAAGCCCAGATACGACGAAATCTTCGCGACGCTCAACCCCATCGACGGGAAGGTCACAGGCGCCGGTACGACCCTCACACGCACAGACATACGGGCACTAACACGCGTACTCACAACTCACCCGCAACTACGGGGCACTGTCGTTCTAGACAAAGCTCTCGAGGCTTTGCTCTCTTCCACACAAAATTGCTCGATGCTAACCGAACTTTGCATGACGCTCAAAAAACGCGATGGAAGTGACGACACCGCTGATAATGTCGATAAGATCGTTGATGCGTTGTCCATTTCGGCGCAAAACTGTAACCTTATTACACAATTTCTGATCAATTCGCGCAATGTAGACTCAGATGATAGAGTTTCACCGGCAGTTTCCATTCATAGTCTAGAAACTTTAGCTATAGACGGACCTAGTACGAGTGCTCAAAATCTAACTACTGATAGACGTAGCAGTGAATATAGCTTTGACGATGAGAAATTAGAATCAGAATCTGCTAAAAGTAGCCATGGCTCAGAAGATAGTGATACAGACAATTCTGAACCAAGTTGTAATTTAGAAGTAGAAGAGAACAGCTCTGGTGTGTTTAGATCTGTTTGGGAATTGGTGAAATTCACAATCCTCCTGTTGCTGAATCTAGTGACCATAGTGATTACTATGGAGTTTATTTTCTTGTCCATGGCATATGCTATCACTGGAGAACGGCATATTGAATTTGTCGTAGACAAATCCCCGGTGTCCTGGTTCGACAAAGCCAAAACCGCCGCCTTCGGGCCGGAAGACGAGCTCATACGTATCCGGTCGCTGGCTGAAATGTTTTACAAGCATAACATTGTCAGCATATTGAAGTTTTGCATTCGTTCTTTGAACTTTAATGATGGGAATTAATTTTTACAATTTCTTATAGAGCTTCATGTTACCTATAATATGTCGTAGTAACAGAAAGAACTTGAATTACTTTAGACCATTTTTTATATTGATTCCTTTTATGTTACACATTTTAACATCTAATATATTGCCTTAGCTTTATTAGCAAAGAAGTGTGCTCAATAAATTAATCACTGGAAAAATAAAACAATTGAAATATCCTAATAATATCTTTTTTTAACAGTATGTAATATTAAGATATTTTTAGGATATTATGCCAAGCATATAATTATGAAGTGTACTAATTCTATTAATATTACTCATTAACTAATCCCATTTTTTGGAGCCAAAGACAAAAATATATATACATGTAACCTTTTAGTGTACTAATCAGTTAAGTTTTATAAATTTATAGTTATGACTTATCATATACACCATTTAACTCAGATTTTTTTTTAAATATAATGACTAGTAGGTAATCAAGACCATTCAAAATATCCCGCTTTTTAAAATTGTTTTTGGATTACATAGAGTATTTATTCTACATAGCTCCACTTGCATAGATTGTGGTAAATTCGAATCCGAATATTCTCAAAGATAAAAATATCTTGTTATCAAATATACAGGTGAATTTTTCAAGTAGGCCTAAATTATACGAAAGAGCGACAAACATTCGAAGGAGTCTCGAGGCCTATTATGACGAAAACTGAAGATGTATCATTAGATTTTTGAAAAACCAATTACTCTTGTCTGGAATCGAATCGGCTGATTGTGAAAAATAAACACACCGGCATTATTAATAGCGAATGATAGTGTCGCTCGTAAGGGCCAATTTCTGTGAAGGAATATCAAACGGCAAACCAAGGGATAGAGTTATTTTTGAACAAAATGTTATATTTTCCATACATTAACTAAACATCAAATTGTGTCGGTCATTTGACCGCACCTCATTTCAACTCAATCAATTGACTGATGGGGGGGTAAAATAGCGTGCGTTTCGAACCTTAATTTATACACGCTAATTAAAAATGGAATAATTTTCATCATTTCTATATTGTGTAAACTGAGGTGAGGTTTAATTAATGTATGGAAGATGTACATATTTTTGGAAAACAACCCTTTAAATTGGTTTATCGTTTGACATTCCTTCACAGAATTTGATCCTTACAAGCTACACTATGATTTAGTACAATAATACAGGTGTGTTTATTTTTTCAAAATAGCCAAATCGATTCTGACACGGGTTATTGATTTTTCAAAAATCTAATGTTACCACTTTATTGTTCGTTAAAATCGGCCTCGAAACTTCTCTGGATATTTTTTTCTATTTCGCATAGTTTAGGATTTGGCCCTGAAGGCCCACTTGAAAAATTCACCCATATACTCGTATGTATTATAGGTTTATTTTCAAGATAAAAAAACGTACAAAGTAACTTCAAAAACAATTATTATATTAGCGTAGATTATGCATTATAATTATGGGATACATGTATATAATCACAAGAACATCTCCAAATGTATCATATGTTTTGACTGAATGATTTAACGAGACTGTTGTATACATATTTTTGGCTTTTACTGCACAAAATGTTTTTCTAACACAATAAATTATACTATTAGTGGCGTCCACCGCCCTTGTCCTAATGATATGCACTCTATTAATTTATTCAAGATATAAGAGATTTTTTATTATTATTTTAAAACCATAAAATAATATCATTAATAAATTAACAGGCCTATCAGTGATGTGTAGTTTACCCTATATATCATACCCGTTGAGAGAATCTCTGTGATATGTAGGTTCTTGGAAATTCTTTGGTGTTACCAAAAAGTATATAGTGCTTTTGGAATTATTTGTCTGTAGGAGAGTAAAATCTTTATGTTCACTAATAATTTGCACAAACGCCAGTGACCGCACCACTCATTCATATAACACAAGCTGACACAAGATTTTTCCGACAGCCGCCAAGACAGAAATGGTGAAGTCGAAATTGCCCAATTCGGTTCTGGGCAAGATATGGAAGTTGTCTGACATCGACAAAGACGGGTTCCTGGATGAGGAGGAGTTCGCGCTGGCCATGCACCTCATCAGGGTGAAGACCGACGGCCACGACCTGCCCTCGGAGCTGCCTTCCCACCTTGTCCCGCCGACGAAGCGCAACTGAGACAAACACGCATAACATCTATATATAAATAAGGCCGCGTACACACAGACCCAACAAATGGCCAACTTGGCAGTAACATCGAATGGATCGAAGCATTCGCCCGTTTCGCGAAACGTCTACTTAGGGTAATCGGAGTCCATTTGTTTGCCTTTGTTGAGCCTGTGTGTACACGGCCTGAGACGGATGCGCGCCTGACCGATCTTATGCATTGTCTATGGCCTATGCTTTGTATGAAACATTTTCTTGATTGTTAAATGATCTTTATACATGTCGACATATTTCTATTATTCGTATAATTTATTAGTAAAAAAGTTTTTATGAAGTATGAAAACATGCAAAGAAAAAAAATTAGGATTACTTTTTGATTGTATATACATAATAGAAAATTATTTTGGTTATTTGTGTTTTGTATATTTAAGAAGATGTTATGATGGTGCGAATGTAATTTAATTTAACCGATCGTTCAGGCGTGCAACCGGGCCACTGGGCCAGTTTCATTAACCAATATCGGCTATGCCCACATTTAATTAATTAAGAAATCTTGTACCGAACCGACCGACTGAGAACTTCATTGAACGAAGTTATACTACTTCGAGGTGAAATATTTCAATGGTTAAGCTATATTCAAAAGTTAACCATTTGGGAAATATTTCAGCTTTAACTTTTTGTTTGTTACACATAAGTCACCAGTTTTTTGTTTTACAAACCCTAGATATATAAGATGTTCTAGAAATATCGTTAGTTTTTTAAACATAAACATTACTGTGAATTTTCTGTTTTATAAGATTAATTTGTGCTGTTATTGTAGTCGAATAATGGTTGGCAATGGCATATGTATATTTTTTTATATACTTTATTACTCACCTGTCGTTTTTAACCTGTGATGTTGGTAAAATTAATGCCGTATGCGATGAATCCATATATATTAAAAAAAATTAATAGATTAAAAAAAACCTAATTTAAAATTAGAATCGAATATCATTTGACGTTATTTCGTAGAACATCGTAAATATTTTACAACATTAGTTATCAATGGTTTTAAAAACTTTTTATCGCGTTCATTTTTTAATGACGTATCTGGTTTCGCATTTTATAATCGTGCTGCGCTTCAAGAGCCGATTGTTGAACTTGGAAAGCCAATTATGTATAATGGCGGAGAGATTTTGTTCCATTGGCCGGCTGTGAATGCCAATTAATTCGAGTGCGCGTTCGTAATGCTAATTTGCGATTTTGTGTGGCAGAGGACAAACAAATATTATTCCTCAAGCTGGGGCTTCATTTGCGTTAGTGTTAAAGATTTAGGTCGTTTTACGCAGATATGGCGCTAGGCTTAATGCCTTGAATGCGATATTGTCAATGACTTTAAATATTGACAGATAATGTATGTATATACACTAATATGGCTATACGCTAACGATGTTCTTTTGAAGTGATAACTTATGGAAGGGTAAACCGCTTCGTTACGTAACGCGTTACGGCGCCAATCTGTCTGGCTTCCCTGTCTCTCACGCATACGGCAGCGGTCGGCTGGCTCCTCCACTCTCACTCTAACCCACGCGCTATATACATAAAATTTAAGCACTAACCTAAGCTTTTCTCAAGTTAAACAATTTCAATATGAAATAGTTCAACTTAGATTAGTTTCAGTTATCACTTCTGTCGGGCGTCCCGAAACGCACACGTTTTTTTTAACACTTTAAATAAGACGCGTTCGGTCACAGCTCAAGTCTTTAGCAGTGACGCTGATGAAGCCCCAGCATTATGAGTGACGAAATTACGAGGCCGCTTATCGTTTCTCTGTAATGCCTCTGCATCACTTGCGACATTGTTAATGACATATAACTCGTGTAAGTAATAAGCGTTTGGTCACAGCCGCCGACACAAGCGCAAGTGGAGCAGGAGCTCGAGAGAATGAGAAAAGTGAAAGCCCAAAATGAACATATGCAATAAGAAGCATGAGTTATAGTTTATTTTATAGGGGACCGTAATAAATATATTTAAACGATACTTATAATTATTCACCTTCGATTATTACGAGTACAGCCACGTAAATAGTTTGAAAGCAAATAGCTTCGATTCGATTTGTATTCTATCATAATTTGGTTTTTAATCACGACACTGATGAATGTCGTAATAGTCGTTATAAGCTGAAATGAACCGTGTTGCCAGTTCCATGTAACCAATATTATTAGATCCTTGGTACATTAAACAACCCTATAATCTAAAAAGATGTTATAAATTGGCCATTCCTCTGTGTAATATTTTTGAAGAAATTGCACGTACCGTAATTATGGCATAATGGTCTAAATGCTACTCTTTGAAGATAAGTTAATAATCTTATATAGCCATCTATAAAGAGCTGAATGTTATGTACATCAAAATGGATTGTCTATTTAGCTTGCTGCATATTGTTCATCTACATACTTAATTTACATATAATTATATTAAGAGTTTCGTAATGCGGTGCCCCCCAGAGTTTAAATTATTTGTTATTATAAAGTAAAATATAGATTATTATTTTTACTGTTAAGTACATTACGTGTTGCTAATACAAATGTTATTTAAATTATTCTATTTGTGTTATTTTGAATATTCACCTCACTCACCATTATGGCGTCAGAGCATGGCACTTCACTCGTCTTCAAGCACTATCATTTGAATAGTTTCGTGTAATTGATTATTTAAATTGAAAACAAATTGTGGATTTATTTTAAGTTGTTCCTATTAGTGATTCAAAACTAACAATTTATTAATATTGTTTCATTTTCATTCATTTTGGAAATTCATATGGATATATTTGATGTCGCTGCATTTATTGTATCTGAGCTAGCGATAGAGTTGGTTTCCTTTTGCTTTATATTATTAAGAAATAGCTTAATGAAAATGATATCGCCATGCGCATAGTTGATTTAAAAAAAAAACAAATTGATTCCAAAACTCGTTTAAAAGTCGAAATATTAGTAACTCGATTATTTTGTAATATCTTGGGGTTGGAATTGAACTTTGATGGTGTCTTTTTATATGATGTAATAGAAAAATAATTTGTAATCAATTTCGGCTATAACGGCCGCTTTGCTTGGGAGTCAAAGAGAAAGTTATTAAAGGAAAAATATTTTTGATACTTTTAATAAGTATCTACACTATATGAAACAAAAAGAGCCAACTACATCTGTGCATAAGAGTTTGTGTAAATACAATATTTTCTATCGATTACATGTTTTGAAACTTTAAGTGGACTGTTCGGCGGGAGCATTACATATGCACAACTGTAGTACAGATTGCATCGCGATCATTTTGGGACCATTTCTTTATATCCAAGTGCTGTAATAAAGAAACGAGGTTCTGAATCTTTAACTACTGCTTGGCCTTCACCCACCTTTACCGGATCCCTAAATGAGTGTAGTGTAATCAGTGTTTAACACTACAACCGCGAAAAATGTTTAGCTTTTCATGATGTCCCACATTCAGATTTCAAGGCTCATATTCTAAAATGTATTTGCGCACAAACCGACGCTTTTGAGGGCTTATTCTAAAACACAGGTCGTTCGTTTTCATGGAATCAGTTTGGAAAATTCGACGAAAAGTGTGAGTAAGCAATCAGAAAACAATAAAAGTGAAAATTCATGTGGCCCTGTGCGTTCAAAAACGCTTTTTTGTTTGGAGGGTTTTTATTTGAAGTGGTGGTTTAGGCGCGAGTATTATTTCAGAATACACGCCTAAATTGAAGGTCATGAAGTATCAAACCAGAAAAATAGCACATGGTATATATGAACAAGACTAATAACTAAACTAAATAAAGTAAAATGTACCGCAGAACAGACCACTCTGAGTGTTTTTACATTTTGCTACTGTGTGTACATAAAGAATATAATGTAAATTGAATATGATTAATGTAATTTATACATAGATACTGTGTAATAAATAATTAAGAAAGCATTTTGTTTGTTTTTCTTTGAAAAAATAAGATGCAGTGGATCTGTGGAGTCACGCGAATAGGTCGCCTCAGAAACTCCTTCATCCACAGCAACCATAGGATCTGTGACAGCAGGCAAACCGCACTATTCACTTATCTTTTACAGAAGCTGATAGGTATAGAGAGAACAAATGTTGCCAGGTCTCATTAGAAGGGACTCAAGAAATGCCTTACATCATAAAGGATGATACGAGTGCTAATAGTCTCACAGCAAGAGATTCCAAAGACCATATATAAAGAATCCCAGGTTCAAAATGCAACTGAGATTTAAAGTTAGGGTGTTCCTGTGTGTGAGTGACATTCTTGCTAAAATGGCTACAGAACCCTAAAAATCATTTAATTAAAATATTGTATAACAAAACAAAAATATTTATTTAAATAAATTTATTATAACAATACCAATAATTCAAACCTTAGCTAGGCATAATTTCATTTACTTGATACATTTCCCTAGTTCAAAATATGCATATTATTTTTACACAAAGACATTGAATTAAATTTTATTATGACAGCTATCATTGCCATTTTCAAGCTTTAAAAATTAAAATTTAGCAATAATAGATATTTAATATATATAAACAGAAATGCAAAATATTTGCAGTTTGTAAAACTGACTATTTATTATAATTATTACTTTCTCATTTTAGTTATGTATAATAAATACACAGCAAGGATAGTATTGTCAATAAAAACTGTAAATTCACTAAATCTTCATAAAATCACTTGATAGTTTTTATCCAGTTGTCTGTACCAACAATGGGAGGGGCACAAAGAGTGGGAGTGCCTGCCGGACTGGTGGAAACCAAGTATTTCCAACTATAAAGTTAGTATTCACAGAGCAGCAGATGACAGCTGTGCCAAAGGTAGATTTATATCAACAATTGTTGTTGGAGGCACTTATCTTTCTCAAGATTTTACACATTACACTGCTGGCACTATGTTTATATGTTTACTAGAGTCACTCAAGAATTCCACTCTCTGCTCCATTCTCACTGTCGTATTTAGAGTCATATAGTAAAATAAAGTTCTTACAATTTGTAAAACAATAAATGGTGCATGCAAAAGCCTTGAAACAAGGACAAATAATCAGTCATTAAAATATACTTTAGATATGATGATAGAGAAACAAAATTTAAATGCTGAGGTCAGTAGGAGCAAATTATATTTAGTTGGGAATCAATAAGGCAAAAACTGCAGATAAACTAGCAGCATGTATCTAATGACTTATTCTATCGGAGAACACTTGTTACTCACTGAGACGGGGGCTGATTGCCTCCCGGCCCAGGAGGGCGCACCTGCCTTCGCAGCTGCTCAACCAAGTCAGGGTTGGCTGCCTGCATATGTTGGGCCAGTGCCTGTCCAGCCTCTAGTAACGCATTCATCCCCCCCGCTCCACCTGCCCCAACATTTCCTGTTCCTGTTGTGTTACTCATCAAACCTGA
Organism: Dendrolimus houi; assembly: GCA_039645545.1. Lineage (NCBI taxonomy): Eukaryota > Metazoa > Arthropoda > Insecta > Lepidoptera > Lasiocampidae > Dendrolimus > Dendrolimus houi. The sequence continues at coordinate 174,125 of CM077137.1, read as the reverse complement.
TATCAAGTTCTGCATGTTGGGGTCAGATAACATTTCTGTTGCCATGTTCAGTAAGGCAGGATTCTGCAAAAGACCCGTCAGATCCATGGCCCCCCGCTCGCCACGCTGTGTGAGGCGCTCTTCAGCCAGTCGCAGGTTCTGCTTGTACGATTCGTTTTCCGGCTCGAGTTGCGAGGCGCGCGCAAACGCCGCTCGGGCTTCTCGATGCCTGTCCAACGCTGTCAACGCGAGACCGAGGCGCCCATGCGCCTTGCCGTAGTCAGGTTGGATGGCTAGTGCCGCCATACAATCAGCAACTGCAGTTTCGTGCTCATTGAGCTTGAAGTGCGCAGCGGCTCTGTTGCAAAAAAAGACCGAATTACGTGGATCCAGCTCAATGGCTCGCGTGTACTTATCAAGTGCTTCGCGATATTTGTCTTTTTTCATCAGCTCGTTTCCTTCGTTCTTGAGGCGCTCCGCTTCCGCTCTGTCAGCAGCGGGCGCACTGGATTGCTGCTGCCTTATCAACTGGAGCAAATCCACTCCGCGTGCAGCGTCTTCAGGACTTATTTCAAAAGCAGTCTCGATGCACTGGACGCCGACTTCGACGCTCTCGCGCGAGTCCATGTTTAGTGTGCCGCCTTCCAATTGCTGCTTCAGAAAGTTCACGATACTGGCTGCTACTAATTTTATTTCGTTCGCCATTGTAATAATCGTTAATATAAAAGATAAAACACTTGTTTATTTGAAGATTTTTGCAATTTAAATTATTTTTAGAATTCACCCGACACGATGACAATTTGATAAATTGACAATGACATTAAAGATAAAAGTAAATTACACTAAATTAGACATTGACAAACACTTTCTACAATTACTATTCATTTGATTTTACAGTATGTTTTTTATGTTTGCTAACCTATCCGTGTAGACAGAGAAACCTTTGTCTGTCTACGATCTACCGACATTGGATTAATCAATATCTTTGGTATGTGTTTTTGGCGGGAACTGAAAGGGGACGCAGTGCTGTGCAGTTTTATTTTCTAAAAATGTCTAAAATGAACAATAGGCGTAGGATATTGCTAGTTTTTGAGTAGTAATTATGTGTTTTTGTAAGAAATGTGAACTATATAGTCAAATGTGGCCTTTCGAGTTTTAACGAGGACTCTGATAAATGGTGTCCGTTGTAGTCTACAATGCAACTGCGCTCTATACGAAGACATAAACATCATAATTGGCTGTATGGACTAAGATTCCTTTGCCTGCCTTTGTGGCGAATTCTACTATTATTGTATTTGGTACCAATTGTCCACAGCCCACAGACTACTAGGAATTAGGATACTATTATAGTGCTGTCAATGTCCTAAAGTCGCTGTAAAGTTGTTGTATTCATAATTGTATTGTAATTAAAAATTAACACCTAATAATGAAATATTGAACTTTTATTTTTGCTTGATTTTTGCCTTAGCGATTACTCTTTATATGTTATATTTTTGATACTTCTGACTACCTATTCGTAAATTCCAAGTTTCTATTAGCGGTAGACTAGCCATAGCGAAACTTAAAAAATCAAGAACTCTAAACTACCTGCTGAATAATCATGACGCTTTATGAGGGGATAGCTCTTATTCAGGAGAAGCAAGCAGTGGTTTTGGACCTGGGATCAGAATATACGAAGTAAGCACGTACATTGTTTAGCTTCTAAAGAATCAAACAGTTCTACTTCCGTAGCAGTTATTCTAATTCAGAGATTAGAATTTTATAATTTTGTAAGACTAATTCAATGTCAATAAACCTCTATTTCAGGTATAATAGTGACTCACAACTATAAAGAATAACCTATATGAACCTATTGCCAACAATAGGGTAATTGACAGTCGAATCAACTGACATATTTTTTATCAACTTACAAAACCCTGAAGCCACCTAGATTTTGTACAAATGTTACAAATTATGATGTTATTTCTATAATGAGTCAAATAGCATATTAATTATAGTTTAAACAGTAATCATGATAATTTTAAAATGATGATGATGACATGGTGTTTGCACTCTGCTCTTTTACATGAACATAATTTCAGAATTATTGTGATATGTGTCAACTACCCTGTCTATAGACACAACATAAAAAGATAGTTACCTACTTTAAGCTGGTAGAAACTACTCAGTGGTTTCATTACTTAAGAAAGATTGTTTTGTTTTTGAATAAACCAATAACACAAATGGATAACAATCATGTTACCATTTTGAAATTTGGATAAATGTGACATAAAACCAGATATTAAATAAGTCTGTACATTTTAATTATAAAATGCAATATTAAATCTAGTGTTTAGTTTTAGGGACTTATTAATTATTTTTCAGAATTTCACTTCAAATGTAATTCGAGAATAGAATCTATTTAAAACTCAGTTAGGAATCAAGTCAGTCATAAATCATGGCATATCCTCACAGATCTAGACAAATTAATACTCTGCATACCTGCTAATTTCTCACGACTGCTATAAGCCGAAGGCTTACTATTGGTTGAATGTTATTTACTGGTAAAAGAAGTTTAGTTTATGTCCAAATGGCATAAATTATTGTATAATTAATTCTTACAAATAAATTATTTAAAATTGCAGGTTTGGGTTCACCGGTGAAGCTGCTCCAAGGTGCATAATCAGATCTGAATTTTGGTGCACAACAGAGAGGAGGTATAAGAAAGTGTATGACTACAAGACACCGGAAGAACTGTATGATAATTTGGTACATATGCTACATTTATTATACTTTAGGTAAGAACTATTAGAGTAGAAAAATAGAAAATATATAGTTAATGGTATTATTTCAAAGTGTAATTGATACAATGTCTATGACAGTATAAGTAAATGATAGACTCATGTATTGCATAGTAAACTTTATGTAGGTCCTCTTATCTGCCATCAGAAACCATTCTGTAAGCATGTAAGGGAAACTGATCTAATAGGCTAGTAAAATACTAGGTCCATAATTTAATTTTATAAAATTATGATAAATTAATAATCTTTACTCTTAAAGAGTATCATTTGCAGTATTTATATTTCCTATTGGTCACAAACTAGCCTAATTTAGTCTAAAGCATACCACCAAAATAAGTAGAATTTATGTCTTTGCTGTTCATGCAACATTAACAAAATCACTCATAAATATTAGTTATGACTAGACTTGTGCAAAATGGTGCACTAAAATGAAAAGGGAGATATAGCTCTTTCACTCTTTAAGATATGTATCACTCCTTTAGCTCTCTAGCTCAATTAGCTCAATAGAGATACAGAGTAGAAATTGAAACGATGGCTCTCTCTCTCTTGGCTTTTAAACTCATTCTTTCAAGATTCAAAAGAGCTAGAACAAGCCATGTTGTGATGTGCATGGTGAAAAAAATGTATTTTAAAATTTATTTTTATAGGTGCAGTGCTTTATTTGTACTGTACATATTGACAACATTGTGCTCTGTGTTGGCAATTGAGTCTGTAAGCTGATTGAGCTACATATTTCCCAAGTGAATGAGAGATTACTTTTAAAATAAGATTATAGATCATTTAATCTCTCATTCGCTAGCTATCCATGTCTAATCATAACAAGGTTCTAGTATCTAAACACAGTGTTGGAATATTGACATATGCAATAACACCAATTTCAGGCATGTATTAGTAAATCCAAAGGAGCGTAAAGTGGTGGTTGTTGAATCATTGTTCACACCCACATTGTTCAGAGAGACCTTAGCTAAGGTGCTGTTCACACATTATGAGGTATGTCATTTTATTTTACTTTTAATGCATTTCTTATTTTGTTTTCCATTAGAGCTCAGGTACAATATATAGCTATAGATTACTAGAACTGCCTTTGTACTGAATATTCAACAATATTGTGATATCATGTCTTATAGCAGTGGTTTTTCTACTTAACACTGATAATTATATTTTGGTCAATTTATATAATACTAATAATTGTCGCTTGCCACCTCTGGGGCACCAGCTATTCTTGAACCAAATGGGCTGTGCCGCAAGGATGGTGAGAGACCAGACGGGATGTCATTGGTGCCAAGGAAGATGGGATGCAACTTGTGTCGATACTTTGGCGGTGTCCCATCTTCCAGACACAGCCGTGACAGCCGTGGCTGCTGCTGTACACCAGGAGGTCCTGAAATGTCGCAAATATGTGTCCATTGGTAGTGGGTACGTATTTGTGGCTTTCGGGGTCGAGACCCTGGGGCCGTGGGGGCCTGGAGCTCGTCACCTCTATCAAGACCTCTCAACATGTCTAATGGCTGGCTTGCACCTAGGGCAGCGAATCAGCATTGCCATCCAATGCGGGAATGCGGCCAGTATTTTGTATAGCTTTATTTATAGTATAGTTTAGTTTATTTATTTTTAAAATTAACTTTTAGTTTTGTTATAGGTACTGTTATTTATTTATGATAATAAATGTGTTACCATTTTAAGTACTTTTCATATTAATTTTAATATATAAAATTCTTATGTGTGTATATCACTGAACTCTGCCTAAACTTCTTGACTGATTTTGATGAAATTTTTTTGTATGCATTTGGTGGAACCCTGGTTGGTTTAGATTCTCAATTGAACCTGGTAGATGGCACTGTAATTGGGTTTTAAATTTTTTTAGTGTGACACAATGTCTGCTGGGATGGGACCTCTAGTATCTTTATATACATATTTTTCAATTGTGAATATTTTATTTCGATCTCAACAGCCTGGCATGCAAGGAACTTTGTCAGAACACTAAAAATATATAATGTTTGTTTGGTATTCCATTGGGGCCTTGGCTGCAATGTATTGGTATACTCTGCCTTGGTAGCGTGTTGATGCAGTCCCTTGTGGGCCAGGTGTCGGGCGTCGTGTGGGCGGACAGCCCTCGGCTGTGCGCGCTGACGCTGGGCGCGCCCGTCGCGCTCGTCGTGGCGGTGGGGGGGCGCGAGGCCGAGGTGGCCGCGGTGGTCCATTCGTGCGTCGTGCTCCACGCGATGCAGACGCAGCCGCTCGCAGCAAGGGCTATACACGCGAGCTTAGCTGAACTCCTCGACGAGGATAATAACGCTGAATTGAACTTGCCCGATCATATCATCGAGGATATCAAAGGTATTATTGGTTTGACAGCAATTTCATAAGCTGAAATAAAATGTATTCACTAGTTGTAAGTATACTATCAAATTGAGTTAATCTCTTAATTGCCTATGGGATCCTTAATTGTGTATGAAGTAACATTAGTATGTAATTGTAAGATTGATCATGGCAAGAGATGCTAATGTTAGTATCTAGATTTTTTGTGTTACTGACAGAAATGAACATATATTGAAATTCAGCAATTGTTTTCTCCGGGTAATTGATTTTTAATCAAAAAGTATATTATAAGTAGAATATTTTAATACACGATGTAATGGTATTCAAATTGGAAACAATAGAAAATCCAGTAATATTTCGATAATTCGCGAATCGTTCGAATTATTCGTCGAATTTCGAAAAATTCCAATCGAATATTAATATTGGATTCGAGTGACGCACACCCCTACTTATTACAGCTCCATCAGTGTGGTACCACATATTTATGAAATATTAGTGTGCAATGGTTAGCTTTGAGAGCTAATTGTTTTTCATGTGATGACTGCGAGTGCTGATGGCCTCATCTCATCCTAAGGGCGGGTACCATTTCCCATTGATGGGCCCTCTGCCCGTTTGTTGGCTTCGCAATGAACATGAGACGGTCGTTACCAGTGAAGACCTGCTTCGTGGTCCCCCGCGAGAGGGCGGCGCGTTGGCGCTCGCCGAGCCGGCCGGCGGCGGCGCGCGCCGTGGCGTACCCGGTGGCGGGGCGCGGCGCCATCGCCGTCTCGGGGCGCACGCGGGAGCTCGCCGCCGAGGTGCTCTTCGCGCGGGACGCCGAGCTCGCCTCGCTGCCTGACATCGTCTTGCAATGCATCATGCAGGTAACGCCTTGCTCCAACCCCCGTAATACCACTTCAATCAAGTCAGTGGCACTAAGACGTCCTAGGGATGTGTGCTGCAATCGATGACATTTTCTTTGTGTTTATTAACATAATGTATGACGCTCTAGGAGCGAACATTTTAATGGCACGCGACTGAAGTGTCGTCTCTTGCGAGTTCGCAATGTATGCGTGCCAGTCGACACGTAGTGTAAATAGCCGTTGATCCACGAGATGTGCCGCAGTTTTAGTAGATAGTGCAGGCCGTCGCGAGCCTTCCCCTCGGCCTTTATATTACCCATCGCCCGCTCTCATTAGTGCATCATTAGATTCATCCCCCTCTCATGGCAACAGGCAAGTTGCCTCCCAGGTTCGAGCGCCATCGCGATCGCGAAAGCGCTCGTCCTGAATACCCCGCTAAAGTTTGAGGTCTTCGGACCAACAACATAAAGTCAAGTCCAATAATAATGTTACAACTTAGGCTTCGACAAAAACAAATTCCACGCACAGTCTGTAAAATTGTAATCCTTTTATGATCGTCTTCTTTTGTTTACTTATTTATTGGCATACGATTCTATAGTCGACGCATTTTAAACTGAGTCGTCGGGCAATAAATGTGCACGCAATGCAACCCGTTATCGATACTTAGCTACCTGCGCACGTGGGGTCGATGCGTCATCGTGACCTTCATTAGCACTCTGACTCCTGATTGGTCGTTACGAGTAAGAGTAACACTGCTGATATTGAAATTCTTCTCCACAACGCTATTGATAATGTTACTCAAGAAGACTGGGCCAAATGTGTGAGGCATGCCGAGGAGCTCCAGGATAAGGACTTAAGGAAAACTATTTTAAGAGATCAAGCACCACCTCTGATAATTAACCTACAGGAAGATGACACAGATGGGAAAGATACGGATGAGGATTTTTGAAGAACTAAGAAATATCCCTAGAAAAGATAAAAACGGCCTTTTTTCAGGGCCACATTACGATTTATACAGTGTCTCTATGATTACTTCGAAACAAACATTTTATCTTACAAATTAAATAAAGTATTTTCGCGAAAAATTATTTCTATTAATACTTAACATAATTTAGCATATCGATCGTACCTATCCCGTTATCGATATGCACCTCTACAATTCTTATGCACATCACTACACCTCTCCATAAGACCTGTAAGCAGACAGATAAATATGATTTATGACCCGAAGCCTCAGTTCATAATGCGTCGGCTATAGTATTGTGGAGAACAGCCTATTGTACTCGTTTACGACCGCTTGCAGGCTGCATCATTAGCCAGATGTTGCGGATTATAAATACAAGCTGATTTTTTATTTTTTTTTATTGCATGAGTTCAGCAGACAGGCAGACGGCCCCCGACTTGATGAAAAGCGGTTACCATCGCCTATGGACATTTGCAACACCAAAGGTGCTACAAATGCGCTGCTGCTCTCTGAAGGGAGACTGGAACCTGGTCACTAATACCGGAACACAACTCAAGGTTGTTATGGCGACATACTTTAGACCAGGTAGCCATCCAGTCGGGCAAATGCCCTACCACCTGGCTGTGGGTTGTTTAGTCGCCTCTTACGACAGGCCGCCGGGCCGCAGGAAATTGTATTCTTTCTCCGTTCCTGCGCGGATAGATTTTAGGAGGGGGATCAGTTGAGCGAGAACCACGATCAAGGCGTGACGTGTGTACAATCGAGAATCTAATAGTGACGGACTTTGAGTGTTTTATTGAATTACGACCTTCTGCATTACATTTGGATTTGTTGTGTTCGGTTATATTTGTGCCTGTGTTATACGTGTTTGTATAGTTCTAATAAACTCGTAAGAATAATGTAAATACATATGTGCCGCAGTGCCCGATCGACGCGCGCCGCGAGCTGGCCGCCAACATCCTAGTGACGGGCGGCACGGCCACGCTGCCGGGCCTCAAGGCGCGGCTGGCCGAAGAGCTGCGGTACCTCATCACGCAGCCACCATACGAGTTAGTACAACTTCACATTTTTATACAAACCTATGAATTCTAACAAGTGATTCCACTTTCACTGAAAATAGTTCTCATTGATATGGCCATGTCAAAAGACGAAGTGAAGGCCACCTGATACAAATCGCTTTAGATATACCAGTGACCCAATCTTGCTATAACAATATCGTCAGAATGGTCGATCACTCGAGTCATAATGGCTGTTTTTTCATACAAAAACAATAATTATAAAGATATTTTAATAGCAGAATTGGCGGCCTGAAAAAAAAAGGTAAAGGCCTCCTGCTATTAACCTGATGGTCGAACATTGATAAAGATTTCAAAAAAAGCTTAATTATTTGAACTGATAACCCAAAAGCGTACGACATGGTGCAGGACAGCGAGCAGACATTATGACAAACATGACAAGTATCAACATGAGGCGTAATTTTATGCTATGTCTTACAACTGCCAGTTTGTCTAGACACGTGTCAATTTCTGACGTGTGATTCTCTAAAGGTGACTGCTTGAGGTCCTCAGGCCCTGGAACCACACACTTCCACTGCGATTTCTCAGCAATCAAATGTGGGTAGTTGATGAGTTTTTTAAGTCTCTATCTGTGCAGGAATGAAGAAATAATACAATTTCCAGCATTGACAACTCGCAGCTATATGGTGGGGTATCTCTGGTTTAGAGTAACCGTCATAACAATCTTGAGTTGTGTTTCGGCATCAGTGGCCAGGCTCCAGTCTCCCTTTACAGAGCAGCAGCGCCTTCGCAACGCTTTTGGATTTCCATCAGGTGGGCGGTCTGCCTGTTTGCTGAACTCGTATTATAATAAAATGTCTTCTGTTTACACAAAATCTGAAGATAGTGCATTAAGAGTATAATATAGTAATGCCCTATGCATAATGTTACGGTTACCTAAATTCTGTAGCAAAATAAAATAGCCGCCGCTCTGCTTCAAGTTAATAGGCCATTGGATAAAACAAACTCTAAAATAATGTAATTTGTTATGGACCTAGTCTGAATTAAATAAATATTCTTATTAATTATTATTCGCGTGAAGATCGCGGCTGCACGTGCGCGAGTTCAAGTTCCACCGCGCGCCGTGCCAGGAGAACGCGTGCGCGTGGGCAGGCGGCGCGGTGTGCGGCGCGGCGGACGGCGGCGCCGCGCGTGCCACGCCGCGCGACGTGTACGCGCGCGCGCGCCGCCTGCCCGACTGGGTGTGCCTGCTGGACAACACGCCGCCGCACCACCCACACCGCGACAACCTGGACATATAGACCCGTTGGCTCTCGCTCTGCCAACAGCCGTAAGAGCCAGAGCGGGTCATTTCATATTGCCACTTATGTAAACCAATTCTATCTTTCAAGGAAATAAATGATTATGCAATATTTTGTATCTATGATATTATAACATTCTAAACATGCCGTGCCTGTACATTGAAACAAAATAACTGGAATAGACTATATAAACAATGGAGAACACTGTGTTTTTTAGATTTCTTGTCTGTTTGTCTGTTTGTTCGGGATTCACTTAAAAACTACTAAGCCGATTTCGATGCGATTTTGTCCGATCGACAGCAAATTCTTAGATTTCAAATTTGCCCTACTTTTGCCCTGGAAATCTTGCAGGGACGTTTCTGAAAATTATGTGAAATGGGTAGATTGAAAAAATCTAATTTTAATACGATTTTTTTTAACTAATCGATAGCAAATTTTATGTAATAAAAAATGTGAGACTTCATCCCGGGAATCCCGTGGAGCGATTAGAAGTTACTCGGGTGTATAAAAATTAGTTTCTTCCGACACAATTTTCACTAAAACGATAGCTTACATTTTGTTTTGAAATGTTGCGGTATTTTGTACCCCGGTATTCCCGCGGGAATTTCGAGTCAAGCGTGGACGAAGTCACGGACATATCCTAGTTGTTTTATATCAACAGAAAAGTATATCATATATAACTTCATAAGTAATCCCAAATTTACACTATACATATTAACGACATCGTGTTCTGTGTTAGCAACTGAGCTGATTGGCTTGTGAGCCGGTTGAGCCATTGAGCTATATATTTACTAACTGAGCGAATGCGAGATAAATTTTAAAATGGGATATAGCTCATTTTTATCTCTTTCACGAGCTACCCGAAACTACACTCCAGAGCTGCTGCACAGTTATCTTTTTCGTAACCAATTAAATTAATTTATAACATTAGAATGAAAACCGCTTTAAGCGCGCTGATCACTTTATTTTGTTGCTATTGAATGAGACTGAGCCGTCACGCGTCACGCTCGGCTATTAACGCTCGTTCAGGAACGTTCGGCTAAAGTCGTTTCGATTCGACTAAGGGAGTGAGAGGAAATGGTACAAGCGAGCGTTACTCGTTTTGATGAAGTGTTCACTTCTGTAGTGGGGCCTTGAGCCTTGAGCACACATTAACAATTTTCCAATCCTATATTTCTTTTTAATTTACTAATCCTTAATTTTTTCTAGGATTCTTGAATCTGGTACATAACGAGGGAAACAATTGTAACACCGTTCTTTTATTAACTTAACAATAACTTATATTATTACAAAGAATTTATTTGTATGAATAAAATAATTTATTAAGTACTGTATTTTTATTTTAGCCGAAATATGAACTAAAATCCTAAACTATACAAAGTAAGGAAACACTAAACTAAAGGAGGCTTGAAGCCGATTTTTAAGAAAATTACAGTGTATCATTAGATTAATTGAAAAATCAATTAGGAATCGAATCGCCTGATTTTGACCAAATAAACACACCAGTATTTTTATACCAAATCATAGTGTGCTTGTAAGGATCACTTTCTATGAAGGACTGCCAAATGGCAAACCAAAGAACACATTAAACAGTCTATTAATCCAAGGTAATCACATCCAATGTACTCAGTGGCCACGTCACAGAGTACTACATTAATTTAATAAGAGAGGTCACATCCAGTCAACTCTATTGAGATCTGTGTCATTTGTCTTCTATTATTTTAATGTATATTCTCTGATATTAATGTGCTCTATGGCTATTTGCTTTATTAGATAAAACTTCATTTCTATGACGTATAAAATTATCCGTGTAACTGTCAACTATTTTAAGTTTTTACACATTTCTCATTTCATTTTATGGTTTTTAACAAATCAAGTACGAGTACATCTCTGTTATTCCGGTGAGTATAATTATTGAAGATTGTAGTTCTCAGTTTGTGGAACTGTACAGTTGCATCATCCGCATGAAGATCTTGATGGTTTTCTGCCTGTAGCCTATATGTGCTTTGTTCCTATAAGCGCGTGTATACACGACACCGCCGCACCTTCGCTATTGAGCTGGCGCACTTACATAGAATTACCAAAACAGTGATATTTTTTAATGAAATTAGTATGTGGCGACATATTAGGTCCCAAAGTCGCAAAAGTAGATATTGTCCCTACCAGCCCCCTTTCAATCTGTGAAGTGGTATTTACGACGAAACCTTTCGTCATGCGAGCCCTACCAAGCGCTTACTCAATTTATTTTAAGAGTTTGAATATTTAGATTATTATCTTGACACTTGGGCCTTCTGTAACTCAAATTCCTAAATTTAACGAAAGCCTTCGTAGAGTCACTTTTATAAGCTGCTACTTTTATTTCGACTATAAGTTGAATAATTCGAAATAACAGATACTGTACTCCATTAAAATTATGTTTAAGATGAACGAATTAAACGCGCTTACTTTGAGCTTATAAAAGTTTAAAACGGCTCACTGTATTGCAGTTCACGGCCGATCTGTTTCAGGCGTATAGGAAGCACAGATGGCATACTGAAGACGCCTTAAGCATGCATCTATTAAGATCAGTTCAGCTCACCTACGTTAATATGCACCCATGTTGTCAAGTTAACCTTTGTGCTGCCTCTAACACCTACTCGCCTCGCGCTAAGCCAACGCTTCAACACATTGCTCCAGCTGCCGTGGCTGCTAGAAGTATGCGGTTTCCGCGGCCGACCACGCTCGCGGCCCGCAGGCGATCCTGCGTCGGATGCGTGGCCAAGTTCCTCGACTCTTTTTTGATTAGTTATTCGTGAAGTCATGTTTTGAATCAAAATAAAGGTTTTCTATTGCACAGTTGGAAATGAAAATGAAATTAAACATTCTCTGATGCTTATTTTGTCTTTGTAATCGTTGTCAGGGCCATAAAATTAAAAAAAAATTGTTATTTTGTGACATTACAACTGTCACTTTAAAAATATTCTGTATGTCATTGTTTTTGTAAGTGTCACTTTTCTATTCTCAACTGTCAAGGTTAACTGATCAGCTAAAGGTTTTTATTTAAATCCGCAATTATCGAAAGCAGAATCAGCGAAACAACTCAATAGATGTTTATCTTATCACGACATCAAACAATCGTACTTAGTGCTTTATACGTTTAGAACGATTATGAACGGGTGGAAGAAAACCATGTTAATAATTTAACTATTTATTTTATTACAAATTCCGCTATAATACATATTTACAAACATAAAAACGAATGAAAAATTGTCACGGTATAAAAAAGCTTGAGCAGGAACAGCCGCGCTGTGGCGGGCACCCAGTGCCACACCACGGCGCCGCTACGCCGGCGCCACGCCACCGGACCCCCGCGGGAGCCCCTCGACGGACGACGCACAACCCTACAGTGACGCACCGGTGAGCCACCCCCCGCACGCTCGGAGCTCGACCCGACTAAAATTACTCCTATGTTAGATTAGTACCCAAACGCGGACGGTTTGCAACCACTTCCTAATGTAAATAGATTCAAAATCGGACCCCAACGCTCATATTTGTTAAACTTATATAACTTAAAAGGTCAACCGTCCGATCGTGCAGGAGGCCCTCCACGATGTGGCCCCGCTCACCTGGAGCGAGGTTATCACAATATAAATAAATAGAATACTCGAATGTAAGAAGAGTGCGGCCGATTAAGTCATTGCAGATATCTATGTCGATATTTTGCAGCGACTCTAGACCGACTGAGGGAGTCCTGAGTGCAGGCGTGCATTGTGACAGCCCGCCGACACTCAGGACGAACCCTGAGAGCGCCAGCCCCTTGGTCACCGTCAGGCCGTGCGGCGCCTCAAGCCGGTCGGTCCGCCCGCGCGCGGCGCCCTCTACCCTATCTTAACTAATATTGTTCTAAACGCGCCGCGTTAAATGATGGAGGTGATGAGTCGCGCCTTGAAGTTGACTATCCTCTCGGAGGTCTGCGCGATGCGGAGGATCAGGTCCTGGATGAGGTTGGCGATGCCGCGGTTAGCGATGATGAACAGCCGCGTGATGGGGCCGGGGACGCCTTCCGTCAGGTTGTCGCCTTTGCCTGCGCCAACGTCGTCGCCGTCCGCGCCGGCGCCCGCGTCACCCGAAGACCCGGACGACGAACCAGCCACCAGCTGAAACACAATCCAATCGTCTTAGTTTGCTTGCAATCGCTATGATCCGTTAGGTGTCAGAGCTTAGACTGCTTAACAAAATGAACAGTTAGGGGAGTTCTCTACTTTAATTATTGTCTGGGTTTTGAGGGAGTAAAGGATTAAGACTTTGTTAAGTTAAACAAGGGTATAGTCGTATCTTAATTAAGTAGAAAAGAAATAAAGTATGCTATTAGACAATCTATCTACCGAATGCTCCTTAATACTAAACTACTTTGCTTTCTAATAGACAAACTGCAAGGAAATTATATTTCCCTCATCAGGAGAGCAGACAAAACTATTATTAATTACTGCTACGTGCTAACGATCTACTAAACTCGAGGAAACTAGATATGTTATTCTATTCTACGAGGTTTAGGAAGGATTAAGGAAGGAATTGGGATAAAACAGTATTCTACAACTATAAATAATTGTGTATTTGCACAACTATGAGCTACATCTGCAATGGCATTGATTTCTAAAACTGTATGTTATGCAGTTCAGGCAACATGTTGGCTAGTGTGCGGATACAATCTGGGAGGTGAGGTGGTTTGAAGCCGTAACTACGGTCGTGGTGGCAGAGTGCGGTATACTTGGGGGTCGTTGGGGTCCAGGGTGGCGGTGTGGGAGGCCGTGAGGCCCACGTTCAAGGAGTCCGTGCCCGCGAACAACCTGAAGGCCGAGCCGGCCGCGCGGGCCACCGCCTCCGCCGGCCGCTGTAACATGCCTTCACTCTCGTACCCATGTTCGTACTTTGCATTCTATCGTCGCTTCATAAATAATACCTAATTACATCTCAAAATTACCCGTTTCGGATCCTCATACTAATTGTTTATTTATCTAGAACGCATTATCAAAGCTCTTTTGATACTGTACAAGATCTTCAGAATTGAATTTATACCTCAACATAAATACTGTTAGAGAACTGTATGTTTCTGAAGTTATACAGTACGACACAAAAGGGTTTTTAATATTTTAGTACAGAACTCTATTTGCTATTCGCCAAACATACGTTTCCTTGATAGCTTACACTCAGAAACGTAATGCTCGAGAAGATTTTCTTTATATTAATAATATTTACACCAGCTATTGATTCATACAGATTCAATGCGTGGTCGCTGTTTTTAATAAGAAAGCAAATTGACGGAAATTCGTTAATCCAGAAACCAGACCGAAATATTCAATACCCTTTTAGAAAAAGCAACAGACAGATTAGAAGAAATCAAGAGAGAAATAAGCGTATATCACGCGTTCGATTACTTATTAGTGTATTTATATAAAATTGGAGTAAATGTGGGCAGCTAGCAGCTTTGAATATAATCTAGAATATTTTCTGAAAAGTACTGTTACACAAGTGACTATGGATATTACAGTGACTTACCCTGACGATGTCGAAGAGGAAGTTGCCGGATCCACCCCCGGAAGCACCAGCGGAACCGCCGAAGTTCAGGAATCTTAAATAACAGTAGAAAACATTAATCTAGTTGTAGGGCCACTAAAGTGGAAGACCAAAAATGTCTCCACTCAGTTGAGATGAGAACGTTGTGATGGATGTGTGGTGTTACAAGAATGGATAACGTGAGAAATGGTTGCTCTCTTTCTCACGTTAGATCTCCTTATATCTTTGAAAGTTGCACACGTTACTGAAAAATTGAGAAAAAGATGACTGAGATAGTATGGGCATGCAAAAAAGAGATGGATGTTTTGCGTGAAGGATGACGTGATGATTTGTGGTGTGGCAGAGGACTTATGTCAGAATAGAGGAATATGAAAGGGAAATATATTGTCCTGACCCCAAATAATTGGGAGAAAGTGAAACAAAAGTGAATGTCAATTCGAAACCGTAATCATTCATTAACATTGAAATCACCAGCTGATTTTGGAAACTTAACCTCGATGGTATGTATCCATTTGTTAAGTTTCATGATCGCTTGCAGTCGTCGGAGCTGTGGGCAGAAATGGTGCTCACGTTTTAGTACAGGTGCGGTGCTAACAATTATATGTTCGGTTCGTGTGTAAGCTTTTTTATAATGATCTATAAAATAGTAGTTCAGCATGATATAATGCCGAGCGACACCAAATGGAGACGTGCGAATCGAAATGTGAGGCAAAAAGCGACAATAGCGAGATCGGTCCCGATCCATTGTGTGCGACAAGTCGCGTTGCAATATGGTCGCAGGCTCGATAATTATCGCTGGATACTGCGGGTGGCGCAACGCTAGCTGGGCGTGAACACGAGGCGAATGATACCGAGTTGTGGCGTTACCTCTTATTCCTGTTCTCTTCGCTGTTGTCAGTGTCGTCGAGCGTGATCTCGTCGATAGTGGCGGCGTTGTTCTGCGCGGCTACCTGCTGGTCCTCGCTGGCGGCCACCTGCTGGTCCTGCTGGCCCTCACCGAACGCGACCCGAACTTCCGCCTGTTGCGACTCAGCACCGGAAAGCAACTGGTTCTCTTCGGCGATCGCGTTCTGAAAACGACATGGGCCCGATTAGAATAATGACAGTGGCCGCACCTTCCATTCATAATGGCCTCCTGTCGTCGGGCAGTGTGAACGGAGGGTCTTCGGTGATGGTGAATGGCCGGTGACGGTGACGGGCGTGAGTGACGATGGCTGTGGCGATGGGTGGGCGGTCTGCGCGCGCACTGCCGTCCATTGGCAGGCTGGGTGATGCTCGAATGTGCGCCATGCGCCATGTGCCATACCGGCAGATAGTGGAGCGCCCGACGGCGGCGCGCGGCAGCCTCTGTCGTGGTGCTGGTGGTGGTGGTAGATGTCGTGCTAGCCGTGGTGGTGCCAGCGGTGGTGGTGCTCGACAAGGGCACGTCGTCGTCATCGTCGTCCTCGTCATCCTCCAGCTCGATGGTACCGGAGCCGGTGCCTGTGTTGCTTCTGTTCCCGCCGAGGAACGTGCGCAGTACGATCGGTCCGAAAGTTCTCAGCACAAAACTCGTTATCTGCTGTACTTTCTGATCGATTATCTAGAACATACACCGCCCTTAGCATCCTGGTTAATCCAATTTAAGCCATCGCAACCTGCGGAAGACATACGCAGTAATCAAGTTCGTTTGATGAGGAACACTCACTCCGAAATGAGCGTTCACAGTTGCCAGTTTGATTTGCAGTCGTTGCCGGCCAATCACGTGATTCTAAATCTCTTGATACTAAGACACTGAGTATAAACATGTGGTCTAGTAGAAATCATTTTGGCGGAGTTGTATATTTGCGCAGACAGAAGACTAAGTAATGAGGGGGCCTTACCTGCGTGAGACTTGGGAACAGCTGGCGAAGGATGCCGATGGTTCGCTTGTTTCGCTCGCTCAGCTCAGAGCCAGGGGCGCCCAGGTTCAGAGTGGCAAGGGTCTCCTGGAAACAGGAAAACATTATTTGCATTAGTTGTCACGTGACACATTGTTATTTCGCTAAATCGAAATCAATCTTGATTCAAGAAATTCGATAAAAGAAATATATTTAAAAACAAAGATATTTTAAAAGTTAGATACGCTCTTTAATTTAAATGAATAGTAGGCTAATCCTGGCTCTAATCTTTTTGAAGCTTAATGTGGTCATCAGTTTCGTCACGTTCAAAGCAACGTTCGAGGCATTGTTGTGTTGAAGGGGGGCAAGGGGTCGCAGCCTCGTCGCGAGCACCGAGCGACTGCCGGAATAATGGATATTCTCATAGTAAATCGTCGCAATTACATTATTATTCAATATTGATAAATTTGTGTTTAACCGCACGCGATGACTTATGCTGCCGTGGGATGAGCCTGAGTGTATGAGATGGTATCATGACCCGACCTTGGAGGCTGACAGACATTTTGATTGTGCTATTACAAGTACATTTGGCAACGATTCTACTCTATTTGCTTTATTCAAAGTTTGATTTAGGACTAATCCTACATAGTCATTGACCAAATGACAATGTTGTGGTCTAAACCACAATCATGTTGTAATAGTTCAATCGCGCTGCACATTTGCGTCTTCGTGCATAATAAACCTAAACGCAATTAACACTATTCATTGCCGCTTCATATTTTTATAGTCTTGTGTGATCACGTCTACTTTTATCGAAATGTGAGATTGAAATTATATTAAAGTCGTGCTTCAACCTGTTTATTATTTATATCATAACTAGCTTTTGACCGCGGCTTCACTCTCGTTTATGCTATCCCACGCGAACCGTACATTTTTCGGGATAAAAGTAGCTTATGTGATATTTCAGACTACAGTCTATCTTTGTGCCAAATTTCATCTCGATCCGGTTAGACATTCTGGCGTGAGTGAGTAGCAATTTAACAAATTTTTGTTTTTTATATAGGTTGAGGAAAAAGTTTCTTCGCATTTTATATAAAAATTCAAAAGGTTTATTTACAAAGTTTATTTACATTTGACTAAAGTATGTAGGTGCCATTTTGTTGGATAACTTTTTGCCATCTTGTAAGTAGGGACGTGATCCCATTGCTATAAAAATTTTGGGGCTTCTGATCAAAAAACTGCGACAAGTGGTTTTGGAAGTCCTCTCGTGATGTTAACCTGACACTGCCTAAGGAATTCTGCAGAGACCGAAACAGGTGAAAATCTGAAGGTACAAGGTCGGGACTATACGGCGGATGCATTAACACCTCCCAGACAAACTCTCGTAATTTTTGCTGAGTAGCTAAAGATGTGTGAAGTCTAGCGTTATCATGGTGAAAAACCACACCCCTTCTGTTGATTAATTCCGGCCGCTTTCTCTCAACTTTTTGCTTTAATCTCATCATTTGTTCGCAGTACAGTTCAGAATCGATGGTCCTGCCTGGCGGTAACAGCTTATAATGAATAATGCCCTTCCAATCCCACCATACACACAGCATCACCTTGTTGCGAGTTAACCCGGGTTTCGCCACAGTCTGTGAAGCCTGACCGGCCTTTGACCACGATCTTTTTCGCACGTTCTTGTCGCACGTGATCCACTTATCATTACCAGTTATCAGCTTCTTCAAAAATGGTTCGGTTTCATTACGTCGTAATAAAGAATCACAAATGAGTACACGGTTCATTAGGTTTCTTTCAGTGAGCTCATGAGGCACCCAAATATCGAGCTTTTTTGTGTACCCGGCTTTTTTCAAATGCGCCAAAACCATTTGGTGGTCAATTCCCAGTTCTCCAGCTACATCGTAACTACTAATATGCCGATCTTGCTCCACTTTTTCAAAAATGGCATCAATTTTGTCCGTAACAGGGCGACCAGAGCGACGTGCATCTTTAATATCAAAATTTCCGGATTGAAAACGCTTAAACCAAATTTGCGCTACTCTCACAGATACTATATTAGGTCCATAAACATCACAATTTTTTTTCGCGGCTTGTGTTGCATTTTTGCCTTTTTTGTAGTAAAATTTTAAAATGTATCGAATTTCTTCATTAGATTCACTCATTTTAACAATAAGAAAAACAAATGAAAATCACACATTTTCCTAATTTGAATTTGGAATTGTCTTCTTTAAAATTAAAACTTTTTAATGATACCAAAACCAGCCACATACAAATGGTATAGCCAAAGAGATCTTCTTACAAGTTCATACATACTATATGCGAAAAGACTTTTTCCCCAACCTATTATATTATCCATAATACAAGCGTAACCTGCTTAGCATGGAGATATACAATGCGTCTGTCTATCGGTTATTTTTAAAAAATGCGACGTGTAATATTTACTCGGTTAAAGTTTGTATGATAGCGGCACAACAACGCAAAGCAATTCAAGTGAGCAGTCACACGTTCTGGGCTTGTTTTTCCTTTTGTGACTAGTTCTTATGCGGTTCTGAGAAAAATGTGTGAGCTATTGAAAACATTATTCGCGAATTGTTCATTATTGTATTAGGCTTGTTCAAGATATCGTGTTTTGCCAGAATGAATTCTATTTTTTCAGCCAATTCTCGTAACTAATTAATATGTTATTTTGTCTTTTAAATGTAAATGGCAATTTTGTTTTAAATGAAATACCTGTGATGAATAACGTATTTATTTGGATAAGGATTAATATCATGTTTATAAACAAACAAATTTGGTTAGCATAAAAAAGGTTATGGTGAGCCAACCTTAAAAGATAGACATATGAGATAAGATAAGATTTTGAAACATTCTTCACTGGTGCTCCGCTTATATTGGTCTTAGCATGATGATATATAGCCTATAGGCCTTCCTCGATAAATGAAAAAAAAAAGAAAAAAAGAAAAAAAAAATTATTTGTGACTTCAAACACAAAACGTACTTCTAAATAAGACAATACAATTGAAATGAAGTTCTGAATCGGTCCTAACTCAGCATGATGCTGGTTGGCTGAACCAGCGCTGGTCTTCCGTTAGGGCCGTTCAAGTGACTTACGGATAGATAAAACGAAACAAATACAAAACCAAAAAAAATAAAATATGACTATTACAAACAAACAAATATAAAAATTAATATATAATATAAAAAATTATATAAAAATAAACTATATCATTAATATATAAAAAAACTGATATAAAAGTTACTGCTACGAAGCGAATTTATAAAGAATAATATAATGGAATAAGGAACATAAAGCTTAAAAATTAAAAAACTATAACAATATCAATTTTATATTTTGTCTGTCAGTCTGTTGGTTTGTGTCAAATATGCTGCAAATAGGAAGTATCTAATCTGAGAATAATCATGGTTAAACAGGCAAAAAGAGACTGAAAAATTAAAGTAGATCAGGCAGAACCTGCACATGAAACCAACATCATCATATGGCACTAGTTTCATGTACAAGATCCGCCTGACTCACTTGATGATCATATATATTTTTTTTTAATTTCGCTCTAAACCCGTGTATATTTTGCAAGTTTTTAATAGGGGGTGGAATATTGTTCCAACATTTAGTCGCAGCATAGCGAAAACTATCCCTAAAAGCAACCGTCTTATGCCGTAACGTCGTAAGCTGCATAGCATATTGTCGCAATTCAGTCGATCTCTGAGAATGGGCTATCTAACACTGAAAGAATTTTTCAAATCAGACCCGTAGTTCCTGAGATTAGCGCGTTCAAGCAAACCAACAAACTCTTCAGCTTTATATATTAGTATAGATTAGTTATGTCGTTGACGTACGTGCAGAAACTTGTAACTAAATTTTTTGGTGATAATTCGTCAAAACTGTTATGTAATAGTTACTATTATATAACAATTTAGAAAATTAAGAAGAAAAAGTAATAATTGTTACATATTTGTAACAATTATTACTTCTTCTTCTTCAGTGTACGCCACATATCCCGGTCTCCCGTCTTCCTCATCCAGCCTCTACCGGCGACCGTACGCCGGTCGTCGGTCCGCCGGGCTGGAGCTACCCACGCTGCGCCTACCGAGACGCGGTCTCCACTCCAGGACCCGTTTGCTCCATCGGCCGGCGGTCCTACGATAGACATGATCAGTCCACTGCCACTACAATTATTACTATTATGTAACAATTTAGACAAAAAAAAATATTGCATCAAATTTTTTTGTTACAAGGTCCTCCACTGACGCCGACGATATACTCGTATGATGTTTGAAATGCCTATTTCATTAGAATAAGTACTTATGAGAAATTAAAAAAAAATCAAAACATTTTATGATGTAATAGCGTGTGGATACTTTTTAGTGAAGATCCATTAATGGTCTTGACAGTAGATGTTGATATTACTAAACATTATCATCATGAACTTAATGTGAATAATATATTGAGATTGAGGTGAATCCATACTGATATAATAAATGTCAATAGGATTTTGTTTCGCCTTCATCCCCGCTTTTGGTCTCATACACACAGATACGTGTTTACACTCGCTTCCTTGACTTACAAGAACTGTATCAACATCATCAATGTTGCAAATGCAATAAACCCGTCAAGCATAGTCGACGTAGTGCGCTTGCAACTATGTGCAATAAGTACGCGAATCTCAGTCATTTCATTGTTTTCACAATCCTTATCTTACACGTGCTATTATTTATTAATTATGACCACTAGGCAGTCCGTCTATCCGGGGAGTACTGCTGCCTGCTCGGCCACGCACCAGCACCCATTTGGCACGGATTTATTAAGATATCGTTGGCTGGCATTGTAAAATACATACTTAGTGAATTATAACAATAAAATAATAATCGGCAAACAAACACATTGTATATCCCCAAGCTAAGTAAGTTACGCTTGTGCTCTGGATGATAGACAACGGACTACTCTAACCAATTCACCATGCCAGGAAACGCTCCGGAAAGGCTCCGGTTAGCCTCTAAGGCCCAGCGAGCTCGACCTGCCAAGACTTAGCTCGCTCAACCACAGAGGTCGTTAATTTATACAAGACATACTTTGTTATACAGCCTTTGTGCGTTTGTGGTGAATCGTGCAATTGAACAAATATCCTATTGGCTTAGAAATGGTCTTGCATTATAACTTCAGTTAAGTATATGTAATATCTTTACTATTAAGGAAAACGCTTTAAACGCGGCCTTTTTGTTTAACCAATATTGTATTAAGTTTGTAAGAACCTACTTTGTAATCGATAGTATGCAGAAAAAAGTATTTTCATTCATTCACTCTTGATTATTGATTTTGTGTCACTTAGGTTTTTTAGTGCTCCGTTCAAATAGTTCTTTTTTCTTTTAATATCTAACTATTGATTTTATATACATACACTATATTTTTGCTATAAACTTTTACTTGCTATAGCACATGTATGTAATGAATTAGTAAGTTTCATAAACCACTGTAACTGATGTAATGAAGTTGTGAAAAAGATAATATTTCTTCCCATTTTTTAAATTTTTTAATATTTTTTATTGCAAGAGTTCAGTAGACAGGCAGATGGCCCACTTGATGGAAAGCGGTTACCATCGCCTATGGACATTTACAACACCAAAGGTGCTATAAATGCGCTGCTGCTCTCTTAAGGGAGACTGGAACCTGGTCACTGATGCCGGAACACAACTCAAAGTTGTTATGGCGGCATACTTTAGACCAGGGATAGTAGCCGTCTAGTCGGGCAAATGCCCTACCACCTGGCACCTGGCATTTGTTTACAAGCAAACAAAGACAAATTAAGGAAAGCTTATGATTAGCGAATATTTTTTATTTTAGTTTGATATGTTTCGAACTAATATAGCAGCTAATTAGATTGTGAATACGGTCTGTGAAATACAAATATTATGCAAGAAATTTGCATTAAAAGTCACTCTTTATTTTGCGACATGGTGAATAGCAAGTAGTTTGAGGTAGGTAAATGATTAATTTAACATGTCAGTTTAAAGTTCTCTATAATAAGTCATTTTAGGGTGCTATTATCAAACTCGCCGCTAAAGTAAATCATCTTTAAGACATTAATTACTACAAGCTTAAGCTTAGATGGCGCTAATGTATCGTAACCATTCAATGACGGCATCGATTAGTAATATTATATAGATAACACTATTGCACGCAAAATAAACAATTACAAAAATTGTGTGTGCAGTGCACAGGTTCACACGCAGTAGAAGTGAAACAAACTGTGACAAGGGGTGGAAGGATTCTAAATTTCGTGACGTCACATTTCATACATTATATCGTTATATCATATTTAAGCTTTAAAACTCGAAATTTGAAGTATTAACGAAAAACTTCCAAACATTTCCTCCAACTGTATATGTATGAGCATAATGCTTAAATTCTTAAATATAATGTATTCTATCTCATTCTCTCGCAAGCTTACTCCTACAGATTTATGTGTCTATATCTTTATAGTGTTGCATTTTCGTTTCATGGAGTTTCAAATCACAACGATTCTAAAGAAATTTCACTTCTAAAATACATATTCACAATAATTTCTAGGTAATACAATAAGCTGCCTTATCGCTTAAACTGGCTTAAAGTGTTCTTTTCCAGGTTACCTAAATTAAGGGAAATCTGTTTAATCTATGCAAAGTTCTATAATAATAATAGAGAGATAGTAAAATGAAAAGATGTCATTAGAAGTAATGGAATGCGAATTCAATGTAGTAGTGGAATACTCACTTGTGCGCTGGCGGCCGGCGCAATGATCTCGATGATCTCCGGTCTGTCGTCGCCGGCTGGGTCTGGGTTGGGCGCCGGGTCTGGATTGGGGGCCGGGTCTGGGTTGGGCGCCGGCGCGGCGAGCGTCGCCGCCACGCACGCCAATATTAAAAACACTGATTTGTTCATTATGATTTAAGTCAATCTTTTTCGGATTGCTTCCTTCTCGCGATCCAAAGGTTACAATTTGCACCTGCGAACGAAATTATATCCGGTTAATGGGTATAAGATTTTCGGAGAGAATGAAATTATTATACTGGGATTTGAAATACGGCCGAATACTGAAATACTGGTATTTTATATCCTGTGCAATTATTCAACATGGCACCTAAATGCAGTTCACCATCTTGCTTGCGCATTGCCTTGTTTATGAAGATACAAATTAACTTAATATAATTACAACAAATCTATATTCTGTAAATCTCCACAATAATATTACGAATGTTTCAGAAGAGGACATTTTGATTTAAACAAGATATCATACATACAAATAGAATTATTATTTTTTCACATGAATTCTTTTTTTTTATACAGAAATCTTCGGCATCAGTGCAGGACCTTGTAATTACATTTTTTGGAGACATAATTTTTTTCGTTTTAATTTTTACATAAAACATATTACACGTATATCATTATTATGACAAAAAAGTAATGTCGCCCAAAAATGTAGTTACAAGGTCCTGCACTGACGCCGACGAAATGTTCATGAATCAAATTTTGTGTGAAATATATTATATGTATTATTGAAATTAGAGTAGAATATAATACACAATTTGTCGTAAGTAAATCGAATCAATTTATATCTTCAAAAATGTGGTGATATGGCGAACTTCATCCAGGCAGCTCTTAATATGTCATTCAATAAAACACCATTAGATGTTCGCGTCATGGCTTGAATTTCACTATTCTCCCGTCATTATGGTGGAGGAGATTTCAGATGTGCAATTTTAAAACCGAGGAAGAGCATTCCAAGATATTTTACACCACAGCATAAAAATGTGTTGAATTTGGGAGGTATACCATTTCAAATTTACTTATTATGCTTATTGAGAGCAATATCATATTTTGATACAGTCTTTGCATATTTTGGCAAAGAGTAAAAACATAAATCCCTACCAAGAAAATAACTACCCAAAAATTAATTTAAAAAAACCATGTCAGTTGCTAGGTTTCAAAATTGCACAGTTGAAATGATTTTGTGGATAGGCTCGGTACACCGCACAGTATTTTGTCTGTTGTGTTCAGTATTTGTGTTACTTGTTAAGTCTATAGTAGGTGCATGTATTGTTCGGAATGTAAACCGCCTAGTTTGTGAATGCAGAACTCCTGGGTTCGATATCGTGGTTATTTAAATTGTGACAACGATCGTTCCCATGTTTGCTCGCGACTGATGATGTCATGAATTCTCCATTAGCAATCATGTCGCGTATGATCATTGTGTGTTAAAAATATATGACAATATACGTACTAAATAGTTTGTACACCTGTGTAGGTACTATCTGTCGGAATTAAAGACATATTTTCTCGTTAAATGGCTTGTAAATTAAGAAATCTGATATCGCGGAAGAAGAAAACAAAACGGACTGGTTTTTGAAAAACTTCAAAACCTTACACACTAGGTGGTGTCACCGGTTATCTTGCTTACTGAATAATTGAATCAATCAAAGTTAAAAGTCTTAATAAGTTTATTTTAAATTCGTACTGATATTGCTGTTTTTTTAAATTTGTTTGTGTTAGTCTTATACCGACATCATTTACAAAATGGTTTAAATAATAAGAAGACAAGAGCTATCAACTGCGGATCCAATCAATTTTGAAAATGTAATGGTTATTGAAACGGAATCTTACTGATTACTTATTGAAAGTCGTGGGTCTACCACCGCCTCTAAAGCAAATTTAATCGCTGCTAAAGGAGAAGTGCCATAACAAACTCCCCAGGAATCTTACTGATTACGTATTGAAAGTCGTGGGTCTACCACCGCCTCTAAAGCAAATTTAATCGCTGCTAAAGGAGAAGTGCCATAACAAACTCCCCAGGAATCTTACTGATTACGTATTGAAAGTCGTGGGTCTACCACCGCCTCTAAAGCAAATTTAATCGCTGCTAAAGGAGAAGTGCCATAACAAACTCCCCAGGAATCTTACTGATTACGTATTGAAAGTCGTGGGTCTACCACCGCCTCTAAAGCAAATTTAATCGCTGCTAAAGGAGAAGTGCCATAACAAACTCCCCAGGAATCTTACTGATTACTTATTGAAAGTCGTGGGTCTACCACCGCCTCTAAAGCAAATTTAATCGCTGCTAAAGGAGAAGTGCCATAACAAACTCCCCAGGAATCTTACTGATTACGTATTGAAAGTCGTGGGTCTACCACCGCCTCTAAAGCAAATTTAATCGCTGCTAAAGGAGAAGTGCCATAACAAACTCCCCAGGAATCTTACTGATTACGTATTGAAAGTCGTGGGTCTACCACCGCCTCTAAAGCAAATTTAATCGCTGCTAAAGGAGAAGTGCCATAACAAACTCCCCAGGAATCTTACTGATTACGTATTGAAAGTCGTGGGTCTACCACCGCCTCTAAAGCAAATTTAATCGCTGCTAAAGGAGAAGTGCCATAACAAACTCCCAGGAATCTTACTGATTACGTATTGAAAGTCGTGGGTCTACCACCGCCTCTAAAGCAAATTTAATCGCTGCTAAAGGAGAAGTGCCATAACAAACTCCCCAGGAATCTTACTGATTACGTATTGAAAGTCGTGGGTCTACCACCGCCTCTAAAGCAAATTTAATCGCTGCTAAAGGAGAAGTGCCATAACAAACTCCCCAGGAATCTTACTGATTACGTATTGAAAGTCGTGGGTCTACCACCGCCTCTAAAGCAAATTTAATCGCTGCTAAAGGAGAAGTGCCATAACAAACTCCCAGGAATCTTACTGATTACGTATTGAAAGTCGTGGGTCTACCACCGCCTCTAAAGCAAATTTAATCGCTGCTAAAGGAGAAGTGCCATAACAAACTCCCCAGGAATCTTACTGATTACTTATTGAAAGTCGTGGGTCTACCACCGCCTCTAAAGCAAATTTAATCGCTGCTAAAGGAGAAGTGCCATAACAAACTCCCCAGGAATCTTTATTATTTAATATCTAGTACTATTATATAATGTACTTCTACGTTCGTAGTTATTTATATGTATTTTATACTAATTAACATTTACAGATTCTAGAGGTTTTGAGCTGTTTTTTATTGGGGGGTTGTCATTCTAATGTTATTTTTCTGTGATGAAATTAAGATACGATCAGAAGAACGGGAGAATAATATACTTATACTTGACTCAGTGTGGCAAATGGTAGGCATCAGTGCAGTAGCGATACACGGGGGGCAGTAGGTATGCAGCGAGGGGCAGTGGAGTTGTGTCAAGGGGCGATAATGGTATGGTGGGAATGATTTCGGTCATGGGATATGCATAATCTAGCAACGGACTAAATCACAGGGCACACCTAGTGTTATTATTAAATGCAAATGTAGTCAGTTTAAATGCGTGCGGCGCGTTTGAGTTGAGTGCGGTTGGGCAAGTTGGGCGACGGCCCCACTGATCCAACACTATGTCCCACATTTTATACTTATATATCTTATATTATTGATGTAATAATTTTCTGGTTTCGTCGAATTCTAATGTTAGTGTATGCTATTGAACTTCTAAATAAACCGTTGGACCGATCTTGATGATTATTTTGTGTTCGATTAGATCCTCACATTTAGATTCACAATTAGGCCCGGTAGATGGCGCTGTAATATGGTTTTATTTTTTTTTATTCAAGGCCGGACTAATACCTAATAATGAATTATAGCTTATTAAGTTACTAACTAACACTCAATAATAATGTTATTTTTATATGTAAAATGTAGCTTACGTATGTTTGTGTCTGTAAAATTCGATGAGTCCTCGATGGATTGATTGGATTTTATTCGCTTAGTTGTTTTCGTAAAATCATAATCGCTGCGTTTTAAGCTTACAGCTTATATATATTTGACTAATATCATAAATGTTATCATTCTGTATGCAACGTCTCAAATTTTAATTTTGAAGTATTTTCCGTTCAACCTTCAGATTGTTCTTACAATTTCCACAGAATAGGAATTTGTCGTTTCCGTAATATAAGTTTTGTTCTTGGTATGCAAATTATTATAATAATCTCGAATGGCCAGGAAATGACTATAATCGCGAAATGGCCAAGGGCGTGGCCTCAATACGTGAAAAAGTAATAACTCGGAAACATGAAGCACGTGCTTTAATTAAAGTTTTATTGGCATTTTCCTAAAAAACCTTTGCCTTTTTCAATTAAAAACTATGTGTAACAATTACAATGTTTCGAGGATTTACGAATATTCTAAACTAAAATCGAAATAAGTCATAATAAAATTCAGGTTAGTCTTATCATTTTTCTAATTCCCAGTTGCGCTCTACACTTTTGTGTTCCTAGTGCGCATACTTGTTTCTTCGTCAGTTCGAGTGCTTTTAGGCATGCCGTACACTTAAATAAAGGTAGTGTAAAAAAGTATATAGTTAGACAGTGTTTTGGTCCGTGATGTTGAAGAAGGTGAAGCCGTCCTAGACAAGGTTCTTGATACATAAGCTACGTACAAACCCAAAGCCTGTTAAAGGTACATTAGGTTCACAGCTCACGAAACAACTAATTGACTACTATTTAAGTTTCACTTAACAATGCGTGTCTTCAAAATTTGATATTGTCAAAATATTTTCGAGTTATTTTATGATAAGCCAGGAGTATGATGCCTTATTACCCAGTAAGTGCATATTGAATAATTCAAAATTCATTACACGGCTTGTGTAGCTGTCTTTAAATATGTTTATGTTGGTATATCAGGGTGTATTGAATGTATTGCAACATATGCGTCAGACGTGTTCAGTTCACTTCAAACTGTACCTAAACTTAATTTCATTAAGTGTCAATGTCATATCACCTATATTTCGACAGTAAGAAACTTATTGAGAGAATAGAAAGAAACTGGAAAGAAAATTATTTGATTTAGAACTGTTACATTATTTTTACTCTGTTTGATGGTATCTTCACCCTATTTCCTCGAGCTTCCATACACAACTACAAAACGGTTATTCCACGTACAACAATGACATGTAGTAACTTCTCGTCTATGTTGCACCCCTGCGCTACGGTGTGGGGTTGATTAAGAAAGGCGTTTACATTTTATTAGAGGCTGGCAAAGCGTCAGAAACGCCCGCAATGTTGCAAACGCTCATAGGCAACGGGAACCATTTTCAATCAGGTGAGCCGTCTTCCTGTTTCAGGCAATAAAAAATTAACTGTTAACTTTAACACTAAAAAAAACTTATCCAAAGAGGGGTCTTTGCGTAATGAGATGTTGGCACGTCGGACTTTACTCCACGACAATCCATAAAAACCAAGCCGTCGATTATCATCATCATTAATAGGCCATCGGCCTATTGTCGAGGTTGAGATAGGTCAGTGGGCAAACCACTTCGTAGCGGGAAACGGAACGCCCTAAGGCTAGC
This sequence comes from Dendrolimus houi, assembly GCA_039645545.1. Classification (NCBI taxonomy): domain Eukaryota; kingdom Metazoa; phylum Arthropoda; class Insecta; order Lepidoptera; family Lasiocampidae; genus Dendrolimus; species Dendrolimus houi. The sequence continues at coordinate 145,155 of CM077137.1, read as the reverse complement.
CACATACGTTGCGACACCTGTCGCCTTCGATAAGTGTTGCGTGCTCATTGCTCTATTTAGGCGGATCGAAAGGTAATGTGATAGTTGTTTAATGGTCATTTAGAGGTTAGCGCGGAACATGTTCCATTAAAAACCACTTGGGTTTAACGCAATGCTCGGCCAGCACGCTCGGAAATTATTGTAATATGCAGGTAAAGTCCAAGCCAAACAAAGTGAGTACTACATAATTGTCTGGCCTTGCAAATCTTGTATTCTTATTGATGTATTACAGCAGATAGGCTAACCCACCACCTGTTGGAAAGTGGTCTCTGTCATTTGCAATGACGCCTTTAAAAAAAATCTCATGCCGCCGTGCACAGAGAAAACAGTTGTGTTGAAAGTTCATTCCAAATCTGTAGCGTGCGCCAAATTATATATTCAATAATTTTGCTTTGTATAAAACTAATTTTTATCCAATGAGTATCAGAGAGAATCGATTTGCCGACAGCAAGGTCAACGCGTGTGTTCAATACTAAATTCTTAAAAAGGACCCCAGGGTTTCAACGTCCAAAAGTACGAGCGATGCGGTGCTAGCAAGAGGATGAAGGTACCATTCTGAGCAGTTCACTAGAACATTTCTATTATGCCGATGCCGACCTTCAAAAAGTGTTCGCCAGTGGAACTTATTTTGAATAAAAACTTTTGAATTTGAATTTGATGGTAGAATCGCAGAGAAACGAGAAGCCTCTCACTGGCCCAAGCGTATCTAGAGTATCTGTGAGTAGGATTATTATACCAGCTCATAAAAGTTCCGCCGCTCCCATTTGTAGGGGGAACCGACAGTATACCTGCCACGCTTTTCCAAGTTCGGTTAGCGGGTTTGACACATCAGTTATATCGATGTGTATGTTTCATCACGATGCTTTCCTTCACCGTGGTAATTGTAACAAATACACGTCAAGTGGGAAGACTCATGCTTTCCGAGCAGGATTCGAACTCATTTCAGTTTGGGACACGAGTGCGATAACCAACCAAGTCAAAAGGTGAATGGCGCGATTTTAGACCGAGTCCAAGTTTCCTTTTTGTAAAGTGTAGGCTCTCGGTGTTCTTCGACAAAAGTTGCTCTCGATTTTCTGGGGATCCACTCATCAGATCCACCCATCCATATCAGCCACCTCAGGAGCATACTCTTTCGAATAAAGAAAAAAGTTGGAAATCGGTCAACAATCGATGGAGAAATCGGGCAATTGGGTTTCAATATATTTGACAGGAAAATGTCAAAAATCATGCAATCCCTTCTGACACACAAGTAGCAGCGTCATTACTTGTAGTAATCAAACTTGTTATAAAGCATATCTAAGAATGGCGAACAGAATCGCGGCGCAGAGGGACAGATGACTGACCTGACCTTCGTATTAAATAAAAGATATCCGTTTATTTATATCAACAGAAACTAAGTAAACTGTAACGACTTAGCGCTAGGTTTGGTATTTGGGTTACCCACCACATTTACATAATTAATGCCTTTAAACATTTCGTAATATATCAACTATTGCTTCATAATTAATCTATATTTACATAATATTTTTAATAAGATCTCTATCAAACATGTTCTTGTTTAACGAATGCAACACAAATTATTAAAATGTTTTTTATTTAATAAACTACTATTATACTCGTAGTACTACTTTAACAAATTCTTCTATGTTTTACAACAAAAAGTATCTTAATTTTGTCTCCAGTCTCTAAGTTACCCTATATATTAGGCTTTATGATTTTTTTTAACAAAAAGAACCGCTTTTGAACTAAAAAGCAAAAAAAATCTACAACATCTTGAAGTCGTGCATTTTGCAATTTTGTTCTTGTTTTTTTGTTTTTCTTGGCACCGACTTCAAGATGTAGAATTTTTTTCTTTATAATTTGAAGTCGATTTTGTTTTTGTTAAAAAAATATTTATTACTTTTTATTTGCTTGAATAGCCTTAAAAGTACTATTTTAAGCGCCTATATACATTGTGGGCAGTGTGGGCTCTCGGCGTTCTTCGACAAAAGTTGCTCTCGATTTTCCGGGGATCCACTCATCAGATCCACCCATCCGTCCATCAGCCACCTCAGGAGCATATTCTTTCAAATAAAGAAAAAAATTGGAAATCGGTCAACAATCGATGGAGAAATCGCACAACAAGCATAAAGTCGAATTGAGAACCTCCTCCTTTTGAAAGTCGGTTAAAACTTAGTTCAGATATTAATTTAATATTTTTTTAAGTTTTCGCGACTTGTATACATAATAAAACTACATTTTAACGGTTTTAAGCGCGGTAATTTATTTGATTTTTGTTGTGTTCCGGCATCAGTGAACAGGTTCCAGTCTCCTTCAAGAGAGCAGCAGCGCATTTGTAGCACCTTTGGTGTTGCAAATGTCCATAGGCGACGGTAACCACTTTCCACCAAGTGGGCCGTCGGCCTGTCTGTTGATCTCCTGCAATATATATATATATATATGTTATAGTGTACACATGTTACAGTGTACACGAAAGGCAGACTAAATTATTTGTACGTAGATACTCAATTGAGACACTTTTTATCGTCTTATAAAACGCCGAAGTTCCTTAGACTTTGTACGAGCATAGCAAGCTGTGACATCACAAAGTAAACAGCACTTAAAATTATTTACACAAGTAAGAGTTTATTGTAGCATGCGTATCTTCCCAATTCCGAAGAGCGTTCCACATGTCTTCCGTGGTTTCTCACAATATTTCAACCACTATGAATTAAATATATCACACCATAAATAGGTGTAGTTCTTACAGAGATTCAGTGCGCAATGAGTAATCAATCGGTATTTTGTTAAATCAGTTTGTTCCGAGTTGCGTAAATGGTTGTAGCAGTTTCATTCGTGCACATAATCAACCCAATTCAGCTTCAACAATAAGTGTGAAGGAAATCAATATACTTGGTCTCAGAATCAATGTAAAGAGTAATCACAACATTATTATAATAATAGATTTAAAATTGTATTTAGGGGTTCAGGTATATTTGCCATCATTTATTTGTGTAACAAAAAACCATAAAATTGTCTGTAATTTCAGTCCACTTTATGTTTTACGTCATAGTAGTAAAATGCCTTATGCGGGTCTCCTATATCTTACTATATGCTCTTTTTTTTTAAGTAAGTAAGTTTTTTTACAAGTACAAGTAAATGGATAATATACATTGTTTTGTCTTGGAAGATGTTTTGGCACAACACGATTCTAACAATGAATCTATTTAATGTTGGTCTTAGTCAACTTAAGAAACATCTAAAATTAGATATTACTCTAACAAATATTTTTAACTGTGTGTTTAAATGGTTTAAACACACAATTTAACTACGATTTTATCTAGTTAATTTTATATAGTTTTTATCTAGTTAAAGGGAACGGGTAATTAGACATACAATGAATATATCATTAAACGGAGTATGTGACGCCTTTCGGTCCGATAGACCGATGACCAGAGCAAGGTCATTGTGAACGTAAACCTTGGAATGCCCACGCCCAGCAGTGGACTGCGATTGGCTGACCACTGCTATATAATACAATATATTCCGAATAAACTTTTGTTGCAATTGCCTTTGTCGGTGCAACATTGCAAATCATTTTATTAAACATCACGGTACATTCGCGGGCAGCTCGCGAGCCTTTGCTCCCCGCTTTGTCCGCCAAATTAGATGGGTGCAGAGCAGATATTTCGCAAGAGTCTGTTCGCAATCGTGAATCATTTCTAAATTAAATTTTGAGTGAGGCAAATATTTGTAACGTTATAATGCAACTTAATAAAATACCCAATTTTACAGATGTTAAACATAAATATAATCTCCCATTCATTAAGGAACGAACATACGTCTACGTTTGTTTTTGTCGGCGTCCGTACATTCTCTGATGTTCTTCGGGGCCTAAGTCTTTAAGGAATCATGTATTTACGTGTTTATTTATTATCTCATTACGTTTTTCTCTTATTGTGTTTTCCGCCATTGTCCTACATTTATCGTACGATTACTTCATGTAGGTGTATGTGCGTATGTTTGAATTTAGTCTCGTATTGCACCTATTTATTTTATGTGTTTAAGTTTATTTATATGCCTATATATAGTGTCAATTATTACTAATATATATAATAACCGGTGTATATATCAATCCTGGGGTTGCCTGCAACAGTAAATTAGGAAATAAATAATTTCATTTTTAGATAGTTTTTTAGCGACTACAACGCTCTTTGCGCACAGTTAGATAGACATAAAATTCTTGACTATACACAAACACATAAATAGGTTACAGACTAAAAATATATCTAATTGTGCATGAAGTGAAATATAGTTTTAGTATGTAAGTTATTCTGAATTGATGTATAATAAATACGAGTAGTTATAATAAAATACGCTATTTTATAAGTATAAACATTATATTATGTATATGTGTCTATAATTGAATAATGTAACATGACTGCGTAAAAGATAGCCACTAACAATATTAAAGTTAAATAATGATTTATTTTGCTGCAGTGACCAAACTAGTGCATGAATTGTAAAATTTGTAGGGCGAGGCTGTAGCAAAGTCTGACTAGCCCTGACTCACTTTTCTAAGAGTTTTCTAATAAAGGCTGATTTTGTCAGAAAATAATTATATAAATATAAATAAACCAGTTAAATATTGAATTCATTGTTTACCGATTATTGAAGTTTTAAAAAATCTCAATGAACAGTCTTAAATTAAACTTAAATCTGTGTATTTCTTACGATATATATATATATATATATATATATATATATATATATATATATATATGATGTATACTACGGAACGTGCTATCAACTGCATAGTTTTGATTAGTACTTGTAAATGTGGTTATTCCTTAACATCTACGGATGGTGCTCATTGGTCGAGCATATTAATACTGAAATGGCGATCACGTAATCTCCAATGAGCCGAATGCAATTGCACGGGTTTGCCGAGCTGCGAACGACCGTTGTTACACACAAACGTGTGTGTAACGTGTTGAAGAAAGTAGAGGACCGCGAGGTTACGATTAGCTCCCAAGCTTATGTTTGTTCCAATCTCGGGAGTACTTGCAACCAACCAATACCAATGTGAACATATTCATATGACACACTTTAAAAAGGCTTGACGTCTAGTCTAGTTTTCATTAATACTAGTGCCCGATTTACACGTACTAAATATAAGTAGAGAAATAGCATGTATATGATGGCTCTAATAATACGTTATAGAAATTTTACTTAAAATTTGGTTAAAACTTACTTAGTTACCTATGTACTTCACGTCTTAATCAGGCATAAGGAAGCCGGTGCATTGCCTACCTTGACTCTACATCGTATTTTAAATGTGTGTTACGCCCTTTTTGAAGTATTGTGCTCAACTTTCGAATCGTCCTCTTAGTATGAATTGAGACATGACATTTTAATTAATTAATAATCCGATTGTCATAAAATAACAGAGGTCAACAATTTTTTAGTTACCCAACATATCTTTACAGCTTTATTCTATAGCTTCAAGTTCACAGTTTGTGAATATATTCATGAAAGTCTGAAGTATAAGATAGATTTTGTCAGGTTTTCTCTCTTTTTACGTCTACATAGAAAGAAAGAAAATTCGTTTATTTGGTCTTCACATAGTGAGACACAAGGTGATAAGTTAAACGATAAAGGTATATACAAAAAAACTCTCGCGATGGCACCAAATAGGTGCAGTTCAGCATGTGCCAGGCAACGGGTGTCTGACGCTGGTTTTCAACTGCACCCTAGGACGGACGGATTAGGTTGCACTGTTATATATATATGAATATGAATAATAATAAATTACATACATAGATATACATATAATTACTATAAATATAATAATAATTAGTACTGAGCAAATAAGAAACAAATATTGTGGGGATACCGATAAAATATTCAAGAAAATTACTATAATATTATATGATATATTATATATGAAGTGCATAATACATCTTTGTAAATAATATAGAATAGTGTTTTAGAGGTAGAAGACAAAATCATAATATTGTTACAACTTAAGTTCTGACGAAAACAAAATCCACCTGCATATCTATAAAAACACATTTTATTACCCGTCGGCATTGAACTAATTGTAATCCTTTTATGATTGTCTTCTTTTGTTCACTTATTTATTGGTTATTGTGGAGAACAGCCTATTGTACTCGTTTATGGCCGCTTGCAGGCATAATTAGCGAGGTGTGCGGATTACGATTCTAGAAAATTCGGTCCACACTGCCGGGTGGACATATTGCATTTATGCAGTATAAAGCAATGGCCTGATTGAGGGAGGAGGCAGTCGAGCGAAGCAAGACTTGTGTACATTCGGTAATCTATTTAGTGACGGACTTTGCGCGTTTTATTGAATTACGACCTTCTGTATTACGTTTGGACTTGTTGTGTTTGGTTATATTTGTACCTGTGCTATACGTGTTTGTATAGTTCTAATAAACTCTATAGTAATTCTAAAAGAAAATAAGGTATATACTTAGTCTCTTTTTCATGCTTAGTGCTTTTTAGTGTAATGTGATTATGGAGATTAAAGGAACTACAGCCAATATTCCAAAAGCATTGATGGTTTCGTTAACTGTTGCCATAAATTGTTCAAATCACCGTTGACCAGCAGTGTACTTAATTCACTGAAACATTTCTATACTCTAGTTATTGTTGGCTTAAGATGAGAACACGAGTCGCAGCCATGCTTTGAGTGTGTCTGACACATGTTTAATTGTTTCCAATTATTTATTTATAAAACACAACTCTCATAATGACTGGATTTAAAGTGAGTTTTTACTTTTTGCAATGTTTATCGACATTTATTTAATTACTTGGCGTTTTTACGCTACTTTTTGTGGTGTTGCATCACAGGATGACGTTGTTTACTTTACGAGTAAGCGAGGCAGTCGATGTGTTTTCGTGCAGCTCAACTGAAAGAAAACGAATTACAGGCTCTTGAAGCCGTTTAGAGTTTGTTGACTTGACTTTTAATGGTTTTTTCGGTTCCACAAGAAGCACTGCCGCATACTAGTTAATCTTAGCAAATGGAGAGTAGTGGATTACCATCAAAGAAACACCAGTACTTACTTGCAAGAAAAAGGTTATGGCTTAATTAGTTAGTTCTCTATTACTATTCACAAAGAATAATTCTTTATTAGTTTTAAATAGGAATCACTGGATTTCTTGCTTCATTCAATACCCTCACAAGAGACGTTCCCTCGGCGCTAAGACATTGGGTCATTTAAGAAGGAAATCGTAATTGTTTGAAGTAATTAAACGTCAGCAACGCCCCCAGTGTTGCAAACGTCTATACGAACTGTTTGTTTGTCTGCTTTTGTCTATAATAAAAAACACTATCTTCTAATATAATATTTCCTATATCAAATAAGGCATAAATAAATAATGTTTTGTACTTTTAAAGAAGAGATTAATAAAAGTATATGATGCACGAGATCACGGAAAGTGGAGAGCCATCGTCTCTGCCAACCCTTATGAGGAATAGGCGTGATGGCAATGCACGAATAAAAATGAAACCGGGGCCAGAATCGGATGCGTTTCGCCACTTCTGCTCCACTTGTAACATCATTGTCTGGGCTATCCAACCGAACATCCTATCATATCTACTAACATTAATTATCGTTACAATATAACCGCTATTAATATAACTGAACCGCTATTATAATAACACTGTTAATAGTTATTGAACACATCTTATAATAATAATTGTTTATTATTAAATTCTTTTCTTCCGGAAAAAAATCAGCTAATATTTATATTTCATGTCCTTAAACAGCTTAACTGAGATTTGTTTTGCTTGTTTGTTCGGAAACTACCTAAATAATTACAACAACGCACAATATCTTTTAAATAAATAATTATATTATTTAGTGGTTAGTTGTTTGAGATGTATTAGATGATTGTTGGAGTTATCATCTTGGTCATTATATGCGAAGGCCGTCAGATGACAGTTCGAAAACATATACTAATTGTCTTAGGTATATAGTAGCTCTATAGTAATGCTAATTAGTGTATTTAAAAGATAGATACATATCACAATAATCTGTTAATTTGAACGAAAGTAATTTTAAAACTAAGAAGATATATTCTAAAGTTAGACGCGTTCAATAAATACATCACAAGTTTCAATAAAAACAGATGCAAATTAAAATTGAATAGTTTGGATTTTTTCAAATAAAAGGACTGTTTATTAATCAACTCCTACAAGCGCTATTAATATAAAAAAAGAGCAAACACGGATTTCGTACTTTTTCAATACAAATGCGCGACTGTCGATTCCTAGAACTTCTTTATGCAACATACCTCTCGCATTTTATTACATACTTTTCAAACTCAAATTTTGACTTACGTTCTTTTATTAAAAATGTAATATATATGCTTCCTATGTCGTTTTAAATCACTAGCCATAATAACGAACAGGAGCTTTGACGGAAAACTTGCTTAAGGTCATGTGAACTCATGGCGATTGTTCCTATATTGAAATAATACAAGGACAAATGTTGGTCACTGTGGGACTATCATCAAGAATGAAGGATAAGTACTGTCCCTTCGGGAACGGAGGAAGAATACACTAATTCCAGGTGCCGAGCTGCCTGGCGTAAGAGGCGACAGAACAACCCACAGCCAGGTGGTAGGGTACTGGCCCGTGTAGAGTATGCCACCATACCAGTCTCCAGTCCCCTCAAACTTCAGAATTGGTGGTAGGTTGGTAGCACCTTCGGTGTTGCAAATGACCATAGGCGACGGCAACCACTTTTCATGATTGCCGTCCACTTGGCTGCTGTTCTTCAGCAATACAAAAAAATATGGTTAATGTACCACTGGTAGTATGTATGTTTACTAATGCGATGAATAAATAGATTTGAGGTAATCTGCAAAGCAATCTGTTATCATTACAGTTTTACGGTTGCGTTGCTGCTATTGCAAGATTTTTGAGTAAGTTTATTTACTGCAGATCTGATCATTGTCTTGTACGAGTCGTTTTCAGAAACACTTTGCTAAAATCGTAATTTATGTCAGGTAACGTTTTTACTCGTTGTGCTGCAATCTAGCTTTGGACTTAGTTCCTTTTTAATTAGAATAACGATTCTGATGTTGAACAACTGCTGTCACGTCATCTATATATAAGTGAATACAATACAATTTCTTTATTTTTGTTAACTTACGTATTTTCCAACGCAAAATGAAGCTAAGTAATAAGAATTTTTTAATGATCAAAAAAATAAATGAGGTTACTAAATTTTTTGGATTAAATTATTTTCTGCCTGCAAATTAATGTTCTATTTGTAAATGAAATTATTTAGTTAAATATGTTTACATACAGATTTCTGATTAAAAAAAATAACAATTATAGATCTTGTACTTTGTTAAAGTGGTAAGGAAACGTTTTTGTTTAAAATGATTTGAAGTAACGTCGACAGCGTCTTCTTTATTTTGCTACTAATTAAATCCCAGTCAGTATAGGCTTGGTAACCAAGTAAAGTGGACTCCTCAGCCGTTGCTATTAAGGTTAATGGACCATCATTATAGTGAGCGCGGCAGCGTCACACTCACATTCAATTCGTGGGCCATCATGCTTCTGAATGCAGCGATAGTTGCATTGCAGGCAATTGATATACGTGTACAGCAAAAGAAAATACTATATAATAATGTGTAAAACTATTACCATGAAGTTTGACGGTTTTTCTACGTGGTAGAGCTATGGTGGGATCGTTATCTTGACTACAGCTGTTAAGGCAGGCTCGATCAACGTGAAACGTTTAGCTTCGAGCTAATCGTCCTTCCTTCCTTCTCTTCCCTTTCGCAGTTTTCCCTACCCCATTCTTTTATTGGATATATTGTTACCTTTGCATTTAGTGAATTGTTCAGTAGTTTTAAATTACGTCATTATAAAACTAATTTTACTATACAAATAATAAATAATAATTCATTTATTTCAGAAAATTGAGTGTTTCCATATTATACAATTATTTGAATGTAATCAAGGTTCAAATTAATTCACGGCAGAGTTTATAATAAATAGAGTTATATGTTTAATCCGTTTGGAATGTGCGAGTGTGGTATGAACTCATTAGATGTGTCGCGTCTGCGATTAGTCGCGCTCTGGCGCCCGCCATAACACCATAGCGCCATAACGCCATAACGCCATAACGCGCGCCATTGTTATACGAGGAAGTGGAATTATGCGCCACACGAAGATTATTTCCGCAAGCAATGTATACTATGTACGTACACATTAGCCCACGTGTGGGCGTCTCAACATTAGAGAATATGTCTTATTATTATTGTTACATCTTACTTAATATCAGTTGAGTTTTATGGAAAATAGGACGAAAAATGTCGAGGTGTGGTTATGATGCGAGTAAGTAAAGCGCGTTGAATGTTTCAGCAAACGCTTGTCAAGCAGTATTGTAGTTATTTTATGATGCATGTTTCTTAATCCAAATCAATTTTATTAACGTTTTGGAGATGATCGTGATTAAGAACAATCTATACTTCAATTTTTAATTACCTGGACTAAAATGACAGCTGCTATCTACCTTTTTTAAGTTGCAAGCTTGGAGCAACTCACCACTGAGTGGTTTTATTCAACTCGTGGATAGCTGTGCTAATTGGTCGGGCAAAATAAAGGCCAGGCTTTTGGTCACATGAGACGTCTACCATGCGTTTGGTTACGTCTCGATAAAGGTCTAAAGCGACCACACGTAAAGAATTATATTGATTATTTTCACGTTTCAATACGTATCTTATGGTGAGGTGAGATGATGGACAAATACATATTTACTTTGTATAAAAGATATTTTTACATCAACTTAATATTTGTAGCTTGATTGGGAGGACACCACTAATGAAATTAGGCAACAAAGCCCATGTTTATTATGACAATATGTATTAGTACTGCGTCCGTCGTAATGTGGTCGCTGTGTGGGCACGCGTGTCTCGTTCGCTCCTTCACTTTCGTAAACAATGCGCGCTCGTTGCGACACAGTTTCGCAACGAGGCGGCCATAACACGACGTGGATACCGCTCTCGACGAAACGGCCGCACAGCCAACCCGAGGTGCTTTGCTCACAAATAACCAGTAAATGGCGATTATGGTCATTATTTTCACATCAACACGTTTGTCCTAAGTTTAAGCGACACTAATATTAAGTATTGCACATCGAAATATTTCTAAATAAAGAACACTTTATTACTGCAGACAGATTTTAGTCAAAATCGTTTGTCTAAAATATCTCAAATATTCTCATTAAAAGTAATACAAATATTTTATCGAATAAATGAATTATTTACATAGTAGACAAAGTCGCTACCCGCGTCTGTCTGTCTGTCTATCCGCTCCGCTAGCGCCTCCCAAACCACCCAACGGATTTTTCAGCGGTTTTCACCATCAGCTCCATAACTTCAGACCTAATTACGTTTTTATGTAAGTAAAATAGAACTGCTTATCAGGATTTGATCCGCGGCATAGCCTTGGAGAAAACTCTAGTAATGTTACATTTGCTATCCAAAAAGATAAGTTCTTGAATACTTGTGCGTTACTTACTAAGGAAAATCCACAAACTTATGTAAACGATGTGAAAATTCATACATTAATAAATTAATAATGACATTTTCCTTATTGCAACTCAATTGACATCAAAAGGATGAAGGTATGGCATATTACGCGAGTGGGGTCGACGCCCTTTTAAGAGTCAAGGCATTCAAGTGCAGCAACAATACCTACACAGCGGACATCTATCTAAATGGTTTACTTGTGTCCGTGATAACGAGCAGGCGTGGGTTGTGGTCCAGCTCTACTATTTATTCCAACATTGCATACAACTTGTGATTTTAGAAATGGTTTAAAATCATGAGTCATAGTTGGGCAAGGAGTTTATATTGATTTTGAAACACTTGACATGTTACTCGTTAGCATAAATATGCTTCAATAAAATTGATGTTGAAGTGTAGACAAATAGTACAAAATTCAGCCAAGTGCGTGTCAGTTTAAGCATGGAGAGAAACTTCTGCTCATATAGACGTAATTAGTTGTCGTCATTTGGCTACAGAATACAAATAAAACTCAACTGGTTCGAACAGTTGATACTCGCGTTGCCCACTTCGCTCACCATTTTACTGCCGTGAAATTGGGCATAATGCATACGAGAGATGATACGTAATCAGCGACTGGTGTATAGTTTGTAAATTAAAAAGACGACAATTAGTCAATTAAAAAACATTTGGTTATTGATAAGGTTCCTAAATTGCTTCTAAAATGACGTAAGAAAGTATTAGAGCAGTTATTAGTTCGCTGATGTCGCGTGACGCGATCTTTCAAGTAGATCTCTTTTCTATTATTTGTGTCTCTCGGGGTCGTGTTCTCGCGGTTATCCTACATCACTAACTTATTGATAATCTGAATTGGAGGCGTGACTGCGAATAAATAACATATTTTATGTGATCGTGATTCAGTTACATTCGATTGTGTTGCAGCAATCGCTGGTCTGGTGCAAACCCCGTTCACTCATGTTATTTGCAGGCAGTCTTAGTTGCAACGTTATTTATAATAGGGATAGATAGTAAACTGTATTGTACACCAATACATATAACAAACAAGAAAAAGGAACATATATATTATTCTTGTAAATAATTGTAATGTTTTTAAATTAAAATAATCAAGTTGGAACTGTTATACCGGTTAAAAATATACTCTTTTTTAAAAAAGAAATATTTATTTTATAGGAAGGAATACAATTTATGAATTAATTATGTGAGATATAAAAATATGTCTATCTCTAGAGGTGGCGCGATCCAAACTCAGTCGAGCTGTGTGGAGCAGTCGGGTGAGAAGTACGCGATGCTGAGGAAGCATCCCGTCGGCATTTTAGCTTGCTGTTTAGGGATGTCCTCGTCATAGAACGTTGTAATAAACAACAAGAAAAAAAATATCTTAAAGCCATTAGAGGTGCATATACGAAGCTTATGAATGTTTCTTTCTAGTTTACTTCTGGCTACAGACCGTTCTATCATTTTCAGGCGGCTTTATCGATGAAACCGATCTCTTCCTGGCACGGTTTCAAGTATTGTAGGGACAACACTACATGAAATTGTGTCTTACACATGCCTGTATTTTATCTAGTAGAGACTCACGTTTTAAAATAAAATCCCCAAGATGTCTATAGCAGGAACAGTAATTGGTTACAAATTTCATAAGTGGCAAAAAGTATTATATTAAATTATATACACTACCATAAATAATCTAATATAATAAAAGAAAACTTAATTTATTTATATTGTATTCTACCCATAGTCCCCCAAGACTATAAGTAGAATACTGAGCCTAGATCACCGTCTTCTATGGGTAAGGTGCCCAGAAGGCTGGCTACGTTTCCTCGCTGGATCGCCATACTGATCTGTTGCTCGAGGTAAGGACCAGCCCTCTGATCACCTGAAGAGTCAATGAGTCGTTTTGATAAAGGCTCGTGGCCTCAGAATTCCACGGTCCAAGCGTCTCGACAGCAAACATATAACTCTCACTGAGGGTTGCATATGTGCGCCGCTTGAGTGAGTCGGCTGTTTCCGCCGCCGAACCGTCTGATCTAGACGTGTTTGGTAAATAATTGAATTCTTTACACATAGATTAAATTATAGTCTGTATAAAAATTATAGTTTATAAATAATAGGAGGTTAATTACTTCAATTTGAGGAAACAGTCTTTCTACGTGCTGTTAATTTCCATATTGATAGTTTATTTATTTATGAATTATTATTTACGTGACTTAATCGATTAAGCAATTAAATACAACTTTTTAATAGAAATAATCCAACGTAACCCATATAAATGGTTATTGCTCATGACTCTCATAACCTGTGACCTTTAACTGGTTACGAGTTACATAATAATGAAGAAACAACGCGTGAAAGAGAAATAGTATAACAGTGATGCAGTTGCGAATGATGATGATAGGTTTAGAAAGCAGTGAACAGATGGAGCGGGAAGCGAACCGCGACCCGCGGAGCCCCACTTGCGAAACCCATGGCCACACATCACCGAGTACTGCAGTATTTTACTTCAATCATGTCAGTATGTTGATAGCACACTAGCTGATGTCCGCGATTCGTTCATTCGAGTTCCCCAAGTAAACAAAAAGTTGGTTACTGCAAGTGCAGTTAGTAGGGCAGACGTAAGTTCAAGTACAGACAGAGCATGCAACGCTTAAACAGTACTTTAGAGTTAAGTGATTATTACCCTTCGCTAATTTTGCAACCCTTTTTCTACATCAGGGTAATCTGTGTTATCTCCTTTATAAAGGTTTAATTCCTCTGAGAAATATGGCCATAGTAAAAAATTGAAAACAATAATAAAAACCTTGATAACAGTATTAAATAAAGATTAAAACTTTAAAGGGCATAACATTGTAAATAAAGGATTGTTTATAACTTGGGCAGTTACGTGATTGCTTCCTTGTTTTGGGGAGTTTATTGTATTTCCTTTAAAGGTGAATGCACTTTTACAAGTGTAGCAAGTTTATATAATATTGAAAATAAATAACAGTACAATATAAATATATATCAAGGAAGTAAAAATGTTTTTATATTAATCAGGTTATTCTTATTTCACTTAATTATTGTTACTCAGGTGGTATTTATAGGATTTAAAATTGTAGGAGAATAATTTTGCACAAACATGGTTGCAACATTGCCATTTTATGTTTTGTTAAATGTAATAACGGCACATTCAAATTTAAATGATCTGTTAAATTGAATCCTTCGGGTGGTGACTGATCACGTGGTTTTGAAATTGACACGGTAATAATAATCATTTTTATGGTAGATTTGTAACAAAATACCTAATTCGGTTACCAATATAATACATAAGCGTATTAAAGTTAATCAACGCTATCACTACGCTATAACACACTTTTTATATAAAAGACATCAACGCGCGCGTGTGTATTCGTAGCGCCCTATATAAATCTTTCATCGCGAAGTGAACAATTATCTTGTTGAATGTTTTGTTATCGATTTGATTTATTAGATCTTGTAAATATGGTAACGCAAGCTAGATAAACTTACGACTTCCTAGATTTATAACGATTTACAAAGATCACCAATTTTTAAAATTTCAACAAGTTTATAAAAATTTCTTCATTTAAAATTGAATTCAACTAACGTTGAACTTTTAATGAAAAATGAAGAATGATTCAATGGACATAAAATTTTGTAAAATGTGTATTTTTATTAATGTGATGAATATAAAAACAACACTTTTTATTATAGAAAATAAATTTAAATAAATAAAACGGCAGATTCTCAGAGATTAGGTGAATTTTACTCTCAATTTTAATATAACGTGGGCTTGGCTGTATGCCAATGTAGCTGTGAGGCAAGCCATAAGAGCCAGTCGTTAGGTCGTTACGTGTTTACGACGCCGCATCTCAACGGCAGGTCGTGACTTAACGGCCTGCGATGGCCTTCGTTACACAAGCCATTTTTCACTTATCTAAGAAGTGTCATACGCTGACACATTGTTTATAATGTTTTATTATTTCAAAAATGATATTACATATTCTATTATATATTTAGCATGTGTTGAAATTTTACAAGTACAGAGTCAAGTAAAAAAATGAAGCTCATGTTATTTCAAGATTATAAGATTTAAATTAGGGCTTTACACCTTTTTTTAAAAGGTTTTGTAGCCAAATGAAAAAAACGTGTGCCTCTCGGGACGCCTGACAGAAGTGACAACTTAAACTAATCTATAATAAGTTGAACTATTGTTGAAAATATTGAAATTGTTTAACTTGAGAAATGCTTAGGTTATTACTTAAATTTTATGTATATAGTGCGTGGGTTAGAGTGAGAGAGGAAGAGCCTGCCTACCGCTGCCGTATGCGTGAGAGAAAGGGAAGCCAGACAGACTGGCGCCGTGACGCGTTACGTAACGAAGCGGTTTA
Source organism: Dendrolimus houi (assembly GCA_039645545.1). Lineage (NCBI taxonomy): Eukaryota > Metazoa > Arthropoda > Insecta > Lepidoptera > Lasiocampidae > Dendrolimus > Dendrolimus houi. The sequence continues at coordinate 129,175 of CM077137.1, read as the reverse complement.
CCCTAAAAGAATGTGTCATCGGAATAAGATACGGTGGGATTTTGTGATAATTCCGTAATATTATGGCAAAGTTGATGAACTGACGTTTTGGCACTACGGAAAGTCCTATCATCCATGTGCGCGTGCACATATTCGCTTTTTGTGTAATTCTCATATCAAGAGTTGTTCTCGACTCACATTTGTAAATTACAATAATATAGAAAAATGTGTACAATAACCATTGATAAGGTTAAGTCAAAATGAGGTCAGAGCTCAAGGAATTATCGTGTCAAATATTTTGTATTTAAATAATAAACAAAACGTTTGAAGTGAATAAAAACCGTATCGGGAGCAACCGCCTGGAAAATTAGCCGCAGCGCGTTGGCAGAGCGACGGCGACGCCCAAGGCCGAGGATTCGCGTATTATGTTTGCACTGGAATATTCAATACTCAATGTTTGAATAAATATTTTGCAATGTCCAGTCCAAAATAATTCACTTTTAGTTTTAGGTGACTGCCTAAAAGAAGTTCGCTATCTTGCTCGCACATTGTCACATTTTCGAAAATATAAATTAACAGAATTTACTCACCTCAAATCTGTGTTACGTGAATCGCGAACAAACAGACAAGAAATCTAAAAAAATTGCATCGTGTTCTCCATCATGTATATAGTGTATTCAATTTTTTTTTAAATAGCTTCAATGTACAGACACGGCATTTTTAGAATTATATAATATTATACATATATGTATTATTTCCAAAAAATCAACTCCAGTGATTTTTTTTATTATGTAAAACATTTAATCAAAATGACTATTTGTGAAATATTTGAAACAATATTGTTGAGATTTTTGTAATACAGATTTGTCGTACATTATTTTTTTTATTGCAGAGTTCAACAGACAGTCGGCCCACCTGATGGAAAGCGGTTACCAACGCCTACAGACATTTGTAACACCAGAGGTACTACCAATGTGCTGCCGCTCTCTAAAGGGGGTCTGGAACCTGGCCACTAATGCCGGAACACAACTCAAGGTTGTAATGGCGACTTACTCATGGGTGGTAGCCATTCCGACGGGCAAATACCCTACCATCTGGCAGTGAGTTGTTTTGTCGCCTCTTACGAAAGGCCGCCCCATCGCAGGAAATTGTAATCTTCCTCCGTTCCTGCACGGATAAGATTGGATAGTTTTGGCAATTTATAATATTTTCAAAATGCGCGAGCAAGGTAATGTACTGCAATTAGGCATCTCTTTAATTACTATTATACTAAAAGAGCTATCATTGATGTCTAACGGTTGATTTCTATACCTTACTGTCCATTCCCTTGGCTCACTATTGGCTAAAATTGGACATAAACTTCACACGAGTAATTTAAATTATTCACCAATGGTAACATGAAATTAAAAGAAATTATTTTTATGAACAAGCAACACTGGCAAGTGGTGGAGACGAGGCCAAAGCCTCGACCTCTCTCTCCGAAGCCAGTCTCCCGACACATTTATTATGCGAAAATAAATAATTTAGTTAATGAAATATTATTAAAGTGATAATTAGGATTATATTTATAAATATCTTGAATGTAATTAAAAAACTAAACATAAATTAAACTACTCTATAAATATAACTATACATACAAAATAATAAACGATATACTAGTACTAAATAGACCCCAGGTCGCTGTCGGCGGGGAATTACTATATTTTGATTCATTGAGTCTAAAATGTATTTTTAACTTCGATGTCTAGAGCGATCATTTACTGTTGCGTTTTGCGAACAACCATTTTTTTATATTTTGTAACATGCTTTAAATACATTAGATCCTTTTATGTATATTTTATATATAAAAAGCGACATTTGACAAAAACATATATGGAATTACTTTTATCTTTTTTAAAGATATACATTATTATTAGTAAATAACACTCTGACTTAATTTACAAGTCATATACATAATTAGTATAAAGTTCTATTCAAGTGATCTATTCGTCAGCACTAAAAATATGTTGATACACAGTTTTAAATTGTTAATTTTGATATGAAACGGAAAGAAGAAGGCAGTCTCAGTAATTATAAAATGACACAATATGAACACGAGATAATGTAAGAGGACCTCATGTTTTCTCATATATTATACATATCCTCGTATTTAATCAAATTCATAGTGTTTAAGCAAAACATAGCAATGTTTCATTTTTATGAGAAAGAACAGGGATTTTTCATTTTTACCATTATGTTGGAATAAGATTTTTTTTATCCATGTATTCCAGATAGTTACTTAATTATTTAAAGTTTGATTAGTAAACAGTTATGTATATAATTAATACTTACTTTTGTTTGTAACTCATAATGTCGTCTTTGTGTTGTACAATTAGATATTTAGTATAGTGCAGGCTCATAAACTTGTGTATATTAATTCATATTTTTTTAACCTTGAAGTTCTGATTAGCTGATTTTTACCTATTTATAAACACATATAACCCATAGTTAAATGGTAATAAAAATTCGTTAATGAAAACCACATCCGGTATTTGATTGAAACGTGCACGAAAGGAAACGAATCTTATTTGATATAAATAAGTGATTGCAGGTTGCATAATGTTAATCGAAGTTTGGAACACTCACGCGTACTTAACTTAATTATTGAGCAACAAACAGCAGGTCAAATAAGAGAACAGCCGACATTAATGTATCTGCAATACGTCGGATTATAGTTTTATAATTACATATAAAATCTTGTTGCATTACAAACAAGATCTACATGCAATCAGATATAAATTTGTCACATTTTTAATCTCATTTTTATGTAGGTTTTTTAAGTATAGATTAATTTTGTTAACTGGTTTTTGTTGCGGATGGGTGACATCAGTGTGAGTCTGTGCTGACCTCGGGCTCCAGGTCCTCTTTTTTATTATTTAACACCCATTATAACTCCCGGCACGATTATTGAGTGGTGGTCACCTTGGCCTATTTATAAAAGTAATTTTTAAACTTTTTAAATTATAAGGGACAAGAATATAATATTATCGATATATTAATAAATCGCATCCCATGGGCTTCGCTCAATGTGTGCAAAGTGATTCCTACTAATCCACCGACTGCTCAACATCCACGCCACGAACTTGACAGTACAACAATATAGAAAATGTATCTGATATTAATTGGGGCGTATCCGATATGTGAATGTTAATTACAGATTAAGACTCCCAATTTTTATACATAGTTATATATATACTATACTTATAGACATTTTCAGTGGATTCGAAATACCATTTTCCCTGTTTTAGTATGAGCAGGACATTTGGTTGAACATTGAAGTGCGGTGGTGTCCCCCCGGCCTCTGCGCATTCCTATCGGTGCGGTGTCATAACACAACACGTTACTTTTACATCGATCGCGCAACTGCATAATGTACACACACACATACGCAATTATATCGCTATTTTCATGTATATTGGTACATTTGTTAAGCTATTGGTGTGTAAGCAAGAATCCGTAAGCTTCGTCAAGTCTTCGTTGACCATCCCGCAATACCTGAAGACGAAAATCTTCGAGCAGTGCATATCCTCCCCGTCCTAACCTACAGGGCTGAGAAGTGGACTCTGACGGCAGGATTGGTCGACAAGTTCCAAGTTGCTAAACGGGCTATGGAGCGAGCTACACAGGCTGTTTCTCTTCTGGATGGAATTAAAAATGAGGATATCCGTAAGAGAACCAAAATAACCGTAAAATTAATAACTTGAATTGGCAGTGGACCGATCACGTCTTTCACAGGACTTGGAGTCCTGGAGTGGAGATCGCGTCTCGGTAAACGTCGTGTTGGACGCCCTCCGGCGCGATGGACTGACGACCTGCGCAAGGTCGCCGGTAGGCGCTGGATGAGGAAGGCGGAGGAAAGGGATGAGTGGCGCCGACTTGGGGAGGCCTACGTCTAGCAGTGGACTGTGATTGGCTGACAAGGACGACGACGAAATAATAAGATTTAGTTAGTTAGCTAGTTTATTAACTAGAATCATATTATAGAAAACTGAATTTAAAATTTCTGATTGTCATTGTAATTATTTAAAACAATTGCAATATTCAATTAAATTCAAATATCTTTATTTGTATAAAACACGGTGACAGCGTAGATAACATTGATATGAACAAAGTACAGCAAGTTTTGCCCCATCGGGGCGCACAAATGTTTAAGTGGAAGCAAAACTAAAGAATGCTTTGCCTCACAGTTGTAAATTAATTAAAATTATATTAATTATGGTTTAGTAATAAAAAATCAACGAAATTTTAAAAGAAACAGTTAATTTAGTTAAATTGAAATGAAAATAAAAATAACACGAGTAGAATGTCGATTCTAACGAAAAATATTAAAAAGGATAAAGATGTATCAGTCGAATAATTTAATCAATAACATTATATTATAGACTATGTCCTTTAAGAGAGTCCTAACCTTTGTTTTAAAAAGAACGTCATTTAATGATTTATAATATGAAGGCAATTTATTATACATTAAAGGTGCCATATAGAATATACTTTTGCACATAAGAAGTCCGGGCATTATGTAGAGAGATTCTAACATTATTACGGTGGATTCGCGGGGCTACCTGTTCCCAACGGGGAAACAGATTTGGTTTTATTTTCACATACATTAGGTTTTCAAAGATGTAAAGTGATGGTAGTGTCAATAATTTATATTTTTAGAACTAAGGCTTATAGCTGTTTGTCGTTTTTAAATGAAACATAGACCTAATTAATACATCGCTTTTGATTTCTGAATACTATTTCAACATTTGTTCAATTTTTCCAAAATATAATACTATATCTCAAGACCGATTCAACAAGTCCATAGTATTCAGTAATGAGCGCTATGTTACCTATGATGTTTGATAAAGAACACAAAGCAAATGTACTTTTACTAATTCTTGAATTTAATGTTTCTATTTGACCTTTCCTGTTTAGTTTCTTATCAATGATCAGCCCTAAAAATTTGTTGTATCGTCAAAGTACCCTGGCTGAAAAGCATAATTAATGACTTGTTAATATTCATTTTAATATTATTATTATTAAGCTAATCTTATTATGTTAAGTAGAGTTTTATTTGTATCCTGTGTGTATGTGTTTTTATTAACACATGGTATTGTAACTGTACAATCGTCCGCAAAAAGTCTTATACAATGTTCTGTAGATTTCGGAAGGTCATTAATGCACACCGTAAAAAGTAGTGGCCCTAGGACACATCCCTGTGGAACTCCAAAACGATTAATTCTTTCTGTGGATAAGAAAATCTGTTTACATTTAGTTCTAGTATTCACTCTTCGTATTTATGTCATTTTTTACGATCTTGCAGTAAGACTTCCATAATTGGAATAAATTACCTCTCATACCATAGGATTCAAGTTTTTTAGTAATATATTATGTTGAACATAATCAAACGCTTGTGTCATGTCACAGAATACGGAACACACTCCCTAGTTCTTTTTTGCTTTGAGATCACTTACCATTGTTTTTTCAAGATATTTATTAATTTCTTTATATATATATTATGTACTTTACAATAATTATTGCAAATATCGAGAGCAATGAAATTGGTCTGTAATTTTTAACGAGTTCTCTGTCATTCTTTTAAAAAAAAGTCTTATAATAAAATGTATAATTACGGAGTGGAAGAGTGGTTTACTCCCTTTTAGGGGAATGGGAAACGCTCTTGTTTAAATTAAATCTTGTATAAGTATTTTTCAAAGACAAGCATATACAATTTTCATAATATAGAAAGTTTAAGTCTGTATGTGACATGCACTCGAAGGTAACGCAAGTGGTACTGCGGGAACTTTTAGTATCAAATAAATCGCTATAAATTGATTCAATTATAGAGCTAGAAGTTGTACGTAAAGTGTTGCAAACAAAATGTAAAAGGAGTCGAACGAATGTCGTAAAAGTGTATCGATACAATAACCCTGAGCGGAGCGGTGTTGCCGCCTCCGCGGTGCGCCGCAGGGTTGCCCGCTGTGGCCGGGAGTTCACCTACGTCAGCTGGACAGTTAAAATAACAATCAGACAAATACATGTATTGTACACTGTCCTTGTTATTTTGGCTATGAAAGCCTTAGAAACCCAGTAGAAAGACAAAGGGATGGACAAGGAATAGAAAAAAATACCCTATAATGCTATAATTGCTACAATATAATGAACAGATATAACGGGATATACGGCTTTTGAGCCATTTACTCTTAAAGTAGAACATACAAATTAGGTACTTAGTTAGATATCTGATTACCATAGAATAAGCACCGAAAGCTGTTATACAAAAATGGATGGTAGGTTATTGTAAAAAGCGCTTGGGGGCAGCCCCGGCGGGGAGTTGCGTAACCGCGTGGCGACGCGGGCGGCCGTGGCGGCGTGTGAGTGCGGCTGCGCGCGTGTGCGGCGCCCCTTTCCCTCTCGACGGCCTCCTTCCAAAGGAAAGTGGTGCCACACGCGCGAACAGCGCCAGCTGACTGACACAAGCGCTGCCTCTTATCTCTTCCTCTTCAACCAAGTGAGCCGCCCCTCCTCTTAATTATCAACCACACTCAGATTCCTATAACAGTTCGTTAATTTTGAACAATATAGTTTGGTTTTATTTATTGCTTAATTAATTTCAGATCAGTTAGCAGTAAAAAACCAAATTGTGTAAGTTGAATGCAACAATTTTCAGATGTAAGTAATACCATCGACCCCTCAGCTATTCAAAGGACTAAAAACTAACTGCTGGTGAATAGCTAATAAATAATATACTAATTAATTTATTTGAATTGTTCTAATTAAAATGTAAAAGCAATATTCAAATGACAGAAGAGTGGTACCATAATATTTCCGTGTGCTAAAAGTGTGTAGTGTACGCGGCCATGCGGTGAGACGGCACTCTGACGCTAACTTTTTAACTTATGTCACAATTTACATGTTGTTATTGGACATTCAGGTTATACTAGTTTCGTTGACACAGTTTTTTAATTTTATTTTGTTCATTTATAATAGTTTATTAGCAATCATTAATCAAACTCCTGATATAATAAATAAAAGATTTTAGAAATGCAATAATTTGTTTTTAATCTATTTTACGTACTGTAAGATATTGGACAGTAAACTGAGACCATTTTTATCATCTTATAAAACGTCTCAGTCGCCCACATTTAGTTGTATGTAGCGTAGATCGTATAAAATAGACTAAAGCAGAAGAATTAGAAGATAAGGTGGTGTTGGTAGTAGTCGAGATTAATAATCTGTATACATACAAGAAAAAAAATATATTCATCAATCATTGTTTGCTTTTAAAATATTAGAGTGCAATGACGTCGGTGCGGTCAAGCGGTTACCGCGCCGATGACATATTTATGTGCGCAACTCATTAACGCTAGTACACTCCGCGGCTAACGCTAAATATTTGTTAAACATCCTCCATAAAGTATATTTGTTAAAAAAGTTATTTAGTAATATTTATTACTACTATCTGTGCACGCGACGTAGTCCGGGTGGAATTTGTTTTCAAAACCCCCGATTTTGAAACATTCTTCATTGTTTTAGCGTGATGATATATAGCCTATAGCCTTCCTCGATAAATGGGCTATCTAACACTGAGAGGATTTTCAAATCAGACCAGTACTTTCTGAGATTAGCGCGTTCAATCAAACAAACTCTTCAGCTTTATATATTAGTATAAGATATGTTCGCATACTCGAAATTTTTAAGTGTTTTGAAAATTTAAAAAGTATAAAGTGAATGGGCTATAATTGAAATTTCAAGAGCGCAAATGCGCGTTCTTGTATGTTCCGCTAATTCAAGTGATTCTTTTATGAATTGTTCACCTCCAGCTGACTCTTTTCGTGGCCTCGATCGAGTGGAGAAAAGGCCATCACAGCATTCGCCTCTTTTCGACTTATTTCTGTCTCTGCTTTTAAATGTCATTCGAAGGCCAGCTTCGGTGCTCTGATTTATTTTTATGATAATAATGTGTATTTAAGACAACTTTATTGCGGCGTTTCTACTAACATACGTGTGAAGGGCATAAAACAGACGGGTAGACAATTTTTTATTTTATCACACACGTAAGGCATAATTGATGATTTTATTGCCCGAAGCAGGCTAATCGGCAGACGGCCCACCTGATGGAAAGCCGTTACCGTCGCCTATGGACGTTTGCAACATCAAGGGTGTCGCTAACGTAATGTCCGGGATCGATTCCACAGTCATGTCGACGCAAAGCCACTGCTGTATGAATTCTATGTAGAAGCTTTTTCATCTATTAACCATTGTGACGACAATTGTGTTTTTGCTTGTTTAAAAGGTACTTTAATGTAGAAAGCTGGATTTGTAACAAAAGAATTATGAATAGATAACATTTACTTGTCATTCTATTCTTATATGTTGACATGAGATTGTATTTATTCCTACTAAATTGGGGGCTAGATCGCGTTAAATAGATATTATGAAAATCTTTATGTTCACATAATACTAGTAATTAGATACGTTCCAAGACAGCTTGTAACATCTTCGATTGCAATGTTATTTAACATCAAGTATGATAGCAGTAAAGCACGAATCTACTTACATATCTTAATATATGTACACTGATAAAGATAACATCGTGGTTACTGGAATATGGTGAAACTCACATCACGAATTTGTATGATAATCTCAGTCGACGGCCTCGCCTGAGATTAAACAAACACCTGTCACTCGCACTTTGTCCATTTAAACTAGGGTTAATTAAAACATTACTTGTGACGTGCCCTCAAGTAGTGCCTTGAAGGAAACCTTGATATAACCGAACGTTAAACACTCATTGATTATGTTCTAAGTGAAACAAAATAAAATATGCAATTTACACAACGTTAACACCATTTACAAATCGATGAACATTCATTTACGAAAATCAATTTTGAGTGATTATAATGACATTGAGAGTTAATTGAAACGTTTAGGCAACGGGGAAGTCGCGGGGATTAATGGCTATCACTAAATGTACGACACATCATCAGATGAAGTGCGAACTGTATAATAAATCGTGTTTAAAAGTTAATAAAGTTATACTTTATACTATCCGTGCAGGAACGGATATAGAATACAATTTCCTGCGTTGGAGCGGCCTGTGGTAAGAGGCGATAAAACAAACCACAGCCAGGTGGTAGGGCATTTGCCCGTCCGGATGGCTACCACCCCTGCTCTAGAGTAAGCCGCCATAACAACCATGAGTTGTGTTCCGGCATTAGTGGCCAGGTTCTAGTCTTTCTTTAGAGAGCGGCAACACATTGGTAGCACCTTTGGTGTTACTGATGTCTACAGGCGATGGTAACCCCTTTCCATCAGATGGGCCGTCTGCCTGTCTGCTGAACTCACACAATAAAAAGAATCAAAACATTTTACTCTCACGTAGTTAGTATAATGAGAAGAATTTGACCCCGCCAGAAATATTCCAAAATTTCGTATGTTTTTATTCATTGATGTATTAATAATATCAACCTCTAAACATTCCGCTGCTGGGTTCAGTCCTCCCACTTATAGCGGAAAGGACAGTATATCCGCTGCGTTTGTCCAAGGCAGATTAGTGGGTTTGACACATCGGTTATTTAGTTGTGTGGATTTCATCACGATGTGTTCCTTCACCATTAGTAAGTCGTAATTGTAACAATATGTTCATTAAGACAGTTAGGCCGTGTTGCAAGTGCTGGATGCTTCCCGGTGAGGACTCAAACCTGCGCCCTTTGAATTTGAGACGTGACTGCGCTAACGGCACGATGTTCACATAATATTTCACGGTTCATGTTCATGGTGTCTGTTCTCGCTTACACTATCACGTAAATGAGATGGCATTATGCAAGAGCCCGTTAACCTGATAGTAAGCGGTTACTGTCATCTATTTACATTTGCAACCTCCTTACGATTTAGAGAGAGAGTGAGAAATATCACTTTATTGCACACCAAAATATACTTGAAATGAGCCTCCAGGTGAAGTACTCCCATAGCGCTACAATATGACGTTTTTCAAAATAATTGTCATAAAATTCCTCTCAGGCCGGCCGCATTGCTGGTAACGCCTCTGGTGTTGCAAATGTTCATAGGTGACAGTAATCACCTTTCATCGCGTGGCCCGTTAGCCCGTCTACTGTAATTCAGGTATAAAAAAGGCACCAAACCAAATACATCAGACCACTCCCCTATAGACAACAGAAGACACTTCAACACGAACGCATCTTGCTAAGTTTGAAGTGTTGCGTTATGTCGGAGATTGTACTCTGACATGCAGATCCTCAGCAGGTCACTCACTGCTCCGTCTATTTCTGTGTCCACGCTAGAGTAACAACTGAATTATGCTAAAATATTAAACAATTCCGCGGAATAAATTCACGTATTACTGACTCTGATATTAAATAGGCCGAAACATGCGTTTTAATTATTTTCAGAATAATTACCGAACGGTAGACATGAAATTCAAGTTTAAATTATTTGATGATGTAGCTGGACACAGTTATGCCAAAGTGAACCAACCCGCAATTGTAAAAACGTAACTCATTGACACTAAATTCTCCTCAACAGTAACAGCACAAAATCTATTTCCAAATGAAATAGAAAATTATGTATAAACCAAACCAATCACAATTATATGGAATATTCACTTAAGATCCAATTACATGACAATTTATTTATTTTTTTATTGCATGAGCTCAGCAGCAGTTATCAGCAGTCAGGCAGATAACATTTGTAACACCAAAGGTGCTGCCAATGCGCTGCTGTTCTCTTAACGGACTGGAGACTGGAACCTGGCCACTAATGCCGGAACACAATTCAAGGTTGTTATGGTGGCATACTCTAGACCAGAAGTGGTAGCAACTTTTGCACTTGGCAAAATTATTTTCACCAAACATATCAAGTATCTTGATTGTTAATTCAAACACCTTTGTATAAGACACTGACAGTATACATTACACATTAAAGATGAACAAAGTATCCACAGCCTGTACTTTTAGTACAGCATGCCCCATCGAGGCGCGTAAATTATTTCACAATGTTAAATAAAGGCGAATACGACTAAAGTATGTAATAAAGCTCTACAGTAAAGAGCGTAAACTGGCGTTCGTAAAAGGTGAACTCAGATGGACCACGTGTAATTACGACATGAACTATAAAAGTCATTTACTCGAAACAATTTAATGCAGTTGGTCCATTTTGGCATAACCGGCTCCAATTTACGAGAGTCGGTTTGACTTTATCTAAATTTGACAATTTTATGAAATATTACGAAAATAACACTTTTTTTTTCATTTTAATTTTTTAATTTTAATCATGACCTCATTATGTAAATTTACATCGTAGATATGAATGTAATTTTATTGTGATTCTTATTTATTCTTACAGATATAAAGCATGATGTAATCTGAATGTCAATGTAATGGTTGAATGTAATTTAGACTACATTATTATCAAAACATTGCTGTTGTTGACGTTGAATTTGTGATATTGAAGTTGAAAAGGCTTCAAAGTGGTCGCGAGACGAGGTCGGCGTGAATGAGGGCAGCTAAAGGACAAGGCGATCGACCTCCCACAATTAACACTAAGAAGGAGGAAATGCGTTGGGCTTTGACGTACGCGTGTGACACGTAAATACTACAAAAGAAGTTAACAGACAACCAAAACAACTAACATAAGTTTTAGCTTTTTTGAAAGAGTTTTGTGGGGTCCACTGTTTTGAATTTGTGACATTTCCCATCTGGTCCAAAAGTCAAAGGGATGGATGGATGTCTTGCTACGAATAAAACGTTTAAGACATTTAAAACCACCTAAAAAGAAACTCCCGCAAGCTAACCATGCCCCATGGTATAAAATGACATCATGTTTATGTCTTTGGGGTCAATAGTCACAACGTTACGACAATACCACAAAACGATACTTGAACGAACAAATTGTTGACTGGAGCACATATCATGAAGTATCATGAATAGATAACTTTGAAAGTTTAAGTTAGTTCAACCATATTACACGGTTCAATAGAATCAAGTTAAATACAACCAAATACAACCAAACAACCACCAACCCATACACATAAAAAACAAATACATGTCCATCGGGAGTGGGTACATATTTGTGACTTTCGGAGTTGAGACCCTGGCTCTTGCACCTGCGTTGCTATCCAACCTGGAGACGAGGCTAGCATTTTGGGGACACTCCCCGCCGACAGCGATTCGGGACCTATTTTCCACATTTACTGCTATAAGTTTATTCTATAATAATGTTATTTTGTAGTTTCAGTTTTATTATTAACATATAACAAATATTAATAATAACGAAATATTATTTGACATTAAAATTTATAGAGCTACTATTGGACGAACGGTTAACATGAAGGACGGAAATAGAGATCAGATATTGATTGTTATGCGGCGATGTTGGCTCTTTATGTCGCGGCCCAGTTATTGTGTTCGACATGGCCTCTCTTTATTCGTCGATAGGCGATTACGCAACCGATTTGACACAAAGTATATGCTGACGTTCGGAAATGATAGCCAAATCAGCACTTATTACGTAAAAATGGCTTCACACGTAATGTTTGGTTTTGAAATTAGTATCGTCATTCATCGAATATCGCATGCCTTTAAAGATATTAATGCATCAATTTGTGTAGTAGTGTTTCTAAAATGATTGAGTCACCTGAACCGTGTGGTCCTGAGGCCATGAGTCTCTACCAAAATTTATCAAAACGACTCATTGACTCTTCGGGTGATCAGAGGGCTGATGCTTACCTCGAGGGACGGATCAGCATGGCGATTCAACGAGGAAACGCAGCCAGCCTTCTGGGCACCTTACCCATAGAAGACGGTGATCTAGGCTCATTATTCTACTTATAGTCTTGAGGGACTGTGGGTAGAATACAATACAATTAGGTTAAGTTCTCTTTATTTAAGTTAATTAATAGAATTATTACATTATTACTACTTATATAACTTTATAATATTGTATTACTTTAATAAAAGATAATAACATTAATCGTAAAACAGAGTGTATATCCTCAACTAATCAAGTTAAGCCGATATTAGACGGTTCATTTATGTCCTTCAATATGAATGAATCAACAAAAGTGATTCGTATAAACATAAACTTGAATCATTCAATGTCATTGAATGATTTAAGTTTAGTTTCGCTCTGTCCTTCAGTTCTGTGCATTTCAACGAAATTCATTCAATTCAGTTGATCCGTCTAATATCAGAATTACGCTTGTTATATGTAATATTGTACGGACCGAACTTGCCATAAAAACCCATACACCCAGATCATAGTAAATGATGGATCGGAAACGATCCTGGAGCCTCTGCGTCCCAACGAGTTCAGCCGGCAAACGCTCAGAGGCAGACGAACTCCATCTCCTTTATGTAAATGTCTGTTGGAAGAATATTTCAAAAGAATCCATATTATTTTACATAAAATAAATCTTTTTTATTAACAGAAAAAACCTTTTAACAGGAAATTAAGATATAGCCTGTTATGTCGCGGCCATTATTAATTTCCAATGACTGACACAGATAACATCCACATTTGTTACTTGCAGGTTGTTTATTCCGATTAAAATAGAACCGTTATAATGTCGTAGAAGTCTTGCCTTCTTCATGGTGTTTGATAATCTTAAGGAATATGCTCATTGTGTTGTTTTAGGGAAAATGATACTGTGTGAAGAAGACAGGCGAAAATAGTGAGAAATATAAATGGATCTCCTTTACTCTTATCATCTCACAAAATATGTGTAGTTGAAGGTCAATCTTTCCATGTCCTTCATCTAGGAGAATAATATTAATTGCAATCCGGTCCAACGCCGATGGACATGCTCTACTACTCGTGTTTCAATCTCTACATAAGGCCGTAGCTATTTCACTAGCACTCTTAGCAAATTCTTCACAACATTTTTATATTAATGACCTATGTTGTTTAGGTGTTGTATGCAATATCAAAAGAGTTATGTAATCCTCAATACATAGGTTTTAAAGTTCAACGATTTCCCAGTCACTAATATTAACAGTTAGCGGTGAAATTGATTTGTAGTTAAATTTCTTAACTGAGCATTTGGAGTGAATTCCGCAACTCGGAGGGAGAAGTCCGACCTCGAGCTGCGGCAGCTCGTTAGGTAATGTCGTGGGGCAACCGCAGTACACGTGCTGCAGTATCAGGGTTCCTAGAAGTTTAGGCGTCTGGAACCGGTCAAAAAAAATATGTTTTTTTGAATAGGTCAAAATTATCTATAATGCTCTTCAAGAACTAAGTGAGCTTACATTTGCAAAATCGTGATACAAGTCTAATGAGTGCTAATCAGAAAATTGCCAGGGGGGGTTACATAAATTATGGGCTTACAGCATTCGAACAAAGAAGCCTGCTTATAGGAGTTGGTGGTTATTCGGCGACACATGCTTTTGGCCGGAATATTGTTGTCTGTAAGACATGTCATGGCCGAGTCTGCTTACTAAATAGTACTTCGAATGTAACGCCTGCACTCTTCGCCTTTCTGTGCAGAGTTTGATCCGGCTTCAGAACGATTCAGTAAAAAAAGGAGTTTAATTCAGATAAGTTTTAACTTTAGTTGGAGCTCTCACGAGATCAAACAGCTGGCCTTTATTTTTTAAGCGTTCACGCAAACGGCAACACTGTCATCCTTTTGGGAACGTTGCCATCAAGTGACAGTAATTTGGAACCAATTTTACTTACATGGAAACAGGTTTAAACTGTTTACTTTATAGTTTAATTTGAATTGAATTTTTGACAGATGTGTATAGACGATTAAACGTTATCCGTAAGTAATACAAATTATTATTATATAATGTTACCTTAATTTCCCACGAAAACGCGCGTACAATTTTGTAAAATGTCTTACATATGTTGGGCAATTATGAAATTGGCTGTTCTATTGTTTGAGAAAAATACAGTATTTACAAATGACAAACAGGTTGTGCAAAAGGGACGGAAGAAACGGATCCCTTCCCCTCCAAACATTTCAACACGGAGGTTGTGTATCTGTATAGCAAAGGTTTAAATATGCACAAACATACCTATTGCGTACAAGACGATCATAATTATAAATTGTCTATAATCCAATTCTAGGGCACGATTAAACTTTCGGAAGAACATTGGTACTGTACCAAGACAGGATATTTGTCAATTTTCTAGACGTCCTTTGATGTCTTCTGGCTGACTTACGTCTTTACTTTAGATATGCTTCAAACTGATGCACAAAATTGTTCTTGCCAAAAATCGAATAATAAAATGTAGTGGCCCAACTTGATCTAAGTGGTATTCATGCCCTATTTTACGAATGATAACAGAATGTACACTATTCCCAGCTGTACCTAATTGTGGGCCACTATGTAAATTCGCTTTAGTAACACTTCGTCCGACTAATTAATTATATACATCGTATTGGATGTCGATATATTTTGAGTGGTTTTGTGCAACTGCGTTCGGGTCGACTAGCCTTCGGCGCTCGAACCAGCGCGGTGTGCTTAGATTGGTGATAAGGCGCACCGTTAGCACTGCAAGCGGTTGCATAAGGGTGGGGGCCCACTGACGCCGCGTTATGTCACCGTTACACTTTCAGAGCTTCCTCCACTATTCATTATGTGCTGGGCAAATAGATCAATCTTATTACATATCCTTATTTGAGGAGTTGTTTCCTAAAACTATACTGTAAATTGTAGTATTTCTGAGACCAAAAAGCCAACCTGAACGCATCCAATGGTTGTTTGTTAATTGTTTTTATAAAATTACATCGTTATCAAATAACGCGAAGCATAAGTGATTTAAAATGCTTATCGATTACCGTAAAAAGAATGTAGTGTTTTTTGCTGTTATACAATAAAGTTACTTTTAAATACTTTTCATTCGTTGCCTAACTGCTGGTTTACTTCATTTTAGTCTAGACTTGTATCGCTGTGATTGCATTGTCACCGAGTTGTGTTCTTATTGAATTAATAATTGAAGAAATACGAAGTAGCTTTCACACTTCAGCTGTAATATGAACCGTTCAGCTTTCCAGAAAGCCTTGAAATGGAGTGAGAACGTGTCTTTTATGTTGTTTGAACGGCTCTTGGCTTTGGAGCCAAGAGCGAGGCCGTTTCGTTACAAAACTACAATAACTTATCAAAATGGCAAAAAGTAATTAAATGTCGTATTTGTCTTCTTAAATATATTGAAAATAAAAAACTGTAGGGAACATAGACGACTATTTTTGGAATTGTTGCGCGGTTGTGTGTGTAAATATTGTTTTCAAAGCTGAAAGAAATTTTTTCATTTAAATACTTATTATTCAGGAAGTCGAGGATTTATCCGCAGACGGATTTATTGCTTGTAAAGCATGTTTTTAATATATTTTAAAAAGAACTGAATTATTAATATAAAAACCTCTAATATTTATTATTCAACATATTTTTAGAAAACAGGTTTCCTTCACTATACGCAGCTTGTTATGCTTATGAGCATCGTAATTGTCTCATTTTTTATTCGTTTCCGCAATTGGTACAAGAATAGTGAAGTGATAAGTCGAGCATTCGGTCGCAAACACGATTCACTTTCACCGATGAAGTGTTCTCATCTTCGTCGCGAAAAGTACATATACACCAAATTACCTGATGCTCATTTTCAATACTGTGAAGAAGATGGGACAGTCAATTGTCGAGTGGTTGCCGGTCTGGTGTTGCAAAATCACTACAGTTTATTACGAGACTTAACGGAATGAATACTAATTAAAGTGGTTTATGTGACCTTTGATATACTCAAAGATTAGAACATAAATGTAATGGAATTAAATAGTAACATAGAATAAGAACAAAATCCCCACCTTTGCATAAATATAAGTAATGTTTTTGATTATGACGTTTAGACGGTCCAATTTCAACATTAAACATTTTAAAAATCCTAAGAAGGAATGATGAAACACGAATGTCATACACGTTCTTTTCTTCATAGATAATTGTTATGTTAGTTGAGACATGTTATTATTGTGTACAGTTATCAAACAGTTGTTTGCCCAAATCTTGCAACAAGAAACAAATGGCCGCAATGCAACCGCAGTTATGTAAATGGAAGCCACTTGCGCGTATTCGGATTGCCACGCACTACGAGTACGATACGTGCCTCACGCCCGTGCCCCTTGCCCCTTGCCCCTTGCCCCTTGCCCCTTGCCCTTGCCCTTGCCCCTTGCCCCTGTCCAAAGCCGCGTACCCCGTGTCAATATACTGATTGTATGACTTACAATCGTAGTAGCTTAAAGTCCAGGGGACCAAGGTCGCATTCTAACCCTCGCATTTAGTTACAATTACCACGTGCTGACGCTGAAGAAATAAAGGATAGAGAAATCTGCAAGTTCAGATTATTGATGTTTGAAACACGTTCACTTCGTAACGGCGGCAGTTATACTTCTAGTTTCAGTTCTGATTAGGAGGCTCGAGTCCAGCAGTGGGACGCTTATTTCTGGTTCCTTTTATTGACGTCAATAATTCATAACCAGCACTCATTTGTGGTCCACCAATAGATGAGACATCGTCTGTTTTGAATGTTGCCTCGTCCATTACGTGGCGAGCTTAATGCTCGTGCGAGAGGAGTCTTTCGACACAAGCATTATGTCTCAAAGTGGGTTATATTATCTTCCGCGTTATGAGAGTTATTTAACCGACAGTCCGGTTGGCGTTTGTACACTATGAAGCAACACCACTAACGTTTGCCGGTGACTCGGGTGTAGTGACAACTACCTCTTCAACCTGAATCACTTCACTTTTTGATGATTGAACCGAATTAAAGGATTACTTTAACTTAATAAACATCGATCGGAAGAGTGCTTGGAATATCTTCTCTATTCTATTTAATCAATTGATGGAATTTCATTATTTCTATTAAGTACGGATGTTTCAATAAAGATACAAATTATAACCTAACTGAATATAAAATTGTAACAACTCAACACTTTTATTCAAGCATCTGTAATTTTTGATTTGTTTATGTTTCCTTTTTATTCTATTAATAATATAATTTGACGTACAATAAATAAAATTTAACGTAACCAAACCTTTTAGGTTAATATTAATTCTATACCTTTCTGGAATCCCCTATGATTCCAATTGATACTGAGCTTTCTATAGACGGGTGAGGTATTTTACCTCCTTGGATTGGACAATAAATATCCACAATTCTACTTGTAAAAAATATAATTTAATTAATTGAGATAATTAAATTGTAATTGTAACTAACTAATAGTAGAATATTCACACGAAAAGAAGTGCACATTTAGAAACGAGGACAAGTAAGTGTAATATTTCAAATATTTCAATGATATTTATAATTAGTGAAATAGTGAGATCATGAGTGGATCTTGATTAAGAATGCGCAACACAGTGCTGCTGCGAGATGAAAAGGGTTGCCGTTGTCGGGGCAGTCGGAGGCGAATGAATCGAGCGAGCGAAATGTGTGCCATTGTTATTTTGTGTTGGCACACAGAGTATGCAAAGCACAAGCAGTGGTGCAAGATCAAGGCCGCGCATTGTCGCATCGCAGAGTAACAACCGTTCCACACTCGACGCTGTTTATTCTTCTTCACACACATTCCGCAGTGTTACGTTTCAGGGTTGCATAATTAAACTACGCTTTAACGGTTTTCAGCGTGGTAATTTATTTGATTTTTATTATTTCTTCGTTTCGGCCACTTTTCAATATCTGTGATCGCGGAAGACAAAGATGTAAGTGTGTAAAATGAGTATTGTCAAAGTATGGGCATATAAGCCTAATCTCATTTTCACCTCATTTTCATCGCTTCTTTTTATTTTACCTCCCACCCATTTTAATATTACATAAAATTATTAGAGCTAAGCATGTTTGCTGATGAGTTTCTTGCGCCGCTTCTTCTCTTCAAGCCACCACAACATGTTGCGAAGCGGTGGTAAATTAGATTAGGCTCCCATAGAGTAAATAATGACCATAAACAAAATTAAAACTAGTTAATTAAATTAGACAAATTGGTGGTAGGCTAAATAAAACTTTAACAATACTCATTGACACTCGACATCTTTGCCTTTCGTGATCGTGGCTACTGAAAAGTGGCCGAAATGTCAGAATAATAAAAATCAAATAGTATACCGCATCTAAACCCATCAAAACGTAGTTTTATTCTTTGGATATAATCAGGCGTGAAAGTAAAATATTTTATCGTGTTACTTCTATACAGAACATTTTAACTATTGTTTAAACGAATTAATACGCTATTTGAGTCCGATCACTTGTAAAAAGTTATAACGTGATAAATGTGTACGAGCAAACTAAATGAAACAACTGTTTCAGTTATTTTGACTATGATCGCTATTTGACAGTCAAATTAATTGAAATACTTACAGTTGTTTGAAAATTAATAGGGTACTATTATATGAAAATGTTCATCACTCTATTGTTACTCAAGGATTAAAATTGCAAGGACTAACGTGACTCAAGGTCTAAAACAGACGATTGACTTTTTATAAATTAGGTTAAAATAATAAAATAAAACTTGTTCACGGGTTGCACGATGGCATAATCAACGGAAATGCGTGCTTTATACAATTTTTACAACTGCCAAGGTGGAAATCTGTTGGATTGTATTGCTGGGGCGTTTCTTGCCGCTTCTTCTCCTTAACAGCAAGAACACGTTGCGAAGCGGTGTACATAGACTAGGAAGTGAAATTAAATTTTAACCTATATGTATTATGACCTTCAAAAAATGTTCTCCAATGGAACTTATTTTGAATAAAACTTTTGAATTTGAATTTAAATTTGATAGTCCTTTTTTAATGTACATTATAATGTTCTTAAAGGAAACAAATTGCTTTTATGTGGAGTACACGGATTGTACGAGTTGATTTTGGCACGAGATTGTGCGGCGGAGTGCGCAACAGCGGCGCGCCGCCGCGTTGCCCAACGTCGAAAGTGACCGCCAAAAGGAACCATGTTTGCTTTAAACTAACTGGATTTTCCGATTTCACACTTTCAAGATACTTCAGTTATAACATTATTTTTATATGTAACGGCTTAGTAACGCGAAAACAATTCAGCATTTTATTTTGTACTTAGTAATTATTCATTACAATATGCGTGATAACAGACATTAATAAGCATGAAACTACTTTAAATTAATTTATATAAAACCATTATTGAAAATGGATTTGAAGCGGAGCACGATAGATAGCAATGTTCCCACAATTTTGGGAAGTAAAAACAAAGTGAGCAAAGGTAACTCGCCTTCACTTCGGCCATGTCTGGTGACTCTGGGCGTATCGTCTATCCTATTGTAGTCCCATATAGCTTTGAGAGAAACTCAAAGTAATTTCTACTGCAACAATGTGTAAATTTAGTATCGTTTAGTTAATATGAAATTCGTATAAAATGTCAATGACAATATTAATTATTGTATTATCTAGGTAGTGTTAAATCCATCATAATAATGTTATATATTTACATATAACAATAAATATATAATTGTAGATTGAACTTGTTGAAACATTTACGCTGTAACATATCTCCCACATTTAAGATTAATACTTTTTATGTCTTTATAAAGAAACAACACAAATTATATGCTTAACCTAACTCCAGTTTATAGTTTCGGTATATTCTCGTGTCAATAAACCGTAAAGTACAGTAAATTGTGGTCGCAAAATATAAGATGTAACATTGAAGACGTACAAACCAATTAACGTTGCCTTTTTAAGTTTAAGTTCAATAATTACGTACCCGGTGTAATTAAGTGATGTAATGAAGCGACTAATGTCCGCGGCTTATCAGGCATTGAGGCCGCGCTCGACTCCTCGTAAACATGCATCGTCGTCACATACATCATCGAAATTACAAAATATAAATATAAATGGAAATTATGTACAATAGTAATTCACAGGCGATGCAGTGAATTCGTCGATCGCGATATCTTTCTTATAATTATTATTCGCAGTTAGGTTTTTGTTCAGCCTTTCGACACCTTCAACTTAGGTCACAAGTAAGTTTAATAAATATGTTTTTGTGTTTCGGCCTTCGCCCGAATAACCGTTCATTGGTATTATTCGGTAATTCGCTTTAAGGCCGCAATGGCGACATGTCACACGTTTTATAATCGATATCCATTCAATGGGCAACAGTGATAAAATTGCAAAAACTCCAAAACATTTCGACACTATGTATGGGAATGTGGCTTAGGTGTTATTTTGTGAAGGTAATTCGCACCATAAATATTTTTATTACAACATTGAGATTTTTATTAGTACTGTATAAAATTAGCATTTATGTAGATATTGCAATCTAAAGTACTTTGGTGTCAGGTGTGTGAACAACACCTAGCTATGTTGCCTCCGCTACATCTCGACGGAAGGATAGACGGCAAGTAGACAACGCGCGCAGTGGTGAAGAGAGAGAGGGTTCACTCAGAGTCCTAAAGCGGACGTTTTAGACAAAAGTAGGATTTAACGGTGGGATAGTAATTGTAATTATGTTACCTAGGAAGTAATTCTGCAAACTGTCGCGATCCACCTCTGGGACGTTTATAACTTACATCTGTTTACGCAAACGCGAGTATTGCACGTGATCGTTATTCGCGTCCCACGAAGCACAGCCTTCGTGCGTGGAGGATGTCCGTCTGATGCGAAGGGCGCGCGCCGCGACGTAGCAGGGCCGTTGCGTAATGCCGTAATAACGGACGTCGTTCGAACTTGACCCACCACAGCACCTTGCACTGTGGCACGCACATGGCGATGGAATTGCCCGAACACTGAACGCGTTTCCGCCTCTCAAGTGGTCGCAGTGCTGTGGCGACGAAGGGAGTATAAATAACGACTAGTAAATTTACTTCAAAGCCAATTAATAGCAATTTTGATCATGGCTTCACTTTTGAACCAAAATTTGTAACTTTTGTATGTTTATATTAAAATACCGTTACAGTATTAGAGCTGACAGGCAGAGAATTCTCTGGAAGAGGTCGCCTTTCGGCGATAAAATTATCCGTATCGTGTGAGCAATGGTGGAACGGTCTAGTTGATTTAAGAAGAAGATTCCAGAAGAAAAAAATAAGGACAGTTACATTTTAGAAAGGGATAGATGGACAAAAGAGCAACGAAATGAAGGTCGAAATTCTAGAATAGAAAGCTTAGGAAGGAAAAGATAGAAATGGATAGATGTTTACAAAGAGATAGACAGTAAACAAAAGAATAACGATAAGAAAATCGAAATTATGGGTTCTAGAGCCTACAAGGGAGTTCAGTTGAAGACAGCGAAGCGACGAGTGCGATGCGGGAGAGTTGCTAGAGAAGCTTCATAAAAGACAGTGTCAAGTTTAGTGGTGAGCTAAGTGGGCAGTTCAGTGAAGGAGGAGTTTAGCGTAGGTTAAGAGAAGATCCAGAAGCGAACTACGGGTGGTAAATTCGAAGGTGAGCACCGCAGTAGCAGGAAGTGGTCTACGCAACATCGGCGACGGTGTTGCGACGTCAGTCGTGCGTGAAGAGCTCTTCACCCTACAGAGAAGAGTCACGTACGGCTGTGTAAGTCAATAAAGCAGCCCCGCTCGCACGTCACGGTATTATGTACTCGTACTATGCCATTGTTCCTTTTTGTTGATCGCTCATTAATGACATCTTCCAATCATCACCACCTTTAACGATATTGTGCGACAGTCAAAGTGCCATCTCACTAACTAGAATTGGTACACACAGACCTCTGCGGACCGATGAGTGCGCCTTCGTGGGGAGGAGCACTTTACCTACTAACTTTTACAGATGATTTTACGCGTGAAACTTTCGGCTACCTGCTAAAATCGAAAAGCGAAGTCGTCTGTAAGTTTGTTGAATTCAAGAACTAGTAAAACAATTCTTTCCATCTTAAATTTGACATTATATGCTTAAAGTACGTTTACTGACTGTATAACGTATTAACGTAGCCTCATACAAGACAAGTTATTAAGAAAAAATAAAAAAGACTGCCTTGACCTTAATAATGTCAACGACAAGAGCAATCGAAAAGTTGTCATTGCTCAGTTAAATCGTATTTGCCTCTCACATGTAAAATTCAATGGATTTTATTTAAATTATGTTATGTTTATTTTCTATAACTCATAGCTACATAAGTTAAAAAATATTATCTACTTTATTAGCTTTTTAAAGACATGTCTGTCAAAGAGGCTAAAAATTGGTTCAGGCATACTGAAAATGTGCTAACCATGACTCTCTAAATAGGTGATACGAAATGCGTACACACGCACATGCGGACGCGCATATAACATTTGCGCGCCGCGAGGTTCCACACCTGTTTAAAAGAGGCATTTTACAATTTGTGTAACTGGTAATTAATTGCGTCTATAAACATTAACGTTGGTCTCCAAAATAGAGTTTTCGACTAGTTTGGGACCAGCGGGTATAATATATATTTCACTTTTTAACAATAAAGATAGAAACAATAGGCGACCTTATCGCTTAAAACAATCTCTTCCAGCAACCAGCAACCTAACTTGAGAATAATTTAACCTAATCTGGAGATGTAGGTGGTGCAGATTATTAGGTAGAACTCCAACAGACATACTTAAACTACATATTTTATAAATTAAATACATAGAAACATATTTATAAGAAATATATACTTATATATTAATTAGTCTATAGCATGAGTATTAGCCATAATTATTTTAGAAAAACTAGTATTTTCTGAGTGCGATCTTAAATTTAGGCCATGTTTTGTCCTCTCTGACAGTAAGCATTCCAGAGTTTGACAGCCTGCACTATAAAAGAGTTATCATAAAAGGATGAAGTGTGTGCAGGTGTAGTGAGTTTACGATACGTATGAGTGCGCAAATTGTGGGAAGGAGAAAGGCGCAGGAATCCAAAACGTTCCTTAGAGTAGAGACGACTACTAGGATTAGAAGATTATCCTTATTCTTACTTCCTAACCTATGTACAACGAATCACTGCGTGTTATTGTTTTTTTTAAGAGAAGCAGACTCAAGCTTCTCTAATACACGCACTTCTCTTATACACGCTTGGACAAGATGGTTTCATTTCAGAATTACGCAGTAATAACCCATAATTTATAACCTGTATCGTAAAACTCGTATATGCCTAAAACAAGAACTCGAGGATTGTTAGAGAACAGTGTTGAATTTGAACGGCGATACATTCCCATTCATATGTCCATTAGATTTTCTAAAATAAAAACACAACAGACGTTAGTACGTCCTAAAGATTGACAACAATGTTGCAGAAATATTTGAAAACAGTTGAGTAGTTAGTTGTGTCAGTTGTATTGGTGTGAGTGTCTGTCGAGTGTCCTATCGGAGTACAAGCTCGGGCTTTCTTGCTTACTACATGCAATTGTTAATAGTAGTTTGTATAAGTACGCATTCAGCTAATTTGAAAATATCTAAAAGCAAAAAACAAGTTGTACGAGTTTTAATTGATTGGCTTCACAAATACAAAAACTATGCAAATATGTAGAGAATATTTTTATAAGAGCCGAATTGTTTATAAAACAAATGTTGGTTGCGATTACGAATAACTCCTTTTAACTTTTTAAAACGAGCCTCTTAACCTCGTATCACTATTACGAATGGTTAGTCAATGAATAATAACTATAATAATGAATAACTCTTTTGGAATGGGTTTAAATGTTTATTTGTATAAATTGTGAATAAAATAACGATTGGAAACAAATAATACATTATGCAACATCGGAATCGGAATCGGAAGTGCGCAACATAACAACAATCCGGAAACCGGTGCATTTTAATAGTGGCTAAATAGTAATCTGACACTTTCAGAGTAATCTGTACTCGTTATTTATTTAATACGCATTTTTGATTTATTTACACACTCAACTAATTTGCAATAATTACATTCATTGTTCATAAAGTATAATAATTTTCGATGGCAATTTTTATATGGTGTCTCATCTCGAAATTATTGCTTACACTGTACTATAGTGGAGTTCAACTTTTTATGTAATAAAATATTTTTGATTTTTAATTGGCAAGATTAATATCGGATGAAGAACTATTAGTGGCCTTGAATCACCTACAAGACGCATTTTGAATTAGCAACTTACGCGGTTGTTATATTACGCTGATTTCGAAAGTCTTTCTTTGAAGCAGTGTAATAAGACTGAGAGCCACCCTCTGCACCGGTTTCCTAAATTAGTGTAGTGTTATAAGGTTTTTTAAGACTCCAACGAACAAACTCAACATTTCGTATCCTGTTTGCGCGGAAAAAGAGCTGTGTTGTGGTTTTTCTTATCTAAAAATTAACTTTGAAACATAATATAATAAGACTGTATGTTATCTAACGCTTAACTATTTCGACAATCGTAACGAGTCTGTTAGTATTTAACTGGTGCGCTAACATGTTTGCGCCCTTTGTGCCCTGGCTTGAGACGATTGCAATTATAACAGGTTTTACTGTGAGTAAAGTGCACATTACCGTCCATCGTGTATTACCAAGAAAATGAATATGTACCTAAGAGCAGTAATGGTGTCGTTCACTGATGTATGGAAAGACAATAAAAGGCAAAAAGCACGAAGAAAGTAGTAACGCAGAGTCGGTGTGGGAAATGGCGTCGCAGCACGAGGACAATGGGCCGTGGGAGGACGGACGGACGGACGGACGGACGGACGCGAAGACATTCGCGTGTGATTGATACAGGTGATGCGCGAAACGGAATAAAAATGAGCAAATAGAAACGGAAGTGTTAAAAAGTGACATCAAATATGTAGCCGATTGTCTCGTAATTCGATATTGCTTTATCAAATGACACAATGACGATGTGGTTCATGGTGGTTCGGTTGCCTATACTGTGTTCCATAACAAGGACCAGTTCAAGACGAAGAAGTAATTACATGCCAGAAACCAGCGAAAGCTAAAACATGCTGATGAATAAATGAACTACGAGTAAAATGAGGAATATTGTTCCAAGGTCACAATTTGCGGTGCAAGAAACTAACTAAAAGGTTAGAGAGAAGAAGAAGTTAGAAGATACCGAAAACCGCGCCAAGTTAAGAAGGGGAGAATAACACAGCTGCGACTTTTATGATGATAATGTTCAGATCTACTTAATAAAACTAACTAATTAATAACAAATCGAAAATTCATTTGTATATTATTAATTATTTAAACGAAATTTACAGCCTTTAGTTACAATTACAACTAAATTAGTGTTCATTTAAAATTTCGTTTAAAAAATAAATAATATACGATTTAATTTGCGTTTTTAAATTAATCTGAATATAGTCTGTAAAATGTTATGTAATTGCAACAAAAATGCGGTCTGTGCTCTCGAACATTCCGTTCTTGCAAAACTCCCATACCTAAGTGTAACGAAACAATACTTAAACGCTTGTTAAGTTATATTCATTTTGTTCACAATCCTATAAATCCCTTCGAATAGTCTCCAATTAGCATCATGCAAAAGAGTCTTTGGCTTAATTATCTCAGATCGTGCTATCAATGGTTTCTAATACATTATTTCATTGTACTTACAGACAAACTTATGAAGAGTTCAAGTTCGCAAATGTGATGAAATATGTTTTCCTGAGAATGCTGATGCTAATTATATAACTACTAGACACATTGTGATGAGTAATTATTTGGCGAGTGGCGTACATAGCGAGTACGAGTCATGTTTATGTGTACTGTTTGTAAACAATAACTAGAGCCATACTCGTTCCATGTGCTTTTAAGCTTCATTTCTAAGAAGATAGTTTTATTCTATGTTCTTTTAAATATGTCAATTTTGAATGAAATATAAAAAAAATAATGCTTAACAGAATTTTTCTAAACTGGAATGAATCTTTTGACCTTTAAATGTTTTGAGATGAGCTACATATGCTTGTTATTACATTCGGAATATATTGTTGTCTCAAAGGTTAATAATAATAGAACTGTGCTTTTGGGCTACGTTTAGAATACCTAATATATAAATTTCCTGTTGTATAATTATAAATGACACACATAACTCATACTATTAATGAATGTGTTGGTCCGTATTTAGAATTAGAAATGCGCTTTGGAGCGTGTCTATTGCGAATGTGCCAGTGCAAGTGGTGCGGTTGTGCAACTGGCTCTTGTCCCTGGCACTGTCGCCGAAGGACTGCTCCTGCTCCGTTCGCTGGAAGGGGCTTTGTGCTCAGCAGTGGGATGACACTTCGATGGGATGAGGTACAGACTCTTAAAATAAGCATTCCATCAACAATACTAAAATATCTCCAAAGCAACGCAACGAATTGAAAACGTTTATGACTGACTGTGATTCTAGAACATAGAACAAAGGTGTGAAACGTAGCGGGCAGCATATTTAAGCTTGGTGAATTACTGTTGGCAAATTCTCATTGTCAAGTTGATTCTAGTCTTTCAGTTTTTATACTCGAATCGGAAGCAGAAATAGAAGGCATCTAAGCCCGTAAGTGTTTCTTTATCAGTCAAGTAGTGTTAAAATTATTAGCCCACTCTATTGTGATTCCGGTCGGATGGATTTGACATCCATGTTATCAAAGTGCGCTGATTGGTGATTGGCTGTTGGCTGTTGGCTGATTGGCGCTCAGCAGACGAACAAGGGGCGACACTCGAAAGTGAAACGTGTACACACGTAACAATCGGGGAAACAGAGCTATCGTAATCAATCGACAAATTAATCAGACTCTATAGTTAAATCAGGAGGTTTAATCGGATTGTACTGGACTAGATTTTTAGACCTTAATTTGCAGAAAACATACACGTGTGCATATCATCACGCCGGTTTTCCATAGGAGTAGGCACAAACTATAAAACCACTTGCTACGATCTTGACTTTTACTTCGTCTATTTTTATTAATCTCTTTATACATGTGTACATTTTTTATGTGCTATTTTGCTTAAGTACGTCGCTCGCTACATGTCCAAAGCACCTTAACATTCCTTTCTCATCTCTTGTTCGTTCCTTATCACGGCAGGTTATAGATGTACCAAACGATGATGTCATAACATCTTCATTTGTAGCGTACCTATATTCGGAAGACAATTAATTTGAATATAATAATGAACGTGATACAGAAATATTAAGAAGATGTGCGAATAATAAGAGAAGAGAAGGCAGCCGCGCGACCGCTAACGCTATTTGGGTTATTACCCAAATACAGAACGCTTTCGATTTCATTCAATGTCACCCGATTGATATAATTCAATTAAGCGGCAATGAAACAATTCGTGTTTAATGGCGTTCAGTTTTGTTTCGGCCCCAAGGCCAAGGGGTGGCAGTGGCCCGGCGGGGGGGGTCATTGGGAAATAATCAGAATTTCATGATTATTAAATCGTATGTCTGAATCACATTCTATATGTTTAGAATTTTTAATAGAATTTATGTGAAGGTAAGTTGTTAATTCAATGATAACAAGTTGATGAAGTTTTAACATGTAAAATGAAATCAATGCCCTAATGTTGGTCGTCAGTCGGTAATGTCAGTGACGTACATGGAAAACCGGAAAATGATTCAATAAGTGGAAAAGCGTAAAGGCGAATACACGATGGTAAGGGTCAAAGTGTGAGATAAGAGGTCGAGTCGCACTCGATGCTCGACGCTCGAGCGATCTGATGGTCGCGACAGGACATCCTGGAGGTTTGTTTGTAAACAACGCTTGGAATGAGGTAACGTCACGTGACCAGGTGCTCTATTTTGACGGCGCTAACGGCACATTCATTTATGGCTGTGATTTTTAAGCAAAACGTTGAGCTTGTTAATTTGATCGAGCAGTTTTGTCAGTGAGGCTGGCGTGTTGTGTAACGACAGTGAGAGGGCGTCGCCGTTGCGCGCAGTGTCAATGTTATCGAAATCGGTCCACTAGCAGGTGTCGAAACGGGCCGCGCTCCCTGGTGTCCCGCCTTCGCCACCGGGTCACCATGTTTATGTGGTGGTGGGCCGCGGCAAGGCGGAAACGCCAGCGGGCTTATGCAAGCTCGCAGCTGTTTCGCTCGGACGTGTGCGTGTCTGTTCGTGTGTATGTGCGGTGGTACGTTACCGAGCCGGCGAGTGGCGATCGGGGCGTGGAGCACTGTGCGGTGGTGCGGTGGTGCGGTGGTGCGGTGGTCACTCACGGGAGGCTGCACTGGCGCGAGACGGCTCCTTGCACTGGGCCACGAGCGTGCGGAGTGAACGCGCGACACCGAATGCCGGTGCCGCCGGTGGCCGCCGCTCGCCTCTACCACCGCCTCGTGCTGCCGCCCGCCCCGCGCCCCGCGCCCCGCGCCCCCTCGCCGCTCGCCGGCCCTCGGCGCCTGCGCCAGCGCACCCCATCGCGACCACGACCACTTTTCACGGATTTTCTTAAAGCACGTTCAAGCTACAACCAAGCTTGTTTCATTTAATATTTAAATTAAAACAGAATATAATAGTGATAAAACTGAGCAGTCTGAATTCCGTACTGGCAAAGGGCGGTCTTTAATAATGTTTAGTTTTGGAATCCTGGAAAAACGTAACGGAATATTCTACATCTACACCATTTAAACTACTCTTACAGATTTCTTTCACAATGGTTTTTTCTAGATATTTTCAAATCTGTGCATAGCGAGTCAAAGAATACACCATCCTTCCAAATTGTATGGAATTTTCCTTTTTCTTTTGGCGGACGTACGGACATGACGAAACTACAACAATTGTATGTTGCGTTCTGCTAAAAGCAGAGTAAAGTGTATTCGCTAATGTAAGCATTGTTTGCAATCGAAAAGCAACAATAATTAGGGACCGAGACTTATTTAATTTGGACTTCAGGATTTTATCCATACCGAAAGGGAGAAAGAATACAATTTCCTGCGTTGGGGCGACCTGTAATGAGAGCCGACAAAACAACCCACAGCCAGGTGGTAGGGTATGCGCCTTTCTGGATGGCTACCACCTCTGATCTAGAGTATGTCGCCGTAACAACCTTGAGGTGTATTCCAGCATTAGTGGCCAGGTTCCACTTTAGAGACCAGCAGCGCATTTGTAGCGCCTTTGGTGTTGCAAATGTTCATAAGCGATGGTAACCGCTTTCCATCAGGTGGGCCGTCTGCCTGTCTCCTGAACTCATGAAATAATAGTAATGAAAGTCCTTAAATTTAGTCCTTTAAGTCCTTTAACCAGTATTTTTATTTTAGATTTGTTGATAAAAGAGTATTATTTTCTTTATAAATAATGCAAAAAAATAAATATGTACGCGGTGAATAATGAAATGAGCATTACAGAATTTGCAAGATTATGCAAACATTTGAAAGATTAACGAACGAGACAATAGCGTTGCGCATTTCGGAGGGATGGGTCGGGAGGGACGTGCGTGTTGCTAAAGAGGGCGGGCAGAGGTCGCCGCGCGGGGCGCAGTACGCTACGTGAATTTATTAAATACGCGGCAGATATAATATTACACAAACTCTAAGGGTTTATCGATAAACACCCAGCAACGCGTGGAAGTGTGAACTAGCCCTTAAACTTTACATTTGTTAAGTGCCGCCAGCTTGTAGGAAAACGCCCATACACTCTCTACTACTACTACTACTGATTACTGATTAGCTCAGGTAACCACACCATTAAAAACTTAAATTCAATTCAATATTGGTCTGAAAGTACAATGGTGTTTTTCTATAGCGACCATATCCAAAGTCCATGAAGTATCTATAATAGGTTGGTTTTCATTAAATGAGCTAAAGAAAAAGCAAACATTCAAACCAGTAGTCGAAATCATGTTTTATTAAAATAATTATAACATTTATTCACAAAAATATACAGTACGGCTATAGGTGTTATATTAACAAAAAATGTTTCATCTTATAATGAATTAAAATTTAAAAATTTTGTTTCAGTATCACCAAAAAACAGATATTTGATAAACCAAAAAAAGACAATGTTATCGCTAAACGCGACCTCTGCCAACCAACGTGGCTGAAAGCATTTTTGTGACCCATCCGCATATATGATTAAATAATGAAAAAAGTTAAAAACAAAATAAACATGACGTACATGAAAATTGGTAACTTAGCAACTAAAACATGACAGAAGAAAGTGTCGACGCCGTGCCCTAATCTCATAATCTCAGACAAAGCTCTAATTTTTTACATAACGATTAATATCGAAGCCAAGGCGTCGAGACGAGCCGTGCGAGGTGCGGGGGGAGCGGGGGCTGCCGGGGCTGCATATCGGCCAGTGAAACTGTGAATAATAACAACGTGATCAATTAGCAACGGGCTGGGTGCTGGCCTTCACCCGGCCTCACGCCGACTGAGCCGGCCAGCAGCCGCGCCCCCCAACGCGGCGCGAGGACCAGCGCCTCAGACGGCCTAGCACCTTCCGGGCCACAGTGTGTCGGCGTCGACGAATCCTCATGTCCAAAACAAATGGTCTAAGATAGTACATATCGAATCAACAACTTTGAAGTGTTTGTGGTTGCTACTCTAAAAATAATTAGTTTCCTTACTGTCCTTAAATATTAAACTCGATAATAAACTCACCCTTTTCATTTACCCCCTACCGCCTTCATATTTTTATCAATTTTACTCCCAAGAGTTCAAAAGTTACAGGGGCGAGGACATACGTACAGAAGAGAATACATTTCGACGTATTGACTCAAATCAAAGAAGCCACACAAAACTGCCATGATTTTTTGAAGCCTGTCTAAATTCATACTTTTGAATTAAATATTTTGACTTGAATTGCTACTAGGCATATAAAGCATACTTCTCGGCTAAACATCTATAGCATATTTAGACCCATTAGTTTCTGAGGAAGAACGATTATGACATACAAAGACAGGGTTCTGTGCGGGTTGCTGCAGAATCTCTTATAAACATATTAAAATGTTTGCATTGAAATATGGTTGCGGAAGTAAAAGAAAGAGTGCAGTATTCGAGTGGAGCGCAGAGAGAGGTGCGCTTGCGCCACGGCCTTAGTCGCGAGACGCGGTCATCGGCCACTTGTTCACGCCACGTATATCGATATCGATATCGATACGTTACGACACACGAGACCTTGGGCGTGCACTCATTTCTATACAATTATAAAAGTTGCCCCTAAGAGGCGATCCATAAACCTCGCCACTATCGCCTCGCCTAAAAAATGATTCATTAGTACCTTTCTAAGTATACCCCACGCCCGATGCGCAATGCATTTTAGCATTTCCTCCTCACTTCTGTATAGCTGCCAAGCATCCTTATTTTTCGGAAAATTACTACATCAATAGATGGTTGCCAAATTTTGTGTATTGATCTAGAGAATGTAGAATAAAAACTCTGATACTACATACACAGACGGACAAGATGATTTCATAGACGTGTTTCGGTTTTATCTTAAATATTATCTTATTTTAATGTTATTATTAGTTATTTTAAATTAAGATTATATAGTACAGGGTGTTATCTTATTTACTCTTCGATTAATTTTCATCTCGATTTAGTAATTTACACGTATTTATGAAGATCAAATGGGAACGGTTTTACTAAAATATTGAACAAACCACTTTACGATAATCAAATCTTGCCTTACATTTAACATTCACATTGATGATAGAAGTTTGCATAATCACAACTAAATGATATTTAAACTGGTTGTATGTCCGTCGATCTTGATGAAACTGATGTAATATAATCTGTGATTACACAATTTTCATTTAAAGTAAGCTTACTTTAAGAAAATTAAATACCTAGTTATAATTATATGTTGGTGTATTGATTGCAATACAAGCATTTTGCTCTGATGTTTCAACAATATTAATCTATGATGTTGTCTGTTAATAATTGAAATCATGATTTTATTATACATTTGTCAAAGTATCACAAACGGGCCGGTGCCTATATCAATTTGTGCCACGCTTCAGACGTTGTCTGGATTAATGGTCGTTTGTTTATTGAGGTGCAGAGGTGTCGGCCAGTACTTGTAAACATTATATCGTTTCCCTACAGATTTTGAACTATGTGGTAAAAAAATAATTTTTCAGGTGCCAGATCCGTTGTTTTTGAAGGACTCGTGCAGGGTGTTTCCTATTAAATAGTTGCGAAATGGAAATGGCACACAACCATTGATGAGGTTCAGTTATAACCCAAAATTGGGGGTAGATGCATTTGCGCCGGGTGCGAGCAGCGGCCGCGTTTCGTAACGCTGTTTATTCGTTCGCCTATCGCATATCATAAGATGTGTTTGTTGACCGCGTTTTCAAGCTGTAATTATAATCGACTATAATCACTTACCACTCGAATAGGGTTCAACGTGTTAACTGGCCGTTGCGGAATCAGTGGGTCTACTGCAAAGAGCCGCATTTCACAAATTGCAGCAGAGAAGTTGTCGCACTCCCTTTTTTAAAATAAATATTTGTAGTTGTTCCGTAGTTTGTATTACTAAGAATATTCTTTTTTCACAGCTTCGGGAATTGGGGTCGTCTCTATACTACATATACATAATTATGTGTGTGAAAGTGCCTAAACGGTAACTGTAGACTGTACATTATATATTCGAAGCCACGCCATTCGAATGAGTCACGGGTGAGTTAGCCAGTAGCAATGATATAATCAGGGTGACGCTTTTACCTTAACCCTGTTAATTTTGTTTAATTTCGATCTATTTTTAGCCTCAATGTGTCAGTTCAGTTAAAAGTTTTACCCAACTCAAATACATTAAATGAGTTATAGCTTATTATTAAGTCCTTGTTTATATCAATTATTATTCTGTATGCGGAGCTTGCGATTGCCGCTTTGTTTGATACCCTCTCAATATTGTCGCAAGCGACCGATGAGGCGGCCGTCGCAGCCGTTCAGGACATTGAACACCTTCTTCGTAATCGTGCAAATATCTTCTGGTTCACAAGTGGAATGTTAAACTGAAGAAGCTGGGACCGAGGTTCATAAACTAGCAGCAGGTCGTTGGCTTATTTGTTGCTTTTAGCAGCTTGCATAACTAGCACTGAGACGAAATACTCTCACAGGGATTATAACTTTGTTCTACAATTATCTATATCCGAGTACTTTTTAAAATATTTCTCCTTCTCAGCTGTTGATAAATTATATTATATCATAACTAAAGTATCTGATGGAAATGATATAATCGGCACAGAATTAAACACATGGAATTTCCCCAAGCCAAACAAGTTATGCTCGTGTAATCAAACATATACAATACAACGGACCTATCTGGGACCGATCCCGGACACCCAGACCATAGTAAACAACAGAAAGTTCGTTTACGAAATTTACCATGCTACGAATCGTATCCAGAGCCTCTGCGTATCATTGAACTAGTCTGGCAAGAGTGTAGTCCATTTACATTTGATTTGATTGCAATAAGAGAATCAAGTACTTTGGTGTGGGTTCTATTCTAGGGCTTAACATATCAGACATGATATGGTTTACGAACCCACCCCATTGACGACACTTGCCACCTGTGTAAAAGTAAGACATTACAATGATTTTGAAAGGCTTATCTAGCTCCGATCTGCGTCGTGCGCCATTGTTGCATGGTGTTGGCGAATACAATGGCCGCGTGGCGCGTGTGTTTGGCCAACATCATATTCATGGGGTTTTTGTTGTCTATCTTCTCGTGGAAAATGTGGCGCATTGTTCTGGCAATCGGCTAATCCGCCATCGGATGACGCCTCTCGCAGACGTCTTATGCAACCGCGGCTCTTATTAGGCGTCTACAAAGATAACTAGAGACTTGTTTATATACTCGGTATCCTAACCCCAATAGTTATCTTTATCAATTTCAATAACAATAAAAATTTGCGAAAAGAATTAGTTTTTATATGTCGTCAATTAATATTTGATTGGATAAAAGGTGGCTTAAGGCGGTCGTTTTGAACTATGATTATTTGTTAATGTTTTTACAATGAATGCGAGGTCTCTGGGACACCGGGTTTGCGATTATGTAAGGGCTGTAAGGGCCGCCGTGTGTACGCTGTTAAACATGAAGTGACAAGTTGAGCTGCAATTGGAATTAAATGTAGTTATTAATGCGGATCCACAGTGTCGCAATATGTTTCTAGTCCAAATCCTTGTGTCGCAACCGCGATATCAAGAACGAGAGCCACTCGACGTTGTTGAAGGAAAGGTGCTCAGAGTGAACGTTTCTCAACTGTCTAGCTTTAATGTGTGCTTATATGTGCATTTATGAATTAATTCCCAGAGTGCGCGAACTGTGACTAGTAATATGCAGAGACCAAACCCCTCTCCCTTGCTGTGGCCATTAACTAAATTCTTCTCCACTTTCATCGTCGTCTCCATGCATGCTTTTATTGAAGTTGATTGAACCAGTGTGCCTTTCGTCGAACGCAGATCAATTCACGGGTACTTGAAACCACACCACGTTGAAAGGCACCTCTATTTGGGGCCAAAACCCCGCCGACTGGCCTCTTGATGGCCGAACCAATTACGATGAAAGATAACAGCTGTTATGAAGTTAAATTCGATTAAGATATGACTACGTAATTATTATATGCATATTGTTAATTATTACCAGTATTATGAAATATATTTCCGTAGACTACCCGCATCCGTTGTGTTTCGTTTCCAGCGAGCATTCTTTTTGCACAAGCAAAAAACATTACAACATATTATACATATATCATATCACCCAATTTGCTCCAAAAATATTCATATCGAATTTCATTAATGATAGTTCATACATAAATAGGAAAAATACATACAATCTATTTCTTCTATCTATACATGTACGTAAGTACATGTAACGATATTACGATAACCTTTTTATAAATAGTGAAACAATAAATATTTGCTACGTATATATGCATTTGAACTTGACACTTCCTGCGATTTCATTTTGTGTTACGATTTTGAAAAAGTGAAAAAGAATTGGCATAGCGTAATATTTGCATAACGAGCACCACCGAGATTACGATCATCGCAACCCACATCATTAATGGATTATGGAAAGTACACTAATCTTAGTTAAAACGTTTTATTTTGCCAGACATATAAAGAGTTTATGGAGATATTATGTTGCGGTATGAACTTTTGGTACGTCTTGTCATAGTTACAATCGTAATAATATTTGTTCTCTTATTGTACATTGTAAAAATAATGAAATAGGATTTAAAATAGTGAGTAGTTCGTAAATGCCCGTCGTGATTTCGCGAAAGCGGTGCGGGAGCGATGAGTGAAGGGTGAGGGTCGAGGCCCGTTCGCACTCCCTTATCTCCACTCACTTACATTCGGTGATGAGCTGGAGTCCAAATAACGACCGCTCTATCCACTTCTCAAAGCATTATACAATGGGCGCGCGTACTAAAGACATCAACGCGTCACTACACTAACTTAGAGCAGACATCTTATTGTTATTACAGAGTTGAAATTCATATTCGGATACAGTTCCTTAAATTGGACATATCTTATTTTTCCTCAGTTAAACTAGAATCTAAAACTAATGTGTCAATGTTTAGTAATAGTCTCTCGGTTAGTTTTATCATTGAGATCCATTGATCGCGGTCAACAAGCTTTTTAGTTATTTTATTTGGATATAATTATATAACAGTATTTATTTGTCATGTAAACCGATTTTTTTTTTAAATAATAGAAAGATATGATTCAAAAAACAGTTCTACCATAACCATAACATGTACGCAATTTAATATAAAAAAATCAATTCACCGTTTGAAAATAAATAATTTCTTGAACTGTGTAGGTCACATTAGATTGAAATATTATCTATTTTAAACATCCCGGCATCAAGAAGAGAAGAGGAGAGGCGAGAGAAATGGAATGAACTGCTCGTATCTCATGTCATAAGCCAATAATCTATTGTCGTCAAAACTTCAAATATATGGAAAATGTGCAATTTACATTCTTTTAAGACGTTGTAAATGTGTTCAATGGAATATTCCGATATGATTCACGCGGATGCCGACAGGTGGCGCAACTAGTTTCATTCGCTGCTAAACGAACCGGAAAGCGTTTACAAGTATTGCCCGGCCAAAGCGAGTTCGCATCTAATGCGGCTCTTGTAAGCATCAATCTACATTCGGTAACCACTTTCCATGAGGTGTGTCAATGACCAATCGGCACTTGCAGTTCTGCATGTCTATGAATTATTTAAAATGAAAACGATTTTCCTTATTCAATACAAAATAATAATAACATCCCATAAACGTGACACTGCTGCGTTCGGGATGTCCCATTTTTAGGAAAAACACAGTGTACCCACCATCCTTGCCAATTTTGGCGGATTTGTCACATCGGGCATTTCGATGTGTAGGCTTCATCGCGATGTATTTTGATCGTCAGCATTTGATAATTGTAATAATATAAATGTACACTGTGGGGCAGCAAACTGCTTCCGTGTCATCCGGGATGTAAATTTGGAGCCCGAGTGTTTCAACACTGAGCTACCGCGAATTACTTTCGCGATGTGCAAATGCAGCTGTGAGTAATTTCGACATGTCTCACGTAACACTATGGTATTGTTCCCGGTGACTGCTTCGAGTGTGACGTTGGATGATCCCCATAAATCCGTCGCGCGATCCACTTCTTCTCCCCTTTACCTTTTTAGAGTGCGGCACCTTAGCCACGACTGGAATCCATCTGAGCAATCCCTCGTTTATAATGTGCCTTCGATGCCGTGAAGGTAGGCATAATGTAAACGAGGGGTTAGGCCCTGTAGGGGTGGCCTAACATAATACGACAGTACCAGATGTTTGTAAATAAAGGTTTCTCATTATTTATTAAATTATAACAATTATGAAATAATACTTTAAGACATTTTTATATTCATGTTGAAGATTACTGGCTCTTCGTCTACTGGAACAGTACGTGACTAAAACATTTATTACACTACCCTAATTCGGAGAAATTGTCCTAAAACCAGTGTACGGTAATAACTGCTTAACTTAGCTAGGTTGCATGTTACTTAATAATGCACGTATCAGCGCCAAGCGATCACACAGCAATTGACTGCTGTGTATTATCTCACCTCTTTCCATATAAGTCAATAGATCTCGAATTGTCTCGAAAGCAACGAAACTGTTCGCATCGGTTCGCGATCGTGGCGTAAAACTTTAGACACAAGCACTCATCTGCAGTAGTTACTTTGAATAAAGTGCCGAGGAGAAAAGTTTGGAGGACTACGCTTGTGTTATGGGCAATATACAACGGACCACTCTGGAGCAACGACCAAAAGTTCGTTTATAAAATTTACATTGTCAGGGATCGAACTTGCAGTCTTTATGTTCCACTCACACTCAACTAAAGCCATCGAAACGAGAAACAACTGTAGAATTAAATATGCCACAAACTGCACACAGTGTTGTCAGCTTATTGGCCTCGATTGCAATATTACGAATATGTGAAATAGGCGCACTGTAATATGCAAAGTACCACAATGTTGATATGAAATTGATCCAAAACAAAGGACTTATTATGTTTCGTGTCTCGAGGCTTCCCTCATTTATTAAATATAAAATACATATGTAATGAATGGAAATTTATAGATATATAATATAATCCTTTATTGTACACCATTACAAAAATAGACTTACAGACTAAAAATTATATTTAATTGTTGAAGAAGGGCGGTCTTGTGGCTAATGGTTCAATTTACATATTTGAATACCAATATCGATTATTAAGACATACCATTTCACACATTACGTTTGGATGTGATCTCTCTCTCTCGCTCAGTAGAAGTGAGCACTGGATGGCACAGGAAACTGTTTTTGTGCAATCATTGGAACAGTTAGGCAAGTGGTAATCCAAGTCACACATGTGCACAACACTCGTTTGTGTGTAAGAAAGAACACTACAACAACTACTTATCAACTGGAACTTATAGAAAAATGCAAGTGGAACGGAAAGATACGATGGTTTTTCTCGGATTGATTGCGTTTCGGCGCGAATTGTTGCGGTCAGTGTCCAGTAGGCGGTCATCGCGATCTGTGAAATGACAGGCGTTTATTGCGTGGGATTGCAATGGCACTCCCTGGACATAAAGGACGCCTTTCGCTCCTCCACTTACGACCTACCCATATTCAATTGCTTCATTCATCAGTTTATTCAAAACTAATTGAATTCTGGCCTGGAAATGTGTGCCAGTGAGGCACTTTTTCTGACCGCATCGGAAAATATATGTTTGTATTGTTACAATTACTTTATTTATTAGAGAAGTGTGATGTTTCTTTGAGTACTTTCAATATCTTTTGATGGAGAGGCCTATACTCAACAGTGGGACGTTTGAGATTATATTATATTAACAGTTTTAGAATATGGGCAAGGCCTTGCTCTAAAAGTAACTTCGATCGTACATCCTAAACTGGTTGGTTTTGGATTTTGTGATCAACATCCTTGCTCAAACTTAGTAGCCTGCGGACATTGTTAAATTAATATCGCTATTAGCGCTATAAGAATTGTTTTTATTCAAATAGCCTGAATTTAGATTGTATGATTAAACGACTCGGCGCCCTAGTTGTAAAAGCGAACGATCAAAGCAACAGGTTAAGCGCAGAAGCGAGTGGGACGTTCGTTCATTTATTCCTCTTCGTTTGATTAACAACTTTGTAGTGTGTCCATATTCGATAGAGGCGCCAGGAGCATGCGACGTCATGGACAACTCGCACAGGGCGCTTGTTTTCTTACGAAGTAAGCTACACCTTGCATAACATGTAATATAACTGCCGTGTAATCCTTTCCATTGATTTATTACAAAATGCGTTTTACAAAGTGTAATCATTACATCTATATATCACTGTCTTTTATTCTAATGCCTCTGCTACACCTGGGATAGTGTGATCCAGGTGTAGCCCAAGCTGTAATGCGTTATTTGACACGGACAACTCATTTTTAACCGACTACCAAAAGGAGGAGGTTCTCAATTCGTCTGTATGTTTTTCTTGTATGTATGTTACTCGATTTCCCCGTCAATTGTCGACCGATTTTCAATTTTTTTTTATCGTAATGTTATACTACCTAAATGGTCCCATCGTCACCATATCAGGATCTGATGACTGGCTTCCAAAGAATTAGATAAAACCAGGACAATTCGGAACGACTTCTTCGTAACACGATATCTCCGTCAATTGTAAACCGATTTTCATTTTTTTTTTACTCGCAAGTTTATACTTTCAAGGTAGTCCCATGCTCACCAAATCAGGATCTAATGAGTAAATCCCAGGGGAATCGAGAGTAACCCTTATTAAAGAACGCTGTGCGCCTAAATTCACGAAAAAAAAGCTTGTATACGCGTTTAGGTATTACATTTTCTACAGTCACTTAATTTTTTACATGCATGTTACGCAATTTATCCCTCAATTATGGATGAATTTTGTTTTTTTTTCTTTATTGGCAAGTATAAGTATATAAGAAAACCTGCCAACATATTCCAAACGCGGACAATTACCGATCTAGCTAATATTAGAGCTGTGGAACTTCTTGACTCGAGGAGCTTCCAAGGCTTCGACAGGCCATTGTACCCTTTTGTGCATAGAAGTCCACCGGTTGTTACTCGTAACAGCTGGAACTGATTAAATAGGTTATATGCTACATGATTATGTCCTATTATTCATTGACCCACCTAAACCTATTCTGTGGCCAAGGAGGAGGAGCTGACTCTTTTGTTTTCAAATATAAGTAAGGAGGAGGCGGCCTTCTGTGGCTTTAGAGGCGCGCGTCAAACGAGCATGGCGTCGCGGCGTCGTGTCAAGGCGTCGCGGCCGGAACCAACATCCAGCTTGAGGAAACACTGTTTACTCTAACTAAACACTTGTACGTATCTATTTATTATAAACTTACGGACACGTTATGTTGTAATACTTATATTGATTTTTGTGGCAACTTAAAAATTTTCTGAGATGAAAATAGTACAAAGTGTTCATATTCGGCCTCTGAAAAACATATGCACCAAACATGGCAATTGGTTCGCATAAATGTTTAAGGCGAGAGGATGAATCAATTAAATTATATAATAGTATGCCAAAACTCCATTTTAATAGAACACACCTGACTAAATGAAATTATATTAAAAACTTTTGAGCACAGTTCAGAATTAGGTTCAAATGGCGACCTTGCCGCTGACAGCGCCTCAACCTTAACACGCAACCTTTATAAGATGTACCTCTAAACATGTCGTTAACATTTTATTTCCATCTTCACCGTCTTAGATATGAATTAAGTTTTTTTTTACTTTTATAATTCTTCTATGTTTGTAGTGTTATGTTATACAACAGACAACTCTGGGACTCGATCCCAGTCACCTAGAGCATATAATAGAAACAACAACGGAAAGTTAGTTTATGAAAACCCAGCCAGGAAATAACTCGTGATCTCTGTGTTGCAGTAAACGAGGCGGGCGACGGCTTAGGTCAGTCAACCACAAAGATGTCAATGTGTTTCATTCATCAACCAATCATTACACTCCATTCAGTTTTTATATAATTCTGCATAACATTTTAAAATATACAAATGCTTCCAAACGATAAGTAATCACTGATTTTGTATTGCTTGAGTACATTATATAATATCGAGTTGTTGGTACTGTGCAAAAGAGCACTTTGAATCACACCAAGTGGTTGTATCAAGTGCGACACTCGAATGAAAGGTGAAATGAATGTAGTTCGTTTACAGGAACAATCTGAGTGGCCTACAAATTAGTCGGTTTACCTCATTATTATTAAGGTCCGGAAGAAACATTGGCAAAGCAATAATGTCCAAATACGACAGAGTGGCTTGCCTGCGCGTGCATTATGTAATGAGCGGGAAGTGAACCACCCGCCCGCCACACTTATAGAGCGCACTTGCACACCAGACTGCTGTCGAACCTACATTGTGCCGTGCAGCGTTAAAATTGAATTACATCAATAATTATAATATTAAAAGGAAATCTGACTATATATGTATGTATTTACCTACTAACATTTATTTGGAAGCATTAGCGTAGGATTATAGATTTAACATAATTATTCAGTCATTGTAACCATTTGCACGTCATGCGAATGACAAAACATACTTGAAATTTTATACAATGAAAGTATGTACGTATTCAGGTACCTATGTTTTTGTAAATAAAGATTGATAAATTGATTGATATGTGCGCCCTATGAATGCATCTCCCGCTGTAGTGGACTGCGTTTGATGTGGTGACGTAGTTATGGCGACCTCTTATGGGGGGGGTGACCTGGCCCTCTTTCCAGCCGTTACGTCACTGATCGCCTGCTAAACGTAGAATAGAGTAGAATAGAATAATGTTATTGCGTAATGCATGTACAAGGATGTCAAAGTTGTACATACGTAGTCATATATAATAATCACTCTTATAACACATGTATATATATATACATATAAGTGGACGTTGCGTCTGGTAATCAGTTTCCGAAGTGAGACCCTTCGTGTTGCACTCGCAATGGCCCCATGTTTCAGAAATTGTCACCATTATGCATAGATATTTATAATACCACACAGATACTGCTTTCGTTATCTAGATCCTTGTACTCCCAGTGTGGTGTCTGTAGATCTGTGTTCATGCAGATGATGGGCTACGATCAGTTCGAACGACTTGGAAACCACTATTATGCTGGAATTGCAGAATTGGGTACTGATATAGAACTGGTATCGCCATTCGTGAAATTATGATAAAAAACTACAATAATAAAATATAAAGATAAGCTCTTAACTAAGTAAGCATTGGAGTGCGCACGCGCAGTGATACAGGTCGGACACTTTACAACACACCAAAGCGATTGCTGAAAAATATTAATAGGAGATATTTCTAGTGAACTGCGTATATGAGTCTAAATATAATAAGCTCCCTCGGCTGGGCGAAGGTCGCTCGCGTGCTGACGAAACCGTGCATTTCAAATACATTAACATACACTTTTAACGGCGAAGGACACATCATACCGACATGTTTATTATCTATGGAGCGGAGTGTTGCGCAGCGCCAAAACTATCCGCCGAAGATGGATCTGCGCGATAGTGTTTTTCCCCGCAATAACACAACTCCGCTCGTGTTTTGTAATCGCTGTAACCGCGGTTGCTTCACTTTGTGCTCAACCAAACACAAATACAACCATGCATATCATCGAGATGTGTTATCTCGACGGAATTTAAGCAGTACGTTGAGGTTTTGGTAAACTATTCTTGCGAACAGCGATTACCATTGACATTGGAGGCACATCCGCCCTCTCTGAGCATCGCCTCGATTACGACACAAATTGAAACCACAAAAAATGCAGACAAATAATAAGGAGTCATTATTTTTGACCTAAGCTGTAATTTCATAGGACCTAGGTCCACAGTTCCTGTACCCGTTGATCTATCGTCACTGACTATAAAAATTAGTTAGAGTCCTCCCAAACTGTCTCACAATGGTAAGTGGCCGCCATACTGGTTGGCACCTGCCACGTTATTTCAAATGTATGTGAAGTTAATATTTGGAAATGAAACGAGTTACTTGAGTGCTTGAAGCTCGGATGGGAGAGTAACATACTTGTCTAAGTGCACACATTTTGATCCCACACCATCACGAAGAACAAAAACAAAGCCCTAAGAAACGTTCCGGGAGAAAACTATGGACATATTGGTGCATGAAACCAATTTGGTTGTATAAATTGCATACAACTAACTGCCGCTAGAGTTAACCGAAATCGATAGATAATAAATATTTAGGAACGTTGATTGGTCTATTAAATGGATCGTGCGAAGGATAACCGGCTGCTGCGGCGAATGGCGCACCCGCACTTGATCGTTCTATAAACTTGTGTCAAAATGACATTGACAAGCTAAATAATCGGCA
This sequence comes from Dendrolimus houi, assembly GCA_039645545.1. NCBI lineage: Eukaryota > Metazoa > Arthropoda > Insecta > Lepidoptera > Lasiocampidae > Dendrolimus > Dendrolimus houi. Next base: position 85,447 of record CM077137.1, on the reverse strand, counting down.
TCGGTTATTGCTGCAATCAAATTCATTCAAAAGATATTCAGGACACGGTCTGTAAAGAGACAGGTTGTTTTAAAGTTTTCGATCGAAATGAAATCAACTAATGTTAAAAACTGCCAAAATGACGCGTTTGGCTACTCGTTTCAAAGTGTTGCAATTTTCATGATGACATGGTTGCGTAATGCACAGTAATATAATGTATAATGTATAATGTATAATATATTTAAAAGTGAGAATGACGCGCGACGTCGTCTTTAGTCACTCTTATACTTCTCGGTTACGAGATAATGTATAATAACCTTTGCATAACCAGTCGTGATGCGAGTGTCGCGATCGGAGAACGGCTGCACTGATCTCGAAAAACACGCAAATGCTTCTCTCTCTCTCTTCTCTCGCTCTGTTGTTTCCTCGATGGCATGTCTTTATGCCATCAGCCAGTGGCTGGGTACGAGTCGGACACACGCGTGGAAACTTCCTCCGGAGGGTAGGATGCGCGTGTTGCAGATCTTATTCTAACTTGTGTGAGTGAGTGTGCAGGGTTCGTTGGGAAACTTTTTGTGCATTCATTTAGGTAAAAATCAATACTATATACAAATATAAAATATACTTACATTTATACACATACTACATGTGAAACGTTAATAATTGTTGATAATCACATAACTATAAGTCGACGCTTAGTGGATGTTGAGAATATATTTTTTGTCATAATGCAATTCAAGTAGAAGCACTTAAGGGTAATTTCAAAATATTCAGCTGAAAATAAGGGTGCCTCTTATGAGTACATAATTTAGGAAAGCCTTGAAAAACATTTGCAATTGTGCGCCCTTTCCTTTGATACGTCACTCGATGGCATTGCTCAATGTGGAAAGTGGCACTTCCCGTTTCGGCTCCCTTTCCAACATTTGCCATTCGCTACACGTTGGCGGCGCCATGCTTGGGCGTGCTAAAGCTTACTTCGCGTACAGCGCAGAGGGCGCGGGTGCGACTCCTGCTTGCCCAATTTCGCCAACGGGAAGGCGACAAACAACCTTTAAATGCAATCCCGTCTTCATAACGATGGCTATGATGTCGTTTTGTAACATATTACAGCATTTCTTAATTTCTCACAAGCTTATGCAAAACGTGATTCGGCTGTTACATTCATAGTCGGTACATAAACAATGTTTTGTAACAACAAAAAATCATAGGGTAATTAAGCACCGAGAGGAAAATTACGGCACATCTGGGTCCATCTCGCATTGTGCCACGAATCTATTCACGAACAAACGACTGATGTTTTTTTCGAAACACCTATTAATTGGAATTACTTAATTGTTCACGAAACGTAGACTGCTTAAGATGGCTAGATGGATTTTAAAGGTCTGGGTCTAGGTAATTATTAGCAAAACGTGCCTTGTAGCTAATTAAATTTCCGAGTATGATCGATAAACAAAATTTGCACTCGCATAAATTGTATGTGTGTCATTCTCGGCTTTTACTAATTACACAATTTCGATGAACTTCTCATTACTGCATAAGTGGAAATTCCGAATGACTTTCGCTTTTACAGTAAGCAAACCCCCCCTCTTCTGTTCAATGGAGTGATTTTAATAAAGTTAGTTGAAACTTAAACCATGATGTTTTTGATATGAACGAATGTGCGACGACGCCTTGGCCCTCAAATTAACGAATTAGCGCTACTCAATTTATGTATCGCCACACAAACGTGCTATTTTGGACCAAATTGGCCAATTATGGCCGCAGCCAGACACTGCTCCAATCGAATATGTGATTGGCCAATGATGCTACATTTGCAGCTTCAAGTGGGCAACAAACGATGAAAAACAGACCGACACGTCTAATTAGCGATATAAATGTTGAAACAACAATCCTCTAAAAAGTACAAACTGCCTGCCATAATATTTCATCAACTTTTATTCGACGCCCTTCGCACGAGTCCACTGTTTGGCAATAATGGCTGACCACACGTATACTTCCAAAATTCAAGAGTTACTTAAACTCATCTTCCCTCGCAGTAATATTGTTACCTTTATTTCTTTTTGTAGGCCAAGGCGTGTCACATGTGCAATGTGTACAAATCAGAAAGTTACAATCATATCAACATCATTACTACAAAGATATTAAATGAATAACCATAAAAAAACTTTTTTTGCGTTTAAAAACACGTAGTCCTGCCAAAAATGATCGAGCAGAGCCGCACTGGCAACTGGCAACTGGCAACTGGCAACTGGCACCTTCATTGCATGCAAGCACGGCTGGAGACGGACGCCATTGGACACTTTTGTCCCCGCTCTCCCTTACTCTTTGATTCTTAAACGTATAAGGGGTTTAGTACTGATGAAGGAACAGGAGGAATGGAGCCTAACAAGCGCTATTTATTAATACAAGTGGAGAGCAAATGTCTGTTTGTGCCAGCTCCGCTTCGTCCCAAAAGAAAGCGTACGGAGAAGAAATGCTACCCCGCAACAATGAGGGATGCCGAAAACCGCGCGAAGTGGAGAAAAACAGACCCCAAGCTCCGAAGCGGACGTCCCGAAGGCAACCGGTATTAACGCCAGGATGACAATTGTTTTAGCCGCAGAATTAAACATTAAATTCAGCATGATGACCAAACTGAAGACTTATTAGTTTATGAAGTATTTTTTAGAAGTACCAACATTTGATTTGGCAATGTAAGGCCACGTTCGAGGCCACTCATTGGCATTGAGGGGAAATAACTGCTCGCTAATGGGCCTTCTATTGGGGCTCGTGGAACTAATACATATCAAGTATGTAAACATTTATTATTATGATTTTCCAGAATGTTCTGAGAATTAACACTCCCATCGGTTAACAAAACTACAACATGTAATTTTGCATCCCATAAGTAAGGCACGTGTTTTTAAACAACAGCAAATGTTTTAGACTGTCGACACTCGAATGGTTTGAAAATTTCCAATAAATAAACATTTGGAAAAAGGTGGAGAAAACACCTCACATCTCTAAATAGAGCAATACTTTTCCAGCTTAAGTTTTCAACAGCAAGCTCTTTATCAATATCTCATTTATTTGTTACGCTAATAGAAGAAGATCCATCTTGTTATTTAAATATACGTAAAACGATGTTTGGATTTAATTTCCATGCCGAAAATTAAGATAATAAAATTATCACAAGTTAAAGCTCCGACATTTGGGTGTCTGAACGTTTTATGTGTATTCATCTGAAAGTTGAAAAACACGTAACAGTCACAATTGATATAACACGTTCGGCCTTAAGGTCCTTCAAGACATTGTTTCCTTCGCACATAGGCCCTTCGGCGTTTCGGCAAACGAACGCCTCAACTTTTTAGTTCTCTACTGTACACTGCATTCCATTTGAGTAGTATATTTGTTTAACATTTTTAGTAAGGTGTCGTTTATCGAAGAGCCTCCCTCCCTCAGACGATACAATTGAATACATGTACTTATAGTGTTAAACTTAATGGACACAACATTTTTAAACATCGCTTTAATGAAATTAGGTCTTGTTCTTAATAATTCTTTCATAGAATCTTAGTTTTGTTATAATTGGCAAACGCATACAAAAGATATCGACGCGTATAATTAAAAAAAAACATTATTATTGGAATGTTATGTTCGTCTGTTGCAATAGGCGAATATCAGTGAGAATTAGCTGACCGCAGTGATATGTATAGCCAAGGCTACAGCCGGTAGCCAACTACCACAGATGAAACGGGCAGCGAGAGGGACGCCGTGTATTCTAGCCGCCTACTCTATGCATGTATATGTTATTCAGTACTAAATTGAATTAAATTATATACATATAAAATTATACGAGGTCATTTGAATTTCGTAAAGCATGTAGTTTCGAGCGAGTTCAAGTTAGCAAGATTATTATGATTATCTTGGATGGTTGTAAGACACTGGTGTGTTCGGTGCTGGTTGCACGTGTGGCGGCGTCGCGCGTTGCGCCCCCACCGCGCTGCGTGCGGCGCTCGGTGGCGGTGGCATGTGGTGGTGCGCGCGCGCACCGTCGCGTCAGTCCTCTCTCCCGCACGATGGTGGTCACACGCTCGTCGTTCGCCGCGCTGCTCCTCGCGACGCTGGTGGTGTGCGCCGCGGCGCTGCCCCCCCCACGACCCCTCATCCGCGTCCGGCGGCAGCTCGCTGACGACGACGCGCTGCAGCCCCTCGAGGTACCCATCCACACAGCGCACGATGATCATCTTGTATCGTAACGTATTGCCCTCTTTAATATTTTGACTATTATCGTACCGGCAACACGATCATCGTGGTGCTGCTCTCGATTAGGTTCCATTTGCATCGATGGCAAATTCGGCAAACCGCGAAAGCCTATGTGGATACATCCGAATAGCATATTTCTAATTAACAGCATTAGAACATTCGGCGGTTCGCCTTGGGAGGGTGACCTCCGGCCCGGCCGCCGTTTGCCGGGCGGCGGTTGTGCAACCCGCTCACCCGCCGCCGAAGCGAGGCGCATCACCACGAACATCGAGTGTGTGATCAATGAACCACTGAACTGCATTCAAATCCAAATTACATGTTGCATGTGCTCATCTCGGTTTGCTTCGTGATTCGCCTCGCATGCGACCTTTGTTATGAAAAGCCGCGCGATGATGGATAGTGGGCGATGCGGCGACCCCGTCGCCCCAATCACGAGTACGTGACTGATTACCGGTTCACCAGAGAGTTCGTCTCGTGTGACATCTGTATCGCGGTTGTACTCAGTCTAGAAACTAACTCTATTCACTGGCATCGACAGTCTTGTCCAGAACGCGGCTCTTTGCAGTCCTGAATATTTAATCTTAATATTCCAAAAACTATTTATCAAACGAGTCTAAAGAACCATTTGTATTAATTAGCCCTAATCGCTGTCGATGAGTCAATTGTTAATTCAGTCACATGAATGTCGACTTTCGCTCTCTCCGCCGAGTCGTGCGCCGTCAGCATCGCCTACTACCGACATCGCGCCCGCTGTCCGCACTCAGAGATTAATGATCCCTTATTGTTAAGTAGCAGACAGTGTCGCCCCCTCGCCCCATCGCCTCCCTCGGGAACCACACACTCGCAGCTTTTAACACTACATTCATTCACTAACAGCCTCAGATACAAAACCAACATAAACAACGTTAAATCGGTGCTCACAAAGACAGTAACCGAAAATGCCTGCGAATTAATTATGCAGGTTCTATTTTAAGCTTTATACGTTTATCATTCTTTTACATGATTATAACGAGCTATTTAAAGTGGACAAGCCGAGTGGGTCGCGTGTACACTCGAAAGCACTATAGCATTCGCTTCTTAAAAAGATTGTAAACAGTTCGCGTTAAATGTCAAAGGATTACAACGACGAAATTACTTCATAACGCGGTCAACGCAACTTGTTTATGACTGCTGGGACAACACTCAAATGAACCGAATTTTGTCAGATCTCTCAGTTTGCATATTGAGATCAGGTCTCGACTAAACTGTAGTTCGTCACAGGTGGAAGATATATTCAAGTTCAAATAGTGTAGCGATTACGCAGCCGACGCGCGAGAGTGGCCGGCGCTGGCGCACATTCGTATGCGGCCGCCGTCCACTCCCAGAGCAGGAGCATCAAGGGCGCCACTCCTTCCAAACATGCCTTACATATCGACTGTTATTGGTCATTCTTCTCTATAATAAGCAAATTCATCCTACATTAACGAGTACAACAAATACAGGAGTACAAAATATATAGGTTTTTAGTTTTCTCCTGTATTTTAAAAAAAAATCATTTCTGTCGAGGCCTCTCAAAGCGATTTATCAAAAGTGATAAATGATAATGACGTTTCTTAATGATTTCTTTACTTATATCAGAATAAGCTTCCACAGCCGTAAGTTCATGACCGCTTCCTACCCTAATTATTCAAAGAGAATAGTTTTCAATACAAAATGAGATATATAAAGTAGATAAGGTTTGTTGAGGAATTTTGGAGATATGAGGGTTTTTGATGGTGTCATCATAAAATGATGCACGCACTTGACTGGGTTGTGTTTTAGGTTTTGTTGTCTTTTCCTTTTGAAGTATTTCGCCTTTTTCTTTTGCACTAAGATACAGGTCATTAAAGAAAGACTTTAAAATTTTCTTCGAGACGATGCCGCGTGGGTAACGCGCCTCAGGTGTTGCGAGCGTCCATCGGCAACGGGAACAACTTTCCATCACGTGGAGGATCCTCGCCTTATCCGCTTACATTGGGCAATAATAAAAAATAATTTTAAGTACTAAGTCTTCTTAACAAACTTTGTATCCTTTGTTGTTTCCAAATAGAACATAAAAAAACACGCTCATACATAATATATATTTTTGTTTTTATTGACACCGTTGTACTATTCCTTACTAATTATGAAATCTTTTAAATTTCATAATCTAGTAACGTTTATTAAGATTATCACATGAATAGAATACGAGAAGTGGCCTGAGAATGGAGTATACGTGAATGTATGAACAGGGGGCGATAATGGGCGATTCAGCGCCGCTGCCCGCTTTCCGCATTTTGCCAACCGCTTGCGCAACCAACTATTATTTGCATTTGGATGTTGTAGCCCAGCGGTCCGTTTGAGATATCGATAGGACCGTGTGTAACATAGCGGGCGTGTTGCACACTGCGGCGCTCGGCGCGAACGGCGAGGGCAGTGCTTCTGCCTGTCGCCGGTGAAGTGCGCCCGGAGGTGGGCGGCCTCGATGCTGAATATATTGTTCGTGTCCTTAATAGGTGTTCGCCGTCGTCGAGGCGCAGGCAAAGCCGCAGCCACAACCGATGTCAATAAAACTCTGAATGCTCAAAGAACATCATGTTTTCATTCCGCTAACAAAATGCCACTAGACGTGTTATGTTCCGACTATTTCAACGCGTCGTACCGAGTGAGCATTCTGTTGTCTGCTTGATTCATGTTCAGCGCAGTTGGCCGTGGCCTTGTCTCCCGTTCGTCTGCTGACCAGACCCTGTCGCTCGTGTTCCGACTCTTTGACGCATGTCGAGGTCTCGGAAACCGAAGATACTTTCTTTGGCCCCGATAGCGTTGGCCCTAGACCCTCTCTTCCCCTAGTTGACGTGTCCACTTCCTAAATAAGTTAGTAATGACCGTTTTCACTGAACTGATGATAGTTCTTCCTTTACCGACGCCATGTACGGCGCGGCAGCGGTTCGGTCGTAACACGGAGGTTGAGTCTTGCCCGATCCCTCTCTGCCGCCTGCTCCTGCAACTCGGTCAAGAGGAACGAGTGATTCCCTCAGGACGTGCATCAGCTCGGTAGTGCTAGCCTGCCGCGTGTAGAGTGATTTCTTTCAAACCCCAAGTTTCTCGCCATCGCACCTCATATCAGAGTGTCACTGCTCTCCAATCATTTATGCATTGAAATAAAACCATTTATATTAATTCGAAAGTATAACAAGCGATGTAATGCGCTTCGTACAAATGAACGAGCCCAAATAACATCACACTTGGACGGGAAGTGTTGTCTTGCACCCTCTCGTTATTTTGCTTGGTCGCAGTTCTGCTGCTTGGTCGTGAATTGAAAAAGATCGTTTTAAAGGTGATATCGAGAAGGCCAACGAAGGGGTGGGTACCCTATAACAATGATGAGAGTACATAATCATGTGCCCACGTGTTTCCCTTTCGGCCGCCGATCGGGCGGAATGTGTTCGCCGAAATGAAATGGAGCAATATCCGCATGGGAACGACTCTGTTGCAAATTCCATTGTTCGTGTTCACACAATTAACGCCTCTGACGCTTTGCCGACTTTTTTCAAACCTTTCCGGCACTCGTAATATCTGCATTCGTTCCGTGTGAACATTTAGTACCGACTAAATATTTGCAATCGTTACGAATTAAACAATTTTGCTAGTTTCTATATTTTTCACTCAAAAATATGAAGAAGACTCAATTCAGCTTACAATTTATTGAGAAGATGTCAATCGAATGTCACATCCTGCACAGTTGCTCTATTCTTTCCCGCATCGACGTGCATACATTCAGATAGTAAGTGCCTAATCATATTATACAACTCCCTTTTGTCACCTTCTCCTAACGGTCCCCCTTCATGAACAACATTCGACCGCTAACTTAACTTTGAGGAGCATCAGAACGCGTTCAAGGTAAACAGGTGCAACGCGCGTAGACCTAAGTGCATGGCGCTGTGCTTTGTAGTGATTAGTGGTGTCGGTAGTGTGTAGTGTTCTTTGTAGTGTAGTGGTAGTGTAGTGGTAGTGACGCTGGTGTTTGTATGTGTGTGTGCAGGACGCGGAGGGCGAGGAGCAGACGCGCGACAAGCGGAAGCTGGAGGGGGTCACCCAGGCCAAGTTCGGCATCAAGAACGCAGTGCTGGGCTTCGTCTTCGGGGTGAGTGTCGTCCGCCTTCCCCTGCCCCCACTCCCGCCTCCCCCGCAGTATGTCAGTATGTCAGTGGTGACGCAACGACCCCTTTCGTTCGTGTGTTGTAGAAAATCAACTCGTTGATAGACGCGAAGACGCGGTTCGTGGCGTCGCTGGACCGGCAGAACATTGAGTTGAACAAGCAGTACGGCATCGAGGCGCCCTCCGACGGGCTGGCGTCGCTGAGCGGCGTCGTCGGCCAGGTGATCGGGCCCAAGCTGCAGCTGATCGGGCCCAAGATCCAGGCGGTGACGGGGCTGCTGGGTGGTGCCAGCGGCGGCTCCACGGGCTCCTTGTCCGGCTCAGGTGGGAGCGGCGGCGGGCTCGGCTCCATCCTCTCGCTAGTCACCTCGCTGTCGGGCTCCTCGTCGGGGGGCGCCGCCGGCGGCACCGTCGAGACCATCGACACCGACGAGGACGACTCGTGATCGCCCTGCCCCATGCACCCCTGCCCACTCCTCCTTTCCCCGCTCCGCTCCCAGTGATCATGTGAATAATGAGATGTAAATTAGAATCGAATTCTCCCTCCTCCTCGTGTACAGTCCTCGATCCCTAATTATCCCGCCCCCCTCCACCATCCTCCTCCTCCCCTATTTTCACTAATTTAATCTTAGCTAGTACTATAATCTTATTGGTGTTCGCAGTGTCTATATATTTTTGTATTTATATTGTAAATAGTATTAGGCGATCTGGTGATATTAAACATTTCCGTCGTACGGCATGTTGTTTCTCTGCACCGTGCACTCTGTCCATAGCGACGCACCACCCCATTCCCCAGTCTACACACGCCCCTGCCCACTCCCTTCACCATACTCCCCACAGTTCACTCCCCAAACCCCACTCACTTACTGACTTCCCAACACTAACTCGACTTGTAAAATTCCTTATATTGGCACATCATGTTTCGACACGTTTCATCGTTTCTTTTGTTGTTGTAATTACACTAGCGTTAATCTTGCCTTACTCATTTCTAAAAATATTGCCATATTTTTTTGTGTTAATGTCATAAGTGTGTAACCAATTAGTTTGACCGCGATCTGCCCTTGTAAATATTTATTAATTATTTTAGACCAGTATACGGCACGTTGTACATAGGGGTTTGTGTATCATTATAAAAAGGAGGGTGATCCCTCGCCTTCGGGCGGGCGCCACCCCGTGTACCGAAATGCTCGCACTCGTATGTCCGCACATTCCCCCACGATTCACTCCAAGTCGAACACAATAGAGACAGACACCGTATCTAGTCGCCATATTCTCGTCCTTAGCTCTAAGTCATCGCTCCTGTCGATTGGAATACTCTATATGGCTTAAGGTCGTGCCCTTCGCCTGCTAATTTGAGCAGATAGGTTTGCCTACGAGAGCCCGCTGCTCACATGCGAGAGTGCGGCGTCCGCGTCGGGCGGCGCGAAGGTGAGTCCCTTTCATTTCTACAGCCGAGCGACGCTGGCGGCCACCTCTTATATAATTACGTCTTCATTGATCTGCCATTCGATTGTCGTAGCGCGTAGCCGCGTAGCTCGTAGCGACCCATTTTCACGATCGTAGCTCGCACTCGCAGGCATGTCCGATCATTGTACCCTCGTCCCATCGGAATGTGGAGGCGCACCATGCTCACTGTCCTGCCCCCATGCGTTGTTCCCTGTGTACCGTAACGCGTACCTCTTTTATTTATTGAATAAAATTTTATACATAATATATTTGACTAGTTTTATTTATATATGAACACCGATATACTCCAAACAATATATCGTTAATGTCAGTTTATTATTTACATACATTTTATAAATTATTTTTTTCGTAATACACGCTGACCTACATACATATTCAAATACATGGCCTCGTCTGTGACACGCAGACGAATGAACAGTACACGACACGACACACATGTTGTAAATATACTTATATTCGAGCATGAGGTCGAGGCGAGGGGCGATGGGGTTTCGTCCCTCACGTACCGTGTGCTGACGGCAGAGTGGCACTCGGTCCCGGGCCCGGGGGCCGAGCACCGCGGGCGGCCGGAGGGGGGCCTCGGCGGCAGCATCGTCGTGGAGGCGCCCGAGGCAGGCTTCTACCACGGACAGCATCCCGGTCTTCGACAGAAACAAAGTCAGCCTGGACTTCCCGGGGAGCCTGTTTGGGCCTTCCGTCTCCCTACTCATCCGTACCACTAAGATCATCGGCGACGTCGTGCAGGTGAACTCTTTTTGCCTTTGCCTTCTTCGGCCTCCCAGTACTCCGAGCTCCTCAATTAAAACTTCATTTGTTTGGGCAAGACGTTGGGGCTTAGCACTGGAATGTTCACGAGCGTTCAACAAATATTAAAAGTATGAATAATAAACAGTACTTTAACAAGCCAACAATGGATTACAGCCGACATTTCTAAGGTCTATTGTTATAACTAAACTGTGGATCTTTAAAAGTTTCTAAACTAAGTTGCTTTATTTGTTGAGCTACGTAATCATTTTAAAATTTTGAAATGGTTTTATTTGGGATAAATCTGCTCAGTAACTTTTGCTTTATTGTGGTTTAGCAACCTAAGGACAGAACAACTGGGCGTTTGTATGTACGCACATATCCGGTTGAAAGATGTCATCTCCAGCAACTCAAATTAAACAGTGAGGTCAAATAAGCCACCCGACTAGCGAAGTTCGAATAGACGTCTCGAAGGACACTCGTAGTTATAGTTGTTATCTGTTGCAGAACTCCGCGGTGCGCTACCAGTCGTTCCTGCGCCTGTTCCGGCCGCTGTTCAAGGGCCAGTTCGAGATCAAGGGGCTCGACCCCCCCACCACTACCACCACTACAACCACCACTACCACTACGACCACCACCACCACAACCACCACCCCCGCTCCCGCTGACAACGAGGTGCGGCGCAGGCGGCGAGGCACGCTCTTCTAGCAGCGCCGTCCGCACTCCCCCAACGGGCTGGTTCATACATGGGGCACTATACTTATTATTGTAGCGATCACTAGTAGCCATAAGTACATACGGAGTATTCTAGTATTATTAATAAATACATAATATTTGTGATGATTCCAAGTGAACATGGAACCTTATAAAGTAATGGTATTTAATCTTGATCGTATTTAGTAGTAGTAGTAATAGTAATTACCAAAATATCAATAAATATGCATTATTGTTATGACAGTACTTTCTTTTATTTCATAAATTGTAGAATATGGAGGATCGGGTATCAAATGAACGTACTAGAGGAAACTTTGAATAAACATAATACATCGGATGAGACAATAGGACAACCGACAAGAAGAACGGAACGGAGAGGGTGATGAAGAAATCGCGTAAGAAACGTACCAAAAAAACAGGAGAATTGAGAATCTCCTTTTTTTTTTTTTTTTTTTTTTTTTTCATTTTACTTTATACTACTTAAAAGGCAGCAGTCAGTTGTCCTGCCATGAAAGTCTCCTGAAACCCAAATGGACGCCACCTACCAGGTGCAATTTAATTAAATTTAATAAATGATTTATCACAACTTGACAAACTGTTCTTCTTTTATCCGCTCGCAGAGAAAAGACGGTAGATACAAACAAGGGGTATTAATCCTAAACGCCTTTAGAATCTATAACCATTGGTACGCTTAGTTGAAATGAATATTTCAAACCAGCAGGCGTTTACAAAAAAAAAAAAAACCAATTGAATTTGCATCAAATATTGTATACAATTAATTTCGAATGCTAGGCTTTTAGTGAAGACCAAGTGCCATAAAAAGAAAAAGTGTCCCGGACTTGTAGAGGGCCTACATGGGGCCATGGGACGGCCAACAGGTAGAGGTCCCGATGACAATGTAAATGTGGCGTGACACTGACCGGCGATTATCCTTGTCTACACCATATAATATTGCACCCAAGGATAAGCCCCCGCCAGTGTAGGATTATTCTGGGAAATGAGAACAAAAAGTACCGGACTATTGGGGTGAACTGCTAGTGGTACTAGGGGTCTGGGAGTATGGGGACTATGGCGTCTCTGCCTGTCGCAAAAAAAAAATGCCATAGAAGACAGCGGCAGGATGGATGTGAGTGGCTAAGGGTTGTAGAGAGGTGGGCAGCAGGTTGACCGAATCTACTTCCGACGTTATGCCATTTATCACTTCCACTCGTGGAGCTTGAGTCTTAGCTCAGTGATCTCTTACTCCGTGCCGGCTGGCTAAGGCAGGCACGGAGGCGGGGTCTTGCCTTGGCCCTCGGAGTCAGGTCCGAGGTGTCACTACTAACCTAAGGCTTCGCCACAAAGCCCCCTGCAGGTCGCCAAAATTACAATGGCCAAAAAAAAAAAAAAAAAAATGCAAGTACTAATTCCTGGGCATTTACTGTTTCTCTCTATATGCTAATATACCTATATGTTTAAGCACATTAATAAGATATTGTTTAAAGATTTGCGGAAAACAGACAATATTACTTCCGCATGTACAATATAATATTAATCGGGTTAACATTTGACAGACAGGAAACCAGATGTCGCTGCTAGGAAATCGTAACATGGTATGGTTTACGTGTTAATTTCCTCGTAAACAGGATTATACATGGATGGTTTTGGGTTAGGTTAGGTTTTTTTTTTTTTATCTGGTGGGCCCGGACGAACAGGATATATCCGGGCTGCTACTATTTTTATTTGTTGCATTGCTTAATATAAAAAAACTTACTAATGTACTATTGTGCATGTGTGTTTATACGTGTATGATTGTGTATTACATGTTATATGGTGTATTTGGAAAAGTTGGGCTTTGGTTGGGTTAGGTTGGGATGTGTTGGTTTGTGTTGGAAGTGGTGCTGGAGGGATTTTTTTTTATTTTAGCTCCTTCTTTAGCCCGGACGAACGAGATATATCCGAGTCAATTACATGTTATATCCTACTTGCGTATGTTGTATATATAATACTGTGATTGGAAATATTTGTTGTTTTATTTTACATATATTGATAACTTGTGTTGTGTTGCGTGCTGTTCATATTATTTGTTATATCAGTTCGCGCAGCCGTGTTGCCTTTCCCGATCCAACACCGTCCGCAAGATTTGTGTTTATGCGTATTGTGGTGGACCGGGGAAGATGATCGGCTGCGTGTACAGGTATATTTTGTGTATCTGTTTAGTGTTATATTTATATATTGTGTGTACTATATTTATTTATACTTGTGTTTGTATGTTGTATGTGTCTATGTGTATATTTATTTACTTATATTATTTTATAGTATTTTGTGTTAATATAGATAAATATTGTTGTTATGTTATATACTGTGTTTTATATAGGATCGGGTATAGGGTTGTGTGCTGGTGGAAGGATTTTGACTCTTTATTTATTAACTTCAAATTACAGTGTTTTTACTTATCTATTACATTTTTCTTATATCTATATCAGAATTACATTATTTTCCTAAATTAGTGTTCTATTTGTTTTTAGAATTTTGTTTACATATTTGTTTTCCAAATTACACTGTTTCTTATATCTATGTTCTTATTTTTGTTTTCTAATGATAGTGAGTTTACATATCATGCTACGCTTAGTCTAATTCATTTCCTAATGAGGTATTCTATATTTTCTTACTTATCTATTGCTATATATATTATCTTATATACTATTCACTTTGACATTGTAAGTATGTATACTGCAGTATACATCTACAGTGTCATCTTTTATACCCTTATATTGTACTATCGTATTTCACTGGTCAATATATATTATCAAGTTAAGTTTATTTACTTCTATTAATATAGTTTTTGTTTTACAGGTCACCTCAAAAGCCGGTCTCCTGCAGGTGGTGAGTATATTTTGGTATAACTTTGTTTGTGTGTAGTTTTGTTGCATGTGTTACTTTTAGTGTTGTGTGTATGTGTTTTGCTAGATTTAGTGTACTTGCAAACTAACAACCTTTCCATTAAAAGTTGCGAGTTTTAATGTTGCAGTAATTGTGTTATGTGCCTGTATTGTGTTGTTTGCAGTACTGTATGTTAGCTTTGTGTTGATGTTGTGTGTGTGTTAATGTGCGTGTTTAGTTATGTGTTTATTGTGTGTTTGTTGTTTGTGTGTATTTACCAAGCAGGTTCCCGGCTGCATCTACTTTTTACAGGTCGCCATGTCCAATTGTTAGACAGAGCATACCGGTACCACGCACGATAGCGGAACCGTAGGCCGCACCTCGTTGTCAGTTATTTATTACATGTTCGAGAAAAACCAGATTTTCAGTCCATTTATTGTTCAACGAGGCGCGGCTTCCGGTCCATTACTATTGTGTTGTTCCCGGTAGCCCGTCTAACTGTAAGCCACGGATGTGCGCACTATTGCGTCCCATCTAGCCCTTACTGGGCATTTGTCGCTAAAGGCATTATGTCCAGTTTCGGCCCTTCTCTCCCGGGCGCAATTCGTACATTTTGGTGGCGCACCAACCGCAAACTCCTCACACTCTTTCCGAGTGTGTGGGCCACCACAGTGGCTACACATCTCCTGGGTCTCCCGGCACAGCTTCTTGCCGTGCCCGAAGCCCAGGCAGATGGTGCACTGCGTGAGTGGCGACCTGTCTGCCACCTGCAGAGTCTGCAGGTCCACCCTCACTGTACCGACATCCGTGAGCCTTCTCCATATGGCAGGTGAGGTTTTGAGAACCACTCTGTGGGTATTCGGGTTACGTCCTCTAATATAGTACGCGACTTCCATACAGTCTTCGCTCTCTTCAAGACCCTCAAACACCAGTTTGTTCTGGTTCCTGAGGGCCCTGAAGAGATCGTTCTCTGTATGGACTCTAAGGACACCCGTTATCATCACCATAGGTCTTTTGTTGGTGATGTCCTCTGCTGTTAACCCTGCCCTTTCTGTCCTCAGCTTTTTCTTGAGCTTCTCTCTTTCTTCTATTGTCTTGCAGCTGACAATAACCCTGCCGTCTTTGGCTTTCCTAACGCGCTCGACCTCTACCCCCCCGTCTTTGGCATTTAAAGCCTTCCTGATATCCTTGAGGGTATCGTCGGCCGAGGCGTCGGCTTTCGCCGAGGTTATTGCCACTGAGTGTAGCGTCCTAAAGTTCGGGGGTTTGACTCCCGGCCTCTCGGCCGCCACACTCGCATAGCTCGGTCTCGGAGTGGAATTGCACGCTTCGCTCACGCTCGCACTGTGTTTCTGAATAACTTGTTCCAAGTTATTCGCACTCACCAGACTTCTTTTAAGTAGCTCGGCGTGCTCCTCCATCCGCTCCGTGATGACTCCTAGTCGTCTGCTGAGGGCTTGCTCCATGTCTTCCGTACAGGGATCCCTTCGGCGTGGCTCTGACATATCGACTTGCGTCTGCATGTCTCTCACAATCCGTTCGGGTTCCTTTGGTTCCATCATACTGACTTGCGTCTGCATGTCTCTCACTATCCGTTCGCCCAGAGCCTTCCCCACTTTCTCCTTCAAAGACTCACCCAGGGCTTCATCAGTCTGTTTTAGCAGGACGTACAAGCGACTCACTGCATATTGTACGCCCTGCTTTATCTCCGTTTTCAAGTTCCGCGAGTTGGAGATGTGCTCGTTGAACTTGTCAACACAGTCCTTGGCCTCCAGCATCCTTTCCCTTCTTGCCGCCACGTTCTTCGGAACCTCTGGTGGCGTTCTCTTCGTGAAGGTTTTATTACCTTCTATCTTGCTGGGGCCGGCCACTGGTTTCATCGTCTTCTGGGTGGGTGGGGAGAACTTCAGGGATATCCCTTTTTTCTTCCTCAACTCTGCCTTTTTCTCCTCCATTTCTTTTATGCCTTCCGGGCTGAGAGGCAGGAGCATCTTTCCCGTACAAGGGGATAGGCCCTTTGCCGCTCTCCTTTTATTAATTTCTATGAGATGCTCTCCTTGCCTCTTTTTACGCTCGGCGTAGGTGGTGTAGGGTGGGAGTGGTTTTGGCGATGGGGATTTGGTGATACCAAGGTGCTTCCTGATCATACTCCTCTCATCCAAGAGATCTTGCAGGGGGCTACCTTCTATCCCCTCTTCCGCCATCTCCCCCATTCTCTCCCGGAGCTCGTCCCAAGTTGGGTACCGGTTCCACTCGTCATCCTCTATATCGTCATACCGGTCTTCTTCTTCCACTCTATTCTTCTGCTTTCTTGGCGTGCGGAACATTTTGGAGGTAGGATTCCCTAAAGAGTTTAGTACTATATGTGAGTTCTAACCTATTCGTTTGGCGCAATAGCACTCAAATGAGGAGTCAAATTAATAAAATAAAATAAATTAAAATATATATTGAACCAGTCAAATAAAAACAATCTTATTTTACAATAATTGTCACTTACAATCTAATTTTTTATTTTATTTACAGGTGCAGCGTCGGCGTGCCAGCTACAGAGTCTCAGGTGAGTTCTTGTCCTATAACTATATTTACAATGTACAATTACTAATTTTTATTTTTATTTCAGGTCAATGGAGGGTAGAGGAGAGGAGCAGGGAGCGTTCCAGGAGTGCCAACAGGTCCGCCGCAATGCGAGGAATCCGAAGACACCAAGAACGAAGGGATTGGAGCAAGGGTGAGTAAAATAAGGGAAGTTGAAAAATAAGAGTGGGGGTAGGGGGATGGGAGGGGGATAGAACGATAGGCCTCGTCGAGCCGAGTTGTTTAACCCCAAACTCGACCAACCTATCTGCCTTATTGAGGGAGCAGTGGGGTCCGAAGTTTTACCCTCGTCGGTCGAAATAAAACTTCACGAACTTCGAACCTTCACTACTCACGCAATATTGCAGCTAGAGGACTGAGCTTGGGCTTATTCTTCTCGCCTCCACGAGCTCTGTCGGATAGAGGGGAAAAACGGGGGGATTGGCCTTAAGACTCCGATTGGCTCCAGAAGGGGTCCAATCGGTAGAGGGAGTCCCGGGGATTCCTTTAGTGGAAACCCGGTCTTCCTCAGTCAAATAGGGCCCGAGATATGACCAACACAAAAAATCCAATATGGCCGCCGACCAAACTTTGACTAGGCCTAACTCGGGGGTTTTTAGTCCAAAATTACCCTAGTTTGGACTCGTACAGCTGCCCCAAGTGAGATCTAGGTCCCCACGTGCACAGTTTTTTCCAACAATTGTTGTCGATTTTTTGGGCTAGATCGCTAGTGTGACCGCTAAGGATGACCCCAGTCCAAGTCCCAACTTCGTACGACCAGTAGTTCAGGAGCTATTGGCGTTTGAAGTTTTTCCAAGATGGCGGCTAGCTGTCAAAAAACGGCGAGAAAGGGCTGTAACTCAGCCAAAAATGGGCCCACCGCCACCGGGTTTGGACTGGAGTCGTTCCCAAAACCTTCTCCACCCGTTTCGGGGGGGGGGTTAATGTCAAAATTTTTGACCCGTTTTTATCCCCGGATATGGTCCGCTAGGTCGAGTACTCCTTCCCAGTTAAAACCGCGTCAAAATCGGACCGATATATCCAGAGATATCAGAGATACAAAAAATTCAAGATGGCGGCGGCCCTTGGCCAAAATCCAGTAAAATCCTGGTTCTCAGGCCTGGTTTGACCAAAGACCACCGAGTTTGGGGTCAGGAGATAGGTCTTGAAGAGACCTATCTGTCAATGTCAATGTCTTAACTCTAGCACTTATATCTATTTATTTATTCCTAAAAAACTGTTCAAAAATCAATATCTCCGAAAGTATTGGAGATAAAAACGCCGAAAAATATCCGAAATGTCCGCTAAATTGTGCTCTATTTTATGATAATTTTTAATAATTTTGCCCTAATAGAAATAAATAAAATGACTTAGAAAATTTTGGTTTTTCGAAAAAATTTCGGATATTTTCTTAGATAACCCTATGGGATTTGGGTGCGGCTAGGTAGAGCTCCCTAGCGCGCACAAACTAGCAGTCTCAAATCCCACGCGCCTCCAATAGTTTCGGAGATATGGGGGGTCAAAGCTTATTTTTCTAATTAAAAATAACTTAAAACTACTTATCTTAAAATTCCGTTCGGACCGGAAATGCGCCGTCCTCCAACAGGTCTTCAAACTATCCTAACCTCAAGTCACCTGCTCCAGTAGTTTCGGAGCAATTTTGAGGTTAGGAAGTTGTTTTTCTGTTCCTGGTGCCTCGGGATCTTCACCGATCTTCAGGTGCAGGGTGTCAGACGACGCGTCTCGATGAGGGCTCGAAGGCTGCCGTGCTACTTTTTTGGGTTCCGAAGAAATTTTTCGAGTTATACTCGAAAAACCAAAAACTGCGAAAAATTTTCCCGGTTTTTATTTTTTTAAAAATTCCGGTTTTACAAATTCTAAGGTCGCATCTGGCGAAAACCCTTAGAATTTTGCGCTCTATCTTCGCGTATTTTTCGTTTTCAGGTACAGCTGATATTGGCGATTTTCACTCCACGTTTTTACACTTCCGGTCGAATAACTTTCCCGGGAGAGTTGGGAAATTCGCGCTATGTGTCAGGGCCTGTAGGGGCACCGGAGGCGCACTAAAGCCGCCCTTAAAAAAGGGGGGTCACCGCTTTAGATTTTGAGAAAAATCACTTTGAAAATTTAAAATTTAGTTTTTTCACTCTAACTTTTTTCCCATGTGTCCTATCACTGTCCTGATTTCATGGGCGTACGCGCCTCATGAATGCGCACACAACGATATATCGCACTTGTCTGTAACACTTAAAAAACCTATTTTTCCGAATTTTTTTTCTACGGAGCTCTGAGAAAATCGACTGTTCTCGAGCGCGGTTCGAGCGGAACTGGTGCTGGAGGGATTTTTGTTTTTTTTTTTTTTTTTTTTTAACTCCTTTAGCCCGGACGTACGAGATATGTCCGAGTCAATTACTGTGTAATCCTACAATGTTGTATTAATATATAGTGCTGGGGTTTGAAATATTTGTTGTTTTTTCATATATGTTATTAATAATTTGTGTTGTGTTACGTGCTGTTTATATTATTTGTTATATCAGTTCACGCAGCCGTTTTGCCTTCCCCGATCCAGCACCGTTCGCAAGCTTTGCGTTTATGCAGATTGTGGTGGCCCGGGGAAGATGATCGGCTACGTGTACGGGTATATTTTGTGTATTTGTCATGTGTTATATTTATATATTGTGTGTATTATACTTATTTTATACTTACGTTTTTATGTTGTGTATGTTTGTATGTGTGTTTATTTACTTATAGTTATATGAGTGTTTTTTGTGTTTATATAGATAAATATTATTGTTGTGTTATATACTAATTTTTCTTTAGGATCAGGTGTAGGGTTTTGTGTGGTTGGTGAAAGGATATTCTGACTCTTTATTTATTATTTCAAATTACAATTTTTCCTTACATCTAATACAATTTTCTTAATACTATATGCCAAAACTAGTTTATATGATATTGTTTACTATATTTTGTTGCTACATAATTTGGAATTTAGCTTATAATTTATATAATTGTAATTTTATACTGTGCTAACATATCTGTTTCTTATAATTATTGTTGAGACTATTATTATTAACTATTTGCATGCTGCAACTCAGTATGGCTGCTGTTTGAGGTATCTTATTTATTACTCTTACTTGCTATTACGTATATATTTATCTTATTGCTATTTTGTTGAGCGCTGTTGGTACATATACGACAGTATAAGTCCACAGTGTCATTTGTATATACACTTGTTTTTTGCTATAGTATTTCACTGGTCAATATATATCAATATTCAATATTTTAATTCTGTATTTTTGTTTCAGGTCACCTCTACGGTCCAGGCGCCTGCAAGTGGTAAGTTTTCTTATTTTGTTATTGTATTTAGTTTTGTGTTGTGTGTGTTTATTTAGTACTGTATGTAAGTGTATTGCTAGATTTGTGTACATTGCAAACCGTCAACTTTTGCACTAAAAGTTGCAGGTTTTAGTGATACTGTAGATTTGTATATTGTGCTTAGTGGTGATTTGTTTGCAGTGCATGTGCTAGCTTTGTTGTTGATATTAGTTGATGTGTATGTAAATTGTAGTGTTGTGATTGTGTGTTTTTGTTTGTGTTCGCTTTGCAGGTACCGGATCCGTTTTCCAATGTCAGATCGCCCAGCCCATTTGTTAGACGTAGCTAGCCGATTCCACGCACGATAGCGGAACCGTAGGCCGCACCTCGTTGTCTATCAGCTGTTCTTGCTTACTTTAAACCAGATTTTCAGTCCATTTATTCTCAACGAGGTACGGCTTCCGGTCCATTACTATTGTGTTGTTTCCGGCAGCCCGTCTAACTGTACGCCACGGATGTGCGCACTATCGCGTCCCACCTGGCCCTTACAGGGCATGCGTCGCTAAATGCGTTGTGCCCTGTTTCGGCCCTCTTCTCTCTGACGCAATTTGTGCATTTCGGAGGCGCACCAACTGTGAACTCCTCACACTCGTTGCGAGTGTGCGGGCCGCCACAGTGATTACACATCACCTGGGTCTCCCGACATAGCTTCTTGCCATGCCCGAAGCCCAGGCAGATGGTGCACTGTGTGAGTGGCGATCGATCTACTACTTGCAGCGTCTGCAAATCTACCCTCACTGTGCCGACGCTGGTTAACCTATTCCAAAGGGCAGGTGATGTTTTAAAGACCACTCTGTGGGTTTTCGGGTTTCGTCCCCTAATATAGTACGCTACCTCCATACAGTCTTCGGCCTCTCCAAGGCCCTCAAACACCATCTTGTTCTGGTTCCTGAGGGCTCTGAAGAGATCGTCCTCTGTATGTGCTCTGAGGACACCCGTTATCATCACCATAGGTCTTTTGTTGGTGATGTCCTCTGCCACGAGGTCTGCCCTTTGCTTCCTCAGCTTATTTTTGAGCTTTTCTCTCTCCTCCTCTGTTTTACAGCTGACGATAACCCTACCGTCTTTTGCCTTCCTTACTCGTTCGACCTCCACCCCCCCCCTCTTTGGCATTTAATGCCTCCCTAATACCTTTGAGGGTATCATCGGCCGAGACGTTGGCTTTCCCTGAGGTTATCGCCACTGAGTGCAACGTCCTAAAGGTCGGGGGCTTAAGCCCCGGTCTCTCGGCCGCCACACTCGCGTAGCTCATTCTTGGAAGGCACGCCTCGCTTACGCTAGCACTGTGCTTCTGAATAACTTTTTCTAAGTTATTCGTGCTCACCAGGCTTCTCTTGAGTAGCTCAGCGTGCTCTTCCATCCGCTCTGTCATAGCTTCCAGCTTTCTGCTGAGGGCTTTCTCTATATGTTCCGTACTGGAATCCCTTTGGCGTGGCTCTGACATATCGACCTGCGTCTGCATGTCTCTCACTATCCGTTCGGGTTTCTTTGGTTCCATCATACTGACCTGCGTCTGCATGTCTCTCACAATCCGTTCGTCCAGAGCCTTCCCCGTTCTCCCCTCCAAAGACTGCTTTAACTCGCAATATACCTCCTTGAACAGCGCGTACAGACCTTCCATCGCGTCTTGTACCCCGTCCTTTATTTCTGTCTTCAGGTTCCTTGAATTTGACAGGTGATTTTTGACATGAATGTAGTGTAATTTAGCCTCTTGCAACCTGTCTTGTTCAACTACCACGTTTTTTGTAACCTCTGGTGGTGTTTCTTTCGTATAGGTTCTGTTTGCCGCCCGTTTATTGGAACCTGCGGCCATTTGCGAGACTTTTTTGGGGGGCGAGGAGAATTTTAGGGTCACAGCCTTCTTTTTGATGTCTCCCTGTTTTGTGGTTTTTGGGCTTGGCGGTGTTTCTTCCCTATCCTTCACACTTGTTCTGATCGTGTCGGTCCACGGTCCTGGAGTGTGTATCAGAGGTGATGGAGGGGTGTCTATGCCCGATCTCCTTCTCACCTCCCGTGCTTCATCCGCCAAGACCTCAAAAAGATCATACTGATCTCTTCCTTCTTCATCCATTCGGTCAGTAATTCTTCCTACATGGGTCATAGTTGGATTTTTATTCCACTGTGGGTTTTTTAGTGGTGTTCTATACATTTTTAAGCGTTTTTAGATGGTGTGATGCCCTAATATTTAACCTTAATTCTAACTGTGAGTACTAGTCTAATCGATGTGTGCAATAGCACCAGATCGAGAGGTCAAGTAATAAATAAAATAATATATATTGATCCAGTCAATTGTCTACAATTTTTATTTTACAATAAAATCACTTACTAACTAATGTTTTTATTTATTTACAGGTGTGGGCGTCGGCGTGCCAAATACACTGTCTCAGGTAAGTTTCTATCCTATTTCTATATTTACAATTTGCAATTACTAATTTTATTTTTATTTCAGATCAATGGAGGGGAGAGGAGAGGAGCAGGGAGCGTTCCAGAGCTACCAGCAGGTCCGCCGCGTTGCGAGGAACCCGAAGACACCAATAACGAAGGAATTGGAGCAAGGGTGAGTGAAATACGGGAGGTTGAAAAATAAGAGTGGGGGTAGGGGGGTGGGAGGGGGATATAACGATAGGCCTCGTCGAGCCAAGTTGTTTAACCCCAAACTCGACCAACCTATCTGCCTTATTGAGGGAGCAGTGGGGTCCGAAGTTTTACCCTCGTCAGTCAAAATAAAACTTCGCAAACTTCGAACCTTCACTACTCACGCAATATTGCAGCTAGAGGACTGCGCTTGGGCTTATTCTTCTCGCCTCCACGAGCTCTGTCGAATGGGGGGGTAAAAAAGGGGGGTTGACCATGTAACTCCTATTGGCTCCAAAATGGGGCCAGTCGATAGAGGGAGTCCCGGTGGTTCCACCAGAGGCAAGCCGGTCTTCCCCAGTCAAATAGGGCCTGAGATATGGGCTACTCAAAATTTCCAAGATGGCCGCCGACCAAACTTTGACACTCTCTATCTTGGGGGTTTTGAGTCCAAAATTACCCAATATTGGGTTCGTTCTACTGCCCCAAGTGAGATCTACGTCCCTATGTGAACAGTTTTTTCACAAACTTTCTCGTGATTTTTTGCACTAGGGTGCTAAAGTAGTGCCTATGGATGACCCCAGTCGAAGTCCCAACTCCGTACGCCCAATAGTTTCGGAGCTATTGAGGTTTGAAATTTAACCAAGATGGCGGCCAGCTGTCAAACTTCGGCGAGAAATGGCTATAAGTCCGCCAATATAAGGCCTATCGCCGCCGGATTTCGACTGGAGTCGTTCCCAAACTCTTCTCCACCCGTTTCGGGGGGGGGGTTAATGTCAAAAATTTTGACCTGTTTTTATCCCCGGATATAGTCCGCTGAGTTAAGCACTTCACCCCAGTCCAAACCCCGTCAAAATCGGACTTATATATCCGGAGATATGGCAGAAAGAATAAAAACAAAATGGCGGCGGCCCTTGGCCAAAAACCAGCGAAATCCCGTTTCTCGGGTCTGGTTTGGCCCAGGACGACCGAGTTTGGGGTCAAATTGTAGGTCTTGAAGAGACCAGTCTAATTCTATAACCTAATTAATTTTATTTATTATATTTATCTATTTATACTTAAAAAACTGTTCAAAAATCAATATCTCCGAAAGTATTGGAGATAAAAATGCCGAAAAATACTCGAAATAAGTAATAATCTGTGCTCTATTTTATAATGATTTTTAATAATTTTGCCCTAATAATAAAAACTTCAAGGACTTAGGAAATTTTGAAAAATTTTGTTTTTTTGAAATATTTCGAAGTATTTTCCTAGATATCCTATGGGATTTGGGTGCGGCTAGGTAGAGCTCCCTAGCGCGCACAAACTAGCAGTCTCAAATCCCACGCGCCTCCAATAACTTCGGAGATATAAGAGGTCAAAGTTTAATATTCTAATTAAAAATAACTTAAAACTACTTAACTTAAAATTCTGCTCGGACCGGAAAAGCGCCGTCCTCCACCAGGTCTTCAAACTGTCCTAACCTCAAATCGCTCGCTCCAGTAGTTCCGGAGCAATTTTGAGGTTAGGAAGTTGTTTTTTTGCTTCCGGTTCCTCGGAGTCTTATCCGATCTTCGGAAACAGGGTGTCAAACGACGCGTCTCGACGGGGGATCGGTGGCTACCGTGCCAGAATCTGCAGCTCCCTGGAACTTTTTGGACTTAAGTCCAAAAAACAAAAAAGTTGGAAAATTTTTCCAACTTTTTAATTTTTTTCTCAGAAACTATGCCAAATCCTAAGGTCGTTTCTGGGCAATTTCCCTTAGTTTTTTGTGCTCTTTCACGTGGTATTTTTTGTGAATAGATCCGACCAGTAGTTTCAATTTTCGGTCCACGTTTTTCCGGTTTTCCGTTAATAACTTTCCCAACTGAGTTGGGAAAACCGCACTTTCACCGCAATCCTGTTGGGGCACACGGGGCGCACTAAAGCCGCCCTAAAAAACACTACCTCACCGCTTTAGTTTTTTATTTAAAATTGTTCAAAGTTTCAAAAAATTGTTTTTTTTTTCTTAATAACTTCTTGTGCCGATGTGCTAGCACAAAACGGAAGACACCGGCGCATGCGCCTCACTTTCGCGCACACTTTGATATAACGCACGGGTCTCTAAGTGTAAAAAATCCTATTTTTAGGAATTTTTTCCCGAGGAGCTCAACTTAAATCGACTGCTCCGGGTCGCGGTTCGAGCAGAATTGGTGCTGGAGGGATTTTTTTTTTTTTTTTTTTTCTTTAGCCCGGACGAACAAGATTATCCGAGTCAATTACTGTTTTATCCTACATGTGTTGTTATATATAATGCTATTGGATGGAAGTATTATGTTGATTTTTATATATTATTGATATGTTGTACTGTGTTTCATGCTGTTTATATTATTATTATATCGGTCCACGCAACCGTGTTGCCTTTCCCGAACTAGCACCGTCCGCAAGATTTGTGTTTATGCGAATTGTGGTAGCCCGGGGAAGTTGATCGGCTACGTGTACGGGTATATTTTATGTGTTTGTTTAGTGTTATATTTATATGTTGTGTGTGCTATTAAATATGTTTTATATTTTATATTTCACCTTTATGTTGTATGTATGTATCTGTGTTTATGTTTGTAGTTCAATATATAGATAGTGCCTGTTTCATATTATTATTGTATAAGGTTGTGGGTAGGGAATGGATATGGGGTGGTGTGTGATGGGATGAAGGATTTTGACTCTTTATTTGTTTCAATGTTTTACAGTGCTCTTATTCTATTACATTTCTTGTCTTATGGTCTAAATACTTTTCTATTTCTATTATTTTTACATACATTTTTTTATATTACTAATTTAGTTACATTTTTATGTTTTAACACTGTTTTTGTTCAAACATATTTTTATTTATTTATATTGTGAGAGACATTTAGTTGCATGTACAGTTCTTCTTACTTTCTAGTGAGGTGTCCTATTATATTTAGTTCTTGTTGTTTACTACTATTAATATATATACTTATTTTACTTATACTATTGACGCTGTTAGTACTTATACTACAGTATATGTCTACAGAGTCATTTTTATACACTTATATTTTGCTTTTATATTTTACTGGTCAATATATATTTGTGGGATTTTTATTCAAACTTTTGATGTTATATTTTATGTTACAGGTAACCTCATCTATCCGGCTCCTGAAGTTGGTAAGTGAGATTTTTATGCTTCCGTTACGCTTTTGTGTTTATTGTATTGTTTATATTTTGTGTATGTATTTTGCTATGTTTATAATATTTTGCAAACTACAACTTTTATATTAAAAGTTGCAAGTTTCATGTTGCCGAGTTTATGTTATGTGCATGTTAGATGTGTTTCTGTAGTATTGTGTTAGTTATGTGTTATTGCTGTGTGTGTTATTGTGCATGTTTAGTTGTAATGTTTTGTTGTGTTTGTTGTTATGTTCCCAACTTACAGGTTACCGGTCACTTCTTCTGTACAGGATCGCCGTACCCATATGTTAGACGAAGCGTGCCGGTTCCACGCACGATAGCGGAACCGTAGGCCGTGCCTTACTATCTAACGACTGTTATTTTTTTTAAAACCGGATTTTCAGTCCATTTTGTGTATAAGCGAGGCACGACTTCCGGTCCATTACTATTCTGTTGTTCCCGGCAGCCCGTCTAACTGTACGCCACGGATGTGCGCACTATCGCGTCCCACCTGGCCCTTACAGGGCACACATCGCTAAACGCGTTGTGTCCCGTTTCGGTCCTCTTCTCTCGGGCGCAATTCGTGCATTTTGGTGGCACACCAACTATAAATTCTTCACACTCGTTGCGAGTGTGCGGGCCACCGCAGTGACTACACTTTACCTGGGTCTCCCGACACAGCTTTCTGCCATGCCCGAAGCCCAAGCAAATGGTGCACTGCGTGAGCGGCGACCTGTCTACCACCTGCAGAGTTTGCAGGTCCACTCTTACTGTGCCGACCTCTGTCAGTCTCCTCCAAAGGGCAGGTGAGGTTTTAAGTACCACTCTATGGGTCTTCGGGTTCCGTCCTCGTATGTAGTACGCGACTTCCATACAGTCTTCGCTCTCTTCAATGCCCTCAAACACCAGTTTATTCTGGTTTCTGAGGACCCTGAAGAGATCGTCCTCTGTATGCGTGTTGAGGACACCCGTTATCATCACCATCGGTCTTTTATTGGTGATGTCCTCTGCTGTTAAATCTGCCCTTTCCTTCCTCAGCTTAGCCTTGAGCTTCTCCCTTTCCTCCATTGTCTTGCAGCTGACGATAACCCTACCGTCCTTGGCTTTCCTGACTCGCTCTACTTCCACCCCCCCCTTCTTTGGCGTTAAGCGCCGTCCTGATCTCCTTGAGGGTGTCATCAGCAGAGTCTTTGCCCTTTCCATTGGTTATCGCCACTGAATGCAGTGTCCTATAGTTCTGAGGTTTTGCCCTCGTCCCTTCAGACACTACTCTGGCGTAGCTTGCTCTCGGCCCGCTCTCCTCACTCTCGTTTCCCCTGTGCTTAAGAATAACCTGCTCGAGGTTATTCGTGCTCTCCAGGTTTTTCTTCAGGAGTTCGGAGTGTTCTTTCATGTGCTCAGTGAGGATGTCCCACTTTCTTCGGAGCTCTTCCCTATCGTCTTCCTCCATAGGGATTTTGCTCTGCGCAGACCTCTGCTTTTCCGTTTGGACTTGCGCGTCCTGTTTCCTTTTTGTGAGTTCGTCCGGGTCTTCTTCTCCTCGGGTCCGTGCGTCTTTGGGTTTACTCCTTTGCACGCCCGAGAGTGCCTCCCCTTTTTGTGCCAAGGCCTTCTCCAGCTCTAACTCTGATTCTTTAAACAGGGCGTACAGGCGGTCTACCGCGTTTTGTACGCCCTGCTTGATCTCTGTTTTTAGGTTCCTGGAGTTTCCTAGGTTTATACTGAACTTTGACATACAGGCTTTGGCCTCGGTTTTCCTGTTAAGGTATTTCTCCGCCTTTGGCGGAGTGGCCTTCTTGGCTGTTTTATTGCCGTATGTCAACGTAACCTTCTTTGTTGTCACTGTCGCTGCCTGGCCTATTTTACTTGGAGGGCTTGTTGTTTTACTCCTTACTCGTCCTTGCTCCTCTTCTGGGGACGGGGAGGGAATGAACACCACCTCATCTTCTTCCTCTGATTCGAGCGCTAAAGATCCTGCCGTTATTGCTTTCTCTTTCCTTTCCCGTTTAATAGTCTCCTTTCCCCAATGTTTTCGAGGCTTTGGTTCTACCTCCGGAGTCATAAGTTCCCTTGTTGGGTAGCGGGATTTTACCGGTGCGTCCGGTGATGGTGGAGTTCGATGGATTGGCATTGTCCCAGTTACCTGAGATCACGGTTGCTGAGACAAGACCCTAAAACTACTTATCCTATTCAGTCGGCGCAAAAGCACCGAGCCGAGGTGTCAAAATGTAAAATACAGTAAATATAAATATATATTGACCAGTCAATATGTCCAATAAAGTTATTTTACAATAAAAGTCACTTATTAACTAAAATATTTTTGTTTGTTCGCAGGTTGCCAGTCGGCGTGTCATCTACGAGAACCAAGGTCCTTACTTGTCCTAATACTATTCAAGTTATATACAATTATTAATACTAATTTTTGTTACAGGTCAGCTGAAGAGGAGGGAGAGGAGCAGGGAGCGTTCCGGCAGTGTCAACGAGTCCGTCACGTCGCGAGGAACCCGAGGACACCAAGAACGGGGAAAAAGGAAGGAAGGTAAGTGAAAAAAGGTAAGTCAAAAAATAGGGGTGGGGATAGAGGGGTGGGGAGGGTATAGAATGATAGGCCTCGTCGAGCCGAGTTGTTTAACCCCAAACTCGACCAGTCTATCTGCTTTATTGAGGGAGCAGCGGGGTCCGAAGTTTCACCCTATTCGGTTTAAAGAAAACTTCCCGAACTTCGAACCTTCACTGTTCACTCAATATTGCAGCCAGAGAGCCGAGCTTGGGCTTATTCTTCTCGCCTCCACGAGCTCTATCGGGAGAGAAGGGAAAATAGGGCAGTTGACCATGCAACTCCGATTTGACTCTGAAGGGGTCAGATCGATAACTCAAGTCCTGGAGGTTCCCTTAGAGGAAACCCGGTCTTCCTAAAATTGATAGGGCCTGAGATATAGGCCTTACAAAAAATCCAAGATGGCGGCCAACTGAAGTTTGAGTAGCTCTAACTTGGAGGTTTATGAGTCAAAATTACCCGAGTTTGGGTTCGTACGAACTCCCCAAGTTAGATCTACGACCCCACGTGTACAGATTTTTTTCGCAAAAAACCGTCTGTTTTTTTTGGGCTGATGTGATGGAGAAGCCCCCAAGAAAGACCCCAGTCAAAATCCCAATTTTTTCCGCCCAATAATTACAGAGTTATTGGGGTTTAAAGAAAATCTAAAATGGCGGCCAACTGTCAGATTTCGGCGAGAAACCGCTATATCTCAGCCAAAAATCGTCCTATCGGCTCCGGGATTGGATTAGAGTTTAACCCCTTACCTTCCCTACCCGTTTCTGGGGGGGGTACAAGTCAAAAATTTGTGCCTTTTTTATCGCCGGATACTGTCCGCTTAGTCCAGTACTTCGTCCCAGCGAAAACCGCGTCGCGATCGGACCAGTATATCCGGAGATACGGGGAGAACAAAAAATCCAAAATGGCGGCGGCCCTTGGCCAAAATCCAGTAAAAACCGATTGCTCGGGACTGGTTTGGCCTAGGATAGCCAAGTTTGGGGTCTAGAGATAGGTCTTGAGGAGACCTGGCTATTCCTATCACTATTTTGACGCTAAATATTATATCTATGTATTTATTTATAAAAAACTGTACAAAATTCAATATCTCCGAAAATATTGGAGCTAAAATTGCCGAAAAATATCCGAATTACTTAATAAATTGTGCTCTATTTTGATATGATTTTTAATAATTTTGCCTTAATATTAAAAAAACTTAAGGACTTAGAGAATTTGGAAAATTTTAGTTTTTTGAAAAAATTTTGGATATTTTCCTTTGTAACCCTATAGGATTTGGGTGCGGCCAGATAGAGCTCCCTAGCGCGCACAAACTGACAGTCTCAAATCCCGCGCGTCTCCAATAGTTTCGGAGATATGAGGGGTCAAAACTTAACTAAAACTACTTAACTTAAAATTCTGCTCGGACCGGAAAAGCGCCGTCCTCCACCAGGTCTTCAAGCTGTCCTAACCTCAAATCGCTCACTCCAGTAGTTCCGGAGCAATTTTGAGGTTAGGAAGTTGTTTTTTTTTTTTGCTTCCGGTTCCTCGGGGTCTTATCCGATCTTCGGAAGCAGGGTGTCAAACGACGCGTCTCGACGGGGGCTCGGTGGCTACCGTGCCAGATTTTTCTCCTTCGAAGAGATTTCCGGAGTTATGGCCCAAAAACAAAAAACTCAGAAAAAATTTTGCGCTCTATCCGTTAGTATTTTTCTCTCCTAAATTAGTCCAAATTTGAAGAAAATAGGTGCACGTTTTTTCACTTCCGGTTTAATAACTTTGCGAGGAGAGTTGGAAATTCGGTGTTTGTATTTTTGCAGGGTGGGGGCACCTGGGCCCCACCAAAGCCGCCTATAAAAACTGGGTGTCACCGATCTTGTTCTCGACTTATTAATTTTTTTTTTTTTTTTTTTTTTTTTTTTTTTTTTTTTTTTTTTCCGCGGAGCGATTTTCAAATCGACTAATTTCGAGCGCGGTTCGAGCGGAACTGGGTTAGGTTAGGTTAGGTTAGGTTTTTTTTTTTTTTTTTTTTTTGCTCCTTCTTTAGCCCGGACGAACGAGATATATCCGAGTCAATTGCAGTGTTTTCCTACTTGTGTTGTTGTATATTTAATGCTTGGGATTTGGAATATTTGTAGTCTTATCTATACTATATTAATAACTTGTACTGTGTTAGCGTGCTGTTTATATTATCTATTTATATCAACACACGCAGCCGTGTTGCCTTTCCCGATCCAGCACCGTCCGCAAGATTTGTGTTTATGCGTATTGTGGTGGACCAGGGAAGATGATCGGCTGCGTGTACAGGTATATTTTGTGTATTTGTTTTGTGTTATATATATATAATGTATGTATTATATATTTTTGTTTTCATATATTCGTGTTATGTGTGTCTCTATGTTTATTTATTTAAATGTATACTATATTTATATTTGTGTGTTTATTCATATATATTATTTTTTTTTTTTTTTATGCTATGTATAAGCAGGATAGGTTTTTGGGATGTGTGTGGTTGGTGGAAGGATTTGTTGACTCTTTATTTATTTCCATATTTTACAATGCTCTTATATCTATTACATTTTTCTTATTTCTATTTACCAAATTTTTTCATTTACTATTTGTAAATTTATACATCTTTCATATCATATCAATTGTTTGATCTTAACTATGTATTTGTATGTATGTTTTACATTGTTTCTTCCTTATGATATATCTATTTATATGATTTCTAATGAGATGCGCTTCTATACATGCCACTGCTCTTTTATATCTATCTTACATGAGGTATCTTATGTTTATTTTACTTACTATTTGTTACTACTATATATATACTCATTTTACTTATCCTACTGACGCTGTTGATACTTATACTACAGTATATGTTCTCAGTGTCATTTTTATACACTATTGTTTTGCTATTTTATATTACTAGTCAATATATATTATTTTTGTTTATTTAAGCTGTTAATACTTTTATGTTACAGATTGCCTCAAATGTTCCGGTCTCCTGCGATAGGTAAGTTTTGTTTTGATTTTATTTTTGTAAAGTTTTTATGTTTGTGTTACTGTTTGATTTATGTGTGTGTGTTTTGCTTGTTGTGTGTTTACGTTGCAAACTTTCAACTTTTGTATTAAAAGTTGGGAGTTTAATATTGCTTAGTTTTGTGTTCTGTGTTTTGTACTGTGTCATTTGCTGTGTTTGTGTTTGTTATATTATTTGTGATGTATTTGTAATGTATTTATGTACTTAATTTTGTAGTGTCGTCTACTATGTGTGTGTATGTAGCCATAGCAGGTTCCCGGAACCCTTCTTCAATGCAGGATCGCCATTCACCTAAGTGTTGGACGAAGCATGCCGGTCCCACGCAAGATAGCGGAACCGTAGGCCGCACCTCGTTGTCTATTATTTATTGCATGTTTTTAAAAACCAGATTTTCAGTCCATTTAAATTTTCCAACGAGGTGCGACTTCCGGTCCATTACTATTTTGTTGTTCCCGGCCGCCCGTCTAACTGTATGCCACGGATGTGCGCACTATCGCGTCCCACCTGACCCTTACGGGACACACATCGCTAAACGCGTTGTGTGCCGTTTCGGCCCTCCTTTCACGGGCGCAATTTGTGCATTTCGGTGGCGCACCAACCGTGAACTCTTCGCACTCATTACGAGTGTGTGGACCACCGCAGTGACTGCACATCACCTGGGTCTCCCGACACAGCTTCTTGCCGTGTCCGAAGCCCAGGCAGATGGTACACTGCGTGAGTGGCGACCTGTCCGCTACCTGGAGTGTCTGCAGATCCACCCTCACTGAGCCTACGCCGGTTAGCCTTCTCCAAAGGGCAGGTGAGGTTTTAAAACCACTCTGTGGGTTTTCGGGTTCCGTCCTCTGATGTTATACGCGACTTCCATACAGTCTTCGCTCTCTTCAAGGCCCTCAAACACCAGCTTATTCTGGTTTCTGAGAGCCTTGAAGAGATCGTCCTCTGTATGCGCTCTAAGGACACCCGTTATCATCACCATAGGTCTTTTATTGGTGATGTCCTCTGCTGTTAAATCTGCCCTTTCCTTTCTCAGCTTGGCCTTGAGCTTCTCCCTTTCTTCCACTGTCTTACAGCTGACGATAACCCTACCGTCCTTGGCTTTCCTGACTCGCTCTACTTCCACCCCCCCTTCTTTGGCGTTAAGCGCCGTCCTAATCTCCTTGAGGGTGTCGTCAGCAGAGTCTTTGCCCTTTCCGTTGGTTATCGCCACTGAATGCAGTGTCCTATAGTTCTGAGGTTTTGCCCTCGTCCCTTCAGACACTACTCTGGCGTAGCTTGCTCTCGGCCCGCACTCCTCACTCTCGTTTCCCTTGTGCTTAAGAATAACCTGCTCGAGGTTATTCGTGCTCTCCAGGTTTTTCTTCAGGAGTTCGGAGTGCTCTTTCATGTGCTCAGTGAGGATGTCCCACTTTCTTCGGAGCTCTTCCCTATCATCTTCCTCCATAGGGATTTTGCTCTGCGCAGACCTCTGCTTTTCCGTTTGGAATTGCGCATCCTGTTTCCTTTTTGTGAGTTCGTCCGGGTCTTCTTCTCCTCGGGTCCGTGCGTCTTTGGGTTTACTCCTTTGCACGCCCGAGGGTGCCTCCCCTTTTTGTGCCAAGGCCTTCTCCAGCTCTAACTCTGATTCCTTAAACAGGGCGTACAAGCGGTCTACCGCATTTTGTACGCCCTGTTTGATCTCTGTCTTTAAGTTTCTGGAGTTCCCCAGGTTGATGCTAAACTTTGACATACAGGCTTTGGCCTCGGTCTTCCTATTAAGGTATTTCTCCGCCTTTGGCGGAGTGGCCTTTTTAGTTGTTTTACTGCCGTATGTCAACGTAACCTTTTTTGTTGTCATTGTCGCTGCCTGGCTTATTTTACTTGGAGGGCTTGTTGTTTTACTCCTTACTCGTCCTTGCTCCTCTTCTGGGGACGGGGAGGGAATAAACACCACCTCGTCTTCTTCCTCTGATTCGAGCGCTAGAGATCCTGCCCTTATCGCTTTTTCTCTCCTTTCCCGTTTTATGGTCTCCTTTCCCCATTGTTTCCGAGGCTTTGGTTCTACCTCCGGAGTCATGAGTTCCCTTGTTGGGTAACGGGATTTTTTGGGTGTCTCCGGTGATAGTGGAGTTGGGTGGATTGGCATTGTCCCAGTTACCCGAGATCCCGGTTGCTGAGACAAAACCCTAAAACTACTTAACCTATTCAGCCGGCGCAAAAGCACCGAGCCGAGGTGTCAAATTTTAAAAATGGAGTGAATATAAATATATATTGACCAGTCAATGTGTCTAGTAAAATTATTTTACAATAAAAGTCACTTACTTACTAAAATATTTTTATTTGTTCGCAGATTGCCAGTCGGCGTGCCAGCTACGGAAACAAAGGTCGCTACTTGTCCTAATGATATATAAATTATTTACAATTACTAATACTAATTTTTTGTTACAGGTCAACTGAAGAGGAGGGAGAGGAGCAGGAGCGTTCCAGCAGTGTCAACGAGTCCGTCAGGTCGCGAGGAACCCGAGGACACCAAGAACAGGGAAAAGGAAGAAGGGTAAGTAAAATAAGGTAAGTCGAAAAATCGGGGTGGGGATAGAGGGGTGGGGAGGGTGTAGGATGATAGGCCTCGTCGAGCCGAGTTGTTTAACCCCAAACTCGACCAGTCTATCTGCTTTATCGAGGGAGTAGCGGGGTCCGAAGTTTCACCCTATTCGGTTTAAAGAAAACTTCCCGAACTTCGGACCTTCACTGTTCACTCAATATTGCAGCCAGAGAGCCGAGCTTGGGCTCATTCTTCTCGCCTCCACGAGCTCTATCGGGAGAGGGGGGAAAATAGGGTAGTTGACCATGCAACTCCGATTTGATCCTGAAGGGGTCAGATCGGTAGTTAGAGTTCCAGAGGTTCCCCTTGTGGAAACCCCGTCTTCCTAGAGTTAATAGGGCCTAAGATATAGGCCTTGCAAAAAATCCAAGATGGCGGCCGGCTGAAGTTTGAGTAGCTCTAACTTGGAGGTTTATGGGTCAAAATTACCCGAGTTTGGGTTCGTACAGACTCCCCAAGTTAGATCTACGACCCCACGTGTGCAGATTTTTTCCAAAAAATCCGTCTGTTTTTTAGGCTGATGTGATGGAGAAGCCCCCAAAAAAGACCCCTGTCGAAATCCCGACTTTTTTCGCCCAATAGATACGGATCTATTGGGGTTTAAAGAAAATCCAAAATGGCGGCCAACTGTCAGATTCCGGCGAGAAACCGCTGTATCTCAGCCAAGAATCGTCCTATCGGCTCCGGGATTGGACTGGAGTTTGACCCCTTACCTACCCTACCCGTTTCTGGGGGGGGTGCAAGTCAAAAATTTCTGCCCTTTTTTATCCCCGGATACTGTCCGCTTAGTCAAGCACTTCGTCCCAGTGAAAACCGCGTCGTAATCGGACCAGTATATCCGGAGATATGGGATAAAAACAAAATCCAAAATGGCGGCGGCCCTTGGCCAAAAACCAGTAAAGTCGATTTCTCGGGACTGGTTCGTCCCAGGACAGCCGAGTTTGGGGTCTAAAGATAGGTCTTGAAGAGACCTGGCTATTCCTATCACTATTTTAAGGCTAAATATTATAAATATGTTTTTATTTATAAAAACTGTTCAAAATTCAATATCTCCGAAAGTATTGGAGCTAAAATTGCCGAAAAATATCTGAATTACTTAATAAATTGTGCTCTATTTTATTATGATTTTTAATAATTTTGCCTTAATATTAAAAACTTAAGGACTTAGAAAATTTGGAAAATTCTAGTTAGTTTTTGAAAAAATTTCAGATATTTTCTTAGAAACCCTATGGGATTTGGGTGCGGCCAGATAGAGCTCCCTAGCGCGCACAAACTGACAGTCTCAAATCCGCGCGTCTCCAATAGTTTCGGAGATATGAGGGGTCAAAACTTATTTTCTAATTAAAAATAACTTAAAACTACTTAACTTAAAAATTCAGCTCGGACCGGAAATGCGCCGTCCTCCAACAGGTCTCAAACTATCCTAACCTCAAGTCGCCTGCTCCAGTAGTTTCGGAGCAATTTTGAGGTTAGGAAGTTGTTTTTCTGCTCCTGGTGCCTCGGGGTCTTCACCGATCTTCAAGTGCAGGGTGTCAGACGACGCGTCTCGATGAGGGCTCGATGGCTACCATGCCAGATTTTTCTGTCCCGAACAATTTTTCGGACTTATGTCCGAAAAAACAAAAAAAAGTGGGAAAATTTTTCCGCTTTTTAATTTTTCCCAAGTTGTTATGGGAAAATCTTAAGGTCGTTTCTGGCGGTTTACCTTAGATTTTTGCGCTCTTTCACGTGGTATTTTTCGCAATACTCTCCGACCAGTAATTTCAATTTTCGGTCCACGTTTTTCCACTTTCCCTTTAATAACTTTTCCAACTGAGTTGGGAAAGTCTCAGTTGTGGTCTAGTCTTGTTGGGGCACACGGGGCGCACAAAAGCCGCCCTAAAAAACTAGGTGTCACCGATCTTAATTCCGAGATATCTAACTTTAAAATTTTAAAAAACAGTTTTTCACTAATAACTTTTTTGCTAAGTGTCCTATCACAGTTCTCTTTTCATGGGCGTATGCGCCTCATGAATGCGCACAGTTTGATATATCGCACTTCACTGTATCACTTGAAAAACCTATTTTTCGGAATTTTTTTTCGGCGGAGCTCTGAGAAAATCGACTGTTCTCGAGCGCGGTTCGAGCGGAACTGGTTAGGTTAGGTTAGGTTAGGTTAGGTTCGACGAGAGGACGGCCCCCGTCAAGGCCCCGCTGAAGCCCCCGGCTGCTGCCAAAGCGCCGGACGCCAAGCGGGGCAGGGGCCGCCCTCCAACCACCGGCGAATACGTAGGGCTGGCAGACGCGAAAAAAGCGCTCGTCGAGGCCCAACGCGCGGAGCTTGAGCTCCAGAGCGAGAAGGACATCGTGGAGAAGGCCCGACTAATGGCGACCGCGAGGGTCACTAGGTCTAAGACCGTTGGTGCCCCCGCGGGCCAGGCCCCTCCCGAGTCCTCTCGCCAGGAGCACGCCGAGGGCCTCCGGCGCCAGATCGCCGACTCGTTGGCGGTGGTGGCCGGAGTGGCCAAAGTTTCGAAGGGCCTTAAGGGCACCCTCCAAAAGGCCCTTAAGGAGGCGGTGTCGGCGGTTCAGGAGGCTTCTGATGAGCTCCTGACCCGCACCGACACCGACGAGGTCGCTCTGCTCCGTGCGGCGAATCGCCGCATGGAGGCGGAGCTGGCGGACCTGCGCCGCGAATTGGCGAGCATCCGCTCGGAGCTCGCCGAAGCTCGCGCCGGGCCCGTCCGCCCCGCGCCACCACCACCGCCAGAGCCCACACCACCACCGACGACGACGGCCGCAGACCTGGACCGTCTCATTCTCCTGATGGAGACCAGGTTTGCGGCCATGGAGGAGCGACTCCAGCCCGCGAGGCCGGCACCACCACCTGGACCGGCCCCATCGCCAAGGCCCGCTCCTCCCAGGACGACCCCGCCAAGCCCCTCGCTCATCTCTGGGCGCTTGGCGGAAGAATTCCCCCCTCTCCCATCGAGGAGGGAATCGTCGGAGACGGCGACACCCATGTCGCCCCCAAGTGCCTGCCCGGCGCCCCCTCCCGCGGCCGTAGCTGCGGTCGAGGGCTGGACGACGGTAGGTCGTAAGAAGAGGGCCAAAAGTAAGGCCCCGCCGTCGTCCGGCGCACAACCGGCCACGACTGCCGCTGCAGCGCAGCCCACCCGCGCGCAGCGGCGAGGAGGAAGAGGCCGCCGAGGGAAAGGGCAGGGGGACGTGGCGCAGGCTCCGGCCTCGCAGCCCCCCCCTCCCCCACCCCCAGCGCCCAAAAAGAAGACAGCAGCCAAGGAGAAGAGGTCGCCGCGATTGCGTCCCCCGAAGTCCGCCGCCGTAGTCCTGACTCTACAGCCAGGCGCGGCGGAACGAGGGGTTACGTACGCGAACCTCTTCTCTAAGGCGAAGAGCGAAATCCGACTGGCCGACCTCGGGATAGAGGGCGGTCTACGGCTCAGGATGGCGCGTACTGGGGCGCGAATACTGGTGCTTCCTAGCACCAGCGACGCCCCCAAAGCAGACGCCCTGGCCAACCAACTGAGGACCGTCCTCTACCCCGAGGACGTGCGTGTCTCAGGCCCGAGAAGACTGTGTCTTCGCGTCTCGGGCTTGGACGACCACGCACACGAGGAGGATGTGGCCGCTGCCATCGCGCGGACCACCGGATGCTCCGTAGGGAGCATCAAGGCGTCGAAGGTCCGTCCCGGCAAAGACGGGATGGGCCAGACGGTGGTGGCCTGCCCGGTGGCGGCCGCCAAGCAGCTCCTCGCTGCCAAGACGAAGCTCCTGGTGGGTTGGGCCTCAGCCACGGTAGAGGCTCTCCCACATCGCACCCAGAGGTGCTATCGCTGCCACGAGGCTGGCCACGTGGCAGCGAGATGCACCTCGGAGGTGGACCGCAGCGGCGAATGCTACCGCTGCGGTAAAAGTGGACACCTGGTGACCGGCTCCTGCTCTGCGAAACCGCACTGCCCTGTGTGCGAGGCCGCGGGCAGGCCAGCCGGTCACCAGCTGGGGTCGAAGCCGTGCAAGGCTGGGCCCACCAGGAGGAATGTCAAGGCCAGCCGGATGGCGCCGGACAAAGCCGCTCCCGCGGTGGCAACACCATCAGCCGCCGCGGAGAGCGGCAAGGAGTAATGCCCGTGGCGGTAATGCCACGGGCGAGCGGCAGCGGGCGTCGAGGCCACGGGGGACCCAGACAGGCCTCCGCCCGCACTAATGCCGCGAGAGGGCGCGAGAGGTAGCCGCGCGACCCTCTCAGGGCCGGGGAACACCATCCCCGGCCCGCACACAGGAGAGGCCGCCTCTGTTTATGAGGCGGCCCACCGCTCGCCGGGGTCGCGGATCAAGGCTCACGCTACATACCGTGACCCCGGCACTCTTGCGGAAGAAGGCTCCCATGGGGTTTTAGTGGGTATACCCGGCGCCGGTCGTATTGATTAATCGGCGTCGGGGGAGCCCCACACACCGGCCGCGACATCCCCCTCGCGGCTGACGGTGCGGCAACGCATTTCCCCATGTAAAAAAAAAAAAAAAGGTTAGGTTAGGTTAGGTTAGGTTAGGTTAGGTTAGGTTAGGTTAGGTTAGGTTCCCCCCAGGGGGTACCGCCCTGGACACATCTCCGTCCGGGCAGCGGTACAAGGGGATACGTCCCCGGGGCCCCTAGCGGCCACTGTCACATCCCCCCTTCACTCCGTGACAGTGGTGTCCCACCTATCCACTCCAAATCCCTGTATTCCTACCTTCCTCCTCCCAAACTTGTTCCTTCTCAAACACCCCTCCCTTCCGACGTTAGGAGAACGCCGCTTCACCGGTCTCCATGGAGAAGCGGCGGGCACCGGCCCAGCGTCGACGCACCTTGCTCCGCTGGCGCCGTTGCCAGGAGAGGGCCGCACGGTTCTGCCCTGTGCGCCCCATCGACGTGGACAGTGGCGGCGGGCCCAGAAATGGGCGCTACCGCCGAGCGTTATCCCGTGTGGTGTCGTGGTCACGTCTCGCGGCCACACGGGACCGCGGGGCTTGCCTTCAGTGGCTGGCCCAAGAGGATGAGCACCTCAATAAAAAATCCCCTACACTTAAGCTGCGGCGCAGGGCGACCTGTTTTGAGGCCGGGGGGGCAAACCCGGTCATTACTGCGGACCACACCCATTTTTCTTTTATACAACGTAGACTACTCGTGGGAACAGATATGGAAGCTTTTAAAACAAACACAAAACCCGATGAAGTGCCTGCGAAGGGCGGTGATGATGTGAAGAAGAGGCCCGAGAAGGGCCAGCAACCCAACACGAAAGGGCCCGTGAAGGGCGGAGAAAAATCCTTTACTCTCGGTTCCTCTCGGCGATCTCGTCGCCGGTCGAGGAACCACAGAGTAATCAAGGTGGCTCCTGCAACACGCGGTCGCAGCCCCTTGACACAGACACAGACGACGTCTCTTTCTCCTCGTCCGATCTATCCGGAGACGAGGACATGTCGGCTCCCCCTGTCCAGGCCCCACCAAAGGCCCCGGTCGCCAAAGCGCCGGAGGGGAAGAGCAAGAGCCAGCCTCCTGGCCTCCTGGCGGCGATCTCTCCGCCGGCGGAAGCGCCAAGCCTTTCCAGCCAAGCCAGCTCCTGCACAGTGCGGCTGGAGAGACTCGATGTAACAGACCTTCCCCCGTCCGGCCCATTCAGGGTCGGGCACGGGACTGCCGCCCCTGTCCAGGCCCCACCAAAGGCCCCGGCCCCCAGGCCGGAGGGGACGAGCAAGAGCCAGGCTGCCTCCCGCAACACGCGGTTGAGACAGTTCCTGGCTCTAGACGACATTGAGGACGACGACCTGTCCCCTCTTACGTCATCCGACGAGGAGGGGATAGTGCCTCCTCCTCCTAAGCCCCCGCCTGAGGCTCCGGCAGCTGCTAAAGCGCCGGACGCCAAGCGGGGCAGGGGCCGCCCTCCCACAACGGGGGAGTACGTGGGCATAGCTGCCGCAAAACAGGCGCAAGTGGAGGCCCAGATCGCGGAGCGGGCCCAAACGATGGCGACCACAAGGGTGACCAGGCCAAGAGCCGGAACTCCCCTTGTGGGCCAGGCCCCTCCCGACGCTCACACCAACCATGCGGAGGGCCTCCAGCGGCAGATCGCCGAATCCTTGGCGGTGGTTGCTGGCGTCGCGAAGGTCTCGAAGGGCCTAAAGGGGACCCTCCAGAAGGCCCTGAGAGAGTCGGTGGCCTCCATTCAGGAGGCCTCGGAGGAGCTCCTCGCTCGCACCGCCACCCAGGAGGTCGCCCTGCTCCGTGCGGCGAATAGCCGCATGGAGGCAGAAGTCGCTGACCTCCGAAGCGAGCTGAGGAGCCTCCAGGCGGAGCTCATGCGGCCGCGCGCAGAAGCCGCGCCGCCAGCACCACCGCCAAATATAGAGGCGACGATGGCCGCGAACCTGGACAGGTTGACCCTCCTCATGGAGAGTCGGTTCGCGGCCATGGAGGAGCGGTTGCGCCCGGTACTATCTCCGAGCCCCGCTCCTCAAGCTAGGCCCAGGCCCCAGCTGAGGTCCCCCGGTGTTCTGGGGATCCCGGCTGCGGAATTCCCCCCGCTGCCCTCTCAAAGGGCAAGTACGGAGACAGCGGTGGTGACGTCCACCCCACCACCACCCGCCTGTCCGGCGCCCCCACCTCCTCCGACTGTGGCCGGAGAGGGCTGGACGACGGTGAACAGGAGGCGGACCCGTAAGGGTAAAACACCGTCGGCCAGTGCCGCACCGGTCGCGCCCCCCGCCGCTGACGCTGCTCCAAGCGCGAGGCCGCGGGGGACTAGAGGAGGCCGAGGGAGAGGAAGGGGCAAGAAGGCGCAGGAGCAAACCTCGCAGCCTCCCCACACCCCTCCCTCCAAAAGAGGAAACTGCCAAGGAGAAGAGGGCTCCGCGATTGCGTCCCCCAAAGTCCGCCGCTGTCGTGCTGACCCTACAGCCGGGCGCGGCGGACAGAGGGGTGACCTACGCGAGCCTCTTCTCCAAGGCAAAGGCAAACATCCAGCTGGCCGACCTCGGGATAGAGGGAGGTCTTCGGCTGAAGAAGGCGCGCACGGGGGCGCGTATGCTGCTGGTACCTGGTGCCGACAGCGCCCCCCAGGCGAACGCCCTCGCCGAACAGCTAAGGACCGTCCTCTACCCCGAGGACGTGCGTGTCTCCAGGCCCGAGAAGACTGTGTGTCTTCGCGTCTCCGGCCTGGACGACCACGTACATGGAGAGGATGTGGCCGCCGCCATCGCGCGGACCACCGGTTGCCCCGTCGGGGGCGTCAAGGCGTCAAAGGTCCGTCCCGGTCCAGACGGGATGGGCCAGACAGTGGTGGCCTGCCCGGTGGCGGCCGCCAAGAAGCTGCTCCTCCCTGAGACGAAACTCCTGGTGGGCTGGTCTTCCGCGCTTGTGAAGGCCTTGCCCCGCAGGGCCCAGCGGTGCTACCGCTGCCACGAGACTGGTCACGTGGCGGCGGTATGCACCTCCGAGGTGGACCGCAGCGGTATGTGTTACCGCTGCGGACAGACCGGGCATCTGGTGACCGGCCCCTGCACCGCGAAGCCGCACTGTTCTTTGTGCGCTGCCGCGGGCAGGCCAGCCGAGCACCAGATGGGCTCCAAGCCCTGCGGGGCCAAGAAGCCCACCAGGAGGAGGGTCCAGGCCAGCCGGACAGCGCCGGACAAGGCCGCGGCCGCGACGGCTGAACCGCAACCAGCCGCCGCGACCAGCGGCCAGGAGTAACGCCCGTGGCAAACAAAGCCACGGGCAGGCGGCAGCGGGCGTCGAGGCCTCGGGGACTTGACAGGCCTCCGCCCGCACCAATGCCGCGGGAGGGCGCGAGAGGCAGCCGCGCGACCCTCTCAGAGCCGGGGAAGCTCACCTCCCCGGCTCGCACAGGAGAGGCCGCCCCACGTCAGCGGGGCGGCCCACCGCCGCCGGGAAGCGGGTAATACCTCAGGTTTAAATACCGCGACCCGGCACCCAGGCGGTAGGAGGCTCCCATGGGGTTTTAGTGGGTATACCCGGCGTCGGTCGTATTGATTAACCGGCGTCGGGAGAGCTACACACCGGCCGCGACTTCCCGGCGCGGCTGATGGTGCGGCAATGCATTTCCCCATGTTAAAAAAAAAAAAAAAAAAAAAAGGTTAGGTTAGGTTAGGTTAGGTTAGGTTAGGTTAGGTTAGGTTAGGTTAGGTTTTCCCCAGGGGGTGCCGCCCTGGACACGTCTCCGTCCAGGAAGCGGTACAAGGGGATGCGTCCCCGGGGCCCTTAGCCGCCACTGTCACATCCCCCCTTCACTCCGTGACAGTGGTGTCCCACCTATCCACACTCCAAATCCTTGTATTCCTCCCCATTCCTTCCAAACCTCCCTCACAAACACCCCTCCCTTCCGACGGCGACCGCCAGCGTCGAGCTTCGCTCCGCTGGCTGTCGAGGAGAGGGCGGCGCGGTTCTGCCCCGCGCGCCCGGACGTTGAGGACAGTGGCGGCGGGCCCAGAAATGGGCACTACCGCCGAGCGTTATCCGTGTGGTGTCGTGGAAATACGTCTCGCGGCCACACGGGACCGCGGGGCCTGCCTTAATTGGCCGGCCCAAGAGGATGAGCACCTCAATAAAAAATCCCCCTAACCTAAGCTGCGGCGCAGGGCGAGAGGTGAATGGCCGGGGGGGTAAACCCGGTCGCTACTGCGAACCACACCCCGATTTTCTGTCTAAAGTTGTTTGTACTCGTGGGAACAAAAATGGAAGCTTCAAAAACTAAAACCCAAGACGTCGTGCCTGCGAAGGGCGTAGTAGAAGAAGGAGAGAGGCCCGAGAAGGGCCTATCACAACCCAACACGAAAGGGCCCGCGAAGGGCGGAGATAAAACTTTTTACTCGCGGTTCCTCTCCGCAATTTCATCGCAGGCGGAGGAACCGAAGGGTGGCCAAGGCGGCTCCCGCACCACGCGGTCGCAGCCCCTAGGCCCAGATGACGCCTTCTCGTCCTGCACATCTGAGGACGAGCAGAGAACAGCCCCCCCCGACAAGGCCCCAACAAAGGCCCCGGCAGCCAAAGCGCCGGAGGGGCAGGGCAAGAGCCAGGCTGCCCCCCGCAACGAGCGGTTGAGGCAGTACCTGGCTCTCGACGACCTAACACCCACGTCGTCCTCTGACGAGGAGGGCATAGTCCCCCGACTCCTGCCCCCGCCTAGGACCCTGGCTGCTAAAGCGCCGGACGCCAAGCGGGGCAGAGGCCGCCCCCCAACCACGGGGGAGTACGTAGGCCTGGCTGAGGCCAAGCAAAAGTATGTGGAGGCCCAGCGCGCAGCTCTCGCGCTGGAAACCGAAAAGGAGATTGTGGAGAGGGCCTCTTCAATGGCTGCAACGAGGGTGACGCGATCTCGAGCGGCACCCACCCTCGCAAGCCAGCCCTCTCCGGAGGCCAGCGCGGAGCACGCGCAGGGCCTCAAGAAACAAATCACCGACTCCCTGGCGGTGGTTTCAGGAGTGGCCAAGGTCTCAAAAGGCCTAAAGGGGACCTTGCAGAAGGCCCTCAAGGAGGCGGTTGCGGCGATACAAGAAGCTTCGGAGGAGCTTCTCAGTCGCACCAGCAGTGAGGAGGTCGCCCTGCTCCGTGCGGCAAACGTCCGCATGGAGTCAGAGATCGCAGACCTCCGGAACGAACTGCAGAAGCTCCAGACCGAGCTCACGAGGCCGCGTGTAGCCGCGCCGCCGCCGGTCGAACCACCGCCGAACGTGGAGTCGGTGACGGCCGCGAACCTAGAGCGCATGACGCTCCTCTTCGAGAGTAGGTTCGCGGCCATGGAGGAGCGGCTGCGCTCGGCGCAGCCGGCCCCGTCGCCAGGGCCGCCCCCTGCGCCGAGCCCCGCTCCTCAAAGTAGAAGAGTATCCCTGCCGAGCTCGCCCAGCATGCTGGGGCCCTCGGCAGAGGAGTTCCCTCCGCTGCCCTCTAGGAGGGCAAGCACGGAGACGGTGGTGACGGAGTCCATACCGCCACCGCCCGCCTGTCCGGCGCCCCCTCCCCCCTTGGCCGTCGCCGAGAAGGGCTGGACGACGGTCAGCAAGAGGAAGGCCGCGAAGAAGGCCGCCCCGCCGTCGTCCGGCACCCAGCCGACCGCGGCTGCCGCCAACGCGCCGACCACCCGCGCGAGGCGGCAAAGAGGGAGAGGGCGTGGGGGAAAAGGGAAGGGGGACGTGGCGCAGGCTCCGGCCTC
Organism: Dendrolimus houi; assembly: GCA_039645545.1. Lineage (NCBI taxonomy): Eukaryota > Metazoa > Arthropoda > Insecta > Lepidoptera > Lasiocampidae > Dendrolimus > Dendrolimus houi. The sequence continues at coordinate 41,266 of CM077137.1, read as the reverse complement.
GCAGCCCCCCCCTCCCCATCCTCCCCCACCCAATAAGGAGAAAAGGGCCAGGGGCAGGAAGGTGCCGCGCTTGCGTCCGCCGAAATCCTCCGCAGTCATCCTGACCATGCAGTCAGGCGCGGAGGAAAGGGGCGTGACATACGCGAACCTCCTGTCCCGGGCCAAAGCCAACATACGGCTGGCCGACCTCGGCATTGAGGGCGGGCTCCGGCTTAAGCGTGCGCGCACTGGGGCGCGGATGCTGGTGGTGCCTGGCGCCGCTAGCGCCCCCCAGGCTGACGCCCTTGCCGCGAGCCTACGCACCGTCCTCAACGCCGAGGACGTGCGTGTGTCCAGGCCTGAGAAGACTGTGTGTCTTCGCGTTTCAGGCCTGGACGACACCACGGAAGAGGAAGACGTGGCCGCTGCCATCGCGCGGACCACCGGATGCACTCCCAACAGCATCAAGGCGTCCAAAGTCCGCCCTGGACCAGACGGGGCGGGCACAACGGTGGTGGCCTGCCCGGTGGCAGCTGCCAAGATGTTGTTAAAGAAGGAGACGAAACTCCTGGTGGGCTGGGCCTCAGCTACGGTCGAGGCCCTCCCCCATCGCGCACAGAGGTGCTTCCGCTGCCATGAGCTCGGGCATGTGGCGGCGGGATGCGCCTCTGAGGTGGACCGCAGCGATTTCTGCTATCGCTGCGGTAAAGCCGGGCACCTGGTGACCGGCCCCTGCACCGCGAAGCCGCACTGTTCCGTGTGCGAAGCCGCGGGCAGGCCTGCCGGTCACCAGCTGGGTGGGGGATCCTGCGGATCCCGGAAGCCCACCAGGAGTAGCAAAAAGGCCAGCCGTACCAAGGCGCCGGACAAGGCCGCGGCCGCGGCGGCAACAACATCAGCCGCCGCGCCCAGCGGCACGGAGTAACGCCCGTGGCAGTAAAGCCACGGGCGAGCGGCAGCGGGCGTCGAGGCCACGGGGGACCCAGTCAGGCCTCCGCCCGCACTATGCCGCGAGAGGGCGCGAGAGGTAGCCGCGCGACCCTCTCAGGGCCGGGGAACACTTCCCCGGCCCGCACACAGGAGAGGCCGCCTCTGTTTATGAGGCGGCCCACCGCTCGCCGGGGTCGCGGATCAAGGCTCACGCTACATACCGTGACCCCGGCACTTTCTGGAAGAAGGCTCCCATGGGGTTTTAGTGGGTATACCCGGCGTCGGTCGTATTGATTAATCGGCGTCGGGGGAGCCCCACACACCGGCCGCGACATCCCCCTCGCGGCTGACGGTGCGGCAACGCATTTCCCCATGTAAAAAAAAAAAAAAAAAAAAGGTTAGGTTAGGTTAGGTTAGGTTAGGTTAGGTTAGGTTAGGTTAGGTTAGGTTAGGTTAGGTTAGGTTAGGTTAGGTTAGGTTAGGTTAGGTTAGGTTAGGTTTCCCCCAGGGGGTGCCGCCCTGGACACGTCTCCGTCCAGGAAGCGGTACAAGGGGATGCGTCCCCGGGGCCCTTAGCCGCCACTGTCACATCCCCCCTTCACTCCGTGACAGTGGTGTCCCACCTATCCACTCCAAATCCTTGTATTCCCTCCTTCCTTCCAAACCTCCCTCACAAACACAGGCCGTCCGAGCCCAGGCCGAAGGGCGTGAGCGGCCCCCCACCTGCGCAGGTCCACTCACATGCCCCTGTCCCCTCAAAGGCCCCGAGGGTTCCGACGCGAGGAATACAGCTGCTCTCTTCGCCTCAAACCCAGCGGCTGAGGAGCGACGGGCATTGAGGACCCCGTCAACCACAACGTCCTCTGCTGTGGTCTGCCCCGTCCTCAGCGCCTGAGCCCCACAGCTACGAAACCGTCTGGCAAGCCGACTCGCTCACGGCGAGCGCCCCATCGAGGGAATACGTGGCGGAGTCTTCCTGCCATCGCCTGCAGCGTCCAAAGGCTCCGGCCTCAGCCTGCAGAAGCTCACCTTGGGATGAGGGATGCAAAAGTCCCCTCTCGCCGCTGGCCCTGGTCGGCCAGGCCTCTTAAGTAGCTCGCGTGCTCCTCCATCCCGGCCAGCGAGGCCAGGGATCCCGTGGCGGTGGGGAGATCGCCCAGTGGTCTGCATGTCTCTCAGGGCATCCGCAGGAGGCCTTTGGTTCCGACCTCGTCTGCAACCCGAGCTCCCTCTCCCCTCCCAGGCGGCGCCGTATACATGCCGCAGAAGCCATCCTCCGCCGTAACCATTTCTGTCAGGTTAGGACAGGTGATTTTTAGCGCATGTCGGTTGGCCAAAGGGTGGTGCCGATGGCATCCCAACCTGCGCCAAAGGGAGAGGAGATGGTCCCAGCCGCCGCAGGCTCAATGGCAGTGTTTCGCAAAGTCCGACGGCCAGTGAGAGGTGGGAGTGCCGCCTTCTCGCCTCCCTTGCTGTCCGAGACCCATCCTCCCTTGGCTGCGGCCGGGACGGGCCAGTGGTGGAGCGTGTGAAACCCTGTGGGCTGTCGCAACACCGATCGGAGGTCCAAGGCCAGTCCTGACTGGTCGCCCGCCTGTCGGTGAGCTGCAGCTGCGGTCAGGAGGAGGAGACGGAGCGAAGGAGTGCCCCAACAGGCCAGGTCCGCATGACGCGCAGAGAGCAGGAGCGAGCAGGGGCATGGGGCGGATAGAGGGATGGAGCAGCCTCGCAGCCCCCCAAACTCCCCCTATCTGCCTGTTGAGAAGCAGTTCCGCCCTCGTCGGTCGCCGCGCCGCCTTCACCTCAAAGCGCGAGGACTGAGGGGTTATTCGCCTCCGTCTGTCGAAGGCGAAGGGGGGACCTGCCCGATTGGCTCAGAGAGGTCCAGTCGGTCGGAACCTCCCCGGACCAGCCCACACAAAATCCGGGCCGCCGACCAAACTGGACCGTCTCTATCTCGAGGAGCACCAAGATCAGCTTCGCTCGTCCCAGCGATCGCACGCGCTGTTGTGCCCTGGCCCCAGTCAAATCGCCGACACTCCGTACGACCAATAGTCCTACGGAACTATCAGGCGTCAAGAGGCGGCCAACTGTCAGGCGCCTCTCGGCATGGGCAGGCATCACGGAAGACTGGCTTTCGCCCGTTCCTGGCAAAAAGCTCTACCTCTTCGGATCTGGCCGTTAGGTTAGGTTAGGTTAGGTTAGGTTAGGTTAGGTTAGGTTAGGTTAGGTTAGGTTAGGTTAGGTTAGGTTAGGTTAGGTTAGGTTAGGTTAGGTTAGCTCCCCAGGGGGTACCGCCCTGGACACGTCTCCGTCCGGGCAGCGGTACAAGGGGATGCGTCCCCGGGGCCCCTAGCGGCCACTGTCACATCCCCCCTTCACTCCGTGACAGTGGTGTCCCACCTATCCACTCCAAATCCCTGTATTCCTACCCTTCCTCCCAAACTTGTTCCTTCTCAAACACCCCTCCCTTCCGACGTTAGGAGAACGCCGCTTCACCGGTCTCCATGGAGAAGCGGCGGGCACCGGCCCAGCGTCGACGCACCTTGCTCCGCTGGCGCCGTTGCCAGGAGAGGGCTGCACGGTTCTGCCCTGTGCGCCCCATCGACGTGGACAGTGGCGGCGGGCCCAGAAATGGGCGTTACCGCCGAGCGTTATCCCGTGTGGTGTCGTGGTCACGTCTCGCGGCCACACGGGACCGCGGGGCTTGCCTTCAGTGGCTGGCCCAAGAGGATGAGCACCTCAATAAAAAATCCCCTACACTTAAGCTGCGGCGCAGGGCGATCTGTTTTGAGGCCGGGGGGGCAAACCCGGTCATTACTGCGGACCACACCCATTTCTCTTTTAAATCGTTGAATACTCGTGGGAACAGCATGGAAAATTTGAACAAACAAAACACTGACGAAGTGCCCGCGAAGGGCGGTGATGATGTCAGAGGAGAGCCCGAGAAGGGCAAAAACAACCCGAAAGGGCCCGTGAAGGGCGGAGAAAAGAGTTTCTACTCGCGCTTCCTGTCGGCGATCTCTCTGCCGGCGGAAGCGCCAAGCTCTTCGACCCAAGCCAGCTCCTGCACTGTGCGGTTGGAGCGGCTTGATGTGACGGACTTGCCACCGTCCGGCCCATTCAGGGTCGGGCATGGGACTGCCGCCCCTGTTCAGGCCCCACCAACGGCCCCGGCCCCCGAAGGGCCGGAGGGGATGAGCCAGAGCCAGGCTGCCTCCCGCAACACGCGGTTGAGACAGTTCCTGGCTCTAGAGGACCTAGAGGACGACGACCTGTCTCCTCTATCGTCATCCGACGAGGAGATAATGGTGCCTCCTCCTCCTAAGCCCCCGCCTGAGGCTCCGGCAGCTGCTAAAGCGCCGGACGCCAAGCGGGGCAGAGGCCGCCCCCCCACAACGGGGGAGTACGTGGGCCTAGCTGCCGCAAAACAGGCGCAAGTGGAGGCCCAGATCGCGGAGCGGGCCCAAACGATGGCGACCACAAGGGTGACCAGGCCAAGAGCCGGAACTCCCCTTGTGGGCCAGGCCCTCCCGACGCACACACCAACCACGCGGAGGGCCTCCAGCGGCAGATCGCCGACTCTTTGGCGGTGGTAGCTGGCGTCGCGAAGGTCTCAAAGGGCCTAAAGGGGACCCTCCAGAAGGCCCTGAGAGAGTCGGTGGCCTCCATTCAGGAGGCCTCGGAGGAGCTCCTCGCTCGCACCGCCACCCAGGAGGTCGCCCTGCTCCGTGCGGCGAATAGCCGCATGGAGGCAGAAGTCGCTGACCTCCGAAGCGAGCTGAGGAGCCTCCAGGCGGAGCTCATGCGGCCGCGCGCAGAAGCCGCGCCGCCAGCACCACCGCCCAATATTGAGGCGACGATGGCCGCGAACCTCGACAGAATGACTCTCCTAATGGAGAGTCGGTTCGCGGCCATGGAGGAGCGGTTGCGCCCGGTTCTGACCCGGAGCCCCGCTCCTCAAGCTAGGTCCACCCCTCCGCCGAGCCCCTTGCTCATCTCTGGGCGCTTGACGGAGGAGTTCCCCCCGCTTCCCACACAGCGGGACTCGTTGGAGGCGGCGGCTCCCACGCCGCCCGCAAGTGCCTGTCCGGCGCCCCTTCCTCCGGCCGCAACTACGGCTGGTGGCTGGACAACGGTCAGCCACAAGACGAGGGCCAAAAGCAAGGCCCCGCCGTTGTCTGGCACCCAATCGGCCACGACCGTCGCCGAAGCGCAGCCCACCCGCGCTCGGCGACGAGGAAGGAGAGAGGGCGCGGGGAAAGGGAAGGGGGAGAAGGCGCAGGCCCCGGCCTCGCAGCCCCCTCCTCCACCCCCGCAGCCAACAAGAAGAACAAGCCAAGGAGAAAGAGGTCTCCGCGCCTGCGTGCCCCGAAGTCCGCCGCCGTCGTCCTGACGTTACAGCCAGGCGCGGCGGATCGAGGGGTTACGTACGCGAACCTCTTCTCCAAGGCGAAAGCCAACATCCGGCTGGCCGACCTCGGGATAGAGGGAGGCCTCCAGCTGAAGAAGGCGCGCACAGGGGCGCGCATGCTGCTGGTGCCAGGCACCGACAGCGCCCCCCAGGCGGACGCTCTCGCCGACCAGCTGAGGACCGTCCTCTATCCCGAGGACGTGCGCGTCTCCAGGCCCGAGAAGACTGTGTGTCTTCGCGTCTCGGGCCTGGACGACCACGTGCACGGGGAGGACGTGGCCGCTGCCATCGCGCGGACCACGGAGTGCCCCCCCGGGGGCATCAAGGCGTCGAAGGTCCGTCCCGGCCCAGATGGGATGGGCCAGACGGTGGTGGCCTGCCCGGTGGCGGCCGCCAAAAAGCTTTCCTCTCCCCGGGACGAAACTCCTGGTGGGTTGGTCTTCAGCGCTCAAGTGAAGGCCCTGCCCCGCAGAGCCCAGAGGTGCTACCGCTGCCACGAGACTGGTCACGTGGCGGCGGTATGCACCTCTGAGGTGGACCGCAGCGGTATGTGTTACCGCTGCGGACAGACCGGGCATCTGGTGACCGGCCCCTGCACCGCGAAGCCGCACTGTTTCTGTGTGCGCTGCCGCGGGCAGGCCAGCCGATCACCAGATGGGCTCCAGATCCTGCGGGGCCAAGAAGCCCACCAGGAGGAAGGTCCAGGCCAGCCGGATGGCGCCGGACAAGGCCGCGGCCGCGACGGCTGAACCGCAACCAGCCGCCGCGCCCAGCGGCCAGGAGTAACGCCCGTGGCAAACAAAGCCACGGGCAGGCGGCAGCGGGCGTCGAGGCCTCGGGGACTTGACAGGCCTCCGCCCGCACCAATGCCGCGGAGGGCGCGAGAGGCAGCCGCGCGACCCTCTCAGAGCCGGGGAACACCTCCCCGGCTCGCACACAGGAGAGGCCGCCCCACGTCATGGGGCGGCCCACCGCCGCCGGGGGTCGCGGTCAATACCTCCGGTTTAAATACCGCGACCCGGCACCCAGGCGGAAGGAGGCTCCCATGGGGTTTTAGTGGGTATACCCGGCGTCGGTCGTATTGATTAACCGGCGTCGGGGAGCCCCTACACACCGGCCGCGACTTCCCCGGCGCGGCTGATGGTGCGGCAATGCATTTCCCCATGTAAAAAAAAAAAAAAAAAAAAAAAAAAAAAAAGGTTAGGTTAGGTTAGGTTAGGTTAGGTTAGGTTAGGTTAGGTTAGGTTAGGTTAGGTTAGGTTAGGTTAGGTTAGGTTAGGTTAGGTTAGGTTTTCCCCAGGGGGTGCCGCCCTGGACACGTCTCCGTCCAGGAAGCGGTACAAGGGGATGCGTCCCCGGGGCCCTTAGCCGCCACTGTCACATCCCCCTTCACTCCGTGACAGTGGTGTCCCACCTATCCACACTCCAAATCCTTGTATTCCTCCCCATTCCTCCCAAACCTCCCTCACAAACACCCCTCCTATCCGACGGCGACCGCCAGCGTTGAGCTCCGCTCCGCTGGCTGTCGAGGAGAGGGCGGCGCGGTTCTGCCCCGCGCGCCCGGACGTAGAGGACAGTGGCGGCGGGCCCAGAGATGGGCGCTACCGCCGAGCGTTATCCCGTGTGGTGTCGTGGTCACGTCTCGCGGCCACACGGGACCGCGGGGCCTGCCTTAATTGGCCGGCCCAAGAGGATGAGCACCTCAATAAAAAATCCCCCAAACCTAAGCTGCGGCGCAGGGCGAGAGGTGAATGGCCGGGGGGGCAAACCCGGTCGCTACTGCGGACCACCCCCGTTTTTTATGTTGAACTGTTTTATTACTCGTGGGAACAAAATGGATGCTGAAAAAAATAAAACCCCCACCGACGTAGTGCCTGCGAAGGGCGGTGCTGACGAGAAGGAGAGGCCCGAGAAGGGCCAACAACCACCCAACACGAAAGGGCCCGCGAAGGGCGGAGAAAAGACTTTTTACTCTCGGTTCCTCTCGGCGATCTCGCTGCCGGCTGAGGAGCCGAAGAGTGGTCAATCTGGCTCCCGCACCACGCGGTCGCAGCCGATCGACCCCGATGACATCTCCTCGCTCAGTCCATCCGAGGGCGAGGAGAGGACGGACCCCCCCGACAAGGCCCCATCAAAGGCCCCGGCTGCGAAAGCACCGGAGGGGAGGGGCAAGAGCCAGGCTGCCCCCCGCAACGACCGGTTGAGGCAGTACCTGGCTCTTGACGACCTTTCACCCACGTCGTCGTCCGACGAGGAGGGCATAGTCCCTCGACGTTTGCCCCCGCCTAAGGCACCGGCTGCCAAAGCGCCGGATGCCAAACGCGGCAGAGGCCGCCCCCCCACCACGGGGGAATACGTGGGTCTGGCGGACGCCAAAAGAGCGCTCGTGGAGGCCCAACGCGCGGAGATGGAGCTCCAAAGCGAGAAGGATATCGTCGAGAAGGCCCGACTAATGGCGACCGCGAGGGTCACTAGGTCCAAGACCGGTGGTGCCCCCGCGGGCCAGGCCCCCTCCGAGTCCTCTCGCAAGGAGCACGCCGAGGGCCTCCAGCGCCAGATCGCCGACTCGTTGGCGGTGGTGGCCGGAGTGGCCAAGGTGTCCAAGGGCCTTAAGGGCACCCTCCAAAAGGCCCTTAAGGAGGCGGTCTCGTCGGTCCAGGAGGCCTCAGACGAGCTCCTGAGCCGCACCGACACCGAGGAGGTCGCTCTGCTCCGTGCGGCGAACCGCCGCATGGAGGCGGAGCTGGCGGACCTGCGCCGCGAATTGGCGAGCATCCGCTCGGAGCTCGCCGAAGCTCGCGCCGGGCCCGTCCGCCCCGCGCCACCACCACCGCCAGAGCCCACACCACCACCAACGACGACGGCCGCAGACCTGGACCGTCTCATTCTCCTGATGGAGACCAGGTTTGCGGCCATGGAGGAGCGACTCCAGCCCGCGAGGCCGGCACCACCACCCGGACCGGCCCTATCGCCAAGGCCCGCTCCTCCTAGGACGCCCCCGCCAAGCCCCTCGCTCATCTCTGGGCGCTTGGCGGAAGAATTCCCTCCTCTTCCATCGAGGAGGGAATCGACGGAGACGGCGGCATCTGTGCCGCCCCCAAATGCTTGCCCGGCGCCCCCTCCCCCGAACGCATCCGCGGCCGGGAAGGGCTGGACGACGGTCAGCAAGAAGAAGGCTGCAAAAAAGACCGCCCTGCCGTCGTCCGGTACCCAACCGGCCGCGGCCGCCGCTAACGCGCCGACCACCCGCGCGAGGCGGCAAAGAGGGAGAGGGCGCGGGGGAAAAGGAAAGGGGGACGTGGCGCAGGCTCCGGCCTCGCAGCCCCCCCCTCCCCCTCCCCCACCCACAAAGGAGAAAAGGGCCAGGGGCAGGAAGGCGCCGCGCTTGCGTCCGCCGAAATCCTCCGCCGTCGTACTGACCATGCAGTCAGGCGCGGAGGAGAGAGGCGTGACGTACGCGAACCTCCTGTCCCGGGCCAAAGCCAACATACGGCTGGCCGACCTCGGCATTGAGGGCGGGCTCCGGCTTAAGCGTGCGCGCACTGGGGCGCGGATGCTGGTGGTGCCTGGCGCCACTAGCGCCCCCCAGGCTGACGCCCTTGCCGCGAGCCTACGCACCGTCCTCAACGCCGAGGACGTGCGTGTGTCCAGGCCTGAGAAGACTGTGTGTCTTCGCGTTTCGGGCCTGGACGACACCACGAAGAAGACGACGTGGCCGCTGCCATCGCGCGGACCACCGGATGCTCACCCCACAGCATCAAGGCGTCCAAAGTCCGCCCCGGACCAGACGGGGCGGGCTCGACAGTGGTGGCCTGCCCGGTGGCAGCCGCCAAGACGCTGCTCAAGAAGGAGACGAAGCTCCTGGTGGGCTGGGCCTCAGCCACGGTCGAGGCCCTCCCCCATCGCGCACAGAGGTGCTTCCGCTGCCATGAGCTCGGGCATGTGGCGGCGGGATGCACCTCTGAGGTGGACCGCAGCGATTTCTGCTATCGCTGCGGTAAAGCCGGGCACCTGGTGACCGGCCCCTGCACCGCGAAACCGCACTGCTCCGTGTGCGAGGCCGCGGGCAGGCCGGCCGGTCACCAGCTAGGTGGGGATCCTGCGGATCCCGGAAGCCCACCAGGAGGAGTAAAAGGCCAGCCGTATGGCGCCGGACAGGGCCGCGGCCGCGGCGGCAACACCATCAGCCGCCGCGCCCAGCGGCAGGAGTAATGCCCGTGGCGGTAATGCCACGGGCGAGCGGCAGCGGGCGTCGAGGCCACGGGGGACCCAGTCAGGCCTCCGCCCGCACTATGCCGCGAGAGGGCGCGAGAGGTAGCCGCGCGACCCTCTCAGGGCCGGGGAACACTTCCCCGGCCCGCACACAGGAGAGGCCGCCTCTGGTTATGAGGCGGCCCACCGCTCGCCGGGGTCGCGGATCAAGGCTCACGCTACATACCGTGACCCCGGCACTCTTGCGGAAGAAGGCTCCCATGGGGTTTTAGTGGGTATACCCGGCGTCGGTCGTATTGATTAATCGGCGTCGGGGGAGCCCCACACACCGGCCGCGACATCCCCCTCGCGGCTGACGGTGCGGCAACGCATTTCCCCATGTAAAAAAAAAAAAAAAAAAAAAAAAAAGGTTAGGTTAGGTTAGGTTAGGTTAGGTTAGGTTAGGTTAGGTTAGGTTAGGTTAGGTTAGGTTAGGTTAGGTTAGGTTAGGTTAGGTTAGGTTAGGTTTCCCCAGGGGGTGCCGCCCTGGACACGTCTCCGTCCAGGAAGCGGTACAAGGGGATGCGTCCCCGGGGCCCTTAGCCGCCACTGTCACATCCCCCCTTCACTCCGTGACAGTGGTGTCCCACCTATCCACTCCAAATCCTTGTATTCCTTCCCTTCCTCCCAAACCTCCCTCACAAACACCTTTCCCATCCGAAGCGACCGTCAGCGTTGAGCTCCGCTCCGCTGACCGTCGAGGAGAGGGCCGCGCGGTTCTGCCCCGCGCGCCCGGACGACGAGGACAGTGGCGGCGGGCCCAGAGATGGGCACTACCGCCGAGCGTTATCCCGTGTGGTGTCGTGGTCACGTCTCGCGGCCACACGGGACCGCGGGGCCTGCCTTAATTGGCCGGCCCAAGAGGATGACAACCTCAATAAAAATCCCCTAACCTAAGCTGCGGCGCAGGGCGAGAGGTGAATGGCCGGGGGGCAAACCCGGTCGCTACTGCGAACCACCCCGTTTTTATGTTGAAGATGTTTTTTACTCGTGGGAATCAAATGGAAGACTCAAAAATAAAACCAAAACCGACGTCGTGCCCGCGAAGGGCGTAGTTGATGCAGGAGAGGGGCCCGAGAAGGGCCCAACCAAAACCCCAACACGAAAGGGCCCGCGAAGGGCGGAGACAAAAGTTTTTACTCCCGGTTCCTCTCGGCGATCTCGCTGCCGGCAGAGGAACCGAAGAGTGGCCAATCTGGCTCCCGCACCACGCGGTCGCAGCCGATTGACCAGGACGACATCTCCTCGCTCAGCTCATCCGAGGGCGAGGAGAGGACGGACCCCGATAAGGCCCCACCAAAGGCCCCGGCTGCGAAAGCACCGGCGGGAAGGGCAAGGCCAGGCTGCCCCCGCAACGAGCGGATGAGGCAGTACCTGGCTCTGGACGACCTCACTAACGTCGTCGTCCGACGAGGAGGGCATAGTCCCCGACTTTTACCCCCGCCCAAGGCTCCGGCTGCCAAAGCGCCGGATGCCAAGCGGGGCAGAGGACGTCCCCAACCACAGGGGAATACGTGGGTCTGGCGGACGCCAAAAGGGCGCTCGTGGAGGCCCAACGCGCGGAGATGGAGCTCCAAAGCGAGAAGGACATCGTCGAGAAGGCCCGACTAATGGCGACCGCGAGGGTTACTAGGTCCAAGACCGGTGGTACCCCCGCGGGCCAGGCCGCCTCCGAGTCCTCTCGCAAGGAGCACGCCGAGGGCCTCCAGCGCCAGATCGCCGACTCGTTGGCGGTGGTGGCCGGAGTGGCCAAGGTGTCCAAGGGCCTTAAGGGCACCCTCCAAAAGGCCCTTAAGGAGGCGGTGTCGTCAGTTCAGGAGGCCTCAGACGAGCTCCTGAGCCGCACCGACACCGAGGAGGTCGCTCTGCTCCGTGCGGCGAACCGCCGCATGGAGGCGGAGCTGGCGGACCTGCGCCGCGAACTGGCAAGCATCCGAACGGAGCTCGCCGAAGCTCGCGCCGGGCCCGTCCGCCCCGCGCCACCACCAACGCCAGAGCCCACACCACCGACGACGACGGCCGCAGACCTGGACCGTCTTATTCTCCTGATGGAGACCAGGTTTGCGGCCATGGAGGAGCGACTCCAGCCCGCGAGGCCGGCACCACCACCCGGACCGGCCCTATCGCCAAGGCCCGCTCCTCCCAGGACGACCCCGCCAAGCCCCTCGCTCATCTCTGGGCGCTTGGCGGAAGAATTCCCTCCTCTTCCATCGAGGAGGGAATCGACGGAGACGGCGGCATCGGTACCGCCCCCAAATGCCTGTCCGGCGCCCCCTCCCTCGACCGCATCCGCGGCCGAGAAGGGCTGGACGACGGTCAGCAAGAAGAGGGCGAAAAGCAAGCCCCCACCGTCGTCCGGCAACCAACCGGCCACGGCCACCGCCAACGCGCAGCCCACCCGCGCGAGGCGGAAAAGAGGAAGGGGGCGCGGGGGAAAAGGAAAGGGGGATGTGGCGCAGGCTCCGGCCTCGCAGCCCCCCCCTCCTCCTCCCCCTCCCCCACCCACAAAGGAGAAAAGGGCCAGGGGCAGGAAGGCGCCGCGCTTGCGTCCGCCGAAATCCTCCGCCGTCGTACTGACCATGCAGTCAGGCGCGGAGGAGAGAGGCGTGACGTACGCGAACCTCCTGTCCCGGGCCAAAGCCAACATACGGCTGGCCGACCTCGGCATTGAGGGCGGGCTCCGGCTTAAGCGTGCGCGCACTGGGGCGCGGATGCTGGTGGTGCCTGGCGCCACTAGCGCCCCCCAGGCTGACGCCCTTGCCGCGAGCCTACGCACCGTCCTCAACGCCGAGGATGTGCGTGTCCAGGCCTGAGAAGACGGTGTTCTCCGCGTCTCGGGCCTGGACGACACCACTGAAGAAGACGACGTGGCCGCTGCCATCGCGCGGACCACCGGATGCAACCCACAGAGCATCAAGGCGTCCAAAGTCCGCCCCGGACCAGACGGGGCGGGCTCGACAGTGGTGGCCTGCCCGGTGGCAGCTGCCAAGACGTTGCTCAAGAAGGAGACGAAACTCCTGGTGGGCTGGGCCTCAGCCACGGTCGAGGCCCTCCCCCATCGCGCACAGAGGTGCTTCCGCTGCCATGAGCTCGGGCATGTGGCGGCGGGATGCACCTCTGAGGTGGACCGCAGCGATTTCTGCTATCGCTGCGGTAAAGCCGGGCACCTGGTGACCGGCCCCTGCACAGCGAAACCGCACTGTTCCGTGTGCGAGGCCGCGGGCAGGCCTGCCGGTCACCAGCTGGGTGGGGATCCTGCGGATCCCGGAAGCCCACCAGGAGAAAAAAGGCCAGCCGTAACATGGCGCCGGACAAGGCCGCGGCCGCGGCGGCAACACACATCAGCCGCCGCGCCCAGCGGCACGGAGTAACGCCCGTGGCCTCTGCCACGGGCGAGCGGCAGCGGGCGTCGAGGCCACGGGGACCAGTCAGGCCTCCGCCCGCACTACGCCGCGAGAGGGCGCGAGAGGTAGCCGCGCGACCCTCTCAGGGCCGGGAACACCATCCCCGGCCCGCACACAGGAGAGGCCGCCTCTGGTTATGAGGCGGCCCACCGCTCGCCGGGGTCGCGGATCAAGGCTCACGCTACATACCGTGACCCCGGCACTCTTGCGGAAGAAGGCTCCCATGGGGTTTTAGTGGGTATACCCGGCGCCGGTCGTATTGATTAATCGGCGTCGGGGAGCCCCACACACCGGCCGCGACATCCCGGCGCGGCTGACGGTGCGGCAACGCATTTCCCCAAAAAAAAAAAAAAAAAAAAAAAAAAAAGGTTAGGTTAGGTTAGGTTAGGTTAAAGGTTAGGTTAAAAGGTTAGGTTAGGTTAGGTTAGGTTAGGTTAGGTTAGGTTAGGTTAGGTTAGGTTCCCCAGGGGTGCCGCCCTGGACACGTCTCCGTCCAGGAAGCGGTACAAGGGGATGCGTCCCCGGGGCCCTTAGCCGCCATTGTCACATCCCCCCTTCACTCCGTGACAGTGGTGTCCCACCTATCCACTCCAAATCCCTGTATTCCTACCTCCTCCTCCCAAACCTCCCTCACAAACACCTTTCCCTTCCGACGGCGACCGCCAGCGTCGAGCTCTGCTCCGCTGGCTGTCGAGGAGAGGGTGCGCGGTTCTGTCCCGCGAACCCAGCACGACGTTGTGGTGGCGACGGCACAGCAGTGGGGCGAGAGCTCTGCTACTGTGCATTACGTCGAGCGTTATCCCGTGTGGTGCCGTGGTCACGTCTCGCGGCCACACGGGACCGCGGGGCTGGTCTTCACCGGCTGGCCCAAGTGGATGAGCACCACAATAAAAAATCCCCTAATGCCTAAGCTGCGGCGCAGGGCGAGAGGCTTTGAGGTCGGGGGGGTAAACCCGGCCATTACTGCGGACCACGCCTTTTTATTCATGATGACCTGTTTTTTACTCGTGGGAACAACTATGGAACTGCAAACTAAAAAACCCCCCAAAGACCGACGAGAGCCCGAGAAGGGCGGTGTTGACGCTCGTAGAAGGCCCGAGAAGGGCAACACCGACACGAAAGGGCCCGCGAAGGGCGTAGCCGAGAAGACACTCTACTCGCGCTTCCTGTCGGCGATTTCTTCGCCGGCGGAAGCGCCGAGTTCTTCCCAAAGGAAGCTGGCTCCCGCACACTGCGGTCGCAGCCACTCGAAGTGGATTACGTGTCCTCGTCCGACCCATCCGGGGACGAGGACATGGTAGCCCCCTGTTCAGGCCCCACCAAAGGCCCCGGCCCCGAAAGGGTCGGAGGGGAAGGGCAAGAGGAGCAAGTCGGCCGCACGCCGAGACAGGCTGCGGCTACGACTTCCAGACATGGTGTTTGACGACTCATCTCCTCTGGCGTCAAGCACCGATGAGGACGACGAAAGACCGCCCCTAAGACCCCTGCTAAGGCCCCGGCAGCTCCAGCGCCGGACGGCAAGCGGGGCAGAGGCCGTCCCCACAACAGGGGAATACGTGGGCCTAGCTGCTGCCAAGCAGGCGCTTGTGCAGGCCCAGCGCGCTGAGCTTGAGCTCATAAGCGAAAAGGAGATCGTGGAGCGTGCCTCATCAATGGCCACCGCGAGGGCGACGAGGCTCAGGACCGGTCCCGCCCTCGCGAGCCAGGTTGCTCCCGAGGCCCGTGCAGCTCACGCGCAGGGCCTGCAGCAGCAGATCGCCGACTCCTTGGCGGTGGTGGCCGGGGTGGCCAAGGTCTCCAAGGGCCTGAAGGGCACACTCCAGAAGGCCCTAAAGGAGGCCGTGGCCGCCATGCGGGAGGCCTCGGAGGAGCTCCTGACTCGCACTTCCAGCGAGGAGGTCGCCCTGCTCCGTGCGGCAAACAGCCGCATGGAGGCAGAGATCGCAGACCTCCGTTCCGAGCTCAGGAGCCTCCAGGCGGAGGTTGTGCGGCCGCGTGCAGAAGCCGCGCCGCCAGCCCCGCCCAACACGGAGTCGGTAATGGCCGCGAATCTCGACCGATTGACTCTCCTCATGGAGAGTCGGTTCGCGGCCATGGAGGAGCGGGTGCGCTCGGTCACAACCCCGAGCCCCGCTCCTCAGCTAGGCCCACCTCCCAGCCGAGCTCGCCCAGCATGCTGAGGCTGTCGGCTGTGGAGTACCCCCACTGCCCTCCCAAAGGGCCAGTTTGGAGACGGCGGTGGTGACGTCCACCCCACCACCGCCCGCCTGTCCGGCGCCCCATCCCCCTCGGCTGCGGCCGGAGAGGGCTGGACGACGGTCAGCAAAAGGAGACCCCGTAAGGGCCAGGCACCGTCGGCCAACGCCCCATCGGTCGCGCCCCTGCCGCTGACGCTGCTGATAGCGCGAGGCGGCGGGGGGAACAGAGGAGGACGAAAGAGGGGAAGGGTAAGAAGGCGCAGGAGCCATCCTCGCAGCCTCCCCCTCCCCCGCCCCCGCCCCAAAAGAAGACCAAGCCTCTCGAGAAGAAGGTTCCGCGATTGCGTCCCCCGAAGTCCGCCGCCGTCATCCTGACTTTACAGCCAGGCGCGGCGGAACGAGGGGTTACGTACGCGAACCTCTTCTCGAAGGCCAAATCACGAATACGGCTGGCTGACCTCGGGATCGAGGGCGGCCTACGGCTCAAGAGGGCGCGCACTGGGGCGCGAATGTTGGTGCTTCCTGGCGCCGACAGTGCCCCCAAGGCCGACGCCCTCGCGGCACAATTGAGGACCGAACTCTATCCCGAGGACGTGCGCGTGACCAGGCCCGAGAAGACTGTGTGTCTTCGCGTCTCGGGCCTGGACGATCACGCGCACGCAGAAGATGTGGCCGCCGCCATCGCGCGGACCACGGGATGCTCCTACGGGAGCATCAAGGCGTCAACGGCCCGTCCCGGCCCAGATGGGATGGGCCAGACGGTGGTGCCTGCCCGGTGGCGGCCGCCAAAAAGCTACTATCAGCTGGTACGAGACTCCTGGTGGGCTGGACCTCCGCCTTAGTGAAGGCCCTGCCTCACAGGACCCAGAGGTGCTACCGCTGCCACGCTGCTGGTCACGTGGCGGCGATGTGCACCTCAGAGGTGGACCGCAGCGGTCACTGCTACCGCTGCGGACAAGCCGGCCATCTGGTGACCGGCCCTGCACCGCGAAGCCGCACTGCGCTCTGTGCGAAGCCGCGGGCAAACCGGCCGGTCATCAGGTGGGCTCCAGGTCCTGCGGGGCCAAGCCCACCAGGAGTAATCGCCAGGCAGCCAGCCGTATGGCGCCGGACAAGGCCGCGGCCGCGGCGGCAACACCATCAGCCGCCGCGGGAAGCGGCAAGGAGTAAGGCCCGTGGCGGTAAGGCCACGGGCGAGCGGCAGCGGGCGTCGAGGCCTCGGGGACTAGACAGGCCTCCGCCCGCACCATGCCGCGAGAGGGCGCGAGAGGAAGCCGCGCGACCCTCTCAGGGCCGGGAACACCACCCCGGCCCGCACACAGGAGAGGCCGCCTCTGGTTATGAGGCGGCCCACCGCACGCCGGGGTCGCGGATCAAGGCTCACGCTACATACCGTGACCCCGGCACTCCTGCGGAAGAAGGCTCCCATGGGGTTTTAGTGGGTATACCCGGCGCCGGTCGTATTGATTAATCGGCGTCGGGGAGCCCCCACACACCGGCCGCGACCCCCGGCGCGGCTGATGGTGCGGCAATGCATTTCCCCATGTAAAAAAAAAAAAAAAAAAAAAAAAAAAAAAAAGGTTAGGTTAGGTTAGGTTAGGTTAGGTTAGGTTAGGTTAGGTTAGGTTAGGTTAGGTTAGGTTAGGTTAGGTTAGGTTAGGTTAGGTTAGGTTAGGTTAGGTTAGGTTCCCCAGGGGGTGCCGCCCTGGACACGTCTCCGTCCAGGAAGCGGTACAAGGGGATGCGTCCCCGGGGCCCTTAGCCGCCACTGTCACATCCCCCCTTCACTCCGTGACAGTGGTGTCCCACCTATCCACACTCCAAATCCTTGTATTCCTACCCTTCCTCCCAAACCTCCCTCACAAACACCCCCTCCTTCCGACGGCGACCGTCAGCGTCGAGCTCGCTCCGCTGACTGTCGAGGAGAGGGCGGCGCGGTTCTGCCCCGCGCGCCCGACAGTGGCGACGGACAGTGGCGGGGCGAGGCCCAGACTGGGCACTACCGCCGAGCGTTATCCCGTGTGGTGCCGTGGTCACGTCTCGCGGCCACACGGGACCGCGGGGCCTGCCTTCATTGGCTGGCCCAAGAGGATGAGCACCTCAATAAAAAATCCCCTAAACCTAAGCTGCGGCGCAGGGCGAGAGGTTTGAGGCCGGGGGGTAAACCCGGTCGCTACTGCGAACCACACCCCAGTTTTTTGTATAAAAGTTTTTGACTCGTGGGAACAAATATGGATGACTACAAACTCAAAACCCAAAAAGACGTAGTGCCCGAGAAGGGCGGTGTTGATGTTGTAGAGAGAGCCCGAGAAGGGCAACAACAACACGAAAGGGCCCGCGAAGGGCGGAGCAGAGAAGACGTTTTACTCGCGCTTCCTGTCGGCGATCTCTCTCGCCGGCGGAAGCGCCGAGCTCTTCCAAAGCTGGCTGGCTCCCGCACACTGCGGTCGCAGCCACTCGAGGTGGATTACGTGTCCTCGTCCGCCCATCCGGGGACGAGGACACGGTAGCCCCCCTGTCCAGGCCCCACCAAAGGCCCCGGCCCCAAAGGGTCGGAGGGGAAGGGCAAGAGGAGCAAGTCAGCCGCCCGCCGAGAGACAGGCTGCGGCTGAGACTGCCCGACATGGTGTTCGACGACTCTCACCCCTGGCGTCGTCGCACCGACGAGGACGATGAAAGACCGCCCCCAAGACCCCTGCTAAGGCCCCGGCAGCTACAGCGCCGGACGGCAAGCGGGGCAGAGGCCGTCCCCCACAACAGGGGAATACGTGGGCCTAGCTGCTGCCAAGCAGGCGCTTGTGCAGGCCCAGCGCGCTGAGCTTGAGCTCATAAGCGAAAAGGAGATCGTGGAGCGTGCCTCATCAATGGCCACCGCGAGGGCGACGAGGTTCAGGACCGTTCCCGCCCTCGCGAGCCAAGTTGCTCCCGAGGCCCGTGCAGCTCACGCGCAGGGCCTGCAGCAGCAGATCGCCGACTCCTTGGCGGTGGTGGCCGGGGTGGCCAAGGTCTCCAAGGGCCTGAAGGGCACACTCCAGAAGGCCCTAAAGGAGGCCGTGGCCGCCATGCGGGAGGCCTCGGAGGAGCTCCTGACTCGCACTTCCAGCGAGGAGGTCGCCCTGCTCCGTGCGGCAAACAGCCGCATGGAGGCAGAGATCGCAGACCTCCGTTCCGAGCTCAGGAGCCTCCAGGCGGAGGTTGTGCGGCCGCGTGCAGAAGCCGCGCCGCCAGCCCCGCCCAACACGGAGTCGATGATGGCCGCGAACCTGACAGGTTGACCTCCTAATGGAGAGTCGGTTCGCGGCCATGGAGGAGCGAGTGCGCTCGGTCACAACCCCGAGCCCCGCTCCCCTAGCTAGGCCCACCTCCCAGCCGAGCTCGCCCAGCATGCTGAGGCTGTCGGCTGGGGAGTACCCCCCGTTGCCCTCCCAAAGGGCTAGTTTGGAGACGGCGGTGGTGACGTCCACCCCACCACCGCCCGCCTGTCCGGCGCCCCCCCCTCCCTCGGCTGCGGCCGGAGAGGGCTGGACGACGGTCAACAAAAGGAGACCCCGTAAGGGCCAGGCACCGTCGGCCAACGCCCCATCGGCCGCTACCCCCGTCGCTGACGCTGCTGATAGCGCGAGGCGGCGGGGGAACAGAGGAGGACGAAAGAGGGGGAAGGGTAAGAAGGCGCAGGAGCCATCCTCGCAGCCTCCCCCTCCCCCTCCCCCGCCCCAAAAGAAGACCAAGCCTCTCGAGAAGAAGGTTCCGCGATTGCGTCCCCCGAAGTCCGCCGCCGTCATCCTGACTTTACAGCCAGGCGCGGCGGAACGAGGGGTTACGTACGCGAACCTCTTCTCGAAGGCTAAATCACGAATACGGCTGGCTGACCTCGGGATCGAGGGCGGCCTTCGGCTCAAGAGGGCGCGCACGGGGGCGCGAATGTTGGTGCTTCCTGGCGCCGACAGCGCCCCCAAGGCCGACGCCCTCGCCGAAAAACTGAGGACCGAACTCTATCCCGAGGACGTGCGCGTGACCAGGCCCGAGAAGACTGTGTGTCTTCGCGTCTCGGGCCTGGACGATCACGTGCACGCAGAAGATGTGGCCGCCGCCATCGCGCGGACCACGGGATGCTCCTACGGGAGCATCAAGGCGTCAACGGCCCGTCCCGGCCCAGATGGGATGGGCCAGACGGTGGTGGCCTGCCCGGTGGCGGCCGCCAAAAAGCTTCTGTCAGCAGGTACGAGACTCCTGGTGGGCTGGACTTCCGCCCTCGTGAAGGCCCTGCCTCACAGGACCCAGAGGTGCTACCGCTGCCACGCTGCTGGTCACGTGGCGGCGATGTGCACCTCAGAGGTGGACCGCAGCGGTCACTGCTACCGCTGCGGACAAGCCGGCCATCTGGTGACCGGCCCCTGCACCGCGAAGCCGCACTGCGCTCTGTGCGAAGCCGCGGGCAAACCGGCCGGTCATCAGGTGGGCTCCAGGTCCTGCGGGGCCAAGCCCACCAGGAGGAATCGCCAGGCAGCCAGCCGTATGGCGCCGGACAAGGCCGCGGCCGCGGCGGCAACACCATCAGCCGCCGCGGGAAGCGGCAAGGAGTAAGGCCCGTGGCGGTAAGGCCACGGGCGAGCGGCAGCGGGCGTCGAGGCCTCGGGGACTAGACAGGCCTCCGCCCGCACCATGCCGCGAGAGGGCGCGAGAGGAAGCCGCGCGACCCTCTCAGGGCCGGGAACACCATCCCCGGCCCGCACACAGGAGAGGCCGCCTCTGGTTATGAGGCGGCCCACCGCTCGCCGGGGTCGCGGATCAAGGCTCACGCTACATACCGTGACCCCGGCACTATTGCGGAAGAAGGCTCCCATGGGGTTTTAGTGGGTATACCCGGCGCCGGTCGTATTGATTAATCGGCGTCGGGGGAGCCCCACACACCGGCCGCGACCTCCCCGGCGCGGCTGATGGTGCGGCAATGCATTTCCCCATGTAAAAAAAAAAAAAAAAAAAAAAAAAAAAAAAAAAAGGTTAGGTTAGGTTAGGTTAGGTTAGGTTAGGTTAGGTTAGGTTAGGTTAGGTTAGGTTAGGTTAGGTTAGGTTAGGTTAGGTTAGGTTAGGTTCCTAAGCTGCGGCGCAGGGCGAGAGGTGAATGGCCGGGGGGGCAAACCCGGTCGCTACTGCGAACCACCCCCGTTTTTATGTTAGAAAAGTTATGTACTCGTGGGAATCAAATGGAAGCTCTAAAAAACAAACAAAAAACCGACGTCGCGCCCGCGAAGGGCGTAGTCGATGCAGGAGAGGGGCCCGAGAAGGGCCCACCAAAACCCCCCAACACGAAAGGGCCCGCGAAGGGCGGCGACAAAACCTTTTACTCCCGGTTCCTCTCGGCGATCTCGCTGCCGGTCGAGGAACCGAAGAGCGGCCAATCTGGCTCCCGCACCACGCGGTCGCAGCCGATTGGACAAGACGACATCTCCTCGCTCAGCTCATCTGAGGGCGAGGAGAGGACGGACCCCCCCGATAAGGCCCCACCAAAGGCCCCGGTTGCGAAAGCGCCGGCGGGGAAGGGCAAGAGCCAGGCTGCCCCCCGCAACGAGCGGTTGAGGCAGTACCTGGCCCTGGACGACTTATCACCCATGTCGTCGTCCGACGAAGAGGGCATAGTCCCCCGACTCCTACCCCCGCCTAAGGCACCGGCTGCCAAAGCGCCGGACGCCAAACAGGGCAGGGACGCCCCAACAACCGGCGAGTACGTGGGCCTGGCAGACGCCAAACGGGCGCTTGTGGAGGCCCAAAGAGCGGAGCTAGAGCTCCAAACGGAAAGATATCGTGGAGAAGGCCCGACTTATGGCTACCGCGAGGGTCACAAGGTCCAAGACCGGAGGTACCCTCGCGAGCCAGGCCTCTCCCGAGATCAGAGCGGAGCACGCCGAGGGCCTCCACAGGCAGATCTCGGACTCCCTAGCGGTGGTGGCCGGAGTGGCCAAAGTTTCTAAAGGGTTGAAGGGCACCCTTCAAAAAGCTCTCAAGGAGGCAGTGGTGTCGGTTCAGGAGGCGTCGGAAGAGCTCCTAAACCGCACCGACAATGAAGAGGTCGCTCTGCTCCGTGCGGCGAAT